>OY735870.1:10047500-12447500 GCA_963506565.1 Tachystola acroxantha | reverse complement strand
AACAAAGACTTTGGAACAAAGACTTAAAATGGGGACGAAAATGGCGACTTTGTTAGGAAAACATTTTCTCCCGGGACAATTTCTGGACACCACTTAAGAACATTACTAATATATAAAAGCTCTCTAAATCAATTTCTAGGTACTTACAACTTAATAATTACTTAACTTACGTTGAATCAAATAGGTAGGTACTTACGGTCTATCATTTTTAGGTAACTTGATGGCGAAGTAATTGAAGGTGCAACAGACACTAAAATGTGTGAACACTTGTTGGAAGAGGGAGTCACACCGATATACTGTATTTTTCCACATGCACCGTTGCACCAGTCTGTTGCAGGTAGACGCCGGCGACAGCTGCAACGTGCTACGATTTTAGTCGGCCTCTACGATTGCACTACGGAATGTCGATGTTCGAAATCTCGATGAAGTATTCCGAAAGCACTGACTTCGAATTACGTGAGTTCGAAAGTATGATATACCGAATGTCTGAATATCGAATATTTACTATCACGATGTACGGAACTTCGAAAGTATGCTACGAGTACTTATATAGAATTACTCAATAGGTATCGAATGATTTCCATTGCGAAGTTCGAATTTGCGGGGTTCGAATCTGAGTTTTTCGATTTATCGAAGGCTTAAGTAGGTACATTTTATCGAAGGCTTAAGTAGGTACATTTACCGACTGCTCTGACCTCAGAGAAATAAGGACATAAGGTCATTATTTCTCTGAGGCTCTGACGGTGAAGGAAAAGCCATGTATGTACCAATGAGTTTTCCTCGGTTTTTTCGAAGCAAAAACTTACGTACATTTACCGAATGCTCTCAAAACGGTAAAGGAAAACATCGTGATGAAACCTAAGTATATGCCGTAGGTAAAATTCTAAGCCATATGTAATTTACCAATCCGCACTGGGACCGCGTGGTGGATCATGGCCCGAGCTCCCTCGATGTAAGGGATGGTCTGTGCCCGAGCAGTGGGGACATAAAATAGACTAATGATGATGAACTCACTTGTTTGAATAATTGTTCTATAGGGATATGGTTGAGGTCCAAAACAGTCTGAAGTCTGCGCAGTGCTTTCTTCTGTTCGAGCTCCACAATGAATGTAGAGTGCAACAAGGGTATCAACCGCAAGGTCTCGAAAACCTCGTCAGCTGTCACATTCTCCGGAAGAGTCCTACGAAAATAAACCTTTAATGTTATCTTCTGTATACTATTGTACTGTTATTGTTCTGTATAACTTCTGTATCTATATTTATAAAACTATTTAATTTTATTTATTTATTCTATTAAGGAAAGTTTTATTATATGAATCTACAACCTACATACCTAGTATGTCCACGCTAAACTGTAAACGAGAATGTTTTTCTGGTAATCATTACGACAATTAAATCAATTTCCTATATTTTCTTTATATGTTTTTCAATGCAAAGAAAAGCTCTTAGTCAATTACATACATACACCCGTTTTTCTCCGATATTAGGTACCTAGTGCCAGTGGAATCGTGGACACATGGTCGTATCTTAGCTATTACTTAATCAACAGGAAAATACTTGCAAGAGTAGATGAGTACTACTCAAAATTATAATTCTTAAATCAATGATAATTTAAATCACTGTCAATTTATACTGAATGCACTGACGCAAAGGCTTTTAGCAGTTTCCAAAAACTTACGGCATCCATCGCATACTCTATCATGTCGTGTAAAGATAAGCCAAAGATGCGCGACTGCTCGTCTGGGCAATTTTATCGCATGTTATCACAAAATTGGTTTTACAACAACAAATACAAATCAATCGACATTTTGAAAAGATGCAGTAAAGTTCTTTTATCATTAGAGTTATAATAATCTCTACTTTACTCTACACTAGGGATGTTACGGAGCTTTGACTCCGATTCCGAAAAGTCGAAACTTCCGATTGATATTACACCTCCGATTCCGACTTCGGCTCCGACAGTTTTAAATCGGCGATTATTATCGGAGGATTCTTCTACCGGACGAAATCACTTAATTTGATTTAATTTACTACTTGATTTAATTTAGTACTGTTTAATATTTAAGAAATTTTTATTATTTTAATTTGAACGCCTAGGTAAGTGTATTTTTTTTCCGCCTCCGCCTACGACTCCGACAAAAACAATTTTAAAACTCCGACTTCGGTTCCGATAAATCACCCCCCGTAACATACCTACACTATCCATTTTTTGTTAAACATCGAAAAAGAAATATTATCATGGTATAGGCAAGGTTAGTACGACCTTACAATAGAAAACACGTCAACTCTAAGTTGTAGGTACTTGCAAATCTGCGACATAAGAATTGTAATCGTGCTTCAAGTGTTACCAATGAATGACGATTGATTTGTTGTCGACTGTTGTATAATAAAATGCAACTATCCCGAATTTATAACACAGGTTGACGTTGAAAACTTCAGAACCATGGAAGTTTTACCAAGATGTGGCATTTGTTGGATCATAGAACAAGTAACCCTTGCCACGCGTGCCACGTCGCGACTATCATACTGACATGGCAATTCTTATTCGACTTACATACAAAAATGGAAATTACCACTGGTAATCACTGATAATCACTGAGTGTCTTTACGTACTCTAGTTTAGCAAATAAGATAAGTAAGTATTAGGTAGTTACTAACACGTTATTAGCAAGGACTCGTGCTGCGTTTCGGGACACGAGATTCAAATCGCATATGGTCACAGCAGGAAATGGGATGTCCCAAATGGGACCTTGGGTGCTCTCTATCACCTATAAAACATTGAAATAAAAGTTAGGTCAACATTGACGTAAATTCATTTAGCATAAGTACTTATTTTAGTTATTCGCTCTTACGATGCCATTTACTTCAGGTAGGTATAACAAAAAAAACTGTGTAGGTACAGGAGAGTTTTTAGGGTTGAAATTTTAAGATAAGATAAATATACTTTATTGCACCATAATACAGTATTAATTACATTATTGAGAAGCATGTACAATTTTGGCGGTCTTATCGCTAAAAGCGATTTCTTCCAAACAACCAACTGCAGAAAAAGTGCATTTTTCTCAAAATGTACTTGCCTGATTTTTGAAAATTCTTTGCAATTACATAGTGTGTATTCTAAACTATCAAGTACGAAAATATTTTTGTTAAATCAGTTAAGTAGTTCTTGAGACAATCTTATTGAGACCCCCTGTATATTTATCTCTGTCTTTGAGTTTGTGTATACATGAAGCAATTTAGTTATTATGGGTCTTTAATTTTGGACCCATCTAATTTGTGTAACATACCTACATTACAATTACTTATTACTTTTAATTATTAGGTCTAGTAAAAATATTACGCACTTGCTGCAGTAGGTATACCTAGGTACCATTACTTCTAATAAACAAATAGGTATGTAAGTAGATATCTGCAGTTGAAAGCTTAGGTATTTTATTAAAAACTTTAAAAATACTAAGTAGGTACTTATTGCTTACATAAACTAGATAACTTTATTTAATAATAAAAAGAAAACTAGATAAGTAAAGCAAAGAAATTATGTAAGTACTTACTACCTACTACAGGTGTTTAAAACTAAAGTAATAAAAACACAAAGTTTTAGACTACTCACAGTGACTATGGGGTTTCTAGCGTACCAATTGTAGGCGGTGATCACGAAATTAATCGCAAAAGCCGTGCTCACCACTACAGCAAACGCCCAGAAACTCCTAAATTACACAAATAGGTAAATAAATATGTATAAATAATATTAATATTACAGCCTACCAAACCAAGAGACCAAAAAGACAAAAGTCTGTATATTTTAGAATTAAATCTATAGTGAGCCATTACTACAAATTACTATAAACGTATGTAGTATGTATATTATACGCAGGCGTTGGATTGCCGTTGTGACCTTATTAAGCGTATGAAGAGGACAATGGAGCAATGGTAGAGTAAGTTGAGAGTACTAAGTTCGGAACACAGATGCCTACCAACGACGCTTTCTCGGTTTATCCAAAAAGCGTATGTAAGAATTACGGGTAAACGTATGTAGACTACTACATACGTTTACCCGTAATACTTACACACGATTTTAGGTACGCGGGTATATACGGTCTAACATAGAGAAAGCTTAGGTGTTCAAGAGTTATTGAGGTTAAAATTTTCTCAAAAGGTAGACATATTTGACTGATTTTTGGAAAAGCTTTATCAGTACATAGTACGTAAGTATATATGGAGGTAAATGTATAAGTACTCTAAACTATCTATTAGTAAAAGATTTTAAAAAACGGTCAAGTACCTAGTTCTTGACAAAATCTCAACCTTATTGATGCCCTATTAATTGTTACAGGTTCTTTTCTCTATAATCGGTACCTAACTGTACCCAATACGGTTACTTAAGGTACAGATTTCTCGATGGCGAAAGAAAACGTGAATAAACCTGCAGGACTATGAATAAAAAGAAATCGACTGGATATAATACTCCACCAATCCGCACTAGTCTTGGGTGGTAAATTATTGTCCGAGGTCCCTCAATGTAGGTAAACGTAGACCCGATGAAACAGTGGGGATTTTCTGTGAAAGGAGTAATAGTAACCACAAGTCCACAACTAACCTTTCAAATACACTGAGATCCTCCATTACGACATATTTATATCCGTGTAGATCCGTCCTTTTGCAAAAGTCTGCAAGCTTAGTGCTGCAGAACCCCTTCTTCGCTTGTTGTCTATTCCAGTTATGTCCAACCAAGCCATTTGTGCCGTTTCCTTTTGCCTCTAACGATTTATCCAAACTGTAAGTTACCATTCTGATAGTAAACGCATGTTATATATAGGTAATAATTAATATTCTGAAATAAATCAGTAAAGTGCCTGCAATATGTATGCACGAATTATTTACTCTAACTGTAGTGGAAAATATGTGAGTAGATGTGATTTATCGCCCGCACACGAAGTGGCAATTATAAAGCTTAGATCTAAGCGATCGCGGCCTAACATGCATGTGGCATGTAGGCAGGTTCACCCGGTACATCCGGCAGCACTTAGCTACCTATTACCTAGTGGTAGCACTTGCAATACGATTTCAGCTCTGGTTGCGCAGACAATAACAAAGTCCAAAGTTACCTTGAATTTCTTTCTACTGTAGCGCAATTCTACCAGTTGATATGTTTACTACTTACTTACATTTTTAATAGGTTCCAATACTACTAGTACCTACCTTCTACCTACTACATGTATATATATAAACCCTCTAATATTAATATAAATACGCAACTTTGTATACTTACTTAAATATTTGGATATTGTTAGTAAATCGCGCGCACTAAGAACCTACTAACTTCTCTAGACGCATCTGCTTTATCCAATTTGGTTATTATAACGTTTAGTCAAACAACTTTTGGTTTAAATATCCAGGAGTTAAAATTTCTACAGGCACTTGTAATCCAAGTCTTATAATAATTTCATGAATGGTTCGAACACCCTGTTCATATTCCACCTTTCATCAAAGCTTTCATAGTTGCTAAAAGGTCGTTAGTTGCTAATAAAATATTCACAACGGCCACGCTATTAAATTATTATTAATTCAGTCAGATCATTACTAATATGTACCTACCTATCTATGCACATTACTAATGACGATCAATATTAAATAGTATCATGGCAGAAGGCTTATTTTATTTTATTATGATATGGAAAACCAACAGCTTATAAACTACTACATTTTCATTTTAATAAAAGCAAGAAGCCAATTATAGGTCTTCACTTATAGATACTGATTAATTAAACAAGACGCAAATAATGAAATAACAGTCCAGTGCAATCCAGTGCAGTGCTTATCAAACAAAGCCCACTCCACACAAAAACACCGCACGGCCACTCGTCGACAATCAGGCACCGCCGTTTGCAAAGTACTTCATAGGCTGCATTTGGTAACGAAAATTTGAATCTAAGATAACGCAGAAATCTCTTTTGCACAGGCTCTAGTATGTTGATATAGACATGGTAACGTGGGTTCCAAACCTGGGAAGCGTACCTACTCCAAATGACTCCGGGCGTATGTACAATAAAGAACTTTCAACGTTTTGATTTTACGGAAAGGTTTACCTACTCGTCTGACAACTCTCTCGTCTCGCTTGAACTAAGTAGATTCTATTAGAATCGTAAACAATCCTAATATTATCCGGGCTAGCTCGCAAGTTCGTATGTATGAATAGTTAATAAAGAACAAACCTTTGGGTTAGGTATCTACAGAATATAGGTATAGGGTGGAAACGTTAAGTGTATCCAATCCATAATATCGCCAATTTAAGAGATATTTAATTGATATAGTCATGGCCTAAACTAGGATTCCCTGTGATTATGGGTCTTGACACATGTAAGTATTTACATAATTACGAACATGCTCTACGTGAAATGGTATTTTATAATTAAACGCAGAACTCCGTAAATACTACTTTTAATAATATTTTATTCACATTACAAATTATAAACTTATTACTTTAATTAGGTACTTATATATATAAAAAAATACAAGAGTGCATATGCACATGTGTGAATGCGTAGCACAACCTGATCGTACATTATGTCGGATTTCAGTTTGCGCTGTATTGATCTTGATTGTCATAATTCGTACAGTCGACAGCAGTTCAATGGTAACACTTGCAGTACGATTTCAAGTCTTACGACGCCGACGCAAATAATAAGAACTGTCAAAAGTAAAAAGCGTTACCATTGACCTGCTGTCGACTATACAAATGTGGTTACCAATTCTTTGCATATGTATGTACAGCTAACAGCAGATCAAGTGTAACACTTTGACCGTTGTTGTTATCTGCGTCGTAAGAGTTTAAATCGTACGACAAGTGTTACCATTGATCTGCTGTTGTCCGTACCTACCCTTTAAACTGAAGTAGCTCAACATTATTTTCGATCAAATATCTACAAGTACTATCCTCCTCGGAATATAGGTAACTGTAGAAGAAAGGCCTGAATTGAGATTCTGAAAAAAATAATGGCGACATGACATAGTTACAATAATTACGGTCGTATAGTTTTCCTGGGTCAATATGAAGTCCTCAACCAATGTAGTTATTTATACATTTTATATTAACTAACCTATTATATTACAATTTATATTACATGACATTCAGGACCCAACCTATGATTTCCTGTAGTTGTCCTAGTTGTATACAATATTTGGACATGTTAAAGATATATTACGAACACAAATGACACTTAAAAACGAAAATGTTATATACAAAAGTATACAAAAAGAATTTAAAAACCTTCCTGACTGAGTATAAAACCCGGAATCATACTGATTAAATGAAACCTTCCTTCTTATGATATCTAATATTAGATTAGCACCAATGTATATTTCGTACTTACAGTTTACACATTCAGTAAAACATTATTTATTTAGCCATTGCGTCATTTGTTATTTTACAATTATTTATCCCACGGCCGTTCTTCCAACTTACCGCAATTTAGTCATTTTGATAATTAATGTGCATTTTAAAAAATAGCATTTATCGTAAATCGTAATAGAGATTTGGTAAGAAGCTTTTTTAATAAAATTGATTATATTAGAAGTTATGAATTTATTAAAGTTGGGGCGCCTGAGGTCCTTAGATTTTTTTGGAATTGTGGTAGATTTATTTCGTTAGGTACATGATTATTTCGCGGATCAACTTATTACTTACATCAAACGTTGTTTGAAATAGTTATTTATCGAATAATAACTTGGTGAAATAAGAATTCAAAAACTTTATTTAGCGACCTGAAAAAGTGGTGAAGAGATACGATTACTTACCAAATTATTGTTTGTGAAATGAAATTGAACAGTTTCATTTTTATTTTAATACTGAACTTAATTTTACTACCACACGACTTAACAAATTATAAATCCGCAATTGAAGTTTTCACTCGTAAATAAGTATAAAGGCAATGTAATGTTGCGGCGTTCTCTACCAGTTGACCTTTGATCAAGCGGGAAAATTGAGGCAATGGCTCAAATTGAAGCTGAAAACACAATTGTAACATGACCTAACGGAAGAGTCATGGGCTCTCTTTGAGTAATGAATATATAATATATACCTACGAATAAATAAATAATAATATAAAATGCATAGAGATAGTACCGAATTGTTTAGTTAGCATCTAAACACATTTTTAGGGTTCCGTACCTCAAGAGGAAAAAAGGAACCATTTAGGATCACTTTGTTGTTAAGTTGCGTTGCACGGAACCCTCGGTGCGCGAGTCCGACAGCCGACTCGCACTTGTAATATATATATAATATATTATTATATATATATATATAATATATTATTATATAATATATATTAACAAATACAAAGTTAAGTGTTTTCCACGTGGGTAGTTAAGTAAGTACTAAAAGTTTGCCAAAGGAATGTGGAATAAGTTACAAAAATATTTATATTTATAATATAATAAAAACTTGTCGTAACAATTATCTATCACAGTTAAAACATTTCCAGATTTCTAATGTCAATTTGCATTAGCTTCGTATAACCCTAGTCGAGAAGATGGGTATATTCTCAATAATTTGGAATTAGGTCTCTAGTGTAATTCTTTACGAAGTGTGGCCATTCTTTAACAATATCATAAACCTTGTCACCAGGGCTCAATGTGGACATTAATTGACGGTGAACAAACAATTTATAGTTTTTATCGAGCTTACCCTGTTCTACACCCAATCTAATTAACTTTTTACATGCATCTACTTGCTGTCTTGTTGGGCTTTCTTTGTTGAATGTGCCTATAAAGGCAATGCCAATGCTATACTTGTTGTAACCCTTTGTGTGAGCTCCAATGTCGTCCCACCCGCGTCCGTAGTACGCTGAACCATCTCCACCGACTAAAAAATTGTAGCCAATGTCAAACCAGCCTCTTGATTCTACGTGAAAAGACTGCATCAGACGAACAGCAAGCACACAGGAACTCTAAAAACAAAAGAATAACAAAGTTTTAATGATAATATTAGTTGTTTTAAGGCGCAAAGCTAGTAGGGCATAAACTCATGAAGAACACGAAAAAATTTTAAAAACCAGATGCATTAATCATGAAGTTCTACTGCCGTTATCTGAATATTGTTCAAATTCTTCTCTTCTAGTACTATCAGAGTAGTGATGAATTTAAGGTTGAAATTGACTGATAAATGTGCTGATTTTCAAGTCACGGCAATAAAACTTCATAATTAATGCATCTGGTTTAAAAAATTAACAACCAATCAACGTGTTCTGCGTGAGTTTATTCCGATGTATTATTATATGAAGATCCCACTAGTGTTGCACCTTAAGTGTAATAAGCCGACAAGAAGGTTCAGTGTCGCGATTTTAAAAATATTATTTAGGAAAAATAGATGCCCGATAGTAATGGATCACTTGATATTATTGATATAAATAAATAAACCGTGTGAAACATTGTCATCTT
Source organism: Tachystola acroxantha (assembly GCA_963506565.1). Lineage (NCBI taxonomy): Eukaryota > Metazoa > Arthropoda > Insecta > Lepidoptera > Oecophoridae > Tachystola > Tachystola acroxantha. The sequence continues at coordinate 12,438,066 of OY735870.1, read as the reverse complement.
TAGTTTAGTATTACCAACCTGAATGTGGCAGCTCTCGGTGGCAGTATGCGTGACTATTACCCACGGCACAGGCTGCCTGATCTTGTCGAGAGCTCCCTCCACCGGCTGGGCAAGCCAGTCTGTTCTTGACACTATCCGGAGATGGTGAGGTGAAATCAGCAATTGATCTGCTAAAAACAAACATAAAACTATCATACACCACATTATAATAAGTTGCGCATTTGAAACAAGCAACAAAAGTTATAATACTTATTTTTAATATTGTAACCATAATACAAACTAAATCTACTCACATATATTTTAGGCTCATTTTGCAATGAAATAAGAAATGTATACTGGATATGCAACCCACAACCACACCACATTAGTTAGCTGTCGGAAATTGATAAGAAAAAGTCCCCTATACAATGATCAGCAGTATTAATAAACTTTGCACAATGCTTTGTAATGATATTTTGATCTTCCGTTTATATTAACACTTTATTGTATACACACTGGATATTTACATTGTAACATACATAAGAAAACACATATACAAAGGGCGTAACTTATCTCTATCAGAGATTTCTTCCAGCAAACCCCATGAAGCGACCATTTGAAATAAAAGGTAGACATAGTGTGTACCATTATAATATTAAATGAATACTTATACATACATACTTACAAATATAAAACTATACCTACAATATAACATAATACTATATATTAAATATACTTACTCATATATGTAATATATCATATTTTAATATATATAAAACCAAATGCCTAATTACAACTGAATTAAACCAAATTAATAGGTACTATCAGCGTTTGGAAAATGATACTTTTGTTGCTGACTGTACATATCTCACCCACCAGAATGAATGCAATTTTCTTTGAAGTATATATTACTACTATTCTTCTTATTTACAGCAACTTCTATATTTTCACCAGTATTTAACAGCTTTATTTTGATTAATAATGATGAGAAGTGCAATAACAGGAATGTCACTGGTACCAGAATGATTAAAACCACAATAATTTGGAAATTGGTACAGTAAACCACCTTGGTATAGTCTGCTGAAATAATAGTAAAAGTAGTATTAGTACAAACAGTTCATAGCTTTAGTAGTGGAAATAAATCACTTGAGCCTTGCTTGAGCCGTGAGAACCTAAAGCAGGTAGCGAAGTTTAACTAAGAAATTATGAACAGAGTAGCGATATAGCGAAAATTAAAGTATAACTGATACCAAATATCGTCACTTAGTATTTTAATCTCTTCTCTACGATTTAATTCGGACGACATAACATTGTAACTGTGCTTCATGGAAAACTAAATCAATTTTTTTCATAAGAAAGAATGTGAATTTACTCTGTTGCATGTTTGAAATTATTACGAAATTCTTAAATTTTATTATGTTTGTACAAAATGGATTAAGTAAATGAGAATTCAAGACAATAATTATTTGTCCGTAACTTGTGCCCCGTTTCAAAGTTATGTCGGCCGCACCTTCCCCAAACGTCATATCAAGCTTTTCTCAGCGGCTCCACATAGTAGAACAGAAAGCAAAATGTATAGAATTGACATATACTGATGAAAAAGCAAATGTCGATCCCATAACATTTTCTTTCTACTCAAGCAGCATAAACAAAAGTCAAAACTACTTGGCTAGGCGGACTGGAGATGATTAGTTTTCCATGAAAACTGATATTCATTCATGAAGGAAACCTTTGTATAAGAGTTCCACTCCACTGTTGAAACATATTGGGTGGTATAGTGAAAATAATAATTAGTTTTACAATTTATAAGTTTAGACATACTAATAGTTGTAAAGGATAATCAGTAAATTATTTCAAATTTATAGAACCTTTTTAAAAAGTTGTGGCCGATGTCTGTAGTTTTTAAATGGAACCATTACCAATTGTTATTATACTTATAAAAGAACATGTACAACTGGACCATCACCTTCAGTCACGAACTTTAATTTGTGACCCATTTAAAGGAGAATATTGCATGTACCCATAAGAGCTAAAGACTTTGGAATTAATGATTTTATTCTGAAATGATTTTATTATCTTAGTAGTTTAAAACAAAATAAGGGATCATTTGACTTTTTTGTGACTATACAAATGTCTGCTGATATATTTGGAGCTTATGACTTTATGGCAAATGCATGGAGAAAGTTTATCTATAGGGTCCTAACTTAATGTTCGTGGCTGCAAATAGACCAAGTGTTAATCCACTAATTCATTAAGTGCAACCAACCAGCCATGCATTCATATTCTTAAGTGATATACATATTATTAAAAACTAAGTAGGGCTGACCCATTCAATTTTCGACATTAATTGTAGTTTATCTATAACGGCAAGTGCCATAGGAAAAATTGGAAAAAAATTTAATAATGTAACACATCAACCACACGATTAAGCTCCTATCCTAAGCAGTAAAAAGACTTCTCTTGCACCATGCCACCTTGTGCTTTACAAAGACTTGTGCTCAATGTAGCAGACATACCTACTTAGTTTATTTTTATATCCTATGTATTCACCTCAGAATATGATGTCTTATTCCTGTATCATCTTAGAATGGTCAAACCACCATGTGACTTGGTACTGATTATTCTAATATAATAATGTTATGATGATGACTAGGAAACCTAATTATTTGTACCTGAGGCAGAATCAGAAGTATTGTAATATTGACTGATGTCAACATCATCTTGACCATTCTTATTTTGTGTGAGAAGTATGACTGCACAAATAGAACCTATTAGAATAACTCCAATGGCCGAAAATGTTACCTTGTGCCACATTTGAACCTCAAACTTCTGGATGGCTGGAAAATATTAAAACAACAGTGAGTTCATAAAGGTATCTAAATAAATAGTGTCAAATAGAATTATTAAGTAATTATCATGAGAAGAACAAATACTTATGAAACTAGCCATTGGGTTACTTTATTGACTCAAATAAAAATCACCTGTGCTATGGGTTCAGAGTTTAAGAATTTATATAAACAACCCATGCAATTTATACAAATAACGTATAGAAATTAAGCATTAAAGGCATAGGTAACAAAATATGAATATCAGATAACTAGGTAGTACAATTTCATTGAACTCACGAGATTCCTTGTGTGGCTGGCATTTCTGGTGGTTATCATCTTCTGTTTTTATGTATGAGACATTGTCAATGCCTGTTGTAGGCTGAACGATTTGTTTGATATTTACAGGGCCATTGAATATTTTAATATATTTGTCTCCGAAGTGGACATGGTTCGAGTCGGTGACAGCAACACTCCCAAACACTGGTGAGCTCACGGGCTGGACCAGGTCCTTGGGAAAGTACGGTGAAATGCTACTCTCTCCATTGTCTCGGTGTGTGTCATCTTCATTATCGCTAGCCTCCTCGATAACTTGTAAGTCACTCGAGTTTCCGCAAACTTTTACCCCAAGATTATTTTGTGCAGCAGATTCCATGGTCATTATTCATCTTATTATAGGTAGGTACGTAATACCAAGATGATGTTATGGTATCAATTAACAATTCATATATCAGGTTTTCATAGCTACCAATTAAATAATAAATCGAAAATTCACAAAACAACTTAACCAAACTTTTTTTTTTGTAATATTCTACCCAGTGGGTAAGGCATAGCCAACTAGGGCATACAGGCTGGTCATGTTAGTAGAATGTCTGAATTCTTATAAATACATACATATATACGACGATAACCTAACCCAAACCTACGCACAACCCTCCCAAACCCCTAAACGAAATAACTCAATGATCCACTCAATAATCGAGTTATTGCTAAGTGCACATAACCTTTCTATGTATTTATAGGAATTCAGACATTCTACTATAACATCAGACCAGGCTGTATGGCTTAGTTGGCTTTGCCTTTCCCCCTGGGAAGAATTTTACAAGAAATAAATTGTTGATGTACAACAAATAGAAAATCTATATCGATCGTTGTTGCGTGCGGCGGTGTCACATGGAAGAAAATGTACCTAAAACACGAAAGCGAAATTGTGCTAAAAGAGAAGTACGGCGCAAGCTCATTGCAACAGAGAATCTACGTGAAACCGGCAGGTAATAGCTTGTATACCACCTACTAGCTATGTATAAACTGTTTATTGTCTCGAGCTCACTATGCCCCGTGTGTCTTTCTTCCCCTCAGAGCACCTTAATTATTACTTCCTAACCGGCGCGGCGTACCCCTTCACGTTATTGCATCAAAGGGAAATCAATAATGTCATAGTCTTGACATGTGGCTTATTTAGAGGCCATTCCTTCCATACTATGTCCCTCCCTACTGTTCGGGCACAGACCTTCCTTTACATCGAGGGAGCTCGGGCCATGATCAACCACCCAGGTCCAGTGGGGATTGGTGGATTACACATGCCTTAAAAAATCAATGGTATGCTCTATTGCAGGGTTTCTAAAACTTTCGGCTCCACGAACCCCTGTTAAAATTTCCAGGTGACAACGAACTCCTAATTAAATCCCCCCCCCCCCCCCCCCCCCAACACCACCAAGAAAATGAAGAAAAAAAGGTTTTTCTTTGAATAAAAGGTAACAAATAAAGTGCCAAAAGAAATGTCTTTTTAATATTAATGTAATGGGTGTGCTTGTTTCTTGTCGCAAATCGATTCAATTTTAGTAATTTTGGACAATTTTAACCTTAATTTTCTGCGTAATAACCACCCATTCATTTTAAAAACTAGCTAACCGCATGAAGGGATTGAAAATATTTTGTTTTTATTTTACTGTCAACCAAAACGCGCTTAGTGCTCACACATTAAAGTAAAACAAATGAATGAAACACTGAGTGCGGACAACGCCATGTACCGGGCAGTGGGAACGGCGGGGGGCGGAGAGGGTGGCATGGTGCGCGAGAGCCTGCCAGTTACGTAAATCTTGTCGCGAACCCACTGCCATCGAATGGCGAACCCCTAGGGGTTCACATACCCCACTTTGAGAAACCCTGCTCTATTGCAAAGGTTTAGATCATTTTACAAATAATTTTTCAGACCAAACAAACATCGTAGTTGTCGATGAACGGGCACCTTCAGCTGAAGTTGCAGACTGGTTTGCAAGAGTATTCCTACCTCAAGGCTACCCTGACAGTGTAAGCAAAGACTATGTACCTTACCAGCTGTGGGATACAGCACAGGCTTTCTGCAGCACTATTGCAGGTAACTAAATGAGATCCTGTTGTTAAGTTTGTCTGTTGAAATATGTGTATAATTGTACTTATATTAGTCTTAAATCAGACAATTTATATGACAGAAACATACTTTTCATCCTTTTCACTAAGTGGATAAAGTAAATAAATTAGTTCACACCAAGAATAATAAATTTTCCAAACTGAATAGATGAAGCTTCTGTCTAGGCAACACTTTTTGTGTCTATTTCATTATTTTATTACAGGCACTTTAGCAACTCAAGAAGTATTGCGAGGTGTAGGGGTAGGCGACACAAATGCAACTCCTCTGGCAGCCACTGTCACTTGGGTTATCAAGGATGGCTGCGGGCACCTAGGAAAAATATTGTTTGCATATACCCATGGGTGAGTGATAATTCTTCAAAGAACAAAAGTACACTATTTTCAAAGAATTTTAAGGTCATACAACCTAACATTGAAAATTATGCCAAGAAATACTTCCCTTTGGATATCAATATGATATCAATTTTTAATTAGAAATGACAATGCCAGATTCTGCCCCACCATCAGCCGCAAGTTGTACAAGATAACGAATAAATGTAAAAATATCTCCGTTTTTATTAAAATTATTGGTTTAAAATAAAGTTTTGTACAAGTTGCGATTCGAAAAAAACAGCTTAAGGCGAGGCCATGGGGTCATTTGAGCCTAGTGAGGGGGTGAGGTGCGGGGCGAGGGAGGGGCGAGAGAGGGATGACGCGCATTGATCGGGGTCATTACTCGCGCAGGTACACAGAGTAAGCGTAACCAGTGTCCTCACTGTGACGTCACAGCTCGCTACCCATAATAATACCTATACAGAATGTCCCACGGATAGACGATATACCGAAGTCCACTTGTCGGTGCCAACATTATCGACCCATTTAATGCCAAATAGGGATATCCCAAGTCTGACAGCTTCGGAGTTACTTATTTCAATTTTCGCGATTGTCGGAAAATATTTCTTTCAAATCTTGAACTTTTGTCTATACTAAATGTTGTCGCACATTATGTCAACTCGGAACCGTATCATCATCACCCCTCCTGTTCACCTCTCGCCGCCAACCAGGCTTCAACTTCTACACTGGCCCTAACACGGGCTGTGCTCGTGACAATCCCATACCACTCCCACTAATATTATAAATGCGCAAGTTTGGATGGATGGATGGATGTTGCTGAATGAAACTTTACAATAATATAGCTCATATTATACATCAAAATAACACATAGGCTATAATTTATAATCCTGCGCAGACGAAGTGGTGGGCAGAAGCTAGTTGACAATAAAGTAAAGCAATTTGTACTTTTAAACGTATTTATTTATACGGAAGGTCATAAGCAGACATACGTTAAACCGACCGTCCGGAGTGGGTTCAGTGCAGTCAAATTCGCATCTACAGGTTATATATTTTAATTATTTTTTAAGTTATTTATATTGACGTAACGTAGCGTAGTGATGTAGTATGACGTAGTAGAATAAAATACTATGTTAATACTAATCTGACGGAAAAAAAGACCTGGAATAATAGGAATGTCAATTAGGTAATATTGTTGTAATAAAAGTGAAAAATAGGAATAATCAAATTATTTGCTAGGGAAATATATTTTGAAAGTACTTTCACGCGATTTAATAAAAAATTGAGCATAAATTCTTATAAAATACAAAATTTATTAAAATTTTAATAACCATAGAGGTTACAATTACAACAAATCTGTTTTTGACTTTAAGTGACAAACTGTCAAGTGTATCAATAAAACTAAATAAATGACGAATTTTGTAACGTGATGTTAGGTAAGTATTATTATTGGTGTCAGGTGTGACGTCAGTGATGGTGAAATCTGGCCCGTGTTATCACTGCGTAGGGTAAAACATGACACACATTATGTGCTGTTGACTGTACTTTTAAAAGTAGGCACAGTGTATATTGCATCAGTCTATAACTACGTAGCTATTGAAATTTGGCCCGTATTATCACTGTGCTTAGAGTAAAATGTGGCAAACTTTATGTGATGTTCACTGTACATAGTTTTACAAGTAGCAACTACGTACAAACTATTTTAAGTTCGATTGCTGTTTGTTTGTTTGTTCTGTGGGACAAATCACCGTCAATAGTCATTTGTTTTGGCCTGTTCCACTTTGGTCAATTTGGAAGTTACTGATCAGCCCCCCTATTACCGTTCTCAAAACGATGAAATTATACCATGTCATGGCGCGCCAACCAGAGACGCCGCTATACCAATGCAATAGCACTGTATGATTTGATTTGATCGTTTTGAGAACCGTAATGTTATAGCCCCACTGTAATGTTAGCCGACTTGTCTTCATCTGCAATTATCAGGCCACTGCTCGCTCCCAATATACGACACTCGACACTGGTGTTCGTGTCGCGTGTAATATGATGACTTCAAAAACATGGTTCGCGAAAAATCTATTGTGTTAAGGAATATCTGTTTTAGGTTATGAGTCCTTTTTATATTCAAAACGATGCACAATCATTCCGTGATTAGTAAACTAATAATCTTAAAGTATAGGTGTGACCAAATTCGACTCGTATTATTTTAAATTTTATTACGTTATGACGATCGTGGGAGCATTCCAAGATTTCCAAGGTAAAGACCAAAGTGGAACATTTGGCAAAAATCGATACAGGTCCGACCTCGGCAGCGCCCAGCGGCGCACTGAAGCTCGTAGCGCCGTGCATTTGTATTTATACAAATTGTGTTTTTTCTTAAATTTTGCCTGGTATAAAAAAAAAGTTAGAAACAACAGATTTTTAATTTATCAAGCTCCTCTATTTATAATAACCTACATTTTGATATATATTTTGTATGAATAACTGTTTTAGTTTAGACACACTACTCAGTGAAAAGACAGGAAAGGGGTATGTTTGTGATTTTTTTCTATCGAGCGAAGTTTGTCCAATCGTGTTTCGGGAGCCAACAGTCCCTAAATTGATACCCCAAGATTGATATATATTTTTTCAGGCCTTTAATTTCAGTAGTTAGTGCCGTAGCCTTCATCGAAAAACTTAAAAACGTCCCAACACCTCGCCTTAATTAAGAATTCAGAAAATAGTATGAAATCGAAACGATTTATTCATTGTTTTTGTTATTCTTCTATAGGAGTTGCGAGAGCAGTAGAAAATGATACTGATTATGATTATGCAATATGAAACCAGTCCCCAACAAAATGATAGGTACAGCTTAAATGGTCACGTAGTTTTGTAGGTGGGGCAAAGCTCCATTGAAATGTGGCAATGTCTTTTAGTTTTATAGAGTGAGTGGTATTTTACAATATGTACAAATATTAATACTACCTGAATAAAATTTATTTTTTACAGAACCTATTTGGATGCTTACAGCAAAAAGTGGCGGCTGTATGCTGATACATTAAATGATGCAGCTATGTGTATTGAGATAGCATTACCAATGTTCAAGAATTACACTATCTTTGCTTTATGTGTCAGTACTATGATGAAAGCTATCGTCGGAGTAGCCGGTAAGTACTGACATTTGGTGAACTAGTAGGTAAGGCGGATAAAATACCCATGGTTAAAGAGTTTCCAGTGAGAATACTGCCTATGAGATATCATGCCGTGGAGTAGTTTTTGACCGAGATTCTGAGAATTTTGCATATGATCGCTTGGTGTGAGATTGTTCTTACAACCATTTTGAGACCACACACTCAAAATTGGCTCTTAATAATACTAAAATAGGACTAAAATAGGAATATAATAAGACTAAAATAGGAATTGCCACAAATAAACTATATTTGTGGCAATTCCTATTTTAGTCATGGCATTATTGTTTATAATTATTATTTATTGTATCTGTCCAGGCGGCGCCACTCGCGTGGCGATGACCCAGCATCACGCTTTACGAGGTAACATGGCGGACGTATCAGCTAAGGATTCTGCTCAGGAAACTGCAGTGAATCTCATTGCTTCATTTGCTGCACTAGCGATAATTAATTTGTTTGGGTATGTCAAGCAACTATTAACTTTATCTTTAGCGCTTCTGATTTGTCATATCTAATTTAAACAGAATTAAAAGATTGACAAATTGTATGAATTGGAAACTGGGTACCTGTTCCTTGTTCTTAGATTTCAATTTGATTTCGTTGACATACTTGGTATGTACCTACTGAATTGACTTTTGTGTGCTAACTTAGTTTTTACTACCTAGCTTTGGATTTTGATAGAATTTTACTTGTTTCAGGAATTCTCGAGCCATTTTCTTATTAATGGTGGTACTACACATTATTTGTAATTATTTCGCTGTGCGCGCTGTGTGTTTGAGAACGTTAAATGAGACAAGATTCCTGCAAGTGATCGACATGTACTTGAAAGAAGAGATTATTGGTGCCCCTTGTCAGATTAACCGAATTGAACCAATAATTTTCTACCAATTGGGGCCGAATCTATTAGGTAAATAGCATTTTTTTTTTACTTTTTCCTATATGTACTTTTTACAATCACAATTACATAACTATTACTTTATTATTTCAGATTTAAAATTATGTGGATTTCGAATTAAATTAGGTTATTCTGTTAAAAGAATTATTAAAAATAAACTATCAGCCATGCACTTGAAGACTATCAAAGAAATATATAGGGCCCGAAACTATATATTGTACCCGAACACCGACAACAGAGAAATTTACGTTTTAATCAAAGAAGATGCGACGATCGATGATATTTTATGTGCATACTTCCACGCCGTTCTCTTTTCTATCGTCATCTGCGCTATAAATGATAATCGTTTGGTGAGTATACTCGTATCCACTGTTTCATTGTAATTATTTTTATAGCAAACCTTTTTTGCCACCTTGAGCAGCAAGTTATTTTAGTAAATAGTTGTTTTCATTTTATGGCGTTATAAATTATGTTTGTGTAAAACATGTGTGTGTATTTGAAATCTTTAGTAATATGTATAATTTGGACATGACATTCCCGCCATGTTAGATATTGCTTGCTCACTTGTTAAATGTTAATTTTCAGCCTGTTATCAGTAATTTCGACGACGGATATCGGCGACCGTTCTCCGCCGTTTGCTGCACATTACAAGCCGCTGAATGGAGTAGACAAGAGAAGGAGACAAATGGATTAAGTGGATTCCAGTACAACCCCTCATACGATCTCATGGTATACGTTGATGAAATAGCAAACAAGGAATGGCGCAAATGTATGCGTGTAGGATTGAAAGAAACTGGTAAGAATGTGACATCCTATTTTGACATATCAACTGTCTATGATCTTGATCATAGTAGCTTGACGCTAGTGTGGGGGTATCTGTGGCTCGGCTGTACATGATATGAAAAGTATATAACTGAGACTTCATAATATTCTCATTTTCGAATATTCACTAACCGGTCGTGGTCGCGACGCACCCTAGGTGTCATTATTACCTTGGACTAGAGCTAACCCGAGTCAAGACGCATAAATGTATCGCGTTTTTTGTGATTTAACCCCGTGTAAGCTTTGTGCAAATGACCTAGGAGTCTCGAGAATGCACAGGAATTCAGTTATCAAAATTCTCAAATCATATAACACTTGTCTGTATTTCAGGTTGGGAACTAAACAAACATATTTTAATGGTCGACGAATGGCGTATCTGTGGCAGCAAATTTTCAAAGAGGACACCGACACGGGAACCAGAAAAAGATTCGTCGTTCTTACGTACAAATACCAGATTCAAATCTACTAACAAGTCACTTCTGGACTTAGTGACACCAGAGGACGACTCTGAAACGAATGTGAAATCGCATATTATTGAACCCGACTCGTCTACAGACCCACCGGAATACGTCGCAGAACGTCCTAAGGCTACAATGCGTAAAAGGCTGTTAAACGATAACGATTACTAAGGGATCGACGATGTGTTAAAGACTAAATAAATGAAGAAGGTGAGGTGTCTACACAATATACATGATTATGATAGGAATTGTACCTACGTCATGAGCTTGCTAATTTATGTTAAATGCAGGTGAAGCGGTGCCAACATTAGGTAGGCACCATTATTGCCTAGTGGGTGTAGGTAAGTAATATATCTGATCGGATCGACTGGCATCGTAAATCTTGTACCGACATTTGCTCTAAAATAACTATAACCGCAGCCCAAATCAAGTCTTATTTTGTAAACATATATGATCGTCTAATTACCTGTTGTGATGTAACACTGAACGAACTGATTGGTTGAACCTGTTCATCATTGTGAAAATAAAGTGATCCGATCTAATAATGTGAAAATAACCATGCAATAATCACAGAACAGCTGAAAATGTTAGTAGGGTAGGGTAGTTTTTGTTTATAAAATAAGACACTTGATTTGGGCTTCGGTATACGTATATCCTTTTCAGTAGTTAAAGCATTCCAAAGAAAAGACTACTTTACATACAAACAAAGTAGGAAACTCAAATCATCACTTGTTTTTGCTAGTGTACTCGTATTTACTGTACTTTCGCGTTTGCATCAAAGAGGAGCTTCAACATTCCATAGAAATGATAGTTAACTTTATTATGATCCACTGCCACGCAATGGAACTCACACTAGGCACACTGAACAGCAAACGTTATTCTTTCTAGATGTATGATATGTATATCGCATATTTTCATTTACGTATCATAATTTATGTGTAATACAAGTTTGTCATGCTTGCTATATACACTATGGCTTATTCCATCTAGTCATTCACACCTAAAATCTCACCACGAATAGATTGTGTAACAAATTATATGACTGATATTATAGGCTGCGTTAACTTGTATTATACGAGTAATACAATGTAGGTAACCACGCTGCTTATCTGTGTAATTTGGCCGTGTCCTGGTTTGCACAGGCTCGGCGCTGCGCAGAATGGCATGCAGTTGTTGCATACCAAATAGGTAAATAATTAAATCAATAGCAATCATAGTAATAAAAAGTAACAGGTCACGTTACTTAAACGCTTTTTAATATTGTATGTTAGTATCAATAAAACTGTAAAATTCGTATGTACAGCCTTTCATTATACAAACTTTGTATAATTTCTCAGCTGTGGTTTGTATTACAAACCACAGCTGAGAAATAGTAAAGTGTGATAACCCGTATTTATACTTATGTATATCAAATTATTATACTTACATAAGGGGCGTCTAGTTTTAAAACCCGCTAAAACTTTTTTCGTAAAATAACGTGGAAATGAAAAAAAAAACGAATCGCGCTCGGCTTATTTAGTTGGAAGGTTGATTTTAAGGTGTTTTAGTGGATTTTGGTACAAAATTATTGTCTGCCTTACGGTAGGTAATTTAAAGAGCTTTCATTTGGCCTATTTAACTAATTTTAGACCAAAATATGTTATAGCGGGGTATAGATGATATACGGGTTCCCAGACATCAGCATACGACTCCATCGACACGCGTCTTTCGCAACACGCAGACGCTTTCGTTGCCAGGGAAGAGAGTACAACTTTACACATTAACATGTGTGTGTGTGCAATACTACTTCTAGTGCCTTAGCTATAAAACTGCCAACGGTGGCTTAATTTCACATTTTCTGAACCACCGATTTTGCGTAACTATATTCCCAGTCCCCCCATGGATCGCCCCATTTCACTTTGGAAAAGTCTGACCGCCAACCCCTTCATCGCGGCAGCAAAAACCCAGCGATTAGAAATGGGCGGGCAATGACTTCCCAGTCGCCACCTGGGGGCAACTGGGAATTTTATTTTATACTATTTCCAATTGCTACTTGGGGGCGACTGGGAATATACGCGATTATATATGGCGAAGTTCAGCGAAATTACACCACCGCTGAAGTATAAGCCGCATTTATCGTTAGATACGTCGTCAACATGATGATTTAAAAAAAGGCCAAATTCGGTCTGCTAAGAAAGAAACAAACGAGCGTGAATGAAGATATTGAGAAATGTGGAGGAAGCTAGATTCATGTGCCAAGATCGCAGCAGATGGAAAAGGTGAAGGAAATCTTAGTGTAATATTTTTAAAAAATCTATCGCATGTGTAATCGTCCAATCCGCACTGGACTCCCGAGGCGACCTGCCTCGATGTGTGGAAGGCCTTATCCCCAAAGTTGGGGCATAAATAGGCCGCTGCTGATAATGATTGCAGTACCTACCCTCACCTACTTATACAAAATACACCAGTCGATTTTATTGCCAACGACAAATTAACGTTCGTTCTATAAGTATAATAATTTATTTCAACTGATACAAATAAATAACCATAACAGATATTAAGGTATTTCAACTTCTGCTTGTATTGTAGCGCACTTCTGACTTCCTGGATCTGTAAGAGGTATAAACAATTTAATGGTAGATAAATAATCCAGGCTCATACGAATATCCCATTATTAAACCTGCACTCTCCAGGCGCTGCTTTTATTAGTCAATTATAAAAATAATACCCATCGCCCAACCGGTAGTTTCATAGGGATTGAAAAATACCCATGACACCACCGGTGGTGCGATTGGGTAGTGTCACGGGTCCGCCACGAATTTTAATAGGTCCTGTTGTTGACATACCTTAAAGATATTCGCTTGAAAAGGTTAATGGGAGGGGAAGTATAAATGGGGTCGATAGAAAATAAACCAATCGTTAACTACACCATACCATTTATTTTAAGTATTGTCCAATTATTGAATCGCGTTATGCATAACATTGCATCAATTTATGCGACTGTCACATGTTGGTATTGACTATCCACACCAGGTGGACAGAAAGCTGAATTATGTACATTTACATACCATCATTACGTACAATTACTACAAAATGAATTCTAAGTATCAGCAAAAATTAACGATGTTAACTTGATACAATTCTTGCGAATAGCCTAAGCACACTTTAAGAATTCTTAAGGTTTCTAGAAAATATATAATTTAAAAACAATAAATTTGGCTTGTTGTTGATTAACGTCATATGGTGATAACATGGCCATTCGATATGTCCACTCAGTAATTCTTTCAAAAATCAACAATAGTTGTATCTTTGTATACATTACGTAGTAAATACTTTGGTAACTTGAAATTAAAATTACAGATACGTCTATTTCAGTACTCTTATTACAGTACATAAATTAATTACAGAAGACAAAAAGCGCTTCGCAGGAAAGTGTAACGAAGTATGACCAACAATTGTCAATAAATATAATCAATCATACTTCTCTAAGTACATACCTACTAAGTTACGATAAACGGAAACTATTTTACCAACTGGTATAATCTGACTACTATTGACGCTATATAGAGCAGTAAGTGAAATCGACAAAATCTAAAGGTGCAGAAAACATGGTAATGTATAATCAAACAGTATGCACCGCATATAAGTACTATTGCTCTGATACGTGCTCAACTATTACAACTTTACTACAAGTTTGCGGCAGCTGTGGTGTTTAAGTTGAATCACACTATCACACTAGTATTGTATTGACACTTAAACAAATATTCCAAGTAAAGTAAATTCCCTATTAAACTTTTTAGACCATAATTTACAATAAATATTAGATAACATTATCATCACAGAAATAAGTACACAGTGGTAATAAAATCAATCAAAATGCATCACCTACACTTACGACTAAAAAATGGACATAAAATTAAAATGAATTCGATAATAAGTTATGTCAGGCGTAATTCTTAAGTCTACTACTAGTGTTCCGTGTGAATCAATCGACGGGCGTGTGCGCTGGGGCCGGTGCGCGCGGGTTACTTGCCGAGCTGCTTGACGAGGATCTCGGTGCTGAGCGATTTGGGCCGCTCGATGGGCAGGCCGAGCGCGCGCGACCAGATCAGCTGCGCCAGCACGCCCAGCGCGCGAGACACGCCGAACATCACCGTGTAGTAGTTCATCTCCTTCAGCCCGTAATACTGACAACAATAACCGACACGGTATTAATATCATTCGGTTATTTAGTACTATCCTTACACCCCACTTACATTATGTGTAGATAATAAGTCTCTAACTCTAGGGTTATTCGATATTATACCCGAGCAAAATGTATGTAGATTTCTCGGGTTGACTACCTACTTAACCCAGAGTTATTTCAATATCGCTGGTCCTTAGGGAGTGAAATATAAGTTAAGTTGCTAACTCTAGGGATTTTATTGCAAGTGGGGTTTAGTCCAATAAAATAATAATTACTACAGTTATAAAATTAGTTGGTGGCTATAGGTCTCTCCACAATGGCAGACAGCAAATGCAGGTCCTCGGAAAAAATATTAAGTAAGACAGTCTCCGCCAGCAACGAACGAAAAGATTAGTAACATATTTTATTATTTAAAGATTAATAGCCCATAAATCTTGTAGGTATCTAAATTATGTGCCATAATTCTGTGGAATAATAGAGGTTGAGTTAATCACTATTTTATATTACTTATATAAAAATAACAATGAGCAAATTATTATACCTGTAAGAGGACACCAGAGTGCGAGTCCACATTCGGCCAGGGGTTCTTGACCTTGCCGAGCTCTGTGAGGATTGGTGGCACCACCTTATATACCGCAGCCACCAGTTTGAACATAGGGTCGTTTGGCAGATGCTTCAAGGCGAACTCGCGCTGGCATGTGTACCTTAAAATAGAGGAACATTTAAAACATAGCACTAAAATTTCAGAAATATGGGTAAAGCCCTTGTCTTCGCTAACATCCGATTACATCCATGATTTACATGTTTTCAAACACCTGAAGTATTACTGGCGATAGACAATATAATTATAAAGCATCTTCATTGGTGCTATAACGGTTCTCAAAACTATCAAATGATGTCATGGCATGTGGGACAGGGAGACGTGCTATCGCGGTCGTATAGCGTCGTCTTAATTAAGCACGCGCCATCCCATGATATGATTTCGTAGTTATTAGAAAGGTAATAGGGGGCTTGTTAGCTTGAGCTAAAGAGAGAACGCCAGGAGCGGCTTAGTTTCGTTTTCCAGGTCAGTTTGTGTCAACAAGTGACTCTGAAACATCAATAGTACAATCGATGTCAAGTGAAACACATGGGGACTCTACGCGACCGTAATACGATCGAGATCGTGACAGTTTCATTCATTTTCCATCGACTGTACGAACGACATCAGATCAACTTGCAGTTCGATTTCTTCTCTAACGATGCAGATAATAACGGTCCCAAGTGTTTCACTTGATCTATTTTGAGCTGTACATGTGAGTTTTAAGGCCTATCCTATAATACATTGACCTGTAAACAAATAGGTCCTCTTCTTCTTAATGTTCCTGTTCTCTCTCATGGAAGGTTAAAAACATCATGGCAATTTTCACCCTCTGGACGGCTTCCAGCAACAAAGAGCCAGTATTGCAGACGAACCAATCATGCAAATTCTTTAGCCAAAATCCGAGTGTCTCCTCCTACCAACACTCGCCTTCCCACAGATCTTGTCATGGATTATTAACTGCCGCAGGTTATGTCGGGGTTCCGCATAATATGACCAAAATTTTGAAGCTTCCATCTCTGGGCTCCTTTACGAGTTTCAATTTTTAATCAATAGGTCTTATACGAGTATTTTACCTGGGGTCGGTCTTCCGGAGAACAGCATGTCCGTATCCGGGCACAACCTGGCCGGACTTCAGTGTCTTCCAGATGAACTCCTTCAGCTGATCCTCCGTGACGTTGTCGCCGACCTGTTTTCGCAGCTTCTCTAACCAAACTAGGACCTGTATCACAAAAAAAAATATTATTCATTTCAACTTAGAGGAATTGTTCTCAGAATACCAATTTCTCAAAATAGGAGATTATCATCATATTATAAATGTACGAAAACCGGATTATTCACGATTTTACTATTACTCCGTCCAGTCCACAGAAAAATGCAAATCTAAATGGTCTGGTAGCTCAATTAGAAACAACTAAAGAAATTGTGATGGGCTACAAATTTCAAATCAAATTTTCTAAAACTTAATTTTGGAGACGATTATCAAGAGTCGCGACGCGCATCGATCGGAAGTCAACAGCACATCAATTACATAAAAACATTAAAACCTATGTAAGTGCCTGTGTACACTTGATGTACCTGTCGACTATACACAAAATCAGATTGTTCTCAATATGGCTATAAAATAATATTATGCAATAAAATAGTATCAATGTTTTGTTATCACAGCCTTTATCTATTCACCCAGTGAAAGATTGATAAAGACTGATTGATTGATAGGATACTACTGTAAGAATGTACCATATACTCGTATATTTTATAGATATGCCTAAAATTATAATACATGGACAATTTACTACACAAAATTGTAGATGATGCTCATCATCAATTAGTATTCGGTGTCAATTGATTATCACATAAAAACCCAAAAAAAACGACTGCCAAAAATTTTAGCCGCTTTGATTAAATTTTTATAGCCTATGTCACTTCTACAATAAAGACGAATCTAACGACACCTCAATCCATCAAGCCGTTTAGGCTGTAGGGCGTGCCAAAGAATTAGACATACATACTTACATACACTCAAAAAAACATAACCCTCCTTCTTGCGCAGTCGGGTAAAAAGAGAGTTGATGTAAGTTTCACAATGGGGTAAGTAGGTATGTGGGTAGGTGCAGAGTAAAGATCTATCAGTTATATTTACCTCTTGGTTAGCTAGGCCGTGGAGAGGTCCGGCGAGACCGTTGAGACCAGCAGCGAAGGATAGGTATGGATCGCTGAGGGCCGATCCAACCAGGTGGGTTGTGTGGGCCGACACGTTGCCGCCCTCGTGGTCACTGCGTCGGACAAAACATACCATGTAGGTCATTACCTCAATTATACAAATTTACACTGTAACTACTTGCAAAAATCGCAACATGCTATACAAGACAATTGTAAGAACGGCAAGGTCGTAGTATGTACCAAACGGGAGTATATCAATGGTATCAAATACAGTGGACATTGGACTCTATGTCGTCCGTATTGAAATAAGTACCATTTCAATACGGACGCCCGACATAAAGTATTACCTTCGACTGTAGCTATAATTACATGGCCTGTATTTATTGTGCAATGCAATAATAAAGTGTATTGTAATGATTTTGTTTTCTAATTTGTATTTTTGACTGTTTTAGATTCAATATCTAGATGAACCAGTATAAACTGAGAAATACTGAGAATAACCGGATAGATTCCTCCTTTTGCATGTTTTGTCTTACTTCTAAAGACTTGAACAAGTTGTAGAAACAAATTAATCAATAGGTATAATATTTGAATGATTGCAAGTTTATTAAATAGTGATAAAACTCGTTTACGCAGTTCTCCGTTGATTGCATATAAAATAGATTGCTTATAAATCTTGATTACTTATACCTTTTTTTTCACACTTAATTTCGGGTCCGATGTTTATCAAATTTATTGTGTGTGAAATTCATAAATCATTATGTTTTGTATTATTGTTTTTGTAATTGTTCCGTCTTTTATGCACAATAAAGTGTATTTGAATTGAATCATGTGAAAACAATGTGTAGGTACTTAACAATGTATTGTGAGATTTTTCGGTAACACTTGATAGATAATAACTGTGTCACACTTATCATATCATATCAGCTTGTTTATCTGAAAAACAATTCTCCATTCCCTAACATACAGTAAATTATGTTTAAGGCTGGTTTACACGTATTAAGTTGTTAAGTATTCAACTAAATTTTAATTCAATTGAAGCGTGTAAACAATTATGCGTTAAGTGACAAGTTGCAAGTTAACGATTAAGTTGGTGGACGTGGCCTAATCACTTGACATGTTTGGACAGGTACAAAATAATTAAATATTAGATAGTAAATGCATAAGTGGACTGAAGACACTACAGTAAAGTTTGTGGAAGAATGGGTAAAGCGCGACTGTTTATGGAATATACAAAGGAGCTTGAATTAACAAGCAAGCCAAACAACATGGGCTTGCTGATATAGTGTCGGCCGTATTCATTTCTACGGGTTAGCCAGTTCCTCACCCACAGTCTCTTTTGTATTCTCGTATGCCTCACTATATCCCCTTTACTTCGTCTAAAATCTTACTTAATACGAATTTAATTACGCTGCTGAGCTGCTGATGATCCACCTTGGACTAACTAAAAAGCTTAATTGATATTAAGTGTGTTTAACGTGTAAACACTTACTTAAAAATAAGTCACCTAAAATTTAGTTACCTACTTAACAACTTAATACGTGTAAACCAGCCAAAGTGTGTCGAATACATTTAAACAGAAAATGTTGAGTTTTATAAGTATCTATAGAAAAAATATAACCAGTAATTTTGGTGTGGTATTTGCACTTACATGCAATTTTTTATGTAAATTACTTTTTGCCCCTTTCTATATATTAACGATTTCATAATGTAAACTCGCTTATCTATTGTATAATTAATTTCGCAATGCCACAGAATCCTATAAAATATATAACGAAGATAGCGTTAAGCACATAATTTTATATAACAACTACGAAAAAACAACTACGAAAGAACTTCAAATACTACGGAAACTAGAAAAAGTTACAAGTTATAAGTTACATTGTACGAAACGATATCTATCATTCATTATTCCGCTTGAACTGATTTTAGTCTGATATGATAACGACATGTGCATACTAAAATTAGATGCTCATCGACAAGGTTAATAAGTGGCGTACATAAAACTAGGCGATAATTACCCTCGTTACATACATGTTACGGTAAATGTATGTCCCAGTCTGGGACTCCTATGGCTATAAAATAAATGTCGGACATATCCGACACTTATTTTATATACATCGTCGACCAGGGACGATATTACTTACCTTTACCTACGACAACGTAGAGTACTCGTACATTAGCAATTTTCAACGCCAAATTGGCTCATTTATTTTTCCCAATTGTAGGCGACCGACGTGGGGCCAAATACTGATTTATTGCAGCGGGACGACTTTTCCCGAAGAAGTATGTGAATGTTTTTTTTAACCACACATAAACCCGGGGACATGCATTTGCCGTAAGTAACACACATAAAAAATAATGATGCGGGCAGGCTACATTATCTAAGCTACCCTTTTTAACACACAATTAGTTGAGTACGTTTAAAACTGATGACATAGCAGGTCGATTCTCGTTTGCGTTTTGAAATCGACGTAAAGGCGCGTACAGACTGGTGAAACGTAACATGAAATGTATTACTCTGCCTTTCATTGCATGTTCACTACAAGCGTGGACGCATAGCGCGCTCTTACTGAGCATTCAGTACGCTGCTGCCACGCGCACACTGCGCGCCCCTTTGTGTTCGTCCGAAAAACCGACAAATCACGGATCGCACCGCGCGCAGCTTGTAATGCTCGTAGAGTGCGCGTGAAATGCACAGTTCGCGCGCGCAAGACGTCCAAACTATGAGAAATTGTTACAAAGTGTGTTACCTTTCACGATACATTGCAGCAATTTGGACGGCAAATTCTTTCATTGCAAGTTACATTGCATGTTACGTTTCACCAGTCTGTACGCGCCTTAACGTAACTAATGAAATTAAAAGAAGTGTAATCTTTGCTAACTTTAGTGAAAGAAAATGATTTTGTCTTCAATTTAGTTTGGAAATCACAATCAAGAATCGAGACAGATGTGATGTGCCAGGGCCAGACTTCATGGTTAAATCCTTAGAGTACATTTCCACTGAGGCGGACCGACAGAGATTTCGAGCAATATCAATTTGGTCACCGCTAATCTCCGCTCCGCTCCGCCTCAGTGGAAATGTACTGTAAGGATTTAATTTAAGAGGGAAATAATACTGCCGCCCCATGCAAATCATCGTCGCAAGTCGCAACACAGCATTTACTCCAATGTCCTGCGTGAGTAGTGGTGACGTCAATGAGATTTTATGTAATACATACAGAATTGCTTTGCATCGACGGTAACTCAAAGTTATTCTGCTGTCATCATTTTTAAATAGGTAGGTACAGCAAGATGTAGGTACAAAAGTTAACAGTCGGTACCGACTTTATGATATAATATTAACTATTTCAGTGAAATCAATGTACACAAATAGTGTTTTATGCGAAATATTCAACCTTACAACGCTATGTGCCCCTGACAATATAGTGTGCACCTGTCTGTATTTGTTTAGCGATAACATATAGATGTTTTACGTCACGTGTAATGTTAACATTCTGAACAAGACATTGTAGCAGAAGTCCTTCGCTCAAGCAGTAGAGGTTCTTTAGTAAATGATTATAAATAATGGTTTTAAAACACAAACACTCTGTAACGTCATTCATTGCGCAAATGATACAAAAACAGAGATTTGCTCAGAGCATTAAGAATTGGAGATGCTAACATAAAATTGTTCGTACAAAAAAATCTCTCTGGTTTTCCTACTAAACAAACAGTTATCAGAGGGTAATATCAATTCAAAGGGGCCTTCCTTCTGTAATGCTCTAAGAAAATTATTGTCGAGAAAAAATATAATTCGTGTATAAGCTATAAACATGTGCACTCTTCATAGCATTAAGTGGTTGGCATTGAAGTGATTATTTAACACGATATCTAACATACGATAATTCCTACAAAATCACGACACGGCACTGATTTTTTCAATAATAATTTTCATTATTTACCACACTGTATACTTACATAAATTTCTTATTTCTAACTTGTTTTACACAATAAACAATTTACATAGTAAACAATTTCATAGTCCTTCTCACTATACCGCAGCCCAAATCAAGTGTCTTAATTTGTAAACAAATATGATCGTCTAATTACCTGTTGTGATGTAGCACTGAAGGAACCGATTGATCGAACATGTTCATCATTGTGAAAATAAAGTAATCCGATCTAATAATGTGAAAATAACTATGCATTAATCACAGAACAGCTTAATATGTTTGTAGGGTAGGGTAGTATTTGTTTACAAAATAAGACACTTGATTTGGGCTGCGGTATAGGCGATATGTATCGAGGCGAAGCAGATACTTGTTGGATGGTGGTATGCAATAAAAATATTTGAACAATTAAGTATTTTCTTTGTTTTTTCTTTAATGTGGTAACAAGACAGTGATATTTAAAGTTGGTGTGTGTGTGTGTGTGTGTGTGAGGAGTGCCAACTAACCTGTGGATGGTGAGGTATAGACGCATGAGCTCCGCGAACTGTGGATCGTCGAAGCCCAGCATGGTGCAGTAGTTGGCGGACCAGTCCTTGTTGTCGTCGATGGCGCCGATGCCCTTGCCGTCGCGGTACGTGTTGCGGTAGATGGTGGCAGCGATCACGGGAAGCTTGGCGATGAGGTTCATCGAGTCCTCGTACACGTACTGGAGGTGAGAAAAGAGTACGCAAATGGATATATTGTTTAAAGTTTTTTATTGTACAGTAGTTCGGAGTCGCTGTGGTTAGGACGATGGACTATACCCATTTGGCATCCAGAAGCCCGATCGCGACTTCAATCGTTTTCGTTACGACGATATAGGTACATTTCTGTTGGTGCGTTTCGTTGTAATTTTTAGGACGTATGAGTTTTGTATTGAGACAAACCGTGAAGGAAACTATCGTGAACCCATGCGTAATTCTTCTTGTGTATGTGAAGTACAATAGATGCTCACCATATTTAAAATTACGGAATTAAAGCTAGCCGTCAAAGAGCTGAGTGAGACAGACTGTGGCACGTGTCATGTTAGAAGGATTGACACAAAGTATCTTTTATTAGGCTGAATCTGCATAGGTCCGGCTCGATAACGAACACTTATTGGTTATGTCTGACCTACGCATGGATCAATGCCGTGAGCTCAATTTGAATTGTTATTACCTATCTATATATTTATGCAAGCTGCACAGGTTTCAAACAGAAAATGAAACAAAAAGATTATAAAACAACGAAAGTTAGGAGTCATTTCACTTACCTCCCAGTACTTAGATTTATGTACACCCTCCGAATAGGCTTTGGCGAACTTTGACTCACTGTTGAGGGCGGTAACTGCGGCAGAAAACTGCGACATTGGGTGCAACTTGCTGGGCATGTTGTTCAACATCGTTACGACGTGGGCTGGCAGTTCGGCTCTGGATAATAGGTAAAATAACCGTTAATATATTACGTCAATACCTAAAAAAGGGAGTATCGCCATTTTTTAACTTTAATAGAATCTTAGCCACTGTAAATTCGAAATAACATTCTTGATTTTATTTAATACATACCTTGTTGCCCATTCCTTAGAAAGGGATTTTACTTGAGCCTCAGTGGGAACGTCACCTGTGGCAAGGAGCCAGAACAGGCCCTCGGGTAAAGGTTCCTCCCCGCCCTTGGCTTTGGGCAGCTGCTGCTGGCATTCAGGAATGGAGAGACCACGGAACCGAATACCCTCATCGGGGTCTAACACTGATGTCTCCCAGACCAAGCCCTTGATTCCTCGCATACCTCCATACATCTGATGAATTTAAAAAATATTATTTTATAGAGCTCCGCGGGTTCCCAATCCCAAACCATGTTCAATATTGTTTGTCCTACAAATACCTACTTCCAAAAACACAATCATTATTGTTTGTATTTCTTGGAAATTCCAGGGCGTTTATTCCCGGTCGTCCCCACTGGGGACGAGTGGGAAAAAAAAGTTTCGTTCGTCCCCAGTGGTGACGTTTGGAACTTTTTATTTCCCACTCGTTCCGCTATAGACCCAGAGTCAAAATGCAATGATGGGGATTTCAATAAGAAATTTCACGGATTGTTAAAATGCTTTAATTACGACTTTCTGAGCAAGAGTTAACAATGTTTTTGATTAAAATATTTTTAAAAGACCGAGGTAATTAGTACAGTATTAACGAATTTACAATAATTCTTACAGTTTTAAGGTATTTATCACAGATAATCAACACATTAAAAATATTTATCTACCATATATAGTATTAATGACAAAATTATTTATCACAGATAATCAACTTATTTACAACTTATTAAACTGTAGCAATTATTGCTACAGTTTAATAAGCTATTTAGTTATACTTAGTTGCTCAATTGGATTGAAAGATCTACTCCAAATACACGCAAATATGCCCGGATCCAGGGAGTCGCATAGTCGACTTCTTACTGCGGCAAAAATAGTGTTTCCCTGAAAACTGCGTATACCGTTAAGTGGCGAAAACCTCACACTCACCATGTCAACAGTAATTTCGCCAACTTTGGTGGCGCCATGCTTTTTGCGGAACTCGCGGATCTTTTCCTGTTCCTTTGGAATTTTTTCCTGGAGCACGCTCTTGAGGTTTGTCTGCTCGGCGCTCAGGCCTCTTAGCAGAATCGTCGCCGACGGACATGCTTTCTGAAATAAACATGTTACATTAGCAAAAACCTGGAAGGATGACATGCAATGCAAAGTTACATGCGTTGAAAACTACGTATTATCTAATACCGCGAGTTACATAATACGAACGTGTTGATCTATTTGTATCAGTACTAATATTAGGCGCAGCTTCTTTAAATCGCAAGCCAGAGTTTATGCAATTGAACGATTGAATGAAATGTAAGGCGCGTTATTCGAGCATATCGAATTTAAGTCTGACCCCGTATACTTAATGTCAAGTATCGAATCGTATGTACGGTCACCTACATTACAAATAAAATTATTTATGTCATTACATATTTTAAAACTGCAGCCGTTTTATGGAAAATTCCCGAGTCGTGCGTGTTTCAGTCTTCTGAATTGAATCCTTTTCTTCTCGGCGTGCGAAGTGTCTTCCAAAGTCAGTAAAAATATATCTATATATATGTCAAAAATATGACTTCTATGGCTTATCAAACTTCAGTCTCTAATATTTTCAAGAATTCTGACTGAGTTGAATCAAGAAGACTTCAAGAATTCTGACTGAGTTGATTCAACTGCTGAGTTGAATCAACTCAGTCAGAATTCTTGAAAATATTAGAGACAGTGAAGTTTGATAAGCCATAGAAGTCATATAACTGACATATATATATATAGATATATTTTTACTAGACGCTAGACACGTACAGGGCTAGACGCTGGTCTAGCCCTGTACGTGTGTTATATTATGTAAATGAATAAATTAGGCTGAATGCATACCAAAATATCTGTAAATATTAGGTTATTTATAATCTACATTAGTACATAAATAAACACAGATACGATAGTTACAAAAGAATCGTCGAAGTAACCTCGCTGGTCCGAATAGATTAACATTTGCGTAGGTGTACTAAACATTAGAATATAAAATAAATATAAAATAGTTTGTTGAAAATAAATTGTCCGTAAATTGTATAATCTGACCTAAAATACACGACCGACTAAAAGGTTACAAAATTATAATCGATAGGTGTGTCACTATTATTCACAAATATGTGACTAGGTTTGTACCTACTCGCAGCAGATTGTGTTCGTTTGATTACGTTGGTTTTAGAACAATTTAGTAAATCCGGTAAGTCGACGTCAAACGAGGACGTGGCGCATGCGCTGTAAGGTCATTGGCAGGTAATGAGGTCAAACTCGTCGAGTAAAAACCAAGTAAACCTACTTCCAAGATCTCTAATGTTTTCCTTAAAGTGACCTAGGTATAGACCGTTTTAAGGAAAATAATTAAATTTTATTGGTAAATAATATATAGGAACTCGAAGATGTAGTTGCTTGATATTTTATCTGTGTCCTATAACTAAATAATAAGGTATTTTCTGTGAGGCATGGTGACTGATTTTGAAAAACTGTTCTATATTGTTTGGAAGTAGCGTCTAATTCCTAAAAATATAATATTTCCGTAAAAAATTGAGAGAATATTATAAAATACGCCACAATAATTTTAAGTTTAAATTTTCACGCTGAAACTTTCTCGGGTGTCGTGGCCCCTGTCCTAGAAAACTTATATCTTTAATCTGTGGTCGTGGCGTCCCGTGTGACGTCACTTTATTGTTCATGTATGAAGAATTTGATGTTTGCTGACATTTGATCAGTGTTGCCAGATCCGTATTTAAAAACAATTATTTTTTATTTTAGTATGGCGATGCTGAAAAATCGGTAGATTTCCGTAGATTGACTCTAGAAAAACCCGTAGTTTTACGGACTTTTTTTAATAAGCTGTCTGACTGACTAAAACCATAAAATGTGGTTGATAACCAGTAAAGAAATTAAAAATTAAAACAACCTTTACAACTTGCAGAAAAAAATTCCGTAGATCTACGGGTTTTGCCGTAGGTCCTGCCAACACTGCCCCAATCGTGACGTCTTTCGCTCTGATTGGTGTTTAGCGTAATATGACGGATTGAGCTATTTCGTAGTTTCATTTTATCAAAAATAATATCAATCTAGCTACGAATAGAGAAATAAATATGTTTTTCAGAATCTGTGAGTCTTATTTAATTAGATAAACACATGATTTTAGAGATTCTTTTGTACTGTCACCACGAGTATCAAATGTGGGGAAACGGAAAATAGCAATTTAACTTAAGCCTTTAACCTTGTTTTAAAAGTTACGTCATGCTTTCCATTTTCGTATTAATAAACGCGACTAGAATACAAATATCGTTTAATCTAAATCATGTTCGTTAGTTAAAATCGGTGGTTCAGCAAATGTTTAATTAATCCACAGTTTAGAAAAGCATGAACCTGAGCATTTAAGCCGGGTTAACTTTATAGCAAGTTATTCTACACACGTGTGCCAGACTTTCAATACCCTAACGCTATTAGCCATAACCGCGAGTTGTTCCACGGTTTAATAGTTTTTTTAACGAAGAGTGAAAGTGACAAAATATGATTTAAGGATTTTAAGGGAAGTGAGTTAAACTACGTTTATGGCTAAGTTAACAGACCACGAGTAGCCTTCACTTCAGTAGGTACTAAGTACGTTACGAACGCAGAGTACATTCGTGAAAAATATTCGAAACTTCGTTAGTATTCACAAGTGTTCAATGTTTATTCGACAAGTTTTGCTACAGGTACATTTATCAAAGACCCGGGCACGTCATTGTTAACGTTATAAATTATTCTTCGAAATGTAAAACGAAGATCGTAGACTCGACCATTTCTTTCGTTTTAATACATTATATTGGATCATTTACCTATAACCTCCTATAATAGATTTGGTGAAATATACTAGAAGCAAATGTAGCCAATAGATCAATCAGATTTATGACAAATTAAGAAGTTATCTGAAGTCACCTCGCAGTCCAAGAGATCGACCACACGGTATTATACATATGTATTATACATATGTATAAATTTCAAAGATTAGATAGGTACCTAGGTGCTGCTTACGATTTTGTGATTGATATGATAAAGTACCTAATCGCTGTGTGACGTAAATGTCGCTACACTAATTTGTAACGGCAAAATGGCGTAATCAAATTAACCATCATGAAAATAAAAATGTTGTAATTAGATCGCGGAATATAAATCCCCCTTAATAGCTATAAGATCACCTGTATAAAATCTCAATCTAACTCATTTTAGCACAAACGAGGAAGGACGGCTCTGTATTAATTTGAATCCTATTAGTTTTCCGCTTAGCGACACAACCAAAATAAAATGGGCCATGTGCGTGTCTAACGTGCCTTTTAGGATTCGCCTATAGTAGGTAATTAATTTATATTCATAAATGATGTCGCTTATGTATTTCCCAAACCTTTTATTTCCGTATATTCGAAACAATTTCGATTACTTTAATCGTTGACGTGATTGAGACGTGCCGTGAGAAGTATTCTACTTAAGAAATTACTACCTATCTGCAGTACAGCACTGCAGGTAATGCTATGGATGCAGCATAAACGTTTGTTCCTACTTGGTACTATAGCAACAGTACTTAATAACTAACTGGCATTTGGGCGCGTGCCCGAAGTCAGCGGGGTTGACCTATGTGGTTATCTTTAGAGCAGGGGGCATAGTAGAGGACATGCATCGCCCCAGTGAATGTCATTGCGGGGATTAATTTACGTTACGTAGTCTGTAACTGATAACGATTTCATCCCATCTCCCAATGCGCGTAAATATCATAACGCGGATACTAAACTAACAGTTACTAAATCGGTCCCACCTATACTCAGTTTGATAAATAAAATAGACTCATCCCATTGACGTCATTAGGTTGCGCTAACACTTTGATCAGAACAGTTTTAAACGCGTTTTCATTATCAACTCTTAGAATGCTCGGTAAACATTTTTGAGGTATGAAAAAATTCTATATATCCCACGCAAGGAGCAAACATGCTGAACTGAACGTAGACATTCTCGAATTACTTCCACTGAAATGTTTTGCTGGCTATACGAATTATCGTATGCCACTCCATCGCGATTCGAAAGAACGATATTTAAGTACCTATAAGTTAAGTATGACTTCTGAACAAAATCACCCTGTAGGAACTTATATAAAAATATGTTTCCTCTACATTTTATGTGCGAATTGTATACGTATCATCATTATACGCGTCCTTCTAAATGTAGGTATAATAGAACTTGGTTTTAGGCTATATAGCCATGTGAATATTTTAGATAAGGTCTTCACAACTAGGTATATACTAGGTATTTGTACAAAATAAGCGTCAAGTTAAGTTGCAAGTTCTCTATGAAGATCTGCTATAGCTTCTTGCATAACAAGAAGCCATAGTTGTCTGTGAGCTATCACGGGATGACGCGGAACATGTGCAGTGTTCACGTGATGGCGAGCATCGCATCGCAGCGCCGAATGACATAGCCACCGATTATCACGTCGCAAACGCCATCGTGCGTGACTTTGACACAGATTTACGAAACAAGGTCATTGCTTCTGTAAAGCTGATAAATCTCACTGGACTATATAGAATAGTCTGTGATTCCATAAGGAAATAATAAACATAGTTTTTCAATTAACTATAAGTAGTGGTATTTTAGATTTGCTCAGTTATAGACCAACAAATGTTTGGGGATCCATTTTGTTTATTTGAAAACTATCATATCTATATAACTTTGTTGGCCAAGTCGTATATCACAATATTGTAATACTCAATGTGACCTCGCTCTTCCGACTGTCAAAATTGTATGAGAATTGACAGTTGTGAGACAGAACTCAAACTCCACTCATACTCGGCCTTAGTCAAGTGGGACTATCAATATCTTAGTCATTAGTATGATACAGCCTTTATAATCTAGTCATATATTCTAGGAAAGTAGGTTAGGTACCTACATAGGTGTGTGCAGTATATAAAAACTCAAATAGATGCAAGTGGAATGCAAGATATGGAATGTATAATGTGTATGTGATAAACTTTTTTTCTCATGCCCAGTGTGGAAAATAGTTGTAGGTGTAATATAATGGCTAATATAATATATAACCTAATTTTTCAGCTAGTAGGTATTGTGTCAGATTGGTAAAAATGCTAGTACTTATATATTGATTTTATTAAAATAGTAACACAGAGAAATTACTAGAGAAATAACGAGGGATATAAGAAGGGAAGTAATATATTTTAAAAACCAAAAATATATCACAAATTATTTATGGTGGGCAAAACTAATTTACCTACCTTATACTTTCTTATTACATATTATAATATTACCTATATTGACTGTGACAGATGTGCAATAAGTAGGTAATTAGGTATGAATCAATGAAACTTTTCGTCTGTGCAAAATTTCTAAAACATCTTGCTTCAAGATAACCCCTGGGGGACGGGCTGCAACGATTTTCATTAGTGCTCAAGTCCCGTCAATGTCTGTTTTTGTTGATAATTAGTACATAAATTTCGTTAGTGCAGGCTTGTACAGGACTTAAGCGCCTAAAAAAGGCGGTTAGCCCTCCTGGTCAATGTTGAGTGGCCTAACCCCCACTTGCAATAAAAGATAACCCTAGACTAGCGACTTAAACCGAACAAAATTATCTTCACCCAACAGTAAGTTTCAGCACCATATCTTTTTTAATTAAATTATTTTTTTAATATGCACAATAATTCGTAATAATTCAGAAAATAATTCGTAATATTTTGGAGTGGGAATTGAACTATGGACTCCTTGTACAGTCGAAAACAGAGAAAAGTATACAAGGTTCAGATTTTCTCAAAAACTATTAGTCTGATTTTAATGATTCTTTTACAGATAAATATTTTTAACTTTTATCTATCTAATAGAGAAAGATTTTTTTTGCAATATCATGAACCTTTGCCCTGCAGTGGGACCATTTATAGGTTTACAAAAAAAGGTCGTGTAGTTTTTGAGAAAATTAAAAACTCTCCCGTACACTTTTCTCTATGTTAGAAACTACAGAAAGTTATGGCTAGACTAGGATGTCACTAGGCCAGGGGGTTATCCTGATTCTAGTTTGGGCCACGACAGAGGGATGAGGGATAAGATGATAAAGAAGCCTAAGTAGGTAAGGACCTAACGGAATCCCCCCATTAATTAGTATTCCCATAATAATGCGAATGAGGGTTACATTTGCTAAAGATAACCCGAGATCGACTTCACCTATGAAAACTCCATACTTTTTTCTTGGATCATGTTTAATACGAGTCGCCCAAAAGAGTATAGTGGCGACTGACAACAAACAAAGCGATCCCTGAAGAATACCGGGAAAGTAGGCGCAACGTAAAAAACCCTACGACCAACTACTGTAACTGAAGGAAGCATTAACTTATAACTAAGTATTGCAATGCAAAATGATGCATTTAGTTGTGAAAATAATTTTCATTCTTATTATATAACTTCGAAACCAAAATGTGATAAGGTTATGAAATGGTATTTATGCACTACAACGAAGCTGTTGAAATTTTATATCCTGTGAAGGAAATTATACAGAAATGTGCGTGTCTTCCAAAGCACTTACCTGCACCTCTACTAATTTCGTGGTAGTTATCCTGAAAAGAGCCATTCTTGAACCCGCCGAGCGCTAACCACACACAACCACTTTTCGTGACTTTCCTCGCTAGTGTGACCAAATAAAAAGTTGCCATCCTGCCCAAAACTTTGGCTGGAGATTCACACACAATAAATGACAACACCCGGCAGCAAAAAGCTAGTTATTTATTTAGGTAAGTATTTACCTGAGGTATTTACTGACTAAAACTGCATTCACAATCACAACCACTTACCACAGATTAATTACCATATTGTAGCGTGTCTTTCATGCGTGCTTGGCGTGAAAGCAGTGCCGTTTGCTGATTGGCTGGCGTGAAAATTGTAGCGTGAAAAGTGGATTTAGTTAAGCTGTCATTAATTTCAGTAATTTTGAGATTGACTGAATCCATCTTTACGCCAATTCACGTGATTTTGAAATACTTACATAAGTTAATACTAACGTTTCTCATGTTTTGAATTTTATTGAGAAGAAAAATTAAGGCGTTTTATTTTAAACAGCTGTCAAGCTTTTTTGAGTTCAATAGAATGGTGTTAGTTGAATTTATATTACAAATACGTTTAGTACATTTTGTAACTTATTGTGTGCTACTCCGGTCAAATAATGTCCCCTAAAAATGGGAAAACTGAGAAGGGCCTTACCTTACTATTTCACTTTGACTTTTTTGCTTCATACTCGTGCTGCCATATAGTTTTCAAGATGAATAATAAAAGAAAACGGCTAATTAAGAATAAAATCCTTATTTTTTAAGTTTAACTCCAGGCAAATCATTCTGCGCCGTGGGAAAACAACCACTATTTCACAGTGTATAAAAGATCTGTTGGTTTGGAGGATGGGTCTCATACAAGTAGGTCAAGGACATTTAGCTTTAAGATGTGTCGTTTAAAATTCTGGTTTTTGGTTTTGTATAGTAGCGATATAGCGATATTTACATTGTGATTTCGACTTAAAAATGAAGAAACCGATAGATACTGGTCACACTGTCCCTGAGCGCGATCGATTTTATCTTTTTCAAGTTATCGACTCTGGGTACAAGTTCTTTTGCTTTTTCAAGTTAAAACTTTTATCCGTTGCAGATAGGTAGATCGTAATATTATTGTGACGTTTCCAGCGGTTTTTGCGTACACCGCTAGATTCATAATCTCAGTCCAAACCCGCGTTTTCATGTGGTAAATCGTCATACCAGGCTGTATATTCAAGTTAGCATTGCTTTTCCGTGAGACAGTGACAGAAACGCCATAACATTACATCGTAGCATTACGTAATCCATTGCTCGGTAGCTGTGACAAAAAAATTATGCAACTAATGAAACCCAGCAATGTACTTTTATTTCCTGTCATGTCACTGTCAGATTTTTATTTATTTACCTTTGCATTGTGTGTGTACCCTCTACGCCTCTTACTTAGTAATTTGTGTTGTGGTTGTGTGTGCGTTTAACTTTGGCTACCTACGGCGGTGTTTGTATATTTTTCTAATTAATAATCATGCGATTGTTAATTTTAATTATTTTAATATTTCAAGTAGCACTTGTTGTTTATGGAGGTAAACAATTCCGAATTGGCCGAAGCAAAGGTGGTAACTTGGGGGCTCCGGTTGGACACCAGTATGAAAAGTTGCCACCGGCGCAATGGTTTAATCAGAAGTTAGACCATTCAAGCCCCTCTGATCTGAGAACTTGGAAACAGGTTTGTGTCTTGATTTCCACTGATTACCTAAATCCTTATTGAAAAATTTACATTACTTACATATTCTAATCTCATCTGTATTGAGAGGTTATCTTAATTTCCGCTATGAAACAAGAGCTTTTGATTTATTTATTTGGGCCTGACTGCTTAGTTTATAGGTCTCCACATTTTTAGAAAATTATTTGGCAACTCAATATATCATGTGTTAAAAAGTATGTGCGCAGAATAGAGATGAGTGGAAGGGTTGGGTTGGTTGTGGGCAAAGGCCCAGCAGTGGGACATTACAGGGCATTAAATAATAATGAATAAATAAAAATTGTCATAGGTACAGTCAACAGTAGATCAATGGTAACACTTTTTACTTTTGACAGTTCTTATTATTTGCGTTGTAAGACTTGAAATCGTACTGTAAGTGTTACCATTGATCTGCTGTCGACTGTACCATCTAATCCCTGCGAATATTTTTGTTCTGTCATATCATGTAACAAATAAGCATTTAGGTATTATATCAATTGAATAAATCTCTTTCAGCGGTATTTCGTAAACGACAGTTTCTATGACTTCAATAACCCAGGACCAGTATTTTTGATGATTGGTGGGGAAGGACCGGCCGATGCGAGATGGATGCTGAAAGGTGCCTGGATCGAATATGCCAAGAAATTCAAAGCCCTATGCATTAATTTGGAACACAGATATTACGGAGAAAGCCACCCTACAATGTAAGCATTATTTTATAAATCACTATCCATAACTAATTTTTTTTTTTAACTTTTTGACATTACATGATAATTAAATTGACTGTAAATTGATTGTTACCTACTATAACTCGATTTTTTTTAGTCCTACCAACCAACAGAAAAAACAAGTTTAAGTACCTATGTTAACTCAAACATACATACATAAACTTACCCTTAAATTGATAATTGTGGTTCGTTAAATGGTTACACGGTTGAAGCTTATCAGTGTCAGCCTGGATTCTATTTATAACTTATATACGTAAAACAATATGGTAATAAAACAAGTGTTAATTGCTTATCAACATAAAAAAGTAGAATTATTGCAAATTAAAACAAGTAGGTAGGTACCTACTTCATTATGTATTGTAGTAAACAATTTTAAAATTCCTATCTACATAAAATTAAAACTGGCCAAGTGCGAGTCGGTAGTGGGTTCCATGCAACAACAAAACATAACACTAACGAAAAGATAAACTGGATTCCTAAATCGACCCTAGACCAGATATCTTTGCCGTTCGCAAAATAATATGCCCATACATCTACATACTCCCTGGCTATTTTTCCAACTGTAAATATAAGTTTGTAATAAGAAAAAATATTTTTTTATAGATGTAACTACGAATTTAGTTTTAGGATTTTTCCCTTTACTTGTGATATAAGACCTAGCTTCTTGCCATTTCTTGGTCAACGGGAAGCACCCTATAGGTTTTGATTCCATTGAAAGTGATCCTATAAGGGTTCCTTTTTTTCCTCTTGAGGTACGGAACCTTAAAAATAAATCAATTTAAGAATATTTTATTTTTCAATTTTTTATATCATTTTTGTTTGTTTATGTAAATATGTTATTGAATTGTTATAAATAAAGAATATAAATTAAGAATATTGTTCTGTCCTATCCTATTGAATATGTAGGTAAAAAATTTTTGCCAGAATCCTGGATCAGCGTTGCCAGACGTCCCGATTTTTAAATGAAAATTAAATGTCCCGCGCGGGACAGGCTGAGTCCCGAAGATTATAAATAATTCTACTTAACTACCTATATTTTTATTTATGCCCAAGAAATGCCGTGGATGTCGATGTATGGGCATAGTGATATTTTACTAATGGCAAAGATACTAGTGAATAGGTACGAGGTTAAGTTGCGTTGCATTGCACGGAACCCTCGGTACGCGAGTTCGATTTTTTAATGTCCCGCTTTCGACAAAAGAATCCCGCTTTCTCACTCAAAAAGTTTCAAAATCCCACTTTGCCCCCCCCAAAAATCTGCCAACGCTGCTCATATCCTACTTCCTAATAAACGCGAAGGTTTGTATGGATGGATGTTTGTTGCTCTTTCACGCAAAAACTACTGAATAGATTTTAATGAAACTGTACAATGATATAGCTCATACATCAGAATAACACATAGTCTATAATATATAATCCTGCGCACACGAAGTCGCGGGCAGCAGCTAGTTCCACAAATTTTTAAGTGTAGTGTTTGTTGCTGGCAAGAATTAATTATGGCTTTATATCTATTTGCAGAGACCTCAGTGTCAAAAACTTGCAGTACTTATCATCATATCAAGCTTTGGCCGATTTAGCCAACTTTATAAATGCAATGAATGCCAAATACAAGTTCAACAAAGAAGTAAAATGGGTAGCTTTTGGTGGTTCATATCCAGGGTCCTTGGCTGCTTGGCTGAGACTTAAGTATCCTCACTTGGTTTTTGCAGCAGTGTCTTCCAGTGGCCCGCTACTCGCCAAAGTTAATTTCATGGGTAATACAATAAATTATAAAGTTTAGATTTGTGTTTGTAGAAAGTTATTGTAGTGAAGAATCTCTGCAGTAACTGAATAACTTTTGATTTACGACTTTTCGAATAAAAAATAAATTAATGTCTCATACAAATCGATCAGCTGACCGATACGAAATGTATGAAGTCAAAAAATAAATTTGCGAAAATCGAAAAGTCGTAGAACAAAGGTTACGTTACTGAACCTCCCTTCGGCTTCATATACCTTTTCCACTACACCGTGTATATCATGGCATGGTTTATCTTTTTTTTAATATATTTCAGAATATTTTCAAGTTGTTATCGAAGCATTACGTGAAAAGACTGGCAGTGAAGAATGTGTGACTCAACTGAAATTGGCACATGAACAAATCACTATGATGATGAAAATTCATCCGGAAGTCATTGAAAAAGAATTTAGGTACTTATGTATTTGTATTGTATATTAATTGTATGTTTCAATTAATGGCAGTCAACAAAATCTTTACTTTTGAACGTTTATGCACATTACAGAGTATGCAGGCCTTTTGCGAATGCTACTGTTAAAGACATCAAGAACTTCTATAATGCAATAGCTGATGACTTTGCAGACTTGGTTCAATACAATGAAGATAATCGCATTAGTGCAGACGAAAAGTATAGAAACATTACTATAAATACTGTAAGTAACTTTAAATTGTTTTTGTAAGATTTTATGAATTCTGTCAGATTCTGTAGTATTGAAAGGCTTTTTTTCCAGAGGAAAAATGGCTGTGCACTTTGATTATGAATGCGTATTCGACACTTGATATCTATTATCCCTGATGGATTTTGTACTTAAAAGTCAAGCTTCTCCTATTATTAATGTTTTAACATATTTGGGTGAGATATTTCTTAACACATTTGTGTACCCGTCTTATAGAATAGCTTTCAATGTGAATAATAAATAATAATATTCAATATTATTATGATGTGTAAGCACAAACAAATCCAATAATTTATTCTTTGATGTTGGTTACTGAAACATTTTAAGGTTACCAAACTTGCACACTCATAATAATCTATTGATTTAAACATATCATTGCTATTTACTTTTGATATTTGCTGCTATTCCAATGTGATTTCACATCCCAATTATCTTCTTTAAAGATAATGTTGTTTGCCCAGGTATGCAACATGTTGACTGGATCAGAAAAAAGCCCTGCCTTCAAGAAACTAGCAGTATTCAACTCTATTATGTTGGAGAAGTCGAATCAGACGTGCATGGACTACAGCTACAAAAATATGATAGATGAATTGAGAAACACAACTTGGGGATCGGAAGGAGGTAACCTTTTTTTAATTATGACGTTTAGTATGTCTCTTGGGCAAGTGTTCAGTTTTTTACTACTTGTTTGACCCCTTGCCTACCACAAGGGTAACAAAGCCTTTGGCTAAGGTAACCCAGTTGTTATTGTTTATGGAGGAAACGTAAAGGGCCATTTGTTAGTGGCGGCTCCAGTGATTCATTTTCAGTTGAAGTTTTTAGGATATGACGACTGTATATGAATGTATGGTTAGCAAAATTTCGTAATCGCCATTAATGCATCGTTAGGTATAGCTTAACATGTTGGCTGATTGACCTTCATCTAGACGTTTTCAGCAGTTTTACAGCCAGACATTTATAGTATTGCAGACCTCTCTGCACTGCAATGGTCTTAAATATAGTGGTGTTAATGTTTTAGCTCGACAATGGATGTACCAAACGTGTACGGAATTCGGATTTTATCAGACTTCTTCAGGCGAAGTGGAAGTCTTTGGTGATCATTTCACATTAGACTTCTTTGTTCAACAATGTCAGGATATCTTTGGTAAAAAGTACGTATTTCATTTATTTATTTTATAGGGACCAAAGTAAATACACTATTTACAGGCAAAAACCACAGTATTACACTATTTACAGACAGATATTTATATATATACGAGTATACATATAAAGATAAATATATAACTTACATTTACACTACTTTGTAAGAAAAAAGAGACTGAGGACTCAAATAGGAAAAATCAGCGGCACATTTTAAACAACCCTAACTCTTAGAACACTGCCCCGGTACATGACATTATTATTTAGGTACGAACGACAGCAGATCAATGGTAACATTTGCAGTACGATTTCTAACGACGCATATAATAAGAACGGTCCAAAGTGTTACACTTGATGTGCTTTGGGCTGTACCAAAGTATTCGTCCGAATATCATTACATCTTAAATGGTATGTTTTCAACCAATGTGATGGATTAATCTGCTTGTCTTCAGGTATAATCAAGAGTTCGTAAACGCAGCTGCTGACTGGACTAACGGCGATTA
The DNA here is from genome assembly GCA_963506565.1 of Tachystola acroxantha. NCBI lineage: Eukaryota > Metazoa > Arthropoda > Insecta > Lepidoptera > Oecophoridae > Tachystola > Tachystola acroxantha. The sequence goes on along the minus strand of OY735870.1, from coordinate 12,400,619 downwards.
CGGCGCGCTGGCCATATCAGTGAGCAGGGTCGTGTTCGTACACGGCTCAGTGGACCCCTGGCATGCCCTGGGAATCACTACCACCGAGGATAACGATGCTCCTGCCATATACATTCATGGTAAGATAATGATATTTTCTTGCATAATATGCGCTATGTGAAACGATAAATGATTAGTGGAGAAAAAAATTCGTCACGACCGGGATTCGAACCAGGGACCTCGCCATTCCGTGGCACGCTATATTCCAACAGACCTACCCTAGTGTTAAGGCACTAATACTCGATAGATGTCGCTACCGTCCCTAAGACGAATATGGAGAAAGAATTCGCCGACCTGAGTAAGAGTCACGGTAGATTCTGTTTGATTTTTTCACGGCTGCATGAGGTTGCATACCTAAATATTTGGTATTAATTTCAACTTGATATGTCCATGCGTTTCTGAGAAAAAAGTCTAGAAGACAGACAGTAAATAAAAAGTGTTGCACTTCACGTGCTTTCGAATGCACCTACTTATATATTTTGCAGTGATCTAAATACATAGTTGTTCCACCTTCTTCCAGGGACTGCTCACTGTGCGAACATGTACCCACCGAGCGAAAACGATTCCAGCGAGTTAATGGAAGCTCGCGTAGAGATTGAACAGTATCTGGAAGCTTGGCTTGGGTTACCGTGACCGCATGTAGGTAACTCTAATGGCCCTCTCAGATGACAGGCGTTAAACGCGAGTTTTGATAACGCGCGCTTATAACTACACGCATTTTGTTATTATGTAGCCGCAGGTGTTCACATGCTAACGCGTGTTTTTTTCATGTAGTTGAAAGCGCACGTTATCAAAACGCACGCTTAACGCTACTCATCTGAACATACCCTTAGAGCCCTCTCAGATCACACGCTTAAACACGAATTTTGATAACGCGCGCTTCCAACTACACGCATTAAGTAGGTAGCTGTAGGTGTTCACATGCTAAGGCGGGTTTTTTTCGTGTACTTAGGTACCTACTTTGTTAAAAGCGCGCGTTATCAAAATCGCCACTCATCCGAACATACCCTTACATACATGTTTAAAATAAAATACATGTTTAAATAGGTAGTCAACGCCATTGTTTAAAGAGTAAGCGTAAAGTGCTGTAGTGAGACAGATACCGATCAAATGCCATACCTATAGTGATCAACTATAAATCGAACAATGAATCCGTCATTTTCTTGCCTGACCCTCCTGCGAGATGCCCTGCCCCACTTTACCTCCCCGCCAGTCCCTGTATACCGCAGAAGGGTCACACATGAAGTTAGGACCATGAATGGCAAAAGATATCTGTCCCATGTCCCGTACTATGCTATTTCTTGCAAATGATTCAAATAATATAGGTTACCTACCTTTGTTTGACTAGTGAACCAAAGTGTATGACATGGCTATAGATATTGTACAATACTTATATTAATAAGTATTGTGAGACTCCTTGCCAAATTTTTATAGATGTCGATACTAGTATTAATTACTCCTCGAGTTTTCACACTTGCTAAAATAAAAGTAGCTGGCCCCGTCAAAATCAATTTATTTTCGTGCATATTTCTGTAAGCTTTAATTAATTAATGCCAATTAAAACGCTCAGTGCCAAAGACAGGCCCTAAAATATTGTTCGAATTGTTGAGCAAATGAACTGAAAATTTCAACACGTAAACACATCGCAGCGTGAAATGTACACAGCGACTGACGAATTAAGTAATTTAATGGCAATTCCGAATTAATCCTTCTGATTACGTGGGTCTAATTACAATTTAATTTTAATGAAACGAATGGCTTATCCCGTCTAGTCATTGGCTCTCTATTTTTTTTACTTGCCTAGTATTTAATAGAATCTACTAAAATAAACAAGTTTTAATAGTAACATAACAGTGGAGTTTATTATCAGTTTTCTTATCACATTGTGTATCTATATCATAAAAAAATTGTGTAACTATGTCAAAATGTATAACAAGAAGTAGATATTTTTGTAGAGGACGGTCACTTACAAATATATTATTTATAACTACTAATTATCATTAACTTACAAAGCACAGCCAAGGAATATCGAATAATAATGTATATTATGCCTTACGTTCAGTAGATTATTAATATTTTTATGAAGAACATTATGACCTATATTGTTACATCATGGGGAAAAATACATTGGTTTTAAAATAAATGCAATGTTTGATTTTGTACTTATGATAATAATTATTATCATGAAGGGTCAGATATCTGCTTCTCATCTTGTTCTACAATCGCTTCCAGCGTCCGACCTTTCAGCAGAATTTCCATTAAACTGAAAGAAAATAGTGAATTTCGTACTAAATTGTTATCAACAATAATAAAGTTAAGTAGGTAGGCACAACAAATATAACTTACAGTGCGCATAGAAACACCACTGCTTGCGTGCCCAAAGTGAGGTAGAAGATACTGTTTAGGTAGTTGGTGCCCAGAGTAGCCTTGTACAGTTGCGAATAGACGATGGACGCCGACATTGCAACCACGTTTTCCATTACAGCCAAAAAGGCGAATGCCACACCTAGACAACACAAATATGTATTTATTATCACATGCGTTTGGTTAATAAACAGGTACCTCAGAACAGAATATTTCATAAGTTTTGTGTATGATTGGACTTAACAAGCACAATAGATAAAAAGTTAGTACAACATCTATCCAGTAATTGTGGAATTACTTATTCGTGAATTTGAACATGTAATTGCACAATTACTGGATAGATGTTGTACCAACTTTTTATCTATTGTGCTTGTTAAGTCCAATCATACACAAAACTTATGAAAGTTTGTACAACGTTAAATAGATACCTCTTTCCGCCGGTGGCAGCACTTTGGATGCCATAGATCGTATCAGTGGCCCCACACACGGCCCCAGGGCTGCAGCAGTGGCGCCCACGTAAAACATCTTAGCTGTGGTTGCGTGCGCGTAAATGAAGTGCCCTGTCATATGTGCTGACGCTCCTAACATTAATATAACCTGCAGCGCAAATGTGAAATTTAAAGTTATTAAATGCATGTGATGGACATGAAGAAATGAAAGTCGTAAAAGGCCGCAGGGCCCGACTTTCATTTATTCATGGTGATAGGTATGTTATAGGAAGCACTGATTGCGGTAACTATAGTACAAATAAACGGCAACTTAGAAAAATCAACCCAATAACCAGTATGCCCAGAATATAAAATTGATGATGAGATGCCATTTCTAGCCACGCTTGTGTAGTTGTGTTAAACTAAAGGACGCCCTACACAACGAATTGTTCACCATCTAAAATGTTTAGTAGGTGGGCTAAAAGGACTGCAGGTATATTGAGTTACATGCAGGACTTTACGCCGGCGGCTATTACCAAAACTGGCCTAAACCGATATTCATAGACGGTTTTGAGTACGAGTCCGGTCTTACAACTGTCAAATTTCATACAAGTTTAACCGTCGTAAGAGCGAGCTCACGCTAAAATCATGCTCTATGAATATCGGCCTAAGAGCTTATGAAGTATATGTAGCGTGTAGTTACTCAACTGTATCTTTCCAATTCAGAACTTTGTTCATGAGAGGAATGCCGAACAACATGACAACCACATAGGCGCTGTTTAGATATGTGCGGTAGTTGCTATACTCCGTAGTGCCCCACTTGAATACTGTCATTGTATATAAGTACATGACCGAACGTTCATCTGGGGATAAACATACATTATTCTGATTTAGCCTCTGTATACAGAATATAAAATGATTAACAAGTGTCATCTTTTCGCGTGCGGGTCGTCAATTGATAACATAGGGATAACGTGATGGGACGCGTTGCTTGCTCTATAAGATGATTTGTGTATCTACCTATACGTAGTATGTATAACATAACGTAAGGTCTATGCGTAAATGTCTTACGCGTGTAAGAATTACATCATGCAAGAAAACAATCCAAAACTATCCAATTACTTGGACACTTACCTCTTTGGAATGTATAAAACGCCATAGAAATAAGTAGGAACCATAAGAACAGCCTCCGGTGGTTTGGTCTCTTTTTGGACAATGTTATTAATGTTTGTTTGATGTTGTCCATGTCGAAGAAGTCAGTTATAGGGTCTCTCGCACCGGCTTGTCTCCAAGACTTTTGTTCGGGTTTCGTTTGCCATTTCAAGAAAAACGCGGCATATAACGTTGCCATCAACATCAAACATGTATTGATTATAAACATTGCAGTGAACGACCGGTTTACTACTTTGTTGTACAAGAAATTTCCTGGAAACATTATCGTGTGATATCATTATGCGTCAAAGCCGAGCCATTACGTACCAAAGTTATTAAACTTCATTTATTAATTTAATAAAGTTAATTCAAGTTGGTAATTTCGTTCACCTTACATAACTCACTTGTCACTTGTGCCAACAATATGTTCTAACGATATTTTTTGTGATTTAACTCAGGTTGACTTTAGCCAGCGGTTGGTGAAATTGGCCCATAATTGTTCGTAAAAATAATAAAACAATAGGGAAGTAAGTAGTTCGTAAAACATTGGAGGGCCAAATATCTTCGAGACATACCTAAAGCCAATCCAGTGGGCATAGTAAATAAGTATGTGACGTCCAATATCCCGACCCTGAAGGTTCTGTTCTTCAGAGATGACACATCAGCAATGTAGGAGAAGCAGCCCGCAAAAATAGCCAGGTCTGCGCCCGTCAGTGCGCACGGAAACCAGGCTGTGTATATCGTGTACTCCAGGGGCCATGCTGCAAAGTTAAAATACCTGCATAATGAAATAGTCTTTTTACTATTTAAGGCTGTGATCCCACGGCCCGCTTTCTCACAGGCCAGGCCAGGCGCCGTCGCGCCGCGTCACGCCGCGGTTTTGAACTTACCGACTTCCGACGGATCGGACGGGCGGGCGCCAACAAACCACACCGGATGCACTGTTCCCGCGGCCTGTCGGTCGGCCTGGCCTGGCGCGGTCTGGCCTGCCAGAAATCGGGCCGTGGAAGACAACCATAGTATTTTATCTGTATTAAATGCGGCATGACATTTGTCATATATTGGGTTGCTTTAGTACGGATTTTACAGGTGCTATTATGATATGATACGAGCTTTTTTACCAGTGTTATTATGGAAATAAAACAAATGTATCTACTATACAACGGTTCGTTACATACAATTTACACAAACTCTATCAGCCAGCAGTTTAAAGAAACATGTTACTATATATATTTATTTAAATTATTAAAGTATGTTGATGAAGACTTTAGGTTGATCAAACAAACCAAGCTATGCTGGATAACTACACTTTCTCTAGAATAGGTTTTGACTGATTTGATTAGAGACATAATTGTGTTTTAATCCAAACAATATAAAACAATCAGTAAAATAATAAGTAATGATTACACATAACACTAATCGTTAAATAATGCGCTTATTAATTACGATAAGCATAATCGTGTTGTTTCTATAATCGGAATATGTGTACATTGGCCTATTAATGGTGATGGATGAGATTTGTTTTTTCGTTTTATTTTGTATTCCATGTGATGCAGTCGTTCTCACAGGTGCCCGTCCGCCGCGTGGATCGAATCGCACCTTTTAGCCATAATCGTGCATGACTTAGAAGTTGTTCCAAGGTCCCTTTCTAATTTAGTGAAGTATGAAATTAACAAAACACGGTTTAAGGGAATTGAAGTACACCTGGTTTATGGCATACCAAATGTAATATACGTATGTAGTATGTAATGCAATGACCACCTATAAAAGTCGAGAATCGGGTTGAGTGACGCGCCTTCGTCCAGCACTGGACTGATACGAGCTGATAGAAGAAAATTATACTACCTACTTGTTAACCTTGCAGTAGTCGTACATAATTCTATTTTAACATATGTTCAAGGTAAGGCTTATAGTATTTTAGACTCATGCATATTCTGGTTGCATCACAGTTAACCTACCTTTCATGGTGTTCAAAGTTATTACTATAGAGAAGTAGAGTTTCCCCAGGAGGCCAGCCAACACTACGACCTTGCGGCCACGTTTATCACTATATGAACCAAGAAAAAATGCTAGGAAGCATGGAACCAAATGACCCGCTATACCAGACCACTGCAGGAATGAAGACACTGTCACCTGCAATCAATCAAATATATTTATAGGTACCTAGTTTCTCATCGCACAGACATTCCCTAGAATGAAGAGTGCTGGGGCCATGATCCAATATGAATGAATTAAGGTCAATGATTTTATTTATCTTAGGTTATACATGTTATGGATGTGTAAAAAATATCATCATTTAAATATTATATTCTTCAGAAGTATTTATTGGCAATAACAAAATTGTTTTTGGTCTAAAAAATAAGTTTAAAATAATACTTAATGGAAATAATCTAGTAGGTAGCTCTACAAATAATCATTAAAACTTAGACTACGATATTCAGGATATAAATAGAGCTACCTACATCTCTATAAATTACCTGAACTTCTCTATTTATTTCTTCATAATTGGCAATGTCATAGCAAATTTCTTCACTATATCCATGATTCACAGTGCATGCTCGGAATATGTAAAATGTTTGCTCTACAACATTTGTTGTCATGAAAGCCATCATGTAGAAAAACATAGCAGGTTCGACTGTGATATATTTGTACCATGGTGTTTTGTTTTTGTACTGAAAAAAGTAAAGCATCATACTTCATCTTTCGACCGTCCTTTCTTTTTGTTAAAAATTCGAAACGACGTCAGTTGGCGACAACTAAGAAGTGATATAATTCAAGTTTAACCAACTGGACACGCGTGACGGTGAGTACAGTTTCTCGTGTCCAGTTGGTGACTGACTGTAACTACCTACTTATACTGAAAATCTATATATGTCAGTTCTAACAATACCTCGTACATCAAAATTCCATACCTCATACATCAAAATCAGTCAAGCCATTTAGACTTCAGGAGGCTACAAAGGAATTACCATACAAATATAACGCATAAATTATTACCCTCATTCTTTCCGTACTCATGTATTAGGTAAGTTTAACTACTTTAAATGATACTCTGATTATATGAATGTAATGTGAGATATGTAAATAAAGTAAATTTTCTGTAAAGGGAGAGTGGTTTTTAGGAATATAGGTTGGTTGCATTGCCTCACTACATGACAAGGCTTGTGTGGAAAAACAGGTCTTTGATCATGAGCCCTCTCGATATCTAAGATGTTATAAGTATAATATACCAATTTAATTTTAAAAAAATTAGTGAGTCTGTTTATAACAAATAAGAATAAGTATGCATGCCAGCGATATCATTGGTCGCAATATTGGCCTCCAGACTCAATAATTGATAAGATTTCTCAAGATCCCACATCACTGTCAATATTTTGATAAAATGTTATATCACATACATAAAAGGCCAGTTATTCATTAGATATGTATTAAGATAAATTCGTCATATGTGTCTATTTTATTTAAAGGCTTTTCTTTATTCCACAGGTTTTACGTTATCATTATCAAACACTACAGAATCCAGTGGATAAGATATTATTGTGTGTAATGTTCAAAGTTGCACATGACTGTACAGCTTCCCGCTTGATAAAGTACAAACACAATTAAACCAGCAATCTAAAATGAAATTTATGTTAATGTATTAGGCAAGTAGTTCAAAATAAATTGTACCTACATATGATGAATGTTAGCATGTAGTGAACTGTATGTAAAATTCGCCAGCATTAAATATATAATTTAATATTACAGGCTGCAATATAAATACATTTTATTTATTACTAGTCTACTCTGTGCCCGCATCCAAGTCACCAGACTGCCAACAGACATGGTGTAACATCCTAATTTTTTTTATGTATGTATATGGACGGATTACACTCACTTTTTTGGTTGGTTGAAGACTGTATTTAGACCGACAGTTTCGTCATAAGAGTGAGTTTCGATAGGAGTGATTCTATAAATAATACTATAGTAAGTAGTAAAGCAACTAATAATTGTAATATTACAGCCAAAACAATAGTTTATGATAGTCTCTTCAATGGGCATCCAGGACACATGGATGGAGTACCTCCTTACAACTTGGGCATAGCGTATTTCGTGCTTACGTAGCAACAGATTTTAGGTGCACAGGCGAAGAAAGAAAAATATATGAATTAACTTATAAATTGAAAAAAGTACTAACCTCGTCGTAATGTTCCTCTGTTCTTTTCAAAACCATTGTAAATTGTAATCGATGTGTTTTGTAAAAAACGTATTACTTGGTTTGTAACAATTTACCTAATGAGAAATTCACACAGAATTCTACTTTGTAACACTGTCTTCCATACAAAGAATAAATTGTTTTTGTAAATATATAAAATTAGAGTATTGAATTAAATACTTGCTGAATACCAAAAAAACTACATTCAAATCCATACAAATACATTCGTATGTACCTGTACCACAACTATACGTCCACCGGTGCACTTCTACCGCAAATTAGTAATTACTAACTTCTACTCACTCAACTTCTTTTTGCCGACTTGCATGCTGCCGTGCGTGCGTGCCATTGCCGCCAATTCGTTAAAAGGAAGGAAGCCACACATTTGTAGCGATTCCAGATTGCGTATGCTATTAATACCGCGCTAAGTGTGGCGTCCCGCTCGCTCTGACCCGATGTAATATATGAACGACAGTGACAGTCTGACAGGACAGCTGCTATGTTTTGACTTAGTGGCCGCTACCAGAATTAACTACTTTGAGAACCTGTATTAAACGACCTGTTTTTTATGTACGGTCGCAGTCTGAAAGTGATTACCACCGTATGGTTTAAAATGTGGTGTGCACTCCTCCGATGTTGTCTGTTGTTAGAGTCTGGCTAACGAAAGAGTGACCTGAGAAAACGCGGCAAATTCAAAAAATCTACATGTGGTATTACTGACTATAGTAGGAGAAAAATGTTTTGATACTTGAGTATTTTTTTTGTATTTACGACTATCAATTTGTGTAATAGTTTCTTACGAAATTAATTTCTAATTTAAGAAACACACCAATTCTTTAAATGTGCATAACCTACATGGTTAAACCACTGTTATGGATGTGAGTAAAAAAACGAGTGTGTAGATATTTTTTATTAGTATATACATAATATTCACCTACTTAACATTCAGTTCATTAAACTTTAACAACATGTTTAATAGGCTGATGATGTTTAATCATCGTACTCAAAAAATTCAACCTTTAAGGATTCTCCTGTATCAGTGGAGTCGTCATCACTTGCACTTATTATGAATTCTTCCAATACTTCTTCTGTTATGTGATCTCTTTGTTTGTATTTATTTTCCACATTTATTACATGGTCCGCCATTTTTTTTCCAATTTTCTGCAGTTATTCGGCCAAACGAGGTTTTTATCATTTTTTCTTTTTCTTTTGCGGGCAGATTAACTGTCTTAATTAGATACCGAGCTTTTGTGGGGGCGTTTTTTTCTGGAGTGCTCCACATCCTTTCATTCGCAGATCCTTCCTTTAAATTTTTTTAATGTCGTGACACCAACCTCTGCGAAACAAAGTATAAAATGCATACTTAATAATGAAATTTGATGACGTCAAATAACACAACTTTGTGAAATGGAACAAACAAATAAAAAACTCTAAACCGATGCATGCAGGTACATACCAGTTAGTGAAGATGAAGATATTTCTTCTAAGAACATAGTCTTGAGTTACTATTAAACATTTTTTCTCCAAATTTCTTAGCGTTCCAACAATGTTTTTAATTTAGCAGAGTCCTTCAATATCTCCAAGATTATCTATAAACATATGAAAAAGTATAAACATATCGTAAATATATCTAATATTCAGTCAACAAGGATCAAGATTACAAAGTCATACTAACCTAAAAAGTCCGAGATGGCACCTAAACATTGTTTATTTTCATGGAAAACAACTGTTTTCTCTTCTCGTTTTTGTTTAAACTTGCTTATCATAGTATGTAGCAGCTTTCGTACGTTACTTTTTATTGTTTTACCCATATTAAAGCAATTATTATTGAAAAATAAATCTCCACAACAGACTTTGAGATGTACCTTTGACACTTGACTGACAGCTTAAAACCAGTTGCCAGATCAAAACTTTTAAGGAAACTCCAGGACACTCTTTCGTTAGCCAGACTCTATTTTCGGTTTATGTCATTGTGTTGAGAATGTTGAGATGACTGTATGCTCTAGTTAGCTTTGCCTTTCCCTCAGAGAAGAATTTACTTCACTTTTTAAAATATGGCTTCTACCGTGGCTGGCACAGTAATTTTGCCAGTGTCGAGTATTGGTCGAGTACTTAGGTGATGACCTCGTGACTGAGTGACCAACGAATTGAGAAAAAATAAAGCAATGAAAATGCCCGCCATTTACGGCGTTTGGCTTTAAAAATGGCGGGAACGTGACGGTTGCAAAATTATTTTGATTTAACTGTATGTTTATGTCAGTGGTTGGTTGGTTTGTGATTAAAGTTAAATTAATCGGAAAATGTTTGAGTCCCACTACCAGAGCTCGGGAGTGGACTTGACTGCTGAGCTGCTTCGTCCAGAGTTGAAGACGCTTCTGCGACTGCTCACTTTCCTCTTTGATGGGTATTTCCGGGCATAACATAAATTCCAGACAGACATAGGGCGATTTTATAATTTTACGTAGCTCGATGCAATAGGAAGGCAAAATGTATGGAATAGACATGCAGTGTAGTGTACGGCATGACGTTATCGTAGACGGAAATATGAGTCTTTATACTTTCATACATTTGGCCTTCCTTCCTATAATAGGAAGAAATAGGAATCCTATTGTATCGTGACAAGATCGTGACGATAAAATCGTACCGTGCCGTGCTGCGTAAAATTATAAAAGCGCCCATTGGGATATTCTTTCTCTACGGGATAAAGTCATGAGAGTTTATTGTTTTATTTGATAAAGTCTTTTTCAATATTTATCACGATAAGTAACTAGTGGTAGTGATTACTTCCTCTATGACGATAACAAGGTGACGGATTTCAGAAAATTACAGATTTTGGGACCTATTTGCGATCCATCGATAAATTCGCTTACCCAAAGAAAGGCTTACCTAACTATTCCATATATTGATAGATCCAAGTTCCATGGATATCGTGATATTTATCACGATAAATTGACGTAAGTTAGCGTGAATACATACCTACAGGTTACCTACGATAATTTTTTGGTCACATCTAAAATACCTGTCGAGGCAAAGAAGCTTTGGCCTACGAAATAGGCCCTAATAAGTAGGTACCTTACTTTACTCTACTACACATTTTCGGCAAAGATTTTGCCAGGCTGAAGTGAAGTACATTTAGAAGACGGAAGTAGGTACGTTGTAGGACTTGTAGGTATGTATGTAGGTACCTAAATAAGGCGCTTAGCCATAAATATGTTTTAAAGTTATTCCATCACCGTTTAGGCCTTCTGTCCCTCCCTTTCTATGTTTACTTAACGTTTTTTTAACACAAGGTGTGAAAGTGACAAGGACGAGGTTTAAGGGATAGTTATGTTATGGCTAACATCATATAGGTATCATCGGTATCCTTTATTATTACCACTGGGCCTTTATTCTTTGATCCATCTTCACTTATCATAGTAATACTGTACGGAACTCTCCCCTGCAAGGTATAAATATAGGAATACTTAATATCTTATAAGTACTATAGGTACCTATACTTACTCTTATACTGTACCTACATAATTTTAATTTCTCAATTTTAATGCTGTACTTACTTAGCTGCCTTTTACAAAATAAACATTCATTATACTTATCTATATTTTTAGGTAACTGTGTATGATGGGACAAAGTATCTTAAATAACTATTGTCCGATTTCGAAGAGTTGCTGCTATAGTGTACCACTCAAAATTGGTACGATTGTCATAGCCGTGTTGGGACTACTGCCGAGCACATTTTATATGTTGCTGATAGAAATAGGACAAATATTTCTCGTAGACCACGGCGTAAGTTCCACTATAGCGCACATTATAATTCACATTTATGCAATTCTAGGCATACTCATGTGCACAATGCACGTAGTCCTGCTAGTAGCAGCAATTTCTTACAACGAAAATTTGATATTAATGTACTTATGGTTCGCCATCTCATACTTTACGTTAGACTCAATTCTTGTATCAATTGTCAGTATTTCTTTAATACTCAAAAAAAGTGTTGGCATCGGCACAGCATTGTTGTGTGGTGATGTCTGTTATTGGATAGTTTTGTACTGTTTTGTGTTTCCCGTCATAAATGGTTTTAGAAGAAATATACATACGGTTGTTATATTTTTGGCATAAATACCCAAATAGGTAAGGAACATTAAAGTTAATTTTGTACAATTGTTTATAAAAGTTTATAAGTAAGTACACGGTTTAAGGCGCACGCGCGGTTAGGAAAATGTGAATAGAGGTCATATTTATTAAGCTCGGCCCCCATGGTTTTGGAGTTATCGATTTTCTACCAAAATATATGGTCAAGACAAACCGAAATGTGCTAATCGATATAGTAGCAGAAGTACCTTACTTCTCCGCTATTCTCGTTTGGCTAACCCTGCGCCTAATACCATGTATAAATATTAATTAGTTAATTACAAATAAATCAATGGATAATACCTATCTACCTGCCGACCCCTTTCATTATACTAAAGTCACCATAGATATACCTACGTACGTATTTTGAGCCACGGCCTATTTAGTTAAATTATTTTGTGAGCGATTTGGCCCTATGCCCGATCCCATTAATACTACAAAATTTCTACTAGCACTATTAGGTAGGTACTTATTATGTGCTAGGTACTCTGGTGCTACTAGTAGGAATAGTATAAGTAGATAACAATAAAATAAATTGATAATCATTATCCATTTATTACAAAGTAAGTACCTATTGCAGTAACAACGTATGTAGGTACTCGTACTTTGAGTCTGATGTGCTCCTCAGCTTCTACACGAAATTTGAAGTGTAAACTTAATTTTCACTCACACTAAATTAAGTTTAGTGTAAAAATGCAAGTTAAAAACGATTTCATACTTAATTTTTACATCTGCGGAGTAACGACTAAGTACTTAGGTACATACATACATTTATTAATAGTCACATAGATAATAAATTAATAGTGTTTGACTAGAATACCAAATCAAAATCTGAATGATTACTTATTGTGTTTTAGGTACATACCTAAAACACAATAATCATGTCGACATCGACATCAAACACATTAAGGTGTAAGTATTAAGTAATACGGTTACTTTCCGTGACGATACTAAACTTAAGGGCGTAAAGAATCGAAATGTGGTCCCTCTGGCTAGTAGATCGCCTTTAGGAGATATTTAGAGAGGAGTACAATACCTAGTTGTAGGAAAAAAGTTTAAATTACATACAATGAAGGATGAAATTATAGACACTAAGTATAAGACATTCATTAAGTATGTACATATATCTAAATTTTGTGTCTGCAGACATCATAGTGTGGACCAGGCCCCACGTGGGAGGACGCTTGGGGGCGGATGGGAATATACTTATACCTAACAGGACGATTGTACAATGCAATATGCTTACATTAACAACAATTTGATGTTTATTACAAAGAAGTATACAATAAAATGCGAGAGAGTGTAGTATGTATGTCGTCCAGAGATGTGGAAGGGAATAGCAGGTGCTCTAGGAGTCCTTGGTTGGCGAAGCAGCACACTGCAGGCAGCAGGAGCATGATCCGACCTAAGCGCGCGGGGTCCTTCGCAACGCAATGTTTTTGCAACAGTATCAATGTTTGCTCTTGCAGCAACTCTATGTGATTCGATGACGGAAAGTGCAATGATTCTGTAAGACAATGTAAGTATCTGGTAAGTACCTATGTAAGTGCCATGTACTAAAATAAACAATATACGATATCGTGGCCGACACTCAACTTAAATTATTGAGTACTCTTGTATAAAAAAACCGGTCAAGTGTGAGTGGGACTCGTGCACCGAGGCTTCCGTGCAACGCAACTTAACCCCGTAACTTTGCTCTATCGAAAAGATAAACTAGATTTAGAGACTAACTTATCTTTGCCATTATCAAAATATTATGTCCATACATCGACATACTCCTGATTAGTTGATCATCTGCAAATATAAGTTTGTAATAACAAACAAAAAAATATTTTTGGGGAGATGATTTTTCAAATTTACAGTTTTTTGATTTTTTCCTATACTTAAATAAATGACATTGCCACATTTCAATGGATCTTTGCCCCACCTTTGGTCATCTACGTGACCATTGAAGCTCATATATCATTTTGTTGGGGACTTATTACAGGTTTCATATTGCATAATCATAATCAGTAGGAGTTGCGAGAGTAGTAGAAAACGATAACAAAAACAATGAATAATTCGCTTCGATTTCTTACTATTTTCTGAATTCTTAATTAAGCTGTTTTTTCGACTCGCATGTTGTACAAAACTTTATTTTAAACCAATAATTTAAAAATAACGGAGATATTTTCGCATTTATTCGTTATCTTGTTCATCATGCGGTTGATGGTGGGGCAGATTCTGGCATTGTCGTTTTACGATTCTTGTCCGATCCATTTTGTGCCAAGCTATGAAAATACCTACTTTTTAACCTAACAGTTATTATTTTACTGGTAAGTACATAATTTTGTCTGTCCCACTAGTTCCATGATGGGACAACCGACACTGTTCCGTCCCAGTAGTCCCATCATCCCATGGGACCGTGGCACGAATGTTTAAGTTCTTTTTAATCACATTTCATTCGATTCTCACGCACACTGGTCGTGTAGATTTCATCACAAATACCTATTATGTTTTTCTTCACTGTTTTGAGAGATAGGTACCCTAACTTAGGTACACGATATAACTAGAGACGAAATTAAGTATTGTATAGTTTGTGAAATGAATTACCTGTACGAAATAATAGAGTCGATTTAAGCCACTCGTACTCGTGTTTGTCTAATCGATACTGTGATATTCTGTTAAGAACTGCAGCTAATTTTCTTAGTTCTTCTTTGATATTTGGATGTTTCGAAGATACATGGTCTGAGGAAATATAAGAAAATAAGTATTTACCTACCTACTATGTGTTAGATACCTAACTTGAAATACTTAAATGCAGCGGGCGGAACGTTAAGTTTTCACAATAAGTAAGTAGTTACACTTGTAGAGAAAGACGCCGAACAGGAGTATAAACCATGTAAGTATACCTTTCTACACCCAGATTTGTAAAATATTTAGGTATGGTCTAACTGACACAAATAAAGGTCCAACACAGGAGAGCAATTCAGGTTGCAATTATTTCAAAAAGCACTCTTACCGATTTTAAAAATTATTAGTTCAAGTAGTTCTCGAGAAAATCTAAACCTTAAAGATACCCTCTTAATACTTTTCTCTGTTTTCGACTGCGAACTCAAATATCAGGCTAACTCACCTTCATCAAAATGGAAAGAATATTGAGCGGCAGTAAAGAGGAACAATTCTTTCCAGTTGCTGTGCAACAAATGAGCTTGCTCTGTGTTCTTCAACTGAGCGAAGGAGCCGACGCTGTGCAACCACCTGACAGTAACCACCAGCAACTTCGCAGCCGGCTCGTAGAGCTGCTCGCCCGCAACCATCCACAGACCGTGAAACTTCTTCGCTTCAGCTGTATCAATCTTCGTGCTTTCTGCTTGCCTTACAGTCTTTTGGCGTTCTTTTATATATTCCACCACAATAATATCCCTGTTTTCTGTGTCGAAGGGTTGCGAATGTTTGTCAGTGTGTTTGGGTCCATTATGAGAAGGTGGTTCGATGTCGCTCAAACAATGCAGTTTTCTAGTCCTCGAATCTGGTGAAAATTACCTACTTAGATTTAAAAATTAAGGGGTTATTAAGTTCATCAAGTAAATAAAGTAAGCGAAGAGATGTAAGATTATATTCACACAGATAATACCTATTAAGTAGGTAATATAAAAAAAATATTTATTAGGAAGTATAGTATAATGGTATAAGCTACCTGATATTCTATTATGTAAAAAAAATTCTACGAATTGAGAACCTCCTACTCTTTTTTGAAGTCGGTTAAATAAGACGACATTCGCTAAATAAGCTTTTAGGTACATTCGCTAGGTGTAGCTATAATTCGCTCCGATTAGGTATTCACTTACAATAGGTACATCAGATAGGTACTTAATATAATAAGTTGACCTAGGTACCACTGATGCTTGTATTGTAAACAGATTACGAGTATTAGAGATTACGTTACTACGAATTTTGTGATCTAAATAAAGTCGTCTAGGTCAATCTTGCATACATTTCACTAACCAAAAATAACGGTAAGTACCTTACATTATTCTTAACTTTTTATTTAAGAGATTAACTTACATATTTATGAGATTAAATTAATTCTACTCAGTGAATCCCAATAAACCACGTAAGTACCTACACAATCCAATAATACAAAAGGCTAAAGTAGCTATCTAATTATACCTAAGTATTTACTCATGATATTGGTACCTACTATGCTCACCCTGGACAACATCGTTCGCAATAGACGATAAAAATACAAATACTTAAAGTTAGTAAGTACCGATAATGGTTACCTACCTTCTTTGGTTCGATCTTCTATATTATAATCTGTCTTGAAAGCCTCTTCAGAACTCGATACCTCGTCTTCTTTTATCTTATCTGGGATCTGGGAATCGGGTTTTTCCAACGCATGACTGCGTATCGGAAGGAATTTAGGAGAGCCGAGTCCATTTTGCGCCGACTCTATATAGGAAACATCGTTGCTTTTATTAATTTCAAGCGACAAAAATAGAGGTGCCGCTCCTATACAAGTTGTCACCGCAACTCCATGGTAATCTCATCGTGCATCGGTATTGTACATATTAATAAACAAGAAAAAGACATACTTAAATAAAAGAAAAGTGTCGTATACCTAAGTATAGAATTAATGAGTTTAATGTATGTTCTACTATTTCTTTTGTGGTTCTACGTGTATTGATACCTAGATAAGCAGGTATAACATTTTTTTACCCGACTGCACCAGAAGGAGGGTAATGTTTTTCGAATGTATGTATGAACATTCCTTCCTGCCATCCTGTAGCCTAAACGGCTTGATGGATTTTGGTGTATAAGGTATCCTTAGATTCGTCTTGATTACGGGAGTGACTTAGGGTATAAAAAAATAATCAAAAGGGGATAGTTTTTACGCAGTCGGGTTTTTTGTTTATTGAAATAATTTCTGCTTGTTTACATTGGCCTCTCCCAACAACGTCTCAAGTAGGTAGAGTCGAAGACAGAGATAAGTATACAGGGGGCCTCAATAAGGTTGGGATTTTCTCAAAAACTACTGGACCGAATTTAATAATTCTTTTACAGTTACATAGCTTTAACTTTTATCTATCAAACAGTGAAATAATTTTTGCAATAGGTCAAGTAGTTTTTGTGAAAATTTCAACCTTAAAAACTCTCCTGTACACCTTTCTCTGTGTTCCACCGTACATACATACTTAGCACAAAATAATAATAGAGGTAGGTACTTTAGGCACTTTAAGGCATCATTACTAAAATTACAAAAATAAGCATTTGGTGACAGTTTACAAGTCTGGAATGTATACTTACTACTACATGTTTGTTGTACAAGAGAGGAAGTATCGGACGATATGATGGGAGGGTAAAAAATATTTGCTGGAAAATATCCGGGATGAGGTACAGGGTAGTGCAATGGACTTGAGAAAAGTGGAATCTTGAATGGATTCAGTGAACTTAGCGAGCCAACCTGAGAGCTCAGGAGAGGGTTCAGTTGGGGAATTTCCGCCGCCAACGTTTCAGGAAGTCTCGATGCAGAGATGTCTTGAAACGAACGCTCTAAGAATGAACTGTGTACATTGGCGAGGCTTTCAGGCGGGTCGGCGGAGTACGTGTGCAGAGGGGGAAAGGCGGAGAAGGTGAGCGGCGTAGGGGTGGGAAAGAATGTCGGCTGTCGGCTGAAGTTATAGCCGAGTTTCTGTAACGCTAACTGGTGGTGGACAGCGACTGCAGGCCGGGGCGCGCGCTCGTGCTGGACAGCTGTTGACAAATATTTAAATGTTTACGTTTACAACCTACCTAATGGATTGGTATAGGGTACCTACACTACATAGGTCACAAGTCAGATTAGAGTCTATAAAGGAAATGACTTCCAGTTTTATTTTTATTTCACTGCCTCTAAGTAAGTGTAGGTAACTACTTAGTTTAACATTTGACCTAAGAACGCATTATCAAATCGTTATATACTCGGCTAAAATTACGAGAGGTCGGCAAACAAAATATTAGGGTTGAAAGTACCCACCTACACTTATGACAGTGATGTCGGCAAGTCAGGCCGCAGAGGGTTAGGGCGTAACGGCGCGGTGGCGTCGTAATCAATTTCGTATGTAAATAATATCGGTGTGAATGGCGGCTGCAGGCGACAAGCCTCTCACTAAATGTTTGCCGAACGCGTACAGTCCCTCTGACATCCTCTGATAACAAGTTGATCAAGATTACGTTCGCTTTAATTGGAGCTGGGATTTAATACCTAGGTTTCGGTGTTTGTTAGTTAAGAACTTTATTATGTAGGTAAGGTGGTAAGTGTAGGTACCTAAGTAGCGTTTCTATCTTGTGAGATATATCATATTATCATATCACTGATATCTTTGATAGATATAAGATCACATTATATATACACTTATCTATCATAGGTAAGTGTATAGATAAGTATTTTACCTTACATAAGTATTTTTGTCTCTATGAGACGTCTCACTGACTGATTCTAAATATAGGTAGGTACAACATATGATGTGTACGAAATAGATAGGTAAGTACTTATATACCTACTCGTAGGTGGAAAAATTCGACTTTGCATTTATGCACCTACCAGTCGACTGGACATTGACCTACACAAAACCATTGCAATCTACGACCCTAATGACTAGTGTGTTTGTAGACTGTACATAGGTAGAGATATGTCCCTAATAGTACAGATATTTTAGAATAGGCGTTCAGGGTAGGTATAGCTAAATAACGACCCCCGTAGCCCCATTAGATAATACCTAAAATATGCATTTGACTCCGTGTGAACTTAAATCTGTTGAGGAGAGAAGGCAACGTGGCCCCCGCGATTTTTCTCGCCCACCACTTACTGACACTTGTGTAGTACCGCAAATACTCGAAATGTTTCCTAATGGAAAAGACATGCTTCAGAGGAGACGCCTGGATAAATACTTTATTGCGACAAGTGCTCCGCCGTGTTCACTATTGATTGCCGCTCAATTTCATACATCCACTTTAGATCAATATAATTTTTACCTTAACTTTAGATCAATATAATTTTAACCTAGGTACAGTATAGCGGCGATTTGTAAAAACACACAAAGTAGGTACAATGATTACGTAGGTAACTTACTTACAATGTAGTAAGCGGGCAAGCCGATGTGTTCGACCAGCGCATTTTGGACCCTACATCGCTACTGTCAGTAAACATGTCACTACTCTCAAACAACTGTGATGATATTTATTCGATATGTAGGTACAATTTAACTTTTAAATAACTGTTTTATGTAAATGTTGTGATATTGGAATGCAAATTTAATGTTGTACGTTACATAAGATTATCTACACTGTAATAATTTGTGTTCTGTTACTGTGCCGAAAATAAATCATCATATTTAAATAAATATTTATAGTTACACAGAAAGTAACACTAACAACTCTTATGACGCAGACAAAGATAAAGTATCAAATGATGTGCTTTCTATTGTACCTATATATAAATAAGTACTTATTTTTTCCTACATTATTTCTAAACTTAAAAACTTACCATCTTTCTTCATGTTGACTCGCAGACATTTGGAGAAACGACAGGCCTGACACTGATTCCGTCGGGTTACATCCACCACACATCGACCGTTTTCCTTGCAAACGTAATCTAAGTTTCTGGAACAAAGACTGCAAGTAAGTACAAGTCGAATAAAGAAATATTCCGTGTTTTAAAAATCTCTACTACATATCTAGGTAGCACAGGTAACATATTTTAGTACTGTACCCCCACTTGCAATATAAGATAATTCTAGAGTTAAGTAGCAACATAATCCAAACAAAATGTATGGAATTTTCTCGGGTTAAGTACTCAACCCCAGGGTTATTTCGATATTGCAAGTCACCTAAGTCTGCCCTAAGTATTATAACTAAGTGATGCAAACTGTAAATCAGTCAGATTTACATGAAATGTGGGATACGGTTAGTTAGTCTATCGGACGGCACTGGACGACTTGGTAAGTACCACGGGGAATGAGAAATCCCCCTAAAAACTAGTGGTAGTACCGCGGGGAACAAGCGGAATAAACCTGATCAGTTGAAGCTTTAGGTTATTCATTTTAAGGTACGGTCTAACACAGACAAAAGTGTACTTAAGGTTCTTTCAGTGTCAGATAGCTAAAAGTAAAAAATATGTAACCGTCAGTTATTGAGCCCCCCCCCCCCCCCCCCCCCCCCCCCGTATACTTTTATCTGTCTTCGTGTGTCTACCGTCTTATGCTTCTCTTGAAAAAGCCTCTGCAGCCGTCGCACGACGGCACGCCGTAGTGCTTCCCCGAGGCCTTGTCGCCGCATACGCGGCACACGGACTCCGGCTTGCCATGGCTTTCCATCGCCCTTTTCAAAAAATACAAGATCTCTAAAGACAAAATTACATCAAAGGCAAGATACATCACAAAAATGTATGTAATACCATTCAAAAATCTAATATAAAATAGCTAATCATACTTAGTCTCTTCATTTTGTGAGTAAATGTGTCATTTCTTTAAAATCTAAAAAGTGCATTTTTTTAAAGCTGGTAGCTAACAGCAGATCAAGTGTAACGCTTTAGACTTTGGGCCGTTCTTATTATCTGCGTCGTAAGATTTAAAATCGTACTGCAAGTGTTACCATTGATCTGCTGTTGTCCGTACCTAAAGGTACCGAAGCATGAACTTATTTAGATAAACCCATTTAGGGATTTGAACTGTGGTTCAGACACAGAAGAAAATTTTCTATAAATTTAAAAAATATATATGTAAGTATATTAATAAGTAATAATGTTCCATAATTTTTTTCAATTGGCCCCATTTTAACCAGACTACGCAAGCAAAGGAGGCGTGTTTAGCAGTCTATGTACCTAATCAATAAAAATTTCCAAAACGATAGAATTTCGCGGTCGGTAGGTTTACACAGGGTCTTTATTTCGGGAGCCTTCAATTTAGGTCTAAAAATAAGCGGACTTGACCTCGTGTTTGTCCAGGAAATCGAGAAGTACCTAATATTTATGAGAAACTAATGATGGTGTCTCATTGAATCGGTAAAGTCTTCTTGAATTGCTGTGCCTAGACAACGTCCATAAAGAATATTGTAACATTTTAATGTTAATTAAATGCACATCTGTATTATAACTTATGGAATGCAATAAATATATTGAGGATTATATACTGAGATTAAATAAGACTAGGTAATATTCGTTACTTATAAGACATTTTGATATTTATGCACTAAAGGTTCGTTCGCTTATTCACTGTCTTAGACACATGGTGAACTACCGAGGTGGACCACGGGCAATAACCCATAATATGTTCGCAAATAGGTAAAGTACTTCAACTACATTTAGTATATGTATTTGTATATGCGCATATATTATGCGCATGCTATTTTTTCCTGACAATAGCTCAATCAAATTTTGTGGTAAACTCTAGGTTTGACAGACACCCTTGCAAGATTTTGAAAGGATATTGCCGCGTCATTGGAGTAGGGCATTAATAATCGATTGATTATTCAAATAAGCGGGTCCCGGTGCGACATCATACGGCGGAAAAAAAACTCCTTGACGTCGTCGTCGTCGGGACAGTAGTAACGAGATTTTGATGAAAGTTTCGGCACAAAATGAATACTCGCTCTCGAACGACACGACCTAACTTAGAAGCTTTAAGGTAAAACTATATCTAACAAGCATAATTTACTGAAATGTATGGAAATTTAGGTCGTAGCATTAAACGGTAACGACATAATTACACCTAGGTCTACCTACATTATTAATAAAATTCACGAAAATTTTATATTGCCATAAATTATTTATAAATACTTAAAAATATATCTTTGATACCGAACTTGCCGTATGATTAATTCTTAGACATATGTATAGAATACTTAGAACATAACAAAAGGGTAGATATTGTTGAATAAGTGGTTTAATTTTTATGTTCATTTATGTTGTCGTAACGGAGGCGCTTAGTAATTTGTGCCGGAACGTATGGTTCGGTTCCCACGAGGCACGTGCCAACTAAGGGGGAGCCGGATTGAATGTTGCCACTGTCACCTCACAATTATGAACCGTAAGGCTCTACGGTGACACCTAATGGCGTAAAGGGATACATAATCTTCATCATTTATCTATACAGTACCTATTGACATGACAATAGTCATTTATTTTCTACAAGGACTGACATAGTTCTTCTTTAAAACAGTGTTCCCATTTGTCAGTCCTATTTTTGAGAAAATGCAATGTTCAATGTCTTGTCGCAAAGGCTGCAAAGCTATCATTTTTGAACGTAGCACCACGAAAGTACGTATTTATCGGTATTTTTCCATGAACAGTTTAGCCGGTAGCTAGAGGAATTGTGACGGACTAACGGTCGGGCCGAACGGTAATGATCCTCAAAACTAAAACGCACCTAGGCACCTATATTTTCGGTCAGAGCAAATTCGAGCAGTAGTTTTTCGATACTATGTGCCACAGATATAACTACTTAACTGTATAAAGTACTGGCATGTTTTCGTAATTGTGGCGTGACGGTGCATGGGTCACAATTACGCCGTATGTGCGACGGACACGAACTATTTAGGGGCTTCGTTCGGCTCGCTAATTATGCATTAATGATAAACGCTCCAAGTTTTGACTGAGACCTATCAACTCATTATTACTTTTTAGGGTTCCGTGCCTTAAATGGAAAAAAGGAACCCTTATAGGAACACTTTGTTGTCTGTCTGTCAAGACCTATACCTATCTCAGAAACGCGTTGACGGATCAAGTTGAAATTAATATCTACCAAATACTTAGGACTGCAACTTCATGCAGCCGAGAAAAAATCAAACTTCTGCGTCAACGCAATCAAAAGATATGACCGTTTATGTCGCATTTTCTCCCATATTTGTGTGAAAATGCAAGAAACTCAAAATCTATACGGTACTTCCCGTTGACCCAGAATCATGAAATTTGGCAAGAAGCTAGGTCTTATATCACAAGTAAAGAAAAAATGTGAAAACTGTAAATTTGAAATTACATCCCCCAAAAATATTATTTTTTGTTATTACAAACTTATATTTGCAGAATATGAACTAATCAGTAGTATGACGATGTATGGACAGAATATTTTGATAATGACAAAGATAAGTTGGTCTCTAAATCTAGTTTATCTTTTCGTTAGAGCAAAGTTACGGGGTTAAGTTGCGTTGCACGGAAGCCTCGGTGCGCGAGTCCTTAGTCTTGCACAAATAATCCAATAAACTAATCACACTGTCATTCGCGAACATTTTCTGATTAATTTAACGTGATATTAATTTTAACTAGATCCGTCCACGGGTTTCTGAGAAAAAGGCCTTGACAGACAGACAGACGGACGGACGGACGGACTTTTTAATGTTTTTGTCCAACCGCTCGCCGCGCCGCCGCCGGCGAGTAAGCGAGCTCTCGGCTATTTTCTTGAGCGGAGGCCTATAGCCGAGCTACAAAACTATCACTCGCTGCTCGCCAACTCGTTTCTAGCTTCTCGCTCATCGCCGGCGGTGTGGGACAACTGCCTGGGAAGACAACAACGCCACAAGTTGTAAATAACGAGGATACTTACATTAAATAAACTAGTAAAAATCACAAACTAAATTGATAGTTTAAAATTCTAAATCGGACACGACACTACCGGAAATAAGACTAATAATCAGACAGGTTTGACTTCAATTTGTTAGGGTTGGTTCAAACATGCCTTGTGCGGCTACAGACAACATATTGTCGAAATCACAATTGTTACAATTATAAAACCACCCACCCTGGTTTGCTTCCGCCGAGTCATGTCGTGTTGTGTCAAAGGGCACCGCGTGTCGACATTTAAACTATAACCCTGGCACTGACCGCTCTAAGGCCCGTATTAATAAATCACTCTCAGCTCAAAAGTCAAACTTGAGAACGACCTCAAGATGGCCTTTGGGGAAACGGGTAGCACCTGAGTAACGCCGTATTAATAAACAAAACTCAGTTCTCAAGAGAATTGTCAAACTCACACTTGAGAACGTATTTGCTGATTGCAAGCGAACCGCGACGTTTATTTGAGTTCTTCCACTTGAGAAAGACATCACGGGATACGCCCTCAAGATTAGTTTACTTATTAAAAATGACATACTTGAGACAGTGATCATGTCTTGAGAGCGTATCAGGTGAATTCGCTCTTGAGCGGGTTTGAGCTCAGACTATTAATACGGGCCTTTAGGCGCGTATTCATAAACATGATTTAAAGTTGCAGGGGGGATAGAAAGCTATCTTAACCTTTTTTAACGAAGTGTGAAAGGGATAACAACATGATTTAAGGGAAGTGAGGTTTAACTAGGTTTATTTATGAATAACAGCATTAGTGAGAAGTAGGTAGGTACCTACCTACTAGTACCTTACCTACTTATCAGCCTACCTAAAATTTATATAAATTCACATGGTATATTAAAGCAGTTTAATTATCATATATTATTATATTAATTTATCCAATTACCTATGTGTAGTTTACCGCAACTAAGTATAATGCTATCGAACGTTGCTGGTACTTAAAAGATATTTACAAAAGGGAACTAATTTTTTGAGCTGTTATTTAAATATTCGAGATGTTATTATGATCAGTTGGAAAACATATTGAGCAGTTATTTAATTTAATGGCGGTTGATTAATTATTGCGACAGTAAAACATGGACAGTAATAAAAATCAATTAGTCAGTTATTTTATCATACAATGTCAATTCTAAAAATAATTGAGCAGTCCAATAACCGAATGAGCGGTAAAAATGATGGAATGAGCGGTTCGATAAATAGTTTGGCAGATCAAGCCAAACCTGCTCATATTATACAATAAGTTTATTCTAGCTTCTTTTTTTTGTATTCAAAAAGCAGGTTCATTTATTCACATACATACATAATAAATAATAAGACGACTGTGACTAATAAAATGCTGTTTTATTTAGAAAAACTGCTGTAAATAATATAAAAATTTATTACTGCCCACACGTAACCGCTTGTTCAATAATTTTTACCGCCCATTTAATTATTTTACTGCTCAATTATATATTCACTGATCCATTTCATTATTTTTTTATTATTCATTTTTGTTTACTTTACTGCTTAGTTTTAACTGCTGAACTAGTTATTAAACGTGCCATTTATAATTTTTAACTTACCAAAACTGCTATTTACAACTGCCTCTTTAAATCAGTGCCTTTACAAAACAAGCTCTTGCATATCAAAAGTCTAAATAATAAAAGAATTAAAGAGAAATAACATTAATATTAATAACTTCAAAAAATACTATGTGGAAAATGAGGACTATTTAACGGAAACGGAAAACATCACAATTGATGGGATAACGAATAGGTACGGTGGAACACAGAGAGGAGTACAGGAGAGTTTTTAAGGTTGGGATTATCTCAAAAACTACTTGACCTATTACCAAAATTCTTTCACTGTTAGATAAAAATTCAAACTATGGAACTGTAAAATATTTGTTAAATTCGGGCCAGTAGTTTTTGAAAAAATCTCAACCTTATTGAGGCCCCTTGTATACTTATCTCTGTCTTTGACTGTTTGTACCTAGGTATTAGGCTAGATATGCGAACGAAAGTCATTTAAACGTTTAACATATAAAAATATTAAAGAAAACTCACTCCCGGCAATGTTTATTTATTTAGATGTTTAGAAACTCCTAGAAATATCCTTTATTTGCATTGGATCTCTAATAATATTACAAAGAATATAGTATTTTTAGTACGTATATTATTAACAGTATCGGAACGACATCTATTACATACAATACATAGGTACTTGTATTTTTCAATAATCTTTATCGTTTAGTAGTTACATTAGTTATTAATCTAAACCACGAGTTTACCCGTACAATACGTGATCTAGGCAGTACCTATACGACTACGGCGATAATGTATCGGTATAAAGTCATAAAAGAAAAAAATATTAAATTAAATACAATACTTACCAATTCCGTTGGTTTCACCAGTTCTATACCCGTCAATTGGCCAACGACAGAATGAGTTAGTAGCCTGCGTCGTCGTCACTGTTCTGTGGGCGGTTTCGTTCGAAGTGGGCGGGCGGCCTTTACGGGCGGGGCGAAATTTCATCCCCTGCTCTACGCTACTTCATTGGTTCGTCCTGAAGGCGACTTGCGTTGGCATTAGTTACGATTTCAATTTTATCGCTCATTCTTGAATCAGGTGCTTTATTATTATAGATTTATTTGTTTCGTGGTTTCAACGGTGGCAAGCTTAGAGGTCGAACACAACATGTATTTAAATTGAAACAAGCAATCATTTTGGATTTATGTTTTGACACTCTTTTGTTGAGATAGAAAAATAGACGTCATAGTTCTCCATACAAACATGTACGTAACAATGTATTTTAATTAGTGCCATTTATGTAAACTAATAATAATAAATTAAAAGGTATATCATATACTACCTAGGTACAGTCGACAGCAGATCAATGGTAACACTTTTTACTTTTGACAGTTCTTATTATTTGCGTCTTAAGACTTGAAATCGTACTGAAAGTGTTACCATTGATTTGCTGTCGACTGTACCATCCATAATTAAATATTGGTAAATAAAAACCACTCGGCCGGAACATTGAATTTATTCCAGAATCACATTTAAAAAAAAACAGATTTAACTAACATATTGTTATATTAAGAGTTATACAAAGTGCATTACATGCTTCTTTCGCAATTTGCTATAATATACACATACGATATTTTAATTAACAAATAATTATAATTATTACGTCAACGTTAATAAATTAATGCAGATTAAAATACAAGATTAATAACATTACTACTAATTTGTGCTTTGGAAATTATCATTAACCTATATAAAATCAACAGGCAAATAACCGTAGACAGATTATCCTATAGACGGAGTCCCCGCGTAACCACATTTACCCTTTCTTTCTGGCAGCCAGGTGTTGCCTAGGAAAAACTATTACCAAACATTAAGGGTATTTTTCACAATAAAATTATAGATATGAATATGCATAAAAAATGCATTGGATATGTTTTTGGTAAAACTATATTTAGGCATATAATATAATAGGTATGTAATTTTCGAAAAAGTCGTATTTTGAAAGTGTGATTTGTTCATTTCCGCCAATTAGTGTATCTGACAGTGACAGCAAACCCATTGCTATTTTTATAATCCATTGCTCGGATGCTGTAACAAAATTTTTAATGAAAGTCAATTTAATAAGTACGGTGGAACACAGAGAAAGGCGTACAGGAAAGTTTTTAAGGTTGAGATTATCTCAAAAACTACTTGACCTATTGCAATAATTCTTTCACTGTTGGATAGATAAAAGTTAAAACTGTGTACTGTAAAAGAATTATTCAATTCGGTCCAGTAGTTCTGGAGCAAATCTCAACCTTATTGAGGCTCCCTGTATACTTATCTCTGTCTTCGACTGTACGTCCACGCGTTTCAGAGCAAAAGGTCTTATACATACAGACAGACGACCGGACAGACAGACGGACAACAAAGTGTCCCTTCCTATAAGGGTTCCTTTGTTTCCTATTGAGGTATGGAACTCTAATCATGACAATCGAGTGAATCAATCCTTTTGCACAAAGTAAATGATCTAGTATCTAATGAATTAGACTAGGTATTTAAAATTAGGGCTAGCTAAATAGTACTGTAATTCCCATACATATATTGTGGAACAAAATATTTTTTGGGGAATTTTTTACCAACACTGTTGACAACACTGAATTTTATGTCGTACATTTTACAAAATACTTTTCGATGTTATTTTGATATTTAGGCACTGTTTTCAAGCAAAATTACAACGCGTTGCAACGTGTTGATTATGTATAAACTATGTACCGTACGTTTTAAAACATAGAAAGTTAAGGAATGGAAAATACTGACCTATGAAACGAAATATTTGGATCCTTGCGTTCTCATCTATTTTTACACTTCTGTACACAACAAACCCCCTCAGCAATGATGATATAATAAGGACAATATGTTTCGATCTAATATATGACTACAAACACGAGATCCAACACATAAAATGCTGCTAAAACAATAATTTATCATAATTTACAACAACGTAAACACGATCTGTCATTTTGGTGCCGGTGACAGTTAGTTTTAATAACGTAAAACTGGCTACGCCGATAAGGACAGAAGATATATGAATCTTTCTCTCTCACGCTTACGATATCCATATTATGTTGTTCTTGTCACTCGAGAGCGAGACAGAAACCACACTCCATCTATAGGCTTCTCTATCTACGCAAATAACCGTTACATTTTGTTAATCATTTTTAAAACGACTCATTAATGACACTGGGTTCAACTGTTCTTACTATTTTTTTCTTTGTCGACCGGCTTCGATGTTTTGATATCTCGAGTTGATCCTAAAATGATTAATAGACGGTCCTGGCGATTTATTGGACAAAAAAGTTGATCAAAAAATTAGCCAACAAATATAGTGGAACAGGACCAAGTGTGCCATTTTAAGGTGAATAGAGAAAGGGACGATACATGTAAATTATTATCGGCAACGGAATTAAATCTTAATCGATGTTGGTAACCAAAGGTTTTCAAATATCTGTATGTTAATACAGAGATCGGAAATATGCTATGTAGTCGGAAATTCCAAGCTCTGTAACTTCTTAATAGGAAACCTTTTTTGATTAAATATATTCTTTTTTGCAATTGATCAACTCATATAAACAAGCTCGATAGTTCAATTAACATCGCATATATTTATGGTTAAAGACGTGCTTTCATCTGTCATTTGTGTTCAACAAAAAAATTAGATGTAGTTTGAACCATGTGTTTGTATCCTGTTATGTTACATTGTACCTAGGTACTAGATTCCTAAAAACTTGCCGTAACTGTTTATTTTTATTGTGTTGTTACAGTTGACCATTGCGTATTTTACCCGACTGCCGAAAGAAGGAAGGTAGTGGTTTGTAATGTTCACTATATGGTCCTATGTAGGTTGCAATTTTTTTTTAACTTGGATGCCGATTAAATTCCAACGTGTGTTGCTATTATAATTATTATACACCGTAGCGCCCCTTTCTGTAAATTACAGAAGAAAAGTTCTGTAATTCACCATAAAGATATTAAACAAAATGCTCAATAGGATCCACACAAAGTGATTATCAAATAAGTTACTGTTTGTTGCTTTACTTAAACTAACCGAACGCCTGAATGAAGTCATTTCATTTCCTGTACATTTTATTGTACAACAAATACTAGTAATTACAATCAAACACATACCCAGACAATGCTGTGTTAGGCTCTATTCGAACGGATCATGTGACAACCCCACGAAAGCGACGCGACAGGAACAAAATTGTCACCCAGTACGAATTTGTACTACCACACGTGTATTTCCACACGCGTGGTCGCATCAAGCAACTTAGTCAGTGGCATTTTTGTTGTGGGCCACTTGAATAGAGCCCTCGATGTTTGCATTTTCCGTTTGTAATGCACTGTTTTGACTTGGTGGTACTGCTAATGCTTTACAAACCATTACGCGGCATAAGCAATAAACTCTACAAACACAAAGAAATAATTGTAACTCTACCTACTTATATGTAATATTGAGATACAAATGAAATGTCACATATTTAAGTATAATCGTTCATCATAAAACTCTTAACATTAGATACATACTCGTAAGTAGATTGTACTCGTATGTCGACTGAATAGTCGACTGACAGCACATGCAATACAACCAGGGAACATTTTACAGTTTTCCAGAGCGCTCGAGAGAATCTTTTGGGGGCAATTCCGCTAAATAATAATTATTGTCGTATAACACAAGAACAAATAACGTTGTACGAATACACCGAGGTACGTTCAATCACCAAATTTAATGCGTATTTGTTAAGTTAAGACCCGGTTATCTTTTGTTGCAAGTGGCCCTTTTAGGGTTTCTGTCTCCTTGCAAAGTTCCTGTATGTAAGATGTAACACATTGTAAAATCTGTTCTTCGTCGTTAGAAAAATCAACCAAAACTAGGTCATGTAATTTTCAGTAGTTTCAATGTAGATTATGTCGTATTTTAATTGTCACTTGCAAAATTGACTTGGTCCTAATGGCCTTTGTACTGTACAGTCATCATTATCTATAAAAGTATGGAAGAAACAAGTAGTTACCGACGAATATTGCGTCAACACTAGAAAATTCAGACTGAGATGGTTATAATGGTTGCATTAATTAATTTTAAAAAGTTGCCTAGTTTTTGCCCTTTCCAACGGCATGCCACATGTCTTTCAAGTAGGTACTCGTAACTCATTATGTGGTCTAAATTAGGGATCTAGTATGCAAAGATTACTAAGGAATAGTTTCAAAATGATAACTTAACAAAATGGTATCTCAGTACCCGTGACACTTAGGACAAATGGTCACATGAGTTAAAACCTTACAAACGATCCCACTAATCCACCAAGATTTTTTTCGGTCCACGTGCCAAACACCCTGTATATAAAACTACTTGTCTTGTTGCTTGAAACTGTGTCATTTGATGTAATGTGGAGCCTGGTAAATAATAAAATTGTATTGTCAGGTATAAATTGTATTGTCGGACATTAGAAAACATCTGGCAAATCTTACGTATGTGGCAGTGAGAACAGAAAAAAACCTATTGTTTATTGATGTTAAACTATTGGATATCATTATTAATTGTAA
Organism: Tachystola acroxantha; assembly: GCA_963506565.1. NCBI lineage: Eukaryota > Metazoa > Arthropoda > Insecta > Lepidoptera > Oecophoridae > Tachystola > Tachystola acroxantha. Next base: position 12,369,644 of record OY735870.1, on the reverse strand, counting down.
GTGTACTTCTTCAATAATTGATCTTCTATTACCATTTTACACTGCATATGCCTACCAATCAGTAAATTGAACTTATAATAACCCGTCGTTTGTATTAGTAATTATTTTAGAACCCCACGAGACAAGCTTAGCCTATAGTGTGGGATTCACTGATTACTGAGTTAATATAAAATAGTGTATGGTAAACAAAATTTAGAGTGAAGAAGGAAAGTACAGACCCTAACATACTCAGATACCTGCACAGGTACCTGCTTCAATAGGATAGGAAGGGAAGATCACTGCTGAGAGACAAGCAGACTTTAAGGGACAGGAAGGCAGTAACTATAATCTCATTGTCCAAAACGAACTAATCGAAGGTTGAATGAGGATAAATAATATGACTATGAAAGCTAAAAAGCAGATTGTCAGGCTTCAGTGTCTTGACTACATTACTATTCAGTCGTAGCGCGATAATCATCATCACACTATATTTAATCATACTATTATGTAATAAACAGTTTTTATCTTGTATTATGTAGTTAAATACTGTATTACTACAAGCACGCGTATGTCTATAATTAATTAAGTTCTAGTTTTGGTTAATCAAATGCCGTCCGCAATCTATATTATTTATTTAATGAGTTACTTATTTAAAACCTAATGATACCTAATACAAAATACCTATTTAGTATAAATATAACGCATTATAATCTGGAATTCTGGACAATGTAATTTATTAAGCCTTCTATGAAGTGAGTAAAATTAAGATTACCTAGGTAATACTTAAGTAACGCATTCAAAGAACTTTAACGGTAGGTATTATGTTGCATATATTTATGGGACGTTCGATTATTATTATGTATGCATGTGGTAAATATGTAAGTAGTAGACAATTAATTATGAATACATACTTATAGTAATTTAAAATAGTGCCAGTTATCATATCTATTACATCATAATTATTATAATTACTGTTATTAGAAGCATTTTTATGAGCGGTAGAAGCCTTGTCCAGACATTTTCTTTCCAATATATTTCAGCAGTTATGCCGTCGACAGCGCATAACATTACATTGTGTTCTAAGTCGTACTACCATCTAACACTCAATGTGCTGTCGGCTGTGGCTATTAAGTAAACGTGATTTTACTGACTAGATAGTAGATTAATATAAATTGGTTACTTTAACCCCCAAAATTACGCTGGTAATTACTCTTAACAATATCAACGCAAAATCTAAATCTGATAATTTAATAAATTATAATATCTCCAGAGTCTGGCTTGACGGAAATGTATGTATGTTCATACAAATGCTTTTTTTATTATCAGAAATTACTGGCAACGGAGTCTATCATCAATTCTTCATTTTAGCATTTGTAAAACATTTAGAATATTATTAATATAATTATTTATGTATACCTACCTCATATTAACAGTTTAAGAGTAACACAATGCAACTTTGTTCTACAGTTTCACAAATTTAAATTAACAAAATTAAGCTATTGAACTGTGATTTTAGATATTGTGAAATGACTTTTGGATGGTATATTATATATTATTCGTAGACTTATTATAATAAACATTTTCATTTATAGTGTATTTAAGTGCAAACACCCATGTTATCTTATGTATTAGGTACTTATTAATATGCAATACCTAAAGCGACTGAATTTCTATGATCATATTCGACTATGCTAAGCTGGCAAGATTTATATTTGTACTTGTGTGCTTTGTGATTACAATTAAAATAGCTGAGTAATTAATATTTATCTTAACACAATACAGTACCACTACCACGGGTTGCTGTAGTAAGATCGCTGGCTAGCGAGTACGCAATAACGTTACCGGCATGGTGTGTGGTTGGTGAGATTTTTGTTGCACCTGTAGTAGCGGAATTAAAATCCCACCAAATGCGAACCTTAGAGCTACGTTATTACGCAGTCGCCAGCGAGCAAATTTACTGTAGCAACTCATGGTACAGGTACTTAAACATACAATTCCGGACCTGGCCACGGCATACAAACTACACGCGACAATACAGCGATTACAGCAGCGACACTACTAGTTATTATAGACCACTCGTGTCGCAGACCTCAGAGTGAAAAGTACTGACATTCTGTCTTACACAAAGATACGAAATTAACTGTAAGCTTAACTAGTTGCCACGGGCGTCAATATTATTATTGACCGTGAACTGCACGTTGCTGCTGCAGTCTACCGTCGCCATTGTACCTTAACATGTACAACATCTCCGTTATCTTATTTAAATATATTGACAATTATCTATGTACACGAGGATTGTTTAAAATAAGGTAATGGAGATGGCAAAAGTTGCAACATAACGGCGTGGAGGAATGGCTTTTCCATGAATTCTGGGTCACTTGTCTGTATACAGGCTATTAGTCATATTATAAATTTATGCTATACCTAATGAGGAGATATGTCCGCATGTTGAAAATATTGTTTTATGAGGAGGCGATCGATCAAGAAATTTCTGACATTCGATATCCGGCACTAGTATATTGGGGCCGTTTTTTCTGTGAATTAGTGTTATTGCTAGGCTGTCAGGCTAATATGTACTTACATGTCAATTTTTTAGTTGCATTACTTGTTTCACAATATTATAAATCTGAAAAATATGTTAGGAATTTAAAAAAAAATTGCCTTTATATTCTTTTTGTTTTACTAATCAATCATTAATACCAATAATTTCTTGATCAACCCTTGTATTATTCATAGTATGCATATTATTGTTTGTAATTCATTAACAAATTAGTTTTTCGTTATTGTATAATTACAAACAAACAAAAAACAAACTCTGACAACACGTAATTGGCCACCGGATAAATCTTAATCTTATTACAAAGAATCTACTGATAATAAACAAATTTGATCATAGCAATACTACTAGGAGTATACATACTCCCAACGCAGCACACCAACTTACACCAGAGCATTGTTAATTAAGTCATATTCTAATCGCGTTAAGTGCTTAATGCGTGACACTTGATGTGACGTTGATTATACAATTCTATACGGCTATGACCTATAAATATTATTCAGACAATTTAAAAACCATTTATAGACGTGCGTGCATTGTGTTTCTTTATATAGCCAAAAAACTCGAGTCCGTAATAGGTGGTAATAATTAATGATAATCAGGGATATTCATTAGGTATATTACCTATGCGGCAAACTAAAAATAGTATAAGGTCCTCAATTTTAATTATGTATATTCCAAATTTTACTTTTAAAGTTTATATTCATTTTACAATTACTCGATGATATGTTAAAATTTTGTATTATCTTAATATTTAAATTTCCCGGTGGTGGTAACATACCAATTACCACTAATTTATAAACGATTTTGTAAGTACACACGTAACATTTTAACATCCAAAGTTCCAAACACTTAATTGTATATAGTACGTAACTCGTAATTCGTTACAAACGATTCGATTACCTTACAACCAACTTTTGACGTCTCCTTGAATTCAGGAGAGATTTGTACGTATGAAATAAGCACCTGTCATACATGAGAGTTGTGCTTGGCACAAAGTAGATCCTATTAGAGAATCGTAAAAATCCTAATAAAATCCCTGGCTAGCCCGCAAGGAGATAAATGCAGTGAGTCCATATTATGTATAAAGTAAAAGTGTGTTTTTATATTCGTTTATACTTCTGAGCGTAATAGGTACTCGTATGTAGCTGGCTTACGATTGTTATAATTTGTAAGGTGACCACGATAGGTTCGTGTCTGTACATTACAATAAAATGTAACAGAACATTGAACTTATATTAATTAAAATCAACCAATACTTCTACTTTTATTTTATTATCTTTGGTGATATGATACGACAACTTAGATAAATTAGAAAATCAATAGATTTCACTCATACACCATGGTATAACCATGTTTATTATAGTTGAAATTATAAAATAATAATAAATACACTAAATTAAATAATTATTGCCAATGCGTACACACAATCGACAACCGTACAGACAGACGACAGCACATCAAGTAATGGTAGCACTTGTGATACGAATAAACTAAAAAAACAAAGCGGTACACTTGATGTGCCTTCGACTTTAAAATGTACAATGTTGATTACACCACCTTACTAATTCGTTATTTCATTTAATAATAATTAGATATTAGTTACTTTACAACATTATCATTAATAAAAATATGATATAGACCGTGAGAACTGCCCGGTGGCCCCGCAATATGGTGTTTAAAGGCATACACGATGCTTAAATGAAGCTTACAGAACACAGCCCACTTACCCCACAGAAACATTTATAAAGTAAGGATGCTCAATATAAAGTACTTGTTAAAAATGGTTTTATCTGACCATTTGAAAACGTTAAAGTCTGCAAAGCTACCTTTTTTTCTTTATCTTTTGTGGTTCATCTCATTGATAGAATATTTACTGTTCAAACCAGGTTCAAACATGTTTACTCGAATGTCCATGAGACAAGAGTTACTTGCGCATGGTGTATGTCTGTAGAGGCTCCAGGTTGCAGAGTCCACATGGTCAATATATAAGTGTGTACTAAACCGTATATAAAGAAACTTACGTTTTCAGCCTCGAATTATTGTATATTAGGCCCGACATTGCGTTAAGTCATACAAGACTTGATATAAGTGAAGTAAGTATTTACCACAAAACTAATTAAATTTTAATATTGCTCAAAGCCAAATTTAATATAAGACGAAATGAGCCTACATTGTCGGATATATTCTAATGCAAGCAATTTAATGTCAGCTTGTTAGTACCGACGTTGATTAATTATTGGACACATAGATATTGCAGACGTACTTGCTTGCATGTACGACGACATAGTATTAAAACCCTATCGACGCATAATACATACCAAGACGAATAACAAACAACACCAAACATCCAGAATATCAAAGTCAATGGATAAAATTTATACTGGTTCAATGATTAACTGACCCACGTATTTCTATTTCGTTTTGTATGTGGCGATAAATGTGATGTATTTGCCTTACCTAATTAAATATGATTATGTTTACTAAACGTGAATAAAATGTATGTGGCGGTACTAAGGTAAATTAAATAATTTACTCGATAGTGTTTCCCATTCAATTGAAACAAAATCCCGCCTTTCTCCGCAGCCATCAAAAAAATCATTATCTTTCGTTGATCTGTTTCCAGAATAGAAGAACTAACCAAGATACCCTATTTTTGTATAAGTTGTATGAGCAGACAGCTTTTCCTACTTAATGTACCTGCTACGAAGCATTTTAGATAATGGTTCAATCTAACCTATGAGGCGGCGGGTTTGCCGTCTATATTTCAGCAAGAAGCTCGGAGTAGTAGTGTGTCGCGCTCAAGTAGTCCAAGAGCCGCCGCGGCAAGGGCAGGGTACTGATAAGGTCACGCCGTACATACTTTAGTATCACAAATCTGGAATTAAAGGAAAACAAATAGAAGTTGTATTCAGATTATAATATGCATTAATTGTCTAATATTTCACAACTATGTCAGGTTTTTAAATATTGATTTATTATTTTTATTAAAAAAAGGTCGTAGCATTTAGTTCGCATTTTTGCCCACTGAGACATTGTAACTGTCAAGACTCTACCTACTTAAATCATTAGGTTCATTTCCCATCAAAGTACCTGTAGCATTTTGTGATAAAACAGAATAAAAAAATTGTATTTACAGGGGAACTTTTAGGATATACTGAGCTTCTACTTACACAATTTTACCACCAAATAAAGTAAATATTTTCCGGCCAAAGCTCTTAATCTTTTAATACGAAAGTACACCAAGGTAAAAATTATACATATTTTCCGCGATTTGAGAACTTTGGATTGGAAAAAATATATATTACATATCAACTATAACACTTTGGTTGGACCGTTCTTTTTATCTGCGACGTAAGAGTTGAAGTCGAACTGCCAGTGTTATCATTGATCTGCTGTCGTTCGTACCTGCACATGTGCTGCAGGCTCTGCACGCGCTTGAACCTCGACACGGGGTACAGCAGCTGGACGCGCACGGGCCCCAGCGCCGGCCGCAGGTTCAGGAAGAACAGATAGCGCCCGCTCCGAGACGTCTCCACGGCGTTCTCGATGAACTCCACTATCGTCTGAGCCTTGAACATCGTACACCCGCCGAAACAAAAGTTACCTGAAAAATTACAAATTTATGCTATAGCCAGAGCTACCATTCTCGCATCTCGTATATCGGTTAGGTACCTATTAGATATTATATTCACGATAGCTCTGTTGGAATAGAGCGGCCACGGAATGGCGAGATCCCGGGTTCGAATCCCGGTCGTGATGAAATTTTTTCTCCATTTATCATTTAGATTTTCGTTTCGCATAGCGCATATGCAAGAAAATATCAAAACATATTTATATTCACGTTTTGTACATAAAAGTACGATATGTTTATTAAGGATTATAAAAAAAACTTTTTGACTCACCCTGATTATGTTCTATTCTCACATGTCTCATTCCATTTAATTTAAACGTTAATGTGAAAATATAATGGTCATCGCTGCTGTCACGAACAATGAATGAACCGTCAGGTTCATTGGACAGGATTTTTTCAGCTGCTTCTACCGATATGTTTCCCCAGTACCAGGCATACTGAAAAATATATAAAATCAAATAGCAATTGTACTTTCGAGCAGTCAATAGAAGTAGTTTAATTATAATATGATAGCTTACATCTTTGACTCTCTGTATAGATGTGGCGAAGTCCATGATAACGTCGTCTTCGTGGGCAGAGCGACGAGCGGCGTGTGACTCGTGCGGCGCTCCGTGCGGCAGCGGCGGCAGCGCGCGGCGCACCGCCGGCGGGGGTGAGCTGCTCCTGCCGACACCGCCCACTCGCTCCACCTCAGCCTCCACCACTGGCTGCCTGCGCCAGCGGAATAAGTTGCAGAAGCTCTGCTTCAAATTTATTGACAACACTCGCACGGGAGATAATTTAGTCTTCTGGTTTGGGTTCGATGCAGTTTTCTTCACCATTTTATCCTTCTTATCGACCTCTGTTATGTCCTTAGGTTTGGTATCTTTATGCTTCTTATTTTTACTAGTGTTTACGATTCCGAATGTGTTTTTGTTGGTTTTCTTGTGATTGTTGTTGGTCTCCACAGATTTAGAAATCTCGATATTGTCGGATACGAACACTGTATTGTTGTCTTGGGCGGCGGCCGTCTGCTTATGGTGAACACCGGTATGTGATATATTTGTATTTTTCTTATTTATCGTGTTCCTACATTCCGAGTCACTTGAACTAGAATAAAGAGTGTGTAAGTATTTTCTCATTTCACGCAGAGTCAAATGAAGAGAATCAGTATCGGAATCAGTGAAACTCTTTTTGTAAGATGAACTGGGTAAGCTGTGTCGTTTTGTTTTAACGTCTTTATTCCTATTGATTTCTTTTGGTTTATGATTTCTTTCAGGCGGTACTTGACTGACGCCTATATTTTGTGGCATGCTCTTGCCACGTTTCTTATTGTTTCTTGGCGGTTTCTTTCCTTTACTTCTGATGTTACTATGACTAGGCCGTACCATGTCTATCGGGACAGCGTAGATGTCACTGTCGAATGGGACATTGTACATATCAGTTATGTCAGATGTCTTCACCGATAACGTATCGTGAGAAATGGCCTGTGTAATAAAACTGGAGTCGTCAACTTGGAACTGAGTGACAAGCGAATTGTGGCTACTGGACAGACGGGACGACAGCGAGTTCCGCGAAGACGGTCTGGTCACGCGACACGGACTCAAATGCAGCAGCCTCGGGCTCGCAAATCGGTGACCCAGACATTGGCGACGCTCATACAAGGCCTCTGATTTCAATTTCGTTTGGCATATTGGCGACGCATGTCTAGTGCTCATGGGAATATCTAAGCTTGATGATATAGATTTGTTTCTAAACTCACTGGTGTAGACTACAGGAGGCACATACACAGCTGTATATTTATCTAATTCGACTTGAGAAGGATTATCCTGTAACAATAATATTCTGGTTTCGAAAAATTACATTCCAAATGTTTTATTACACTTAAAACTGTATTCATTTTAATATAGTACCTACCTACCTTTTTTTTCGTGGGGAAATGCTTATGCATACCCGCCGCCTCAGGGGTAGCGACGGGTTATGTCAGACTTAGTCTTGCAACGACTAAAACCCCACGGGGGCCTCCTCCGCGCATTGTGGGGAGCTCTGGCCTCTCAGTTGAACTACACCAGAGTTCCCCACGCGCTTGCTGACAGCACTCCTCGAGGCGGGCCCAGCAGGCTCGCAGCGCTTGGCTGCAGCGGGACATGACCACTCTGTACCCGCTGCCTTCCTACATGTGCCTACCTACCTACATGTGTTCGTTCTTTCCCTAGCTAGCTAGACCCTTTACGTCATACCAAATACAACTGGCAGGATGTATTGCGTTTGGAGAATGAGTGATAAATAGCTGGATATGGATATAGAATAATAGAAACTTTTAATTTTAACACACAGTGTTTTCTTAATTATTCCTATTCCCTTTATATTTGTTAATATATAAAAATGTATATTAAAACTATACTTTGGCGAATCTGTACTCATATTTGGATATTAAATCACTTTCCATGGAACGATTCTTGAGTTAAAAGCATTTAGACAGATTGGCATTGAGGTTAGGTTAGTTAGAGTAGGATAATTAAAATTTTAATCCTAATTTAAAACAAAATTAAAATAACTTTAAACCTATTCTGACATTCATACCTGAAATTCTGGTGGTGGTTCAATAGTAGAAACACCCCCTTTAGCAGGTCCTTTCTTCACAGTGTTGAAAAAATCACCACACATTCGTTCAGACGTCTCAGTAGATTCGCAGTATGACAATGATTTCTCATCAAAGTCACTTTCCTGCAGCTATAGAAAAAACAGTAGTTAATTATATTACTTATGTAGAATAGATAATCCAAGATGATTTCGAGTAAACCAATAGTCGCTCCCTCCCAACAGATAATCCATCATTAAAAGCTCAATATTCGCTTAAGGCATAATCCAACATCAGTAGCTCAACGCAATATAAGCACAAATCGCGAATCATTAAATAAACAAATCTATTGGTCGCCATAAAATAAGTATGGATATAGGTAATAAACTATAACGCAATGATTAAATACTAATGCAAACTATAGACTTCATATGCAAATGATATATATTTTTTACCTATACATGAAAAATAAACACCATCATAAAGTAGCATGGAATCACAGTCTGCCATGAAGCAAGGAACGGTCTATGGAGCAAGCCATATTTATATTGCATGACAATTTTTTGTGTATCTGCCACTCATTTGTTTTACATTGTTTAAATTTTGAATAGAAGTCAACACACAAAAATAGATTGTCTCTATCTGACCTATGAGAGTAACAGTAACAACAAGTGCCTAGACCTGTCTCCATACAAAATATACCTTAGGCTCTCTCCATAGAGCATGCGAATTTTATTTCTTCATTCCGTATCGCTTCTATTCTATCATTTAGTTAATGAAATATAAAGCAAGAATAATATTTCAGTGATTTAAGAAGTAAGGCATCAATATTCTCAGCAAGTCAATAATATGTCATTAAGACTAGTAAGTATTATTTTATTAGGTGTGTTGTTGGGCCAGATTTGGAGGTCTGGCGCAACGAAGGAGCGCAGGCCCTTAATTATTATCCAAATAAAAGGATTTTTTCCCGTCAAGTCTTTCAAAATTTATTGCCTACAAATAAAATTATTTCAACAAAGAATGTAGTATGACGTCACATTACTGAAATAGTGTTGTTCCAATTCGGTAAATACCTATTTTTCTTGTGGACTCACCAAATATGATTCTGACTACTTAGAAAGCATTGAAAAAGTGTTACAAAAAAAAATATAATGTATTACTTGGCTGTATGGGTTAGGGTGGTTTTACAGTGACCCTCATCGCCAGCGCGGTTGGTAAGCGCGGCCCGTAAAACTATTACGGGCTGCATCATAAACTATGTAACGATCCAAGAGACGCAAAGCTTGTGGCCCGCGACGCTTACCAAACGCGCTGGCGAAAGCGTCACTGTAAAACCACCCTTAGATTCCCTTTACCTACTACATCAGAGGCACAGAACTTCCGGAATACCTAATTTTACAGAAAACATTTTTATTCTCGGAATTTATCTACCAAAAAATTCTGAACAAAATTCTACGTATTCAGAGAGACAAAATCTTGAAATGGTATTTTCCTTTTAGGATGTACTGTACGTAATAATTTTTATACTTTGTGCTTGTGCATCACCCTGCTCTGCTCTGTCTCAGAGGAAATGAAACACAGCCTAATAGGAGGATTTTGTCAAGTTTTTATCAGATAAGCAAGCAACTTCATAGACCTTCACAAGATTATGAAACCAATACCTAGGCTTGCATTTGACTTACATTCAGATTTCCATGCCGTGTGAATAATGAGCAATTGCTTGAGATGTTGATTATTATTTTAATTCTGTATTTTATTCTAGTGAGCGAATGAGAGGGTTGTCAACATTACAGAGGTTCGAATGAGATTTGTGCAGGCTAAGAAGAACATTACATACACTATGTATACTTATATGATTTTGATATGTGATAGTTAAGATTACATATTGTAGTCTCTGGTTCCCTACCTCACCTACCTCATCAACACAATGTACATATACACCAATGATGAACTGATACCAATTTAGCAACATATTCATGTGATGATACAGACATATTTTATCATGTGTCATGATTGTGGTTGATGTAGATAATGTAAAGACCAAAAATATTGTTTATCATATCAGTAAAGGAGGTACGGCACATACCTCGGATGCTACGTGATGCCATCCACTAGCGGAGTCGCTCGAGAAGGAGCCACTTGTAACCAGTAGACCACTATCTTCACTCAACGGAGGCGCCTCAGACTGTGTTGAGAAGGAAGGCGGTGACTCCATCACCCCAACAACAGTGATATGAAATGTATCGATCTGAACATAAAATGGACGATTAAAAATAAATTGGAATACAAATTAAAGTAATACGACTTTTCCTCTTCAATAGGGGAGGGCACAGATTAAAGATATAAGTTTTCTTTCTATGCAGGATGGGATGGGGGAGGGATGGCTATTTTTTTTAATTATATTCTTCGCAGATGGAAGGCAACGCTAGCTAGGTAATACAGCCGGGCCTGAAGACGTTAATGCCATTATAAGCGATTCTCATTTTTGTGATGTGGTATGTTATGTTGTGGCGCGTTATGACGTCATGTGACGCAAATTAGCAATGCATTTCGAATGCATTTACTGCTGTGACTCAATGACTTAATTTTCTCTCGTGTGCTAGGGCATCACAAGTCACAGCACACGAGAGGAATGTGAATCTAGCCATAGCATCGTAGAGGGAGTTAGATTATCTACGAATAGCATGGACCTATAGTATAAGTTATAGTTTCTAGAACTCTACTCTATGTACGTTTAATTAAAATGCGACAGCACAAAACAAAACACCCGATCCTAAACAAATGCGAAATAACAATAAGAAGAGAGCCAGATAGTTCATGGAGGGATTCCCCGCGCGCCAAGCATTAACTTGTTCGTACACGCTGGCCGCGCCGCTGTGCTTCGGCCTCCGACAAAAACCTCCGATTTAAAACTGTCGGAGCCGAAGTCGAAGTCGGAGGTGTAATATCAATCGGAAGTTCCGACTTTTCGGAATCGGAGTCGAAGCTCCGTAACATCCCTAAAGTAAGATCCCTAAAGAAGAATGCCAACAGTATCTAAATATAAGATAAAAGTCGGTTCTCTTGAAAATGGCGGGAAACGACGGTTGTGAAATTGTTTGATAATTTTCCTTTTAATTTTGTGTTTAATATCACGTTAAATTAATCAGAAAATGTTCGCGAATGACGGTACGGTGAAGTTATTGGATTATTTATGCAAGATCTGAAGTTTCAAGCTTTTATCAAGAGTTCCCGCTACAAGCTCGGGAGTGAACGTGACTGTCGAGCTGCTTCGTCCAGAGTGATGACGCTACGGCGTCTCCTCTGGATGAAGACATGAAGACGCGGCTACCCAGGGTGAAGACGCCACTGCGACTCCCCTGGAGGAAGATAGAAGACTATTGAATATATAGAATTTTCTATAACATGACATTGGCAAATGACGAACTGTCGAGTCCATTAATAAAATAAATAAATAAAGATAAAAGTCCATGAGCCTTAGTAATTCCGTAGTTCATATTTTATTTGTAGTTCACTAGTACACAAAACGCGTGTTAAACAAATCAAATCGTTACAGAATCACACTATGCCGATGAAAAATGTACGGTAGACAGACACGCGTCGCATCGCGTCGCGTCGTGTCGCGTGGCGTGTTAACAGTATGTTTGGGCCTTTACTCTCTACGATCTATGTACATGAACAACGGGTTGTGAAAATCGTGGACATTTCATTGGACAAAATATTATAAATATTCATAGACAAGACAATATATTATAAATGTTCCTTCGAAAGAAGTGTTTGTGAAGTTTTGTGCTCTTAGCAAGATTTCCTTTGCATAGCTTGATGGTTGCGTGGATCATTGAGTTATTTCGTTTAGGGGTTGGGGAGGGTTGTGCGTAGGTTTAGGTTAGGTTATCTTCGTATATATGTATGTATTTAGAAGAATTCAGACATTCTACTAACATCAGACCAGGCTGTATGCCCTAGTTGGCTTTGCCTTTCCCACTGGGAATTTTTTTACAAAAAATGTAATGTTTCTGTTTCTGTCGTCGGGGAGCTTGTTTGGTGTTGTTTTTGTTTCAATTCTTTGGTTCATTTCAACAATACTTTGAGAAAAACATTATATCTGTAATCTGTGAGAAAAACATTAGCAGCCGTATCCATAAAAAGTAGCACCACAGAAATTCAGTGGCCGAGACAAAACCATGTTCAAAACAAAATTTACAAAGACCTAGCTTTGGTGAATGTTGATGCATGATGATAATGACCGACCCTGATATTGATGGCGATATTCCACATTAAATTAGGGACAGTATTGTAAAGGGCATGATCAAATTAGTATCAGACGATTCAAGAAAATACTACGAAAATGGTTGATACACAAGTGGCAAACATAGTCAACGATATTTTGGTAAGTAGTAAGTAGTACTTAAGTCAAGTTAGTCCACATTTTTGTAAGTGTTAGGTACTCCAGACTCCTTAGGATTTGGGCACTTCATTTACATTAATAGTGGTCTCAACAGGACATCTTTAAGTTGAGCACATGTTTAAGAATGCAAAGGATAACCCCATCCTTTGAAGGAGTTTGTATATAGCACTCATAATTCTTAGGGACTCCAGTTAGGAAGGAGACGGCTTTGCTTTGATTTTCCTTATTAACTATGGGTTAAGTACTAACCCTGCCTGGTGCAAGATGACCATAATAATTTCCTACTTTACTCTGGTATACCATTGACATAAAATGAAAGCAGCAGTTTTTGCAAATGGTTTTGTACAGAGTGAAGCTTTTATTCTTATTAGTTTTATGGTGCCTATCTGGAGAACTCTGCCTGTGTCCTATTCAGCCTAGGTCATGGGAGCAACACAAAGAGCTGTTGTACAGTCCAAGAAATAATTATGCCTTCTGTTATGAAGTCTAAACTATAGAAAACACAACACAGTGTTAATAACCCACCATTCTGAGTAGTAAGTTATCGTGCGGTACCTGCAAAATGTCCTTTTATTAACTGCTAGGAAATTCCTATTAGCTTTCTCATTGTTGATCACAAGGAATCTGATATTATGATGTATTGAAGGAAATGTTCTTTCTTCATGTGGCAATACATGGCTGTCTGGACACTTTATTCTTGTATTAGGTAGCCTCAGAAAACCCCCTGAATCATGCTGCCAAATGTACAACACACATATCATATGGGCCTGCCAGCCATCCATTAATGAGGCAATGATTATTATTTTCATTTCAGAGGGTGGAGGCTGTTGAGGAAGCTTTCAGTTGTTTTCTTATACATAAACCAGAACAAGAGAATGAACGATTATCAATATATCAAAAAAAGTTATGCGCTGTCATGAGTACTTTGAGTGCAGAAATGCAGGAGTCTGCTATTCGTCAGTACCTCACCCTGACTGCAGTCTTGACCAACAGATTTAAGATGAAACAGTTACTTACTCTTATGGAAAACTTGGTCAATACCAATATGCTTCAAGCCAGGTTATTATCAACGTTTATTAAATTAAATAAGATAAGTTATTTTACAGGACCCAAACTGAAAGTAATACTTAAAGTAAATACCTACTTAAGTTGAGTAGGTATTTACTTTAGTATTTTACACTAGGTAATAGTCATTTATTTGTATTTCAGAATGCTCTGTGACTGCATACTAACCAGTGGGAAACTCACTTATCAAAATGCAGACTACTGGATAGAATGTTTTAATTTGATTAGGAGAATTATTGGAGGTGTGGACTATAAGGGGGTCAGAGAAATAATGAAGGGCTGTCGAGAGAAAGCACACACTCTACCTGTGAGGTTAAATTCAAGCACAATGCCACAGTTGAAAGCTCTGTACAATGTTATTGAGTACATTTTTGATCGGAATGCTTCCTTGTTGCCAGCATATTTCATAGTCACTGAAATCCAGAAAGACTATCCTGATAACAACCACTGGCCACATTGGGTAAGTAATTGCTATGTACCTATACTCTATTGCTGTTTGGTTGTTTACTATCATGCACCTATCTCTATTGCTGTTTATTTATTCATGTAGGTATTTATACTCTGTCTATTGATGGCTAGGGTGCAGTATAAGTCGGCAGCACAAATAATATTATGCTGTAGGTTGAGTGTCCATGCCATGTTACCTGTTACGCAAAAGTTAATTTTTAATTGATAGGTATAAAAAATTATGACAACTGCCTAATTTTGTTCCTTGATCTTGATTGAGTCCACATATGCAGTAGTTTAAAAAAAAGTACGATAAATAACAAACGTTTTAGTAAAGCTATGGCAATCAAAATAGTGATGTTATGATTGAAATATCGATATTGTATCGGTATTTATATTGAACTAGAGGTGTTCCCGCGACTTTATATGCGTTGTAATTTTTTTCCCGGGATAAAAAGTAGCCTATGTTACTGGGAGATAGCATTCTAAAGGTGAAAGAATTGTTGAAATTTCTATTCGGATACATTACGGATTTGTAATAGGATAGATATCGTACCCACTGATCACTTATTTGTTTACAACACTATAACTATCAAAGTAAATATGTCATCGAAAAAATAAATGATTGGAAAGAGTATAGGTTAGTTATACCTTTTTTCAACAGTATTCATTTTTTCAGCAATTAGCAAAGCTGTTAACAAGTTTCGTGGAGAGTTTCAAACCTTGTGCTCAAATGGTTTCCATAATTGGCCATTCACACATGTTACCGGTGGTAGAGTTTTCTGGGTATGCTGACCATCTGGTAAATCCATGGCGCCTAGATCCGACAACCTTAAAGTTTTCCCTTAAAGGAAATTTACCATATGATGATGAACTTCTGAAGCCACAGATTGCTTTACTGAGATATGTTCTGCAGCAACCATATTCCAGGGACATGATGTTTTCCATGCTTGGCCTGCAGAAGCAGCACAAACAGCGCTGTATTGCACTAGAGGATCAATTAGTGGAACTGATGATATTGCCCATTGAAAGAAGTGAACAAGAGAGTGAAGATGATGAAATGTCATCAACACATTGGTGCTGGTTGCACTTATCATCGCAAGTTATATACCTGATTTTGACTGGCTTTGCTTCATTCCCCAACATAGTCATGGGACTCCATAATAAGTTAATCGGACGCGACATGAAAAAAGGCCGAGATCATTTCATGTGGGTCCTTCTTCAATTCATATCTGGCAGTATACAACGAAACCCACTGTCTAACTTCTTGCCCATAATCAAGTTACATGAGTTGTTATATCCCGAAAAAGAACCATTGCCTGTTCCTGATTGTACGAGACCTCATTGTACGCATCAGATGGCAGTTGTGTGTATCTGGATGCATTTGTTAAAAAAAGCAGAGACTGAACACAAAACTATGTCAATGCCCCAAAATTTAAAAGGACAATATGAGTAAGTATTGAAGAGTTGATACGTTTCTTAATTTGTAGTAAATGCAGATATAATTGACTCTGTTTATTTATCTTGCCAGGTTTCTGCAGCATCTTGTGAATTCAAACAATACACCAACATTAATGGGATCAGATTACCGAATAGCATTGTTATGCAATGCATACTCGACAAATCAAGAATACTTCGCCAGACCAATGGGTATCATTATAGAGACACTCTTTGGCAGTCAGAAAGCTCTGCCTAACGGCAATCCTGCTGCTCCTCTACCCACGGTTCCATTATCAATGTGCATTTTGGACAGCCTGACATTGCACTGTAAAATGTCTTTGATACACTCTATAGTAACACATGTTGCTAAGCTGGCTCAGAACAAGACCAGCGTACCTGGTAGCAGCATGATGGCACCGGCATTGGTGGAGACATACAGCAGGCTACTGGTGTACAATGAAATTGAAGCTTTGGGTATAAAAGGATTTATAAGTACGTACATTTTACCCAATTTATTTTACATATTACAAGTAATTATTTAGTACTTGCAGGCATAACTTCTTCCTGGTTATATGGTTCCTCTTTGTATAGCTGATAATTAAGCATTATATTATATTCTTACAGATCAGCTGCTGCCCAACGTGTTCAAATCACATGCGTGGGGAATACTGCATAATCTTCTGGATATGTTTTCCTATCGTATACACCATATCCAGCCGCACTACAGGGTCACCCTTCTGTCCAACATACATTCTCTAACGACGTACCCACAAGCAAATCAAACACAATTGCAGCTGTGGTATGCCATTTTTTTTCTAATACATTTTAAGATGAGTACCTAATAACAAAGTGATAGATAAGATAGATAATCATTTATTCGTTAAACATATTGTAGAGAAATACAAAAAAGATGTATCACTATACATCAAGTCCAACTAGTCAATAGTTTACATTCGTATGTAAATTTGGATGTAAGGTTTAAGATAGACTTTACAAACACTGTGATATGGACATATCAGAGACAAACTGTCTTTTTATAATTAAATATTAATAACTAGCTGCTGCCCGCGACTTCGTCTACGCAGGATTATAAATTATAGCCTATGTGTTATTCTGATGTATGAGCTATATTATATTAATAAAGTTTCATTAAAATCCATTCAGTAGTTTTTGCGTGAAAAGCAACAAACATCCATCCATACAAACTTTCGCGTTTATAATATTACTTACTTACTCCGCTGGCTCAGCGACCCGAAGTGGGTTTTTCTAGGCCTCCGAAACGAGAATACGCCAGTCATTGCGGTTCTGCACCAATTCAATTATAATATTAGTAGGATATAATTCGCCTGCCATCCTTGTGTGAATTTAGTTTAGCTAGGATTACGCGTGGTTGTGCTGTTTTTCATTTACCTTAAACTTTTGAAACATATTACGAATTATTGTTCATTTCAGCTTTGAAAGTACGGCACTTCGTCTAATAACAAGTCTGGGCAGCGCTGGTGTTCAGCTTCAAATGTCTAGAGTGGTATCGGAACCCAAATCACTCGTCTCGTCTGAAAGTGAAGAGCTCAATAGAGTTCTGGTGCTCACTCTAGCACGCGGTATTTACATGGCAGGAGCAGGTGACTATGTTTTGCCTACTTTTACGACTATTCGACTTAAATGTTGACTTGTTAAGAGCCTTCCATGAGCCAAGTAGCGCCGCCAATTTAAAAAAAAGTAATATCTTCCAATATAATCAATTTTATTAACAAAGCTATTTACAAAATGTTTATTACGATAAATACTATTTTTTAAATGCTTATTTATAACGTGATTCAATTTCGGTAAGTTGTAGTTCGCATAATTGCGAAAAACGGCCGTTTTTGGCACATTTGTGAACTACAATTTAGCTTGTCGCAATTATGCCTTGTATTGTATATTGAATAATAGTATTCATCCTAATAAACATTTTGTAAATAGCTTCTTTAATAAAATTTATTAAATTGGAAGACATTATTTTTTCAAGATTGGCGGCGCTAGTTGGCTCATGGAAGGCCCTTAATATTCATTAAATCAATTATAAAATGTGGAACTATAGGAGTCGAATCTGTTTATATTTATTAAATGAATGGTTCATTTAATGCAAATATCTTTAATAAACTGTAAATATTAAAAATTATTAAGTTGCTTACTGGCTGCTTTAGTTTGATTATATCTGCTTCCAAATGTTTTGGAGTGTACTGATTGATTGACGTCCTACGTTGTACGACGTTAAGGTTCCTATTGCAATTGTCAAAAAACGTAATAGAATGTCTCAGGCGTGTCTATTGGGTATGAAATCCTGAACATTATACAGAATGCAGATATACCAAAACCACTAGTTCTTACCCAATCTGGAATCACTGGAATGTCCTTTTCGCATGTAACTAATGTAATCTTACATGAGGTAAAGTCACTTTTCCAGATTACTCATTGGTAATTTGTTTGTATTATTATGTCTGTGTGGATTCAAAGTATGATTGTTGTACAATCGACAACACATCAATCGTATAACTTGAAGCACTGTCAATAAGACCGGGCGAAGTGAAAAGCTTTACTTTTGACGTGTTTTCGACTGTCGATGTTGAACATCCGTGTATTGGTCAATACAAGTATTTATTTTGTTACTCTCCGTAGATAGTAAGCTGTATTTCACAGGCAGCGACGGCGCGGCGGTTAAAGAGCTCCTCACCACCATAATGACGAACACACCGCACATGTGGTCACAGCACACCCTACAATGCTTCCCACCTGTGCTTGTTGAGTTTTTCGCACAGGTAATCTACACCTACTTAAAATAACTTGACAATTATTGGTACATCCAAGAGGCAGAACGTATTGACACCATTTTTAGGGTTCCGTGCCTCAAAAGGAAAAAAAAGAACCCTTATAGGATCACCTTGTAGTCCGTCTGTTGTATTGGTCAATACTTGGTTGTTGTTGGTAGGTTGTTGGTAAATACTCAAAACCTCATGCAGCCATGAAAAAATCGACCTTCTACGTTAACGCAATCAAAAGATATGGCCGTTTATGTCGAATTTTGGCGCATATTTGTATGAAAACGCAAAAATCTCAAAACCTATAGGGTACTTTCCGTTGGCCTAGAATCATGAAAGGCTAGAAGCTAGGTCTTATAGCACAAGTAAAGGAAAAAATCCGAAAACTGTAAATTTGAAATTACTACCCTCCAAAATATTTTATTATTATTACAAACTTATATTTGCAGATGATCAACTAATCAGAAGTATGTCGATGTATGGACATAATATTTTGATAATGGCAAAGATAAGTTAGTATCTAAATCTAGTTTATCTTTTCGTTTGAGCAAAGTTACGGGGTTAAGTAAGTTGCGTTGCACGGAAGCCTCGGTGCGCAAGTCCGACTCGCACTTGGCCGGTTTTTTTAATCTATTAATATCCATTTACCTACATACTTTCTAAGGCAAATGAAGCATTTGAAATACAATCTTTCTAATCCACGAATTTGTATGAAAATGTTATATGTATAGTTCCATTCGCACAAACCACATTTGACGTTGCTTCAAGCTTTAGCCGTAGCTCAAGTTTTCAGACCGGTAACACTTGTCACATGATAGTCGTCTTTGTTTATAAAATACTGATAAAATACGACCCTTTCTGTAGGCTGAGATGTTTGTATGTTCCTACCCTGAAAGTCAAAGAATGACTGACCTGAGAATCGAACATGGGCCTCCGTATTTGAACTACAGTGTGCTAACCACAGCGTCAACCAAGTACCTGACGTCTTCATCTACTTTATTTCACATTGCCTGACGAAGTTCGTTATTTACAGAATCCAGCACCCAAAGAAAACAAGCAATTGCTGAAGAAATCTGTGGAAGAGGAATACCGAAAGTGGACATCTATGGCCAACGACAACGATATCATTTCGCACTTTTCCGTTCCCGGCACTCCTCTATTTCTCTGCCTATTATGGAAGATGATATTCGAGACCAACAGAATAAATCCTATTGCTTTTAAGTAAGATTCTGTCTGTGTTGCCTAGCGTCATTTTCATACAATTTGTGTGCAGGTATGCATTAGTAGTGTGAATGACGCTGCACAACACAGGTGCGGTATTCTGTTTGCCTTGAGCCTTATATTTATATTATTTATTATTAATATAATTTATATTAATTTGTATATTTAGTCGCATGTGACTAAAAATACAAATTAATATAAATTATCCTTATTCCACTCACATTTTACAAATACTTAATCGTGATGAAACATGCATGTCGTAGAAAAAATCTAAAGCTTTTGTAGCATGGTGGATCATGGCCCGAGCTCGCTCAATTAAAGGGAAAGTCTGTGCCCGAACAGTGAGATGAAAATAAACTGATGATGAAACGTTGTAACTTTTTCCTCATTAGGATTTTGGAGCGAATTGGCGCTCGAGCGCTTTCGGCCCACTTGCGCAAATTCTGTGACTATCTGGTGTTCGAAGTGACGACGCCTGCCGGCGGGCCGCACGTCAACAAGTGCGTCGACGCTATCAACGACATCATATGGAAATACAACATTGTCACCATCGACCGTCTCGTCTTGTGCTTGGTGAGTCCAGCTTGAACCAAATGTGGCCAGTGGCTTATTTCGGCTATCGGTCCCTTTCTAACTTAACGTTTTTTAAGCAAGTGTGAAACTGACAAAACACCGTTCAAAGGAAGACAGGTTAAACTAGGTTTATGGCTAACAGCATAATTGCTAAAACTGTGCACTAGCGCGAAATTTCGAGTTAAATATACTATATTTGATTCGAGCCGTGCATATGCTAGCACCGTATCAGTTAACCCGCTGTTTAATAATTATTGTTTAAAAAGTATATGGCGCTTATGAGATTTTACATGGAATTAAGCACTTAACACAGTGTTACCTCTTAGCATGAAGCCAGGCAACCTATGCAAGTCTTACCAAGGGTGTCATATTCAAAATCACAAGATCAAATGTTTACCTGTAATGTTTCCAGGTGTTGCGTCCCAACCCAGACGGAAATGAGAGTCAAGTGTGCCTCTACATTATTCAGCTATTGCTGCTGAAGGGCTCAGAGTTAAGAAACAGAGCTCAAGATTTTGTAAAGGAGAACTCTCCAGAACACTGGAAGCAGAATAATTGGTAATTGATATTACACACATAGTAGATAAATAGTAAGACACACACAAGATAGCCTAGCATTTTCCTTTTTCGCATACAAGTGCCATTCCAAGGATCCACAAAGGATTAGTTAAAAATCCTTTAACTTTTCAGGTATGACAAACATCTGGGTTTCCATAGGAAGTACCCAGAAAAGTTTGCCCCAGAAGAGGCTAGTAATGCTTACGGTGGGCCCATACCAGTGTATTTGAGCAATGTTTGCCTGCGGTTCATCCCCGTACTGGACATAGTGGTGCATCGCCACCTGGAAATACCACAGGTCAGCAAAAACTTGGAACAACTATTGGAGCACCTCGGATATTTGTACAAGTTTCACGGTGAGTCATGTCTATTGTAAATAACCGAAGGCACTCGTAACTCTTTAGTCTGGTCTTTATAATCTTTGATTGAAATAATACAAGAAAAGTTATCATTGATGTACTGTCGTGTGTACATACTTCTGCCGATGTCACATAATGTTATTCTAATGTTTGTGAAACTATTTGTAGACCGGCCGGTGACATTCTTATACAATACACTACATTACTACGAAACTAAACTGCGCAACAACCCGCTCTTGAAGAGGAAACTGGTTAGCGCCGTATTGGGGTCCCTGAAGGACGTGCGCCCAGCGGGTTGGGCGACCACCGAAGCCTTCCAGACGTACCTAGCCAAGTCTGACGTGGACGCGCCCGGCTGGGTGCCTGATCTCAACTACTACTTGAGTCTTGTTAATCGAATGGTTGACAGTATCCTTTTTTAATTAAATATGTGATTCGGCTGTGCATCAAAGCGATGAATCCAGGAAATGGCTGATTAGAATCTGCTAATTAGATTATATATAGCCAAGCTTGGAATATAAATAAATCTGGCGGTAGGAGGCTTAATTTCCCACCGCGAGGACCGAGTATTGCAATTTTTTAATTTGATTTATGGCTGTAAGAACGACTCCAGCTTTCAACGCGTTCCATCTAAAATCTAAATTACAAACACTTGGAATCACAGACATTACGCGTCAAACTTGATGTTCAATATGAATATCACGCACGCGTCGTGTCGCAGTACAATTTCCAAGGGAAAACAGCGAGGGAAAGGTACCGGCGCTGGAGGGCGGAGCCAGTCTATATTCAGGCGGAGCCAGACTATATTCAATTTCGCCATCAAGTTTGACGCGTACTGTACTTTCGGCTATACCTATATTTTGTGACTACATAATTTCCTTAGCGCAACAGCAATGACAGGTAACTCTCACTTCCCCAACACGGACTGGCGTTTCAACGAGTACCCGAACCCGTCCGCACATTCCTTGTACGTCACCTGCGTCGAACTCATGTCGCTGCCGTTGGCCCCAAATTTCGTCGGAAATAGTCTCCTCGACGTCGTCACAAAGGGATTCGTGGTCATTCCAGCAACCAAAATACAACTTTGGATCAATGCCATTGGGCTTATAATGGCCGCACTTCCTGATCCTTACTGGACCGTAATGCACGATCGGATTTTGGAGTTGATCACTAACAATGAGATGATAGAGTGGTCGTATTCACATACGCCCTTTCAACTATTCAACCTGACGACGACGAATGACGCCATGCTCGAGAATAAATATAGCCTGACGTTAGCTTTGGCCCATGCTATCTGGTATCATGCAGGCGCAGGCCAAATTATGCAAGTTCCACAGTAAGTACTATCAGTTACGTACTACCTACTTTTATAATAATGTTTTATTTATTGACTTATTGTATATAAGTCTGTCATTTCTGGTATTATATAGAGATACGGCATTTGTTCCTTATAATTATAGTCTTTATTGAGATATTTTCGATTCTAATAGTGTGCTGATGTTTGAGGGGTGACTTTTATTAGGTAATTGTCAACTTTTTAGGACTTTCCTATTTCACAATTTGTTTGTGAGATCCGTTTATCAGGTTTCCTCACGAGTTTTCCTTAAACAGTTTCGGGAAACGTATAATGTTCATGACCGAGATAAGGTCGTGATTAGACTAGACTGTCCTGAGGTTCTAACTTATCTTATAATATTGACGATTTCATAATAATCATATCTATTTTTATAGATTCGTCAAGGAGAAGTTGTCGATGGAGATCCGAACAGAGACGCAACTGCTATTTCTGTGCCACTTAGTGGGCCCGTTTCTGCAGCGGTTCAACTCGGACCTGTCGCGAGCTGTCATGGACATCACGATCACCCTGTATGAACTGCTCGCCAACATAGACAAGTCTCAGCCACATCTGCAGTATATCGATCCGATATGCGACTTATTGTATCCTTTTTATGAGTTGTCGATGCTATATTATCTTATCCCAAGATCCATAGACAGTTTTGAGAACGACTCACTCTTACAATTTTGCTGTGAAACATATATGGAGTTGAACATTTGTCAAAAAAGTTGGAAGCTAGGCTTTAATGCATTGGGACCTTGGGACGTCCTAGATACAAAATTAGAAGTGGTGTCGTAATCACACTATGTAATCGCAACACACACGCTGCTGAATGTTTCGGTCACTTATGCGCGGTGACCATGCTTTCGCGTAAGTATTGAGTCGCGCAGGTATGTACATTTTCTACGAATACTGAGAACTATAACTTTACGTAGACTTTCAGTATTAAAATATATGCTGTACAGAAAATTGTATGAAGAGGAATTGAGGAATGAAAATATTTAATAATAATAAAACACGAAGTAGCAAAGCCATGTGGTAAAGTGAATGTGTGCCCAGCGAAATTTCAAAGCGAAGTGTTCCAGTTAATTTGTAAATGCCCTTAACAGATGCCTTGATCAGATATCACATAAAATATATGTTCGTCGGTGACACAATGAAGAACGAAGTGGAGAACGTAATTCGCAAGCTCCGTCCAGCGCTGCAAATGCGGCTGCGCTTCATCACACATTTGAACGTGGAGCAGATCAACACCGCCTAGCACAGCGACTACTACAGCTACACACCGTCCAGCGCCAGCTCCAGCTCGGAGTGAGGGCCAGTGTGGCTGTAGTGCGCACATACATCACAACTACAACACATCACAGTAACACATGTTATGATAGTGCGACTCGGACTTGTGCTTTCAAAAATTGGATAAGTAGGGCTACTGACATTCTCATACAGATTGTATAGCTCGCATCGAGCTCGATGTGATGAGGATGGTGTTGCTAGCCCTACAGGTCTCAAAATAATGAATATTATGCCCTCGTCTTTCAGTAAAGTTAAGAAAAAGATAGTGATTGATGTTAGTTATACCCCTAGTTTTATATAAAAATCACAAATCAGAGTCGAGCCCAATGTATGTGCCGGTTAATATCTGTAATACCCTTATAATACCCTACTAAGTCGACACAATGAAGGAAGTCGAGCCGAAAACTATACGTGAGGAATGATACTATTTTAACAGTAATTATTAAGACGAAAATGCTGTGTTTTTTTTACATATAAGACAATATAAATATTTAAGACAAAAAGTCCTACTGTGGTATGATGCAGTAAGTAAAGTAAGTACCTACTTATGAAACAAAACAATGACATATAACTTTATATCAAATACAGCAATGCAATAAATAATCACAATTTATATTTGTAAGTGCTAATAATAAGAAGTTTAATTAGTTTCGTAAGTACATACTTAGTATATACAGGCCATGTGTAATGAAAATACAATTAGCAGAATTGGGATCTGGGCCTGCCATGCGATTAGACCGAGCGAGCGAGACCATTCTGTCTGGAGGGATGAGAGGATATTGTAGTGACATAGTAGTAACATAAAAATGCGTGTACTGTTAAAGTATATGTGCCCCGTTTTTTTTTGCCCAAAAAGTCGGATAAATCGGGCGGAGATGAAGGAACTCAATTAGTTCAATTACCTATTAACCCATTTTACTGCTAAACCATTGCGTCTTCCACTCGATGCTTTAATAGTTACGGTTAGTAGATAGGTAATGCAATCCCGCAGTTTCAATTAGCAAAATATTAGCAGAATTCCGGGATTTACGGGATCTCGTAACATAAAGTTATAATGGCGGTGACGGTGCAAAGGAAATATTGACAGTCGAAATGGTAATGGTACTTAACTCATTTAATTTGATAATAATCGTATACGTTTTAAATTAACACGCAAGTTCTTAAACCTGAGCAGAGCACCAAATTTTGCCAGCAAGGAGACCGTTTATATAAATGAACTTTATTCCCATTACCACCTGCATGTCGTCTGTCACTTATACAAAGCTCTATTTAGATAGACCACGCGACAACCGCATCACAACCACACAGTCATTTGTCGCTGTCACACCGCTCTGTAGTATGGTCCGTCTGAATAAAGCTTGAAAGAGAACTAAAATAAATTTTTGTTTCAACATTCCCGCGTGATCCTGTTAGTATTCGTGCGGGATTAATCCCCTAAAAACTCGTGTGCTCCTCCGGGTATTGCATTCCCTATCAGTCGAATGAATTTTACTAAAAATACCTATTTAAATTTGAAAATGAAAAATTACACAAGTTTATCTTCCCAAATTAGTTTCAGAAGTTACCACGGTTTTGGAGCTCTCATGTTAAGTACAATGTATCTGTGTTAGGAGGCCCCATCTAATAACTCCTAGGGGCAATATCTCATTAGTCGCGCCCCTAACTAAATGTATACACAGTTGTACCTGTGTCCGCTTATTTGCGCAACCAATTTGGTGGCGACTACAGAATTACCCGCTGGTGGCGCAACCATGGTGTCCTAGTGAGATAATACCCTTGATAACATTCTGTCGTTTGCCTTGGGCCGATTTATCCCACTTTTTTCCACTTTGTAATACTTACCTGAGCCACCAACAGGCACTACAGACACACATACATTGTTTTATGTTACCCTGAATGGTCTAATGCTCATGCATGTTCGATGAGTATTTACGGGTGATTAACACTCGATCTATCCACCGATATTAGGCAGTCCGCAGATTATTTGTTTGTTGAAGAGAAGATTGCAAATATTGACGAAAAGCAATAGAGTGATATCGAAAATAATGTTAATCCAGGTACCTCATTTTATTATAGGTGTTGAGTCTTAGTTTAATATTGCAAAATAATGGTCCCTCTTTTAGCTATTATATCAGTTTATCCTAGGACCTGTAAAACTGTCAGGTGGAAATTATCGTAATTGTGTTACCTTACGTACTATGTACGCCATACAGTACTTAGCACGTTATTGCCTATGCCCGGAAAGTTGGTGATTGGCTGACGAGGTGGTTAGCAAACCGCGATCATCGCAAAGCTTGCAAAGACGCGAGTCAGACAAACGCCGTTTCCGCCGAGGTACCTATACAGGGTGTCCCGTAAAGTAGTACGACAAACGAAAATGGGAGATAGAGGGTGGGTGGCCTGGCCTACCTATGATTTTTTTTTTACCTTAGTAAAAGTGTCACCATTTTCGAGATATTTGGATTTTTTTGTTTTTTCGAAGGATTTCCTTTGGATTTGTCTTTTGTTGCTGTGTGTACAAATGAGTTGATTTTATTCTGTTATTTTTCTGGTATCGTATTCAAATTTCATTTAGATAAAAATAATTCCGGAACCATGAGAAAAATCTATCTGCTACTTTCGTCACTCTCTCGAACTCAATCTTTAAAAGTATTAATGAAACAATATAATAAACTTTACCAAAGATTACTAAGTGTACTAGGCCACCCACAACCCACCCACCATTTTCGAAATTAGAACTTGTTCGAAGTTCAATATAAAATAAACCGTATTTGTAACGTTTTAGGGAGTACCTTCTATACCACAGCTCATTAACGCATGGGCTCGGGAGCTGTTATGGGGCGCTGTTACTTTAAAATAAACTTCCGGTCTAGGAGTAAAACAAATGTACTAAATCCCATTATTGTCCGCTCCGCGTTGCAAAGGCAGAGAATATTGGGTCCTTCGCGTCATCTATATTCAAATGGAACGGAGCGTTTCCGAGCATGTTTGAGACAAAATATTTACCACCTCGAGAGTATTTCGTAGCGTGTAAAGATGGTCTACGATAACATGACCTGCCCCTTCAAATTATTTGCATGGTCTAATTTTAGACATTACAGGATTTACAGGTAAAAAAACTGATTGCTTCCTCTTAGATCTGACCAGCCTAGTGATTAAGAAATCTAAATGATTTACAATCAATAATCCCTGAAGTTAAACAGCGCAAACTTCGTACTTTACTTCTTAGTCTGTATTCTTCAGTCTGTATACTGCAGGAAGGAGGAGGCTAATGTTTTGAGTCTTATTTTATATAAATTATAAAATACTTATAATACTTTGTGACTTACAATTTGTGTTCATTTGATCAAATATCTATTTATAATTATTTTTCATTGATGGAATTACTTAGTAGTAATAATATTTGTTCTGTGACTGACTGTGACTGGGTGGGTAGGTATTGTGGAATATACTTTATATGTATTAATATATGCATATTGGCATGTAGGACTACTACATGAAGTCAAAAAAGTATTCAGCGGCGATTTTTGTTAAAGTTTTATTTAGAAATTAAGCTTACACATAACTGTCTACGAATGAAATAGTTTCAGTAGTTTTTGAGAAAACTTTTCGTATCTGGTGCACCCAACCTCTACAGTCATATTCTTAATTTGTATTAAATTAAGTACATATTTATTTAGCTGTAAAATCTGAAGCTTTTGTTTGTTTTAATGTTCACTCCTTCCATATTACATACACGTAAATAGATATTTACAACATTTTGTTGTTGTATGTATGATGGTAAAATAACAAAACAAAATGGTTTTTACTTTCGTTTCTGATGTGGTTTATATAAGTCTAAATCAGTTAATCTAGATTCATTAAATTCGCTGAAATAATTGGATGTCATAACATAACTGTGCATTTCTTTAGGGCTAGGTAAGTATTTAAGAGCACAAGCACAAATGTTATGTTACCCGCGATTTAGTTCTTACGTATTCAATACCAATTCCATAAGTACTTACCTACACTAAGTTCGTTTTGCCAAAAGGGTATGAAATACAATTTTAACCATCAAGTTACACCACAACAGGTAAATAAGTAGACGACCATAGTTGTTTTCAAAAATTACTAAAGAAGACCCAAACAACTTGCTTTGAGTCTTTTGTAGCTTGTGGCCTTTTGAAACTTTTTTTTATGTTAGTTCACCACTAGTTTTTCTTACAAAAGAAAAATACGTATAAGTACAGAGTTAAAAATTTAAAGTAAGAATACCCAAGCCTTCCGGTGCTAAAGCTTGTATCGATTTTTCATCGCACAGGGGGTGGTGCTATTATTTTCAATATTTTTTTATTTTGTGGTCATCTTTTTGTATTCATTAGTTATTCATCAACAGCATTACATGTGTGCAAATTACTTAAAAAGTCAATCTATATCGTATGTTAATATATCTTTGACCAACATATTGATTCTCGTACATGGATGGATGATCCGAACCTGTGACCTACTTATCTGAAGCAGCGTTCTAATATATCTGCGCCATTTAGCTCTCGTATTCTGCCCGATTTTGCAGTAATTATATTTCACACCATGTGTTACGCTAGATACATTGTGTGTTCATCTAGTATGTATGTAGACACGACAGCAGATTACGTGCTTTGGATTGTGCAGTCGGCTGCAGATCTACCTACATAAACTCATAGCAATCTATTATCTATGCCGCATTACAACCGCATAGAGTGCCTAGTAGGTATGTATGATACATTTGATGTGGTGTCGACTGTACAAGTATGTAATTAATTATGTGGTTTATTCGTCCCTTGGTCACTCTCAGACGACTCGTTAAATATAATTATTAATTACTTAATGTTACTTATTTTAATTTTGCGGTTGTGGTATAAGTAGATAATTATTTGTAGGTCTATTTATTTTAACATATTACATCACATATAATTTTAATTTGAATGTCATTTCCACTCGATGTTGATTTGGTGTAAGTATATTTCATTATTTTCTTTGAACTATTGAAGTTATGTATATTGATTATTATCATATCATAATGTAGATATGTATTTTATCTACCTAGTTTCTAGTTAAGCGCTACGCTACCAAGAACATTGTTAAAAAAGTACCCTAAAGACATTGCCACAATTCAATGGAGCTTTGCCCCACCTACAAAACTACGTGACCATTTAAGCTGTACCTATCATTTTGTTGGGGACTTATTACAGGTTTCATATTGCATAATCATAATCAGTATCATTTTTTACTACTCTCGCAACTCCTATAGAAGAATAACATAAACAATGAATAAATCGCTTCGATTTCATACTATTTTCTGAATTCTTAATTAAGCTGTTTATTTCGACTCGCAACTTGTACAAAACTTTATTTTAAACCAATAATTTTAATAAAAAACGTAGATATTTTTACATTTATTCGTTATCTTGTACAACTTGCAGTCGATGGTGGGGCAGAATCTGGCATTGTCATTTATTACCTTAACTTTCGTGATATGTAATTTGTAAATTAAGGTAAAATATCACAACTTTTGAATATTTGAAATCATGTATGAAATTTGTATTTTATTTATTTGCGAAATAAATATTTTTTGACTGCATAATTTCTTTTTGACTTACGAATAGGTACCTACAATTGATATTCCACAGGGCTCTGTGTTTTCAAAGGCTGTTAGCCATAAACGCGATTAAATACGTCAGTCAACTCAACACCCTTTTTCCATTCCCTTTCTGTAAATTCTAGTCTCGAATCGCTTGGTCCTGTAAAAAATTCAAGCGAAGTTAAATGCACTAAGTTAAGGACTGGCAGTTTTCCGCATATCCTCCCTACTATCCCTATTCCGCATACTATCCCTCTGTCTTGCTTGATCCAGACGGAACAGCTCTTCGACGCTAGCTATCGACTTCCACTCTCATAAATGTTGAGTAGCCACTATTTTCTCCATCTGTTAGCCAACCCACCTCTTCTCTTCAATGTTGCCCATCATTATCAGTTGGAGGTGTTACCGCTCCTGTTTTAGCAAGTCATGAGTTACATGATTAGGTACCTACCATCAACTGCCGGTTCACGAGTTCCCGGGATTTACCAGTTTAGTGCGTCGACATCGGAGGACTTCGATATTCCCTTGATCCCACTACTTCAATCTTAATGATAGTTGGTATCATTAGAATTAAAGTAGTAGGTGGGTAGTAGAGTAGTGTATTGTCTGTAGAGAAGGCGGCTGACGTTGAAGGCAGTAAGGTGCTCAATTGAAGTAGTTTATACTTTATATAAAACTTTTTTCGTATTATAGGTTCATTTATATATAAAAAATACTTATAAGTAGCTTACATAGGTAGCTATAATTAGTACCTACCTACTTACGTAGGTACATAAATTCGAACGGAACCGAGATGGTGCGAGTCGCACTTGCGCTTGTCCGTTCACACTGATATTTATTTAGTAAAATCATTACAGTTTAATCTCAGACTTTAATATACGATTACTATATGCATCAGTACTACACTTGAGGGAGACAAATCGTCTCTTCCTGTGTAGGGAGGGACGTTTTGCCTCCCTCTCCCTGAACCTAGGTATCCTAAATATAGGTTGTTGCTATCCATGGTGGGAGGCACGTACGTACATGTACAGTCAACAGCACATTAGCCTATACAAATTAATTACAGTCTGGGGCTGGTCTGGTATTATTATTATCGCCAACGTGCAGTGATCGTATGTTAGCTAGTAGTCTAAATATACGATTCCTGCACGTTGACACAGTCTGTATGTAAAGTAAACGTAGTTCTTTAGACCCTCTTTGTCTGTAAGTAGTAAGTACGGCTGACTTAGGACTGACTGTACGTACAGTACTCAGCGCATGATCGATTTTCTCTTGTTTAAATTAAAATCGGCTAGATTTAAAGACAACGTTCAACTTCCGCTACACAATTACCAAAAAGTTTTAGGAACTATTTAGTCCAGTTAGTTGAATGCAACCAGACAGATAAATATTTGTGTGTTTTGTACTAAAATAACAACCTTAATTATATTAAATTATTGGTTATTACGAAATAAAGAGTACGTCTGATGATCATTGAATATCGACATCTCCGGAAGGAGACGCCATTTTGTAGTCGTTCACAGGGCAAATTGGACAGCGTTGCTTGGCAACCAGGCAGGGCAAGTCATTCTTATTCACTCACTCACTTCAGTTGACTGCGCGCTGATTCGGCGGCGGCGGAGAGAAGCGAGCGGTACGAACGAAAACGGCACGGCACGGCAGCCGCTAAAGTAATTTTTAACGCTACGGACGCGTCCGGTGCGAGCAACGGTGAACTTTTTAGCTTTCTGTTCTATTTTGTGCGTGACTTTCTAAAAGACTTGTGTTATAATTCGCAACATGGCTACGGAAGTCGCAAATACCGTACCCGAAGCAGAAAAGGAAAAGGAATTGAAGGACGATGCACCGGTAGACAATGGTCAAACTAAAGAAGAGACGCCAGCTCCAGCCGAAAAAGGCGAAGAGAAGACTGAAGAGAAAAAACCTGAGCCAGTTCAGCCCAAGCTTCTTGTTCACAAAGCGAATTTTGAAAAAGACACGGTATATCTGTATCAATTCTCCCGAACGCCTTTGTTGCCGTCTACATCCCCGTATTGCTTGAAAGTCGAAACATGGCTACGTCTGGCTGGCATCAAGTACGAGGTAAGTGCTACTTATATTTTTTCAATCACTTTCTTCATTTGTTACTACTAATTATTAGCTAAATTTGGAGTTGTGTATTTAGTCGCTAGCGTATCGATCCTGTTTTATCAAATCGTTGTTATTACCTACAATAATAAAATTTTATTATATTTGGAAGAATCGTGGATAAAATACTTAGATTACCTACATAGGTATTTTTTTGGAGTTCACATGATTTATAGACATTGGAATACAGTGATATGTATAAGTTATGTCTTTGTTCTTTCTCAGGACATTTCCTCGTTATCATTTTATATTTAAACATATTGTAGCATCTATCAAAGAAAGAACCAGGTGTAAAAAAATATGTGATGCCTCTATAAAATTCCAATGGAAAGGCTTAAAGCGAATTTTTATTATAGCGAATGATTAATTTCAATATGTTATATATTATTTTTGATTTATATTATTTGGTTATTTGAATTATTGTGTTATGATCACAGAACAACAACAAACATCTCTTCATGGATGGCTCGTAATTATGGACTTCTTTGTATATCTTTAAAATGTAAAGAAATAATGAAAAATGAAATATAAATTACAACACACAAATAACTATAATGTGTGTTTATGTGAGTAAGTGAATCAATGGTCTTGACTTATTAAAATGCAAGATAACTAAAAAGCACAAAATATCTACCTACATTTGTCAAGTAAACCCACTTTTAAGTGTGCTTTTCCCAAGCTACACACCAGCTGAGCATTTTCTAGGGATTAGAATAGCCATGCTGCCTCAGCATATTTAGTACTTTGACAGAATAGATAACTGATTAGCTGGCTATTAAATACTATTAGGTCTGGAAGATTCAAAGTGTAAAATGGACCAGTTATAACTTCTTGACTCAGTCGCCCACCACTCACCAAATAATATGACTCATATGAATTTCTAGACTGTTGGTATGGGATTCTGCCACTGCCCGGTGCTTCATCCATTGTTTTGCTTTATTGTGCGGAAGTCGGCAGGGCTAGTGCAAATGAGTGTTAACATCACACTCAGCTCTCTCCACCACTGGTCACCTGTTTTGGTGTAGCTCACATAGTCTCACAAATTACCACACATTTTTTTGGTTCCTTCCTTGAACTACAATGACCACTTGTAACCTTATTAATAACTCAAATTTCTCTTGCACCAAAGATAACCCCCGTGTCAAATTCGAGATAACATAAGAACCGTGTTAATTAATACCCTGGTTATGGAAATACCACAATAGTATTTATCGTAATAAACATTTTGTAAATAGCTTTTTTAATAAAATTGATTATATTGGAAGATAATATTTTTTTAAGATTGGCGGCGCTAGTTGGCTCTATGAAGGCTCTTAAGGTGTAAAGTGGTAAATGTTTTAGGCCATTGGAATGCGTACACCTGTAATATTTTGTATCTTAACCACAGCGTAATCACAAGTTTTTCGTACCAATTTAGGTTATTAATAATTATAGTTGTTAATTATTATGAAATAAGAACCAAACATTTACCTAGTTAACAATGATTTAATTCAGTACCAGAATTTACAGTTTTATCTAAATAAATACCTACATTTAAGTACAGAGAAAAATAAAGAGAATTCTACACATAACAAGTTAATATAAATTTTTAAATTTTATGTTAGTTATCAACTTCTCAAATTATAGGTACCTACAATATTTTTGGTAATTTCTTTAATAAACCAATTCTAACAATCAAGTGTAAATGTGGGCTGCTGCGATGACGACTTATATTAGCCACTGCCTCGTCCCTCTTAAATAGAAGGTAGGTAGCTGTCAGCCCGCATAGTTAAAGCTAAGCCTCAAAATTAAAGCTAAGCCACACAGAGAAAGCGGAACGGCAACAGCAAAGCAACAGAGCATCAGTGGTACGACAGATGTCACCCATAGCTTGCTAACGCAGCGCCTGCGGCAATGTTTTTGTCGTTACAGCGGCAATTCTACTGGTTCCCGATTAAAATATATGACGCCATAGGAAATGCCCTCCTGTTTTTCCTACAAATCAATAATCCAATATATCAATGCACTGATGCGGACGTAATACGTCGTACGGCGTACTGTTCATTTCGCCGCTGAGGCGATCGACGGTAAAGCTTTATGGCCAAAACACATTATAAAAGCAGCAGTTCGCCTGCAATCATCAAATACGTTCTCAAGTGAGTTTGACAAAATTCTTACTTACACATTAGTGACGGGCCGAGTGGCAGCGCATTGACGGATTGTGAGTACAGTGACTGCCAGATATCATAAAATTAACACGGGCGCGCGTGCACTCCAATCCGTTTGCTATAGCACACTGTGTCGGGGCGGGCCGCATCGCACGGACGCAAATCCGCCTCGCAATAATGCGAGCCGCTACGGCCCGACACAGTGTGCGATAGTTCATACAAATTGTATTAAAGCGATTTGAGCGGATTTTTGCGCTCCGCCCCGGCACGCTGCGGCCCGGCATAATGTGCGCGAAGCTTAATACGGCGTTACTCACGTGATACCCGATTCCTAAACGCGCACCTAAGTTACGCATATTAATAGGAACGCCATCTTGAGGTCGTTCTCAAGATTGACTTTTGAGCTGAGAGTGATACGGGCTTAGGTGTCGCACTACTCACACTGAGAGCCATTGCACATAAACGATAGTTCACTAATTAAAATATTTGGTTGGTGACTTAAACGCCGCAGGCGGTTTAGGATTACCGTCAGAATGGCGCGGACGAGCTCCCAGGTCCTCGAGGCCTATCCTGGACTGATGTACCGCTTAAGCTAGAATTAGTGACGGAGTCTCATAATTTGTGACGCAATAGTTTAAAAGTTATAAGCCTCTAAGGGGGCCGCGCCAACCTGACGCTTGAAAATCTGACTCATTTCAGCGTCACATCCTGTTTTTTCAATCAAATTTGTTCCATATGGGTTCATTAATTTTATTTTGATCAGTCAGATTTTCAAGCGTCAGGTTGGCGCGGCCCCCTTCAAAGGCTTATAACTTTTAAACTATTGCGTCACAAATTATGAGACTCCGTCACTAATTCTAGCTTAAGCGGTACATCAGTCCAGGATAGGCCTCGAGGACCTGGGAGCTCGTCCGCGCCATTCTGACGGTAATGGTTTAGGAGTATCACACACTCACATGACAGCCAATCCAAGTTGAGTTGAGTTGGATTATCCAACTCAACTCAATTTTCAATTGAGTCAATCGAGACGATTGTCAACTAGGTAAATAGTTGGCCACAGTTGGCTAACTGCACTATTACCGTTCTAAAAAGGATGAAATGAAAAGAGACGCCGCTATACCAACGTAATAACACTATCCCTGTCATGCACGATATGACATGGTAAGTTTAGATCGTTTTGAGAACCGTAATAGCCCCACTGATCTAAACGCCACTGCGCTATATGGCAGTGCCCACACGGCGACTTTTAGTTGGTAGTTTGGTCGGTTTGGATAGTTAAATATTGCCAATTTGAAGAATTTTTTGTCAGATTTGGCGGATGTGGGAGATGAAAACTAGGACACAGATATTTGTACAATTAACTTTTTATTTCAAGGTTTGACCTCTTCGGGGAAGCAGTCCAAGGCCACCAACTAAAAAGTTGAGTTGGTGCCGTGTGTGCACTAAACTATTTAGTTGAATTTATTTATTCATTAAAAATAATTGTTTTTGTCTAATCAAATCACCCCTAGTGAAAATATATGTCTTATTGATAGTAAAGTAAAAAAATACTAACTAAAAATACTTAGCATTTCTCCCGATTGTACCGATGCTTTGGTCTATTATTCCATTTTAAGGTACGGAACCCTCGAAACATTCGTATGCAATATATATTTTCTACGGATCTCTAAATTTAGTGTCAGACACGCATTTGATCCATTTTGCCTTAAACGCCATCCCCTTGATCTACTTCACTGAACTGAAATGGGGTGAAATAGAAACTGAATGACCGCAGTCAGTCAGCTGTAGGTAGAATGTAATGTACATTGTAGAGGTAACAAAATACATACAGATTCACCACTTTAGTTAGATGAGATACCTACTTCGAAGTAACACAGTTTGGCGCCTTGAGATGGGGTTGTTATTATTTATTAGGCTGTTTAGAATTAGAAGATATCATGAATGGGAATAAATTCGCCGAGGCCGGCGACGCAATGGGGCGGGCGGCCCGGCGGCGTTCGTTTAGATGTAGTATAGGTAGGTAAGTATAATTCGACGGACTCGTGTTCACAATTTTAGAACTAAAAATATCTATAGCAATATATTTTTGAAATAAAACGCTTAACTGAGCTGAGCCGGGAATCGGAACTCTTTTAATTTCCAATAGAAACGCATTTCGTTTTTAGGTATATTAGCTGTTATATTCTGTGGTACTATGTTTATAGTCCGCGCGGTTGCCGCTCCCTCACTTTACTTACGCTCCGTTTCTGCGTTCAGTCTGTCGAGTTTCATACATTGCAACCACTGCCGCTACCGTGCCGTTCTTCTGCCGCTGCTGCGCCGTTCCGCTCCTTTTGTAATGTGTTTCATTCAACCTTTAAGGTTGGTACCACACCACATAGAACAAAGGGTGTGTGTGTAAAGTACATCCAAAGGGAAATTAAATTTAATTTTATATTGCCTACCTATTAATTACGTTGACATTTTAGTATCTATGCTTCAGTGGATCTGAGGTGGAGGCGGACCACCGTATCGCAATAACAGAATTCTTATGTACTAGTCCCAGTTACCCGAGCCGCCGACAAAAACTGCCGAAAATAATTCAATTACCTTAATTACTACTCTACTTTTATTTTTACTTCACACGTCGGAGTCAATCAAATATTTGTTGTGGTCCATTAGTAGGTACTTACCACCCGTATATGTATGACATGTGGTGTCGAGAGCCGACTAACATTACATCAATCTAGGAGGGTGTCGTATCCGCTTGCGGCCGTTGCCCTTTGTATTAACCTTGTGCACACTACCCGTCATCAACACTGTGGCAATAAATGCACCATATACATAGGTACGGACAACAGCAACAGCAGATCAATGGTAACACTTGCAGTAGGTACGATTTTAAATCTTACGACGCAGATAATAAGAACGGACCAAAGTGTTACTGTTAGCTGTATCTACAGAGTACCCGTATCTTAATTTCCATATAATATGATTCTCTCTCAGTTTTATTTATAAAGGGTGTAACGTATCGGTATTCATCAGGCTCTAAATCAGGGGTTCCCAACCTTTTACCCTATGCGCCTCACTCAAGTTTATGCTAAAATACGACGCCCCCCTTGTCCCGACTACGATGAAAATAAAACAAACGATGATAATTTTAATGGTCTTTATTTTTGTTTAAATAACAAGTGTGAAATAACTGAAGTACAGCATACTAATTAATGAGAAGATTGATTATTTTTTAAAATATCGTGCGTATCGGTCAGCGAAAAACACCCTCAGAGAAATAAAACACCTCACTCACAGCGCAGACATCGAGTCACTGAGCGAGAGCGGGGCGTGCGCGGGCGGGGTGAGGCGGCCGGCGGAGGACGCGTCGTGACTTGTCGCCGTCCGCGGTGCGCGAGAATATGATTTTTTAATAAATACCTACATGTAGTTTAAATCTGGAGCAGCTCGCCGCGCCCCCCCTTGGATCCCTATACGCCCCCCAAGGGGGGCACGCCCCACTGGTTGGGAACCTCTGCTCTAAATAGACACCCCGAGATTGCTATATATATTTTTAGACGTTATATTTAGTAGTTAGTGCCGTAGCCTTCACAGAAAAAACTGATTTTCCACGCACGCCCAGCCTTAATGCACGCCTGGCAAGTGGCAACACAACATAACTTGTATTCAGCGAATCTATTCAATTCCATATACTTATACATATCTTTGTTCAATTCACTGTCGTCGCAGGCAGGTTATCGATAACAATACGATTCATTATTCCAACTGGGTGTCTTGTTTCACGACATATTTGGTGGAGGAATGCAGGCTATGCCACGTCTCGTCTACCCTCGAAGCGAGTTACACACGACGAGCGGAAGGCCGCCATGAGTTGCTTAACTGCCACTACGTAAAACCGCTGCTGATTTGTATTCGACGCAGGTAGTCAATATAATATGCACCTGCGCAGTTACTGGCTTGGCTGTACAATACTACCCCGTTTGGGTGCGTTACCCGTTATGTTTATAGATTTGACATTGACCTAAACGGATTGTAAAGAAACAAATCAATATGTCCACATTTCAACCCTCCACTAAATAAACAAATAGGTACCTCATTCATTACTTACATGAATTTGCGTAGTGATTGTGATCGTGTGCAATTTGCAAACGATTATATGGGGTCATCTATTAGTCCGCTTTGTAATTCAGAATTTTTACCTACCTGATGGATTTTCAAATAGGAAAAATCTTTGTTGCACTATTTGTTGTGTTGTTTCGTAATCGGTGACGGAGGCGGCGCGCGCAGGACAGGAACAAGTGGTAGAGCACATCGGCGGCTCTTAACTCCACCACAGTCATAGGAACATAATATATCATTATAATTCCGTTTCGATTGATAAATGAAATGACCCTTGCCAATAAAATTGGAATACTTAGGTAATTATAGGCCTGATAAAATTATTTTGGAATAAACATAAGAATATTGCAAATGCCCTAGCTAGTTAATCGTACGACTTGACTGTACAAGTTAGTATTAGCGATTAAATATTTTATTTGGTGGTCATATAAATAGTTTGTTTTTCGGCAGCATCATCATAGTTGTGTGCAGGATTTAGTAAATTTATTATTAAAAAGTATATAGTTATGCATTTAACTGAATCAGGTACAATAAACAGTTAGTTACGCCCATTAGCACTACATGTGTTGCATGCAATCATATTGAGAAACCGCAGCAGCGAGTTGGCCAGTGGGCTATGAAATCATGCGCCACGGCGTGCCGACTGCACTTTCTCATGTATCCAGTCGACTACAGCCAAGTTACTGACGACGAGCTATTTACGAGCGCTCACTTGATACCTCTTGAAAACAACTCAATAGCAACTACGCGACGTTATCTTTTGTTAATTTTGGTACAAAATGATTCCCAGTCATAGGAGTTTGTATTTTGTTTGGCACGCTAAAAAGTCCCGGACTGCGTGGGCGCGGCGCACCATTAGGCATTGTGTTCCGGGACCGATCAGTAGCTAATTTGCTTCCGTACCTCTAAAGGAAACAACTTTATAGGATCACTTCGTTGCCCGTCTGCCTGTCTGTCAAGACCCGTTTACTCAGGATAGCGTTGAGGTATCAATCAAAATGAAATTAATATCAAATGCTCGGGTCTCCTATCCCTTGGATTATCTGTGAAAAATAAAACATTTACCGTTGACCTAGAGTCATGTTTGGCAAGAAGCAATATCTTATAGCACAAGTAAAGGGAAAAAATTGACAACCGTCTGGGTGATGCTATGGCTCTTTCAGTGGTTGCATCATACGAGTATGTTGACGCTAATATAGACAATTAGGCAGGTGGTAGGTATCGGCAATGGTGTCCGCTTTCACTGGCTGGTCAGTCGTGGAATCGCCAGCTATGGACCCATTGCGCAAATAGTTTGCGGCCGACTCACACAGTCGGCAAGCGTAACGCCCAAACTGCGTACAGCACGCTTTGTATGAACGCTCCATCTTAATATGGGATGCAAATCAACAGCCGATTTGCAGCTAATATTCGCGCGTAATTTGATTCACACGGTGCCCTCGCTGTGCACTCGCCGTTACGCACGGAAAATGACTACACTTAGCTTCTCAGTCAGCTAGCCGATAGTCAGCCGAAAACTACAAGGTGTAAGAAGGGTATTTGCACTTTTAAATATCCAAAAAAATCGTGTTTATGAGGGTAGATCGCAAACAAAAATATATAATGTCATACGTGGAATTTATTGGAAATTTAGTTGCAATTGCAATGGATTCGTATACCATCGAGCTTATTATCAAAACAATAATTCGATAATAACAGCGCGCCGCTTATATCGCGCGCAGTTCAATTTACGACACATTTCTTTATCTCCCAGTGCGAATATCATTAGAAAATGGACTTGAGGCTACAGGGTCTCTGTAAAAAAAACATTGATTGCGGACGTCCGAGAGAAGTATATAGGTACCTGAAGTTATTCAAGAAGTTCACGAGTCGGCAAGGCAAGATCCTACTATTACTGCGTAAGCGCAGTTAATCCCTAAACATTAAAAAGTCAACATTACACCTGCTTTTAAAGAAGGATTTGTATTTACGTGCTTACAAGATTCAATTAGTGCAAGAATTAAAACCCACCGATTATGAACAGCGACTAAATTTTGTTCAGGAAATGTTTGCGCGCTTTACCAATTTCATCAATGTCTTGTTTAGCGTGAAGCACCATTTGAATGGCCATGTCAATAAGCAAAACTGTCGCTATTGGTGTGATAAAAATCCTCGTCCCTAAGGTGGTAGTAGTGTGCGCAGCAATGTCCGCCAAGAGCATAATCGGCGTTTATTCCGAACCTAACCCGAAATCCTAACCCGGTCGCGGGTTAGGTTCGGAATGGTGAAAAAAAATTAATATTTGTTCCGAACGTAACCCTCTTCCTAATCTGACCCGATGTCTCGTTCCTATCATAACCCGAAACCATGTCCTTTTTTATTTAAATAAAAAGCATGCGTCAAATCAATGTTTAATATTTACAATAATTAAATATCACAGAATCAACAAAATCTTGATGTTTTCTAACAAAATTATTTTTATCTTACACTAATTAAAGTCATTTATATTAATTACTAATAGGTATAGCCGCAATTACATGAAGTAAAAAATATATATTTCTTATTCAATAAGATTCTGAATATAAAAAGTATCTTTTTGCCGCGTAGAATCATTTTAACATTTGTAAACAATGTCCTACATTAATCTTTCCTTCATTCACTTGGAAGAAAGACACAGGACAACAAATTGTCTTGAAGGGTGGCACAATCGGCTTAATAAAAAAATCAGAGGAAACTGCAATTTAATGACAGTTTTAAATGCTTTAAAAAGTGATTCGGACTTAAACATTGTGAAAAAAATGTACTTGAAGGAAAAAAGGAGTGAAGATTCAATTAACAGAGATTTATGGATTTTATACGTTGTTAACCAAGTGAATGAAGGAAACATTAATGTAGGACATTGTTTAGAAATGTTAAAATGATTCTACGCGGCAAAAAGATACTTTTTATATTCAGAATCTTATTGAATAAGAAATATATATTTTTTACTTCATGTAATTGCGGCTATACCTATTAGTAATTAATATAAATGACTTTAATTAGTGTAAGATAAAAATAATTTTGTTAGAAAACATCAAG
Organism: Tachystola acroxantha; assembly: GCA_963506565.1. Lineage (NCBI taxonomy): Eukaryota > Metazoa > Arthropoda > Insecta > Lepidoptera > Oecophoridae > Tachystola > Tachystola acroxantha. Next base: position 12,328,376 of record OY735870.1, on the reverse strand, counting down.
ATTTTGTTGATTCTGTGATATTTAATTATTGTAAATATTAAACATTGATTTAACGCATGCTTTTTATTTAAATAAAAAAGGACATGGTTTCGGGTTATGATAGGAGCGCTCCACGTGTTCCGGAGCGCCTTCAGCGGAGAAGGGGGGGCGTTAGGCCCCCCGGAGTCGGGCCCGAAAGGGCACCCGCCGACAGGGCCGCGGTAGTTTTCGAAAGAGTACCCGTGGTCCTGTCCATGGTGGCGGAGGCGGAACACCCCAGGAGTTTTAGTTGGTGCAAGTCCAACATAATCGCCCGTTCCCCCGGACGGGCGGTATACATAATGTATTTCTCCTGGGTAACAAAAAAAAAAAAAAAAGGAACGAGACATCGGGTCAGATTAGGAAGAGGGTTACGTTCGGAACAAATATTATTTTTTTTTCACCATTCCGAACCTAACCCGCGACCGGGTTAGGATTTCGGGTTAGGTTCGGAATAAACGATAATCGGCCCCTATTTCTTTGAGGACGGTATGGGACATACACTTACTGTTAACACGGACAGATATTGTAACACGATTGAAAGTTTTTTGGCACCATTTTTACAGGAATTTAGAGGTTACAATTCGGCAACATTTTTTCAGCAGGACGGTGCCAAATGTCACACGAGTAGAAAGAAGGTCTATTGAAGCATTGAACGAGTTATTCCCAGAAAGAGTTATCTCAATAAACGGGAACCTTAAATGGAGCCCGGACTTAAGTCCACTTGATTATTTTTATGGGGTTACCTAAAGAGTAAAGTTAACATAAATACAATTGAATAACAATATTGCAATTGAAATAACGATACTCTATAGTGTTTTATGTGAACGTGTCATAGGCAATTTACGGCCACGACTTGAGGCGTATATAGAGAAGCCTATAGATGGAGTGTGGTTGAGGAGTGTCAAAATCGTAATGAACGTCATTTAGCCAACATAATTTTTTCGTAGTAAATTTTCCATTGTGTGTACTTTTTGCAAATAGTTTTTATTTATGATTTTCGGATAAAACTGCCAACACCCTATTTGGACTCCCAGTATTTGCCTAATGGTTCTACGAGGCCGCGTATGCATTCCTGTATGTTACTGATTTATTTTATTTTTATTTTGTTCGTAATTCGGCTATTACGGCATTTTTCTGCTTTCTGCCTAAGTAGAATACAACCATATGACACCAAATTACCAAACCACAGCATGCACAAAACCAAAATTTACGTATGATTAATGTTTGCATTTCCATTTTAAATTGTATTTGCACTATATAATAAGTAATAACTGAAGCACTAATAATAACCCTGGCTAGGCGTTTCCCTAAATACCACTGTTTAAGTAACGGTCTTACCGTTCTGTAATGTTACCTTGTTTACACTTATAACACGAAGGGTACTTAACAGTAACGTACATTGTTAAAATTAACTTCAATGCAATGAATGTTATTTGTTCGGCGTGTTTTCGTACTTAGTGCATATACGTTAAATAGCCGGAACAAAAGCTTATGTTCGAAGTGGGTTTATTGAGTTTCAAATTTCTAAAATGCGTAGTCGTGTTATCACGCTGTTCTTGATAGATTCACCGAGGTTTTAGGTAAAAAAATATATGCATCAGGCTGAGTAGGCGGCTATCTTTACCTAAAATAAAAGATAATTCATAGAAGAAAATAGCTGAGTAAGTTACCTATTTTGAACGTGATAATAGTATAAAATTATGCAGTAATAATTTCATTTTATTGTCGATACGGGTGCGTCGGGGAAGGTTCGCGTGGTATTGTAATGTAATGCAACGCATGCCGGATGCATCTAAGTATAGCCGTAATAAAAAAGTTGCGATTTTTTCAAGGAATGTGACTGGGTGTGATTACCGTGTTGTTTTGTGTAGGTATTTAATTATTTTAAATCTATGAAAACAGTTTCCACTAAAATCGACGACGTACCTAGTTCCGTGCAAAAAAATTATCTATCTTTGATACCTAGTAGTAGTTTCATACTGATCCATCTCGATTGCTCCGCTTTGTATATTTTGATAGAGACAATACATGGCTATGTATGAGATACTAAGTATTAAAACTAATAGGTATTAAAATTAAATATATAGTAGGCGGTTATTTAGATAACATGATTTATAAAGATTCATGAACAAGTACTAAACGTGCGAACCTGAAATAATTATACAAGTAGGTGCCTAGACGAGGGTCGGCAACCGCGAGGGCTTCGACCTGTAGTGGTGGCGCCTGCGCGACCCGGCCGCCCGGGCGCGCGCCCGGCCTTCCATCGACCAGCCCCGCGCCTCTCCGCTGGCGGTGGGGCGCTCGGGGGCGCCGGGCGCGCCCGCTCTGCCCGGGCAGTCCGGCTAGCTCAAACCATATCTAGGCTAGGCCAACATACCCACACACGCCCCGCGGCGGTCGCTGCAATGCAATACATACCTGTATCCTTTACACATATTTTATTATGTAAGTACAGACAGACATCCAGGGCGAAGATAAATTGCAATGCAATTTAAAATGGAAATACTTAAATCATATTTTAGAATATCTAGCCTTTCCTTATTTGAACGGTGAACAAATAATTAACATAACAATTATAATAGGTATATGTTGGCTTGACATTACCTATTTAATTAACATGGAAGATTTTTAGGGCTTTCCTCCAAGTATTTAATGGTGCTCCTTTGTTGCGCCTTACCTTTATCAGAGTTACATAACTCAACGTCAGTAGGTAAGTTTTTAGGTATTATTTTCTCTTCAAGATATAGGTACCTAAATCTTTATTAGTAAAACTCTACGTATGTCTGTCCATCGGTCACTGTGTGCATAAGTATAATTAGGTAACTAACTCAAGAACCGTTACACGGGTAAACGAAGCGTTGACCAAAATATGAGTACAGATTCGCCCATGGATGATTTTATTATACCTAGGTATAAATCATTTGCTATCACAAACTGAAGACGATGAGTTTAAAAAGATTTGTTAATAAATACGGAGTTAATACATTTTTAATATCCATCATTTTTCAGTTTACAGACAAAAGAACTCGGTCCATATCTCACTTTCTCCGGCTGTTGTCAGTATCAGTACAGACAAGATACGGAATTACGGACCCTTTCCTTTATGCGCGGGCGAACATGCGCATGGTATTTATTATAAATCGAACTAGGTACAAAATTAGTAAAGAGGGCCACTGACCAGTTCGAAAGGGTTCACAGCCCTATCTTATCAAGTACAGTCGATAACACATCACACAATACATAGCATAGCGAGTATTACCGTCGCGCAAAGTACTTGCCTGACACGTTTTACACTTGGTTTTTTGATTGACTGTACAATACATGAGACAATTCTTGCGTGATAAATATCTAATAGAATATAACAAGAAGTTGGTTGGTGTGGTCCCATCTATTTATTCCAGACATACGTAGCGATCGTATAAAATCGCATTTCACTTAATATTCGAATATATCACGAAGTATGAGTTGGATGGGCAGACTGACGCTCTAATTGGCGTCAACTCTCACTGAGATGGTATGATTTCTTCACCTCAATCGTACCTAAGAGTGAAATAGATTTTTCGTAGACGGAACTAATAAAGTATGAAACCACTATGAAAAATTATGTTTGCCTACCTAGACAGAAAACGAATCCTTTCAGAATGCAGATAAAAAGACGGCCATAAAGAGAATATAGGTCTTCGTCGGTCTAATATAGTACGCTATAAAGACTAGGTACCTACCTATTTATTAGCAATAAAGGGCATAAGATTTTTAAAAAATCTCAAAAGGGCCAGCTATTATCGATAATAATATTAACTATAGCAGCTTAATAAAAATGCATTGTTAGTTTTTCCGAAAACGATTAAGAGTCTGTCAGGCTTTATTGTGTATGGAGGAGGAGATCCCCCTAACCGCATCTAATTGGACTCGTATGTCAATTATTGTTAATATGTCAACATGTCTGCATATGACTCTAACAGATTCTGGTGTAGGTTATCAAAGCAGCTAAAGGCAAATAAAATTGTGTCATCACTGGAGCGTATTGGCAATATTGGCATTTTAACAAGTGCTCATCTCTTTGTGAATAGGTATATTGTAAAATTGATCTTTCGCGGGTCAGATATGTAGAGATGTAGGTAATCGTCTACATTATTTAAAATGTTTCATTGTTAATCTGTAACATAATATACAAAATTTTTAGGCACTTAATATTGAGCTATTAATAGATTGATATCAAATATCACACATGATGGGTAGAAAGCTCTACGGCGGATAGCGCGGTGAGGGCGGGGTGGCGGGCGCTCAACCTCGTCTGTCGAAATCAATACAGCTGCTCTCCTGCTAGCGCTCGTCTGGAGCCCGTTGCCACGGTAACCGGGCAGAGACACCACGCTGCGCCGCGCCGCCCCGTCCTCCGACGCCGCGCCGCCGGCCGCCCACCCCGGTCGCTACCCGCCCGCCCTCAACCTCACACCACCTCCCAGTGAGCAAGCACCTGGTGGGTGCCCTGCCCATGTACCCCATGCCAATTTCGACCCAATGCCGGCCCCTTATTTACACTTTAACAACTCATTCTGTTACTAAGTCGATTATAGTGACAACTTGTTGTCGCCACGTGGTAGGATATCAATGTAGATGCTGGTCATGGTCAGTCAATATACTAATTACTTTTGACTGAAATCTTTTAACATTTGAATTTTTCTATCAATATACTTTTTTTTTAAATATTGTTAAAAAAAGCTTACGTACACGCGATAATAATATAAACTATAATATAAATATAATATAAACCGGCAGCCAAGCTAACCGCCACCACGGCGGTTAGCTTGGCTGTATGGGATTATTCCTTGGTCCCTTTTTATACGTAATAGTTGGAAGTTAAAGTTAGCGCAACTGGGCAAAAACTAGGTTTATGAATAACATCAATAGAATATAGGTAGGGAAAATTTTGTCTCTTCGCGTGTTCTTCAATTGGAAAGCGAGCAGATCATTATCGAGCATGTTTTAGATAGAATAAATGATATGCCGAGCCGACTTGATCTGTTGAGCTCTACTGTTGATCTGTTGTGTTGTGTCGCACTGCGAATATGTTTTTTTGAAGTGTTGAACATATTTTATTTTTTATTATTCACCACATTTGGAATTTGAAGTGAATACCTTAATAAGGTATTATATTACAGACAGGCACTTAAATCCGCGCTGTACCTCTCTTATTTGCTACAGGATCCGCGTCGAATGTTAGTGATAAAGTATAGGCATTTTTACTTTATCCTTGTTTGTATTGTGTTCGTTAACTGATTTAGATACATCGATTTTATATAATAGATTGTCAACGCCTTAAACAAATTCGCGTTCATTCTGTATAAATACATAATAAATAAATCAAAGGTGTTATACTTGAAACACCCCTCTTTTTCGTCGGGGGTTTAAAAGATCACCCGAGAATCGGCTCCATTATGTAGTCATTAGTGTTATATTTATTAGTGATGCAGACTGAACTCTTTATCTTAATAGTAATTCTAATTATATATGTATATTATGTTTTAGAACGTCGACCACAAGACCAAGTTCCGGTCCAAGAAAGGACAACTGCCATTTGTAGAACTGAATGGAGAAGAAATTGCTGACAGCACTTTCATCATAAAAGAGCTTTCCGAGAAATACAACAAGGATCTAGATGCTGGTAAGTTTTACATTATAAGAAACTGTGTCAATTTTCAATTGAAGCATAGTAATTCAGTCGGTATCTATGGCAATGTAATGATATGAGAACTACGGTCACAAAAAAACCGGCCAAGTGCGAGTCGGACTCGCGCACCGAGGCTTCCAGCAACGTAACCCCGTAACTTTGCTCTTGTTTGTTTTTTGTAATAACGTTTTGTTGTAGTTTGTAATAACAATTTTTTTTTGGGAGGGATCGTTTTTTTACACTTTTCGGATTTTTTCTTTTCTTGTGCTGCAAGACCTAGCTTTTTGCCAAATTTCATGATTCTAGGTCATCGGGAAGTACCCTATAGGTTTTGAGTTTTTTTGCGTTTTCATACAAATATGCGCCAAAATTCGATTCGATTCTATTGAGCGAAGTTTGTCCAATCGTATATCGGTATTCATCAGTCCCTAAATAGACACCCCAAGATTGCTAAACATTTTTTTCAGACGTTTAATTTAAGTAGTTAGTGCCGTAGCCTTCATAGAAAAACTGTATATCCGCGCATACGAAGCCTTAAGTAATCTATTAGGGTGATTCCTCAATTAGCATTTTCATATATCTTTGCAGCATACAACTTATACTGCTAATCTCTGTCATAAAATTTAAAATACAAATTATTAATTCGTAAGAAAAATAGGAGATATCCCCCACGTATGAGCTCTTAGCTTGGGCTCGATCCGAGACTCGTATATCATGCAATAAATACTTGTAACACAATTTTGAAAAATATGTCGACCAGACATCTCTCAAAGTTGTATCATCACTACGCACAGGTCTGAAGCCGGAGCAACGAGTGGTATCACACGCGATGATTTCCATGATCGAAAACCACCTGTCGTGGGTGCTGTTGTGGTGGCGCGCCAAGTACCCGGAGAGCGTGATCAAGGGCTACCAAGTGAACCTGCAGAACGCGCTCAACACTCGCTTGCCCAATCCGATACTGAACTTTTGCTACAAACTCACGTCCGGACGCAAGGTCGGTACAAAGAAATTAACTTTTTTTGAATCTATTATGATTACGTGACAGCAAATACAATTTCGACTAATTGAGACCCACTCCTTTTTTGAGAGTCCGTAAAAAAATTCTATTTAATAATAAAGTGACAGCAAAGCTGCTTTCTAACTACTTATATTTTACATATCTTTTCTTATATATTTTCACGAGTATGTAAGTGGTTTGACACTCATATAATTGATAATAATTACAGGGCATGAAGAAAGCAAAAGCTCATGGAATCGGCGTCCACACTCAGGATGAGATCATTGAGTTTGGGAAAAATGATCTTCGAGTCCTCTCTGACCTGCTGTCTGACAGACCATTCTTCTTCGGTGATGAACCGACTCTCGTGAGTACATTTCATTGAAGCATAATGTTAAACTTGCTCACGAAAAAGCTCCACCGGTCAAGTAGTTTTTATTTAGGTATGCTGACAGACTGACGCTCAGTGTTTTGTGTATGCATAGATACATGTTCATAAATATTCAATAAAATTATTTATACTACCTACCTAATGACATAATATATTTTAAAACTCTAATATGATCGTTTAATGTGAACAGCTGGATATAGTGGCGTTCTCGAATCTCGCCCAGCTGCGCTTCATCGATGAGACCGTGTCCCACCCTCTGCGCGACGCTATGAACGAGTCGTTCCCTAACCTGGTGGGGCTCGTCTCGCGCATCAAGCAGCGCGCGTTCCACGACTGGGGCGACATCTGCACCACGCTCGATCTCAACGCCCACCTGCCCAAGCCGCCCAAGGAGAGCAAGGAGGGCACTGGCCCGGCTGAGAAGCAACAGCCGCCAGAAGAGTCCGAGAAAGCCAAGGTTAGTAACAGTTTAATACATATGTTTTGATATTTTCTTGCATATGCGCTATGCGAAACGAAAATCTAAATGATAAATGGAGAAAAATAATGGCGAGGTCCCGGGTTCGAATCCTGGTCGTGATGAATTATTTTTTCTCCATTTATCATTTAGTTTAATACATAATTGCCAAAAAAAAGTTAAAAACAGTCAAGTTAATTAACAGTCATTAAAATGCCATGATAATTTTTTTTACAAATATCAATATCGATCAGATTAATTATTTGTAAAAAATTTAACCTAGCATTTTATAAAATTAGTGACGACTACTCTTTTTGTCAGTCACCTAGTACCATAAAAGTGATCGTACAATATACCATAATATTGCATTGTGAATACAGGATTTCTGCACCTTGAATTATGTATGAAACTAATAGTTTTTCTTTGCGTTTACAGGGCGACGAAAACGAAAAGGAACCGGAGGACAAGAAAGAGAAAGAGGACGAGAAGTAAAGTCGTATAGCGATCGAATTGACAACATGATAACCACACAAGTTGAATTATACACTTAAGAGTCAGACTCGTAATAGAATCTGTAAATTATAAGCGTGTAAATCCATTTGTCTTTCCCGTTCGTTTCATTTGACGTGGACGCACACGTCTTTATAATATTGTGCTTTTGTTTCATTAAATTGTCAAATTATATAGATTTTGGTCGATGTCGTGTCGTGATTAAATGATGATAACGTAGTACTAATAACAGTATGTAACAAGGATGTGAACACCTATCCACGTGTAAAGTACTTGTTAAAATATATGATTCATTATTGCAGAATTAATCGCATTACATGCGTTATATGGCTTCTTATATAGTTATTATTGTATTACATTTTTTTTATTCAGTTCTTTCTTGAAATAAATATATAAGAAATTTGGTTGTTAAGGTACTTACAGGATTAGAATATGTAATCATTTAATCAGATTAATTACATAATTAGTAGTTTATAATAAGAATACGTAAATATGGAATCAATGTATCGTAAAGTAATTGCCTACCGACATGAAAACATTATATCGGCATTTTGACATGGCGATGGTATACGCAATTATAGATATATGTAATTTATCTTGTACTAGGGAGCCTCACATGACTACTTCATATTAAACTTTCCATATAGAATAGTTCGTGTAAAGTTTAGACTCATTTAAATATTTGTTTTAATGGAAAATAATACTCAATTTATCCATAGATAAGGTAGTTTTTTTATATTTGCGTTTTTCTACTATACAGGGTGGAACCGTCAGGTATGGCCAGGCAACACATGAATCTCTCTCTTGTCTATCAGCAGACATTACTGAACATTATTCGCTACGTTTTAAGTCCGGCAGGAACAAGCTCAAATAATGCTATTTTATAGTACTCTTGTAAGCCCAGTAAATAATTAAATCTACGAGTTATTTTGTTGCTTAATTCGCCAGTATCGTTATTTTTAGATCGTCTCACCTGGCCACGCGTCACAATTAACCCAGTTTAGTGTAATGTTTCTGCTCCAATGAATGTAGGTAATATAATATTGATACTATATTTAGTATATAATTGATATATATGTATTACACAAGCCAGTCGTGAGTATACATTGAAAGAGTTGTTGTGTATGTTTAGACTCTTTGAAATTCTTGTAATTTATTAATTATTACAAACGAAATTTTACAATTTACAAATTTTTGATAAACGAAAAAACCTGTAAGACTGTTTTTTCATGTTATTATGTAATTCATAGTCCATAAAATTTTGATATTGTATTAAATGTTAAGATTTAGGAACGAACGTACTAAAATGTTTAGTGTGTAATAGCCATGTCTAGCGTGGTTATTGAGACGAAGACTTCGCGAACGGTTTGAACTGTAAACGCTCCTGTCGCGCTGTTTTTACTTGATCGATTACATTCTATACTGCATTTTTAAATGTAAGCTGGGTCATTCTGCTGCGTACGTTTACTCGCTTTTCATTCAATTTATAATAAGAGAGACCATTTATCTTGACATTAGACAGCATTTATTAGACATAGAATCGGCTTTAGCAAGTCAATACAGTTTTGTGTACTTGACACAAATAATTTAATTGGCGTTTTAAATGAACTACCTTCATGCTATGCTTAGGCAGATAATAGATTGAGAGTTCGCTCCTTGAGGACCCGGTAGTAATCCATCGTAGAGGCATTCTGAGTGCCTTCAGCTATGTTTTCTAATCGCGCTTTGATTTTTTAATGAAATTTGAAATAGGAACCGATGAATTGAAAGGCTAGCACGATCTGAAAAGAATTAACAGGCTGATGCCTCCAGCAGGTGCAGCAGCAGGAGTCTGGAGGATGAGAAAGTGCTGAAATGTCATTCTTCACAAATCATAAATTTATTTATACTAGATATATGAAACTGTTTTTCTGCCTAAAGCCGATTCCGCATCGAAGAAATGACTACACTTTCAAATCACAGTATACATTTAATTTTTTACGGTAGATTTATTACAATAAATAACACTGATTACATAATAAAACAAAATATATCAGGGCAGAATGAATATAGAAAAGATAGGAACTTATTTTATGGTCTACGATTGAAAATTCGCATAAATAACACTGGCTTACTAAACTGGCTGAGTGATCCAAAGTGAATACAACGCTACGACATGACACTACTCGGGCGACTGAAGCATAAATAATAGCTCAATGCAAAATATTGCAAATACAAATTAAACTATCTGTATTTACAATCTACATACGAGTAGGACCTATTTAAGTTTATGTGTTGTGTACTTTTTTGGCTATATCTAATAGTGATAAAATATGAGTTATTTCTTCCCGGATACTAAATTAGACATTTTTGAACGACGACGACGGGGTGGATTGACTGACGCTACGCGCAGTTAAGGGCCTTCCATGAGCCAATCTTGAAAAAAATTTAAAAAAATTTCAATATGGTCATTTGAGAAAAGTTCTTTTGCAAGGTGTGTTTGTAAGTGATTTTGCGATAATCATTAACAGCTTGTATACATGAAAGACAAACAAGAACACTGTTTTAGACCTCGGTGGTGAATATTTCAATTCACAATATGCAAACTCTTCTATTGGGTCGCTGTTAAGGTATCCGTGTGTAGTCAAGCGAAACAACTTCGGTACTGGCTATCGCTCTCTATATAAAACTTCCGAGCCACGACTATTTTTTGCTGGCTCATCTCTTAGTTCTATTTAGTTATTACTCTTTACATTTTTAATATTTTTATTATGTGTTGCAAGTACCAACATAGGCACGAATATTGAATCCTCATTTATGTACTCTATGTAGAGTGTTACAACCACGTATTAATATAATGTATGTATGTATTGTGTTGTTAATTTAATATCATTCCTTAGATAACGTTACCCGATTGAATTGAGGTACTTGTATCTTCATGTCTCTCAATATTAAATAGTATTTGTGATGTTCGATTTTAAGTCGCGGTGTTAAGTCACTGAAACAGGCTTCATAATTAGGTATTAAATTTTTCAAAGTACATTCCAGTTTGTGTGTTCGATGATTGAGTTTAGAACTCGTCTTATTTTACATTTTTGATCAATGGATGATTTCCTTTACCTTTGCTTGAGAACTATGTAGGTACGTTCAGTTAGTAGAAGACCCCACTACTTTAGGCTTTCCGTGCTAAGCGATTACCAGACGCCGCGCCACCTATTTTCTCTCCTTCCACGTGTTCAGTGCTCACCTCCTACGACGTCGCGCAGAGGCGGCAAGTTTCACTTAGAGACATACGACCTTTAGCACGCTAGGCCTGTGCAGTTCTTCAGTTCCATGTCAAACAATTACATCTATCTATATACAAATAAAATTAGAATATGTAAGTATAAGAAAATACATATAAATATCAGATAATGATAATCTAAGATAATAAGAAATAGATAAGCGTAACCTAAATTGATGACGTTAGATTTAAGACAAGAGAGGACGAACGGTCGTGATGTTGGTTCGTTGGCTTGTTCTATTTAGTTCTACACGTGTGACTACTTGGAAAAAAAGCTATTAGTTGTATATGTCGAACTACTTGGCTTGACTTTATTAAATATGCAATTATTGTTCCAGTCCTGACATACTCACCTCACACGTATGACTACATACAACGACTATACTGGGGTATAAATAAAAAGGCATCTAAAGTTCCGGATCTGGTACGGTACCGGTGTTGGATCCCAGTTGAAGTTCGGTTTTCCAGCCGGTTTTGAAACCGGATGCGACACCGGTACCTACGGGTACCGTAACCAGATCCGGAACCTTACATGCCTTTGTTTTTTTCCCCGGTAGAACTAGATGGAATTTATTTTCCAAATTTGTGTCGTAGGTTTGAGGCGTGTATAATTATTATAGTATAGGTATAAAAATTATAGTTTAACAAAGTACAAGTTTAGTAGTTCTAGGTACACGTGGAACTAATCGGTATTATTTTCCCAAGTAGTTATACATGTAGCACTAAATGTATGACTAAACTGAACAAGCGGGTTCTCGTTCCGTGTGTAGTAGTAGGTACAGTAATTAATCGGTATATAAATGAATTTGATTTGTCGTATGAACTTTCATTTGTCGTTTTTTGGGGTAAGGTTGACGAAAACGTCCCTCCCGACAACTGCTGACCATCACTGCCATTAGACTCAATTGTAAGGATTTAATAATAAGAAAGATAATAGTTTAGGAAACGAGAAGGTACATCATAAGTTGTGTATTCATTCATTGTTGTTTCATACTGAAACTAACGTGAATAAACGCATGACTGCACAACACTATATTAATATAGGTCAGTAATAGGGGCCTGATACACTAGCCGATCATCCCATACAAAGCCTGTTTCAGTGTGGTGCAAAATCTCGGCAGAATTTGCAATGGCTGTCGTTCATGTCCATCAATATGTTGTCAACAACTTGCATATACTCAGTGCTGATTGGCGAAAGGCCTATGGTTGGTACTCTGTTATTATCACCTAGCATTGAGCAGAACAACTTTTTGTATGAACGTGTTGAAGATGATTGAGACGCTATGGGCTGTAATGAATAAGATTATGTGTAACTTAATCATAAGACTAGATTTAATATTTAAGCTAAAATAACATTATCTTCGACTTTGTAGACAATATAGAAAAGTATTTTTTTTACATAATATCTGTAGATGTTTCATTCTCAGCATACATACAAGAAAAGTATTTTTTTTTACATAATATCTCTAGATGTTTAATTCTCAGCATACATACATGTGAGGTAAATTACCTCGTTGAAATGAAACGTGTTCCTAATCTAATGACTAAAACTGGAAAAGTAATGTTATAGTATTGAAACAAAATGCACTCAACATAGAAAGCGGACCCATTTAGAAATATATAAACATCCGATCGATTTTCTGTATATGTAATTTAAAATCTTATTAAAACACCTAATTAATTGACAAGTAAATAGGTATATGTAAAAGTGTAGTCATGCTTTTCTTTATTGTCTCACGTCAAAGAGTACATTTATTCGATACATTATAAACTATACATTGTAATAACATAATTATTCAGACTCAACTTGTATTCTCGTAAGCTAATATGATTACTTATACAAACTAAACATAATTAAATTACCATTGTGGTTGATTATAGATAACATAAGTAGGTATGTTTATATTAATATAATATGTTAGCGGACGATTTAAAGAATCAATAAGTTATATTTCATAATATGTTTCATTTACTATACATGTAATTCATAATCTCGTGTAGTAATTGTGGTTTTCAATTATCATGTCAATATTCTAATGTAAGACAGGTATAATTCAATTAGATATTAAAGGCTCGCCATAATCGTACCGATAATTCGTTACTGAGCTTTCAATGGACACAATGTTTCTCGTAAGGATTCAATGTAATGTTTTTTCGCAATTAAAGTATATTATCAACTATTTTTTGATACTGCTAAGTGTTTAAACGTGTTGATCACCTAAGTATTATCACGTTGAAACATGCCGCAGGCTTTGTTTTACATTGTTACTCTTCAATATCCTCTCAAAATAATACTTAATAAGACTTGAACTTCGTACCTGGACCCACCCGTGGTCCCGAGGATTCCATGGGCACACAATTTTACCAGAAGTGGAAGAAGACCGAATGAAACATCTCATAACTCGTGTACGTTTTATAGGTACCTAGTCAAATAGGTTTTGTTCAGAGCCACTGAGGTAAATATATATCGATGGCTGGAGCAGATAGAACATTTGTAAGTATGTATATGTATAATACATCCGTTATTAGGGTTCCGTGCCTCAAAAGGTAAAAAGGAACCCTTATAGGATCAATTTGTTGTCTGTCTGTCAAGACGAAGTTGAAATTAATACCATATACTCAGGTACATCATCTCAGAAACGTGTGGACGTATCAAGTTGAAATCAAGTCTGCAACCTCATGCAGCCGTGAAAAAATCGGACTTCTCCGTCAACGCAATCAAAAGATGTGGCCGTTTATGTTGCATTTCCTCGCATATTTATATGAAAATTCAAGAAAACCAAAACCGATAGGGTACTTCCCGTTGACCTAGAACAGGTTCTCAAACTTGTTTCGTCTACCTACTACTTTAAAAGTCAATTATTTTTCAGAGCCATAATTTTTTTTTTACCTTACCACAGTTTCAAAGATTCATTCCCGTAACCTCGCGAACCCAAGTATATTAGTCTGGTCTGAAGTTTAAACTTACATTCAAAACGGGGTTTTAATTTCAGTGAATATTAAAATATTAAGTACTTAGATGAAGTTACAAATCAACCATCGCCCCTATTACACATCAACAGTCAACACCCAATGTTCCTGGAGCCCTTACCAGCCCTTACCCTTTTGTGGTTCACTTAAAATTATCTTACGCAATATACTAAGATACACTGCTTTAATTTATACTATACTTGAGTATTTCATTCGACATTACGTAGGTACTCGAATGAAATTAATGTTTTGATAAAGATTCTAAACACGATCCGTTATGTAATCGCAATTAAGTGGTTAAGGAGGATACAGGAGTAAGGACCCTTACAGTCGAACAAATCAACCTATGGATACAAAATATTGCCCGTGTTTGTCGCATACAGTTCACATATCGTCGCATTATGTTGTAATTTGACCAACGCCAATTGTTTTCTCTATTATATTACTTGTGTGAAGTTGTGTGAAGTGAATTAGATGGATGTACGAGTACTAACCTTCGTAAAAAAAAGTTTAACGAAGTTGTTCTTTATTTCAGTACCTACCTAAACAGTAATTTCACTTCTTCAAGCAAATATAATTTAATGATGTTAGGTTTAAATGCATAATTAGATAAATTGTAGTAGGTATCTAGTTAACAAAACTAGCATATCAATAGGTAGAGCAAAGGCATACACAAAAATTCATGTGAAAAAAAAACGCTCATGAGCGCTACGCCTGAAACGCAAAATGCCTTAGGCTGTTATTCATAATCATGATTTAAAGTTACGCCACCGTTTAGCCACCGTGTCCCTTTCTATCTTAACCTTTTTTAACGAAGTGTGAAAGGGATATAATGCCTAAATCGCAGAATGCCTAAAACCCAAAATTGCTAGGAAACAAAGGACTGAAAATTATCTACTATGCAAAATATCCGTGACGGACCCACCGTGCCCCTGGACGTAGGGCGGACGCACAACGCCACGGCGCGGCGTCCGCCGGCGCACGTCAGCGCCCGTGTACCGCGCCTGTGGATGGCGCCGTCAGACGGCACGACGCTGTCCGCCTGTGACTGGGGCGCCGTCCGACATCGTTCACGGGCAGACGGTGCCGGTAGACGCCGTGTCACGCCGCGCCATGGGCTATTTTTTCACGCAAGAAACGTACAATAGATAGTACATTCCGTGTAAATAAAAGAGACGCAGCGATACTCGATAATATTCATTTATTTATTTATTTTATTAATGGTCTCGACAGTTCGTCATTTGCCAATGTCATGTTACAGAAAATTCAATATATTCAATAGTTTTCTATCTTCCTCCAGGGGAGTCGCAGTAGCGTCTTCACCCTGGGTAGCCGCGTCTTTATGTCTTCATCCCACAGAGCACCCTGTGCTTCATCCAGAGGAGTCGCATGCCCCGCTGGTTTAGGGTTGTGTTAGGCTTTATGTCGCCCTAAAAGGACTTAATTTTTGCTCCTGGCCACATGGTTCGACATTCACACGCTGTTATATGTAAGTACTATGTAAGTACCTATATAGTTATTTTAGGTAATCTACCTACGAAATTGTTGTCTATCATTCAAAAGAGGTTGCTAACCTGATTATCTTATCATTGCCGTATACAGCTTGATCGCGTATCCACGCTATACGTAATTTTGGAAGGTCATTTATCTTCGTTAATTTAAGTAAGTACCTACCTACCTACCTAACCTAATGGCATGTAGGTATTTTTGATCAGCGCCGCCCAACTCAAGGGTGGTAGTACAAATAATGTTAGTTCCTTAAAGTGTGTTTACTTTATATTATTTTTAACATAATTAGGTACTATTTACAAAAATCTCTGTTCAAGTTATCTTGAAATTATCGCAGCGCATTGGCACTGTCATTGTGCGGTACAAAATATGCCGATCACGCGTAGGAGAGGGCGTCACGGCGCGCCGTGTGCCGCGTCTGTGTACGGTGCCGCCCGCAGGCAACTTGCGCCGTCCGACAACGTGCACCGGTAGACTGGCGCGGCGTGTCACGGCGTCTGCCGGCACCGTCTCCCGGTGCACGATGTCGGCCGGCGCCGGTCACAGGCGCACAACAGTCGTGGCGGCGGACGGCGCCGTGTACCGCGCCAGTGGACGGCGCCGTCCGCCGCCACGAATGTTGTCCGCCTGTGACCGGCGCCGGCCGACATCGTGCACCGGGAGACGGTGCCGGCAGACGCCGATCACGGCGTATCAACGCCGCTCCATGCGACGGCACGGCGCCGCGCCGTGACGTTGTACGCCGGCCCTCACGTACAACGTCACGGCAGGCGCCGTGTACCGCTTCTGTGGACGTCGCCGCCCGCCGGCACGACGCCGTCCGCCGGTAACTTGCGCCGTCCGACAACGTGCGCCGGTAGACGCTGTGACACGCCGCGCCATGCGACGGCACGGCGCCGCGCCGTGGCGTTCTACGCTAGCCCTAACTTTAGAAACAGCATGACACTATTAGGCAATAACATTTTTAGGTTTCCGTGCCTCAGAAGGAGAAAAAGGAACCCTTATAGGATCACTTGTTGTCCGTCTGTCTGTCAAGACCTATATCTCAGAAAAGCGTGGACGAATTTAAACGAAATACTTTAGGTCTGCAACCTCATGCAGCCGTGAAAAAATCAAACTTCTACATTATATATTCTGTGCTTCTACGTTTATGTCACATTTTCGCGCATATTTGTATGAAAATGCAAGAAAACCAAAACCTATAGGGTTTTTGTTTTCTTGCATTTTCATGATTCTAGGTCAACGGGATGTCCGTTGTTGACCTAGAATCATGAAATTTGGCAAGAAGCTGGGTGTTATAGCACAAGTAAAGGAAAAAATCCGAAAACTGTCAATTTGAAATTACATCTACCCAAAAATATTTTTTGTTTGTTATTACAAACTTATATTTGCAGATGACCAACTAATCAGTATACCTTGTATTTTGTCACTTCGGGAAAAAATCATAATATCTGGATCTTCTAGGTCCTTCTGTACTTTTCAGCTCATCAGGTCCAAACATGCCGTAGTCTCTGTGAAGGTATATGCGCTTGTACTTATTCTGTGTCAGTAGTGTGTCGATGTATGGACATCATCATCAGTCTATTTATATTACCCCACTGCTCGGGCACAGACCTTCCCTTACATCGAGGGAGTTGGGACCATGATCCACCATGCGGGCCCAGTGCGGATTTCACATGCTTTAGATTTTCTTCTTCTTCTACGGCATGCAGGTTTCATCACAATGTTTTCATTCACCTTGAAAAACTGAGGATAACTCATTGGTACAAGGCTGCTCTGGCTGGGAACCGAACCCGGGACCTCAGTAACAGTATAGCAAATCCATTGACCCAACCACTGTGCCACCGAGTTTTGATAATGCGAAATATAAGTTGGTTTCTCAATCTAGTTTATCTTGTCGTTAGAGCAAAGTTACAGGGTTAAGTGCGTTGCACGGAAGCCTCGGTGCGCGAGTCCGACGCGCACTTGGTCGGTTATTTTAGTCATTTTTTTAAAGTCCATTGCAACATTCTCAAATGACGTGTATGACACAATGCATGTTATCCCGGTTATCGCTTGCATGGCTGATGCAGGTCCGCTACGCTCGCGGGCCGCGGCCGTCCCTCCGAGTCTTCGCGAATCGGGCCCGCGAGGCGCAGGCAGGCCGGTTTGTCTGTACCTAGCCCGCCCGCCAGCCAGTCGACTCTCACTGGCGGCCGCTCGCAGTTCATCTCCATACTGCAGCGGCACCAATTAAAATCTGAATATCGTAAAATTTCGTACAATCCACATCTTCGACTCCACTAATGGGGAACTTACACCTCTATAAGTTTTTATTATTATTTAACTTTTTGTGTTATGTTTTGTCCCAAAGTTGTCCTCCGAAATGTCAGTGTGTTCGAAAATCAGTCCGGTGCTTACACCAAGAATTGATAGCTATCCCGAAAACTCCGGCCGACGTTCAAACATTGTGAGTATAAGTTTAATGTTAGTATTACAGAGTTTATTGTGTTTCCAATCTATTTATAAATGGTTGTTAGCTTCTTAGCGTATGGAAGTAAGTAGTTTTATAAATAAATGTGGAAAGAACGCCGAGGCAGTGAACGCTAAAAGTTTTTTATTGTTGCGAAAGAATCTGGTTCGGCATTAAATGTATATTAGATATAGGTATTAGCCCAGCATAGAGGTACGATAGTACGCTTATGAAACATACGCAAAGCGAAATCTGCCCTATAAGCATTGGATACGAAATACCACTTGATGTTTAGTTGTTACCGAATTTACAAAAACTTTTAATTATGTAAGTACCTGTAATATCGATCAGCTTTCAATGTTCGATAATAGTTTTATGGGACATCATCGGTCACACCAACACTTCGACTATGACAACTCATCGAAAGCTTATTATTTGGACTACTTACCTGTACTTCAAATTAAGCAAATCATTACACGACTAGGTACCTACACATCAAGTGTAACACTGTGTACCGTTCTTATTATCTGCGACGTAAGACCTGCTTGATCTACTGTTGTCCGTACCTACATACCTTTTATCATTTGATTAAAGACATATTCTTATTTTGTACCTACCTAGCTACTTATTGAATATTTTATAATTTACTTATATTTCGGTATGTCTCCTTTAACACGAGATAATTATTCCTAAATTTTAAATTGCTGACATTGTAGCAATGTAATCTAAGTAGAGGGTGATTAACCGAAATTCGCAGTTTGCGCAGGTATGCGTTTGGTATATACATATATATTTTAGCATAAGCATTTTTGCCCGAAACAAACGGTTAAGTGCGAAACGGCCTCACGCACCAAGACCATAAGTTACTATATTGTATTATTAATATGAGTACTTATTAACCAAAATTAAGAACTTCATTTTATTTTGTCTGAAAATACAACGTGTCCATGACCGGTGAACATTCCATGACACCATGTTCATTATTGCATGTATAGAGATAAGAGTAAGATAAGAAAGGAAGGTCTCCGAATTTTTGGTCGATAGCATAGTATGTACATACTATGTATTCGGAGGTACCTACATATTTCCTTAGAAATCATCTGAATTACAGCTAGATGGATACAGACGGACGGACACGAAGTACAGAAAGCATTTAATAAAATAATAGGAAATCCTTTTTTACTACTATTTTCCATTCTGTGCTAATTTTTATTTTTAGTGACGGAAGTTATACTGTTTTATACAAAAAAGACATTGCGCTGATTGGATCCAATATAACGATAGCCCTTCAAATGCCTAATAAAGTATTTTTAAAATAAATAACGTAAGAATGTAATCAATCCATGACTAAAAATTTAAATTAGCACAGAATCGCCATATGTACAAAGACTTAAAATTAGTAACGACTACAGCTTGTAGGTAGGTATATTACCGGCATTAAACATCACCCAATAAACTGAGTCATATGGTAAAAATATATATTGTTTTGTCATACATACACTAGAATTACCAAAACATAGACAATCTACATTTCCGAACGATACGCATGTAAGTATATATTTTATTTTCATTATAAATCCCTTAATGACCCTTAATTGCTATACTGTTCGGGATGGAGTTAACCTATCGTTTGACAAGATTAGAGTTAAATCGTATTTAACTTCGGATTATCTTTGATGCAGAGAAGATAGTCGCTAACTTTCGGGTTATTCTTTATATTGCAAGTGGACCTTAGGTCTTAGAGAGAGAATATAACACCACACACCCGACACTATCATGTTTGCTGCCTGCATAAAGGAAAAAATAATTTGCCGCGCCCGGGGGCCGGCCGTTTGTTCCTTGAAAGAACTTCCTTCATGGCTTTCTGAGTGGACACCGGCTTATTCCTGCTCTAAGTCTTATAGTAGGGGAGCCCAAGAGGGGATATTGCGCGTTACTCGAGCGCGTCAGAAAATCATATGAGGAGAAACCTTGCACCCTGTAATGTACCCCTACCATATATGAACCCTTAATATAGGGGCCCCGCCTGCGTTGAGGGCAGCCGATCAGATTAGTAAAAAAAAACGATCCTCAGAAAAACTCGAACGCGTCTGATTAAGATAAGCTAAGTTAAGTACAGTGTATATTTCAATAATCTGACGATTTGAACGTGGCATAAGAAGAGTCACAAAGTTGTAAAAAAACAGTCACCTCGAAGAAGGAAATCCTTTAAGGACAACGAAAAAAAGACGATTTTCATGGGGCGATGTAGCTAAAATCATCAATAAAACATGGAGCGTACAGCTGCTGAGAACTGTGTATTTCCCACTTCGTGCCTCTCTTTCCCAACTCACTCTATCTCTCACTTTCTCGCATCGTCCCCACACTACCGTCGGTCATCATGATGCCATGTCAGCTGATGCCTGTGGGGCGCTGTGGGGTGACCGCGACTTCCAAACGTTATCGCTTTTTGATACATGAGCGCTATAGGTACATTGCTGCTATGTTTTTGCAAGTTTTAACAAACGACAACGAAACGCTGCAATGTATATCGTGCAAGTGTCAAAATGAAAACGATAACCATAACGATTGAAGTCGCGGTTACGCTAATATAACGTGTTCGTTTTTGTAGAGGTACGACACTTTGGTTTGTTTGTTGTGTTTTAAAATAAGTTAGTGAATTTAATGCAATAAGTTTCATATGCACTACAATAATGAGTGATGTTAGTGTTAAATGTGTATTTTGTAGACAAGAAACTTGTGAAAAATTTATAAAATTTCCACCGGAAACATTAAAAAAATGCGTTAATATTTTGGAATATCGTAAAGTGAAACCGGTACGAAGAAAGTCTAGCAACGCTTATCTACAGTCGAATTTTCTGACGAAACATCCCTAAACGATGGCTATCACGTACAATAAAAACGTCCATTCGAATGGAGAACACACAGTCCGAGACTAATAAAAATCTATGTTAAAAAAATTCATCACTTCAAAATTATTATTATTATTCATTTGATCGTTACGCATCATAAGGCCGAAGTTCATAAGACCGAATTTCATAAAACCTACGCACGAAAGGCCGAATATCAAAACGCCGAATGTTCATTTGGCCGAAAGTTTAAAATCCCGAATGGACGTTTGACCGAAAGCTTGAAACGCCGAAGGTTTAAATGCCGAAGGTTAAAATCCCGAATGTTCATTTGGCCGAAAGTTTACAATCCCGAAGACAAAAATCCTGACGATTAATATACCTGCATCTGAAGACTTACTTCACTGTTTACTTTTGAATTAACAAGTAGGTACAGCAAAAATTGTATCTATAAGTAGGTACAGTCGACAGCAGATCAATGGTAACACTTTTTACTTTTGACAGTTCTTATTATTTGCGTCTTAAGACTTGAAATTGTATTGCACGTGTTACCATTGATCTGCTGTTGACTGTACAACGTAAATGTTTGTATAGTAAAAAGTAAGTGTCAACACCAACATTTTTATATTCGGGATTATGAACTGCATGTCTTATTTTCGGCCATATGAACTTTCGGCCATATGAACTTTCGGTCATTTAATTTTCGACCTTATGAGCTTTCGGTCATTTAATTTTCGATGTTTCAAACTTCGGTATTTCGGGTATCGGCATTTTGAACTTTCGGTGTTATGATTTTCGATGTTTTATACGTCGGCCTTATGAAATTCGGTCTTATGAACTTTCGGCCTTATGATGCGTAACCCCCTACGGTATACCCTATGAATATCTGACGCGCTCGAGTATTTCCATGTGACTGTTTTTTTTTACATTTTTGTTGGCAAACATAACATAAACTTTTTTCGTTTTAAGACCTAATCTTCACAATCAAATAGGTTTCCGTGACGTTTTAGTGACTGCAGATTTAGCACATCGGGCTCCCCTACTATTATTCACATTCACTACCAACTGACTGCTCTCATAGTGTACCTGTAGGTACCTAACCTATACTATGTTAAATACTAACTATAATTACCTAGACTATCTTTACTAAAAAATAATATCATAAATATAATGCCTACCTAACCTACCTTTTTAATATACTTACCTACTACTACTTATAGTAAGTACTTACCTAATACTAGGTAGGTATCATACATGATATTATTTAGCTTGTTGAACACGGAAACTATTTGAGAATGTTCGTTCGCAAATTTTGCAACGGTGTTCGGCAACTATGCACCTAGATATTACCTATACCCACGAATATCAAGCATTGGCTTGTACACAAATTCTTGTTTCCGAATATTTATGTACGCAGCCTAGCCTAGAAATTCGCGTTTTTGAATTTATTTATTTAAGCCTTTACACATTGTGTACAAAGGCGAGCTTAATGCCTTGCGGCATTATCTACCAGCTGAACTTTGGGCATGCGGAGAAAGCAGAGGCAGGTGTAATAATAATAAGTTAAGATAACACAATTTAAACCAAAAATAATTATCACGTAAGGTTAAAACATACTTATTATAGATAACAAAACAACATACTTACAAATAAACCTCAATAGGTACCTACAATACATACTGTGCTTTACGGACTAGCTTATTATAGCTGTATCTACTTTCGGCTCTTCTAATGTCCTCCGGAAGATCATTCCACAGCCGTGCTGAATAAACAGTGAAAGAGTAAGAATAGAAAACAGTGCAGAAAGATGGGTAACTGAGACGAAGGGTGTGAGAAGAACGAAGGTTTCTATCATGAGATGTGGAAAAATAGTGAATCTTGTCTTTGAGATAGAACGGAGAGAAAGGGTCATTGAGGACAGTATATAAAAGACAGAGAATGCGAGAATCCCTACGTTGCCTTATGGTGAGCCATTTAAGTTGAGAACTTCAGTAGCTACAAAAGAGCTACAAGTTGTACCTGCTTTGTACGACCAACATTATTTACGTCAAATCTGACTAAGGTCTTGAACCCTTTTGGCTTAGGTAGATAGACAATAAGAACTGTACAAATTAAAATTTATATATATACCTATATATATTTGAGTCATACCTATTGTATAGTCGTATGTAAAGTGTAAAGCCTGACACATACACGCGCGGTCTGCACGCTGCTTACGGCCTGCGGCCAGTTGAAACGCAAACGCCGCGCCGCCCGCCGCCGGCCTCTTTTCTCCCGTCGTTAATATCCAGTAGGCCGCAATAGGTACTGGATGTTAAAATGCCCAGAAAATAGGGGCAGGGCATGCGTTTCAACTGGCCGCAGGCCGCGTGCAGATCGCGCATGTGTGGGTAAGTCACTCAGATGAAACATAAATTAAAAAAATATTTTATTTAACATTATAGGTACGGACAACTGAATTTACAGCAGATCAATGGTAACACTTGCAGTACGAATTCAACTGTTATGACGCAGATAATAACGGTCCAAAGTGTTACACTTGATCTGCTGTTAGCTGTACCTAGGTACAAACGTATGAAAAAGGAATGAGGAAAGGAATCATTCATACCTACCTATCACTCACAGGTAGATACTTTATCGTGAAGGGCCAATCAATGTTACAATTTACAAGTCAACGCTAGTAGTGTTTTCCCTTGCTATTTAAAGATCTGGGGTGTGCGATGAATCAATAGATAACACCACATACTGTGTCTACATATATAGATATTTTTAAAAGTAGTGCCATCGTTTTTATGACTTTGGTGTAGGAATAGAGGCAACAATTTTATAATTTACGTATACCTGTCAGATTTAGTTTATGAAATGAAATGAGTTTATTTGCTCGAAACACGTTATAAAAGATGGCAGTTATAAACATTGTATGTATCGTGGAGAGAGAGTACCTATGTATGTACGTACTACATGTTTCGCCAAATGTTCTAGCATTCTACTAAATCCCGCAATATTACATTAATACAACTTTCATTATTTTTTATTAGATATGTAGGTACATTAATGTCAATATATAAATATTTTATTATATATATATTATATATATATATTGTTATTGTCATTTCTTTATTTAACAAAAATATATACTTATTGATAAATCGATAGCATTACCGAAACTATATCATCTCGTTGTGGCTACAGCTCAAAACAACCACTATAATTTCACATTGTAGGTATAATCGGCAGTAGGTAGCAGTACGATTAAAAAAAATAGGAATACAAATTAATCCTTCGGCTAAAACTCATAAGTAACACATTTTATATAGACTCAGCGAGTTCATTTGCAGACGCATACAAAACAAATATGGACGGAACATGTCGCAAATCAAATATTGCATTTCAATAAAGCTCCAGCGTATTCCATTACACGATTTTACTGAGTTGGGCGGGCGGAATGTTGTAGGTATGGTCTTGTACTATTATATATTCTGTGGTATGGTTGAAACTGATGCAAGCCGGTTTAATTAGTTTCTGCCCGTAGGACCAGGCTTTACTTATATCCATTTGTAGGTTGGTGTTAAATTAATAAAGCTGGAGTAGCAGATGGACGAAGTTGCAGAATTAAAAGGAAGTACCTACTTAGTTCGCAAAACACCAAGGTAGCAAAATGACGAATATTCAACTCTCTTTTAGAGTAGAGACCTCAGCGTCATGCATGAATAGTTTTCCATTTATATTACCTACTCGTATTAGCATGATAATATGTGACAACATTCAACGTTATACCCTCTGACCTTGTGGTTACGGCGGCGCCAGGGCTTCAGACCATAACCTAGGAGCGTCTGCCGCGCCTGATGTGCTGTGGCCTTCGTGTTGTTACATACTATACTAAGTATTTAACTAGATACAACAGATAGATTAAAGGTAAGTACCTAAGTTAGGTGACTATTGTAGTCGTAGATACAATGTATTATCCATTATTATACCTACAATATTTTTGTACACCACAATCATTTTTCGGAGTAAGTACTGTACTTACCTTACCTCGAAATAAATTACAGGGCGGAAGCCCATCAACGTACCCCAGATATTGTTTTTAATTCCGAAGTAAGTTCTGGGGTATATATCGAGATTTAGTTCCTCTTTAATCTAACACAAGGTGGTGTACAAATATTTTAATTAGGGTATTTAAATATCTTTCTAATATGTTCTATGTAAGGAGTTAACACGAGACATTGACATAAAATGGCAATTGTAAGGTTCGTAGGTACTCTAGCCTAGTACCTAATAAAATAATAAAACGCCCATTTTTTTCAACTTAACTTACGTAGGTACTTTTGGAATATTTTATGAATGTAATATTATAATACTATAATGCTGTGTTACTATGTATTTCAATAAATAAATAAATAATAATAGAAATAATATTAGGAATTACTATTTACATATTTGTATTACAGAATTTTCAGTGTGCTAGGCCAAACCCATACTGCCTGTTTTCAGTTTCATACTAATATAATAAAAAAATAAAATCCTTGCGCCGTCACTTGGTGTTATCGATGAGGTGACATGCTCGACCGAGGCCAAAAACGCTTGGATATTGGCCTGCCCAACCACAGGCCTCCCAACCACTCCCTCCTCGCAGAGACAGTGGGACGAGCCGCTTTGCAGATTGGTACGGAATAATCTTATTAATACGTCAACCAACTCTGCAGAGCTTGCTCGTCTACTGGCGGTGGGGGAGTGGGAGTCAGGTCTGTGGCTTCATGCTTTACCATCACACAACATCGGGACACTTGGAACGCACCACATTCCGCCTAGCTACTTGCCTGCGCCTGGGTGCACCGACGAATGTCCCCCACTCCTGCCGTTGCGGTGGTGCTGTTGACCAGCTCGGCCACCATGGTCTGTCGTGCAGCAGAAGTGCGGGCCGCATTCCCAGACACGCCGATCTTAACGATATCATCCGTCGGGCCCTTGCCACCGCCGGAGCGCCGGCCGTTCTAGAACCGAACGGTCTGGCGCGCGACGATGGCAAGAGGCCTGACGGCATGACGCTCATGCCCTGGACGATGGGACGGCCTTTGGTATGGGATGCTACTTGCGTCGATACCCTAGCGCCGTCCCATCTTCCAGGGACTGTTAATAAGGTCGGCTATGCGGCAGAATCTGCTGAAAACCTCAAACGGCGCAAATACGCAGGCCTCGGCGATTATTACGTATTTGAGCCGTTTGGGGTTGAGACGCTGGGACCATGGGGGCCGGGAGCACACCGCCTAATGAGACAGATATCACGGCGCCTGGTCGAGGCCACGCGTGACCAAAGGGCTGGCGGCTACTTTGCCCAACGGGTCAGCCTCGCTATACGGCGAGGCAACGTCGCCAGCCTTTTGGGCACATTGCCAATTGTGGGGGACTTGGCGCAGGTTTTTTATATATAATTTTGTTTAAATAGTTTAGTTTTAATTTTTTACCATTATGCATTTTAAATTACTAATAAATAGATTACCGCATCCTTTTTGTCGTCATTAACTTATTCGTTAACGCCTCGATTGCCTCTCACACGTCAAAAATCGGTCCAGCTTGAATGATTTTTTATACAACTGGTGAGAGTTTGGTTTAGTGAATAAACATAATATTGTTTGACATAACTATCTGGCTTATCGGGGTACCTACCTATATCACGAACAATTGACTCGAGGCAATTAATAGTTCCTTTTCTAAATTAACCGGATCATATCGATCCAGGAATCTCGAAATGGTTCGGCCACTTAGGCAGTCTAACACAGAAACGTCCCATACTAAACGAATATTTATAAATAGTCTCCCAAATGCTTTGCTCCTTTGTTTACATTACTCGTGCGAATAGGTATATTCGACAGCAACAATGGTAACACTTCATGTGTGATTTCAACGCTTATGGTGCAGACAACAAGAACGGTACAAACTCCGAAGTGTTCCATTTGATGTACTTTAGACTGTTCATACGCACAACGCCCTTCGAGTGCAGACCTCGCTGTTCGAGTGCAATTATATTTCGAGAATCGAGAGCAACGCACGTTGGAATGCAATGCAATGTTTAACGAGAATTGTTTTCTGAAACAAAATTCTCTCCAATTTCATTTAGTTTCTGCTTCTGAAGTTTTGACATATACCGGACATGTTTAATTTATTCCCGGGAATTTCCTCTACTGAATTAGACTCTGGTTCATATTTCAACACTAGGTATATAAACGATATTATGTAACAACCCCCTTATATGGAACGTTTAAAGGGAAATATGTAGACAAGCGAATTGAAAATAAAGATGACTTGTAATAACTAATAATAGACTGCTGCAAATATTGATTAATAATATGAACGTTAAATTATGAACTGCTAAAAGTGGTCATTATATAGCCATTGCGACATAACATGTTAAATGAGTGACTAATATAATTATTAAGTGAGCGATTAGAAATAATGAGTGAGCGACTTTAATATCTACTATATCAGCTGTTACTTCAGTGGTATTTTTAAAAATAACGGCCAAGTGCGAGGCGGTTGTCAAACTCGTGCACAGAGGGGCCCGTGCAACGCAACTTATCCCCGTAACTTTGCTTTAACGAAAAGATAAACTCGATTTAAAGACCAACTTATCTTTGCCGTTTCCAAAATAATATGCCCATACATCGATACTCGTACACTCGCAATTATTTGATCAGCTCCAAAAGCTTATAGTATGTAATAAGATTTTTTTTTTATAGATGTAACTACAAATTTCGGATCTTTCCTTTACTTGTGATATAACTCAATGCGACTTAGTAGCAGAGTATTGTAACCTTACTTTTATAGTGACTTCATAGATCTCCTATAAATAACTAGATACACAAAGGTCTTACTAAAACAATTTAAAAAACGTCCAAATAATGTCCAATAAAGCAAATGAGGTCCATTCATCCGTTTGGACCTTCTTTGCGCTCGGACATTTTTAGAAGGCAGACTGTGTATCTAGTTGTTTATAGGAGATCAATGAGTGACAGTGACAATTGCGTTTAGGTATTAGGATTAGATTTGGCAGCCACGACGGAATCACACCTATGCTATGCATAAACCTAGTTAAACCCCACTTCCCTTAAATCGTGTTGCTATCCCTTTCACACTTCGTTAAAAAGGTTAGATAGAAAGGGACAGGGGGCCTAAACGGTGGCGAAACTTTAAATCACGTTTATAAATAACAGCCCCAATGTTTATCCTTAGGTTTTATCTATACGTGTAAGAACCTATACTTACTTTAGATATAATACATTACATACCGTGTGTAACCGTAAAGCCTTTGCCGTTGCCTATTCACTAGGCAACATTTCAATGAGCGACATGTTGGTCATCATGTTGAACGGTATCGAGGAACTTGAGGTATAATTGGTTTTGGTAACATTGGTCATGTTGCACGCCAGCTGGCAACGTATCGTGTTGTTGTGCAACGTTGCCGATCTTGTTGAGCGTCACGTGTTGTGTGTGCCTCAATTGTTGCCTAGTAGCTTAATATTTCGCCGCCTATTTTATTGCCACTTTGATTTGTTTTCCAGAGATGTCCGGTTCAACATGATCTTGGAGCTCGAGGCTGGTGTGTTCGGGCATCTGCACCGGCTGCGCTCGCTGCTGCTCAACGACAACCAGCTGCGCGCGCTGCGCGACGGCGCCTTCCACGGCCTGCGCCGCCTCAAGTACCTCTACTTGTACCGCAATCGCATCCAGCACATAGACGCGGAAGTATTTAAGGGAATGCAGCATTTGGAACAGCTGTACGTTACATTTAAATTTTAATATTTTTATACTTAACTGATTTATAAATTATGATATGTGGTACTTGGTATAACGTACATTTTTTTTAATGAAAAAAATCTTTTCTATAGGTGAGGTAGCCTAAACTTAATGTTATACAATTTGTTGGTGGGAACTCGTTCTCACTCAGTGTATTAGTAGGTAGGAACCTAGGTTCTAGTGATGATGGAGAAAATGTGTGGACTATGGATACCTACTTTACCATTTCATGTCCGAGTAACCAAATTGGGCGATCAGAACGAATCATCATTCGTTCCATGTACTTATGTCCCATTCTTTTTATGTTATGACTTGCGTGCGTAACTGCACCGATTGTATGAAATATAAAACCTCATCAATATCGTAAATTACAGGCCGACGAATTCTAGATTTTCGTTTACGAGATCTGGGTGTGGCTGTGCCAAAGTAGGCTTCCTTCGGCAGACACGGGACCCCCTTATAACTTTTAAACGGCTGGCCGACAAATTCTAGTTTTTGCCGACAAACTTCCACTAATGATTTACTAAATGCCTGTGTAGTCAGAATTTGATTCCATGGTGGTGGCTGTGCCAAAGTAGGGGCACAACTTTGAGCTAAATGTCGTCAACTCGTCACGCCAATAGCTATACCTACAGTAATGCCTATTTACACATGCGTAACAGAATATTTCCAATATATATTGGTTTTTGCAATGACCTTACCGTAAGTGTGCTAATAACTAGGCAATAAGATTCATATCATATCAGAAGCGGTAACGATATTTGTACTTGGAATCACCGAATATGTCCGTCGATGACCCCGGAGGAGTGTTACTTACATAGAAAATGATGTCATTGTTTTATTATGCAGACTAGCGACGTGCAACTAAAGCTAAACGCATCTGATAATGTATGCGATGTTCATCTATGTATATCAAACTAATCAAGATGTTAATCTCAGTTTATTTTTAAAGAACAATGTGTAGGTAACTCATGTTGTAAACCTAGCTAGTAGGTCAGCTGGAGCAGAAGTACCTAGTTAATCATAAATCTATACTGAACTATGTTGATTTGATGGATATTAATAGACTTCCCCGACTGAGGAAAATACACTGTTACACACAACATGTGCACACTCTCTTCTACTTCGATTTATTACAAATTTTCTTATTACCTAACTATTTTTGAAAAAAAAAAACGGTTATTAATCAAACGGGTATCAACGTTACCATGGAACTACAATGATAAAATCGTCCTACTTCAAGGTTATGGAGTCTAATGGGTAGAGGTACACATTATAGTTTGTATAATATATGGCGGAATGTGTTGCTTGATTCCATCATCTATTCACTGACATAATTTTACTTTACAGGTATTTGCACGTTAACGAGATACATCAAATCGAACCTGAAACATTTTCAAATATGCCCCGACTTGAACGACTGTGAGTATCCCTACCTAATGTACTAAAATGTACCTCGTGTCACTTTTTGATTCAATTTCGCTAAGATATTCCGGCTCAATCAGAGTCGAGTAGGTTAGTTGACTCATATTGAAATTCAATAAAACAATATTTATTTCATATAGTATTTCACATTAGGATCCCAAATATATCACTTTTATTACATAAAAGTAGAAGATGACTGTAAAAAATGAAATTGAAATTAAAATATTTACTCGTATTTACTCACGCGTCTGAAACACTAGTCGGCCATTTTCGCGAGATCCGTGACGTCACTCCGATTTTTTAGGGATGTTCGATTATTTGGATATATCGATCTTAT
The DNA here is from genome assembly GCA_963506565.1 of Tachystola acroxantha. Lineage (NCBI taxonomy): Eukaryota > Metazoa > Arthropoda > Insecta > Lepidoptera > Oecophoridae > Tachystola > Tachystola acroxantha. The sequence continues at coordinate 12,297,728 of OY735870.1, read as the reverse complement.
GTGGGTTTTGGTAGATACATTGAATAGGCTAGTTGACCCAAATTTTTATTTGGTCTTAAATAGTTAATAATCGTTCTATTACACCGTACAAAAAATTGCAGAATTTTTTGAAACCTTTAATACACCAAAAACTTTAATTTAAAATGCAACTCTTCAACTTCGATTGAAAACAGAGTCCGCCATGATTATCTGTGGCATGACGTAACTGCTGCCCTAATAAACTACGGATGTTCAATGTTGAGAAAACATGACGTTAAAACATCGATTTTTTGCTCTTAACATAGATTATCATCGTAATACCTGGTTAAATCTAGCTGTAACGGAGCAAATTCAAATGTATTCATAACCATTTAATTGGTAAATATTTCATAATTATATCGTGTCATTAAAAATTTAATTATTATTAATAATTCAATGTATCTACCAAAACCCACATAAGATCGATAAATCAAAAAAAAATCGGGCATCCCTAAATCCCGGAGTGACGTCACGAACCTCGCGAAAATGGCCGACTACCTTTTCGGCGCGTCGGAAAAAACGAGTAAATATTTTAATTTCAATTTAATTTTTTACTTTTATGTAAAAAAGTTATATATTTGGGATCCTAATGTGAAATACTATATGAAATAAATATTGTGTCCACTAGCCTATTATTATTAATAATTCAAATTTTAATGACATGTTAATGAAATATTTACCAAATAAATGGATATGAATTTGAAGGCGACTCTTATAGCTAGATTTAACAAGCTGGTATTACGATGATAATCTATGTTAAGAGCAAAAACATCGATTTTTTAACATTGTGTTTTCTCAACATCGAACATCCCTAGTTTATCGGGGCCGCAATGACGTCATGCCACAGATAATCATGGCGGGCTCTGTTTTCAATCGAGCTTTCCAAGTTGCATTTTAAATTAAAGTTTTTGGTGTTGTAAAGGTCTCAAAAAATTCTGGGATTTTTTGTACGGTATAATAGAACGATTATTAACTATTTAAGACCAATTTTTTTTTGGGCTATTAACTTCGTCAAGCCTACAGGAGTGAAGTTACTCAATAACGACTTTTATACGAATTCAAGGGCATAATATTTTTATTTTACTATGTATAGTTGGATAGTTATTAGGAATTATTAAGCAAAATACTGATTTCAGATATTTGCATAACAACCTGCTGAGGAGTATTCCTCCGGGTTCGTTCAGGGGAATGCCCCGATTACGAAAGCTGCGTCTGGACAGCAACGCTCTCATTTGCGACTGCTCCATGCTATGGTTCGTCCGGATGCTGGCAGAGCACAGTGACATGACGATCGCGGCGACTTGCCACGGCCCAGCTCCCCTCACCGGGGCGTCTCTTGGCACTATGAAAGAATACAATTTCAACTGCAGTAAGTTGAAGATGTGTGACAAGCGATATTTGTAAGAATTTTTGAGGCTTCAATTATTCGAATTCAATTTCAGAGCATCCCGAAATAGAAAAGGAACCACAGGACGCAGTTATCAGTTTTGGTGATGATGCTATGTTTACATGTGTTGCCACCGGGGAACCTGCTCCAGAAATCGTGTGGTTACGTGATTCCGCAGAGTTGCCACTGGACACGACACATTACCAAATTATGGATAACGGAACACTTATGGTTCATGAAGCAGATGAAAATGATGTAGGAGTCTTTGAATGCATGGCTAAGAACCCAGCAGGAGAGGCGCGTTCTAAGCCAGCGAAAATGATTATACAAAGCAAACCTAATGAAAATGGTAAAAATATTATATACTTTTATCTGAAATGTGATAAATATGTCTTAATTTTAAAACATATAATATTAGGTAGATATCTTTATAAACTTAATTTATAACCATTGATTTCAGATTATCCCGTATTTACAGTATTGCCTCGCAAACAACTCGCCAAGTTAAATCAGGCTTATGTTAATTTCGATTGTGTAGCAAAAGGGAACCCGAAACCTCATATTGTATGGCTATTCAATGAAGGAAGGATCTTATTAGATGAGAGAATTTCATTGCGGCACAATGGATCAATTGTTATCGAAAAGGTCCAAGAGTCAGATGCTGGAATATATATCTGTCGAGCTGAAAATATAAACGGATTAATTACGGCTTCTGCTACACTTGAAGTGACAGGTAAGTTCATTTTATAACCACCTTAGGATTAGAGACTTCAGCGTCGAGTTACTTAGTCAATGTATCTTGGATGTTTAATGAATTTTAGGTTTAGTGGACTGTGGAAGTAAGAACGTGAGCAACGAATGTCCGGCCCTAGAGGTGGACATGAAATGAAATGAAATATTTTATTAATAACATTATGTTACAAGTCAATGTTTACGAAATAATTTATCAATATTATTATGATTATTACAATATTCTCATTATTTAAATTAATTCATGTCATAAAATCGAGTAATCATACCAGTATTAAAATAATAATAATAAAGCCATTTATTTCCGAACGTATGAACTCATAGATTTGTTTACAAAATATCTCTCAGTTCGGTGTGCCTTTTGGCATGGAAGCAGTTGGAGGAGGCCTATGCCAAAAGGCACACCTGTCTGCCGTCACGCAGGCTGTCTGCTGCCACCCTTGTCCAGTATGGTCCTAGGGTCAGACGAATTTCGTCTTCCCATCTTCTGGTTGGGCGTCCCTGTCTTCTGTTGCCATCTCTTGGATACCACAGCGTGACTTGCTTGCTCCATTTATTTATATTGCAGCGTAGCATGTGTCCTGTCCAACCCCATTTCTGGTGGTCAATACGAGTAAGTATGTCAGCAACTTTAGTTTTGTTTCTTATTTCTGTTTCTAATTTTTTCACTGAGTTTTACTCCCAACATACTCCTCTCCATTGCCCGTTGACACCTTGCGAGTTTATCTCTGTGATTTTCTGTAAGGTACCAGTATTGGTAGTGTTAAAAAAAATCATTGCTTCATATGTAAAAACATTGTCATGGGGTGACGATGTCCAATGTCCATCCCTCGTTCCGGCGTTGATTGTGATCACAACTGTAAATGTAAATTATTATATATAAACGGATATCACTCGCTTATATTGTTGAAGTCTGCAATTAGACCGACAGTTTCGACCGATTTCGACGGTCTTTTTCAAGGTGAGCGCGCCACACCCGCGTCGCCGTTGACGTTTCTTCGCGCACTGCGGATCAGCGCCCTCTGTGCGCGCTCCGACATAACTTGTCCCGCCGACGACGACGGTGCGTTCGATGGCTGTAGCTGGATTCGTTGATCGATCTCACTTGTCGGGGAGTTACCGCCACTCACATTAGGTCCTGTCACGCAGTATGTACTCACTGCGTCTACTCCGCATTCACTCACACTCCTAACATCGGATACAGCCCTGAGTACGGGCTTACACGTAGCAGGCAAGGACCAACCGCAATCTCTGTTGAAATTGGGCCGTCGTGCAATCTCAATCGCTTCCCTGATCTTGCGTGGCACAAAGAACTTTTCTCGCGCAAGAACAGTTGCTTTGTCAAAGCGTATGTAATATGGCTCACTATAGTTTTAATTCTTAAAACTGTAAATATACATTCCTCAAAGAAATAAGAGGTTGTATAATTAAATAGTTCTGTTATACGGAAATATATTTACACTTAATTGATACTACAGGTGTATTGTCCAACTGCTTTAGTAAGATCACATAATTTTAGGAAACAGACCTAATAACCTAAATCCTAATCTTACCAAAACCAATCACAAATTAATCCTTGCTTTGTTTTAGGTGCACCATCGTTTACATCAGCGCTGACGGACAAAACGGTAGCCGTGGGAGACAGGGTAGAGATGACATGTCAAGCGCAAGGGGCGCCGAAACCAGTTATCACGTGGTACAGAAACACAATTTTATTGTCCATTAGCGATAACATACTTTTAAGCAATGAAAACCAGAATCTAACAATAACTGAAGCAACCATGGAGGATGATGGGATTTATTACTGTCGAGCTAAGAATACTGAAGGCGTGAGTGAAATATTTGCCACTCTAAAAGTCGAAGATGTATCCGATTTACGCCCTAAAATAATTTTGAAGCCAGTGGACACAGACGCATTTAAAGAAACAGCTGTTCAATTACCTTGTGAAGTAGAAAGTGAACCACCTGCGGAAATAGAATGGAGGAAAGATGGATCTCCAATTGTCCCCAATGAAAGAATGACAATTTCTCTAATTGGCAGCCTCATTATAAACAATGTGACAACGAGAGACGCTGGTAGATATGAATGTTTAGTACATAATGAATATGGCCGAGATGCCGCATCAATCTTTTTATCAGTGAAAGATCATATTTTACCTAGCGATGAATACGTCAATATAGCGTTAACAGAGGCAACTAGAGACATTGATCAAGCAATTACCAGAACTATGGAACAACTCTTTAATAACAACAGCGCAAAATCAGATATACATAATCTGTTTAGACTCGTTAGATTTCCAAATGCACCAGCTAGAGAAATTGCCCGTGCTGCCGAAATCTATGAAAGAACACTGGATAAAGTCAAAAGCTTCATACAGTCTGGACTAACAGTAAAATCAGCAGAACCGTTCAATTATCATAATGTGCTATCAGCTGCGCATCTAGATGTGATCGCACGTCTCTCTGGTTGCGTAGCGCACAGAGATGAGAAAAATTGCACTGATATGTGTTTTCACAGTAAATACCGCGCCATCGATGGCAGTTGCAATAATTTTGCGCATCCCACTTGGGGTACGTCTCTAACCGGATTCCGAAGAATTATGTACCCAGTATACGAAAACGGTTTCAGTCAACCGGTAGGATGGAACCAACAATTAAAATACAACGGATTCACTCTACCAAGTGCTCGATTAATATCCACTACAATTATTTCCACCACAGAAATATCAGCAGATATCGAGATAACCCATATGGCAATGCAGTGGGGACAATGGTTAGATCACGATTTAGATCATGCTTTGCCACCTGTTAGTTCCCAGAGCTGGGATGGTGTAGATTGCAAAAAAACATGTGATTACGCTGCCCCGTGTTTTCCGATGGAAGTTCCTGCTAACGACCCCCGTGTTAAAAACCGTAGATGTATAGATTTTATCAGAACAAGTGCGGTTTGTGGGTCAGGAATGACATCAGTGCTTTTTGGTTCTTTACAGCCAAGAGAACAGATAAATCAACTCACTTCCTTTATTGATGCTTCACAAGTGTATGGTTTTGAACACAATGTTGCCGAAGATCTACGCGATTTAACTAATGAAAATGGCTTACTACGAGTAGGAGCTACATTTACTGGAAGGAAACCTTCATTGCCTACAGTGGGGTTAAATGGAATGGATTGTAGACGTAATCTTGAAGAAAGCAGTCGTAACTGTTTTGTTGCTGGCGACATCAGAGCTAATGAACAGATCGGACTAGCGGCCATGCACACGATTTGGATGAGAGAACACAATCGAGTCGCAAGGCAACTGAAAGATTTAAACCCATTTTGGGATGGAAATAAAGTTTATCAAGAAGCGAGGAAAATTATAGGAGCTGAAGTGCAGGTTATAACCTTCGAACATTGGTTACCTATTGTTCTGGGGCCAAAGGTGTATCAGCATTTAGGCGAATACAAAGGGTACAATTCTAATATAAACCCTTCAATTTCAAATGTTTTCGCTACAGCTGCTTTAAGATTTGGGCACTCAATGATTAATCCTATATTGCATAGATATGACGAAAATTTCGAAACGATACCAGAAGGTCACTTACCCTTGCGTCATGCATTTTTCTCTCCATGGCGATTAGTAGACGAAGGAGGTGTTGATCCTTTGTTGAGAGGAATGTTTATAACGCCTGCAAAACTGAAAACCCCAACACAAAATCTCAATTCAGAATTGACCGAACAACTTTTTTACAGCGCTCATGCTGTGGCCCTTGACCTTGCTGCCATTAATATTCAGAGAGGTCGCGACCATGCCCTTCCCCCTTACACAAAATGGAGACAGTTTTGTAATATGACCGAAGTGAATAGTTTTGATGATTTGACTAACGAAATTCCTAATGAAGAAGTTAGAGATAAGCTTGAGAAACTATACGGGTCTGTTCACAATATTGATGTTTGGGTCGGTGGAATATTAGAAGATCAAATTGAGGGTGGAAAAGTTGGCCCACTATTCAGGTGTCTACTACTGGAGCAGTTCAGACGTTTGCGAGATGGCGATCGGTTTTGGTATGAGAATCCAGCCACCTTTAAACCTGAACAATTGCAGCAACTTAAAGAAACAAGCCTGGCCCGTGTATTGTGTGATAACGGCGACAATATTGATACCATCGGTGAAAATGTATTTTTGTTACCAGAAGTACAAGATGGGTTGATTTCATGCGAAGATTTGCCGTCGATGGATCTTCGTTTTTGGGTAGATTGCGAGTCTTGTGGTGACGACGCCTTAAATAGTCCGACGCGGCGGACCCGTAGAGAGGCGAAATTAAATCCACCGACGGAATCCAATGAGCGTTTGAACAATTTGCTAGATTCGCACAATGATTTAGAAAAAACAGTGGAATTACTGCGACGAAGAATTGAATTTCTCGAAGAAAACTGTAACCGTAATTAAATAATTACGATATTGTATTATTATTCACTACCAAATGTATTCATATTGTTATAAATTTATGTACACTCCTACTAATCTTTCTGTAGTCCAACTAATTAAGCTGTCCTTAATAGTGATTTTTTATCGACAAGACCGAGACTATGCAGCAGTGGGACATTTTATAGCTTAATAACTAAAAATCTCTCCCTATCTCTGTATTGGGTATCGTCCGCCCGAATCCTAAACAAAACCAAAATATCTCAATCCCCTGTGGATTATGGAAAATCTGGTCTCATCTTCAAAACGTGATGTTGTGTGAAAGCTCACTTTCCTATCTTAACTTCAAAGTTTCGGTTTGGAAAAGTAAGTACCTACTACCTCATCCATCGATGAGGCAGTACTTACTTTTCACCCGACTGCGCGAGTAAAGCTGGGGTATTATATTATATAAAAGCGGAAGACATAGCTATTTATATTATTTCTTAATTTATTATCTATGTAATTAAAATAAATTAAATATTTCTCCTAATTCTTAGGTTATTTTATAACTATTACTTATATTTGTGTTGGTTGGTACATACAAACAATGAAGCAGTTTTTGATGTTGTGTGTTTGTTGACAGAAACTATAAAGTGTGTAGGTTGATGAGGTTTTAGTTTAGAGCGTTACCATATCACACTAGCGATTTGCGACTGGATCGAGAGCGGGGCGCGCGCAGTGAGAACGTCGCTCGTAGGTACGCAACGAGCGGTCCATGTTTTAGACAGCAACATAATGGATTTAGAAGAGTACATTTCGTTAGGTACTTCAACTTCAAGTAGGTACGAGGATGTCGTAGGAAACGAACGCGGAGACAACGACGGCTTTGGGAGGCTCCACCATTCTACATTACATACCCAATATACATTCTTAACATATCAACTGACAGAGGGCGAATCTTTGTGCTTCTTTAAGCAATAGGAGTAAAAGTTACACTAAAAAATTAAATACAGCGGTAATCAGATATTTTCTATAGTATAGCGGTTCTTGAGATCCACATTCAGTAAGGTAAGCTTAGTTCAGCACAGCTATCCATACCCCGTAATATCTTTCAATCGGCGGCAGGCGATAGGCCGATAAATTCAATTTCTTTGCGACAAATTTTTGATTAAATGCCCATGTAGTTAGAATTTGAAGCCATCGTTGTGGCTGTACGCGAGTGTACAATGTCGAGCACTGTGCTCAATGCAAGGACGTTCACAAGGACCACGCTCGCAAATCTCCAGTGTCAATCACGCACTTTATATCTGTAGGTAAAAAGATTAATCTAGTCTAAATGATATTATTAGCTTATTTAGTTAACTACAATTAAAAGGGTACACAACGACCCAAAATATCTGCATAAAAGTTGTATGTTCAACATCAATGTAATAAATATATTGGCTGTAATAATTACCTTTCGTTTTTATACTATGACTAGACCACATTGGCGAAGGTAATGTGGAGATGAAAATCCATCGTATTTGCCCACGACAATAGCATCTTTAGGAGACATGTGTGACGAGAGCATTTATATTTTGTATTAGAGTTTCGACTGAACATACTAAGTACAAACATACAATGAATATGTACTATTCCTTCCTACAGTACATTCTTTGGTACTAACAAAATATAATAGATATCTACATTCTACATACACCACTGAGTTTCTAGAAATAACTACCTATAATCTACAATACATAATATTATACTCCAATATACTTAGTGTGTTTACCCGTTGCTAAAACTTGTTTAGTGTCTCTATTTCTCACTTCCACTTCAAGAAAAGCTATCTTTTTTCCTGTTTTTCTTGTTACAGCTTCCACTTCTATATTATCACCTTCTCTAGCTGCATTCATGTAACTGGAAATAGAATACAATAATTTGTAAAATACATAGATGGTGTAACAATACTTGCATGGGTACAATTATTATTGTCTATCAAAGGAATGTTTACAAAGTATGTTCTTGAATTTGATGAAATGATAGTAACGCACAATACAGTCATAACGGAACACATGTGATTAACTAAAATATATATATTCTAAACTAGCATTCGCCCAAGCCTTTCTTCTTTATTTTAATTGTATGGAAACACAGGCAAGTATATGATTTTATAAATAAGATATTATTTTTAACTTATTTACTTTATTAATAGACTCGACAGTTCGTCATTTGCCAATGTCATGTTACAAAATATTCATAATAGCATAGTATTTTTTTTCTCCAGAGGAATCGCCGTGGCGTCGTCACCCTGGATATCCGCGTCTCCTTGTCTTCATCCAGAGGAGTCGCCATAGCGTCGTCACTCTGGACGAAGCAGCTTGACAGTCACGTTCACTCCTGAGCTTGTAGTGGAACCCTTGATAATAGCCCAACAATTCAGATCTTGCATGACTCATCTAAAATTTGACAATATATTGTCATTTGCGAACATTTTCTAATTAATTTAATGTGATATTAAACACAAATTAACCACTGTAGACATTAAAATTATCAAATAATTTCGCAACTTTCCCGCCATTTTCAAAAACCCTATTTTTAACTTACTATATTAGGAAGATTAACAGTTGTTGATAACCAGTAAACTGATTAATAATAAACAAGCTAAATACAAATCTCCATATACAATAATAAAAAATGGCGATAGACAATAGATAAATGAGATATATTGGCCATGTCTGGTACATATTATATTATGCATTTCACTTAAATGCACATCCCATGTTAACACTTACCTTATACTAAGGTCAATTGATATTCCTCTAGTGTCCACATTGTCATTTGCAGTGAGTGCATAGGTAGACACTGCATCCACCAGGTGTGCAATGAACCCTCCGTGCAGAGTGCCTCGCTGGTTTAAGTGCTCAGGGGCCACCTGGAACTCTGTCACCATGCGGCCCTTGTCGCAACACACCACTTTCACCTGCGGAGTGTAAATCTAGTTTCATGGAAATGCAGAACCAATACATAACGAGACATTCAATGTACGGACATAACCGAATTGCTGAGACCGAAAGTGTATCTATTACAGTAGGTAAAATATATATTAGAACATGATGAAAAAAATTTTTTTGGTCAAGTCCTGCCCACGGCAAAAATTTTTTCATCATGTTTTAATTTATTCACCGAGCATGGATAATGCGTAATTCAAATTCTGAAAATTTCTATTCTTTACTTTTGAGACTTGACGGTTTTGAATGGGTTATGTTACATTTTGAGGCAGAGAGCACCAGGAACTCCAGGAAGCAGGGTCACACTGACAAAACAAAACACTTTGGACTTTCAAACGGGCGTTTTAAATAAGATATCCATTGCATAATTTTACAAGTCTATTGTGCTCACCTTGCGAAGATTATGATCGAAACATTTCGTTGATGCAATAACTTTAGTAAATAACTCGGCCACTTTGGAACTCTTGCTGGTCATCCTTATTTTGTTTCGTAGATAACTTGTGCTTATTTATATGCTCTTTGAATAACTTAATTAAAATAACCTAAAGCGGCCTTAATCACCTACTAAAATAAATAAAATATTTATTTATTTATTTTATTAATGGACTCGACTGTTCGTCATTTGCCAATGTCATGTTACAGAAAATTCAATATATTCAATAGTCTTCTATCTTCCTCCAGGGGAGTCGCAGTAGCGTCTTCACCCTGGGTAGCTGCGTCTTCCGTGTCTTCATCCAGAGGAGTCGCCGTAGCGTCATCACTCTGGACGAAGCAGCTCGACAGTCACGTTCACTCCCGAGCTTGTAGCGGGAACTCTTGATAAAAGCTTCAAACTTCAGATCTTGCATAAATAATCCAATAACTTCACCGTACTGTCACTCGCGAACATTTTCTGATTAATTTAACGTGATATTAAACACAAAATAGTCCCTGTAGACATTATAAGGAAAATTATCAAATAATTTCGCAACCGTCGTTTCCCGCCATTTTCAAGAGAACCTAAATAAAATATAACTAAGGCGCGTACCGTACGTATTCATAAACGTGATATAAAGTTACGCCACCGTTTAGACCCCCTGTCCCTTTCTATCTTAACCTTTTTTAAGGAAGTGTGAAAAAGATAGCAACAAGCAACACGATTTTTTTTTTGTAAAATTCTTCCTTGAGGGAAAGGCAAAGCCAACTTACAGCCTGGTCTGATGTTAGAATGTCTGAATTATTATAATAAATACATAGGTATATATGAAGATAACCTAATTTAAACCTACGCACACGTAGTATTACATTATCTTTGCTACGCACGTAGCCTACTTTACTGCATAAGACATAAGAAAATAAATAATTAAAATTTTTCGTATATAAGGCAAAGCTAATTAGTATACAGCCATACCATGTGGTTGCTATTGCTACCTCAGAGAAATAATGACCTTGTTTCTCTGAGGGTTGCTGCATTCATCATACAACCAAATACAACACCTCACCTATTTAAAGTTTATCACGAATTTATTTAAAGATTAACTACTCACGTACAGTCGACAGCAGATCAATGGTAACACTTGCAGTATGATTCCAAGTCTTACGACGCAAATAATAAGAACTGTCAAAAGTAAAAAGTACCTACCTTAAATAATAAATGACGTTGCCACATTTCAATGGAGCTTTGCCCCACCTACAAAACTACCTACGTGACCATTTAAGTTGTACCTATCATTTTGTTGGGGACGTATTACAGGTTTCATATTGCATAATCATAATCAGTATCATTTTCTACTACTCTCGCAACTCCTATAGAAGAATAACAAAAACAATGAATAATTTGCTTCGATTTCTTACTATTTTCTGAATTCTTAATTATGCTGTTTTTTTCGACTCGCTAGATGCACTAAACTTTATTTTAAACCAACAATTTTAATCAAAAACGGAGATATTTTTACATTTATTCGTTATCTTGTACATCTTGCGGTTGATGGTGGGGCAGAATCTGGCATTGTCATTTTAAGATATCCATTCCATAATGACGGGTTTTCAAAGAAAAACTAGCTTTCTATTTCTAAGTTATCAACTTGGCGTGATGATATTGATCAATTAAAATTTAAGTTTGCTCTAACTTTTGTCAATCATTGCGCAAGCTTTCAATACTACCCTCGTAGACCCTCTACGACTACCCTACATAATCAATAAAATTGTTCAATCACCAATATTGAACAACAATAATGCATGAACTGATAATAATTTGCGTTGGTCAGTGTCACTCACAATATGATAACAAACGGTCATTAAAAATACCTACTATACAGGGTGGCCTTGAATTCATTCGACAAAATTAAATGGATTGTTAGGCTTGTGACATACATTAATTCTGCACAGCGTTTAAGTAAATTAAACAATTTGGTGACAAATATAAGTAAGTAATAAAATATTAACAATAAATTCAACTATCAAAAAAAGTAAGTAAGTACTTACCTACTAATTTGATGTGCATCGTTACTGCGCTTTAGAGTTTTTACATTTTAAGGTGACCTGAGTATTTTTAAATTTCTGCAACGAATTATTTCACTGGAATTTGATATAATGGTCATTTATAAGGTCATTGTGTGAGTTGCGACGTACTTAGTTCATTATTAGGGTTCCGTGCCTCAAAAGAAAAAAAGGAACCCTTATAGGATCACTTTGTTAACGTTGTTGTGAATGCAGCTTTAGAATAACTATAATAGAAACTGCACGTACCGTACAGTCATGAGTAATAACATAGAAACATCCTTAAAATTCAAATTCATGTAACAACTTTAAATCGCAAAAATAAGTATGCTAAACTGTGGCCAATAATTATGTAAACGCTATTATATATTATTTTGATACAATTTAGCGTTTACATAATTATTGGCCACAGTTTAGCATACTTATTTTTGCGATTTAAAGTTGTTACATGAATTTGAATTTTAAGGATGTTTCTATGTTATTACTCATGACTGTACACAGTACAGTACGTATATACCTACATAGGTAGGTATTTCTATGTATACCTACATACTTCTGTATGTAGAGCACAGATGTAGAGCTTTCTGCCGCATGGTTGATCTCGTTAAGACCTTTACTCCGGCCCGGACCGGTTCTAAAGGGAATACTTATGTAACGGAAAATAATTACTGGTTGTATAAAATTGCTGCTTGTTGTTTTTATAAATGTACAACATATAAAGATTGTAAAGTTAATCAAATAAATCTTATTGATAGCATAAGTACTAGTAGGTACCTACTTACCTCCATTAGGTATAATTTAGCTATTACAATCATTCATATAACTACTTAGAATAAAAATTCATTCATGTTCATCCATAAGCTCACGCATTTATTTCTCGCAGGGGTAGGATGAGACTATGGCTCTCCATAATGCTGCGATCCTGGCATATCATAGCATACATACTTAGCGATCCTGACCTGACACACATATTCTAGTAGGTACACAATAGCAATCAAATTTCCACATTATTATATAGATACCATATAAGATTAGTTTAGCTGTGTTTTTGCACGTATCTGCATCATGCATGTACCGGCAACAGCAGATCAATGGTAACACTTGCAGTACGAAATGAACTCATATGACGCAGATAATAAGAACGGTCCAAAGTGTTACACTTGATCTCCTGAACTATAATTCCCTATGAAGCCAGGTCATTCGTCATTAAGGCTATTGCAGAGGTGCCACTATTTATAGGAATGGTGCCACTGCCACCCCATTCAAGTTGCTATAGGTATCGCGGCCCGCCCGCCGAGTGCAAACGAAATCGTCAAACCTACTTTTATAAAACGATCCTTTACGTTTAGGTACTTAAGTTACAACTTGTGGACTACCTACGATTATATACCTACCCTATATTCGTAGCCTACGAATATAGGGCAGGTATGTATAATTTAACCAAGAGTTAAATTATACATACCTTACTCCAATGGAAAGTCCTGTGGTTATCGCGTACTTTGCGATAACCACAGGACTTTCCTCGATCGATACCTAAGGACCGTATGAATATTTTGCAAATATTTCGTCATAAAATGTCCTTGATAATTTGTTGCACCTATAGGCAGGTACCGGACTTCAATTCGGATATTCCATCGGTCACGAAAAGTATGTCATTTGTAGCAAGTAAAATGTGCCGCGATTATATAAACTGTGTGCATAACCTACGTGTGACATGTCATGTCCAACGTACGATATTGAGTTTATTGCGATTGTCTCGTATAGGTCTACTATTACGGCCACGAAGTCGGGTCAACCTTCTATAGGTACGTACAATTGATGAAATTGATTCTCTATCAATTAAAGTTTTTTAAAGTCGTAGAACTGTTTTTCCATACTTAATAATCGACAAATAATCAAGACAGGAATTTTGAATTATTTTACCTTGAAAAATATAGGTAAGTAGACAGACATGGCTCATATTGGAAAGTTGCCAATTTCTTCTTCTCTGAACTTATAATATTTATTACAACCTACTTACATTAATTTCAGTTCAAATTCAATCTACCTTACAGTTCCCGGCAGTTAAATTACCCAAAATGGCGGCAGTTCGTGGGAGCAACACAGATACCTGCCAGTACATTAAACATACATATATTAATTGATATGTGAGTATACAGGTACGGTTATCATCTAAACGGAGGATATAATTTTTTCTACGCAAACGAAGTTGCGGGGCGGGGTAGGAGCTAGTTAGTTAATAAAGTAATTTATTTTGAATAAAATTAGAAATACCGGCCAAGTGCGAGTCGGACTCCCGCTAACTTTGCTACGAAAAGATAAACTAGATTTAGAGACCAACTTATCTTAGCCAATTATCAAAATATTACAAGATAGCTTTTGCGTTTTCATACAAATGTGCGCCAAAATTCGACATAAACGGCCATATCTTTTGATTACGTTGACGTAGAAGGTTGATTTTTCAATCACGGCTTTATAAGGTTGCACCCCTGAGTATTCCGTATTAATTTCAACTTGATACGTCCACGCGTTTCTGAGATATAAGTCTTGACGGACGGGCGGACGGACGGACGGACGGACGGACGGACGGACGGGCGAACATTCCCTACCTTAATTTTGCAATAGATTGCTATCAAATAATCCGCCTTGATTTCTGAATGGCGATGCCACCGGCTTGAACTTTTTACGCGAATGACGAAAATTGGAGGGTAATGTTTTTCATTGTGTTATTTCTAGATATTGATTAGTTAGGTCTAATAATTTGACATTCACAAAATTACTTATACTTTTAAGTTAACCATCATCGCATTTCTCGGAGCCTCATAAATTGGGCACTTAACTATGTGACACCTGCATGTTGTGCCGCCATACCAACACAGACGTGACAGACAGCACTAACTGTAACAGGCTAGTTTTGAAACCAAGCTGTGTTATATTTTCCATCAACATTAAGAATATTTCTATTCCTCAAGGTTGTTTATTCGGTACTTAATAATTATTATGTGTAACTCTGAACTACTTGTATTTTTTTCCAACAGTCATATCTACTTGTAGAACTAATATTATTATTATGATTTTTTTTATAGTTAATTTATTTATTATTAAACGTGATTTAAAGTTACGCCACCGTTTAGGCCCCCTGTCCCTTTCTATCTTAACCTTTTTTAAGGAATGTGAAAGGGATAGCAACACGATTTAAGGCGAGGTGTTGGGACGTTTTTAAGTTTTTCGATGAAGGCTACGGCACTAACTACTGAAATTAAAGGCCTGAAAAAAATATATATCAATCTTGGGGTATCTATTTAGGGACTGTTGGCTACCGATACACGATTGGACAAACTTCGCTCGATAGAAAAAAATCACAAACATACCCCTTTCCTGTCTTTTCACTGAGTAGTGTGTCTAAACTAAAACAGTTATTCATACAAAATATATATCAAAATGTAGGTTATTATAAATAGAGGAGCTTGATCAATTAAAAATCTGTTGTTTGTAACGTTTTTTTTATACCAGACAAAATTTAAGAAAAAACACAATTTGTATAAATATAAATGCACGGCTACGAGCTTCAGTGCGCCGCTGGGCGCTGTCGAGGTCGGACCTGTATCGATTTTTTCCAAATGTTCCACTTTGGTCTTTACCTTGGAATAGTTGGAATGCTCCCACGATCGTCATAACGTAATAAAATTTAAAATAATACGAGTCGAATTTGGTCACACCTATACTTTAAGATTATTAGTTTACTAATCACGGAATGATTGTGCATCGTTTTGAATAAAAAAAGGACTCATAACCTAAAACAGATATTCCTTAACACAATAGATTTTTCGCGAACCATGTTTTTGAAGTCATCATATTACACGCGACACGAACACCAGTATCGAGTGTCGTATATTGGGAGCGAGCAGTGGTCTGATAATTGCAGATGAAGACAAGTCGGCTAACATTACAGTGGGGCTATAACATTACGGTTCTCAAAACGATCAAATCATACCATGTCATAGCGGCCGTGAAAGGGACAGTGCTATTGCATTGGTATAGCGGCGTCTCTGTTTGGCGCGCCATGACATGGTATAATTTCATCGTTTTGAGAACGGTAATAGGGGGGCTGATCAGTAACTTCCAAATAGACCAAAGTGGAACAGGCCAAAACAAATGACTATTGACGGTGATTTGTCCCACAGAGCGAAGGAACAAACAGCAATCGAACTTAAAATAGTTTGTACGTAGTTGCTACTTGTAAAACTATGTACAGTGAACATCACATAAAGTTTGCCACATTTTACTCTAAGCACAGTGATAATACGGGCCAAATTTCAATAGCTACGTAGTTATAGACTGATGCAATATACACTGTGCCTACTTTTAAAAGTACAGTCAACAGCACATAATGTGTGTCATGTTTTACCCTACGCAGTGATAACACGGGCCAGATTTCACCATCACTGACGTCACACCTGACACCAATAATAATACTTACCTAACATCACGTTACAAAATTCGTCATTTATTTAGTTTTATTGATACACTTGACAGTTTGTCACTTAAAGTCAAAAACAGATTTGTTGTAATGTAACCTCTATGGTTATTAAAATTTTAATAATTTTTGTATTTTATAAGAATTTATGCTCAATTTTTTATTAAATCGCGTGAAAGTACTTTCAAAATATATTCCCCTAGCAAATAATTTGATTATTCCTATTTTTCACTTTTATTACAACAATATTACCTAATTGACATTCCTATTATTCCAGGTCTTTTTTTCCGTCAGATTAGTATTAACATAGTATTTTATTCTACTACGTCATACTACATCACTACGCTACGTTACGTCAATATAAATAACTTAAAAAATAATTAAAATATATAACCTGTAGACGCGAATTTGACTGCACTGAACCCACTCCGGACGGTCGGTTTAACGTATGTCTGCTTATGACCTTCCGTATAAATAAATACGTTTAAAAGTACAAATTGCTTTACTTTATTGTCAACTAGCTTCTGCCCACCACTTCGTCTGCGCAGGATTATAAATTATAGCCTATGTGTTATTTTGATGTATAATATGAGCTATATTATTGTAAAGTTTCATTCAGCAACATCCATCCATCCATCCAAACTTGCGCATTTATAATATTAGTGGGAGTGGTATGGGATTGTCACGAGCACAGCCCGTGTTAGGGCCAGTGTAGAAGTTGAAGCCTGGTTGGCGGCGAGAGGTGAACAGGAGGGGTGATGATGATACGGTTCCGAGTTGACATAATGTGCGACAACATTTAGTATAGACAAAAGTTCAAGATTTGAAAGAAATATTTTCCGACAATCGCGAAAATTGAAATAAGTAACTCCGAAGCTGTCAGACTTGGGATATCCCTATTTGGCATTAAATGGGTCGATAATGTTGGCACCGACAAGTGGACTTCGGTATATCGTCTATCCGTGGGACATTCTGTAGGTATAGGTATTATTATGGGTAGCGAGCTGTGACGTCACAGTGAGGACACTGGTTACGCTTACTCTGTGTACCTGCGCGAGTAATGACCCCGATCAATGCGCGTCATCCCTCTCTCGCCCCTCCCTCGCCCCGCACCTCACTCCCTCACTAGGCTCAAATGACCCAATGGCCTCGCCTTAAGGGAAGTGAGGTTTAACTAGGTTTATGAATAACAGCATGAGTGTATGACTAGATGGGAGGTCGTATCTTAGCTGAGCGATTCCCTCTTCATGGCTGCTTGCGCCTTCCTTGCTGCGGTTAGACCGCACCGACAATATCAAACCTACAATAACCAATGATTACCATAATTTCGACAAAATTAGCTAAGATTACATCATCATCTGCCCGTATCAGTCTGCTGGGCATAGGCCTCTCCCAAATCACATCACTCAACCCTATTCTCGGCCTTTTGCATCCAGTCTCTGTCATCCCTCAATCTGGTCGGGGTGCGTCCCACGCCCCGACGGTAAGATAAATAATAAAGCAAGCATGGAAAAATCGAGTGTTTATTACAGAGCCAGAATAGAATATAAAGATTGCCCTACAGTGCACTGCTGCTTCTAATTCACACATAGGTAGGTACTAACAAAAGACAATGCAAACTCGCACAACAACGCACTACTTTTGTTTTCGTTATCTAAAGTTACACAACAGTTCGCTAAACTGCAGTCGAATAAGGTGGGCGTAGGACGCGACGACGACGGCCTGAGAAAGTCATTCGACCTGTTTCACCGAGGACCTACTTCCGCAAGATCTGACGTCACTAAAGGGTTCACGCACGCACATAGGTATTATTAATGGACTATACAGATTCAATGTTTTTTGCTACCTATCACATAAAAATGTAGAGGATCTACATTTCTTAAAAACTATACAAGAGTATACTTGCGTGTTCTCATTCGATGGCACCACAGGCCTTCCCTTGCGAGGGAAATTGGCCCATATTCTACCACGACTGGTTACTTAAGATTGGTAGTGTTACGGCCTCTTTGGCCGATCCATAGATACCCTAGCGTCATATACTTTTATCTGTCGCCTGTCACCGTTGCTATTGACTTGTTATTATTGATCTGTGAAAAATATATATTGTACGAACCGAGAAGAAAAGGAATTTTAATTAATTGAGGCTGCACCATCAACAGGTAGAATTCACATGATGTTTTGGTTTGATGACCTAAGCGTATGTTTTACGAATCCAATTACGCGATGAGCATAAAACATAGGTACCTACCTACTGTGTCAATTTGATCGATGATTATTTCAAGTAGGTAGGTTCTTTTGTAATTAATGTTTATTTACTAAAATAGTATACGAATTCGAAATAATCTCTACAGAAACCTTTAGTTAAGTAGGTACATACAAATGGCTCGGTGTAAAAAAAACATTGTGTCACCCAAGCAAGTGCAGTCACCTATCTTATAAGTTGCGCTTGGTACAAAGTGGATCTTATAGAATCCAATAAGAACCTAATCTCTATATTGGATTCTATATATATTCGCTATAAATGAGTGAGCCCAACACATTTTCTATGCAGGCTTGCAGAACAGACAATTTAAAAGCGTCATTATAGTATGTACTAACCGCTATAAACGCGTCACAGATTTGTCCATCAGTGCAGTGAGAGCACCCCGGTATCCGCTGCACTCGCCTTCCTCAGAAGCGGGCCCAATGCTAACAGTTTCCTGCACCTACAAAGCACATACACTTCCTGTTCGCTCACTCATATGTTCGATACGTTAAGAGAAATATAGGTAATGTTGAACACAATATGTAAGTAAACACATAATATTCATTCTTTTCTTTACGTAATCTAGGTACTTAGGCAAATTGATTAATTTAGTATGTTATGAAGATTTAAAGTATGGTACCTATTCAGATAGGGAAGTGCCACTGCGCGCAAAGATTTATTATATAAGTATTTGGCTGCACATAGGTACTTACTTGATCTGTTGTCGCATCCTCGCTTATGAACCTTTAATCGAAATTGGTATCTATAATCAAAATTAATGTAAAAAAGAAAGCAGTTTTATCATCAGAACCTATCGATCACGGTGCATCTTGTGTCGCGATTTGTTTTGGCCGGTGCACGGTGGATCCTTGTAACAGCCTTAACTCATAGCCTACCTGTTTTATTTAAAATTAATGTTCTGAAGCGTTTCATCCGCTTTTAAAGTGGCGAAAAATATCACTGCTCTCGATTGCTAGTGGCTAGATATAAGTCCTAATTTTTTTGCACGGTATGTAGCCAGCTAAATATATAAGAGAGCGGTGAAACTTCCTAGTGTCGTTTAGCATAATCTCATAATTTGTTAGTTACACCATGTGGATAGGTAGCACAATGTATGTATATATTTTCGTATACGTATCTACATTACATAATTGAGGAACGTTAGATAGGTATAACTGCAGACTGAAATGTTTTTGAAAGCTAGATAATAGCGTGCGTAATATTTTAGACTTTGATTTTATGCAGACAGAATTCCACAAGCAAGACAATTGTATCGATTTCAGAGTGTCACACGGTAAATTTAATTGTCGCTAATAAGCGAGGAGTCCCATTCACTCTTACGCGATGTAGCATAACTATTATAATATTATGACGATTTAGGATTAGACTAGACTTGGCAGTTAGTACAGAATCACTTCAGCTAATGTGTGAAATATGTTGTGCATTTAGTATAATTATGGTCGCATAAAACACACCTATTGAGGATTATAATTAAAGTATAGCAATATTTTAGCAGCTTAAATTGTATCCACAAATTCTCGTAAAATTTGGAAAAAAAGATCATCGCACGCCTGTATTCATAAACGCAGACCTAATATAAGTTTTATGCTTAGTTTAAGTCATGGTTTTAGGGCTTCGATAAAAAACGCTTCAGCCAGCTGCTAAAATAAATCACCGTCTAGGCAGTTTTTATTATCTACTAACCACCTTGGATGGTAAAAGTAAGTACTTACCTACCTAAGTTAAAGTAGTATAAGTCTAGTTAGTAGATAACTAACTTTGACCACATAATGAGTTACTTGAACGACATGTGGCATGTCGTTGGAAGGGGCATGCCAGGGGGATCCCAACAATCAACCAATTTTTTTTGTCGGTCTATGTGCCGAACACCCTGTAGGTATATTATTATAGATCACAAGTTTTATTTAGGTACTTCTATCTACTAATTTACTCGCATTAAAACTAAGGAACTAGGAGGATGATTGGTTGACAGACTAAGCTTCCTTTCTTTAGAAATCAAGATGATCAGGGTTAAAAGGGCAAGCTTTCGCGTGAATTCACCTTTACCGCTATTAAACTTCCTGGTTAAGTACTTATATAGGTACCATAGTAGGTACATCATAGTTCATACACGGAACGACGCCGTCGTCGGCTTAATATAAAACTAAGTACGTTAAGTTAGTAAGTTAGATCGTTGATAGAGCGGGGTAAGCGCCTGAGTAACCTATAAGTACTTACATTTACGCCTTTTAATAGACACACTTGACTCTCCGAAAATCGACTCCGTTCGTTTTCTTTTAAAATCACAAGTTGTTAGTGCAGTAAGTTTAAACCGTTTGGGTGGATTTTTACAAGACTAAAAGAAAAATGGCCGAATACAGTGTTTGTAGAGGGTGTCAGAGTATTTCTTATAAGTACCTACTTATACTTATCATCTCTAGTCTTTCGCATAATGAAATTAATGGAACCCATAGGATCACTTTGTTGTCCGTCTGTCTGTCTGTCATGACCTATATTTCAGAAACGCGTGGACGGATCAAGTTGAAATTAATACTAATAATGAAAAAATCAAACTTCTACTTCAACGCAATCAAAAGATATGGCCGTTTATGTCGCATGTCGCATGTCGCATGTCGCATGTCGCATATTTGTATTTTGTAAGGAAATCAACCTATTACTACCCGTTGATCTAGAACTCAGATCTAGAATCATGAAAGGCAAGAAGCTAGGTAAAGGAAAAAATACGAAAACTGTAAAGTATACTTACTTACATCTAAAACTGTGTCAAAAACTTTCAAAAATGACGAACTCATTTTTCGACTTATCACTTTTGACAGTTCTTGTCAATTATGACAATTCTTGTCAGTTTTTGTCATTTACGTACAGCTAACAGCAGATCAAGTGTAACACTTTGGACTTTGAACCGCGTTCTTATTATCTGCGTTGTAAGAGTTAAAATCGTAGGTATTTACTGCAAGTGTTACCATTGATCTAGTGTTGTCCGTACCTACCTACTTAGTACTAGTTGGTAGTAAAACTACAAGAGGAACTATTGAGAAAGAATAGTTTCACTAGTTCCATTGCAAAGCTCAGCAATATTAACTGGTGGTACAGTTTTGAAAAAAAAGACCCGCCGTATTACCAGGGCTACCTACGGGCCGGCGTACAACGCCACGGGACGGCGCCGTGCCGTCGCATGGCGCGGCGTGACACGGCGTCTACCGGCACCGTCTGCCCGTGAACGATGTCGGACGGCGCCCCAGTCACAGGCGGACAGCGTCGTGCCGTCTGACGGCGCCATCCACAGGCGCGGTACACGGGCGCTGACGTGCGCCGGCGGACGCCGCGCCGTGGCGTTGTGCGTCCGCCCTACGTCCAGGGGCACGGTGGGTCCGTCACGGATATTTTGCATAGTAGATAATTTTCAGTCCTTTGTTTCCTAGCAATTTTGGGTTTTAGGCATTCTGCGATTTAGGCATTATTTCCCTTTCACACTTCGTTAAAAAAGGTTAAGATAGAAAGGGACACGGTGGCTAAACGGTGGCATAACTTTAAATCATGATTATGAATAACAGCCTAAGGCATTTTCGTTTCAGGCATAGCGCTCATGAGCGTTTTTTTTTCACATGAATTTTTGTGTATGCCTTTGCTCTACCTATTGATATGCTAGTTTTGTTAACTAGATACCTACTACAATTTATCTAATTATGCATTTAAACCTAACATCATTAAATTATATTTGCTTGAAGAAGTGAAATTACTGTTTAGGTAGGTACTGAAATAAAGAACTTCGTTAAACTTTTTTTTACGAAGGTTAGTACTCGTACATCCATCTAATTCACTTCACACAACTTCACACAAGTAATATAATAGAGAAAACAATTGGCGTTGGTCAAATTACAACATAATGCGACGATATGTGAACTGTATGCGACAAACACGGGCAATATTTTGTATCCATAGGTTGATTTGTTCGACTGTAAGGGTACTCCTGTATAGGCTATAGGATTTCATAGGTAGATACACTTTAGTTGCTGTTATCACTTATCATTATGATGGAATGTCATTCAAATAACATTGAGTATATTTCTCCATATAAAATTGAAACAAATAGATAGGTACGATTTATTACTTAAATAAGTAATAAATGCAAAAAGAAAATAATACATAGGTATATGCCTAATAATTAAAGTTAGTCCACAGTCTAAACCTAGGGCCGACGTACAATGCCACGGCGCGGCGCGACGATTTTTTCTATCGAGCGAAGTTTGTCCAATCGTGTATTATTCATCAGTTTCTAAGTAGACACCCCAAGATTGCTATAAGTATATTATTTTCAGACGTTTAATTTTAGTAGTGCCGTATCCGTCATAGGTAAACTGAAAATCCGCGCACACCCAGCCAAAATACTGTGACGTCCTTAAATCGTATTTTTGTCCCTTTCCTACTTAGTTAAAAACGTATAAGTTATTGGATTGAAGGCTTAAACCGTGGAATAACCGTGATTTGATCACGTTTATGGTCAATCGTGATAGAATTAATATGGGATACAAATTCTTAAATCTGATGTCAGAGTGTATGCACTAGAAATAGATAAAAGAAGTATAGATTTATATCTCATAAGTCCGGTGATAACATCCTTCCTCATTAGACTTCCCACGCTTCCTGGGGACCTTACGAGGCCTGTGTTCTTCTATCCGGCGGGGTGCTACCAAGCGAAAGTGAATGCCGAGGCGCGCCCCACCGGACCGCTTCATGGGGTGGGCCCACTCATATATAAACTCACACTCAAGGTAAAGTAATAGAGTAAAAACAGTTCCGGCGTGTCAGCTTAAGGAACGGCCGTTCCCCGCCCCATCATGCGAGGGATCTGGAGCCCAGTGGTCAGTGTTATCAGATTAATTCAATCTTAACGAGATCTATAACAGATAGTACGGTTTAACGATTGATTTACATTTCCGGTTTGCACAATGCGTGATATGTGAGGTTCCCAGTAGACGGTAAGAAGTGATCAGTTAGGATAACTAAAATAAAATATCCATTGCGAATGTTTTTGTTTTGTAATTGTTGAAAAAGAAACAGTTATTAACTTGTACCTACATTTTTGATAGAAATGTAACTGATATGTAAATATCAGATAGTAGAGAAGAATCTATCTTTTATTTCGTTTCCTGTACGTGCGAGTACGGTTAAAAGCGGTATTTAATGATTTTGGTTTCTAAGTATATCCAATTAAGTACCTTACCTACTTATCTACTGGACTAAATAAACTTAGTGCAGTAATCGTTGATTTTATGAATTAGTATTTTGCGAATTGTTATCAGTTATGCCAATTATTAAAATGGTAATTATGTAAATGTCAAGTTATTTAGATTTTATTTCATATATTATTAATATTCAATTTTGTATCAGTATTCAACCTGATAAATAGGTGTGCACATTTTTTAAATCGTATTATGAAGCGTAAGGTACTTAGGTACCTATATTAGATTTTTATTTGGTCATGGAATTTCCCAAGTGGTGTAAAAGTACCAGAATAACATTTCATTAGAAAAATTACCTACGGGTAGGTATGTCTATAAGAAAGAAGTACCTACCTAAGAAACTCATTTATTGTAAATATTAAACAACTACTATCAAAAACAATAATACACAAATTAAAAACATATGAGGAAAAAAGTAATTCAAATTAAAGAAAAAAAACGGCCAAGTGCGAGTCGGCTGTTGGGCTCGCGCACCGAGGGTTCCGTGCAACTTCACCATAACATTTGCTCTAACGAAAAGATAAACTAGATTTAGAGACAAGCTTTTCTTTGCGTTTTCGAAACTGATAACGTCGTACGTCGACATACCAGGCGTCAACTGCAAATATAAGTTTGTAATTACAAAAAAAAAAAATATTTCGTGATGGACCCCCAAATTTACAGTTTTCGGATTTTTTCCTTTACTTGTGATAAGACCTAGCTTCTTCCCAAATTTCATGATTCTAGGTCAACGGAAAGTATCCTATAGGTTTTGAGTTTCTCGCGTTTTCCTTAAATGTGCGGGAAAAGGCGACATAAGCGGCCATATGTTTTGATTGGGTTGACGTTAACGTTTAATTTTTGACGGCTGCTGAGGTTGCAGACCTGAGTATTGGGTATTAATTTCAACTTGATCCGTCCACGCATTTCTGAGAAGGTCTTGAACCCTTGACAGACAGACGGACAACAAAGTGATCCTATAAGGGTTCCTTTTTTCCTCTTGAGGTACGGAACCCTAAAAATAACATTCATACAAAAAATTTGCGAATTTACAACTTTGATTGAATTTAACAGTTATTTCAAAAAAAAATGTATTTCATGTTTTCTCAAGATATCCTAATGATATAAAATGACAAAAATAACAAGTATATATAAAATGATAATAATAGTATAAGTAATTAAAAATGTTCAATCAGTTTATTACAAGTTATATTGTAAACAAAGGCGTTTCTATAGATATGTGAATTTTAGTCGCCTTAAGAGCGTTCCATGAGCCAACTAGCGCCGCCAATCTTAAAAAAATTATATCTTCCAATATAATCAATTTTATTAAAAAAGCTACGTTCACATTGTTTATTGCTATAAATATTATTTTTTAAATGCTTATTTGTAACGTGATGCAATGTAGGTAAGTTGTAGTTCACATAATTGCGAAAAACGGCCGTTTCTGGCACATTTGTGAACTACAACTTACCTACATTGAATCACGTTACAAATAAGCATTTAAAAAATAATATTTATAGCAATAAACAATGTGAACATAGCTTTTTTAATAAAATTGATTATATTGGAAGATATGATTTTTTTAAGATTGGCGGCGCTAGTTGGCTCATGGAACGCTCTTAAAGTAAAATATTAGTTACAAATTAATTTCTGCAAACAGAACGACGCGACGCCGAGGAAGCCAGGTAAAACTTAGACTGACTTTGGATCAAAAGTTTTAATGAGCTAAAGTGCTCGTAGACTAGTCCAACATACTCGTACATACATAGAAGAGATCCTGTCGTCTGTTCCATAGCGTAGCGTAGGTATAAGGAAGGTTTTTCTGTCTAAAATGCAACTCTGTCAAAAGGGCGCATTGCGACGAGAAGGTTTAGGTTAGTTATATTATAGCACTTGAACCGGGGTTAAATCAGGTAAATAAATGTATTAAGTTTTCACGTGTTAAGTCGCTAATACATGGGTTATCCTTTATTGCAAATGGACATTAATGTGAAGACCGATAGAACTAAAATTATCAAAGTAGAGTCTAAATTACATAGAATTTAGTTCCAAACCCAAACCTTAAAATTCCTAAATTGGTACGTACTTTACTACCCGCTTCTGGCCCTCATGGTTGCATGAAGGGCTATATGATGGATTGGATTACTATAAAAATCTTTTGAAGCCTGAGCCGCATTGGTTGCAAATTTATTTACTTGATTCATTTCACTATGAGTGTCTCGTTTTTGGACTTTATAACAGACACAGTATAAGTACTACATCCGTAAATAAAAGCAGTCTTTATAGTACTTAACCTACTAGATACTTTAATTTGTAATACTTAGATATCTCTATTGACCAAGACTAGACATTATCGACAGACAAGCAAGTCTAATAGTCTCTAACTTTGTAACTGCCCAAGTTCTCATCATACTAAAAGGTATTCCCATTCTGAGACAGCCTAGCTCCTTTTCCTTCAAGGTAATCATCCTTACTGACTAATTAAAGTTGGAATCTTTCTTTCCATAGAAACTATGGAACATTTTCCAATATTATTAAGTGTTTTCCGCGATCCTAGCTAGAATTACTTTGATCTTTATACCCGAAGATATATTATATATACTTACCTCTTTTATATATACCTATGTTTGATCACAGTGCATTAAGCAGCTCACGTGATCATGCTCAAGATACATCTGACATGACATTAGTTTCTCGATATCACAATCGATCGGTACCAAAATGCAGGTAGGTGCTGTAAAATGGGAATTGTTTTTCTGTCACTGGCAGTACACAATAGGCTTGCTTGTTATCTTCTTTCGCTTCCTTGTCAGTATTCAGGGTTGCTCATTGAGGTACCTATCACTTCAACTGTCTACTTAATTACCTATAGACTTGCGGTGACAATGTCAAGTCAAAAGTCGACTTCCCATCATCATGCAGCCCCCTATAAGCCCAATGTCACCCATCTATCCATCTTGTAGACGGTCAGCGTAATTTGCGCACTCTAGCATTGTCACATATTATGGCCGAGCTTCAGAGATTATGAGCAAGAGCTCGTTTTTACAACTTAAATTTCGTATCACTTTGACAGTTGTAAGAGCGATCTCACAGTAAGCTCTCGCTGAACATTGTTACTGAATAAGTTTTAACTAACAGAGGTGCACTAACATAAAACTTTTTAATTAAGTAGGTAGGTACTTGTATTTACTCGTAATTTTCTCCGAGGACCAGATATTTTATTTACAGTAGGTAACTTTGATTACCATTATCGATCATGTCCAACCAACTCGCATGTCCTTTCCGATAACAATTTCATTGACAGATCGCTGGCGCTTCTCTCTATCGACAACGGTCTACCTCTTAAAATTATTGACTCGGTTTCTCGTTATTGTTACCTTCTAATTGGCTAATTACTTCTCGAATGCTCTTACATGTATAATAAATAACGGTGATCTCAACTATTGCATAACGTTGAAACGGATTACGTTCTTCCATTTCCGTTTTGCCAGGTGCTCTCAGGTCACGAACTCGCGATCATTTTAGAGAAACAAACAATTCCATTATTACAGTGTTATGCACCAATAACAAACTAAAGTTAAGTTTGGTTCGTAATTGTAATAAAAATATTGTTGTTACACGGCCGTAGGTACCTAATTCAGTCTATAAGGCTTGGAAACAAAACACGGTGTTATCTATAATTAAATCTTACTTATATCTATATAATTATTTGCCTGTAATAATTTACCTAACCTTTACTAATTACTAAGTGGTTAATAGCCGTCAGGATCTCTGTAGCCCCACCTGAACAGCTTTGATCTACGACTTTTTACTCCACGAACTATTATTCCAAAAATGTCGCCAACGAACGTTTTATTACGGTAACTGACAAACGGTAAAGTACAAAGTAAATATAATTAATTACTATGTCGAAAAGTAGTAAGTAAATATATAGAATATAATATAATATATGTATAGAGCTGTACTATTTTACATAGGCTTACTTTATTTCATCTGTCTCTTAGATACCAACTTTCGATCACCAGTTTAGAAATAATACCACCTTTACGCTGCTGCTTCCTTAACAAATTTGGTCAGTGGTCACCGCATACTCACCTATAAGGAAGGGTGATTTAATAAACATCCCACACATGGTGTCGCCGAGAAGTTTCATAACGATTGCATAATAATAGCTGTCGTGCGTATCATATTATTAGCCCCATGTGTGAACTACGCTAATAAACCAAGTGCACTTTCACATGGGGGTTTCACTGTTAAACGCTTTACATAAGATCGTTAAAAATTCGTAGGTCTCTCGTATTTACTACATATTATGACCTCAATACACTCTTATAAAATATACAGTAACATTTGCTGAACAGCTGATGTCGTAACAAATTGCTTTTAGCACTTAGAACGTACTTGGCTGCTTAGATACCTATGTTTTTATGAACATAGTTTTAATTAAAGGTCTTAATAATTTCGCAATATTTTGTCCGGTAGGTACTTTCTACAAGTAAACAAGTGTAGGTGTTAACGATGTCGATAAATTTCTTCCCGAATTACTTCCTATGGCTGGTTGTCGCCTTAAGGCAGTAAACCAGACAGACTCGACCAAGCAAGCCTCCGCATAACTAGATAACTGGTCGTGAGCACTTTCCTTTTGTGGTTCACTTAAAATTATCTTACGCAATATACTAAGATACACTGCTTTAATTTATACTATACTTGAGTATTTCATTCGACATTACGTAGGTACTCGAATGAAATTAATGTTTTGATAAAGATTCTAAACACGATCCGTTATGTAATCACAATTAAGTACATTGTTTTGTATCTGATCTGCAGTCCGATGATGCTTATGACTATAAGTACTTTATACTAATTACATAACGGATCGTATTTAGAATTTTTATCAAAACATTAATTTCATTCGAGTACCTACGTAATGTCGAATGAAATACTCAAGTACAGTATAAATTAAAGCAGTGTATCTTAGTCTAATTAATTACAATTAGACGTGATCGTAAATATGGGTGCATTTATTAAATTCAAAGTACTCATTGTCTTCAGCACATCCCATTATGGTTACCCGCGGTGGTTTCATATTATGTTAGGTAGGTACGGACGCGTTACGTGACCAATTTCTCTCAAGCTCTTATTATCACTGAAGTAAACCAAGCAACTAGTTATAAGTACATAAACAAGTTCTGCGTAATAAGGTATCAAGATAAATGTACCTGCATGCCTAACTAAGTCTTTAATAAGTGACTTATATATTTTGTTTCAGATTACCCTAGCGGTAATACTTCAAATCGCTCTAGTGTCGGGAAAGGCATTAATACAACAAAATCAACAAGCACAGCAGCAGCAGTTGGAGCAGAAAGATGAGGCACGTGCGCAGAAACGTGTCGGTTATGACTATCCCGCGCCGTCGTCGCACGATCTCGTCAGCCCGTTCCAAGACCAAGGCGACTTGCACGGCCACGGGGACCACCACGACCTGAGCGACCACGAGCACCACGATAGCCACGAACACCATGACGAACACCACGTCGAAGAACATCACGATCACCATGAACATCATGACCCCGGGTACTGGAAGAAGAAGCTGACTTGGAAACCAGGCTGGAAAAAAATATGGAAGCCTGCCAAGAAACAAATATGGAAACCTTCTTGGAAAAAGATCTATAAACCGATATGGGTACCAACCAAAGTCCCCGTTTGGAAAGAAACTAAAATAATGGATTGGAAGAAAATATGGAAACCCCAGTGGAAGCCTATCAAAGTAAGCGCCTGGAAGGAGGTCAAAGTACCAGACTGGAAAAAAATTACAGTTCCCATACACAAGGATATACTTGTTCCCGGTTGGAAGGACACGCAAGTCCCTGCGTGGAAAAAAATTTGGCTACCGGAGTGGGTGAAAGTCGGAGTTCCGGGTGAAAAGTATTTAGGTAAAGACCACGAGGGCTGGGAATACACTTCTCATGATTTGTGGAAGAAAAAACTCGTATGGAAGCCCATATGGAAGAAATATTGGAAACCAGCTAAGAAACAAATCTGGATTCCGGATAAGAAATTGGTATGGAAGGACGAATGGAAGCAAATTTGGAAAACTGAAAAGAAACAAATTTGGGTAGATGACAAGAAATTAGTGTGGAAAGAAGCTTGGCAGCAAATTTGGAAGCCATCAAAGAAACTTATTTGGGTACCCGACAAAAAACTCGAGTGGAAAGAAGCTTGGAAGCAGATTTGGATACCTGATTGGAAGGATATATGGGTACCAGGCGTAAAGAAGATCTGGAAACCAGTGTGGATTTCAGAGTGGTTCCCTTCCCCTGACCACCATGAACATGTGCATGAATCTCACGGGTGGGACCGAAGCGACAAAAACACAGCAGCTAGCCAGAAATCGGAGGTAGTGAAAGAGCCTCCGAAGCAGTCAACACCTCAACAAACGCAGCAATCGACATGGCAGTTTCCAAAATGATATATTTTAGAAGACAGAACTAAATTACTATTCGTGTAAATATTGTGAGTCAAAGAAAAATCCCTCCTCAAAGGGTTGTTGTTAATTTGAGACTTTTAGATGAGACAATCATTTACTGCCATACAAAGTCGATATTAAAAGTTGTGACGACACAAGAAAAGTATCAACGAAACAATCACTTCGTATCTCCTAGCTGGTACAGGCAATGGTGACTTTTATTTGGTATATTACATATATACTCTCTTACCTTTATTATGTATATTTGTGTAGGATTCTGTTGCGCTGCGAAAATTATATGAGCCAGAGCGTTGCGATTGTGTCTTCGAAGCTATCGACAAAATAGCAATACTTTCTCATGTAAAATAATTTTACTTTTAAAAGCTTTAAAAAGAGTCATGTTAATTATAATTACCGTACCTAATAAGTCTGAGTAGTACGTAGAGGTGTTGTTTGATATGAAGGTGTGCTGTAAGTTTATATAAGTGTAAACATCTATTCCTATGTCACAATGTGACACGAAGACACCCCACTGATGCTGTTGTTTTGTTGTTATGTATAGTTTATTGTTAAGTTTATGATTTAAGTTGTTTATAGTTATAGCGGAACCAATGAAATAAAATACCTACCATAATAACATATAATTTATGTTTTGTTTCGAAAAACCACCTTTTAAGTGGGGGGTGGGTAATTTTAAAAATAAACACTATAAAAGTATCAAAATTTGAGCCTATTTATCGCGTCTCACGCACATTTACTAGTGAAGTCTAGTCTAGCTAGGTAAGGCAGAACACAATAAAAATACCTAGCTACATGGAATTTCTAGAAACTCAGACAACACTGTTTTCACAATTATATATGTAACAAAATGAGTAAATTAATTTGGTATTATAGAAATTGTGTCCGAAAAATTTCGATTCAGCTTTCTGAATAGATATGGTATGAAAATGAAGGCTTAACGAATCAATAAAATATAAATACTTAGCACTTACTTACCTCTTTATTACGTAGCTATTTTTCAACTTTCAAGCAATACGGGGAAATAGACGGCAACAAACAAAGGTATTTGGGAGAACTGATACAGATGTTATTACCATTCGGATGGGACGTGAAAGACACATGGCTGGCGACGACGGTCCAAAAAGACCACATTGAAGCCGAACTAAACTCCAGTCTGGCACAAAACCGTGCTCAATGGAGACTGAGGACAATAAGGAGGGTTCACCCTCAAATAAATGGGATCAAGGCCTAGGAGGATGATGGTGATGATACAGATATTACACCATAATACTTATATATTTTTCTTTGCTTTGTGAACCAGAAGCTTGTCTAAGTAATAAAATGTATACTTAATTCATTCCATAAACAAAATGTAATAAATTATAATAATAGTTTAAATCACAATTGGGTACAAGGTTATATAATATGTTTTATAATGTAACAAAGCAGATCAAGAAGCCACAGCCATACTTGGTGTTAATCAAAGTGGGCCCTGACGTCCATACGAGGAATCGATTAGAACGTTGATTTATTTAAACATGGGGCCATCATTGTAGGCTGCGGCAAAACGATGTATTTAGCAGTAGTTGAGGAGTTCGCTGACATAGCAGGCCTTGAAGCAGCACTCGTCGACCAGGCCGGACATGCGCTTCGAGCGCGACGAGGAGAGAGTCAGAGCCCGCTCCTGAGAGCGACCCGCGAACCATGGCCACGTGGAGTCTTCGTAGTTGTACGCACTTGGCGGCCCTTTGATAACAATAATAGGAACACAGGTATACTTCACACATGACATTATGTATTAAGTTGTCATAAAAAACATTTAAACAATCAGTCAATATGCCAAAGGTATAACACAGATAAAAGTGTACAGGAGAGTATTTAAGGTTGAGATTTTCTAAAGATTAAAAGTTAATAACAGAAATTTTATTTGAAATTCGAAGGTTAAAAGTTAAATAAAAAACGGAGATACTTTTACATTTATTCGTTATCTTGTAGCGGGGCTGGGAAGTATCCTATAGGTTTTGAGTTTTTTGCGTTTTCATACAAATATGCGCCAAAATTCGACATATACGACTATATTTTTTGATTGCGTTAACGTAGAAGGTTGAATTTCGCGGCTGCATGACGTTGCAGACTTGAGTAGTTGGTATTAATTTGAACTTGATACGTCCACGCGTTTCAGAGATATACCTAGATCTTGACAGACAGATAGACAGACGGACAACAAAGTGATCCTATAAGGGTTCCTTTTGAGGCACGGAACCCTAAAAAAAGTTACGACATATTTGGGAAACACACTCACAAATGGGTAGATCAAGGGACTTCTTCTGGATAGGGTTTGTGCTGAAGCAGTAGAGTACGCGTGCGTCGGCGAGCGTGCGGCCGCACAGCACGCGCGGCTTCTCCTCGGCCACCTCCGTGACCTGCGCGGCCGCGCCTGCGCCTGCGCACGCCACCGCTAGCACGACTGTATACAGCGCCAACATCTAACCAACATTACAATTTATTCTTAATAAGGATTACAAACAACGTGAAATTCTAGTGGTTATTTGTTTTCGAATCGCAACTTGTACAAAACTTTAAATAATTTGAATAACAAACGGAGATATTTTTACATTTATTCTTTATCTTGTACAACTTGCGGTTGATGGTGGGGCAGAATCTGGCATTGTCATTTGATAAACTGAACTTGATAGCGATCGCGAATCAATATCAACGCCCGCCGCCGCCGCCCCGCCGCGATATCACAGCGGGCAACAGCGCAGAGCGGCCGGTGGACGAACGGCGCACTGCGAGGCATGTGCTGTTGGAACATTCGTGGTCTGATGCTATAGGCTTGTTGCGGAGCGAGCAGATTATTAAAATAAATCGAAATATGTGGATACTGGATTTATTTATAACAGAAAAGAATATTTCTGTAGTTGGCCGCCTGAATTTAAAATTAATAGGAATATTTTTAAAAAGAAAAGCTGTCACTTATTACTTTTTCACTGATTCCTTGAAAAGCGCGCGAATCCGCGAAACGACATTAGCTACTTTTTTGTGAAAATTCTTCTTATTCAATAGTTTCCGTGGTATTCATTATTATTATTAATTGTTAGTGATTAATGATCACGTTAAGTTAATCAGGAGGAGTATTAATTGGAGTGCTCGAAAGAAGTCGTGTTTGTGAAGTTTTGTGCTCTTAGCAAAGTTTCCTTGCATAATTCAATGATTACGTGGATTATTTCGTTTGGGGGGGGGGGGGGGGGGGGGTGCGTAGGGGGTTTATGTTAGGTTATCTTCGTATATAGGTAGGTAGGTATTTATAAGAATTCAGACATTCCATTATCATCCGACACGACACATTAGGTAGCTATAGGAAAATGGGCGTAAATCTAGTTAAAGAATATATTTGGGTATGGTGTATAGACAAACATATTAGGTCCTTACATATGAAATTGGCGTTTTGTAAGATAGGAATATAAAGTCGATTTTTATATATTTAATATATTTATTTAATCAAAGTATGTACCATTGCTATATATATGTACTTTTGCCACCTCATAGGTAGTTCATTGATCCCTTTACTAAAAAAAAAAACATTCGGACGGGAATCAATAAAATCTTTGAAGGCGCTTTGGACTTGAATCATCCCAAATAATAACAACCATCGTTGTTGAATTTTTCCCTTGCAAGAAGTTATCCAAATTTTGAAGAAAAAAAATGGTAATCTGTTGGAGCAAGGTCCGGGGAGTACGGTAGATGTCTTAGAAATTCCAATTAAAGCTCCTCTAATTTGGTAGCCGTATGTTGTGCAGTGTGTGGTCCAGCATTGTCCTGAAGCAGTAATGGCCTAGAACGATTGACCAGCGTCGGTTGTTTAGAAGCTAGCTTTTCCATCATGGTTTGCAATTGTTGACAATAGAGATCTGCCGTAATCGTCTAGCCAGATTTAAGAAAGCTGTAGTGAATGACACCAAACTAGTTCACCAAACGCTCACAAGTAACTTTTTGAGTCAATTTTCGCTTGGGGCAGGATTTGGCTTTGATTTCCGATTATCGTACAAGATCTACTTTTCATCACAGGTAATTCGATTTAAAATCCCTTCATTATTGTGCCGGTTGAGTAATGTAACGCAGCAGTCGACGCGCATTTGTCGGTTTGCTGCACTCAATTCATGAGGTAGGTACCCACCTTTCAAGCTTTTACACCTTCCCAAATTGCTTCAAGTGGATTAAACAGTTTTATCACTAACACTGCACCTGCAGCTAACTCGGACGTGGTTTGCGATGGATTCGCTTCCACAATAGCCTTCAATTCTTTATTATCAACTTTGGTCTCCGGCCGTCCACGGGGCTTGTTCCGCAGGTCGAAATTTCCAGAACGAAAACGTTGGAACCAAAAACGCACTGTGTTTTCTTTTACGACAACTCCGCCATACACATCATTAATCCTTCGAGCCGTTTCTGCAACACTGGTGCCACGGTGGAACTCGTACTCGTAAATAATGCGACATTTCAAGTTTTCCATTTTGTAAACTGAGTGACGCAAAGAAAAAACCAAAGGAGGAATGAATTACGGTTATCGAAACACAAATAAATAAAATAAAAAGAGTAAATAGCTGTATAAATTTGAAATTGGAATTCCTAACCAAAGAGGAGATATTTTAGATCAAAGTGGCCAGTACAACAGAACGCCGATTTCATACGTAAGGACCTAATATTTAGGGTGCCTAACTATTTAATTGGTTCTCTTGAAAATGGCGGGAAACGACGGTTGCAAAATTATTTGATAATTTTTGTTATAATGTCTACAGTGGCTATTTTGTGTTTAATATCACGTTAAGTTAATCAGAAAATGTTTGCGAATGACAGTATGGTGAAGTTATTGGAGAATTCAAGCAGGATCTGAAGTTTGGCGCCATGGTCAAGATTCCCACTACGAGCTCGGGAGTGAACGTGACTGTCGAGCTGCTTCGTCCACAGTGATTGACGCTACGGCGTCTCCTGTGGATGAAGACAAGAAGACGCGGCTACCCAGGGTGATGACGCTACGGCGACTCCCCTGGAGGAAGATAGAAAACTATTATACATTGAATTTTCTGTAACATGACATTGGCAAGTGACGAACTGTCGAGTCCATTAATAAAATAAATAAATAAAAACTATTTAATTGCAAAATAAAACAGTCATATGTTTCAATTTAGCTTATCAATTAATAATAAACTCACCGTCGCGTCGTCTTATCCTGTCAGTATCAGTTTAGTCTACGTGAATCGAGACCGCTCGCTTTTATAGTCTCATCGAGGGTGGTTTTGACGTCATATTATAATTAATATTAATGTTTTACTTATTAGTTACATTGTGAATTTAGGAATAGATATTAATATCTAAACTGGCGGCTGTTTGCTTTATGCACTGTATGCTATGCTGTGCGGCCTGGGTTTCTCGCATGAATTTTATATCCTAATTTGTAAGTTAAGTATCCGTTAATAACTTCGTCAATCGAACAACCCGTCCCTTGTCATACCCGTCATTTGTTCCTACCTAGATTGTGGATGTTTCGTCAATACATACAAAAAAATACAAAATACAAAAAATTTATTTTGGAAAACTATAAACTTAGTACAGCGCAGTAACAACTTATTTGGACTAAGTATTTATTACACAAAGAAAGGCTGAAAACTGTGCAGATGGAATTCTAGTATCCGCGATAGGTTTCCCTGTGCTGCGGCTACCAGTGACTCCCGGTTACACCAGTGCGTATGTACATGCCAGTGCTTTTGGACATATTACTTGCTTAAGTTAGTATCAGTTAGTGAATAGGTGGCTGATTACTTATTTGTAGAGAGTGGAATTGAGGTAAAGAAAAAAAAGTAGCATGCTCATTGTTAATGTCTACTATTAGTGATTCGTGTAGTAATGCATAGTGTATTGTAATAATAGTGTTTAGTAAATTAAAATATATATATGTTTATATATGTATAGTTGAGTAAGTTTGTGTTTAACAGTATATTGTCTATGTTTTTGTCTAGTGTGTAGCATGTGTGAGCTGGTCGTGAGATAGTTGAGTGAGTAGTGTGTAGTACCCAGTTAAGTGTCATCCCTAATATGTATTTTAAACCATTACAGACATCAGGTTTTCGGTTTCGTTATAGTTTAGGGTCCTTAGCCATTTGTAAATAAGGTTTTTGCACTTGAATTTAGATAGGCAGGAAATTTTGTGCTTAAATTCAAGAGTGTTGTATATGCGAGGGGACTGGAAATCAGAAAACCTTCTACCAAAGGCTGTGACTTTTTGGGGAGTCTCAAATACTTTGTATCTGCGAGTTCTGGAGATTGACATTTTTAAGTCAGGTATGCTGGCATGGAATTTCTGTAGAATTGCACTAATGTACAATTGCCGAACACTTAAGACTTCGGTGTCATTATACAACTGTACGGTAGGATATCGATAAGGTTTGTGCGTACTCACTTTTAGTACAGCTCGTTGTGCTGTTTCGAGCAGTTTCAGGTGAGTTTTTGCGGCACCACCCCATGCTGGTATACAATATGTTAAGACACTTTGGGCCATGGCCAGGTATATGTGGCGTATCTGATCCGAACCCATGACTTCCCTTAGTGTTTTGAAAACATAGATCAGTTTTCTAGTCCTGGCAGAAAGAGCTCCAATTTGTTTTTTCCAGTTTAGGTTTTTATCAACATGGATGCCTAAGTATTTAACGTCATCAGTTTGCTTTATTTCTTCACAATCGCAGTTGATCGTTTGTGGCAGACATTTGTGTAGTTTTAGGGTGTCTTTAGCGTTTGGTCTCGTCTTATTCGTAATGCTGAAACAGATGTATTGGGTTTTAGCTACATTCAGCGAGAGTAAATTATTGTTCAGCCAATCTGCTACAACCCTCATTCCAATCTCTGCATCTCTCCTCACTAAGTTCCATGTTTTGCCGTGGAAGATGATAGCAGTATCGTCTGCATATGTGGTGATTTTAGCGTTGGTTAGTTGTAGGTTACACAGTTCGTTTATGTAGACTAGAAACAGAGTTGGTCCCAAAACGCTTCCCTGCGGAACTCCGAACCTGTTTTTGGTGCTATCACTTACATAGGTCGAGACTTTAACCCTTTGTTGTCTTTCCAGGAGATAGCTAGTGAACCAGTCGAGAGCCAGGCCTCTTATTCCAGACTTTTCTAATTTTTTTAAGAGTAGCCTAATCGACACGGTGTCGAAGGCTTTTGCGAGGTCAAGAAATACGCCCAAGCACTTATAACTTTTATCTAAGTTCTTTCCTATTTGACTTGTGAGTTGCATTACCGCGTCTTCTGTTGACCTCTGAGATCTAAAGCCAAACTGGTTCGTGGAAAGTAAGTTATTTTTGTCTAGGTATTGCACTAGTCTCTTATTGATGATTTTTTCCAATAATTTGGCGAAGACACTCAAAAGGGATATAGGACGGTAATTATTTATATCCTCTTTTGATCCTGTTTTGTGAATTGGGTGAACTAGTGAGGTTTTAAAGTGATCGGGGAAAACTCCGGTGGAGATACTGAGGTTATATAGATATGAAAGTGGCGGCAGTATATATTGTTTTATAGATTTAATAATATACGGGGTTATGTTGTCCCAGCCAGGGGCGCTATTGTTTTTTAATTTATCTATTAGTTTGCTAATTTCATACGGGTCTGTGGGTTGGAGGTAGAGTGAATCAGGTGGGGATAAGCTATCTATTGTGTCTTTAGCTATGTCGTTTTCTGTTTTACTAAGCTTGTGTAAGATTTTATTGGCATATTCGCTGCCTACCGAAGTGAAGAAGTTATTTGCTACGTTGACAGCATCAGCAGGAGTTTGGCCGATTTTCAGAATTTCTTCGCTTTTGGATTTCTTGTTTTGTAGATAGCAGATCTCTTTGATTTTTTCCCATGTTTTCTTACTGTCGTTTCTAACTTTTTCTAACTGTCTTCTATAGTAGTTGTTTTTCGTAAATTTAAGGATTTTATTACATAGGTTCTTATATTTTATGTACTTTTCTTTATGTATACTTTCATTTGGATATTTTTTGTATAGTAATTAGGTCATGGTTAGGATTATGCAAAAATAATAAAACCGGCCAAGTGCGAGTCGGACTCGCGCTTGCTCTAACGAGAAGATAAACTAGATTTAGAGACCACCTTATCTTTGTCATTATCAAAATATTATGTCATACATCGACATAGGTAGGTACTTGGTCATTTGCAAATATAAGTTTGTAACAACAACAAAATATTTTTTGTGGAACACAAACAAATATAATAAAACTAAACTACTTAAAAATACATTAAAAACTAAACTAAAAATCTACCTGACTAAAAACATTCTAAAAAACTTGCCCATCACGCTGGCGGCATTCCCGTGCTGGATGGCTAGGCTCAGCCTCTGCGCGAGAAAGCCGCCAGCACGAGGGTCACCCGTCGCCTCCCTCAGGCGCTTGCTGAGCTCCTTGTGGAGCGCGTGTGCTCTCGGGCCCCACGGACCAAGTGTCTCGAAGCCAAAGGGGACAAAGTCGTATTGGGCGCCGAGACACCTGTATTTGCCCCTCTTAGCACGCTCACGAGCCTCGGCCGCCGCGCCCGCGCGACTGGCGGTCATGTTTGATACGCTGCTGGGTGTTGTGAGCTAGTAGGGCTGGTTGGTGTCAGCGGTAACTCATATAATAAATAAATAAAATACTGTAAATTGGTAAAATCGATGTAATTTTGAGGAATGTAATTTCGGATATGTTCATAGGGCCATAGAGCGCAGTTTCCAAAAAAAATGATTTTTTCAGATAGCTCAAATTAGATAGGTACTAAATAGGAGAGATATCGTACTTACAAAGGATGTAGGTACTTACAAATAAACCTTTTATATTAGGTTAGGTTACCCATCACAACAAATAACTTCTAGTCACAGATTAAAGATTCTGTCACCAAAATAAAGGGAAGAAAGAAACACCTATTATGAGAAATAATAAGGGAAATAACTTAGAGAAAGAACCTAAGGGTTCTTTCTAACCCTATTCAATCGATGTAATGTTTCTTTGGTATTCAATTGAAACCCAGAACCCCAGATTTGTATCTGGGGTTAATTTAGGTAAGTTAGTATAAGTATTAAATATTATACGAATACTATAATATTATAGAAATCGTCCTGAAAAGCTTTTTTCAGGACGATTTCTGTGCGATTCTCGTAATGTTGCAGGAATATACCAAGGCGCAGATACCCACAGGTCCTATAAATTGCTCATCGATAGCTTGATGGCAAAAAAGAGAGTAACCTAGGTAAGTAGGTATGGTATAGGTACCTATACCTACTGCTTCGAAAATCAAAACCTTCCTTTGTTAATAAATAGATCCATGGTAGATGGTACCTACAGATCCACATCACGCATCAGTGAGTCCGCCATGATCTACCTAATGATAAAAAAATTACATAGGTACCTACACCTACATACACCTATAAAGTTCGTTAGGTGAAATCTCAAAATAAATCATCTAAGTATATTCCGATTATGATAATGTATAAATGTCTCGACGGTTGAAACCGCTCCGCCGCGCCGCCC
Source organism: Tachystola acroxantha (assembly GCA_963506565.1). Taxonomy (NCBI): domain Eukaryota; kingdom Metazoa; phylum Arthropoda; class Insecta; order Lepidoptera; family Oecophoridae; genus Tachystola; species Tachystola acroxantha. The sequence goes on along the minus strand of OY735870.1, from coordinate 12,257,723 downwards.
GTCGTCGTCGTCTTAGTGTTTACTCGTATTTCAGGAGACAAGCTCCCGCCTCCGCATCTCTTGTTTAATCAGGCAGAAGTGATCTAAAAACATTAATTTATTAATCTGGATAGACAAATGAATATGATTAAGTATGTAAGTAGGTACCTATTTATATACAAACTTGCTTATTTTCATTATCAACAGTCATAGCCTATAATTCGTATCTGTACTGTTGGGGTACACTCTTATAAATGATGCATGTTGTTTCCCGTAGAAGTAGGCAGCGAGAGACGATAACATAGTATAGGTAAATGTAAATTCAAAAATATTGACGTGCACAAATGTACCAACGTACTTACGTACGGTACGTACCTAGGTACCTACTTGTAATAAAGAGATATAGTAAGTATATCTATTATTCTGGTGGACTTTCATCCACACACCATCTGCGATTTGTTCACATTCATCAATATCATCGTAGTAAGTAGGTATCTAGATATACCGCAGCACTTAGCCACTTTTAAAATCATCGCCAGTTTGCTCTTATATTATACGAGATATAATTAGGTAAGTATGTCCTTTTCATTCTACATCTGCAGATTCTTCCGCCAAAATTCGCTCAATCTATTTTTTCGGAACTCTCTCACTTACCTAGGTGATAGATATACTGAGTACCTACTTACTTACTAACCATATTTTATCATATTTTACTGAACGATTAAGATTCGTAAACGATTACCTACTGATGATACGGGTTACCTACACCATTGCGAATTACGTTTGGTCGAAACACTTTTGAATTGCATTTGGCCAAAAAGGTCTTTTATAGGCACATTGGCTGGGCCCAAACTGGCCCTGCCCCCTTACCATGAAGTCTTATAGCAAAACATAAAAATACAATACAAAAGTTATAAAATAACAAAGTATTATTGAAGTAATCCTGCTATAAGACTTCATGGTAAGGCCCCTGGGCTGCTAAACTATAAAATTAGTGATTGTTTTCCCGCAGCGACATGATTTTTTTAGGTAGTAAGTACTTACCTAGTAGTCGATTTATTATGATTGAAACATACGAGTTTTAAACTGGATGTCGTCTCTAAAAGACGTAGGTATTATGTACGATACATATTATTAATAGTTTTAGGTGTCACTGAACATATCAACATAATACCTACCTACATACTTATGTTTAATTTACCACTTCTATTGCACGAAGACGGTAATAAATAATAATTTATGAAGGGTTTTTATTTGGCTAAAACCCCATTTAAGTAATGTAAGTAGATGTCGGTTCCTAATTAGGATATTGAGTGATGATGGATTATAGATAGAGATAGCTATCACATTGAACTAACCGCCTACTTATAATAATTTACCTAGATCATCTATTACCGATCATCTATTAGCCGACCAACCAACCCAAGATCTAATCTTCTGGACCGACCCATTGTTTATTATCCATGAATAATAAAATTATTATGATGATTTCACAAGCGGCACGGTAAAAGCAACTTTGACACAATGTTGTCCAAAGCAATTGCTTTGTACTGCCTTCCAGATTCAGATCAGGATTGTAAATACGTAACGTTATGTATGTGCGTGCCGCGCAGGAACAATATTCTTGCGTCGCATTTTACGTAATAAAGAAAGCATGGAGTGGTCTGTTTAAGTACCTACGTCACGTAAAATTACGAGGCGCGATGCACGATAAAAATAAATATTGTAGGTATAGGTACCTATATACCTATCTCTTTCTTTAGATAAGTTAGGTATTATTTTATTAAGGGCCTTCCATGAGCCAACTAGCGCCGCCATTCTTGAAAAAATAATATATTCCAATTAAGTAAATCAATTTTATTAAAAAAACTATTTACATAATGTTTATTAGGATGAATAGGTACTATTTTTCAATACATGGCATAATTGCGACAAGCTAAGTTGTAGTTCACAAATGTGGCAAAAAACGGCCGTGTTTCGCAATTATGCGAACTCCAACTTACCGACATTGAATCACGTTATAAATAAGCATTTAAAAAATAGTATTTATCGTAATAAACATTTCGTAAATGTTTTTTTTTTAATATAATTGATTATATTGGAAGATATTATTTTTTAAGATTGGCGGCGCTTATTGGCTCATGGAAGGCTAAGGCGAGGTGTTGGGACGTTTTTAAGTTTTTCGATGAAGGCTACGGCACTAACTACTGAAATTAAAGGCCTGAAAAAAATATATATCAATCTTGGGGTATCTATTTAGGGACTGTTGGCTCCCGAAACACGATTGGACAAACTTCGCTCGATAGAAAAAAATCACAAACATACCCCTTTCCTGTCTTTTCACTGAGTAGTGTGTCTAAACTAAAACAGTTATTCATACAAAATATATATCAAAATGTAGGTTATTATAAATAGAGGAGCTTGATAAATTAAAAATCTGTTGTTTGTAACGTTTTTTTTATACCAGGCAAAGTTTAAGAAAAAACACAATTTGTATAAATATAAATGCACGGCGCTACGAGCTTCAGTGCGCCGCTGGGCGCTGTCGAGGTCGGACCTGTATCGATTTTTTCCAAATGTTCCACTTTGGTCTTTGCCTTGGTTGCTCTCACGATCGTCATAACGTAATAAAATTTAAAATAATACGAGTCGAATTTGGTCACACCTATACTTTAAGATTATTAGTTTACTAATCACGGAATGATTGTGCATCGTTTTGAATAAAAAAAGGACTCATAACCTAAAACAGATATTCCTTAACACAATAGATTTTTCGCGAACCATGTTTTTGAAGTCATCATATTACACGTGACACGAACACCAGTGTCGAGTGTCGTATATTGGAAGCGAGCAGTGGTCTGATAATTGCAGATGAAGACAAGTAGGCTAACATTACAGTGGGGCTATAACATTACGGTTCTCAAAACGATCAAATCATACCATGTCATAACGGCCGTGAAAGGGACAGTGCTATTGCATTGGTATAGCGGCGTCTCTGTTTGGCGCGCCATGACATGGTATAATTGCATCGTTTTGAGAACGGTAATAGGGGGCCGGTCAGTAACTTCCAAATAGACCAAAGTGGAACAGGCCAAAACAAATGACTATTGACGGTGATTTGTCCCACAGAGCAAACGAACAAACAGCAATCGAACTTAAGATAGTTTGTACGTAGTTGCTACTTGTAAAACTATGTACAGTGAATATCACATAAAGTTTGCCACATTTTACTCTACGCACACTCGCACAGTGATAATAAATACGGGCCAGATTTCAATAGCTATGCAAGTGTAGCTGTGGTGTGTAATGTGGTGTGCGATATATACCTGTTTTACTCTAAGCACAGTGATAATACGGGGCAAATTTCAATAGCTACGTAGTTATAGACTAATGCAATATACACTGTGCCTACTTTTAAAAGTACAGTCAACAGCACATAATGTGTGTCATGTTTTACCCTACGCAGTGATAACACGGGCCAGATTTCACCATCACTGACGTCACACCTGACACCAATAATAATACTTACCTAACATCACGTTACAAAATTCGTCATTTATTTAGTTTTATTGATACACTTGACAGTTTGTCACTTAACGTCAAAGACAGATTTGTTGTAATGTAACCTCTATGGTTATTAAAATTTTAATAAATTTTGTATTTTATAAGAATTTATGCTCAATTTTTTATTAAATCGCGTGAAAGTACTTTCAAAATATATTCCCCTAGCAAATAATTAGATTATTCCTATTTTTCACTTTTATTACAACAATATTACCTAATTGACATTCCTATTATTCCAGGTCTTTTTTTCCGTCAGATTAGTATTAACATAGTATTTTATTCTACTACGTCATACACATCACTACGCTACGTTACGTCAATATAAATAACTTAAAAAATAATTAAAATATATAACCTGTAGACGCGAATTTGACTGCACTGAACCCACTCCGGACGGTCGGTTTAACGTAGGTATGTCTGCTTATGACCTTCCGTATAAATAAATACGTTTAAAAGTACAAATTGCTTTACTTTATTGTCAACTAGCTTCTGCCCACCACTTCGTCTGCGCAGGATTATAAATTATAGCCTATGTGTTATTTTGATGTATAATATGAGCTATATTATTGTAAAGTTTCATTCAGCAACATCCATCCATCCATCCATCCAAACTTGCGCATTTATAATATTAGTGGGAGTGGTATGGGATAGTCACGAGAACAGCCCGTGTTAGGGCCAGTGTAGAAGTTGAAGCCTGGTTGGCGGCGAGAGGTGAACAGGAGGGGTGATGATGATGATACGGTTCCGAGTTGACATAATGTGCGACAACATTTAGTATAGACAAAAGTTCAAGATTGAAAGAAATATTTTCCGACAATCGCGAAAATTGAAATAAGTAACTCCGAAGCTGTCAGACTTGGGATATCCCTATTTGGCATTAAATGGGTCGATAATGTTGTCACCGACAAGTGGACTTCGGTATATCGTCTATCCGTGGGACATTCTGCATAGGTATTATTATGGGTAGCGAGCTGTGACGTCACAGTGAGGACACTGGTTACGCTTACTCTGTGTACCTGCGCGAGTAATGACCCCGATCAATGCGCGTCATCCCTCTCTCGCCCCTCCCTCGCCCCGCACCTCACCCCCTCACTAGGCTCAAATGACCCAATGGCCTCGCCTTAAGGCAGATATTTATACAGGGAGCCCACGGCTATGCCCGTGCTACTATGCCACATGTAGCAGAGAAATAAGGACATTTCTCTGAGTATAATATATGTATGTAGATGTTCGTTAAATTGAGCGTTTCATGAAATCGTCAATCATTTCATGAAATGGTGGCATTTCACGAAATCGTCAAGTTGTGCTGGGCAAATCATTTAAACGTCAACGTTCGTCGATTTGTCCAACCACGTTTGATCAGATCACCATTAAATATGTAAGTTATAAATAATTATGAATATATGTATAACGAACGGTTTTTGTGTGACTGTCATAAAATTCGCAACGTTTCGAACACTTTTCCAAGTTTCCTACACACTTTCTTATATAATTTGCACATTATTATTCATACAATATTAACAATGACAAAGCGCGCTATCAGCGCCTCTAGCGGTAGTTATTGCTATTTTTCTACGATATGGTCAATTGTGTTTGGTCATATTACGAAATAGCCGTGCCTTTGTTGGGCACTCAGAGAAATAAGGTCCTTATTTCTCTGAGGTTGGGCATATTGTCAAACGCTTTCTATTCATTGATTTGGCCAAGCTATTTCGTGAAATGACCAATAGACATTAAATTTGACGATTTCGTGAAATGCCACCATTTCATGAAATGGTAGATTATTTCATGAAATGTTCAATTAAACGATATGACCACGACATAGACAATATTCTATTAACATCAGACCAGGCTGTATGCCCTAGTTGGCTTTGCCTTTTCCACTGGAGTGGGAAGAATTTTGCAACAAAAAAAAATATTCATGTCTTCATGTATTATTTCAAGATTATTTCCTTGTTTCTTAGTGTATGATAAAATTGTAATGTAAGTGAAGTTGTAAAGTGGAAACCAATTTCCAATGTTCTATGTAAAAAGTATACTTAAGAACATATTTTGTATCAAAAAATATAATTTATTTATCCTCCTACTCCTCACGTGAACTATGTTTAGTTTAGTTGATGATCACCCTAAAGATCTCTAATATAAAATGCAGCCTTTGATTTCTCCTGTTGGTAAGTACATAATCTTAAACAATTTGGGTTAGAGTGTCGCTAATTTTCGATCACAATTTTTGTCTTTTTTCCTCAGCCCAAACTGAGGAAAAAAGACAAAAATTGTGATCGAAAATTTCGTCTCTAAATAACACCCCCTTTTTATGATACCATCGGAAAGGGGACTCTTTGGGGATGATTTTTTGTCGAGGTAATTTTTTTGTCCGATTAACCCCTGTCAAATTAAGGGCTGTACATATACCCATCAATGTACCAATGCCCATCAACTGCCCTTAAATTACCAGTATCTTGCGAAAATGGTAGTTTATTTCATTTTCTCTGCAATATTATGAAAATAAATACTATTTTGCTGCTAATTAACTGGCAAAAATACAATAAAACATCAAATAACATATATAATATCACTTTAAAGTTTGTGTTCACGTTTTTGTAAAAAAAACTTACGAAGTTCGATTACTAAACTGCTGTTTTTTAATAACTACAGTTTTTTTATCAACGCTGGCTAATGTATTTACTTATTTGTAGGTGTTGATGTTTAAAATGAAACTTGATTAGTATTAATATCATTCTGTAATTTGATTCGATGCCTATTTGTTCAAATTAATTAAATAATAACATTTTAAATTCGTTGACGACTTCTGGGTCAACCAAACAGCAAAATGTACCAGTACTCGTCATGCATATGAAATAAAGACAACTAAAGCGATATTGCTTACTTTCCATACCAGTACTCGTAAAATAATATTTTTTAACTTCCCAAAACACAATAAAACATCCCCAAATGCACATAAACATCCCAAACCCTACGATGTGTTTTCGTATGGTTTGGGACGTTTTTGTACATTTTAAAAACATCCTAAAACACACAAACCATCCCAAAACCCAAAACGCACAAAAACTTCCTAAAACACACAGCTACACACGAAACATCCTATAGTGCACAACACGTCCCAAACCATATGAAAAAAACACGGTTTGTACGCGACATACCTAAGACGAATGATCATTAAAGACTTTCATGGTTATTTTTTTTTTACGTTTGTGTCAGATTAACTACACAAAAACGATATACCATATATGACGGCTATTGGGACATGGGTATGTCGAATATCTGTCCAAGGACATGCCGGATCAAATACCGGGCAAAGGGGTATTATTTCATATAAGTCTAAAAATATCTTATTTCATCTTAAAATTAAATAAACATTATTTAATTATATAAAATTTCAATAAATTGTTTATACCTTTGCACCATTTTATTTCCTGTGGGTCTTATATGTATAATGGCCGTAGCTCCAAAACCAAAAGTGAAAAGCTCAAAATGTGACGGATATTGGGACAGTTCCCTTACCTAACCTTTTTTTTCTGAATTGCACAAAGTCCAAGTAGATTTATTGCTTAAATCGGGGTTTAAATAATAAAAAAAGGGTGTTTTCATGTATCCAGTTGTTACCTCTAGTTGAAAAGGCAACCTTACTGAACAAAAGCGAAACAAATTGAATGCATAGACTGTTAATTACTATAGTAAGTAGTTATTCTCTTCCCTTTGTACACTACTATGCCTGCCTTCTATGTAATAGTCGTTTGGGGTGTCACCAGTGCCGGATTAAGCCAGAGCGGGGCCTGTAGAAAATTAATCTGTCAAGAGGCCCTTGGTGTGCTTTAGGATCTCAAGTTTAGAGTATTAAATAAAACAAAACTGTTACAAATAAACTTTTCTGGATTTAATATGGCCAAATTTAGAGATAACACTATCAATATTGACTTCTTTAAGCAAATCATGTTCTATATTCATCAAAGTGAGATGATTAAGACATTCTTGGCCCATCGTGTTCCTTAACTCATGTTGTGGTATAAATGCTAGTCTAAATGTCGATTATAATTAAATCGAAAGAGAATGAATTTCAGAGATAATATCAGAAAAACACTTAGATAAATTCGGCCCTCAAAAATGAAAAAAAAGCAAATTTCAAATGTTGAAAATTTATACCGATGGGAGATTCAACCTGTGACCATTCCGTGACACATTCTTACCAACTGAACCACCCACTGAGGCCCACGTCACTTTTGCAGGTTCAAGTCCTGCCCACAGCTAGAAATTTTGAAAAATGAAATTTATACTGTTATTTGAGTAAGTAGGTTTTTTTTGTCACATTTAGCATATATTAATTGCCTACCATTCCTGCCAAAGATTATATTACGACCCTATTTCATACAGGTAAAAATAAACCCAGTTTCCTCACAATGTTTTGATCATTATATTATATTTGGATTTTTTTGGAAAAAGCAGAGTAAAAATAACTCATTGATAATATGTGGATAACCTATGCACCGAACCTGGCCCTCAGTATCTGAACTGAACTGTCTTTTGGAGTATATTGTATAATATGTGATATGCTCATAATCTTAGATTGAATTAGTAGGTATGCTGTCTATTTTAAAGTCTTCATTTTTATTCAAGAGCTAATATGGAATGTATCATACTGTAATAGGTAGGTATATGTAACACCACAGACGATGCTCTCATTATTGGTGCAAAGCCATATTGATTACATAATAAATACACTTGGGATTTGTGTTGCCGAACTATCAATAGTTTTCATCTGAAAAAGCCAATACTATCGATAGTGCAGAACGTTGCAATACTATCGACCAAATGCAATACTATCGATAGTATTGTTGCTCGTAAATAACAAACTATCGATAAACTATCGATAGTCTATCAATAGTCGACTATCGATCGGTAACGCTACTTGGGATATAAAATCTTATTGTGCGTAACTCAATAAACAGGTCAGACTATTTATTTTAAAATATAGGTAGATACTCACATGACCCACATCATGTAGCCACCCTAGTGAGCTGGTCCATGATCAGAGCACCTTAACTAGGGGTTGGAGAGGTGCTGTGGTGCAAAATTGCAAATTATTCAAAGAAGTAATTCATAGGGAGTTGCATTCAACACTGTTGAGATTGATGTTCTATTGATCCTATAATGTGGTATTGATTCTGGTTTACGCTTCTTATTTTAAAATGTAGTAGGTATTTAACGCGCGTAAAAGTAACTGCTGTCTCTTTCCTAATCTTATTAAATGAAAAGGATATGCTACCCTTTTTACATTACATTTTAAGAGCAAAAACTATGAATAATTTACATTTTTATTATAGTTACATGTCTACTTATTATAACTATAGGTAATAAAGTAAGCTATCTTATCTATAGCTACGTGAATTCATACATGTACTGTATAAGCTCGTATCAACTTACTGATCACTAAAGGCGAACGCGCTCTTATCCGCGCCGTATTCGCTTTAAATACCGCACACAATACATGTGACATTGATATTGAAGCGAGTGCCATTACACAAATGTAACATGTAGCATTGGATGTCAGAGATTTCTAAAAGTCGTTGCATGTGCGCGTACCGTACTGACCAGTGCGCGTCCGCCTTTACCAGCCTCTGGCATTGTCAGCAGCAATAGTGTGTCTGTGAATCTGTTTCCAGCTAGTCTTATCTCGTAGCAGCATAATGTAACTCTCCTAAAATATTTATTTAACATGGAGTGGTGATATCAATATTTAATTTATTATCATGGTGGATATACAACTGAATAGCTATTGTAATTACCTACTTTTCGTTTTTCTGTTGTAATTCACATTTCCTGTTTCTGTGACACTTATGAGTACCTAGATTATTTTATTATGAGACAGACAAATATTCAAAATACTTCTGTTTTAAATGTGAGATTACTAGTTGACATCATTTTTGATTAAATTTAAGTTCATTACAAACAAGACCATAAATCTTAAAGTTTACCGGTATTACCCAAATAGGTTTGGGCAAATGGTTGTTTGTAATAAGTAACTATATTGCTGTTGGAGATGTGCTACCTGTCACAACAATAATTATCGCGACACAAATCCGTTTGATATCAATAGGTATCTGTAGACTGCAATTTTTTGGCCTTAATTTGAGGTAACTTTTGTTTACCAAATTCGATCAAGTTTCAATTGCGATGACACTTGTACTGTATGACATCTCTCTAACTCTTATCTATGAAATGCTTACTAGGTTTGGTCCGCGAAAAATCCCTAGGGGATCCTGATGAACCGATGAGGTCATCAGCATCCCCTAGTAGATCAACAGATACAAAGGCAGTGTTTAAGAATTTTTATACTTCTTTCAGATCATGAATCACGACAAAATACTCACCAGACTGAAGAGCAGCAGGTTCCTGACGAGAACTCACCGCTACTCCAAAGGTTCCCCCAAAATAACGCCCCGGCAGGAAGAAGTACTTTAAGCACAGCAACAATCAGCTTGTTGCTCATAGTACTGTTATCTGGAGTAGTCATTGGAATTTATCTTCTAGTGATACAGAGTAATTCAGGTAATAAAATTTACATAAGACTAGAATAATTTCAATTGAATTGGTGTTTTAAAAAATGTACCTTTAATGAATGTACACACGAAGACAGAGATAAGTATACAGGGGGTCTCAATAAGGTTGAGATTTTCTCAAGAACTACTGAACCGAATTTAATCATTATTTTACAGTTACATAGCTTCAACTTTTATCAATCTAACAGTGAAAAAAATATTTCAATAGGTCAAGTAGTTTTTGAGATAATCTCAACCTTAAAAGCTCTCCTGTACACCTTTCTTTGTCTTCGACCGTACATTCATTACTACTATATTAGTTTTTTGTAATATTTTGTTTCCTACCTTGATCATAATCACAACAATTAATTTCAATACAGTTACAAAATTAAAACACCAAACTAATAGATTAAAATTCACAGATCTACTCCTTAATAAATAATTTTACTCTTTCTCAGAAAACGTTTTGCCGCCTGTCGAGATGCCGCTGCAGCTGGTCAGTCGGTCGCAGTGGGAATCCGTTAGGAAGCCTCTATCGTCACTTGTATTGTCGCCAATGAAAACGAGCCACGTGGTAGTAATGCAGACGGATACGGATCAATGCTACAATTTGGGTGCCTGTACTTCCCTCCTCAATGACATGCAGGTATTTTATTTTTTAATTTATACTAGCACTCGTCGCTTCTGCATAATACCCTCTTGGAATGAAACCTGTGATAACTGAGATCCTAGCTTACAAAGTGAAATACAATAACATTTAATTTTATTACATACAATGATATTTATTTTAGTAGTAGCATAGAATACGAAATATGTAGTAGTATCCTTTTTTACCGTTCTTGTCGTGCATCCACACAGGCAGAAACTGAGTTTTTAAAATATATAGAGAATAATTTAATAAGTAGAGAGAAATACACTTCGACCAAATTAAATGATTACATGGCTCATTCGCACCTTTTAAGTATTGACCATTTTTGACTTGATTAGTTTTATTGAACCACATTGTATTATTATATTTTCCATTTCTTAGTGAAATGGTAATCCATAAATGGAAAATATATCGCAATTTGTTGAAGTTATTTGATCGAACCTTGTCGATGTTAAAATATGGGGTTAGCAAAGGAGTTCTAATTATTTAATATTTACTTGTACTACGATCACGATGTTCATGAATAATTCGATATTCCAAAAAAACTTCATAACCATAATATTCGCTTGTTCCCAAAACGCTTGTGGTACCAAGCCGTCCAGTAGTACCACGGGGAATAAAAATTCCCCGTTGTACTACCAACATTTTTATTGAAATTATGTTAGAATCTTTTTAGACAAATTTTATACAGGTTGATAGGGAGATGGGTTCAAATGCAAAGCTTTAAGGCGACGATGCTAGAACGGTCCATTTAGAATCATTTGAGCCATGGTTGTCTTAGACGAAGTCTGTATTTTTTTAAACCTATTTTTTATTGTTTTTGGCGAAATAACCCAAAGTTTTACAATTAATTGCGGATAATGGATCCTGGATATTTCAAAAATTAACATTTTTTATGAACAGTCTTGACAGTTCTTGTCATTTTTGACAGTTCTTACCCCTAAGGTTTATGAGAGGCGTAACAAGGTTCCATCCCATTGAACACGCCCATATTATAAACTACATAATCTGCGTTTTAGTAACGTCCTCTAGTGAGTAGCTATTAAAAGCCAAAGTAGCTATGAAGCCTTCATTATTTCCATGTGGGTTCCTTTACTGATCCGAGTGGGTTACAATGTCTCAAGATCCCCAGTGCTAAATGATGTCATTAACAAACAAAGGATCAGCTTTCGTGTACCTGCTCCATGATCAGGGTCGGTCGGGTCGATTGTCGATATAATGTTACACCACATAACCTAGATCTTTAGGCAGTTGTCCCACCGCTGGCGATGAGCGAGTAAAACTATCTACTATATAACGAGTGGGCGAGCAGCGAGTGGCGAGGATAGTTTTGTAGCTCGGCTATAGGCCGCCGGCGAGTAAGCGAGTAATAATGGGCTATTTTTTCGCGCAATTTTTGTGTTTAATATCACGTTAAATTAATCAGAAAAAGTTCGCGAATGACAGTACGGTGAAATTATTGGATTATTTATGCAAGATCTGAAGTTTCAAGCTTTTATCAAGAGTTCCCGCTACAAGTTCGGGAGTGAACGTGACTGTCGAGCTGCTTCGTCCAGAGTGAAGACGCTACGGCGTCTCCTCTGGATGAAGACATAAAGACGCGGCTACCCAGGGTGAAGACGCTACTGCGACTCCCCTGGAGGAAGATAGAAGACTATTGAATATATTGAATTTTCTGTAACATGACATTGGCAAATGACGAACTGTCGAGACCATTAATAAAATAAATAAATAAATGAATATTATCGAGTATCGCTGCGTCTCTTTTATTTACAGGGAATGTACTATCTATTGTACGTTTCTTGCGTGAAAAAATAGCCCATGGTTACTCGCTTACTCGCCGGTGGCCTATAGCCGAGCTACAAAATTATACTCGCCATTCGCTGCTCTCCCACTAGTTTTATAGTTGATAGCTCTACTCGCTCTTCGCCGGCGGTGGGACAACTGCCTTACGCATTATGACTTTTCATTGTGGATTACTTGTTGGATTTATTAAATACAAAAGAATAGAAGAATAGAACAACTTTGTCCTATTTCTGACCATGGATCATTTGAATTGTTAATACTTAGTATATAAATGATCAATAGTAACACTTGTACGTATTTAGTATATAGTATAGTACGATTTCAAGTCTTACGACGCAAATAATAAGAACTGTCAAAAGTAATAAGTGTTACTATTGATCTGCTGTCGACTGTACATCTACGTATACAAAAGCATTGCAATTTAGGCCGCGGTATTATTTACTGCGTAAAAGAGTAATCGAGTCCGTCTCATCAGTTTTCGTACGAGATTTTTTTTTGTACCTATATGTTAGAAATATTTTGATGACGAATTATTCTTGCACATGCTAGAATAATTCGTCATCAAAATATTCCTAACATAATATTTAATTGACTATTTTTTTACAATTTCAGATGACTTCGATATCAGAGCAGAACTCCTTGCCTTACAACTTCCTAGTCTCGTCGAATGGGCAAACGTTCGAGGCGCTCGGATGGAGCCAGCATTCCCCTCTGTTTCCGGAGTACTCGCCAACCCCCTTAGTTTTAGCTTTTATAGGTAAGGTTTATTTTAAATATATTTAAAGGTCAGATTTATAAACGATAACACATTATTACAAAAACTGACAAAAACGACTGCTCTTTGACATAATATGTATCGCATAACAGTTCCGTGATCAAGATGAATCTAACAATATATCGTATGTACGGACAACAGCAGATCAATGGTAACACTTGCAGTACGATTTCAACTCTTACGACGCAGATAATAAGAACGGTCCAAAGTCTCAAGTGTTACACTTGATGTGCTTTGGTGTGTACCATGTACCATACATCGAAATCCATCAAACCGTTTAGACTACGAGGGCAATAAAGGAACTGATGTACATGACGTACATCCCAATTACCTCCTTCCGGCAGTCGGGTAGAAATACAGAAACCAGCCAGGTGCCCAAGTCACACAGTTTATCATATACAAATAAACAATAACGTTATCATTTATATTTGGGTTTGAATTACAGGTAATTTCACCGAAGTATCGCCGTCCCGTGCACAGCTAAATGAAGCCAAAGACTTTTTTGCCGTATCAGTAAGCTTACAATATTTAGACCCATCATTCCTTGTTATCGGTAGACGCACTAGGTTTACACCAAAGTACCTTTTTGAAAGTCTAATGAGCTTGCCACAGTGGGATAGTAAATTATCTGATATGTAATATAAACTACACAATTGGTCGTGCGTGCCTATAATATAATAGCTGGAGTGTGAGACGCGACGATTTTTACTAGTGCCGAAGAGTCAATGTCAGATTTTTCGCGAAAAATAGTAAAAAAAATCATTCTCACATACTTTAATAGGACTTGAGCGCCTAAAAAATTTATGTATGTCTGAATAAATTTTGGTTAAGTATTTGTTCTCATACTGTAGTAGGTTATAAGTGTTATAGGCGTTGGTTTGGCTAGGTTAAAACAAAAACCGCAACAAAATAACCAAAGCACAAACAAAGAATTTATCTACGGTTGACAGTAATGACTGCAAATGGCAGTACTGATACGCAAATGGTGGTGCCCGGGAGCTGTATGTATGATTGCGATATGGTTGCCATTTGTTATATATATTTATTTATAACCTGCGAACTTTGTACCTAATTTATTAGTTTATGAGCCGTGCATTGCAATTTATAATATTTTATTTCTTTACTTTCAATTCTATTAATTTGAAGAAAATCAACAAATCGATATTTTATATATTGTTCTATAAATTGCGACGCGACGCTGCCTGAGATCTAATAAGTCTACCCAACGAAGGAGAAATAGGGGAAATAATCTGTGTATAAGCGAATTTTGGTACAGTTGTAGGTAAAGGTATCCTAAACAACACACTAAAAGTACTGAAGGGTGGGGGTCGAGCTAACGGGTAGGCGTGTGTAAAGGTCCCCTTTTCAAGTTTTTCGTAAATAACTCGTAAACGGTGGCCCATAGCAAAAAATGACCTTACACATAATTAATCTACATAACATTCTCTACAGAAAAGATTTACACTTTTTCACTAAATCATATTTGGAAACAGCAGTCGCTGTCTTCGATATAAGTCTAGGCCGGTACCTATACTAGGTACATTAGCTCGCGGAAACCCGTGTCAAACTGCTAGGAATTGGAGAGATCGTCTTCGTACTGCTACTTTTATGGAAATAATCACTCAAATAATACGGAATCGATTACATGATGACGTCCTTCACTCCAGACGAATTTGGCGCGCACCAAATCTTAATTACAGTCGCTGTGCTAACCGTTTACTGCGGGCGATAAATATCAATAAGGGGAAGCAACCTAAACAACATTTTTTATTGATTTTTTAAAAGCCGTAATTAAGCTTCTGATGTTTCAACGTAAATTGCATTTTCAATGAATTGACCCACTGAGCACGATTTACAATTCAAAAAAAATTGGCAACCACTACAATCGTTTTAAATCACTCAAACTCAAAACTAATGAAAACTACCAAAAATAAAACTAGGTTTACCTTGTTTTATTCAATAAAATTGGTTTGTTAAATTCCGTGCATTAGGACATTTTTTGCTATGGACCACCGTTTACGAGTTATTAACTGAAAAATGGGACCCCTCAACCAGTTAGCTCCACCCCCACCATTCAGTACTTTTAGTATGTTGTTTATAACACCTTTACCTACAACTATACCAAAATTCGCTTATACACGAATTATTTCCGCTATTTGGCAGTTTTTGGTCTTCGTTGGGTAGGCTATAAGGGCCGATGCACAACGCCGCGGTGCAGCGCTGCGCCTGCGCACGTCAGCGCCATGTACCGCGCCTGTGACTGGTGCCGTCCGACATCGTACACCGCATGACGTCGCCCACGCGTAATCGCTCAGATTACGCATAATGTTATAAATGCAAATCCCCCTTTTCTTTTACTAAATTGACGACTAACCAATATCATTGTAGCTAATTCTATAGCGGCCACTTAGGCGAATCATGAACAACTGTCACTGTCGTTCATATGCTAGCAAGCAGGACGCTTAGACTGATATTAGCGCATTACTATTATCAGAGTCTTATTTTAATTTCAACATAACTTCCAGCTGTAACTTTCGCGTTGTATGCCATTTGAAATACTCCATTGAAATACCAAAATTAGGTAAGTGGGTAGCACAAAATGAACTGAACAGTGATGTAGCTATAGTTGTAAAAATAGCATAATGTCCAGTAAATGCATTCGACAGCACGTCACAAGTGTAGTGTAGTGTGATTTAAGTACTCGCGGCGATGGCGTAATTAACTGTAGGTACTGTAAGTACGGGTATAAAGTACCTAAGAACTTTCCATTGTTAACTACTCTTTATGTGCTGTCGGCTGTACGTATCAGAACCATAACATAATACTTATTATAAAATTAATAAAGATAAGAATTTTGTGATATTATAATCCTAAATAGACAATTAATATAATTTGTACATGGAGATGAATCTTTTATTAAATAACTAAACTACATTTTATAAACCAATAATAATTTATTGATATTTTGATGTTACCACTAAAGACGATGAACCACAAAACAGAGATAGGTAATATTTTGTTTCGAAAAAAGTAACAAACAGCTTTAAACATTATGCATGTACACACCAGGTTCATTACCTTGGCCTTGTACATTAGCATCACCTACATTAGCGTAAACTTAAAACTACAGATTATCTTCTGTATTAATCAATCTCCAATTTTCTGAAATTACCCTGTACTGATACAAGGTCTCCGTTTCCCTTGCTTCTCGAAGATATGATCCCTCTGGTGCTGAGAATCTCCATGTCGTCGAGGCTAATGACTCTCTTCCTCTGATCGCGTAATAGTTGTTTGGTGTAGGTGACCATATCTTGCAAGGGTATTGGTCCACCATAGATTGTCGGAAGGCAAGAAGAATCCATATATTTGTGCAACTGTTTCAAATTTGTGTGAATCTGAAACCATATCACATAAATGAAGAAAATAATTATCAGAAAACATTAAGAGGCCCATTGTACTTTTACCCACTGGGTGGCCTTTTGACCCAGTTCAGTTAAAAATATTGAGATTGAAATAAATTCCACAGGTTAGAAATCAGTATTTAGATCAATCTGACCAGTGGGCTTAATCCTGGTGTTAAATTGCCAATTTAAAATAATGCAGGTATTACTCATGTAATTAAAGTTTTTAGTTGTTTTACGCTCAATTCGGCAATATTCTGCCCTGTTCACACACGGGGGCCGTCTCCTTAGAGTAAGCGAGCGAGCGCTCTCAGGCGATGGCACAGGTACTTATTGGTGTGTAATGAAAACGCAATATCGAAATGTTTGTCTTACATGAAGCCTTTCTCCCATTTTCGGCGTGACTTTGCTGATTGCGAAGTCTATGATGTATTTGAAAGCGGTGGGAATATTCACGATGTGAAACTCTTTATGACGCATTGGCAGCGATTGCTGAAATAAATACAATATATGAATTGGATGCTCTCCCAGATTTCAATAGTATAGACAGATGCACATTGTCATTGCACATTGTAAGGAGACTCGTGTTGAAATAATTATTTCACTGGTGTGGTCAAAGTAAGTAAATTAGGAAAAAATTAACACATAGGTAGGTACTTAAGCAAACATGTGACCGACCGCCTCTCTGTGTAAATACTTTTTCTACATCTTACTGTCTGTAGTGTACTACTTTTTTAACCGCCTCAAATTTTCATTCAATACAAGTTGCTCATCACGTTGAACGTCAACGAGAAACTTGAAGTATACCATTGGTATTGGTACCACTGGTCATGTTGCGCGCCAGCTGGCAACATCGGGCGTCGTTGTGCAACGTTGCCGATCTTGTTGAGCGTCACGTGTTGCGCGTCAAGTATTGTTTCCTAGTGGTTTAGTTAAATATCTTTCGATTCTTCTATAGGTACTCGTTGGCGGAAGTTAAAGCAATGGTAAGTGTGTATTAGCAATCACCTCGCCCCATTTAATGAGCCGCCCGAAGTCTGACGGGTTCCACGTGGTGACGTGCGCGGCCGTCATGCCGCCGCCGTCGCCCACGTGGCAGAACCCGCACACCTGGTCCGTGGGGTCATCCAGAAGCGACTCGTACACAACCATGTGTACGCGGCACATGTCCCAGCAGTTGTACTTGGTTGTGTTGAATTTACCTTAATGACATATAATTTAATATTTTACACACATACTTAACTTACAAAGGGATAAAATTTAATAAACACAATAAAAGACTTTGCCACATTTCAATGAAGCTTTGCCCCAAAAAATCTTTGTTCAAGTTCTCTTGAAATTATCGCAACGCGTGGGCGCTGTCATTGTGCGCTACAAAATACGCCCGAACACTTTCTGTCAGTGGCCCGGCCATAGGCCACTAGTGTATATAACAACAAATTTTATTATTTGTGTATTTTTACATGAAAAATTAAGGTATACTTTTTAAATTTAATTAATGGCATCAGTATCGTGTATATTATCACCCCTGAGTCGCTGGTCGTTGACTAAAACAACACCCTGTATAGGGTGGGGGCAAACCTTTGCCTAACAGTGGGACATCCCGGGCTGATAAACAAATAAATAATGATGGTGTTTGTTCGATACAATCAATTTCAAGAGTAGGTAACATTTAACCCGGGCCCAAAGTCCAGTGACCTAGCCACTGCGCCACCGCGCTCTATATTATAAATAATAGTTGCTCATAGGTAATCTTTTATCACGCACACAATCACAGTTCTGTAGCGACCACAGGCACACGCTTATAGCATATTGCACACACAACAACATGAAACAATTAAAAATGTCTTACTCATGTTATAAACGATGACCCGACGACCGTTGGCGTCACGAACCGGTGAAACGGCTATATACCTTGAAATAAGAAAATTGCATTATTCAATAGAACTGGAATTACTTATATCACCTCGCAAAACAATTCGCAATGCAGGTACTTTGGCATTACACATCTTATTTGTGACAAAGTTCAAGGCTGCAGTTACGCCCGCGCCGTGGGAAGTTTCACGTTGAAAATGAACATTACATAACTGCATATAGTACTTCTTGTGACTGACAACTGTGTTAGTAGGTTAACAATACAAAGTTAGTGGGTAAAATCGTCGCAAGTTTAAGGAATATTTCATTGTACTCGCCTTAACAATATTGACCCTTAAATTGTCCAAGTTATCAAATCAGTAACAGAACGTGATATCATATTTTAATTTCATTAAAATAATGATTTTTCTAGAAGAGACTAAATTCCTGTAAAAGCCGTTAAAGTAATTCCATTCCTGTCTACTTATAACAACTTCTAATATGTACTTATGATATTTAAGTAGGTTTTTAGAGTAATTGTTGAACTCACCATCATATGATTACTCACGTAAAAAATGCATGCATTTAGTATTAGAGTCAAGAATTAACTTCAAAAATACATAATGCAATGTTATTGTTTTATAACAAGAGTAGAGACAAAGGGGCGCATGCAGTGTAACTAGATGTTAACTTATATTTTCAATTAAACCAAAAAAAATCGCTAAACATTTTGGTCGGCATTAATTAGTTAATGTAATTTTTGGGGATCCTTGTGAGTTACGATAACAATTTAAATTGAGCAGCACCTCTTCCTCCACCTTAACGTGAAACTATAATAGGATACCTATCTACTTAACATAAAACTAGATTTATAATTAAGCACACAAACATTAAAATCATTTAAATTGTTTCAGTATAATTACCCATTGTTGAGGATTTCCTCTAATTTAGAATCTTCGCAGTCGAGGTTAGAGAAATATTCTAGGTAATATTTTTTCAAGCTGAGATACTTCAGTAAAGTCTGTTGGGCCATATGTATGCTATATTTTTTCTGTCGAAGAAATCGCAGTAAGAAAGCTTCATCTGAAATTATACCATAATCATTCGTTTTATTCAGTTGTTAAGGGGCGGCGAGCTGTCAAACTCGAGCGCGAGACAGAAGATGTCCCGCAGAGGCGGAGTGACGAGCACGGCATAGTGACTCCATATTTGTATTTTTATTGATTTTGGATGAATTTTGGTAGGGAAATTAAAATACGCCAATGAAAACCTGATTTTTTTTTAAACAAGCTCTCGTAATTATAATACTCTACATTTTGATATATATTTCGTATGAATAGCTATTTCGGTTTAGACATAATTTTTATTTTAAATGACATGGAATTATCCAATCGTGTATCGGTATTCATCAGTCCCTAAATATACACCCCAAGATTTCTATATATTTTTTTCAGACGTTTAATTTTAGTAATTAGTGCCGTAGCCTTCATAGAAAAACTGCAAATACGCACATACGAAGCCTTAAGGGGTCTCTATTAACAAAGGCGAATTTTCACATTAGTAATAAATATAGATTATTTATGTATTGTGGTCTCCAGGTTCGCGAAAACCACTTAGGTACTTAACTTTTATATTTGAATGAAAATATTAAATATCTGTACTGGGCTTTGAATAGGTAGTAATAACTGTAGATAATGCTTTTAAAGAATGAATAAATATAGATAATAAATTAATATTTTTAATGAGTTCTAAGAGACGTTCGTGTGCATATTATATTTTGTTTTGCTATGAAGTCTGCGTGTTATGTAACTGTACATATTTCATTCAACTAATTACTGTTTACGTACTCTAACTCCGTAACTATTATTTAGGTGAAGAATATTATAAAGGTTATCGCATTACTAATTTTCTATCAAACACTCCTACTGAACTAAAAGATTGTATCTACAGGGACTGTCCACCACAAATAGTCCAGAGGAAGGGATCGAACATGCGATGCTTGCGGTGTGCAATGTTACCCTACCATCCTTTGGGCTATTGTTGATTTACCTACATAACTAAAGCGATCGAGTGCATCCGTGTTACCCTATACTTAGGTACCTACTATGTATCTTTCCGCACAGTTTCCAAATACCTAATTGATTTAACATTGTATTGAATTTGCTTTGCTTGATTGATAAATGACGGTTATGCAATTATGTTCGTTTTATACTATTCATTTTTGCCCGTATAGGTACTGTTAAGTTAAAAAACTTACCTACCTTATAAATTTACCTTTCTTGAAAATTGTCCAGGGCGAATTGCTGCAATTTACATTAGACTCGTTTTAATTTTCAGGTAGGATACGATTGTTTTGCTTCACTGGTTTGTTTATTTATTTAAGGGCCTTCCATGAGCCAACTAGCGCCGCCAATCTTATAAAAATAATATCTTCCAATATAATCAATTTTATTAAAAAAGCTATTTACAAAATGTTTATTACGATAAATACTATTTTTTAAATGCTTATTTATAACGTGATTCAATTTCGGTAAGTTGTAGTTCGCATAATTGCGAAAAACGGCCGTTTTTGGCACATTTATGAACTACAACTTAGCTTGTCGCAATTATGCCATGTATTGTATATTGAAAAATAGTATTCATCTTAATAAACATTTTGTAAATAGCTTTTTTTAATAAAATTTATTAAATTGGAAGATATTATTTTTTCAAGATTGGCGGCGCTAGTTGTAGCATGGAAGGCCCTTAATTCTTATTTTGTTTTACAGAAATTAATTCGGAAATAAATAAAATATACCTACTTATGGGTATTTTTTATATTCCGGATAGGATCCGCTCTCCATGGCACCATGGTACGATCTCGCTATTCCATGGCACGTATAACCTGTATTTATTCATTTCATTGGTCAAGTATATTTTCCGTAAATTGCGCAGTGCAGCGCAATCTACATGTTTTATTACTCATAAATGTTTCCTGTTCGTCACCTATACCTATTCACATGACATAGTTTGCTGGCTTATACTAAAACCTTTGCGAATTCCTCAATGAATCAGTCTTGAGGTAATTAAGATAATTTAAAAATTTCAAGACCCAAAAAACGTAAGTTCTCAAGGCTAACTTTCTGGTCATCATCAGACCCAGGATGCTATACGTCTAAAAACCTTCTCGCC
Source organism: Tachystola acroxantha (assembly GCA_963506565.1). NCBI lineage: Eukaryota > Metazoa > Arthropoda > Insecta > Lepidoptera > Oecophoridae > Tachystola > Tachystola acroxantha. The sequence goes on along the minus strand of OY735870.1, from coordinate 12,235,970 downwards.
AATACCACCACAAAAAACCGCTTTCAAATCGGGACCATCCGTTCTGGCTACTATGACGCAGACAAACACACAGACATACATTAGGTATGAAAAGCCAATGGGCACATTCGTATGGAGGGTGGTGCCTTTTTTTTTTCGCGCGGCCAGAATCAGTTTCACATCTACTGTGTAGAAGACCATACAAAAAGAGAAAAAAAGTTGTTCCCGGTGTTCTAACCGCAGTCCGGGCCGAGATAATAGAGTTTAACTTTTACCAAAAGAGAGGAGAATGTCGCAACTGCCATCTACAATATACTCCCCCTTTGCGACAATTTATTGGTTTCCGGTCTTCAAAAGCGGAAATCCGGTGCACCATGTGCAATATACCTCCCCCCCCCCCCCCCCCAACCAAAAAGAAATTGTGTTTCCTATTATTCCTTAAGATGTCGCATCCGCCATGTTCAATACACTCCCCCTAGACTTTTTTTTTGCGGTCAACCAAAGCGGAAATCCGGTTCAACATGTACATTGATCAATATCCTCCCCCTCACCTAAAAATAAATTGAAACGTATTTTATTTCATAAGGCGTCGCATCTGCCATCTATAATACACTTCCCCTTTGATGTTAATTTATTTTTTCCTCCTCCCCCCGTAAAAAAACATATTTATTTCATTTCCCATAATAATTATCCTCCTTGGTGTAACTTGTGTCCGGTGTAGTTGGATTCTCCCCGTGTAAACTTGACGAACTGAACTACACTAAATGGTTCCTCAGCATCCTCTGACTAGGTGATCTATGTACGGTCGACAGCACATAAAGCGTATCACATTGGCACGCTACGCAGGGGTTATACGACGTAGTTTGCAAAGTTTGGTTTTTTGTAGGTTGATGTGCCGTCGACTGTACACAAAAGTTAAGACCTTTTGAAAAAAATACACGGAAGTATAACATACGCCGTAACAAGCCCAGTGGCTTGTTAAAAGAAACCATTGCAAAATATATCGTATACTCCTGCGTATGGTGCCAGTGTGATACGCTTGATGTGCTATCGACCGTACATCTATTGTTGCGGCGTATGTTACACTTCTGTGTTTGTATGTGTTAGAGGATATTTTTGCACACATAAACACTCCTACATATTAAAACACTCCCAAACTCACACCAAACGAGACCCAAATACAAAAAGATACTATTCCTAATATCGTCGATCTGGTTCGAGTCACAGTTTTCAACAGAGCATTAGCTCAACATTAGTTGAAAAAGAATGGCAAGGTCTCTGGTTCGAATCCCAGTCGCGATGTAATATTTAAAAAGATACCGTAAATCACAAATTACACTAGGATGAGCAAAACACACCCTAAATAACACAAAAATACTGGTACATAAAAACTCTCTTACACATAAAAATTCCCCTAGATATCGTACTAATTAGTTTTGCGCGTCTGAGTATGGTAGTGTATTTTGAAATTGAATGTACCATAGAGTGTGTTGTGAGTATTTCGGAGCATTTTTTTATGTTAGGACACGAAAAAATCACAGTTTTCGTTTGTCTCTCTATTTTTTGCGTAAAGGTATGTTTGTATTTGAGGAGTTCGTTGTTGATTCTAGGTGTTTTGTGGGGCGTATTTGTGTGTATTTGCATATTGTATTTTGTACGCTAAAGAGTATTTTTGTTTGGCTGTGTGCTTATGCATAAAGATGACTGTATTTTGTGTGTTACAAATGCAGTTGCCTGTGTTTGTGTTGTTCGTAAAGGTATGTTTGTGTGTAGATGGGTGCGTTTTTGTTTCTAGTTGTGTTTTGAGTGTTTGCTTCTTTCTGCGTTAAACAGGGTTTTTGTATCGTAGGGTATGTATATATCAGGGTGTGATTTGTGGGCGAGACTGTAATTATGTTTATCTGGTTGTTTTTGTATTAAGGTGGGGTATTCACAAACGTGTTTCAGTGTCTAGGTATATTTTATTATGTTTAGGGGTGTGCTTGGGAGTTTAGAGTTTATTTTTGTGTATATCGGACTCTGGATATAGTTATATGAGTCAGCGTGTGTTTATATCCAACGTGTTTAACGCTTCTGTATACTTTTCTTTAAATATTAGGGGTTCGTGATAGTAGCATAATAATTATGTATCCTAGCTAGGCGATGCTGATAAACGACTGAGATCGCCTGAATCCTTTATTGGATGTTTTAGGGGAAGCGGAAAAAGTTTTACTATTTTGGGGGTGGGGGTTCCTTACCTCAATAGGGAAAAAAGGAACCTTTATTTAAAATATTTTCAGTCTCCGCGATATTAGAGTTTAAATAAAATGACAAACTAAAGTAACATGAGAGAGAAAGTATTTATTTATAACAGCCAAGTCGTGGCCTTTCGACGACAGTAGGGTCTTTAAAACCATGGGAATTTGCGAGATATTCGATTTTAATTTTTCGTTTACGTAAACTCAAATATCTCGGCCCCGGATGAGTGGGGAAACATAGACGCAACATTTTTACGTTCATCGTGAAGTCCGGGATTCTTACTTTCAGTCAGGGTATAAATATTTAAGTTTAAGTAAAGTCATAAAACTTGAGAGGGGGTGTGGTGTAGAGGATACACCGGATGTGAGAGGATTCTTACCTTCCGGGATTTTTACCTTCAGTCAGGGCAGAGATATTTAACTTTAAGTAAATGACAAACGTGAGCCGGGGGGAGGATGTGCTCATTTTAGATGATGCACCGGCCATCTAAAAAGAACCGGAGTTCTAGTGGCCCAGTCGGGATGAATTATAACAAAAGTTATAGTAGATGGCCGGTGCACCATCTAAAATGAGCATATCCTCCCCCTCTCTCACATTTGTCATTTACTTAAAGTTAAATATCTCTGCTCTGACTGAAGGTAAAAATCTCGGAACAACATTTTCTTGTAGACGACCTCATAGTGAATGTAAAAATGTTGATTCGACGTCTCTACCCTCCACCGGGGCCGAGATATTTGAGTTCAACGGAAGTAAAAAGTTAAAGTCGAATATCTCGGCCCGGACTGAGGTTACAGATGAGCTGCCATAATATGTTTTATTTACTTTGCCAATATGTACCTAAATAACCATATTTGGTTTCTGGCCGCGAAAATTTCAAAAGGCTCCAAAAACGCCCATTGGCTATAACCCCTCTTTGCGTTGCGTCGTGGGTTAATAAATAAGAAAAATATAGAGATATAAGAGATTATATATCTCTTCCTTATACCAACCTTGGCGCACATTTCTAATGTCCTTGTTTTTTTGAATCCATTCTCTCATGATGTACAGTGCTTGCTCCCTCGTAGCAGGGGTTTCCCGTAGTGCCTTAGCGGCGACTTCGACGATATTTCGCGCAAGGCCTTTATCCTTTTCCACTTTGTCACTGATAGAACCCCAAGTTGTGGTCACAGTGAGTAGAATGCTTGCAGTTGTCATTGTGATTTAATCTGCAAAAAGATTAAAATATATGATATTTATAATATTATACATAAGCATTTGATTCAAGACACATTGAATTTCACCTGTATACGTGACTTGTATTCATGGTAATATCATAATGTATGGCGTGTTCACACTCAAGTTATCTTTTGATGCAAGACTGATCTTCCCTAGGTACTTAAGCTAAATTTAAAGATGTCAATATACACATAGATACCTACCTAATAAAAAAAAACTGAATAGCTCTTTCATTCTTACAATTTCCTGATTTCTGAGTGTCTGTAACTATTCCATTTTCCAACCAATTTTAAACCTGTTTTTAAATTTGACCATTCATTTGTGTCTATTTTTAATTTTTTATGAAAAACATTCATCCATACCAGTAAACGCACCTACGCTGCCGCGTAGGGCGGTATGGCAAACTGCGCGACACTGTGCGGACATCATTCAATTCTGTAACGTGATTGTTTGGCCACCTGATAGTTTATTTTACAATTTGTCGTTGACGATACGTTCTCGTGAATTTCGTCCATCTTGCTCAGAGGTTGTCGACGAATGTTGTATACTTACCTAAATGAGTTACAAGTTCAATGATGCAGTGTATTTGCAAATAAGGGGCTAAGCTATTTATTCGGTTATTTGCTGAGTTATTTGGTCACAGTGCAATTTTGTATGCAAGACAACAATTAGTACCTACTTACCTACCTAGGTAGATGCTAATTTACTTAAACAAGTCATAACTACTCGTAGAATGGATATATGTACTAAATATATCTAATAATAATAGATACTTATTTATTGCAACGATCCATACAATGTCGTGTAGATAATAAGCTATTAGATGATAGAGGTACCATAATATGTAGGTAGGTATGTAACATACCTAGTATTTATTTACTTGACGGGAAGGTGAACATAATAATAAAGGCAATAAATCTGAGACATGTTTTATGTGTAACAGTATTTTTATGACTGCGTTTTATACAATATTTTCTAGTTTTCTTCACCTTGCGATGATGGTCAAAGCGAAGTTTAGAGTACCTACCTTCAATACTCTAAACTTCGCTTTGAAATAAAATATTATATAAAAAAGGTATTTTCTTCATTTTTACGGATTAAATAAAAATAAATGACACATGGAAATGGAGGATCTAGAAGACTTGGCTAAATACGAGTACATTTGTACCTACTGAAAATACAAAACGCTTTCTAATTTTATTGATACCTATTGTACCTACTTTATTTATGTTTATTTATGTTTAGATATTCAGCAACGGCGCCGAGAATTTCCAGAGTAGTTTCGGACCAAGTGCTGGGGTGACCAAAGGCGCTTCTCTGTACAGCCAAAGTTGCGAAACCCAACATGACCTCAGAATTGCATTGTTCGAGCTTTCCGATAATGAGTGCAGCTTCTCTATACGCTTTGGGGTGAATTCTCTCAATTTCAGTTCTGTTAAATGCGCACAATATCTGTCTCAGAGCAGTTAAATCGTAGTACGTATAGTCTTCAGGCTCTTTCCCGGCGAAATCCTCACGAACTCGATTAGCGATAGCTGTTAGTTGGTCGTTGTTCAAATTATAGTTTAAGCCAAAATTTTGTATGACATCTATGTTGCTAAGAGTCATGTTCCCATAGTCTTCGGGTGCAACCGCTGGAGTCACCCAATGAAGTTGCATGAGTACCTGGTCTGGAATGTTCATTATCCCATCGTATAACATTATTATACATCTCCAAATAAAATTCGCCTCATCGAGTCCTAATTGTTCCTTTCCTAAGTGGGCTAGGCACTGCACTATTTCTTTAGGTGGTGTAGATTGCAACTCTTGTATAGTCAATTTATTTCCGGCAGGTATTTCTAAGATATCATCACACGTGAGAGTGTTTGTAGCTATTATTTTACAGATTACCATCAAAAACATGAAATACATTGCACTGCCAAGAAAATTCGTAACTGTTCGTCACGTATATAGACGAAACACGAGTATTACCAACACTTAGTTCAGAAGTAATGTAGTTCACCATAGAACACTAAAATAGAATGGAGTCGTGTCTCATTTATGTTTCAATTTCTCAATTACGGTACTCGTGGTTCATTGATTACATTCGTAGGCGCCGCGCTAATCGATATACCTAACTAGGTACCATCTATTTATAGGATAGTGGATTAATTATCTCCAAAAAACAACAATAATATAATTTGTAGAATATTGAACAGCAATGTTGAATTAGTTTCAAATTGAGTCCAAAATGGTACATACCTACAGATAATTATTTTTCTAAAAATCCACATTTTCGCAGTTTTTCAATCATGTACACAGGGTTGCAAGCTTGGGTAAGTATAAAATATAAATTGCTCTCCGAGGTCCTAAAGACATATACCTACTTATGTACTTAAAAAATCGTAGACACATATGCGCGTTAGCCTGTTTTAGTGTCGAATTTTACTGGCATATTCATTGAGGTCAATGGGCATATTTGACTTTCTTTACCCTGTTATCATTAGCTCACACGAAATATACCTAGTACTTACTTAGTTTTTGAGTTAGGTAGGTATGTGTTATGTGTGGTGGGGTAAAAGATAATCTCTAATCTGTGGTGTGGGGATGGACACACATGAATACGCAGAATTTTACTTATAAGTCGAAAAGTACCTATTTACTTTTGCTAAATCTGTAGCGGCACATCCTAAACCTAAACGCTCGCTCATATGTTACATCGCGTAAGAACAAGCGCGACTAAAAAAACGGCCAAGTGCGAGTCGGCAGTCGGACTCGCGCACCGACGCGACGGTTCCGTGCAACGCAACTTCCCCGTGCTCTAACGAAAAGATAAACTCTATTCTTAAATCGACCCTAGACCAACTTTTTTTATATATAAGGATGTAACTATTTACTGTTTTCGAATTTTTTTACTTACTTGTGATATAAGACCTAGTGCCAAATTTCATGTTTCTTTGTCAACCGGAAGACCCTATAGGTTTTGATTCCATTGCGTGTTCATACAAATATGCGGGAAAATGCGCATAAACGGTCATATCTTTTGATTGGGTTGACGTAGAAGTTTGATTTTTTTTTTAAATAATAGATATAAATTTTAACTGGATACGTTCACGCGTTTCTGAGAAAAAGGTCTTGACAGACAGACTGACGGTCGGACAACAAAGTGATCCATAAGGGCTAGCGTACAACGCCACGGCGCGGCGCCCGCTGTGCCGCGTCGCGTGGCGCGGCGTCCAGCGGCACCGGCCACTGGTGCACGTTTCGCAAGTTACCGGCGGACGGCGTCGTACCGGCGGGCGGCGCCGTCCACGGACGCGGTACACGGCGCTGGCGTGCGCCGGCGGCCGCCGCGCCGCGCCGTGGCACTTGTACGTCTGCCCTAAGGGTTCCTTTTTTTCCTTTTGAGGCACGGAAACGTTATATACTTTGTATACTTAATTTAGATAAAATGTATTATTTAAATAGTAAAAATATAGGGGTCCTAAACTTATCCATTTGTAATCTTCGTCATTTTAACTCGAATATTAACAACAATTTGGATCAAACCTCAATTTTATGCCTATAAACCCGGAAAACCTGAGGCTCCGCACATTTACGAAAACTGTGTGTATAGATATTAGATCTATTTGTTAATCAACAAATCATGCTATTTGGTGAACATATGAGTTAAGTGACGACAAAGTCAGTAAATATACGAAATGTATATACATAAACCTACCTATAAGTAAATAAGTACTTATATATGACGTGTTGCTGCTTATATGGACATGCCGTAAGGCTGATTGGATACAAAATAATAGTAAGGTAGGTACATAGATACAACTAAATAAATAGGTACATAAATACTACTAATATTTAATTTAGGTAGGTTTGAGTGTGTGTCTAGGAGTTCAACAATATTATTTAATTTAATTAAAAAGAGGAATCGAGGAAACGTCGCGTCGTCGTCGGAGACTTCGTGATCAAGCCAATGCAATATTACATCAAGGCATTTTAGTACGAGTAAGTAATACCACATCACCAACCGAAGTAGTAGGTACTTACTTAAACAGTAAAAAGTTTAATACTTTGCTTATTTCTTAATTCTTTCCAACTTTACATATTCTGTTACTATTTTTTGATATGGTCTCACCGACAGTACACTGTTTTGTGATACTGACGACCGTACCTATAATCACATCTATTTTAGAAGTAGGTAAACATTTTGAAAGAAGTATATACAATCGGTAAGTTGGTAATAAGAGGTAAGAACATATAACGCTTTTCGGACGTTTACATTGATTAAGCCATACTGGAGTTATTTGAAGAATTAGAAGTCGCCATAGTGCAAATAGAGACATAGGTCTTGTTTGAGCGCGTTCAATAAACAAAGTCAAATGTTGCATGGTGTTGGTGGCCATATTTCCGGGGAAAAAAGTCCGACGACACAATACTACTTATTAACAAAGGTACCCAGTCTACTTTCCACAACATTAGCTAAGTTGCTAAAGCTTACTCACTCGTAAAGGAGGTAAGTTCTACATATTCTGGTTGAAAAAGACGGTTCTGGTTATAAGTTTTTGTATTGGATCGGGGCTCAGCATTGGATCATAGGATATTTATAACTAACTACCTACATAATTACTCTAACCTTCGTGCGATGCTTCTTCTTGCCATGTGGTTGTGGCAAATAGTCTTACGAGTTGTTCAGGCCCTTCATTGGTACATATACATCTGACATGGCCTACGATAGCTGCATGTCGAATGGCTGCAACCAGGACCAATTGCTAAACGTGCTTTGGGAGGCCAGGAGTGGCTGGATCAAATGAAAACGCAACTAACTACCCTTCCGGGCCGCACCGAACTGTGGTCGTACTTGCAACAAGATTACGATCCTTTCTGTGTGGACTTATCCAAAAATGAGCTTAGAGTCATCATATAGAGTTGTAAATAAGGTTTAGCATCAAAATATACTTAATTGCAATGTCTTCAGGATATGTCTACAAACCGAAAATATTCATTACAGAAAGATCTTGACCGGAAGAAATTGAATTAGCAGACGCAGCTTTGCTTATTTCCTCGCCATTGCAATGTAGTGTAGGTAGGTAGGTAGGGTAGACCGGGGTTAATAGTAACATTTTTGTATTGATGATCGATTGCACAAAATCTATTTATAATTAGCTTATCCTGTTTGGAAATATAAAATCCTAAACTCATATTCTAGATGTCACTTTGTTTCAAATTTACCTAAGTGCTTCAGAACAAAGTGGAAAATCATGTTAAAGTGAACGATGACCAGTGTTACAATTAACCCCAACAAGGGGTTAATTGTACCAAAATTTCAAAGGGCAATAAAAATACAAGTATTGGATTTACGATAGCCGTTTATTCGCAAATTTACAGTCTAATACGTTTACAATCAGTCTTTATCATTTGGAGTCATAGATTAAAGTAATCTTCTAAAAATTAACACAAAAGTTTAACATAACTAAAATGCAGCTCTTCTGCTGTTTAAAATATAAAAATAAACAATTATAACATAACAGATAATCACTTTAGCCTTAACATTGCTTCTGGGCATATATTTTATTTTAAAGTAATGAAACTAACACAATTATTTAACAAAAACGATTTCGTATGTAGTTACAATTAACCCCTGTTACAATTATCCCCGGGTATAACTACCTCCAAAACAAACAAAAAACAAATGAATAAAAAAAATTGTCACTCAGAATCCGAATTGCAATTGTGACAGACATAACTTCTTTCCTGTGGTGTACAGATCTCGTGAGCCCACATTTTGCATATTGTGCACTGAATCCATATTTGTCTAGCTCGACTACGGCTGTAAGGTTCCATACAAACCTAAATATGCCTGTTCATATAATAACAGGTCTTTTGAACCACGATCTGTTGTTTTCACTCTATTTCGTGGCATCTGAAAAAAAATGCAAATGCGGTCTCTGTATTAAAATGTGCTACTTGACCTTGGAAAACCAAAGAGATTTAAATTTTACAATTTCTGGGGTTAATTGTACCACGGGGTTGATTGTACCGTTACAATTATCCCCGTCGAATATGGTACAATTAACCCCATTTAGCCATTTTGGGGAAAAACATAAAATTTCGGCAAAAATTCTCAATATTAAGCTACAAATTGAACACAATTGTAAACTAAAAGACCTTAGTAAACGAGTAGTAGCAATAGTTTAGGTAAAAATCTTCATTTAACATTGGTACAAGTTAATAAATCGAGCGAAAAAACTTACAATGTTCGAGCGAAAATCAAAAAGTCTCCATAAATATGTCCACTTCACAGCGAGCGCGCTGACGACTAGCAAGCAAGTCGGGACACGCGGGGTGCATATCCTTACGCACTCACACATTGACACGTCGTTTAGTATTGGAGTAATCGTTGCTGTTACTATTAACCCCGGTCTACCCTAAGTACATGAACTCCTGGCAATGGCTTTACTTTTATTGCATTGTTATTGTAGGCAGTTGTCCGTGATTGTCGCAAGATCTTACCTTGCTTGCCAGGTAGGTAGGTAGGTAGGTACTTAAACCAACCTTGTAGTAAATGAGAATCATTAAGCGTTGGTCGACATGCTTAGTAAACTAGATAAATTATCTATAAGGACTTATTTAATAAAGACGGAAAGTGCTATTTATGTCGAACAGTCGACAACACATCAGGGCACTTTTTAAACGACCGTAATTTGCCCAAAACTGCAAGGTTTTGCGTAGGTCGATCTGCTGTCGACTGTACATACTTTTTAATTATTGGTCCAGTTAACGGTAAGTAGGTGGCATATTGTATTAGGTAGGTGGTAATAGTCAAATAAGTCAAAGGATAAAGAAAATTTTAACGATTTTAACTTACGTTAGTAGTAAGTATTTTAAAGGTATTGGTTTTTTAAAGGTGAAACCAACCGAGAATTACCACCATCCCATATACTGATGAGACATTTTTATCCTACAGGTAGGATTATCAGGATAAAAATGACACTCTTTGCTTCCCTCGTAATGATATGACTCTAGCCACATATCAATAAATTGATCCGAGGTACGTACTGTATTATCATTGTAGAATTAAGTAGTGTTATATGAGTTAATTAGTTTTTTGTAACATTTCAGGTAGCATTCGTACTAATAATGTATCCGTTCACCTATCACGCGATAATTTGCTACCCCTCGATAGGTACAGATACTAAGTATCTATAGTCGTCTATACTTGCTGGAAATGCCTTTTAAAAAAATTTCACACTTTGTTGAGGGAACTAGGCAAGTGGTTTTTACTTTCGTTAACACTAGTAGAATAGAAACATATACGGGCTTGACATTTGCTTTTTCGTTAGCAAATGTCTACATTTCTTTCTATTCGACTAGAGTTAACGAATGTCTAAGGCATTTGGGTAGGCCCTCTGCGTCGATTTTACTATTCAAATTGTTTTGTAAGAACCATCTAATCTTCTTATCATCGAAGCTTATTAAGAACCATATAATCTCAGGGAAAAAACAGATTTGATGTTTAAGAAGTTGTAGAGCTTGAATATTGTCTCTAACACGGCCCTGTTGTTTGATAATACGAGTACTTGAATCATGCAAGTCATTTTTGACACACGACACGGGTCAAATCATCCGAGATCGGTTACAAAACAACGGGGAAACAACCGAAAAAGTATCACGACCGAATTCTGCTACGATATGCATTGCAGTACTAACAGCTAGGCCTCATTTATCTCAACTCAAAAACGTGGTTGAATCGTTTTGCAGACATGCTGTAAGCCCAAGCCTCATTCTAAATGACGTAACCCCAACGAAGGTACATATTCACATTTTCGTAATGAAAGGGTAAGCCAAAATTGCAACATTTTAATTTCAGTATTGCAGCACATAGAGCTAGCTATCTACACTGCACAAGACAAGCTATGAACTTTTGTTTGTACCTATCTATTATGTCATATTTCTATGTTATGCTATCGTCTGCCCAACGGTTGGACACGTCATGGTTGTTGCAGGCGCAATTCCAAAAGCAAGAAGTGGCGTAATTAGATGTTTGATCGAGCTATTATTATATTATAAATGTTATACTGGTAACAACATAAATTAGTGAACATTTTAGGTAGGTAAATATTACTTTTAGTGTTGAACTATCTGTAATGTCATTATGCAAGCCATTCGAATAGTTCAACCGACCATTTTGTACATACAGTTTTTAGTTTATATTTTTAGGGTAGTTTATAATAGTTATTTTTAATTTTTATTGTTACGTAAAGACTATTTATTTTATTACTTCTTAATTAGAGTTGTCATTACCTTGTAATGGGTTGACAGCTCTCCGTCCTATGTACAGTCAACATCACATCAAGTGTACATAGAACGGAAAGCTATCGACCCATTACAAGGTAATGACAACTCTAATTAAGAAGTAATAAAACTACCCTGGATTTTTATACGTGACGGCAAATATGATTTTGGGCAGGCTTATGTGCTATCGAATGTACTGATCAATTGCAGAAAATTTAAGAAATTCTGTAATTCTTTGATGTACACAAAATAAATACATGTTACATGAAATCAAATTAGATGTACATAAGGTATGCTTAACTATATGATAGAGTTCTCTATCAGCAAACCAGTGAAAGAGAGATTAGATCCAGGGAGAGACTAGTCTCCTACAACACAGGGAATCCTAGTGTAGGAGCTAGCGCTCACCAATGTAGTTTGATTCTAGCCCCTAGCGCTGTACTGTGGAACGGTTTTAGTGAAATAAACTATTATTAATTTATTATTATCTGGAGCAGGCAGAGCAAGTGTACACTGAATCAAAGTAAGTATATAGCCAAAATCAATGTTTAATAAATTACTTAGGCAATATGGTTATGGAGTGCCATTCCTTAAGCGCAAACATCCTTAAACCTTTACCTTCAACGTTGAAAAAATGACAATCAATGAGTTACTTAACTCAGATTGTTATTATTGCAACATTGAATTCAAGGTTTTCAGGATGTTTGCACGTACAAAATAGCATAGATTAGAATCGTAACGTCCTATTAAAATCTCGGGCTATCACGTAAAGAAATTTGTTATTTTACCTCATTCATATAGGTATAGATACATAAGCAATATTCTTACGTACTTATTGTAGGCTTTACATACATTAAGTAAAGATATTTAACACATTGGAGTTAAGTATTGATTGTTACTGCGATTATCAAAGAAGACTAAAAAGAGCACAAAGCATGTTGTTACCTACATTGTTTATGTTAGACCTTATGACTTATCCTAATCATCACAAAGGTATGGTTTACAAAAAATAGGAGACATGTACTTTTAGGTAGTTAAATTTTGTTTAAATTAAAAAATCGTGCAGAATTGTTTATGTACCTACCCATGATTTACATTAGGCACGAGTTTATAACTCGTGTATTTTTTATTTGTTTTGTAAGGCGCATGTAGGAACAGTATGAACCTCGTATACTTTGGTCCTACTTACCTGTTCATAGTTTTTAAGTGAAACATTTATCGCTCTGTTAAAAAGTTCTATTTTTCGAGTGGCGATCCTTAATAAAAGTTCGCACCGCACATTTGAACATTGTATAAAACGTAGATCTTAGAAATTATGATAAATAAACTTAGTCGAATTGTCCAAGCAAATAAACAAAGAAAATCCAGAAATTATTAAGTAGTTAATTATTTGTCTGAGTAAAAATTTTAATATCTATCTATACTTCAGCTATCCCATATTAGAAGTTGTACTTATATTTTAAAAAAATAACAGTGACATTCATATCGCAAGCAAATTAAAAACCAACTCACTTTGATTCTGCTCGCGCGTGATCTGCCGCGACGTAGCTACAGCGTACTCGACAACGCGCAAGCGCGTAATGTTAGACTTGTAGCCTGCGCCCGCGACTTCTATCCATTTTTTTCAACGTAATGCAATCTCAATTAGCGCACAAACGATCATGATGATAGTGGGTGAAGTTAAGGGAAGTCGTTTCGAAAACAAGTGACTTTCCGATACTGTTACACATTTTAAAATTCTGTACATTATTTACAGTGCAGTGTGCGCTCAAGTTACATACAACTATAAATACTTTATAAGTACAGTCGACAGCAGATCAATGGTTACACTTTTTCTTTTGACAGTTCTTATTATTTGCATCGTAAGAATTTTAATCGTACTGCAAGTGTTACCATTGATCTGCTGTCGACTGTACCTACATATTATAAAGGTCGTTCGGTGTATCTGGTGTGCATACTGCACTACCTGGTTACTGTTGCAAAGTTGGTCCTGATTGCATTGCAAAGAGTATTTTACTAATAAGTACAATAGCTACTTGTTTTGAATTTGTAAGGTAAGTATATGTACCAGTACCAGCAAACAACTTCTACAATGTAGCTATGATATTTACTATTATTTACAAAATGAATGTTGTTATGGATTAGGGATAGTAGACGTCGGATTTGATAGGGCACGCAATATTAAATAGGCATATTTCATCCCGCGTGAGCTTTTATTATTATTATTAAGTATATTCATGCATGTGCATGCGACAGGGCGTATAATCCGAGGACTGATGATGAAATGAATGACGAAACGTAGGTTAGTTGTTTAATTTATTGATAGTAAACAAATAAAAAATGTAACTACCTACTACATAATACGATTAAATTCTAAATATAAAAATCTGATACAAAAATTAGGAACAATTATTATTACTTTCAAGTGAAAGGCGAGAGAAGCGAAGACGTTATTACAATTTCCTATTTAATTATCGCAGAAAATTGCTTAGGATACAATAATAATAAAAAATTACAAGTACAAGATAATAATATTATTGAAACAATTTACGCGAAAAGTATTTTTATATATATAAATTGAAATATTTACCTAATGCACTACTTATTTAAAACATGTTCTGCAATCCGCAGACGGATGCGTCCTACAATTTCATTAGTTTGTATTTAGCTACTTTGTATAAAAATATAATTATATTTATACATATGCAAATTAGTAATTTATTGATTAGATATTTACATTATGTATTTCAATCAATTTATTAGCAAGATTACCTACCTATATGTAGATATATATTAAATATACCTATATTTTTTTGTAAATAATTGTACTATTTTATTATTAAAATCTTCCACGTTTGTTTATCGGCGAGCAAACGTTATTCAGGCACAAGTGGCAAAATATAATTATTTCATAATGAACGGCAAAAATAATAACTGCACAGGACCAGGCTATAGAGATAATCTTTGAGAAATATATACAAAACAATGGCATAAATATAAACTTTCATTTATATTAACATATTTTTAAAAGTATGTAGGTAGGGTAGTTTATTATTATAATTTTACTTAAATTAATTTGGTATACACATATTATGCAGCTTTCTTGACTTTTATATAAAAGTTTTCGTTTACAAGAATGTGTACAATAAGTGAAAATTCATAAATAATATAATATTTAGAAATAATGATACTGCCTTAAGTTATATTTACTTTGACTATCAAAATTGTATAAACATGTGTAAATGTATTACTGTAATATAACGGCCAAAACAAAACAGTAGGTATATTATTTTAAATTGTCAGTCTTCCGTTTACGACGAGATTAGACGTTCTAATCTAACTTTATCGTCGTCGTCGTTAGACCAGCCCCCTTACCTTGAACTCTTATAGCAGTATTACTTTCATGATACTTTGTTACTTCGTACAATGTCGACCTTAATAAGCTTACTTTAAGGTCGACATTGTACGAAGTAACAAAGTATTATAGTAATAAGTATAAGAGTTCAAGGTTAGGGGGCTGAAATGATACCAAATTCGGGTCTGTGGGCTATTACTGTTATCGAAATGACATCACGAAATGACGTGCTTGACAATACTATTGCGTTTGTATCTTAAGGTGCTCCCTCACCGGGAGCATTCGCGTGTAATGTAACGTTACAGATTCGAGCATTACATCAGTGAGGGAGAAAAACAGCGTCAGTCAGGGAGGTAGTATTGTAATGTAATGCTCAAAGTCGAATCTGAAACGTTACATTACACGCGAATGCTCCCGGTGAGGGAGCACCTTTAGGTTTGTATATTGTTTGTATGTATCGTCTCTGTTCAATATGTCATCTTATCAATCACTTCATCGTTTTGAAAATGGCTGATCTTTGACAAAAGAAGAAGAAAAAACGCCTTTTCTGAGAGTAATGTGTCTCATTTTCACCAAATATGAGAAATACTATACCTAACATACTGTAATATAACCATAACCATTGCATAGTGAAAGTAAACCTCGGGCAATAACATGATACAAAAGCATTATTTTATAATTGGTGTCTATTTTTAAACACTTACAGTATTCGTATGTTGTTAATATAAATTTCAATTCCACAATAAAATTAAAACATAAATATTTTTCGATGTGTACCGCCAAAATCTAAATTATTCTAAAATCCCACACCACAATGCAACTACTTAATATTTGCTTAATATAAAATAAAGCAATTCTAATTTAAATTTTAATCAATAATTACATAAGAAATCCCTTTTATGTATTGCCAATTTGAACGAATATTATTCGTCCAAGATTAGCAAATGATATTTATATGAGGTGCAAGCATCCAAGAGGCCTCAGTCAAATAACTATCTACTCTAAATCACTACTATTATTGATACCGTTTCATTTTTCTTTCCATTTTCTTCTTTTTCTTGTCATCCTGTTCATCTTGTGGTGCTTCCTGGAAAAACCATGGGCCTAGTATATTTGACCACAATAACCAGAATGCTCTCAGTGGTAGGAGGAGGAGCAGAAACCAGAAGTAATTGGACACTACCGTCAGCACATGTGTAATCGATGCCAGTATCACAATATCTTTCACATGCCTGCAACAAAGTTTTCAATGTTAGCATTTACCATTATTACATACATAGGGTATAAAATACTGGTCTCATTAGCAGGGCCCAAGACAACTAGTAGGTACAGTCCTAATATAGTAGGTATAGTGACACTTATTTATATCAGGTGACTGTTTAGTTACCCTTATTTAAACAGACAGACGGACAACAAAGTGATCCTATAAGGGTTCCTTTTTTCCTCTTTAGGTATGGAACCCTAAAATATGTACATTTTTCAATTCAATTCAATTTATTTATTTTCATTTATAGCCTAACAGTACATGACACCAAAACACTATAAACTACATTACATAAACTTAGCACTAAACAACAATACACGAAAAGCAATACACACGTCCAGACACTCCTCAGGCACGCAGCACGCTTCACATTTTATCTAAGTTGCGAGCGAAATTTTAATTAGGGCAAATGGTCTGGGATTACATTCGGAGTCCGAAAGGACCTGAATATTAAATTGAACATGTCGACTGTTGCCTAAGATATGACGACATTCTGAGCGAAAAACTTTCTCAGGTCAGCTTGGGTCAAAACTTTGTGAGATTCATGAGCAAAAGTGGTCCAGTAGGAATTGTTTGCCCACTTGTTTAATATGTAACAATTCAGAGTGTAATGTTACAGGTTTCGGCTATCTATATCAATTACCGAAACAAGTTGCATTAAACAATTATGAAAATAGCAAAATAATGTGTTTGTTAATAATAATTACATCTAAAACCTTCCACCCACAGGAAATTTGTTGTCCCATTAGTAACATAATTATATTGCAATAAGGGCGATATGTAAATGTATTGTATTATAATAATTATGGACTGTCTATACAGACACCACAGATACAGAGGGACCGAGAGTTTGTTACCTAGATACAAGTAAAGTTAAGTAAATAAACCTAAACATGAATCACCACCACTGTCAAACATAATGTTCATGACTTTTTATTTAAAAACAATTGTAGCTATTTTACAGAGTTGCAGTCATATCATAATAAATGCACTGTAAAAATGATTAATGTTAGGCTTACAGAGAAATTTAGGTTTTTTTATTGTATTTGTGTTTGTCCTCAGCTTATAATATGTTCTAGAATCAGCAGCCAAGAAGCGAAATAACCTTTTATACTGATCACCTGCGTTGTGCCTCTCCCATAACCCAAATGACATTGGGTGAATTCTACAGAGAAACATAATATCCCAAAGAAGAATAGAATAGTAACAACATAAGGTACCATTGATACTTACTCTCCCATGCCACCTTCCATGTTCAAATCAAGGCCAGGGTCAAGAAGTTGAGTGTTATCACTATCAGCGTAGCGTGGCTTGCTGATATATCTCATCATTTGATAACATCCTATGTATATTGAAATGATTGAGATGTTGAGAACCTGTCAGAACAGAAATATCGTATTAATTATTATAGGTATTGAAGATGTGTGTAATCCATAAATCTGCACTGGGCATGTGTGGTCAGATTATGGCCCAAGATCCCCCAATAAATAAACTATTGATAAATGACAATATGAATATGCAACTATAAGTAGAGAACTGTGGGGCTGATTTCGCAGTTGTACCATAATTAAATAAATAATGTACCTAATAAATAATTACAAGCTACAATTATTTCTTAATACCATAATAAACTGAATCAATTTTAAAGAATAAATTAGCTATAAATGAAATGACAAGCTTATACACATAGGTCAATGCTTGCTCATAATGCTCCCACTTCACATGGCTATTCGTGTTCGCTATTGGATGTTTGTCGTATTTGTCAAAATATTTGACGTACATGCAAATACGACCCCCACAAGCGCGCGGATACGCATATTTTTTATTTGCTGTGTTTGTCGAATAGGCGAATATTTTGTCACACATACCAACCACACATGGCAATTGCTTGTCAAATAGAACAAATACGCAAATACGAATGTGAAGTGCCACCACAATGATTTACATAACTCACAATTATCCATGTTGTTAGACTCTCATAGTACAAAGTGGCAGTGAGGAGAGTGTATGAAGATAAGGCACCTAAAGCCATATTGCGGTAGAAATTTACTGTCGCTACATTCTCCACCAATATTTGTTTGGCACCTTTTGTTGGGGCTTTTCCTTTAGGTGGCTGAAAACATACAAATTAATACTCGTTTAACTTTTTAGGTATATCGCTGATAAATAATTTATTGGTGTGTGGTGAGGTGAATAAGGGAGTAGGCTGCCCCAATGTAAAGGAGGGACAGTACTCCAACAGTGAGAAATATATACGGTTGTTGATATCACGAAAATATATAATATTCACTTGCGAGGAATCAGGATGGTACCTACTAAGTTTGCTTTGTAGCCTCTCTTTGAAGAATTTTGTCAATGTCAAATCGGACATTGGCTGTACTTCCAAAATAAGAAAAACGTAGTATTACTTACTTAAAGATAATAAGGGCATGAATGAAGTATTACATACCAAAACCGGACCTAACCTCACATTTAAATAATATCATAAAACATAGATATGTCTGCTAAGGTAAGGTTATATTGATCTGAATGGATAGTAAGGAACTTAATTGTTATTAGGATGCTTATCATTGTTACAGAGGAAAGTATAAACATTATAAAATAGTAACAATTCACTTACAGGTGGCATTTTTAACAGAGAATACCTATCACGATCAATCTATTATACATAAAATAAAACGATTAAGTTATATTATGTACGATTTGATTGTTTTTATCAGAAATATCTATTTAACCAAATGCAAGGAACTATTTAATAAATAAAATCAGTTTTCTAGAACTAGATTTCAAAACTTAATAGTAATAGAGCCACAATAGCCCCAATTTCTTACGGTGATCCGTGATTCGGTGAAAGGAATAAGGTCGAATTTTGATTGATTAAAATGTCAATGTCATTACTTTTTTTTTGTAAAATTCTTACCAGAGGGAAAGGCAATGCCAACTATGGCATACAGCCTGGTCTGATGTTAATAGAATGTCTGAATTCTCATAAATCATAAAACGAAATAACTCAATGATCCACGCAATCATCGAATTATGCAAGGAATCCTTGCTAAGAGCACAAAACTTCACAAACACGACTATTTTCGAGCACTCAAATTAATAGAAACGTTCGCGATATATCTACTGATTGACTTAAGGCGCTGACATGAGCCAACTAGCGCCGCCATTCTTAAAAAAATCATATCTTCCAATATAATCAATTTTACTAAAAAAGCTACGTTCACATTGTTTATTGCTATAAATATTATTTTTTAAATGCTTATTTGTAACGTGATGCAATGTAGGTAAGTTGTAGTTCACAAATGTGCCAGAAACGGCCGTTTTTCGCAATTATAATAATAATAATAATAATGCCACCGTCCCGGAGAGTCACTCAGGCATATAGTTTCCGGTTGTTCTCATCTTGCTAACGGCGAGTATTTGCACAGACATAATCAAGTAGCCAGGATAGTCCACCAGCAACTTGCCCTTAAATACGGTCTTGTCAGTACTGAGGTGCCGTACTATCAGTACGCACCAGCGCCAGTTCTCGAAAATGGCCGTGCCACGCTCTACTGGGATCGGTCTATCATCACGGACAGGACTATTGTCGCCAATAGACCTGACATCGTGCTGATAGACCGATCGTCGCGTCGGGCAATTCTGGTTGACGTCACCATCCCCCATGATGAGAATCTCGTGAAGGCCGAAAAGGAAAAGCTAAGTAAATACTTAGACTTGGCTCACGAGATTACCGCCATGTGGGATGTGGACTCAACCATAATTGTTCCGATAGTCGTAACCGTGAACGGTTTAATAGCGAAGAGTCTCGACCAACACCTTAAGAGACTCTCGCTAGACAGTTGGGTCAAGAGCCGGATGCAGAAGGCAGTGCTGCTGGACACGGCACGCATTGTGAGGAGGTTCCTCACTCTGGGATCCTAACCTCCGGCAGCTTGGATGCGCATGCATCCCGCTGCCGGTGGGTGGCTATTTTTTATATTTATATATTTTTCTATTGTTTTTTATATTGAAATGTATAAATATATTAAATAAGAGTTGAAATAAATACAGAGAATAATAATAATAAATATCTTTATTTCAGGCATTAACTTTTACACACAATTATGTGAACTACAACTTACCTACATTGCATCACGTTACAAATAAGCATTTAAAAAATAATATTTATAGCAATAAACAATGTGAACGTAGCTTTTTTAATAAAATTGATTATATTGGAAGATATGATTTTTTTTAAGATTGGCGGCGCTAGTTGCCTCATGGAAGGCTCTTAACGTGATCAATAATCACTAAATACTAGGCTTGCAACGAATATTCGGCAACTATTCGGTATTCGGCCTATTCGGCCATTTTGTCCTATTCGGCCGAATACCGAATACCTTGGCACTATTCGGCCGAATACCGAATACCTAATATTTTTTGTAGTTTGATAAATGCTTAATAAAAAACGATTGACTATTGTATTACAAAATGTTTTATTAATTTTCTTTCGCATTAGCATCGATCCAGTCTGATGTAGTCGCCTTCTTGCCCACTCCACCACGTGAAATTTTTGTCTTGCACAAATTACACACGACAGTTTTGGGATCATTTTCATCGTCGTCAAAATATGTCCATATGGACTCTAAAAAGAAGTCACCTATATAGGTGACTTAGAGGCCATGATGGATTAGGCGCAAAACTTCAATTTTTAACTACTTAACTCAATACGACGCGACGAAAGACAGATAACAACTGGACTTTATTTATGTTGCGCAATGAGATTAAGCATGTAAAAATCAAAAGACGTGTCGCGACTGGCTGACGGTAGGAAGAAACTACGCTCTCGACAGGAGCGAACACAAACGGCGCCAAGTCGGCCGAATATTTTTGCCGAATATTCGGCTATTCGGCCAGGGTACCTGCCGAATATTCGGTATTCGGCGAATGGCCGAATATACTATTCGTTGCAAGTCTACTAAATACCACGGAAACTATTTAATTGGCATTTTCACAAAAAACCTACAACTAATTTGCATAAACCTAAACTATTAACAACATGATCTCTTTTAGTCGCGTATGTACCGGACACATTCCATCAGAATATGTTGCAAGTCTTCTTTGGCTCCACAATCTTCGCAGTTAGGAGATTCAACTTAGCGCATTATGAATGTGTTCCGTACTTTAGCTTGTCACGAATTCACAATGTTAGCACAAACCAGTCTTTAAATGTAACGTTAATTTTATCTCTAAAGAAAGTATCTGTCACTTTGCTGATTGTGCTGCCCTCTGCCGCAGCCTATGAGAAAAACTCTCTAACCGTCGCTAGACTACTGCGCGCACTGTGCGAACCGCTCGCCAATAAATAAATTCCTTAAAAATCGAAACCTAATCAAATTCGGTCCAAATCCAAGCAAAATATCTACATAAAGCCTAAGCCAGCCGTTGCGATCGCCTGTGGACTGCTGCATACCAGGGTACCCTGAGGAAGACCAAAAACGGGAGTACGGAGGTAATTGGCAGAATACTTTCTTAATTTCTACTCAATTTCCCCAACATACTTCTTCGAGCCGGATATTTCCACGGCTCTTTGGTTTTGTGCTAGCATAGTTTGCAATTTTAACTATTTTTCGATAGTTTTATTTTCTAAAATATTAACCTACCGCCAGACAAGTAACTTTCTTATTCAATTTGTACTACTCATGCGTATTGTTTTTCGACAATATCACTACCTACGGTCTTTACGAGACCTAATCAGTGCATTTTACATTATTGTGCAACTAAATACATCGACTTTACGAAAAATCACTTATTTTTTTTCTATCGCGATCTGCGGTAGGGTATATTTTATTTCGCGAGGCGTTAGCATTCGTCAGTCGCCAGTGCAATATAAAGCCAGTGACACACCGTACACTTACTTACTCACTTTTACTTTCACACACATCTTCCTACTGTCTATGCATTACGTGCTTGACACAATAGTACATAACATTACGTGTTATTATTATTAATTTTACTTCGTAAAAAATTGTGTTTACGTATTTCGTACATAAGCACTAAATTAATATTCCAGCATTTCGTGCTGAATATTAGTTTTCCTGCATACGCTTTTCGTACACTGTTTATGTACTACGTACTAAACATATTTACGCATTTCGTGCTAAATATTTCGCTACGACTTAGTGTATCGCCAATCTTACTTCGCGTACTACGTACCGAATAAGTAATTTTCACATACTTCAGTAAGTAAGTAAGTAAGTAAGTAAGTAAGTAAGTAAGTAAGTAAGTAAGTAAGTCACAAACATTTACACAGAATCCTTATTCTGTTTTTTCCAAATACATAAGTACTTAATTTTCTAAATTTCTAATTTTCATCTACCGACAAAATGGAACTCGAACAATTAATTTTTGAGAGAGATCTTTGCATCAATAACGTACAACGAATGGTTGATTGTGCAGACAAGGAGGCAGAGTTTCGTGTACGTTCCAAAGAACTTAACAATGTTAAAAAACTATTTACCAAAGTTCAAGAGAAAATAGAAAAGGTTTTAGCAAAAAATAACGAATTTAAACGGGACGAACAACTCGCCATACGTGTTAACTTTGACGACCTGTATTACCAAGTTCAAGTTACACTTGACAATTTCAAAGTTACTCAGCGTAAGCAAAGTGCTGCTAGTGTAGCACTGTCCTTAGCTCCGCAACAGATTCATTCAAGAATTCAATTACCTACGCTTCCTTTGCCTACATTCCACGGTAACCTCACTGAATGGAATGCATTTTACGATTTATTCAAATCATTAGTACATGATAACATACAGTTATCAGATGTTGAACGTTTTCGTTACTTGTTATTGTCTTTACAAGACGAACCTTATAACCTCATTAAATCGATTCCGATTACCGCTTCTAATTACGAAAACGCTTTAGAAGTTTTAACAAATCGTTACGAAAACAAGCGAATTTTGGCTACTAAACACTTAGACAAAATTATTGATGTCGAACCTATCAATGACAAAAATAGTCAACAAAGTTTACGTAACCTTTTAAACGTTTATTACGAGAATCTTACAGCTTTGAGATCGTTAGAACTCCCAGTTGAACACTGGAGTTTTATTCTTTTAAATATTTTGCTACGCAAAATTCCTCCAAATATTCGTCGTCGTTTCGAGTTATCGTTGCCGTCGTCACGTGACATCCCACTCGTGAGTGAACTACTCGAATTCCTCGAAAAGGAGCTATCTGCGTCAGAAGTGATGTCGGCCGCCATGGCCCCTCGCCCGCACGCCGCCGCTAGCTGTGCACCGCCATCGTCGCGCCCGCTGGCCGCCGCCGCCGGGCCGGCCGCCGCGCCAGTGTACTCCGCGCGCCATATCGCCGTCTCACGCAACGCACTCGCCCGCTCGCACTCAGACTTGCAGCGCACCTCATCTCGTGACTCATCGCAAGCACACACCATGCGTACCATGAGTGTCCACGCAGCGACGTCTAATTATTTTACGACTTTAAAATGTTTGTATTGCAAAACTAATGCACATCACTTAAATAAATGTGAATTGTTTAACAAACTGTCTTTATCAGAACGTAAGTTATTTATTAAGGATAAAAACATCTGTACTAATTGTTTATGTATAGGTCATGATATGAATGACTGCAAATCTCGACACACCTGTTTTGTATGCTCTAAACGCCACCACTCCTCGTTACACGAAGATGGGCCGGCTCCCAATGTAACGCTCACAAGTGAGTGTAACAAATACTCATCCCCCGAGTTACACTCGGTAGCGGAAACCTACTCGCCCGCACCATTTCGTGGTGTCCCCGGGCAACATATCCCATCCATATCATTACATGGTGTTCCTGGACAACCCGACAAGAACTGCACAGTTCTACTATCCACTGCGCTTGTGAACTTGCATCCCACAGACTCTGGGCCTTACGAACCCAAGCCTGTGCGAGCCTTAGTCGATCCCGGCTCCCAAGTCACTCTCATCACCGAGTCCTGCGTCCAACGCCTCGGCCTGCCACGCCTCCATACTAGCCCTAGTATGACCGTCAGTGGTATCGGGGATAAGAGCGAGCAACCGCGGGGGTACGTAGTGTGTGAGGTTACGCCTCACAACAAGTCGGAACCAAAATTATTTATTGAAGCTTTGATCATACCAATGATTACAAGCTACATTCCAAAAGTACCGAACTCATTCGAGCAGATTCCTCACCTGCAAAACCTTCCTCTCGCGGACCCTGAACTACGTTCGGTGCGCCCGGTGGAACTACTGCTAGGTTCGGATTGTAGTGACAGCATACTGCTTCACGACATCGTTAAAGGCTCACGTGGCCCTGTTGCCATTAATAGCATTTTCGGTTACCTACTCAATGGTAAAATTTATAATTCGACATCTACTCAAGTTTATTCGAATTTGAGTACGTGTCGACTTGTAGATGACTCTGCGTCCAGTGGTGTCGTCTTACCGTCACATCTGAACCAACAACAATGGTTCACAGGTCCTTCTCGGCTCAACCAGGCCCAGCCTGAGCGGCCTACTTCGAACATTGATGTTCACACAAACGAAGAACGACGTACGAACGTTATCACATCTAATAAAACAACACGATATCCTTCGTTACACAAAATGCTTCGCATTATTTCTCCCTTTGTTAAAATTTATTATACACGTCGTAAGACAAGGTCCTACACAAAAAATACAGTCCACAAAACCAAGTTTGCTCTCAACCGAGTTATCAATATAGCCCCGAAAAGTTCGAAACTGGGCCCATTCGAAAACTCGAAATTATTTAAGCCTTACGTTAAGCCACGTTTATGGCTAACACCATTAGAAATCAAAAACGATTTATCAACGGCATCATTTCTTAATCCTTTACGCCGTTTTACATCTCTACTCAGATTATGTACGGATATCTATTCCGATTGTGGTCGCAATATCATTGGTTGTGACAGGTATCTGAAATATCTTTTCACGTTTCTCAAAACTGAAGTGAATCAGTTTCAAATTACTGTTAAACTTACCGACCTAGAAATAACATGGCATTTCAATTCGAGACTGCTCTGCAGCCAGAGTGACGATCCTACAAATCTCTTACCTCTCACACCTGCATACTTTCTCATCGGCACACCATTCACTTCTTTACCAGAGTTCGATTTCTCAAACGATCAACCTAACCGCCTCGTTCGATGGCAATTAATTCAACAAGCTATACAGCATTTTTGGAAACGCTGGAGTGTTGAATACCTCAACCAGCTTCAGCAAAGAAGTGAATGGTTCCGCGACAGTACACGAACACCCCTCGCCGAGGGCACGGTAGTGGTGTTGATCGACAACACGCTGCCGCCACTGCAATGGCGCCTGGCCCGTGTGCACGCGCTACACCCGGGCTCGGATGGTGTTATTCGTGTCGTAACAGTACGCATGGGTAACACTCTTACAAAAAGACCTGTAGTAAAGGTCTGCCCTTTGCCTATTGATTAGGCGTTTTGTGTCCTGTCTTAGATTTAAGTTAGGATAGTATTTTTTCTGTTATTCTTTTAAAATATGATATATATTTTAAGGTCGGCGGCATGTTCCGTACTTTAGCTTGTCACGAATTCACAATGTTAGCACAAACCAGTCTTTAAATGTAACGTTAATTTTATCTCTAAAGAAAGTATCTGTCACTTTGCTGATTGTGCTGCCCTCTGCCGCAGCCTATGAGAAAAACTCTCTAACCGTCGCTAGACTACTGCGCGCACTGTGCGAACCGCTCGCCAATAAATAAATTCCTTAAAAATCGAAACCTAATCAAATTCGGTCCAAATCCAAGCAAAATATCTACATAAAGCCTAAGCCAGCCGTTGCGATCGCCTGTGGACTGCTGCATACCAGGGTACCCTGAGGAAGACCAAAAACGGGAGTACGGAGGTAAGTGGCAGAATACTTTCTTAATTTCTACTCAATTTCCCCAACAGAATGCAAAAGATTTCGATGGAATATGTCCGGACCGCAATCTATGTGCAGTAATCGTATCGTAGGCAGGTAATTATATTCTGTCTACTTATTTAAACGTTACTTAAAAGTTTAGCTACGGGCCCTGTCTAAAGCCTGAAAAAGTCTGGGCTGCTTGCAATATCGAGATAACTCTGGGTTATCTACTTGATTCAGGGTTTTGTATGCTTAGGGATGTTTTGAGTGTATTTTCGTATGTCTGGGGATGTTTCTTGTGTCTTTTGTGTTTTCTCTGGTTTTTCAGTCAACTGAACTGGCCAACTGAACTAGTGGGAATAGACGTATCTTTATATTTCTCTTGCACCGAAGTTAACTTTAGAGTTTAGTTAGAGTTAACTCAAACCTTTAAGGCGACGTTTACACATTAATATTTATTGCGATCTTGCGTTTTTAATGGGTTTTATGGTTTTCATCAATGCAGACAGTATTGATGGTGTAGTATGCAATATTGATGGATTGCGAACCGGATCGCAAAATGGCTTGATTTTTGAGATCCGAGACCTTGATATGGAATGCGATAAATATTGACGTTGTATGTAGCCTTGCTATCAATACTTATCACAACGGTAATTTTCAGCTAGCAATGGAGGAGGACGAAATTTATGTCGCGTAGGCATGAATTTCGTTACATATATACATACAAGACGTCGTTATACAACAAAATTCATGAAGCTATATCTACTCGAAAAACATTTGTTTGTTTTCGTTGTTAGATACTTCGTATTGACGTGCGTGATCCACATCGCGCGTGTATACGTGATATGGATCGCGACCCGGATCGTGATAAATATTGATGTGTAAACGTCGCCGAAGTCCAAACGCTATTTCTATGTAGATTGTCAAGTATCTTTTGGCACTTGGATGACATTGCAAGAGGGCGCTGTTCGCAATGAAAGGTGACGTTTTACGAGATGGCGGCGTTAGTTCCAATTTTTGCCAAGTGCCCAAAGAAGACCGTTGCTTGTAGGTCTGTAGTAGTAGTTTGCTTGCTCTTTCTTTTGCGAGTGCGAGGTGACAGAAGCGGATACATACATAACCTTTCTTCTAATTTTATTGATTTTGTTTGATGTCTGATACGAAAAACCGAGTGAAATATTGTTGACGAAAATATGAAATTTCTTGAAAAAGTTGATTTGGTATCGGCAAGACCATGAGCCCAAAATTGGATTGAGTACTTTTTATGGATACCTACCTAAATAATTGCTGACTAGATTTTGAGATCGATCGCAGATCACATTTAGTATTTCGATGATACGAATATAATCGTAGTTTCTAATTACAACACATTATACTGAAGACATCAAGATGTAAGTATTCTAAATATTTTTATGTTCTGCTAAACTTTTATATTACTTCTATATTTTGATTCCATTGCTATTAGAAGCCAGACTGGTATGAATATCTTTATTAGAGATAAGTCGACTATGTACATCCATTTCTTGTAATATTAGGTACTTACATCTATAAAGAAATAGGTAAATATATAGAAATAGGTAACTTTATGTGCATCAAACTAGCACTAACTTAAAATGGGTACCAACCAGGCTAGGTTAAACTAGGTTTAATATGGATTTTATTGCTAATAAGCATAATGCCTACATATTTATTTATTTTATTTATTTAAGCTTTTACACATTGTGTACAAAAGGCGAGCTTAATGCCTTGCGGCATTATCTACCAGCTGGCCTACATATGTACATTTATTGCCAATACGATTTTATTTTCTAGCTTAATTTGCCATGCGAAGTTAAATTCTAAGTATCATATCCTAATAATATTAGCACTTTAATATTATTTTAATGTCTATTACAAAGAATAATTGTTTCACATTACTAAATTTCTTCTCAACCAGAGTGTAAGGAAGGAGCAATATTAAATCAAAGTAACAATATTAAGCTAACAGCTTGTGCTAGAAGTGACTACCAAGGTAGTCAAGAGCAGGGTATCAAACCTGCGCTGACAGGCTGCCGTGGCTTAATAATAAATAATTGGTGTAATATTTGTATCATGTCATGATGGGCTTAGACCCTGGGACAACATCATTCCATGGTATGCTCACTGCTATTTTCCAACCCACTCACCATCTTAAGTCAACAATACAGATGTACAATTTGAAAATTGGGATTGAAATCAAGAACTGCTTTATTTAGACATATTTTTATTATTATTTAAATCAAATTAAAATAAATTTAAATTCATGTAAGGGCATGGTCCCTGCTCTGGTTCGCTCCTGCCTGATGCAAAGGCTATCCATTGCCATATAGTGGGTAACACTGCCAGTGTTTGGGCATCTTTAAAATTACAATGTACAATTGTAATTTTAAAGTAAGTAAGTAATTGTAAATCAGGAGCGGTCTTCCTGACACATACATACTTTTAGGTTGAAATTATTGTTTAATGTGTATATTGTTTGACTTCAGTGCGAGGTGTATTTTTTGATATGATTATATTTTAATAAAATACCTACTTTATATTTAATAGCAATAGCTTTCTTCTCAGGTATTCTTGAAAGGGCAGCTTGTATATAAGTAACCCATTTCTGTGTTTTTGATGATTGGCCCCTAGATCCAGAAATCTTGACTTTTTAAGCAATAATATATTGCTATAAATGCGATTTAAAGTTTGTTTAAGGTTTCGGTCTCTATTTAACTTAATGTTTTTAACGAAGTGGAATAGTGACAAAACACAGTTTAAGGGAAGTGAGGTTAAACTCGGTTTATGGCTGACTGCAATAGTATTTAATTGGTACAGACCGTAATGTTGATAAATGCTGGGCGAATATTATTTTATTTAGTAGGTAGGTCTATTATTTGTATTACAGCTGCGCAAAATGTATACCTGTGAATAGCATTTTATTTACTGTTTTTTTTATTATCTGAATTCTTAAAAATGTCCTTGCTGGATTGTATATTTCCATACATTATGATTGTATAAGTAATAATGATATAGGATAGGTAATATAACATTATATTTAGGGACATTTACACCTACCTTTGCGAATTTTTATCCATGCCTTATCCATGAATAAACAAATATGTTTAAGAGCGTTCCATGAGCCAACTAGCGCCGCCAATCTTAAAAAAATCATATCTTCCAATATAATCAATTTTATTAAAAAAGCTACGTTCACATTGTTTATTGCTATAAATATTATTTTTTAAATGCTTATTTGTAACGTGATTCAATGTAGGTAAGTTGTAGTTCACAAATGTGCCAGAAACGGCCGTTTTTCGCAATTATGTGAACTACAACTTACCTACATTGCATCACGTTACAAATAAGCATTTAAAAAATAATATTTATAGCAATAAACAATGTGAACGTAGCTTTTTTAATAAAATTGATTATATTGGAAGATATGATTTTTTTAAGATTGGCGGCGCTAGTTGGCTCATGGAACGCTCTTAATATGTATTATTTGTGAAACTGTGAAAATACTTGAATTCGAATTTTCATATGAACTTATACATTAACAATTTAAAGCCAATATAAATTTTAATATTGTGTCTGGAAACACAAGTGTAATATTAATTACTTAAATGTGAGTGTCAACTTCAATTAGGTTGATTATTATTATTGTATTTGTTGTCCCTTTGAAGAAATTATTTTGAATCATGGTTATTATTATTACTCAAGAGTTAGGCAGCGCTGTGATAAATAAACTAAACTTCAGTTATGGATGCCCAAGTTCGAACCCCAGGATGGCAGTGTATTATGGGGTTTTCTCGATCTTTTTAAAACGTTTTTACGTGCTTTTACCGATTGCTCTTAAAACGGTGAGGGAAACCATGATAAAACATCGTAAGGAAAACTCTGATTATACGCGCGTGTGTCCCCACTTCAGGGGTAGGAACGGCCGGGGCCTCTATGGAGTATGCCATATTTACCTCGGGAGGACCGTTGTGATATGATAATTTTCAACTTTTCAGCGACACGCTTTTCTATGCATTGTTTCAATTTTCAACAGAAGTCGGAACACATAATAACATTCCTCTTTCTGACTTATGAGAGTCAAAGCGACAACAAGGGTGGACAACATGTTTTCATTTGTATGCGCTTTAGTTCGTCTCTACATAGAGCGTAGCGAAATTTTTTCCTTTATGATCTGTATGTATATCGTAGCCAGATGGTCATACCCATGGAAAGACTCGAAGCCTCTGGGTACTGCGCGTCTATTTTGTAATGGGATGGAGAGGTCCCAATTAGACTAGTATACCGGAATCAGATCAAAGCGTTCTTCCTCCTCTCGCTATCTTATTTATTTATTTTATTTAACAATTTTTGTCAAGATCTGTCAAGATCGTGTTGCCATATTGCATTATAATAAAGCACTGTAATTTTTAGGGCTAAAATGGAAACAATGTTACGCGATTATTACGACAGCGACGATGCAGAAGATATAATAGCTGATTATCGGACAGATGCAGAATGTTTGGTACTCACACGCTCCGATCGCGATATGCATAATAGATGTTGCGGGGGCAAAGCATGGTGTATCAAGGTGAGTTATTCATTATTGTACAGTCGCCAGCATATCATTCGATAAATAACTGTTGTAATCTTTGCCATATTACCTACCATCAAGAGTGCCTGTGTATTACATTTTAGGTGCTATAGACTACGAGTCTACACATTTAAGAGCAATCACTTAGAATAGACATACACAATACAGGTATAATAGCCTGATTTTAATCTTGCTTCCTGAAGCACAGTGGTTATATGAACCGCCTGACACCATTGCCTACCTTTTGAAAAAGATTCTATTACTTATGTTCTTTTCAAGACCAGCTGAATACTGATCGTATCACTATCATTGTTCCTTTTCTAAGTTTGTAAGGTGATACCTCTTTATAAACATTGGTGAACCTGTGGGTTCACTAATGTTTGACAAAAAACGTATGACAAATGATCATTTTACAAATTATTTTTGAAAAAGTAATCATTTGACAAACTTATCATTTACTAAAGTGATCGTTTTAAAAGTGATCATTTGACAAAAATCCATTTTATAAATATTTAACATAGCAAATGTTGTGAATGCTAAACCGTCATTTTGCAATTGATTAAATGACCAAAGTATTCCTTTTTCAAGGTCGCCATTAGACAAAATATTGGGTAAATAAGTGGGTATTTTATATGTATAATTGTTAATAAATGAACTTGCTTTTTGAATACAAAAAAAAAACCTAAGCTTCGCTCCAAGCCAGAGCCTTCTGAACCTAAACATCCGTGTCGGATCTGGTTAGAGAGTTGTCGGGGTGTCCCTTCATTTGATAAAAAACAAATTACAATTACCAAACAATGCATTTTGTCAAAGGTTTTTATGCCTTGCGTTGTTTTATCTATTAACGTATATAATAAGTGAATAGTTTGTTAAGTGATGTTTTGAAGAAAGAAACTTTGTCTCGTAATTATTTTGTCAAATGAATTATTTATAGAACCATTACTTTGTACAAAGATGAACTTATGAATCATGATTTTGCCAAACGTTGTTTGTGAAATGAATGGTTTGTAATATGTTTTTTATCAAATGAAGGGACACCGAACCTGTGTGCCATCAGTCACAATCATGTGGATATTTATCTCAAACGCACAGGATGAAAATAAAAGGTCTATTTTTGTAATTTCAGGATATTTGCGGAATCATATGCGCTGCGTTGACATGGTTGCTGATATTATATGCAGAGTTCGTAGTGATGATGGTGATGCTACTCCCTGGAGCATCCACATACCCCATCTACAGCTACGTTAACATATTTATATTCCAATGCCTGGCATTCCTTGCGTTCGCCTCCCATCTGCGGACTATGTTCACGGATCCAGTAAGTCGAGTCTTATAAGATCTAGATAACCCCTCCACATAAAGAATTCGTCTAAATGGCATATACTGGGTCAATTGCACCAAGGATGGTTACCGCTTGATCCAGGATTAAATGAGAAAAATGTATGGCGTTAAGTTGCTAACACTCGGCTTATATTTTGGATGTGGCGAAGCATTTTACTTTTTTAGCTTATTATAACTGGAATATGATTATAGAATGGTATGCTCACATGCCCATGGATTTGAAATGCGGCCTCGACGACGTCTCTTTATAGAAGGCTCATATTAATAAACCGCTCTCAACACTGAAATCGACATTAGGAGCGATCTTAAGACGGCGTTCCTATGAATAAACGGATCTTAAGTGCGCGTTTCGGAATTGGGTATCACGTTACATATTCACGCGGAATTTATAAACATAACTCAGCACTCAAGAGCATTCTCAAGATCACACTTGAGATCGATTTGCTAAGTTCTGTCGGACCGTGCCTTGAGATCGCGTTTGCTCAAGATTTTTCTATTCAACGACGTACTTGAGATGCTGATCCTGAAACTTACTCAGCTGAGTTTGCACTTGAGAACGGTCTTGAGATCAGTCTATTAATACGGACCTTAGAGACGCACGTGATGACCCGTACGGCCCGTTTGTTTGTATATCTTGAGCTGGCGCAGCATCGGCGGCGCGCGCACAGCTTGGCGCCGCCCCGTGGCGAAGTATCATAGATCTATAATATAGCTTTATATTATATTATCACTGAACCGGAACTAACTAACAATAATATAACCCTCTATCTGTTGGGAATTGGACATTTGGGTATCGGTCAATCATAATATTTTGGGTATTGTTCATTCTGGGTATTGTTCATTCTGGGTATTGTTCATTCTGGGTATTGTTCATTCTGGGTATTGTTCATTCTGGGAATTGGACATTCTGGGACTTGGTCATGCTGGGACTTGATCATGCTGGGATTTTGACATTGGGGGACTGATTCTAAATCTCACACTTGACCGGTAATTATTTTTCAGGGCGCTGTACCAAAAGGCAATGCAACAAAAGACATGATAAAGCAAATGAGTTTCCGCGAGGGCCAAGTGATCTTCAAGTGCACCAAGTGTTGCAGCATCAAGCCCGAGCGCGCGCACCACTGCTCCGTGTGCCAGCGCTGCATCCGCAAGATGGACCACCACTGTCCCTGGGTGAACAACTGCGTCGGCGAGAATAATCAAAAATATTTTGTCTTGTTTACGGTATGCCATTTTTACCACTATAAATAATAAATGAAAATTACATTATATGTATTCGAATATGTATATATTGTACATATATGTATATCAGACGTGCGTGATGTTACAAGTGAAACCCAGGTATACATATATTTTAAAAATGAACATTATTCCCATTACCATACTTGTATGGAGTCGCGAGCATATAAGGCATACGATTCCTTATATGCTCGCGTCTTCCGTCCGTCTTCCTACAATATTCCTGACGTTTGGCTGTAACCTGGTTCGATTTTATGTAATCATGTGATATACCGGTACTCGTGGGTTTTGCTACTATCCATGCAGAGATGGAATTCCGTCATCTCTACCTACCTCTATTGGGCATGAATTTATGTACATTGTACGTATTAGGCATATTGTATTAGTGATTATTTGTTCACCCATCAAACCGAGTGATGTAGCAGGGTCTTATTGGATGGTCTTGTACCTATACCTTTATGCAGGGATCATCAAAGTATTGTTTATGCATTTCATTAAATGTTGTTATTATTTTCAGTTTTACATAGCGGCCATATCGGTCCACTCGTTGACGCTGGCGGTGTACCAATTCGTGACGTGCATTCGCCACGAGTGGCGCGAATGCAGCACTTACTCGCCGCCCGCGACCGTCGTCCTGCTCCTCTTCCTCATCGCAGAAGCTCTACTCTTTGCTATATTCACGGCGGTCATGCTTGGCACACAGCTCCATGCCATTTGGAATGATGAAACTGTGAGTTGCTAATAAAAAACGTTTCGAAACCGTATAAGTACTGTCTAACGTAAAGAAAAGTATACTGAAGAGTCTTTTAGGTTGAGATTTTCTGGAAAATCACTAACTGACCTTTTTAATATAATATAGTCCGCACTCTAAGCTATCTACTAGTGAAATAATTTTTACACTCGGTAAAATAGTTCTTGACAAAATCTTAACCTTAATGAACATCCATGTGTATTGTTTTCGACTGTACTTCTGAAGGAAAAAATAAGACTTGGTCATTTTCCTTTCAATTTAATATTTCAGCTCCACATTGACACACTAAATTTTTTAAAGAGATGTCCTTCCACTTTTATATAGGCCGAGATTCTTAGACAGTTCCGTAAGATCCTTCTGATAATCATGTCTGTGTTTGTTTCAGGGTATCGAACAACTGAAGAAAGAGCAGGCGCGATGGGTGCGTAAGTCTCGATGGAAAAGTATTCAGGCTGTGTTTGGAAGATTCTCCATGCTTTGGTTCTCCCCCTTCACTCAACCTTCGCCCAAAACGAAGCTAGAGGAGAGTTACTTGTACAGTGTGTAAGGCGTCGCGGCAGACGGGCGGTGACCAGATAACGGCGGGCTCGCTTAGTGTTAGTTGCATCCACCCCCACCTGCGGCGGGCTGTGCTTAGGGCTGGGTAGGACACGGCAACGTGCACAACATTAAATTCTCATCAAAGTGTGAGCCTTTGGGCTACGTTGAATAATGATAATTTCAATTCTAGCAATATTATGTTGTATTCAATGGTTATGTATTTATTATCTGTTTATTAAGTTAAGTATTGTTTAAATTATTCTTAAGAATACCTACATATACTTATTTCTTCTATTAAGATTTAATTTATTTCTCTGCTCACAGCAGGGTTTTGTGATTAATTTCTAAAATAAATTATGACTGAAATCGGAATTAATATTACATTATCTAAGCTACACTAAGGTTATGTATTATTATTGCATTTACATTTATTTATAATATAAAGATGTTTAATACTATATATTCTTCTAGGACTTAAGTTTCTTTTTCGTTATGTGGTATTAATTATTAGTCACATGGGCAATATTTACGCAATGAAATACATATAGGTACATATCATTTTTTTGTGACATGTATACTATACCCTATATATTGATCTCTATTATATACCCTAAGTCCGTTATATTGTGGTCCTGAATTCGTGTAAACGCTGTGGTTTATCTCCTGTATATTTATTAGAATTAGTACGACATTATGGCATAGTAGTGCGCAATATCGTTATCTATAAACATCAATAAAATACAATGTTCAATCTCTATATAACATTTCGTTATTAAAATCATGTGAATTCCGGTCTCTCTATTGCTGTTGACACCTTCCATAAAAGGCGCAATATATTTCGTTCTCTAAACAGTTTGACCACGAAGAAGAACCCTTTTATTCGTGCGGGTAAACCGTATGTGATTTATTGCGATTACAAAAATTTTCATACAAATTTCTTACTTTATTGTCATCATATTTAACAAATCTTGTTAAAAATGCTCAGCTCCAGTTTATTGTATCTTGATGGTTTATATATTTTAACGTATTATTCCTTCATTTATGCTCTAGTAGACAGTCACACGGACGTTTAGTTTCATAGGGGGCTAGTATCAGCAATACTTACTACAGTGTAACCGCGTTTAATTCGGTTGCCCAGTCTAGACGATTACCTCCAGATGAATTTAGTCTAGTGTCCCAGAACATAAATTGAGGAATTTGAGGGAGGCCTGGCTATTTAGATGGAGTAAATTGCATTCAGTGGCAGCAGACGTTTTCAAAATACAATTATAAATTGTAGATCATCAAATGTGTCTGTCATCACAAATTCTATTTTTAAGTAAGATGTTAATTAATTGTTATGTGTGCAATCATAGTGTGAACCGCAGAGGTTTTCTTTATTGTTTTTCTTTATGGATATTTGGATACAGTTAACTTAAGATTCCGTTGTTTAACACCCGACTGTGTTTCTTTCTTTGGTGAATTTTTCCTTAAAAAATAATCTGTCTTTTGTAGAATCTGTTTATAAACAATCCAACCTATATTCCTATATCCTCTTGAAAGTTATTCGCCTTTTCTGCATATATGTACTGGTATTTTGTAACAACCAATAAATAAGTAGGTACTTATTTTAAGTATTATAATTTAAAAATGTTATTAATGTATGATTTATAATTATTACTTTGTCACAATGATATTGTCCAGTGACACCTTGGTCTCGATCAAATTAGTATAATAGATATTAACAAGTAAGTTACTATCAGAAAGTTCAAATCACAAAATACGAGATAAGTTTCTATTTATGGGTCTAATTAATAGCTAGCCTTCTTTAAATTTTTATTGAATACATATTTTAAGGTTCTGTGTATTTGTAGGTAAAAGAGGATCAAATTCAATGATAAGGATCTCTCTCTATGTGATTTTATTAAATAATATTTCTGCTGACCTCTGGTTTAAAAAGAACTTTTTATGGCTACGTTCGAGTACCCGACAACATATCAAGGTACGTGGATGTGTTGTTCTTGTGTTTTATGTCTACCGTTGCGTAGTCGTTACAAAACCGTTGTCAGTTGATATTACTGTCGCGTGGAGTTCCCGTGTGTGACACTTGCTGGGATGTTGACTGTACTTACTGTATGCCGTACGTAATTATAATTACCCAGTCTACCTTACCTTATGATCTTCTATTTTTTATTTTAAATCGGGATGAAGGCTTCTTTATCTCCAATTCTAGTCAGGTTTTAGTTGTTGATGTAGTGTGCATAGCCTCCGTACGTGGAGGCTATGCACGTATACGTAAGTGGAGAAGAAACTACAAGCAGGCTTTTGTCGAGATAACTATATATTTATGCGCTTGATGTACCCGTATAAAAGAAATAAATCGCAAAAGACAAGCGATGCGTTTTTTATTTATTTTGCTACGCGACATTTATCTACTTATATACTCGTAAGTACAGTCAACATCTTGGTTTTCTTTTTGTATATTAATGTGCTGTGCTTAGCAACATTACGCGACATTAGCGGAATTATTTGTGCCTTGAACACAACCTAAGAGGTCAAAAATTGAACATGATGTTACCAGATGGTCATTATTGTTTGACATGTCAAATCAGTTTCCACATGTTTCCACGATTACCCACGGAAAAACTATCATTTGTTTAGCATTAGGCAATCAGGCATTTTGAAGAACTATCAACTACAACAACGATAAACCTTTAGTTTGCTCGATATTTTCAAAATTATGATTGTTTCCTTTCCGATGTTTATTTTATATTATTTTATTCGGAAAACAAACAGCTACAATGACAAAATAAATAATTACATAATATCTATAAGCCAATTATAAGTTTTCACATGTACAAAATGTTCATGTTCACTAACTTAGGGATTCCTTATATTAGATTTGTTACAGTTAATGTGATTAATCTCTTTATTGCAAGGAAAAGGCAAAACAAAAAAACGCAAGTTTCTTCTAGTTATGTACCTGTAAGTACTGTGGATAAATAATAATTAGGTACTAGGTATGTGTTATGACTATCTTCTGGACAAATAAATTCAAGTATTACTTTATTTTATAATATATAATTATTAATGATAACCGGTAAAAGTGTTGAATTTCAATTTATTATTCACATTTACCAAATCATGAGGTAATCTATACATATAATAAGACCGTAAAAAAGTAGTGTCTGTACATTGGATATTTTTTGAAAAGAATAATTGTAATTTGTTTTAGGATCGATACTGATGCCAAAACACTAATTTTTAGAATTTTAGTCTGTTTGTCTGTGACTTTGTGCAAGTATCACGCCATAACTACTAAAGGGATTTTGATGGAAGTTTCACTAGGAGATAGCTGAAATATCCGGACAGCTCATAGGTTATAAGCCATGGCGGTATGTGATGTGGAAACAAGGATCCAGAGAGGAAGATCTGCCTCCTGATCTCCTCCATCCTCTCCATCCTCATCTACGCAAACGAAGTTGCAGGGTACAGCTAGTTATTAATAATTTTCAAGTTAATCACATTTACCGTAACATATTTACTTGGTTCATATTTCGGCAAAAGCAGTTAAGCACTAAAGTCCCTTGCCTTAAATTAAAGTCACTTTGCTTCAATAAATATACCTTACAGGTTCCTTAAACGCTCTTTCCTCGACGCCACTCTAGCGATCAATATTCGTACGGTACTTAGCTATTTCTGTAGTTGACTGCATTATAAGGAGTAGCCCACCTCAAATAATTCAAAGGTGGACTTCAAACTAGCGAAATGCTTGCGTGGCGTTATGAGTTGGTTCTAGTAATGAGGATTATGTCGCTTGGCCTAAATGGATTCACTTCAATAATTACAAAGGTTATACATTACATACGGTAATGTACATTAATGATGTTTTAGGTATTTGTGATTTGGTACTTATACTGCTTAAGTTTCAGATATATCTGAATGTATTCCTCAGTGATGTTGTGCAATATGTTTACATCAGAGGCTGAAAGGGGAATTTTCAGCTATATTATCGTTGAAATTCCCACTTGGTATTACGCTTCTATAATTTATCGGACTTCTCTTGTATTAAGAATATTCATCAATTCCTCTTTTTTATGTGAATTCCTTTCCAGGACAACTTTTAGTACCAAAAACCTATGCATTCAATTTCACTGCTAAATTGATTTATAGAGCATTCTCATTCAAAGACGTCCATTTGTTGGTAGGATTAACATTAATTAATTAAATTATTTAACACTAACCCGACGCGTCTGATCCGCGCTCAAAAATGTCCGAAAGTCAATAATTTATTGAATTGCCACACTAGAATACTACTAAAAGTGTGGCATTAGGTACGTAAAAACAGTGACAATCGCTAATTTTGTACTAGAGCCGGTTTCCATTCGTTCTTAAGTCAATGAGGATCACTGAAAACACTTTTTATATTACTGTATTGTAACATATAAGTACGTATGTATAACTTTATATTGTATTATTAATTGATAAGTTGCAGAACTCGGTATCTATCGGTAGGGACTGTAAATACCATGTAACGGATAATTTTCATGTCCTGGATGTAATTCTTTAATTATACAACAATAATATTATCTTTTTTTTTCGGAAACTAGATCTGTACAGTATCTTTTCATTGTTAATTAATAAATATCAAATTTCAACATATATTGCAATTATTGAATATTGAAGAAGTTATGTATTTAAAGTTATATAAGAAAAGAAGTTAACTATTCTCTAACCGAGAGGAATTGATGGATGAGTTATGCTTTATAACTATATATTAAACCCACAAAACCAGTTTAAGTTTATTCGCTGTGTGCCTAATGTTCAACAATATATCGAGAATATAATCATACTGATTTGTATTGTAAATTATTTTGTGTAGTAGGTTATATAAATGAAAGGATAATTCTTTCAGTTACAAATCATATTATTATTAAAAGTTCTAATTTTAATAATAAAAATCAAGATTGTGTAAAGTGTTACATACTTTAGTTATTAGGTATGCTAATTTTTTAGTTATTTATACAGTCTTATACAAAATACCTGTAGTTAACAGGTGTATAATTTATTTACAGCATATCTTTTAATACTAAACTCGTACGCACATAAAACCTACACCAAAATTTTAAAAATCGAAAAGTAGTACAAATTGAAACGTTGGCTTTCCACCCTTTCCGTTAAAGCCTGTTATAAAAAATCATGCCATGTGGATGATGCTTAAGAGAGCGGCTGCGTCATTTCGTTGCGTGAACAAGCTGATTCGTTGGACAAGGTACGCAGAAAATAAATATTTTCCGCAGTCTGAGATTAACAAAATTTTGTTTCTGGAAAATATATACTTAAAATGACATTGCCAGATTTCAATGGAGCTTTGTCCCACTAGTAAAGTACATCCGACAAGATAACGAATAAATGTTAAAATATCTCCTTTTTATTATTAAAATTTTGGTTTAAATTAAAGTTGTACACAGTGCGAGTCAAAACAACAATTTTAAAAGTTTTTGTACGTTTTTCCGTTAACCATTCATTGTAATTGTGACAGATTTTTTTTATGGTGCCCACCATCAGCCTATGTAACATAGTGCTTTTGAAATAAAAATCGATTGACAAATCGATATCGCCCACCCAGTACGTATCAATCGCGCTATCGATTTATCTAACAGTAGATTAAGTATCAGTATCACGGAACGGTTTGATCATGAAACGGTTCTCACACGGAAAGACAATCCTTACCGTACCTTGCATTGCTCTACTCTTCACAAGGTTGTTGGAGGTCAGGTCACCCTCTAAAAATTATTATCGCCACACCTTTTGGAATCTGATCGATATTGGCAATTAAAAGTTAGGTATTAAACTAACAAACAAGAAATATTGTTATCACAAAGATGACAATTTGTTGTATAATTAAGAAGGAATTAAGAACTTGGCATTCATGAGAAATTATTAACTTCTTAATTGTAAGTTAACTTTTCATTAGCTTTAACTATCATGTCGATCAGCGTTCAACATACGTTGCGACAATAACTTGTATGGGGCGGCAGCTTTCTGTCCCATTTAAACTTCAAACATTTATTGGATTTTATGAGTATACCTACTATAGGATGTCCCGAGAGTTTTACTATTTTGAAAAATGTTACACGAAATAAATAACTAAAGTGTTATACACCATCTTGTAGTGACTTTAATAGGCTATCCGTAAGCCACGTAACCTTATTCGTTAGTTTATATACCGTGGCCGTTTTTCCTAAAATATACCACCCCTCAGAAACCGTTCGTTCGTATAATCATAGTTGCCTAGGTGAATTCACTTTCAACGGTGATAGTGAAATCAGCTATCACTGTGCTTCGGGACACTCTTTATATGTATCAGTATGAATCCAAACAGGTTGTTTGCTGCGGGGTAGTACAGCAGGTTTTATGAAATGGACTATAAGTACCTAAATGTGGGGCTATGGGAGTAAATGTTTAGTACTTTAAGTGCATGTCTGTACACGTAATATTAATACAATTGTGGATTTACTCTGTAAGTTTTATCAATGAATATCACACTATGTACCTATAAATTCAGTACCTAGAAGTCTGGGAGAGATGAAAAGATGTAAAGAAAGAGGTTAACTTCAATGCGTACCACGATATCAATTTTATCTCATATGATGTATAGGTAATTAGAAGTAGAATGCTTACGCTTGGTATGTACAATTGCTTCCGGATGATGGAAAATGATCATTCTGTAGCATGTGGCAAGAAACTTCGCGAAAAGCGTTCCACATTTTGGAAATTCATAATTTTGTTCCGGAAAGGATTTTGATTGTTCTGGTACTCACTGACGCACTCTTACTTGTAAAATGTTTGAAAAGAAGTATTTGTTGTATACCAACATATTATAATAATGATATTATATTTACGAACCGTAGTTCCCTTGTAGCAGTCACTAGCGCGATATCCCAGTGTAAAAAAATCCTGTACTTACGCCCTTTGTTGTCTATCATAAATAAATATAAGTTTTAAAGGGATTTATTTTCATTAAAAATTATATATTTGACGACCAAAGCTTCTTTACTTTTACTAAATTACGTATAAGTATTGTAATTAAGTACCTATCATTATTATTTATTATTCATCCATTACACTTACTTGCAGCTACATGTTAAAAAGTCTGTGGTAGCGCGAGGCATTGTAATTTACTGTATGTAGGAACTTATACAATGAAATCCTAAAGAAGTACAGCCTAATATGTGTATATCGCAATCACACGCGAAGGGAAAGTGGGTATTGTGTTGCGGAACCGTAGACACGGTCGGCCGTCGCGTTTCGGCCCGTTCTGATATTAGCACGAGGTATTCGGCCTCAAGGTGATCGTCTGAGTCGCCTAGTGCACGGCCTGTGTACCCGAATACCAGTTTCGCTGATCGCGCTACGACCCGTCACATTCCTTTACGCAACCTGCCCCATCGAGAAACTCACGCAGCATTGCATTGTTCAACTTACAGTACGTAACGTTTGTAATATACCTATTTTATTTCTTTTCTTATGGCTTTTATAGGTACTTGTTGTGAAACGTGTCTTTCTGTTTCAGATGCAGACCACAATCCGCGCGTTATGCTTGTTGGCGATCTTGGTGCCATCTCTGAGTCGTCCGTATGACCCTGAGGACGACGACTTGAAAAGTGTGCTTCCATCTGGCGGCAAGTTCGAGGCGTTTTATCCTCGAGAGGCGCACGGCATACCGAATGGTTCATCGCGGCCTGCGCATGGGCACGGCAGTTTCTACAAACACCGCAATCCGGCGCTAGTGGACGTAAAAAATGCTGCAGCCTACGGTTTCCGATTTGATGGCATGAGGAGGTTTAACTTTGACGATGAATAAATTTAAGTATGTTTAATATGTATAATCCACTAGGAAAAGTTGTAATAAAATTCTCAAAATAGCATTAAAAAAAAATTGGTTTCAACCACATACCCGTACCTATTAAATGTTTAGTATCTAATTACTTGTGGTGTGTTGCCCGTGATATAACCTTGACACAACCAGGTAGTGCCATAGGAGATTTTCTTTCTCGATACACTATTATTCCCATTGACCGATCCGTACCTATACCTACTAGAAATTAACCGTCACACAATTGGAATTAAGCCCACTTTTCCCCCGCAAAAGTTCGGCCACCATGGTTTCTTCTGCAGCACAAGTGACCCCATCATTCCTCGTGCCCTTGCCAATGCCGGAGCGCCGCCGCAGGTGGTTCTTGAACCGAAAGGCCAATCGCGCGACGATGATAAAAGTCCCAACGGCCATGACTTCATGTCCTGGACGATGGAACAACCTTTGATAAAAGACGTTACATGCGTCGATACCCTTGCGTCGACCTAAATTCTAGGGGCTGTTTAGTAAAGCCAGATATAAGGTCGCATCTGCTGAAAGCCTCAAACGGCGCAAATACGCCTCTGCGATAACTACTTAATCGTATTTGAGCCGCTTGGGTTTGAGTGAGTCTGTGCCAAGGTAAGCCCCACAAATATCGTGGCGCCTGGTCGATGCCACACGTGACCAAAGAGCTGGCGACTACTTTATTTAACGTGTTAGCTTCGTCCGTCTATATAATGCGGGGCCACACCGCAAGCCTTTTGGGACATATTGCCGATTGGGATTACATGCAAGTTTTAATATATGTAAATATGTACTTTGCGTATAAATCAGCGAACTAAGTA
The DNA here is from genome assembly GCA_963506565.1 of Tachystola acroxantha. Taxonomy (NCBI): domain Eukaryota; kingdom Metazoa; phylum Arthropoda; class Insecta; order Lepidoptera; family Oecophoridae; genus Tachystola; species Tachystola acroxantha. Next base: position 12,192,602 of record OY735870.1, on the reverse strand, counting down.
CCTATGTTTAATGGACATATATTTTTTTTTACAATGAGCGTACTAAAAGTTTGTACAGTTATAAAAAGAGTTACCTACTTATAGATAAATAGGCACAAGATAAATCATATCAATGCAAAGGCGTCGTTCGTAATGAACGAAGCCTTTGCATTGATATGATATTTTATCTTGTAGGTACGGACAACAGCAGATCAATGCAGTACGATTTTAAATCTTACGACGCAGATAATAAGAACGGTCCAAAGTGTTACACTTGATCTGCTGTTAGCTGTACCTACCTATTTATAAGTATCACTGTATTTATTTAGAGGCGTCGACAAGTTTACCTCTCCGTGGAGTGGACCACCGCACCGGCCTGTCTATAAAAAAATAATCCTTGATGCTGTAATGGTTTACGATTCGAAGGGACTCGTTATTTCGAGCGCCCATGTCCATTACTCTCGTCGTGAATGATAAATAGATATAGACGACAGGGTCATAAATGTCATTTGTTTGCTTGACCGGTCTTGTTTTTCCAAGAAGCTTCAACGATTTGTAATATTCTCTATATTTACATATTTAGTAAAACCCAACTTCTGTGTGGTGGTTTGTCCAGTTGGCTTGTAATTAACCATTGGTCAGATGGGTGGTGTCGTTGTTTGCAATAATGTTTGTTTATGTACCTTGAACTATACCCTGCAACTATACTTAAGTAGGTTTATGCAGTTAGCAGCAGTCATAGAACCTAAAATGCATATAATAATAATTCACAGTATTTTTTATTTATTTCTCATTAGTTGCCATTTTTTCTTCACAGTTCGGATGTATTTGTGTACCGAAAAACTTCGTTTGCTGTAAGCTCGTGTTAGTGGAGCAGTTTTATGAGAATATAGTTTTGTCAATAGGATTTCATTTTCTCTCCAAAGCATTGACTTTTTTGCAGGCCCTTATTATTGTAAACAATGACGCCGCCCATCCCACATAAGGTTATAAGTCAACAGGACATACGAGACAAAGGGAATGCTGCCAGCCTTCTGGGCACTGTGACTCCCGATGCCCTCCTAGAGGATATATTTTATTTATAGATAGTTTAAGTTTTTAGATTTTTAGGGTTAGTTTTTAGTCACTTTATTATTTTAGGTCTTAATTTAATGTAATTTTATACAATTCCTGTTTATTAAATAAATAAATACCGAGACAAAGTTGAGTTTTATAAAAAATAAAGGACTTTTATAATTAGGAGGTTTTATAATAATTAAGTATTACTTAATTCTAGAAGGGAAAAATTTCGCCGCGTTACATTAGGGTGTTCCTTGCTTCTAATGCACGTTTAACGCAAGCTTTTAAAATCTAGCATTGCCTTAGCATTGCAAACGGATGCTTCTTATTTAGGTATATTTTTAGTCAGCGACTTTACCTTTTTCTAAACAAACTATAAACGACGTCACAATGCATTTTCAACTAACATCTATTTTATTGATAGACGTGCCTGTTTAAGGTGATTTGGTGGGGGGTCACTATACTACGGAATGAATATAAAAATTGTTATTCCCTGCATTTTATTAATGTTAGCTTACTTACTTATAGAACTTAAGTTCTATAATACATGATTAAGTAATCATTTACAAAAATGTTTTAAGTAGGTAGCTGACTGCTGTAATTTCTTAATATTTATCAATACAACATAGAAATATAATATTAGGTAAATAAATAGTTATAGTTTTTGGCAGAATGTAGGTAAGATAAGTGATAATAGGTACTTCGTAGGTCAGACATTTGAAGAGCGTCTTCCTTGTCACCTTTTACCTGTATCAAGTTTTTAATAATTATAAATGTTAACATTTCTGTGACAAAGTGATATCGCGTTTTACTTACTTAACTAAATCATTTGTCGCTCCGTAGTTTAAGGTGTTACCCCTTTTATTGGAACTTGTTGACTCCTCCATTTAGGATTTCACGCACCAAAAAGCAGAGCAAGTCATTGTCGGTGTAGGAAGGAGGGCGGACGGTAATAAGTACGTCTCGGTGATTTGACACGAGTGTCAGTCGCATCCTTCCTCTAATAACAGGTAGGTAATCAGAGGGGGAGCACTGATCCGGACCCACTTTTATTCTTAACGGGACAACTACTTTAAGAAAACAAATATTACTAACCATGCAAACTTTTATGAATCGTTGAATTAGTCAAGTTTTGCTTTGGACCCCCCTGACAATTATTCGGAATTCTTAATACATGTCTGCCCTTTATTACAGAGGCAACCGAGAGCGCCAGTCAATCGGTAAAACCGATCCATCCTTCCCCTAAAAACTCATGTCAAAATACTTAGCCGCCTCAAGAAAAAAAGTGTGAAATTATTTATCTAAGGAAATTATCTTAAGTGGCCGGTGTCTACGAAACTCCCTTTTAAATTCGGGTTAATATAACGGTACGTTCTAAGTAAAGATAGGATTGTAGATAAGTTAATAAGATTATTATTATACATCATGTTGGGGTCGGAGACCGGCTTTTAAGGCAGGAATGTTTCTGAAACCGTGTATAAAAAACGACTGGTCTCCTGGGATCGGTCATTCCGCGGGCGGAGTGGGTGCGCGCATCTTCGTTCGAAGTAACAAGATCCCTTTTTTGTGTGAGGCTCCCTAATCCTTCACCGCCTACCAGCAGTAGTACTGAACCAGGTCCCGGAAGGGGTGAACGTTTTTCCAGTTGTTATAGTTTTCATTGTGCGATGTATCCGGATACTAATGGGGTGGTAAGTTATTACTGCTTTCATTTAAATATAATTAATGCTTTGTATTTTATGGGAACGTTACGTCATTTATATTTATTATAAACTTATACATACGTTAAATAAAATACTTACACAATAATATTTTAGAACTTCTGTGGGATTTGGTACGAAGTTTAGACAGACTAGCAAGTATTTTAACTAAATTTCGCAATCTGAACTAAGTGGTTAATTTTACATTGTTAATTAATTAAACTTCAATTGTCTCTGATTAACAAATATTTAATTAAAATAATGCACAAGTGATAAAATATATTTTACGTAGTTAGTTCCTCCTGAAAAACTATTTGACGGTGGAGGTTTACCTTCAGGTTTTGAAATATGTAAAATAGGTATGTTGTTCTTCGTTTATTTATAGGCATAATTATAATTAAGGTAGTTAAATGACAGTATCTCTTACAAGATATGTTTCACTCATACTCATATCACTGGTAGGTATATTAAATTATCTATCCACATGTTGCGCTAAATGTCTGTCGGTTTACGTCGAGCGAAGCCCAACAAAGTGCGCGGCATTGGAAAATGTCGAACGTCTGAATTACTACATCAACTAGCCTAACGATTTCGTCATTTATTTACCTAGTAGGTACTGCTCAATTGTTCACTGCGAACTGCATATTATTTTGGAAACTAAGCGAGATAAAGCAGAAACAACCTATACTGATTTATTAGAGGTTTGCTTATATTTTTACGCTACAAGTTACATTCATACAAATATAAATTCAGTATAGGTATCAAACGTCACATCACAGTTTAATTAAATTCGTCAAATATCTTTGTTTTAAATATGCATCACTTATATACTTACAAGTACCTATACGAGTACGAATATTTTTTATGTGGATTAGTATAAATGGTTTTTTAGCGATCCTATAGTTTTCATAGTATAGAATAGGACAGTAATAAGTAAATGCAAGTCATGCTTCGGAGTAACTTCTTAACATCTTTATTATAGTTTGAGCAGATGAATATATGTTTGTGACAGCTCAGCTGCCCGACACGGAATATGTAGAGTAGCATATCACGGTACGCCATGAGACTGTAATATTGGAAAATTAATTGTCTTTTGAAGAAATCTCTATAAACAACTTTTTATAACAATAAGTTTTTGGAAACAATTTATGTAGAGTGGTATCTCTGTCTCTCCTCGGAATAAAAACACAGTCAACAACCTTTAACAGCGTTGTAACTGAATCACACGATGCAATGAAATAAAATAAGGACTAGCATGGACCATTTAACGATTATCCACGCATCATCCCAAATCACTTTATAATGTTAGTCTGCCGGTGTCTGGCGAATCAATAAGGCTGGGAACAGTGTGGAGCGGAAGAGTCGCATCACAGAAATACTTTTAAATGTGTTCTGGGAGCACAACCGCGAGGATGGGGAACCGACATATTTTTTATTCCGTCGGCTCACTTTATGGCTATAGAAAAAGTTGTCTTCGCTAAAATATTTTCAATAACTACAACTTTTCATCTCTCGAACGAGTCATCATCTGAAATATTTATGTTTTTTCTCTTGTTATTCCACTTATAATTACGGACTAGGCTCTAACGAGGCTGTGATTGACATATATGTTTATGTCTATAATTACAAAATGCATCGTTAGTTAAGATTTCACCAAATATCCGAGACCATCATTAATCTTAAGGGTATTAAATGTAAACTTGCTGGCGTCGTTTTGTTGTAACTTTCCTTAACTTGGAAACGAGATCGATCACTCAAAGCAATTCGACTATTCCCGAATACTCGTACATACCATGTTATAAGTCTTTCCCACGCAGGCGCGATCTGCACGCGGCCTGCGACCAGTTGAAACTAATGTGGAATAAAATACTTATTTAACTGAGCGCGTTGAAGTCTTTGGTTAGCGTTTGATTATTTGGTGCAAAAGACATCAACGGGATCCCTTTTACATTTCAGTTTTTCTTACATAATTGGTCTATAGGAGGATCGGTAAAGTGATTTCTAAGTAGTAGGAATTAGAAATGTTTATTTTTAATCAAATATTAGACTCTATTCTTGAATAAGTTATGTTTATAAAAAATAAAATGAAAATGAAATGAAATGAAATGAAATGTTTATTGTTGTTCACAAAAATAGCATAAGACCATGATGTTCCTGGCTCCCAAACTAGGATTCCCTGTGCTATGGGAAGCCAGGTCTTTCGTCCTTAAGACTATTGCAGAGGTACCTCCCCGTCCATAATGTCATCCGGCTTGCCGCCCGCACCATGCCGAAATACAAGCCATAAAGTTAAGTACAAATTCCAATCAAAAAATATTATTATGGTACGAGTTACATGTTATGGTCTGTTGCGAAAATAGTTGTTTATGTATAATTGCTCTGCGAATTAATTTGTAATTAATTAAAGTGCAAGGTGCATTGCGTTTGGAACGACGTTCCTAAAAGTTTGACTACTTACTTTAATAAGTTAACTAACAAACAATATTGATTACATGACTGATTGATACACTTTATGTACATCCATAATTTTTTAGGTTTAGTAGGTACTAAAATTTAAAATAAGAGTAAATAGATGTATGAAATAAAAATGTGATTGTATAAATACTAGTAGTCTCGACTATTAAAATTCAAAATTGCAAATTGTAATTATGTACCTAAGTACGACTTTTACTTAGGATTACACAACAAATATCGTACTGAGGTACTTATGCCTATCTATGCTATATACTTTCATTTTCTCTACCTCTCTACTGACACGATAGTTAGGTTTCTTCTTGTTTTTATAAGCATACCTACAGTGACCATCACATCCAAGGTTTGCATTGAAGCGGGCCTATTGTGATGGTAATAGGGCCTAGATTGTGTTAGATTGCGCTAGAGACTATACTGATGTTACGTACCTCGAATGCTTAGCGTAACATTTTTGATATTACGTATTATATATTTTATTCTTATATATACATAACAATGATAATTACTGCTGAAATTAGTCAGTTTCTAGAAAGCGGTGATACTATATTTAGTTTAGACGCATAATATACTACGCGGAAAATAAGAATAATTTATATAATCAATCTCCTGGCTTAGTTCCTGGCTCGGTCCCCCAAAATAATTTAAATATACGCATGTACCTATATTAAAGAAATAGTGTAGGTAGGTAAATCTGAAAAACAATAATTACAATGTGATTTTTGAATTTCTTGTTTCAGATGCGTTTCTTGCTGAGCTTGGCGTTGGTAGCATCCTCAAATGCCTTCTTCCTAAAATGGGGGTCAGATTCAACGTAGGTATTTATATCAAACTGTTATCCACTTTGTTCAATGACACAGCGAAATATTTAAGTGTGTAACAATTTTTGCGGTTGACAGTACAATCAACCGATGTTGGATAACAATTTATTTGCTTGTAGAATTATTTAATACTGACGCAGCTCGTTCAATTTTCATTGCATTCAGGGTGGCACCACGAAAGCTACCGTTTAACATGGGGTTAAATACAAAAAATGTATGGTGTATTCACGGGTCAAGTCGCTAACACTCGGGTTCTCTTTTGCTGCAATACGGGCGTATTGGGTTATCTGACCGTTATGTATTGTAAATGATAGCTTATGTGCGCAATGTTTGGTGCATATCTAATATTTAGTCATCTCTAAGCGAGGCGTCCCGCTCGCTTTACGCGACGTAGCATATGAACACGAGTGACAGTTGCGTTTAGGATTCGACTAGTGGCCGCTATAGAATTAGCTACATTGAGTTACTAATTAAATTATATACCTTAATGCGTGTCTACACGTTAACTTGTGTTGTTCCAGCAGGCCAGCGGTGGTGTCGCAGAAGTCGTGGCTCCAGCCGTTGGCTTCAAACGTGCCTCCTGCGTACCGGTACCAGTACGCGTACTCGCCCTACGAGCCGCGCAAGCTGTACCAGATGCCGGCGCCGCAGTACGCGCACCCCGAGCTGCCCATGCAACAGAGCATGGCGCCGATCCCCATCAGCGTACCCGCGGGCGCCAGCCTCACGCCAGTCTCTCTGCAACACGTGCAACTCGTCCCATGCATGTGCCCCGTGGCCCCGGAGGAAGCAGAAAAACTACAAGAACAAGTCGGCCCCGGACCATACTTGGCTCAGACTTACACTCAGCCCTCATACTCTGTTGCGCAGCAGATCGCAGTAGCCGCCGATAATATTAAAACTAATACTAAGCAGTAGTCTGTCTCTCATAGATAGTCAACCACTTCATTTATCTTTTAATTTATATGCAAACCCACCAATGAAACGTGTTCTCTAAATCGTAACTTATTTCTATTATTTATGTCTTATTATTTTTTAACAAGACTGATAGTATTAGTTTACATGTGTATTTAGTTCTGAATAAACTAAGTAGATAAAAACATTGATCTTTTTTTTGCGACATAAAATGATGTATATTGTTAATTTGTCGATGGTTCCATCTCCTAAATCGACTTTAAGTACCTACTACATAACCATTAATGTACGTACGTAGTAGAGCAAATACTCGTATATTCACCATTGCAATTTATTTTATTTATCGTTCGGTCGTCAGCTGCCACAACACAGCGTGTACCATTGCAATGATAACCGAATTCAAAACTCCTCTCATATGCTCCTTCGGAAACGGAACTATTCAAATGGTCGCTGCTCTTGCGCTACATTTTGACAGCTTTTGTTTGCAATTAATGACTTGTTACGAAATTGCAACAATAAGGTATACGTAACGAGTGTAGAGTAGTGCACTACCTATGTGTGTCGTAATCGTGGTTGGTTTACGGTTGTTTGTTTATTTAGGCTAGCGGAGACATGCTCCTCTTTTTGCACGAGTGCGACTGGCCAGGCACGGCTCGTCGCCACTAGCCGGGAAGTAGCATTACGTAAACACTTTCATTGTGTTATCGATACAACAGCCATTATAGATTTATCTCTGTTTCGAAAACAGAAAAAATATATAATGACAAAGGCTCTGTTGAAAAATGTAGATAAAATATCTGGGATAGGTAACCAACTAAAATCAGCATCTTCCTCAGGTGTCCGTCAATAACGCCTAATTGTAAATAAAGACCTAATTGTAAATAAACGCCTAATTCAAATATTAGCTCGCGGAAACCTGTATCATACTGCTAAGAATTTGGAAGATCGTCTTCGAACCGCTTGTCATGTGGAAGTAAACACTCTGTCAATATGGAATGCATTAAGTACATGATAACATCCTTCCTTCACTCCAGACGACTTTGGCGTCTATGTCGCCGTGCTAACTATTTACTGGGAGTAATATGTATATATGTGGGATCTTTTACCTTAATTTAGAGGTACTTGTATCTACTGAAGTAAAAACAATATTTTTCCATTTAGAAAACTGACAGGCTGCCTGAGTAGAGCATAACTGATGGTTATGTTATTATTACAACACATAAATATGTATTCATGGTAATTATAAGTAGCTACTTATCTACCTAGACATATAGTAATGATGACAATGAAGCTGTGTGATTTTGTTGCGACACTCTCATCAGTTTCACTCTTCACTCATCCAAGTTTATAACTAAAGATATCAGTAATTGTATCACAGGTAAGAGCTATGTAGCATCAACTTGTAGTTATGATTTAGGCCGAGCTCATTGATACTATACTGGACATTTTTGAGCACGACTTTAACGTGACTCGCTCTTAGTACTGTCAAATGTCTATGGAATTTGAAGCTTGTATAATGAGGTCGCGATAAGCTGACGCTGCACTCAAAACTGTCTATGAATCTAGGCGGTTCTCTTGAAAATGGCGGGAAACGACTGTTGCGAAATTATTTGATAATTTTCCTTTTAATGTCTACAGGGACTATTTTGTGTTTAATATCACGTTAAATTAATCAGAAAATGTTCGCGAATGACAGTACGGTGAAGTTATTGGATTATTTATGCAAGATCTGAAGTTTTAAGCTTTTATCAAAAGTTGAATGACATATCTACCTAATTTTAGATCGGTTTTTAATATTGTATCTACATAGTCAGTTGGGCAAATATGGTAAAATAATGAGCGACAAGACACACTATTAAAGCCTGACACACACATCCGCGACCTGCACGTGGCCTGCGGCCAGTTGAAACGCATGCCCCGACCCATTTTCTGCGCATTTTATAGGCACATTTAAATCATATCGAGTGATATCGAGATTGAAAGCATCGAATTTACTAAACGTTTCGTAAAACTTTCAAGCACGCAGCGCTGCGCTGGCAAGATACCCCGGTGTCAATTTGTCAATTCGATAATTAAGTAAATCATGCAGCGATTGTGAACTCAATTACCAAATTATTAAAAAGTTCGAATCACAACGTTGCACAAATATTGTACTCATATTTGATGTCAATTGATAGGTACCTCAAGGAAGCGTTTTTAGATGGTTCAATATTAATCGGTCAGAAAAGCTATTATTATTAACTTTTCTCCGAGAGCTGAAAGCCTCGTGTCTGAAGTTACACTTGACATTCTTCAAACCACAATCATCAGTCTATCTTATGTAGGTACCGTATATCTTATGTATTCTTATGCACTGTTGGGGCACAGGCCTTCCTGTTATATATACATCGAGGGAGTTTATCCCATGATACACCACGCGGGCCCAGCGCGGGTGGGTGGATTACACAAGCCCTAGAATTTTACTCAGACATGCAGCTTTCCACACATTGTTTTCCTTCGTCGCTTTTTATTCAGTAAAAAACCGAGGAAACTTATTTGCATACACATTGGTCCTTTCGTCGGGGTTCGAACTCGGATCTCCGTAACGGAAGTCTATTGTAGTCTAGTCAGAATCCACAGACATATACAGCCTGAGACTGCCTCTGACTTGCATCAGTTTGTATTTACAATAAGATATGTCGGCTCTGTCAACAATAATGAAAAGGTAAATGAAATTTAAAATCAATAAAAATGCGCTCAGAGAAAAGACGAGACCGCTTGATGCTCTCTTATATGGATGCGCTGAACTCATGTCCCATGTGCAACCCTTTTAAAAGGCCGAGTTCAAATCCGTGAAACCTTAGGAGATAATGTACTCGTATGTACCTAAATTAATTATTGAACGTCTCGGCTTTCTAGCTTCCATTACGATAGATTTCATTACTGCGAGGATATCAATATTTGACTTTTCAAATCATCAATGGTCAGGAAAGTATTATATTAAGTTGCGTTGCTTCTAGACCGTTGTGAATTTTTTAAAAGTTATTTATTTTATGGCACAAAATACACGCATACATTACTCTCATCTAGGAAAAACCAACCCCTCTCTTATCAGCAGATGTCTGAAGTACCTATAATGGAAAGAGATAGTATATTGCAGTATGCAGTTTCTGGAACGGGACGGCTGGAAACAATAGAGGCTCTGGATATTGGCAAAGTGCATTCGTGTATGGCATATATAAGTATTGACAGGCACATTGGCTTTCATTGTTGGTTTGTTGTTAGACACGAGCGCATCATTTTCGCGCAGGTGTGGGAAAGTGCAACGATTTTCCGCGGTCGCGCGCTAAAACGTCGCACGCGCATCTTTTTGTACGGGTGTGTCTCATTCGCACGCTTCTCCCTGCTACTTTTTGTCACTCGATACTTACACATGTTAAGCTGTGCTTTTCACTGCATTGTTTAGTCGATAACAGATACACGATTATGGATTGTCGAGCTGTGGTAAGTTTTTGTTCGTATTTAGATGAGAGTCTATTATTGTTAATTTGTAAGTGCCGACTTATTAATGGCAATTGACGTATACAATTATGCTCTATCGGTTTCATATTATCTTTGCTATGCTGAGTTGCGTTGATTAAATTATGTGTTCATTATAACCTACTATACTTATAATGCGTTCTCATTCATACATTCATTACCGACTTAAGATATGACAACTTCATGTAAAACTGCGGCGTTGATGGCAAACGATGGTTGCGTTTTATAACTTGTGCGATCTGTAAGTTGATACGATCGATCGAGGAAGTGGTTTATACCAGTTTTGAGAATGGGTTGTTTGAAATAACTGTTACTTATTGTTGAGTTCAAAATTTAGATTGGGAGGAAATTCATTGTCATCTTGTCTATTTCTTAGAATTAATTTGGAATTTGCTAGCTTTTACTGTCCCATCGCTGGGCAAAAGTTCCCCCCCATTCCTTGCACACGTCTCGATCAGAATATATAGGTATCTCTGATTAATATATTTTTAAGTAGGATCAAACCACAACATAATAATTACTCAGGATATTAATCGTATGCTGGTATGACCTGAGTTAAGCCCTGCTAGAGTCTAGACAGAGATTTTACCAAGCATTAACCTAATGATGGATGTGAAGGTTGTCTCTCTGCCCTGGAGCCCTGGATGGAGGGCTATTTTTATTAGGTAACATTTAGTGTTTTATTTTAATTCTCGATCGATAGATTAGCTGTACCTATAGGTATCTCAGTATTAGCTGTACCTGCCTATAATGATAACACTATGTGTTAATTTTCAGTTGCTTTTTGGCGTGGCTGTGTTGCTTGCACTGGTTGTAATACATGCAGAAGGGTAAGTGGATATCACCAAAAGGTGGCAAAATATTACAGTATATTTTATTACACTAATATGAAACTTAATTATAAAGGTTTATAATTTCCTAAAAATATACGCAACAGCAATAAATGTGTATTTACGCCTATTGTATACTGTTATAGAGCGTATTTATTAAAACCATTGAAATTTGTGTTTAAAGATGTTTGGTAATGATGTTTGATAAATATTGAACTTCACCTTATATAATTGAGCGTATAACCTTTCCGATTGACGTCGCGTCGTTTTCAAGTCGGATCTATATATTTATTTACCTATATTCAAATATTTATGCATATTATGCAAATCATTTATTTAAGCGAGCTATGGAGATGCAGTTAGACAATTTTTCACGTCTCCCACTCACTTGTCTTCCATTGCTTGAATTTTCAATAGAAGGCGAACATATAAAATATTATATATCTTTCTGACGTAAGACTGAACGTTACAAGTTACAACAAGGGCGGAGACCCCATACAAAATATCCTTTAGGCTCGTTACATGGAGCGCGGCGAATTTCCTTCATGCTTCAATGTACATATTACTACATCGCATTCACCCAATGAATACGCACGTGTACGACGTAATTAATGAATGCCTCTCCGTCTCGCGCAGCGCTCCGCCAATTTCAGGAAACTTCACTCATGCGCAACGCACGAGGAAGTTTCCGAAATTACTGGCCTGCACCGGAAACGCCGCACTGTTACCCCACCTTCAATAATACGCGGGATTGTTATGTTAGACTATTTACATAATTGAAAGACTTATCTAAGTATCGTAACAGTATAACGTGATCTATTTCCTTTTAAATCTAGAAATATTTACCTATTAAGTGCCTACCTAATATTTTATTTCATTTCAATTTTAATTAATCTTAAATTAGGTTGATTTTCAATAAAAAAAATATATTACTAGTCATGATATATGGCTACTTTTACCACTCGTTTGCATAGGAAGGCTCTTGACGGACAAATAGTGTGGTACGAGTATCTGAGATAGGCTGGCAGGGATTGTTGCAAAGAACCGAAGACCGTATTGAGTAGAACCTATGTTCAGCTGTAGATTGATACGGGTTGATGATGATAATGAAATAGGTACGGTCTACACTACGGTGTACTCTCCTGCCCCCTTACCTTGAAGTCTTATAGCAGTATTACTTTCATAATACTTTGTTACTTCGTACAATGTCGACCTTAATAAGCTTACTTTAAGGTCGACATTGTACGAAGTAACAAAGTATTATGAAAGTAATACTGCTATAAGACTTCAAGGTAAGGGGGTTGTACTTCTTTTAAAGTTGAGATTTTTTCAAAAAGTTATTGACTGATTTTTGAAATAACCTTTACAATTACCTTTACAAACATCTAGTGTGTACCTACTCCGAATTATTTATTATTGAAAGAATATAGAAATAATTTTTACAATGCAATGGGTCATTTAGTTCTTGTGTAAATCTCAACCTTATTGAGACCCTTGTATACTTATCTGATTTCTGTCTTCGTGTGTATATTAATTATTCTGAGGACTGAATATTTAAATGTAATTCCAGGCGCAACAAAAAAGTGGTGATACACGTTCCTTACAAAGTGAAAAAGATCAAGCACACCCACACCGTTTACAAGACTGTGCATCATCACCACATCGACCACACGCCCATGGAGGAGCACGAGCACTTCCACCACATGCACATCCACGAAGAGCCCCCGGCGGGGCAGCACAGCCAGCCGGTGCCCGGAATAGGGATCCCAGAATTCCTGCCCGATGTACCAGATGTGCCACTGGGAATCCCGGACATGCCTCATGACATCCCCGGTCTTCCCAACCGACATATCATTCCTCTCTACAGACGAAACTAGGTGAGTAATATTTGTGTCGATACCTAAATAGGAACTTATTGAAGTTAAATAAGTGCGCAGTGAAGGCGAAAAGTAGCAAAAAGTGAATTGTTTTTGTGTGCAGCTAGTTATAGAAACAATGCGTTAATTTTATCGCAAGAAAATGTGTCTAGTTACACCATTTCAACTTTCATTGTGTACTTCCTATTCCCATTTACCAATTTAGAAAGAAATGTAATATTTATAATATGTCATATAATATTATAACAATAAATTTTGTTACAGGCAAATGGAAACTAGCGAGAAGTTTAGACAAAGAACTATGAAAGCCATAAGAAGCGTAGAACGCTAGCTAAGTTTAGGAGCTTTGTGGGTATATACAAAAATAAACAAATATTTCAAATTAAATAGAAAGTAGAGAAACGACATTTATATAGAAATTAAGTATGTACCTATGTACAGGCGTGGACTAAACCTAATGATCATCAGTTTCAAATTAGTTCCATTGGTAATTCAAGCGTATAACGCTCAATACAAAAATGTATAATGAATTTAATTGGAAATGCAGAAAAAGTAGTTAGAAAATAATGTGTTACCTATATTATGGCAAATGTTTAATGAAAATACCTTTTTTATTTTGGCTTTTCATGACATTTTATTTTGTGTGCATACATTAATATCTGTACATATGTATGCCTGTGTTTACATATGTATGCATGTTTTGTACTATCAATGTTACATTAGAAAACTGACAGATGTTGAGACAACGTTCGATTGTTTGAAGAACTCTAGGTCAAATAGGGTGACAAACTTTAAAATAGGGTAACATTTTCTGTCCGCGACTGTACTTGTGGAATTTAGATAATACCTGAAGACGTTAGATGGGCAGGTAATGTCTGCTTTTAAGTATTGTACAAACGTAATTTATGTTTATTATGAATAATTTTAAAATAACATCTTCAATTTGCAATTGGCTTGGCAGTGCTAATTTAATTTAACAGGCTTTTGTGGGTAACGCCAAAGACTTTAAGACTGTATCTAATTTATTTATTCGCTTAGATCTAAGAATATTGTCTTAAATTTTGTTATTTTTCTCTTCCGCTTGTAAGTACTTACTTAGTGTTAACATTGCAATTTTAATGAATAACCATTCATTATTTCCGGTGTAAGGGTACAATCAACGATGTTAAATGATCAGCTTAAAATAATTCCGCTCTAATGTCGTTTTCTTTACGAATCTATTAACTTCATGACTATAATAATAGTTAAATGCGGTATTATCTAAAGTTTTCATTGAATGTCGGTACCTGTGATTATAAGGATATAATTTATAATAAAGTATTTACTTATTATTTACATGTATTAGTGGTAAATAAAAGTCATTTATTCAAATAACAAAGATAGGAAATATAGGCAAGTAACTTGTCCTATATAAAATATGACTAATCTAAAATTTTACGGTATAATACAAAAGGTATGAAACAGAAGTGGATTTCCTGTCGTAATAAAGAATATATGTGGTGCCTATTACACCTACTATAACTACACTTGCCTACAAATTAGCTATTTACGAGTATGTATCTTTTTAAAAGGAAATCAATAAATCGGAATGGAACAGATAATTAAAATGAAATGGGCCCCGTTTACACGTGGATATATTTATGGCGGCAATCTGACGCCTACAAGCTTTATTTATTGCCCACACCGCACGCACAGCTCTATATTTTCATAAATTTTGTAAATGTGTTGCTTTTTAATTGGCTAGAATCCTTACTACCATCTATAACATATTTATGTTTTCTTATTTGTACTTTCGACATATGTAATAAAATATTAAATTATTTTGGAACTATTATAAAACATCAGTTACCTTCATCAAGTAACAACTTAAAAAAAATCTAATGCCAATAAAATTATTTGAAACTTAGTAAATATATTATTATTAGTAAAATAATAGGCTATAAACCCATTTTATTAATTGGGCGTATCGATATTCTCTATAATATTTTGACCGACGGAAGTACGACGAGGGAAGGTGTCGCCAATGCAATCCGATAGTAAATTACGCCATCCACCCTAATCGAATGCGTTGTTTTGGAACGGCAGCGAAATAGTTATTTCACACAGTAGTCGCAAAAACGAATGTAACATTATATTTCCTCGTCCATAATGGACTTTGCTGCGTTAGAAATTAGAACTGCTATCGCACCGTTAATTTGGTAGCGCCCGCCCGCCTTTTGCATGCTTCGCTGACAATAGCAATTGTTGTCTTTTTGTTGATATTACGGGTTTATTTAAGTGAAATTGGATAAATGGTCATCTCACGATATTTCGCTGTTCAATCCGGTGCGGTGCGGCGGCGGTGAGGTGCTCGGGCTCGTAATGCGCCCCGCTCTAATACTCTAACTCAAATAAAACTAAAAATCGGGAAGTAAAGAAAGTACTTATACATTGTGTTGTAAAACAAAATGTGAACGTTGATACGGCTGGTTGATGTTTAGTTCCATCGATTTTGGGACACGTTGTGGACAATTGTGGTGTTAACTCATCGCTTAGTGGTAGTAGAGATGGATCTGGCATCTTGGAAATACCTAACAGTGTTGGTGATATTCTTCTTCGACTGTGGCGATACCGGCGGACATGGCGGTAAACATAAGTAAGAACTTTTCTGTAATAACTCTATGTAATCGAAGGGATCAGCTACCAATCAGCGATTTTAATTTGTTTAGCATTGCGAAAATTACATATATGAATCAGTTTAAAATACGAGTATGGTGCTAGTTGTATTTTCAATATCATAAAATATTTTAGTTTCTAAATGCGAAATTGCAATAAATTTATAATTTTGATTTTAACTTTAATTTTATCACAAATCTTAGCTGCTAAAGCTTTACTGGTATTGATTTTAGAGGCCTGCCGTTACTTATTATTTTATAGACTCATACATATTCTGATTTAAATATTATCTTTTTCAGAGACCACGTCAAAGTGCACCTCCCGGAGTTTATACATCACGACCATCACACAAAAGTGATAACTATACATCACCATCATCACAAGCCAAAGAAGGAACATCACCATCATCATCACCATCATCACAAACCTCACATTCCACATGGGAATCACTATCATCATCATAAGAAGAGTCACACGAAACATCAAACAGTGAGCAAGGGCCACGAGCATCATGGGCACCATGGCCATCACGGCCACCATCATAAGCACCACGGCCATCACGGCCACCATGGTCATCATGGCCACCATGGCCACCACGGACACCATGGTCATCACGGGCATGGCCACCACGATGCGCCATCGGTCAGCTACGAGCCCACTCCTGTTTCATTTGAAGACGATTTCGATTCATCATATAGCCCACCAGTACCTTCGTATGATGGGAGCGCTATTCCTCAAGCCCATATACCTCAGTTGCCACAGGTTCACGGCATACAGCACACGGTAAAGCAAGTTAATGTGTACGATTCCTTACCTGGTGTGATACATAATACTGCTGGCGCTGGACAGGGTTACGAAGTCACCGAGCAAGGTGAAGACGATGAAGATGTGTTCACTTCTGTTAATGGCATACAGCACGATTTCCCGGGTACATTTGGCTACCTCCGCGGAGCTGCCCCACAGCCCGCCACACATGACCCATTTGCCGAATCTCCGCAAACTAGCTTTCAAAGCCATGATCCGTTCGCTGCTGCGCCTCAGCCTACTTCATCCATAGGAGGCGTAGAAACCTTCACCGGAACCGTCCAAAATGATCCTTACGCTTCCTCAGCACCGACGCAAGGCATTCTACACAGCGTCCAATCCTCGCCAGAACTTCCCGTGCAATTTCAAGGAGACGGAGGCTTCGACAATCCGACGAACTCATTTGCTGCTGCAGATGGTGGTGAAACAGTTCAACTTTCGAACGATGAGAGATCTATTAACGAGGATTCACCGGTTTCATTTTCTAGAGAGGCTGGTATACAACAAACGATCAAAACCGGCGGTGTTGAAACCATTGTTTATTAGTTTGCACTTTTAAACGTTTGTAGTTACCCATATTTGTTGTTTGGTCGGATGACCGAATATGTGATACTTAGGTAAAAATTCAATTTAAACATTTATAAATACAATTTCTGTATTTTACTGCGCCAGGGGCCTGTATTGTCTTTAAAATCCTATAACACAGTAACAAAATCCTGTCGTGAATATTTTGAATAAGCATTTGGGACAATATTCAGATTACAGATGTTATTGAATCAATAGATGGCAAATGTTATAGCGAAACCAATGTAATAAAAAAGTAGGCGAATATCAGATTTATGAAATCTACGACAAAGAAAAATTATTTGGTACAAAATGTTATTTAGTGTTCACTTGCATTTAAAATTTAAGTTAAGATAAACTTAGCTCTATATTTTTGTTGTTGCTATATTGAATAAACATATATAATATACATTGTGATCACTGTTTGTTGACCCAAATAAATTGAAAAAAAAAAAAAAACTTTACAATCGTTATTGTTATTATTTTATATACCTAGTCTGTAATTTATATTTTTAATCGCTCATTTTTCATTTATTAGGTGAAATTGACCATCACCATCGATCAGTCCAGGCTATTAGACGTGCTTGGAATATTTACGTCACCGCCAATTGCAACGTGATAAAGTTCTTATAGGTAACCAATAAAAAACAACGAATAGTTGATTCGACTCGCCCTACTTTTAATGTTGCGCAAACCGTGAAGAATAATCATCTCAAACGTCAACGTAACGTGAATTCAATAATTTAATACTGCGTAAAAAGTAGAGTAGAGTACCAAATAGTATTACGTAATTATATACTTGCAATTATACGCTAGCAAAGCGTAAATAATAGACTTTTCAATCTTAGAATATCTATAGGTAGACTTCTCAGCATAAGCCAAAATAAAAATGACAATTAGTAAAAGTAATGGTAAAGCCTAAAACTGGATTCCATTCATCTTCAAGGCATTAGATACAGGTACATAGAGCCGAACGCCTACCTACTTGATTTCACGGATATAAATCCACTATGTATTCAGAGTTGAGTCTTGGCAAACATATTTAGGGGGTCCATCCGGGCATGAAGGATATGTTAATTTTAAAAATAAATAAAATATATCGGAATCATACTTGTAATTCACTTTTCTGGTATTATTTTAAAATCCTTCACAAAGTCAATCCTACAACATAGAATTTAGATTTTTTAAATACCTGTCCCCATTTTATACAATAGGAACCCATGTGTGCAGATTTCCTCACAACGTTTCCTTTACTTTTATTTCTGTCAAAAACTGAGCTATAAAATACAAATAAATAATACAACAAAAATTATACTAAAATAAAAGAAATACCTAACTACTATTTACAATCAAAGCCCGAACACGCCGTCTAACCAGCACGCTGGCGGCGGCGTTGCCCCGCTGAATAGTAAGGGTCAGCCTTTGCCTGAAGTAGGCGCCAGCTCTGGGGTCACCCGAGGCGAGGATCAAGCGGGTGGAAATATCTTTACAAAAAAAATTCTCGTCGGACGACCACGGGCCGAAAGTCTCCACAGCCAGTGCAACAAACTCGTGATGAGCACTGAGCTGTGAATACTTTCGGCTTTTTAGGAGCTGCGCCTGCTCAGGCCCGCTGCAATGCGCAGGCTATTGGGATCGAGTACGGTGCCCAAGTTGTCTGATGGTAGGGCATGGAGCCAGTGACCCTGACTCCTTCTCCGTTACGGCAAGAAGCCTCGCTAGTTCGATCTTTGGTACAATCTTTGGTAATTAAATAATTATTAGAAACTGAAAAAATCGTTAAAAAAGACCATATTCCTTAATTTAAAAATTTGGCCCGTTATCCGTTTTGCACACGTATGTCGGGTAAAATGAATACACCGGTCTGGCAAAACGAATAAGTAAGCTAATTGAAGCAATCATCGCAGAAATAAGACCCTCTTTCGGAATATGACGAGCTGTATCCAATCTTCGATTGGGGGGTGAATGTGCTGTTCTTTGCATACAGTGTAAAATAAGTATTTTTTTTGGTCTCTGGATGGACCTGCTTTAGCACGTGTCTTCGTTTTTTAACTTGATAAGCATTTGATGGACCAGGGCAGAGGCATCTCGTTTTGTTTTTGTGCCATCTTTATTGCTGGTTATTCCTTTTTACCCGACTCCGTTTTGCCCGTCAGGTACTTTTCGAAATAACCTAAACATCAAATAAAAAAGTGACACAAAAACTCAAGATAAATAATGTTTATTGTACGTACGTCTAATTACATCGAACTTTACTAAAAATATTGAAACGACGATAGCCCTGAACACAATGAAACAAATACAGGGTGTAACGGAAAGGGTATATGAACCCGAAGGGAGGGTGGTGTTCAGTATTGGTAACTGAACAACTTTTGTTCTACAACTTTTCGATTAAAAAATAAAAATAAATTAATGTCTCATACAAAACGATCAACTGGCCGGTACGAAATGTATGAAAAGTCAAAAATAAATTCGTGAAAATCGAAAAGTCGTAGAACCAAAGTTGTTCAGTTACCGATACTGAACACCCTCCCTTCGGCTTCATATACCCTTTCCGTTACACCCTGTAGATGGTACTTCGGCGGTTTTATCGCAATGTTTTTACGAAAATCCTTTCCGTGCACGTAAAAACTTGTTTATCAATTTGCACAGTCGGCGGTGCACTGTTCAGTAAGGGTACAACATAACGTCGCCGGCGGGCGACGCCGTGTACGACGCCGTGTACCGCGCCAGTGGACGGCGCCGTCCGCCGGCACGAATGTTGTCCGCCTGTGACCGGCGCCGCCGGCCGACATAGTGCGCCGGTAGACGGTGCCGGCAGACGCCGAAACACGCCGCGCCATGCGATGGCCCGGCGCCGCGCCGTGGCGTTGTACGCTTGCCCTTACCGCTGTGTGACGCGTCAAGTAAACCTAGGCCTGTCTATTTCTATCGATCAAGCTGTGAACTAGGATAAGTGTTATTTATGGCCGTCCTATGAATGGCCGTCCGTCCCCTAGGTAGGTATAAATTATTCGTAAGTATTTCAGATTTAATTGTCTTTCCAGTGTGTAAATCTATGAACAAAACTATCAACACCCTAAATAAAATAAGTACTCAGTCCAAACTTATGAATTCCCCGGCCCGAAGCCTGGCCGATAGAGTATGCCTGGGACATGTTGAAACATTGGGAAAAAGAAGCCCCAACCAACAGGACCTATGTGAATTAAAGTCTGCCTTTGAGGTTGCTTGTGAGGAAATCCCACAGGAGGTAATAAAAAAAACATCATACACAGTGACTCAGACCACATAAAGGCAATCATAAGATCCAGGGGAAGGAACATACACAACATTTATATTGAATTATTTTAAGGCCATAATTAAATAGGTATTTGATGTTTCAATTTAAATTTCATTTCAATGAATTCACTGTGCACGATTTAACACTAACATTTTATTTTGAGCACTACAATTGTTTTGGGTCACTCAAACCCAAAACTAATGAAAACAACGCAAAATAAAACTAGATTTACGTTGTTTTATTAATTAAAATTGGTTTTAAGGGCAAAATGAAGTTTGGGTTAAATTCCGTGCCCGTGATTTTATATCAAGTAGTCGTTCTTACTCCCAGAGCGATAAAATGAAACTCTACTATTGTTCTGTGGAACTCTATTATTTTATTACTCTATCATGTTGCATGCCCCACATAAAATAAACAAAACTACTACTTATAAGTAATTTAGGCCTTTTTATCCTTTTTGTCTTCATATGAAACAGTTCGTAGTATTTTATAGATACCGCAACCGAAACTCTCCCAACGACACATTAGTGACATCTGTTGCTGGTTACTGGTGCTAATGACACCACAGATTAAAGAACGCCTTCGTATACAATATTCACGTTTTTCACTGTAAATGGGGAAAAGGAAAACAAATACCAATTATTATTATTTAACTTATCAAACAAATATAATATTAATTAACAAGGTCCCGTTTTAAACGGGATATTTATAACAACAGTCTCTTATATCATTATACAACAACAACAGGTAAAATCGATTTGTAGACCATCTAATGTATTGGTATTACATTTACATACAAAAATGTTCACAAATCTTCACAGCACTGGGAATATTGAATATAAGCGTAAACTGTAATAACTCTAAATCTTCTGAGAAAGTTAATTACAAACCCTTTTAATTGAATTCTGGGATGGATTCTGGGCGTATATTTAAACACTACCTTTTGTAGATACAATTTATATAGAACAGTGTGTATTTAAAATCGATCCGCTTTTATATTTCTGATATGGAATGTACAAAACGTTGCATTTACCTTCTATGTTAAAATCATTTGAACCAGACATCAGACAAATACAATTATCTCTAATATTGTAGGTACATTCTACTTAATCAGGAGGATCCTATTTACTGCTTCCACTGCATCTAAATAAATTACCTATTCCATGGACTAAAATAAATTGTACCAGCATCTACACTATTTTATCGCGAGACAGTTATTCTAAGTCGAGCTTGAGACGTACGGTCTTTATCTATCTAATGGCGGGGTGTCGTTCGTGAATAAACTTCACTTTGTTGTGACCGACGACGAACGTAGGACACGTTCCTAATCAGCTTATTTGACTGGAGTGATGGGTTCAGTAACCGTGGCCCTCCTCGGAGCCGTAGTCTCCCCCCGCGCTGGAGAGCCCGTGGCTGCCTTGGTCGCCTTCGAAGCTCACAGGGGAGTCGCCTTGGTGGCCCTCGTCGGCCGCACCCCAACCGTGCCCTGGAATATTTACATATTCATAAATCTTCATTATCCATACATTTTAGTTACAAATTAATCTCAGTAGAAGTAACGGTATAAAATTATCAACGATGTTTAACTGTATTTAAATTAGCTCTTTCGTACTGTGCGAATATCTAGAGGTTATATTTGTCCTTCAGAGTCAAAGCTTAACCAAATATAACCAAGTATATACTATACAACTACTCGTAACTTCAGGAGAGTTAAAAGTGCCGTTTGCCTACACGGGGACTTATGTAATACTGGTGGGTTGTAATTGACTAATTCGCATTTCCTTTCAATATAATAATATATTTCTATTTGGCGGCAGAAATAGGTAAGAACCTAGGTATAGAATTAGATCTTTAATCTCGTGTGTGTGGTTGACTCGCTCAGTGAATGATGAAATCACTGTCGCTATAATCAACTCTTTCTGTATCTCGTTGTTGTTGTTAATTTATGTATAATTAGATGTACCTATCGATTTTATGAGAATAATAATGAAACAATGATCTCTGGCTGTAATAATAAGAAATCACATTCAAAGGGCCGAAATATGGCTTCTTGTACCATTAATTGCAGACTATTTGTGCCTTACAAAAAATACTGTGATAATAATAAATTATAATACTATAAGTGCAGGCACTTCCCTGCCGGGAACCGAACCAAGGCATTTGTTCCTAAACGCATCTAGACGACGAGTGCACGAAAAATACGAGTTCGCGAATTCCTGTACGCTGACGAATTACTTGATTTCGAATGTTTTGAGACGACTGTTAGTAGATCGCCATTAGATTGTGAAAATAAAAGTTAACACCACTACCGACCATAGATAATAAGTAAGTACATACATATATTCAAAGAGAATATTACTTACTCTTTTAAACTAATCTGTGATTTTAAAAAGTGAAATGATGCGAATAATTTTGCTGACATTGGTTAATTTCGTAGAAGGAGAATTTGTTAATTTATTAGCTGCTATACCTTAAATTTAAACCCTTTTCAATCATTTTTCTCGATGACAGCAGATTAATTTAGAGGTATAAAAAATATGACAACTGCCTAATTTTGCCTAAATTTGTTCTCGGATACATTACGGATTTGTAATAGGATCGATATCATACCCACTGATCACTTTTTTTTTTTTTTAAAGGAGTACCAACATCACAGTCACAAAGCTTACATATAAAAAGTCTTAAACTATTGTCCTGTATGACCCTGACAATTATAGGTACCCACAACATCGTAGACAGATTATTCTCTATCTACGCACAACATTCACAGTACGTAATCCCTACACCATACAATAGTTATTACTATTTTTAAATAAAAAGAATAACATAATATTAATAAACTAAATCTAAACAAATAATTGTGATGTGAACATTAGACTTACCTCCACCAAAGTGTGGGGCAGCCTTCGGTTCGCCGTAGGTGTAGCCGAGAACTTCGTAGTGGTCGTCACCGCCGCCGCCGCCGCCCTTCTTGTGATGGACATGCTTGACGATGGTGTGTTTGTGGTGATGGTGCTTCACGTACAGCGGGACGTGGATGATCACCTTCTTGTGGCCGCCGCCGTGTCCGCCCGCCATGGCAAGCGTGGCTAACTCAGCCACGCAAACCAGAGTTATCTGAAAAGATGGAGACAGATCGAAATTAAGGTACATGTATACTATAATAAGTAGTAGACACCAAGAGGTTTGTACTACCCTGGATATAACACCTATAATCTACTTGAGGATTGAGAAAAAAACCTTGATGACGTCATGCACTTTATTGTCCATCTCTTCTAAGATTTTCATTTTATTGCCTGCAACCCTTATGACTGTTAGAAATGGATAGATATAGAACTATAGGTCAATAGAGGTCAAACTATTATATTAGTGTAAACGGAAGTTAAAGTCACTTGGCAATGATTTTATAGCTGAAGGCGATCAATTTTTCTTCTCCATACAAATTTATTCACATACAAATAATATGTATAGGTAATTTTATACATGCATGCGTTTTATACATGCATGCGTGCATGAAGAGATTGATGAATGTGGAGGAAGCGAGCGTTGTGCGCCAGGATCGCAGCAAATGGAAGTCCATCATCTCTGTATACCCTTACGGAAATCAGGCATGAGTTTATAAATAAAATAAAAATATTTTTTATACTGAACTTGTACGCACACAATTTTACTACCAAATCAAAATATAAAGTAAATATATTCCAGACACACATATTTTCAATGTTGTAATAATCGCTATAGCTTTTTTACGTTTAGGTAATATTTCGATTGCAATTAAGTACAATATATATATATACTTACTTATACATGGTATTAGGAATTCGCTAGAGCATTTTATATTTGAATACTATTATTAGATGAATAACATTTAGGTATTATATTTCGATGTGATTGATGACTTTTAGCGTACATTTTTTACCCCCGGAAAATATAATATGTTCATTCCAATATAATAATAGATATGGTATATAAAGATGTCACCGGTCATGCCAACTTCGTTTCGAAATTAGCTTATGTGGATAGGAATCAATAGCATTCCATTATAATAAATATCGACCTAAAGCTGTAGCACTGAACGAAGCCTCTTCGATGTGCAATAAAATACATAGCCGCGTATTCATAAAAGTGTTTTTTTTTGTATTTGTATGAATAACAGCATTAATGTCACTGCTGATTGTTTAGTTGTAAACATTTGGAATAATAATAGCACAGTTATCATTGAATTACGAATATGACTGTCCATAATAATTCTATAGATAACTTCCGCCGTAACTTTCTAACGGAAACAGGTAACAATGTAGTGTCCCATATAATAATACTACATTAAATTTTGCGTGTCCGAAATTGTACCCAGTGCTGTAACAGCGCAACGATTCACTTTCGAGTCTCCACAGTCGAATCACGCCGCTCCGCTCACTCTGCACTTTTTGTCTTGTTTGCTTGCAAATAGAGAGACGAGCTGATCATTAGTTCCGCCGCCAAATATAATATAGGTAACAATTTGAAGCGTGCTAAACAAAAACATGTTGTAAATGATAATTTCAGCTTTTTTCTTTAGACCTATAGTTATTAGAAGATCTAGGTACTTTTTCTCTGTTGTAAACGGTACAATGGCTTTTAACGGCAGTTCACAGTCAACCCGTTCATTACTCATTTTTTAGTTATAGTATTTAATTGAAGAGGTGTTGCAACAATGTTCAAGGTGGCTTTCAGCGCGAAAATTACGAGATGGAAATCGATAGTAACGCTACGCTGCACCGCACGCCGCGCCGCCGCCGACGCACGATGATTTTCTTACTGGCCCTTCCGTTAATGTCCGCTTGAGCGGATATTATATAACGTTTCTGTGGTTTTTGATGACATTTGCAACCACAATGTGATTGATATTTATAGGATTAACTAAGTACTTATCTAATTAATAAGTAATTGGTGTTTTCTTGTATGTAAATAAACAACTAAACATCTCCCTAACTACTGAAAAATATTCCTTAAAATGCCTAAACTAATAAAACATAATGTACCACTCATTATGTACAGTGCATACTGTACATGAAGTTAAATAAATAATATGTCCAATAGAGTTAAATAATTAATGTCACTTTAAATTCTTGATAGTAAACATCATAATAATATCATCAGATAACAATGAATACTCGTATATGCAATTCTAAACATATGGATCTAAATTAAGGGCTTGAATATATATATATATATATATATATTAGATATATTATAATTATGAATGTAATTGAATATGTGGATGAAGACTTACCAGTAATCGGGCAGACATCATGTAAGTGATGAAAGAACGCTGAGGAACCGAGCGCGGGAACAGACAGACGGTGTGTGATAAAGAAATTTAAACAAAACTTCCTTTTATATCGCAACGTGGTAGCGTTTCGCGACACTGCTCTCAGCAGCTTCTGTCTAATCCACCACTTTCAATCAACACACGAATCTCGTTGCAATTCCAACCGCAGAAAGCTTAAAATACGCAATCAATGCAAAATTGTAAATTTTGTGATGCTACAAATTAAATACAACCTGAAAACTTCTAAGAACAAGGTTTATTTTTGAAAAGGAACTATTTGGCGAACATAAACTTCAAACTGTGTTATTATAGTGAAAATGTGGTCTAAATTGAGGGCGTAGAGTGGAAATTCAATCGAAGTGGTGGAGACGAAAACTGGCGATGTTTATGGATAAAGAAGTTCCCTAATTACGAGTTTACTATGCCTGTATGCCATTATGTATCTCATGAGTAGACGAACTACATTTAAGTTTTGCACAAAACTACGGTTAATTTTTCAAAGAATGCCAACACGTTGTCGTCAGCGTAGTAAATACGTTTATATCTACTCATTCATCAGCAACATGCGTTCTACACGCAGAAAGCTGCAGTTATTTTAACGTTTCTTCCGATACTGTGTGAATGAAACCTACAATACAATTGACCTACTGACAGTTTTATTAGATACAGTAATTTAATAAAGGGTGGTGTATGCGTTTTGTAATAAGTTATTTATTTTTAACTTTGATTCACAACTGATACGGTCATCGTTACAAACCTAGCTACACCTTTCAGTTGTGAAACCCTTATGAATTAAAAATATCAGCAGTCTCTATAAAAACCTTCATCACTACTCTATAATATATCTTTCTGTTTTACAACATGAAATTATGTCTAAGAATATAGGACATTAAATACGATATCATCTCTCATAATTACCACAATTATTGTTATAATCGTTTTGTTTATGTCAAACAGTGGGTGATATATATTTTGAAACGTTGGTGGGTGATAGATATTTTGTAAAAGGATCGGCAGCAATGACAACGCAGCGTGATTGCAGACGTGCGTTAAGGAAGATGCTCTCACTTTTATCATTAACCACTGTTACGAGACGACAGTTGATGAGAATATAATGACGACTGACGGCTCATTCATAATGTTCAACTGCAACGTAGTAATTATTTGAATCTTTGCATTAAATATTCTGGACTCTTTGTTATTAAGCTATTACCCATAAACATGACTTAAAGATATTACACGGTTTAAGCTTCGATCCCTTTCTAACGTTACGTTTTAACGTAACGAAGTGTGAAAATAACAAAACAGGGTTTCAGGGAAGTGAGGTTTAACTAGATATATGTCTAACAGCCTAAGTGTCTTCTTGGTTTAAAAAGGAAAACCACTTTGCCGTCTCCATTATCTTCCACATTTTATTTCCTTGCAGTACACTTTTAATGTAAAGACGTTTGTATTACTAAACATACAATAATATAATTAGATATACCTATGTATATTGTAATAAAATGATCATATAATGTATCGCTATGTACCTATGTAGGTACAGCCGATAGCGAAAAATAAACATTGCAATTTAACCGTCGCGTAAAGTGCCTGTGAGTTACATTTGATGTGTTGTCGATTGTACGTACAGTTTGAAGCTCACGTGAGCTCACTGGAGCTTTCCGCTACGCGCTCGTTCTCCCTGTCGCCTGTCTGAGTCGAATAGTGGAAAAGACATGAAATGTAACATTTTGGACGTTGTACTAAGCGCAATATTCCCACTAGTTCAGTTGTCCAGTTCATTCAGTTGAATGAACTATACCCTTTCCAATCATTTACTTTCTCGATGACAACTCCCTTAGAATATAACTGCATCATGATACACAAAAGTAATGCGAGGTATAGAAAATATGACATCTGCCTAACTTTTTTCCTTGATCCCATATAATATTAATCTAAGACATATTGAGTGCATAATATGCAGTATTTTTTTTAAGTAGGACGATAAATGACAAACGATTCTCATCAATGCGTGTATGATTTTAACGCCTAGTAATTCTCGTTACTAGACCTGAAAGGCCTTCCATGATCCAACTAGCGCCGCCAATCTTGAAAAAATAATATCTTACAATTTAATCAATTTTATTAAAAAAGTTATTCACAAAATGTTTATTAGGATGAATACTATTTTTCAATATACAATACATGGCATAATTGCGACAAGCTGAGTTGTAGTTCACAAATGTGCCAAAAACGGCCGTTTTTCGCAATTATGCGAACTACAACTTTCCGAAATTGAATCACGTTATAAATAAGCAATTAAAAAATAGTTTTTATCGTAATAAACGTTTTTTAAATAGTTTTTTTTGAATAAAATTGATTATAAGTATTGGAAGATATTATTTTTTTAAGATTGGCGGCGCTAGTTGGCTCATGGAAGGCTCTTAAAATAAGCCGTTGAGTGGACCTTGACGGTGAACCATTCAACTTGAAACAGAGAGTTTCCTGTCACGCTGAGAAGGTCGCAAGGGGAAATATTGCACTGCACTTATTTCTTAACTTTATGTACAAAATGTAGCTGATTATAGGTTACGCTATGTACTACGACGACTATTATATAAGATGACAATTGAACATAGAAAGGGTTATATGTTTATAACCTCCATCATATTATTAAACCGATATTTACTAATAAGATAAGTATCTACTTAGTTGATAATATGGTTTACAATTTATCATTGTGCATAGATTTAACGCATTGATACTCTATAATGTACTAATTGGATATTAAAGAAAATAAATAATAAGTAAGTTTTGTTGTCATCATCTATTATATGGAATTTTTGTAGCACCCACGACGATGACTATAGTAAAGTAGAGTAACTCTAAAATAGATTTAATCTAAGCAAGGAAGTAGGTAAGTATGGAGATCACAAAAAATACAAAAGTGGCGTTAGATGCTATTGCATAAGTGTATTACTTTACTTTCGCAATGTTCATTCTACAAAATGTAATTAGCACCACTACAGATTATAAAAAAAGAAGTGTTGTTGAAAAAAAGAATTTTGTCGTTCCAACTTCCAATCCAATAGTTTCGTCATCATCACCCAGTACCAGTCCGCCACCCTATGCAGATCGTCGCTCCATTTGACAGGGAAAGGAAACATACTAGAGAATTTGTCAACCCTTAATTTAATCTATCAAGTGTCATTTAAAATAAAAAATATATTAAGTTTCATACAATTTATTTAAGTGAATTTTTATTTTAATGTCATATTTATATCGGTTTTAGATTCTATAACTTAATTAATTTACTGGTTATCAATTTTCAAGGTTAATGGTGCTTATCATCTAAATAGAATGGTCGTAGTATATTCCGCAACCGAAAATCTGTTTTTTTTAAACTAGGCTATCGGAAAGAGAGGAATTGATAGGTTACCATAAGAGCGTTTTAAAACCCGGCCAGACGCGGAAACAAATATTTAGTTCCACACCTAATAAAATGTAAGCATCACAGGAGAGGACCTCCACCGATTTGTCATGCTTTCTTTTGCCTAATGAGGCTAGCCTCCAACCGCCATGATCACGTCTACGGCTATTACATTTACAAACCTGTTCATTATTGCACCACAAACTGTCAACCGCACTGCACCATTTCTCTATTGAGGTACAGTCGAAAGCACATCATGTGCACGAGATTTTGACTTTATCTTTTTATCGACGTAAGTACTCCTGCTCTATCTGTCATTCTGCCTGTTAATTTGATGTGATGTCGAGTGTGCCAAAGAATAGAGATTCTCGTAACATTTTTCCTTTTGAGGTAGGTACGGATCAGATTGAGGGGAGTGGAGTCCATGTCAGAGTTTGTTAGGATAATTAGGTTATTAAATTTATACAATGTAGTTTTGGCGCGAGTTCCTAGTTATTGCACGAGTCATGAATGTTTTAAAAGCTTTGGTTGGTCTTCTATTCATCACCGGGGCTTGTTTGATTTGATTTATTTCCATAAGCATTTATTTCTTTTCATCTCATTAGGGTGCTACTTTTGTTTTCTGTGGTAGCTATTTTATTTTATTACATCTATTAAATAAATATATTTTTCTCGTTTTATGGGATTTTAAAATATATTCGTTGATACTAAATTTAATTTAAGTAAAACTACTGTAAGCAAAGCACTTAATTATGTCATAGCACTACACTAAGCTTTTATGACTTATGTATCTAATAATTCACTTTAAATATAATATGAAACTCGATCCCACGAAAAGTATCAATTAACCGTGACTCGGGAAGCGCATTATTTTGAATAAGCGTTTTAAAACTTAAGTATGGACCGCCCTGCATTCCGATCTAATCAATAGTAGAGTTACCCGAAACTAAAAACATTGTCCTGTTAGAACTTTCACATTTCTTAGATACATCTCCTTTAGATAACTAATAGGGACGAGTCCTGTGTAGTCACGTAGACACAAGTAGTTGAAAAGTACATATACCAAGTGGCAACGTATGTTTGCATAGTTATTCATTGGATAGGGAACAGTGTCTGAACCATAAGTCCACATAACGCTAACCTCCATAGTAGTCCAGAGTCAATGACATTCAATAGAATAATTAAATTCGTAAGTTATTATTCAAAGAATACGGCATATATCTCGATAATATAGTGGGAGTGATTCTGTCGTGGCCGCGTTCAATCCTAAACCTATACGCAACTGCCACTGCCGCTCATAATGTCACATCGCGTAATAGTAACCGGACGCCATGCTTAGCGATGATTAAATTTAGCGAGGCATGCTTAGGCTTCGATACAACAATCAACTTAATTTTCGATAAGCTCTAGTAAAATGGAAAAAAACTGCATAATACTTGAAATTAAAAAAAAAATGCTGGATCCCGTCTCCGCCCAATTTTATATACTTACATTAAAAATTAAAGGTCTATAAATTCCGCATTTTACTACTCGTAAAAACAGAAAGTATGCCAACATCGTCTAATTAAAAAGAATTGCTACTTTTGTCTACGTACGTATACGTAGAAACATACATTATTATTATTATAGCATTTCTCATCAGCATCACGCATTCTAGGTGGGTGGTATCGGGAACCTCAGTCGGTACCCTGTCCCCCGACCGTGCATCTCAAATGACAGTTTATTTAGAATAACGTACTCCCAAGTATCGTAAGCTTTTTTATCTATTTCAATTAATTAAGTCCCTGGGCGGCGGGCGATGTTGGAGCACGGCCGCAGCAAGGACTGAGAGACGGTAGTCATTTGTTGAATGATAGTATTGATGTTTTTTTTCTTTTAACGTTATAATAATAATAAATAATTTCATGCTTGGATTAAGAAATAAGATGTCTGTCTGTAGAGACTCTTTATTATATTCTGTAATTTGTTTCGAAACTTTATTTTTAACTCGGAGTATATAACATGTACAAAAATCCTGTGGGGCCCAAACATACATAACTAGAAAACTACCTACATAAACAGAAATAAATTAGGTAAGTACATATTTTAGGCAACGATAATTACTCTTTTATTACATTATTAAGGACTACCTACCCATAGGGCCGTTCCCATATATATTTTTTTTCGCGACATGTTTGAATCCGACCGATATTTGTAATCAAAATCTCTGTAGTTGACAGGGCTTCTCAAATTTTAATTTAATTATGTTTTCCCGTAAATGTATGTATTTATTACAGTAACGTGCTGCTGAAATTTTTTGCCACTTTTTATCATCAGTGGCACCTTTTCTTTGCAAAGTGGTGTAAATTCACAAATGTTGACGTGCAAAAATTACACAATGTAGATACTTACTTGCAATTAACCCCTCAGCCACGACCCCAGGCGGGGTGCGTCTTGAGGCCTGTATTGCGTGTTGCGTCGGCGACCGCGAAGAGAACAGATGTATGACGTTGTATAGAGGGTGCTACGAGTCGCTGCTGCGCGTCTTGCGGTAAAAATACTCGAGCGACACCGCGGCTGGAACGGCGACGCGCGTGCGAAACAAAAGTAGAGCTAGCAGCAGATCAAGTGTAACACTTTGGACCGTTTTTATTATCTACGTCATAAGGGTTAAAATCGTACTGCAAGTGTTACCATTGATCTGCTGTTGTCGGTACTAGGCTGGCTCACAGCGCGGCAGCCAGCACGACTCGGCGTGTTCGACCGGCCGGCGTGCGCGGCGCAACGGGCAGATTCAGCGTACAAGTGTATCGATCAAATAATTTTGGGTTTTCCGCCGTGTTTTTCATACAAACATAACTTTTTATATCACAAATTATGCAGAGACCGATGCCACTGCATGATATATGTAGTCGAATGTATCGATGTGTCGAGTGTACCTATACTCAAAATAGTTATCGGGATATTCTCTGTACTCATTAAATGAAGTCTTGAATTCACTACATTCCTTTCTTTTTTTATTGAGGGAGTGTCCTTGCCATTAATTCAAAATATCTTCAACAAAAAAGAAATTTGAGTTCAGACAGAGACCTTACCATGAAGTCTTATAGCAGGATTACTTCAATAATCCTATTATTGAAGTAATTCTGCTGCAAAGTGTTCATGGTAAGGGAGCTGGAACGTGACAGTTTTGATAAATACATTTTGAATATTATATCCGACGCGGTCGCAGCCGCGCCGCAATACGCACCGCCTAAGCTCGTGGCTGAGGCGTAGAGATATGATTATGAATCTGTCCCTACCTAGGAGCAATAAAATTTTATAATACAGCACCATCTAGAGGTTAATGCAATAACGTGACTGCAAATACGAAACCTCTAGCAATATCAAGACAGTCGATATCATTTTATTTCACATCGCTTACCAACTTGGCTATGTTAAGTTGTTACATTCACTTTTGCACGGGGTGTGAACAAAGGTAGGTATTAAGAATTGAGTATAGATGGCGTTTAGATTTCGTTCGGTACAATCATATTCATAAGGTAACATTATTATGGATGGATGTCGTGAAATATATCCTATTTGACGCTGGTTATCGGGATTGAAAAAAAAAACCAGTCTTATTTAAATTATATAAAACCAACAGTTCAAAATGTTTTAAGCAAGTGTTTTTTATGTTTTTCTTTGGAGGTAAATAGTCATCAATTTCAAATCGAATGGGTCCATGTTATATAACATACATAATTAATTACCAAACTATTATTTAAATGGGTTTAAACTTCCATGGATTGTAAATATATTAATGGCAATTGCCGTGTGTGACAATGGAGATTGTGCTCCCGATATTTTGATTTTTTGACATTACAGTCACCATCCTCTCAAGAAAACGGAGACTCCATGTCATCGAAAAATTTATTGGGTCTTCAATGTTAATCATGGTAATTCATGTTTTATTTATCTTGTTAATACGACCCTTTGTTAAATCTGTGTGCCTTAAAATAATAAAGGATGTTTATATAAGTCTAAACTCAACTGCTGTTATTCATAAACCTAGTTAAACCTCACTTCCCTTAAATCGTGTTGCTATCACATTCACACTTTGTTAAAAAAGGTTAAGATAGAACGGGATAGCGTAACTTTTAATCACATTTATGATATACGCGCCAACTTGTTTTAGTCGTGCCAACACAGCCTGCCTGTCGCTTCTCGTCGACTTGTCTTTGTCGTCGGCTGGTCAGCGCCGGCATAGTTGTCGTCGCATCGTTGACTCACCCTAGGGTAACGAGCTCGATTTACCGTAACACAAAAATGTTCAGATAAGCCGACTTTCTAATAAATCCCGCTAGACGTCAGAGTCTTCTTCCTGGTGCATAATAAATCTTAAAGAGTCCTCATAAGCGCAGCGGCTCTCAATCTTGTAATAAATACATAGGTAGTACCATAATAAAATTAAAAGCCGTTCTAGTTGGTCCGATTATAGGCACTTACCATTTAAAAGACAAATGGTTGCACTGAGTGTGTGTATCATGACGATGAATCACAACATATCACCATTAAAACTTTGCACATGCTGTTAAAATAATGAATGATATGGATTTTTGTATGTATGTATTTTGTAATTTAATTAAATTGGACAATTCCAAAAATACTGCCACCTTTATTTTTTTATGCTAAAGATGCAAAAAAATAATTAAGGAATCTTCGAGTCACATCAAAAGTGCATAAGCAAAAAGCGATAACGAGAATTGCTATTATTATGTATGATGTAATTTCTCAACCTTCGAGGCATTTGTCCAAAACATGTTTTGGAGAGCAAAGTTTGTTATTCACTGTCTGACATTTTAATGTGGCCTAATAAACAGAAATAAGAAGAACAAAAAATATAGAAGTGCACCGGTGGGCTTTAGCTAGCATGGCTGTAGTGTAGATTGATGCCTCGCTCCAAGGTACTGTTGCGTATAGGAGTGGTGTCGAGACTTTTTTCCCTTTTTATCTTTATTTTGAATATTGCCTCTCGTAATAAGGGTCTCGAACCGTTAAAAGCCGGGGAATGCGCGACCCAGTGAATGAACTCTTAAATCCACGTGTTTCGATGATGATAGGCTCGTCTTTAAACATTTGTTTGTTTCATCTTGTTTTAAAAGTAGATAGTTTGTAGAGTCCCCGCGAGTTTTCAAATACTTGATGGATTTTGATTTAGTTTGATACTCAAAATATACATTATCTACAAATACCATTTTGCTATCATCTTTGTACGTGTACTTTGATCCAAACAAAAACCAGGTAAGTAGGTAATGTGCATATTTTGTCAATGTCTATACAGTGTGTGGGTACTATTCATGTCATTCAATTAATTACAGCCCAATTATGTATTTATTTCATTTTCATTTATTTATTGGATAAAATATTAAACATGGTTGAGAATCGGTTATTAAAAAAAAGTGTCGGGTAAAATATATTCATTGCGGGTGCATGTTCTACCACATTTTATAGAAGTATGTACATACATATTTAATACAACTTGTTCCAACATCTAAATTGATTTGCGTGTTATTATTCCATTAAGTTATCTTCACTTCATTATACGTAATTGATAGTTTCAGCATTACACATGCGAATGTCCTGTGTGTAGAACGATTGATTAATAAATTACTAGTGATTAATTGTTGACTTGATTGATATTCCATATATTGGTAGGTAAGTTTTTGTGTGACACGTCTCACTCACCAGTGTAATTCGAATTACATTAGGTACATAACGTTTAATTTTATTTTATTTTTTTTATTTTATTTTATTTGGGAGGCTTACAGCTACAAATATATAACATCTTAAAAATTAACACAAAGCCAATTACAAGCCACCACATATAGCTTGAATATAGCACTCTAATGAGGTTACAAAACAATTCACTCACTCACATATATCAATAGTCTACATGTAGGTACATACACAAAGAAATATAAATGAATAACAGGAAACAAAACAATACTACAGATCAGAAACAAATTGGTCAATGAAAATTTGCTTAATTAGGCTTGCACTGCTACAAAATAAGTCTACCCGAGGGTCGTCACTACACAACCTATTAAATGCTGCAAACGATCTGGGTAAGAAACTATTTTTCCTATATATAGTTCGAGAAACTGGGATATCAAGTAAAATGTTATTTCGCAACAAACGAGAGGGAGTATATAACCGCAGTTTACCGAGGAGCTCAGGACAATCAATTGTACCCTGTGCGATTTTCAACAGAAATATAATGTCAGCGACATCCCTACGGATGCGAAGAGGCAACAGATGAAATTGGGCACAACGCTTCTCATAACTGGTTTCAGGCAACCTGAACTTGCAACTTAGAAAACGAGTGAATCTAGATTGGATCCTCTCAATCCCGGACGAGTACACGTCGTAGTGAGGACTCCATATTTGCGAGGCATATTCGAGATTGCTACGCACATAGGCACAGTATAAAATTTTCATAGTTTTCATTCTTTTGAATGATTTAGAGATGCGCCTTATAAACCCCAGGGCTTTGAATGCCTTATTAATAATGAATTCGATGTGTTGATTAAAACGAAGTTTGCCATCGTGAATAACTCCCAGATCTTTGATTTCAGTGGACTTTATTAAATTTATATTTTTAATTTTATATACATAATTATGAGTATTACGTTTGCGTGAGAAATTAACATAAATACATTTAGAGGCATTGAGATCAAGTTTGTTGACGAGACAGTAGTTATCTAATCTGTTAAGATCTTCTTGAAGTAGTAAAGCATCTGAAATATTATCAATGACTCTAAATATTTTCATATCATCCGCGAATAAAAGGAAATTAGAATTAATAAAACATGTATTAATATCATTAATAAAAATAATGAAGAGGAGAGGTCCCAATAACGATCCTTGAGGAACACCAGACGGTATACCCATCCAGGACGAAGTAAACCCATTCAATACAACAGCCTGAGACCTGTTCCCTACATAAGAGGTGAACCACCTATACAGATCACCACGAATTCCTAGGGCAAGAAGTTTATTTAAGAGGATATTATGGTCTATACGATCGAACGCCTTACTATAGTCGGTATACACAACATCGACTTGTTTAGGATCATCGCGATATGCCATATTATCAGTAAGGAATTCGTTGAGAACCACTAAGTTAGATACAGTCGATCTACCGCGTAAAAAACCATGTTGTTGAGGACAGAAACTTAATTTTAAAGCCGCATATAATTGATTGTAGACCACGCGTTCAAATACTTTCGCTAATAGACATAGCTTGGAGATCGGTCTATAATTTTCAACTGATACTTTGGGACCTTTCTTGTGTATAGGAGTTATAAATGCAGTTTTCCATACTTGAGGCATTGTGCCGTCGTTCATTGAGCGCTGGAATAAACGAGTGACTGGTATAGCTAATTCTTTAGCGCAATTTACTAAAAATATTGCCGGTAATGTATCAGGGCCAGCAGACTTGTTGAGATCAAGAGAACGAAGAAGTTTTTCAACTTCGTCAAGTTTCACATTGATGGTGGAGATATCACTTATAGGCATACTGGTGGTGGGAGTAATCGGTAAAGACGCGTCATTGCCTGGTTCTAAAAATGTAGAATGGAAATAACTAGCAAAAAGTTCACTGATACCTTGACCACTATCACTGGACCGATTGGCATACGACATACACGACGGATACGCACTACTCATTCGCTGTTTCTTTACATAGGACCAAAACATTTTAGGATTTGCTGTAATAGCACTTTCAATCTTAGTTATGTATTTGTTAAAACACTGAGATTCTGATACATGAGCCCTAGAACGAAGTAATTTAAATGTTGCTTCATCCGTTTTATTGCCATAAACTCGAAATTTTTTGAAGTACTTATATTTCTCCTTTATTATTTTAATTAGTGCTGAGTCGTACCACGGGGGATACTTACAATCACTGACTAGTTTTGAAGGTATGAACTGTTCTCGTATTTCATATATTATATCATAAAAAGAATTTACAGCTTCGTCCGTGCTACCTTCCATTATAATATTGTGCCAATCAATTCCACTGATCCTCGAACGTATTTTGTCATAGTCACCTCGCCGGTATTGGTAAACATTACGCTTACGAATTTCCAGTGACTCCAGTTCAATAAAAAACATCGATATGCTAAGAGAGGGATGATAAGCATCCTCAGGGACAAGTGGGTCAGTACATGCAGATACGGACACACAATCGTTACAAAGAACTAAATCGAGGATACGGCCGTGACCATTAAGTATACTGTTAAACTGCTGTAAACCGCAATCGCTTAATGTATCGGTGAAATTAACGAGAATATCAGTAGTAGCATTACATGGTTGCAGGCCGTCAATAGACGGAATCCAAGATAATTCACTCATATTGAAATCTCCAACTATAAGGAATTTGTCTAATGGGTTCTCGTTCACTAAAGTGGAGATATTGTTTAAAAAGTTACAAAGTTGTACTTCAAATTTATTACCATTATTTTGTTCACATAAATATAATACGCATAAATGTAGTTTGTATATTTTCTTTGACCGGGAACGTAAAGTCAGTGTAACCCACACATCCTCAGCACTGGAAATCCACGCATTGTTACAAACGGCTAGGAGATCGCGACGAACAGCGATCGCAACTCCCCCGCCGTATACCTGCCCGGTCGCTGCGTAGTCGCGATCACGGCGCCACACTAAGTACCGGTCGTCGAACAATTCGCTGTCGGAGATACCGTCAAGGAGCCAGGTCTCAGTCAGAGTAACGATATCGTAATTACACATATTCAGATTGCGCGAGAATGTATGAGTTTTTGTTCTGAGTCCTCGGCAATTTTGGTAATAAACAGCGAGGTTAGTCATTGTTAACAGTATAGGCAATAACTACATAATATTGAAAATTATAGTTGCGAAAGCAGTGCAAAAGCTTATAAACAATATATCCCAGTCTCAACGGACCATAATTATACCGCAAAATTGGTATATTTTTGTAATTGTGATATTTGATTAACTGCAGGTTCAGTGCATAACTCATTAACCCGCGACTATAATTATTTAATATTGCAACAATGAAATAGTGCATCGGAGTACTTAAGAAATATATACTACTATCACATTTATTAGTTAAAATTAATCTAACCACAACTACAACTAAATACCGAAGCAAAAAATTCAACAGATGACGCATGCAACTAGCGGCAGCGGCTGTATTCACACAATAGATTGCGATAAGGAAGTCTGCAGTTCTCAAACTTTCATTGACGATCACCCCCAAAATAATTCTACAAAAGTGTTTAACGTGTAAAGGCATAATTATTACCAGTAATGAAGTAACTAAGGTAAACATAATAAACACTTTTCTTGTTGTTAGTAGATTTTTGATATGTCGGTCGCTGACTTGATGGAGATTACTGGTGATTCCGAGTTTTTTCTGGCAAATATCCTCGCATGTTTCACCCAGACATATTGAAAATTGTACTCCTTAGCTGCGGATTTCGCCTTGTTGAGCAGCATTTTATTTTGGATAGTTAAGTGGTCATTAACATATATTTTATTCGTACCTTGAAGATTTAGGTCAGGAGGGGACAGAGTTTTGCAGTGTCGAGCCGCAGCTACAAAGTCTTCCTTCATATAACGATTGGTGAAAGATACAATTACTGACTTGGTACGGTTGTTACCTTCGCGGGAAGGAATGCGAGCTACATAATTTATGTTAGCCTTGGCTATTGGGTACGCAATTTTGGTACCGATTAAGCTGACGACTTCCAATAAATTCTCGCCATCCTTCATTGGCACACCCTTAATCTCCACATTATTGGAACGTAGCCATTGATTTTGATTTTGGATTTCATCCTCCAATATGTTTATTCGCTCCTTTAAAGTGGCCACATCTTCTTGTACCTTCTCAACTTCAGCAAATTTAGACTCGATCGCCGCCATCCTTGAAGTTATTTCGCCAGAGGCCGTTTTGAGATCAACAATGTCATGCTTTATTCCCTTGATATCAGCAATAATATCTGCCAAAGGAGCTAACTGAAGTTTCAGACCGACCAACTCTTGCATAATATGCTCTAGTGTAAGTGGTGTAGGCGACACCTGTGGGGACCCACGCGGAGAATCACCGTGAGGCTTGATGGTAAGTTTAATAGCCTTACAAGAAGCACACTTCCATGTAGCCTGCCGCTCGCCGAGCTTGCGATAGCCCACTTCAGTTATACCAGAGCATGCATAATCAAAATGCTTCTGGCAACCCGAACATTTAATCGCATTTCCGTCCGTGATATCTTCTTTGCATCTGCCGCAGACAACCATCTTTGATCAGTGAGTGAGTTTGTTGCGGGGGAGCGCTGGCGCAGAAAGTTTGAGATACACTGGGATGCACACGCACACCTATATCTGCCGTAAGGTGGATTAGAATGACGCACACACGCACTATAAATCAACACACGCACCCGCTCGCCACCAAGTTCGCAACGCTACTGAAAATTTAAGTTAAATTATTGATTAGTACGTATTATACTGAACACTTCGTATTATTGCTATTCATACATAATTAAATTACATAAACTCACGCCTTTTTTCCGTAGGGCGAGATGATGGACTTACATCTGGTGCGATCCTGAAACCACATTCATCAATCTTCTACTGCTGTTCAATCAAAAGCTATATACTAATTACTATTGAATCAGTACATAAGCTCGGTTGCGTGTGCATTCATCGTATTTCCTGCACTCGCGCTGGCGGCGGTGAAATCATGAAAATGCGACGGTGCTCAGGGAAGCACTACCGCGAAAGTGATTTATTAATTCAACCAAAAATCGCTATAATTTTATTTACATTCTACAACAAAGTAAAGTTATTTATGAGGTCAAGCGCAGTGCCTTCAGTACAGTTCAGCCGTCAGATAAACCCCAAAAATAAAAGACAAAACCGTGATAATCCCATTATCGCTTTTACGATGGGGCTTGCCCTCCCTTTGTTATAAAATATGGAAAAGGCGATGTCCGGACTCAATTAGTAAAATTGTGTAGGTACAATCACACTCCCATACTGTGTTACTCACATAGTTTTAGTTCTTATTTATATATACAGTACAGTATAATTCTAGCGAGACTACACGTATTTCGTGCTCGTTTCACTTGCTCCCGTCCCAAGTAAGAATGCATTGCAACGGAAACACATTGCTCTTCATTTGTAAAGCAAACTGCGATATCGCTTTTCTACCGATTGTAATTTTGTAAGTATAAAACTTTACAACACCTAGTAAATAGCTATTTAGCTGCCCTTACTGCTCACTTTGTATTATTTTTTAAAGTACTAATCATCTATGCACACCCTATTATTGATGCCGATGATGTTGAACGTTTTTATGGTAAGTGGCGTCTCTGAAGCGTGGCACTAATCTCAACACACTAAGATAACAGTTTGATAGTTGCATGATGGGTAATAAAAAGGTTCGAAAATTGGTTACAATTACCCTGCTTACTGCTCGTAACATTTTAATAGCGCATTCCCATTTAGTGTGGGAATTCAGTTGAGGAGACTTTAGACGGGATTCATAGCCCAAAACATGAAATATCAATTCTTAGTGAATAATATACAACGCGTTTCCTCTTTTTGGTTGCACGTAGAGTAGGTACTTCTATGATAACTGAAAATACCTAAATAAGAATTTAAAACGTACCTATATTAGTGCAATAAAGACACTCGACACTTATAGTGGTGTAAATGTAAAATCAAAAAAATGTTGACGCGCAATAATAAACTGATTCTGAAGTGTTGTGCTAGAGAAACCAAATTTTAACATGCTAAAACATCTCTCACAGCTGTGAAAAGCTCCACCTTCTTGTTTGACGTATGTCTGTTAACTTACAAGCTTCCATTATATACTTCCAATGACTGTTGATCGGGTATAATATTCTGTTATGATAATAATAAGTTATCGTCTGATGTACGTCTGCTTTCTCGTAATATTGTATCTGTTTTACTTTTCGTGTACAATAAAGTAAAATATTATCTTATCTCTATTCTACTATATTTATTTAGAGGGTGCAAAACAGGCGCAACAACTACATATTCACAAACCCTTGATGAAATAAATATTTAAAATATCGTTAAAATGGGCGCAACATCAAATAATATGTAGTGAAACGCTTAAGCGTGCAATATTACGAGTACTTACATACTCGTATCTATTCCCCTATATATCGGTTAGGTAAGTAGAGCAGTGCGGATGTTCAAGGTAGGAACATGCGTTTTTTATTAAACTCGACTGTGGCTGACTGACGGCCAGCAAGGTTTAGAGTTAGAAAGCGGGAAACATTTTGCTTATGCAACGCTACCGAAGTAAATAAACTCTTACGGTTCATATCGCCTTCATCCATAACAATAAATACATAGGGTAAACGAGTACTGTATTCTTCTCTGTCCCTTTGAGTCGACTTCTATTCTTCTCGAGTTGGACTCGAATTCTGGTAATAATTGTGAATACCCGGGTTATACATATACCTAGTACCTTTTAATAAAAAAAATGTTATGGAAATTGTTTTGCGTAAACACAAACGAACTATGAAATTCATGTTTTTTTTTTTAAATTAGGTAGGTACTAATAATTATGTTAACACTTGCATATTATTAGCTACCTATAAAATGATGGTTAACTTGTTCGAATATATTTGTTCATCGACTAGAAGGTTTCATTTCAGGAAAGTTAAGTGTGTGTTTATTTGATAGGGAGAGTGTGTGAGAGGGTGTGTGTGTGTGTGAGAGAGAGAGAGAGAGAAAGAGAGCGTGTGTGAGGGAGGGTGGGCGAGGGTGTGTACTTGTGTGTTATATATTTATCAAATTATATTACCTATATCCCGGAATATCATTTTTGAATTGAATTGAAAAATACTTAATTTTAACTGCGGGCATTGCCGCGGGGTGGAAACTTAGTCAGAAAAAAATATTAATTTATGTGTACGAAACTGTCAGACTAATTGCCGGCTTCAACAATGTAAGTGAGTGAAATCCGGTTATAGATATACATATAATAATATTAATTTATTCATTTTACAATGATATTATAAATGTTATGTACGGTCGAAGACAGAGAAAGGTGTACAGTAGAGTTTTTAAGGATGACATTTACTCAAAAACTACTTGACCTATTGCAATAATTATTTCACTGTTTGATAGATAAAAGTTAAAACTATGTAACTGTATAAGAATTATTACAATCGGTCCAGTAGTTCTTGAGAAAATCTCAACCTTATTGAGGCCCCCTGTATACTTATCTCTGTCTTCGACTGTACATAATTACAATGAACGTGTACACAAACAATCTCTGCATGTCCTAAGGTAAACTGGAAGAAAATGGATTGAACTGGATTAAATAAATAAATAATTGTTATGTACCTACTCGAAGCGTTGAAAAATAAATGAC
This sequence comes from Tachystola acroxantha, assembly GCA_963506565.1. NCBI lineage: Eukaryota > Metazoa > Arthropoda > Insecta > Lepidoptera > Oecophoridae > Tachystola > Tachystola acroxantha. The sequence continues at coordinate 12,149,990 of OY735870.1, read as the reverse complement.
TCAGGTAGTCTGTTCCTTAGTCATTTCATTACTATTATCGTAGTATACAATCAGGGTAAGTGAGCCGTCACTTTCCAGAGCGGGCGCGAAGGCGTATAATGCTGCAATGTATGCTGGGCGCAACGAAGCGTAATATCAGCTCGGCACAGACCGGCGGCAGCGGCGGCGTAGCCCCGGCGAAGCGCACAGTGAGCAAGTGCAAGGCTTTACGGTCAGCAGACGGCCATGAACGCTGTGATTTGATTAGTTTACACTTCGGTGTATACATTCTCAAAACGTATGTTACGAACCTACAGAATATATCTCTTCTTCCAATAATCAGTTGTAACGATTCCAGATATTAGTCGCCGCTAAACGAGGGATCTATTAAATTGTGATTACATCTCTTATGCTGTTATTCATAAACCTAGTTAAACCTCACTTCCCTTAAATCGTGTTTCTATCCCTTTCATCCTTCGTTAAAAAAAGGTTAAGATAGAAAGGGACAGGGTGGCTAAACGGTGGCGTAACTTTAAATCACGTTTATGAATAAAGGCCTTACAGCCTAACATATACACAGGCAGCCTGCAGGCTACTGGTCGTTAACGACGGGAGAAAAGGGGGCGGGCGGGAAAACTGGCCGCATTCAAGCACTTACCCGATTCTGGGCACCAGCAAAAGACCGTCAATAGAAACTTCGATGGGATGGACCCTACTTGTCATGGACAGTTGCTATACTTAATTGGATAGTGAACGGTAATAGCTCCCACTATCTACTTACTTCATATCCATTTAATGCACCCGAATAACCTGAAGGGTACCGTGACGTGAACCCATTAATATTTACTGACTTTTATTTAATACTATTCTAGTTAGGTTGGAGATGTACTCGTAACTGAGAACTGAATAAAATTGATGGTTTAATTTTTCAGTACAAAAGATTTCAACGCGCTCTCTTTATTTTAAAATAAGATTTTCAATACATTGTAACATATCGTTAACAACATTTTAAGTATGATTTTAACTCTTATGGCGCAGACAATAATAACTGTATAAATGCTAAAGTGTTTCAACTCTGTACAAGAAGAGGTCCACCACAACACAATATAGTCTCGAGGTGGTGATCGAACCTGCTACGTACATACGACGAAATCCTTCCAATAGGAATATTGAACCAAATATTGAGTCGAAATGAAGTTACCTGTGAAAGTTTATTAAGTATAATAATATTAATAATAATTTACTTTCTAATAGTCACCAAAATCATGACATCTATAATTCAGGACTACATTTATCTATATTATACCGTAAAAGATTCGTACCGTATCTATATTTATACCGTAAGATAATTATCTTTTTCGCTATAATTTGTAAAAGTGTAGCTACACTATATAGCTATAATAAAAATCCCGTACCTAGTATGATAATACTGCGAACACTAATTCATAGTGGGCTATCTTACGATTATACCTATATAATCCAGTTTCTATTGAATGAAATTTATTGTTGTAATCAAATGATTAAATGGCGTATCGCTATGCTCACACAAGGTACGTATTTCCTTAAAACCAAATAATTTGTAACTGTTATAGCAGCACAGCGCTACGTTCAAACGGCAAAATGATGTATCTGCAAAATAAAACATATTTCTAGATAAAGTCTATGGCGATGGCGATCTTTATAATTACAAAATTCTACGTCAGTCTGTCTATCCATCAGGCAGTTGGTTTATAACTCAAGAACCGCTCTAGACTAGAATGTGGTGTCAATTTATGAGTACATTTGCTCGATTTAATATGTAGGTAAAACAATCAAGTAATAAACTCAAACCGAAAATTTTAAATATCATGATGATTTTACTCCGTTATTTTCCGCAGCTATCATCCGTATGTTTAGTAGCATACAGCTATTCCACTCAGAGATCAAGTGTAACACCTTTGACCTTTCTTATTATCTGCGTCGTAAGATTTAAAATCGTACTGTAAGTGTTACCATTAATCTGCTGTTGTCCGTACCATTGGCCAGTAGGTACCATTAATAGTTACTGATGCGCTTCATTAGATACATGAATTTTGGAGACGAGGCTTGCTCTTTTAGAAAATACTAATATTTTTGTTACACTAAAATGATATACACAAATCACTCAAAACGAGTTGCAGGTGTGCCGTCGCTTGTGGACTGAGAAGCATACCTCCTAATATGCTTATCCGTGGCACCGGAACGTTAATGCTAATACATTGGTATCACCAGAAAAAGAAGGTGGTAGGTGGACACTGCACGGAGATCAAAACGTACGTACATACATTGTTTTGCCATTCGACGGCAGAGCGTCGTCGCCGCGGCGGCGGCTTGGGTAAATGCGGATGTAGAGCGACTAGCGTGCAGGCGAAGGCGCCGGCGCACGCGATGCGTTCCCGAGTCATTTCTTTGTTTTTGTATTAATCTCGACAGAATGTGTACTAATTCAACACAGTAAGCTGTTGTTTACGTTTCCTTAGGTATTATTTATTACACAATATCCACAAATTATATTTGGAAAATAAGACCTAATGTAATTAATTATAAATAATATTACAGTAATTCTATGTAAGTGTATACGTGGACATACCTACGTAGAAAAAAATTGTGACAAGTTGATATTAACACTCGAAGCCTTATGCGATCACCATATACCGTTCAAACCCCAGATCAATAATAGAGGTTAGAAAAAACGGGTCAGAACCCATTGGTATTGGAATATTAGGGGTAATATTCGACCCCCGGATTAAAAGTTGTAGATTCGGCCCCTATATAGGTGCCCATTGGCCCGGCAGGAGACGAGGCAATATTAATTTATTTTTAAGGTACCTACTCGTCCCCTGCTCAGTCTTCGGCACCTGCTCAGGTCCTTTATGGTTCCCTGATAGACAACCAGCCATATTTTTACATAAATAGCGCTGACACAGTGCATTTGTGAACAAAACTTTAACGAAATTAATTATAAAATATGTATTATGAAAATTATATTGTATCGTTGATAAATTAAAATGACTGTGTTCGGCAACTCTAATTCTAATTTTACCAGGAATTGTTTTTCTAAAAGACAAACAAGAAAAAAAAAGACAAATACATTTTTTTTTTAATAAAACTTATTTTTGATACTGTGATCTGAAATAAATATGATTATACCTATTTACTTTATTTATTTATTTTTGCCTTTAGTACGCGACTGTACCACAACCACAGGGGCCGAAAAGAAATCTCTAAAATAATAGAGCGCGAGGAAATATAAATTATTAAAAAAAAATAACAGTTCAGGGGACGAGTGGAAACCTCAAATATTTTAGGGGACGAGTGGGCACAGGGTGCGAATTTCAGGAGACCAGTGGGTTCTGACCGGAAAAAACAGTGTGCGTCGCCTTATAATTGATAATACGTATTACATGATATTCCAGTACTCTTAAGTTTTTTTATGTGTTGATCACTCAGTGAGCTATGGAATGATTTATGCTTGCATTTATCTGGTGGATAGAAAAACAAATTAGTTGAAATGTTTACATTGCATATAATCTATATTTAAGTTAATTAGTACCTAAGCCTAAAATTATTATATTCAGATTGGGTACTTTTTGGATAATGGCCTCCTCAATACTTTGCCATATTTCCCGATATTTTGCTTGTCTCGACTATGTGTGACTATGTGTGTGAGTAACTTTCACGATGTCATCGCACCCAGCGTCTTTTTGGACTGCAGACTTTTGGGTATGGCGCAAAGGGATCAGCAAACTGAAGTGGCAATGGCTGATCACCGGCCGACCGGATGACCTACGCAAGGTGTATGGTAGGAACTGGTTGGACGCAAAGCCGAACCAATATTCGGGTTAATGGCGGGCCTTGGGAGAGGCCTTCGTCCAGTAGTGGACTGATGCGGGCTGATGATGATGAAATAAAATGTTATGTGGATCAAATTTCAAGTTCATATCTAGGTGTAATAGTGATTCTTGATTTATCAAATCGTGTTATAAATTATTCTTTAACCATAATGGTTTTTCTTATTATATGTATGGGAAAATTATCTTGATCTAAGTAATTCCCTGTGTAAAGTGATCGCAGGTATAAAGTGACAAAACGATGATAGACTGTGCCACTGTCGTACATGAACGAGGGACGTGGTTTGCACAAAATGGCATCCTATTAGATTATATTCGAATCGTAAAAGTTTGATGCTTGTTAGGAGTCCTTATACAGGGTAACATAATGTGAAATATTTTGTACCAACATTATATAAACATAAACATAAACATAATTTATTCAGAAAACATAACCTTATTTTAAGTTCCTGTGACTCCACACTAGGATTCCCTGTGTTGTGGAGTCATGCTCTTTCAATTATACAATGTAAGTTGGTTGGTTGGTACGTGCTTAAAGTATAATAATATATAATAAACAATGAAAATAAAGGTATGATAATATTGTTATATTACATTTTAGATTAATTTGTATGTGCTTGTAGCCAGATTGCGTAGTGTTTAATTTAGTTTAGTTTACGTATAGATATACTACCATACATGCATACACATATACATACGCCCCTACATATACATAGATACATATATACATACATACATCCATACATACATAATACCTACATACATACATACATAAAATCACACATATATATATATATATATACATGTTTAATATATTTAACACACAGTTTGTACAATCAGTATGATTTTAATGTTTTTCTTTTTTAGTTTAGTTTATTCTTTTATTTTTAAAATATCTTCAGTGTCTTTATAGTCCAGTGAAGCTAGCCATGTCATTAGTTTCTTTCTACAAAAGGATCTCGTCAAACTCATCATATCATGCAGTTGGTTGATTTTAGTATATAAATAGGGACCTAGGAAATAAGAGAATCTTCGACTAAAACCTGTACGTACTTTAGGAGAAGACCACATTAGACGACGAGCATTAGGATTAGTTACAGTCAAAATTGAAGTTCTATGAAATTTAAGGATAGTGGAGATGATGAAAAGCTGCCTAACGCGTGGAAATTTAGCCTCTTGATAAAGTGAGTCAGTCGGATAACGATAGGGTTTCCCGAGAGCTACTTTCAATCAGCTGATCGATTTGTATGAGATATTATGTAAGTATATCCTGGACTAAAGAGCATTGCTGTCATATCAAACAGCGAGAGACCGATATGTGCGAGCGCAGTGTGCAATATGGATGCACTTGCACCTCGCTCGCCGCGCACACATGTGCAATGGAATTCTTTCAGGCGTGAAAATGAATGTTATAAATAATCAGGCGCACCACGCGTAATTATCATACGAGCTTCAAGACTAGTGCAGTTTCGACCGGTGCATTTTTTATGAAAAACGAAAAAAAAGTGAAATAAGTTTCGTCCCTCGTCCGTCAACAGCAGAAGGCGACAATGGATTGGCTGAAATTGGTCGGTATCAATTTAGTGATAACATTGTGACAGTGAAGTTAGTGTAAAACGTGATATGTGTTAGTGCTCTATAATACAACAAAAGCAGTGATAATTATGCAATATTAATTAAAAATATATATCTACTTAAATTGGATGGTGATCGTGTAAAATATACAGTTATAAATATTATATGCTCTTAGGGCGGGCCATTTGCACCCAAAAAATCCCCAGAGTTCATTCAATAGATATATAAGTTTGATTATTTACTCAGGTTACTATCTTTTTGGTGCAAGTGGTCATTTAATTACTTAGGCTAAACTAAAAAAAATCCCCAATGTTAAATCAATATCTATATATAAACAATATCTATAAGGAATCCTTTAACTTATTCGTAACAAAGATAAATCAGATGAGCTACACATTAATAGACTGTATTAATCACTGCCTGCATATAACTACAATGTGGACTAAATTAACTGGATAAATATAATAATTGCCAAACAGTTGATACTTGAAATATCGATTTTCAATTTATTCAATTTGCCCCCGCTTCCTTAATAAGCTCTACATTCCCGTTATAATTTTGAAGTTTGTGTCGTTGCTGGCATGACAAATATTTTTTTGTTACTTTTAGAATATAATCATTTATTGCATTCATGTTGTTATACAGATGTTTAAAAATAGGTTAATTATATTTATTTTCACAAGAAAGATAATTAACGAGAGACGTAAATTCGTTATGATCAATTTGGTCAACATCTTGTGGTCAACAGCGACCAGTAAACCTTTCGTAATCCTCAATCTTTAGATGGTCGCAAAATCCTTTAAAGTCTAGAACAGTATGTGACCAAAACTTTCAAAGGTAGAGCATCTGAGAGACTTTATAAAATAAATATTTATTTATTTCAAAATTGGATAAGGAGGAATACCTAAAATATATATTTAATAGCTTTATAATATTAGTTTAATTCACTTTTGTAGAATACCGTTAAAATAATGTAGTTATTTTAATTTAAGATTCAGTTTATGATCAATTACGTAATATTGAGGTTTATCAGTCTTGCTAGGTTTAATGCGAATAAATTTCTCTCAAAATCATGTCTCAAATCTGGTTTTTATTACCTAGCATATCAGAATAAATAATAAAATAAATATTTATTCTGATATTCTAGGTAAGATAATAAAAAAATATTTGGTGAATAGGTAAGTTTTTATAGAGAGTAAGGAAGACTTTAAAACTGTTCCCAACCTAATATATTACTATATTTAATGGATTCCATGCATGTAGGAAAATATTTCGCCGCGCTCTATGACGAGAGTCAAAAGTATATTTTGTGTGGGGTCAGGTTCCGCACTTTCACGTGGCAGAGACGCTTCAATTTGTCATGCAAGATCTGTGTCTGCTATGTAAATATAGCTTAGGGCCGACGTACACCGCTACGGCGCGGCGCCGTGCCGTGACGTTGTACGTCAGCCCTTAGTCTAATAATATTAGCGTATGCAATTTGGAATCGCTACAACTGATTTGCTTTTGTCTAAATTACCATATTTCGGGATTTTATTCTGTCGATGAGCGCTATTTTTGAGGTCGAATGCCACACGCTCGAATATCTATTTGTTGAGTCGATACAATACAAGTAGAGTCTACTATTCGTTCAGTCGATATTAGTGGGCTTGAATTTTCATAGGCTCGAAAGCAAAGCACAATCTTAACATCTTCTGTCCGATATTTGACCGCATGACATCCGACCCTGCGAAAATTTATATTTATAAGCACCTATAGGTCCTATTTCTTGACAGTACGAAACCAATTCGATTACCATAGTACCTACCTAACCCTAAAATATTATTACAAAGTAAAATAATACAATGAATGTTATCTTTGTTCTAGTTCGCTCTTCTGATTGCTGTTGCTTCGATCCAGATCACGGCAGAAGGACCTAAGTAAGTTTTCTCTATAATATCTTAGTAGACATAGTCTACAGCACTACGACCTATGTAAATCCATTGCAATATAGCCCGTATTATAGTATTGTAGTTCCGTAAGATACCCGGGTGGTACTCCAGATGAAATGTCAACTTTATCTATAGGTATTACCCAGATATATTAGCAAGATCAGATATCATGTAAGTCAGATCAGTTATAGAGTCGACGGGATAACAAGTAGTATGGTGTGACATACATTGACTTACGTAACGGTAATACGGGATATATTACAATATGTAGATTGACATGCTGCTCACTGTACTTGCATAAAAGTTTTGTGAGTAAGAATTTTTTACGCTGTTATTTTAAGATTATTGAGATTGATTATTGCAGGTACTATTTTTCAGATTATTACAAGTGATTTAAAATGTAAATAAATTGAAATGTAACTGATATTTGTACAATAAAACATTTACAAGCACCAAACTAAATTTGCTAAACTTTACTTAAAAGGTGGTTCGTCAGTCTGTGTGTCTCTTTCATACACTTTTCTTTACAGTATAACTTTGAATATAAAACTCCGCACACAATATGACTACAAAATCTAAATAAGTACTATATTTCTACCCATTTTAAAATCATCAATAGGTATCTATTTGAATGATAATAGAAATACAATGAACTTTAATATAATTATTTTATATTTTGATTTGGAAGGCAAATTATTGTGCGTAAGTTCAGTATTAAAAGTGACGCTAAGAATTTGTGTGTGTACCTAAGTATAGAGTTTGGCATGCTTATCAATGCCATCAGTTGCTATACTAACCATTCTTGAATAACTTACATAATATTAATATTTAATTGATGAAAAAATTTTGTTTGACATAATAATAATTTAGTGTTTCCAATGTCCAGTTCAATTGCACACTAGAGCTGTTATTCATAAACATAATTTAAAGTTACGCCACCGTTCAGTCCCCTGTCCCTTTCTATCTTAACCTTTTTTAACGAAGTGTGAAAATGATAGCAACACGATTTAAGGGAAGTGAAGTTTAACCTTTATGAATAACAGCATAGGTAAGTGTCAATCAACTCTCACATGCGAAAGTGATTTAATTGTTAAAACCGTACCTAAGCTACGCGATGGAAATGTACTAACCATTGTCAATGTCACTGTGCCGGCGATTGCTAAATAATTGTTACTGCCCAGCTGAGCTGTAATCGATTGAACATTGAACTAAGCCAACTAGGCGCGTAATGAGCGCTCTAGGCTTAGGTACTAGAGAAAGTGCGAGTTATACTACGAACTTCACTGTGTATAACTAACATAGACAAACGACTTTGTATGACGGTATTAAGTCGTATATCATGCATGTGTGACGGTAAGCGGATTGCAACGGCATCGCGGCATGAAGCGGTGGCGGCACCGGCACGGCGCGGTGACGACGCCGCCGAGAGGGAAAGCCACTACCGCACACATGCTATGCCATTGACACTTGACGGAACCACGTCACTTATAAAATACCGCCAATACAACAAAAACTAGCATGCGATTGACTGCCCACGCTTGACTACCGGCATTGTAATTTTCTTTTGTTGCAGGAAAAAGATCCGCATACATCTACCGCAAAAGGTGAAGCACATACACCATCATAAGAAGATATACATAACGAACCACCCTGCACCCTCACAATATGCACCAGCCTACTTGCCTGGAGTGAAGGGTGCGGTGGCCCTACCATCTAACGTCGCGAGGCCCGCTGTCATGCCCTTCAACTCTGTAGAGTTGTATGAAGAGTCACGTTCACGACTGCCGGGCGTATCATCTGCCGCTTCGAAATTATTGCCGCTGTACCGCGCGCGCGGCCACTACGGGCCTCACCACTCCGAGTGGGACGAACGAGACTACGATCTAGCTCCTCCACCTGAGCCCACGGATATCTACGCACCCTCCTCATATTCGGGCTCGTCCTCGGCCGGCGGGTCCCATCGTCCTCCAAAAAGAGTGAAAATTGTAAAATTTAACGAACTGCCCCGCAAAAAGGTTATTCGAAAAGTTAAACCTAAACGTGTATATGTGCGCGGCAGACCACAACCACACCCGCAGCAGCCAATAGACGATGAACTTCCAGTGTCATCTTTTCATGAACAATTCTACTCGGACTTGGAAGAATCCGGAACCATAAGGAAAATAAAGAAACCACCACGAATTGAAAAAATTATCGACGGAGATACCGAACACATTCACACCTATAGTGAAGAGCACATTCATAAAGTAGTTTTTGATGAGGATCCCAAAGTCACTGGAGTCGTTGGAGTAGATCATATTGGCAGTATGTCTGCACTTACCGCGGCACATCCTCTAATTCCTCTTAAAAACGCTCAAACCCTAGTAGCAATTCCCACACATTCTATTGCGAATTTGGCTGTAATGGGATCTATGGGTACACCGTCACACTTAGAGTACGCCGCTTATAATCCTCGAGATGTTACTCACGACCATATATTCCACGATCATGGCGAAATTCCTTCGGGCATAGAAGTAACTAAGGAAACTTTAAGATTACCCCCTAAAGTTTCCTACAACAGCCACGGTTTACGTATTAGCGGAGACGTATCTAAACGGCACCAAAATAAATTTTCCAAAATATACTCCAAACCAACAAAACCTACGCAAGATTTTTCCTATTATGAGAGTATATTCACGCCCAAGTATAAGCCCAAAAAAGTTCCCAAGCCAACAATTCCAACGCCTCATTATGACTCTTCGCTAGAGACAAATTTAAATAATTTTAGACCCATTCCAGCGTTTCGTTTTAAAGATAAGAGAAAGGCAAAGACTCGCAGTAACATTGCCAACTATGGCGGTAAACAACTGATCCCTAATTTTCAGCTCGAGCAAGCGAGTGTTCCAGCGCCGTTCTCTGTATCAACATCCATAGTCCATGATTACAATAGTAATAAAAATTTTGGTGGCCCCGCACCTACAGGGTTTTCGAAATATCGAGACCCTCTAATTGATTTTAAAGACAGTTTGTCGAATGACTTTGACTATGATACTTTTGCTTCCTCATCCAATCAATACACTTCTGAGGACAAGCATGACTCATCCATGTCTGCTCAAGGAAAAACGGGGAAGAAATCGGTATCAACTCAGAACATAAGTTTTGGGGGACAGGATCATCAAACATTTGTAGATCATTTCGCAGCTTCTAGTAATTCAGATATGTCTATAAGCGAAGGGTCACCTACAGGTACGGAACAACAGAATAATTTTGATCCAACAAATGAGTCAGCTACGCCTACACCGTATACGATAAAGGAAACTTCTCCAGCGCACCCATATTATACGGCCATGGCTCTACAGGCTCTGCACGGAGAGCAGCCAGAGGCTTCTAATGACAATTTGCAATATGCCGACCCTCCCACCCAGCCCACACAGCCTTCTGAGGCGCCTCTCACCACTACTGCTAGTCAACCTCAATATTACAAAATTCAGAGTACAGATGCTATTATACCCGACCAGGACTTTGTTACCGAAACAAGACAAGTCAAGAAGCGTAGAGAGAAAAACATTAAAAGTGAACCTAGACAAAGGTATAACACAGTTTTTCAAGAATTATTATCAGGGGCGGCTGAAAGACCAGGGTTACGGCATACCGAAAATAAGTATTCATATATTCAAGGTACCGATTCATCTAATGTCAGAGTAAACTTAAAATATGGTGACAAAATTTAACCCACGTGATCTTTGATTAGTACTATTTAAGTAGTTGTAAATATCCGTGATCTTAGTTCAACGTCTGTTACACTGATGCCGTGAGTGAGATGGTGCTGAAATTTTATTTCTATGTGAACATTTTTATTTAATGCTATCTATAGCTGTGAAAATCTAATTGGATTACCATTAGCTATACACGGAACGTGACGTTAACGGTAGGTAATTAAATAATGCATTTTATACGAACCCTAGGCGAAGTGTAGACGAAAACTCTTAATAAATTAATTTAAAATAAGTAACATTCAATTTTCTTTTTATTTGGTTCATTTCCACATAACGAGATTACATTCGTCATTTAAAACTAAGTTAACGACAGTTTCAGTGACATATACTGCCTATAAGATATCGTATAGAGACGAAAGTAAATTATTGATATCAAACGCCTACTGTGTACAACGTGATTGCCACCCAGGGAATGAAAATATGTGCAAGAATTATGCAGTACCTATGGGATGAGTTTAATTTTGTTACTTGTACAATGTATACATTTGCATATTTCAACAGATAGCTCTCCTTACGTCGTCGCCGTATCCCTTTTGCGCACGAAGCTTACAAATTTCTCATCAAGCAGATTTTACATTACGTAGGCTTACGTAGTTTAATTTAATTTATCGTGCAAATTAGAAATGTTACGATTTTCTATAGATACGATCTTTAGTTTTTTTGGTATGATAAGAAGATTCCTAGCACAAATCTGCATTTTATCAGCCCATGTCTGGATCCTGTTGTATATTTAGGGTGTAACCAACTTTTCCGCGTCTTTGTAATTTATTTTGTAATTATATTTGTGTGTGTCTGATTTCTACTGGGAATCGTAGTTTGGACCATGACTGTGATGTCTAATTTATTTATCAATAAATAATGGTTTATTATCCTCTGCACTGTGTAAATAAATGTAACAAGATGAGTATTATGTGATCTTGTTTGCATTTGAGCTTACTAAGACCGAGATTCGTCGAGAGTTTTGAGTGACTGTCAAAATTTTGTAAAACATGACCGTTGCATTATAAGGCCAAGCTTCAAAACTGTCTATAAATCTCGATCTAAAGGCGCTCCCTCACCGGGAGCATTCGCGTGTAATGTACCGTTACAGATTCGAGCATTACATCAGTGAGGGAGAAAAACAGCGTCAGTCAGGGAGGTAGTATTGTAATGTAATGCTCAAAGTCGAATCTGTAACGTTACGTTACACGCGAATGCTCCTGGTGAGGGGGAGCGCCTTAGGAGTTTATTCACAACTAGTAAGTAAGTACCTCATCTCAAAAAGTAATTAATTGCGCCTGTCAAGTAACGTGATTGGTAAAGTTTATTTATACAATTTCGAATATTGTATACGCCACCATTATAGAGCTCGGAAATACCATACAGTCGAGGCTGTGTAGCCGCTCATTCTAAGTTGAATTGAACGCCTTTCTATTCTTGATCACTATAAAGTAATAAGAAAATTGTTGCTATACGGAAATAGAAGGCGTATTTTTATGACCCATGCCAAATATTAACTTATCTGTGGTCCGTGTAGTCCCGACTAAAGATTCCAATAAACTCAGCCAAAATGTTATTTTGTCAAAAATATGCGATTCCTCGTAGATAGAACTCCCTCTGTTAGTTTCTTTTTGTACCTAGTTCAGCCATAAATTCTGACATAAGTAGGTAAGTTAAATAGGTAATTTCCAAGATAATAATATATTCTAATCTCCACCTGTAGTATAAATTAACTTAGTTAAATCATAGAATAAGAGTTGCAGAACTGCTTACGGCTTACGCCCTTGCGTTATATTACCGTTGCATCCTGTATAATACATTATAGTAACTGTGTCTGCAGATCCGTCATTCATTATTTGGTGTTATGTCGACTAATTCTTCTGTTTACCACTTCACCTACTATTTGTAAAATAAATACAGTTCTCGATCAATCAATTCACATACAAACACGCTGTTGTTAAAATTTTAAAATCGTTAAACAAAATTTCAACTGGTCGGTCACTAGAGAGATGGTCAAAGGCAAGGGTAGGCCATGTTGCATCTTTTTTGACACCAATGTCCATAAGTAGGTATATGTACCTATACTGTATAGTATGGTATACAAAGCTCACTGTGTACTTAATAGCGGAAAGAAAAGGCTACCTATGTCGCGGAAGGTCGCGCGCGAGTGAAGGGCGTTTACTTGTCTTTACATTACATAACAATGGTAGTGGCAATCCTTTCCACGATTCCGCGTTTACTACCTATATTTTGTGTGTCGTGTTACTGCTACAAAGCATGAAGTTATTGAGGATTTGAAGACGACCTGTTTTAGCCAACTTCCAAAGAAGAAGGCGGTTATCGATTCGTACCGTTTGTATGTTTAACGTAAAATTTCTCCTAGGTGGTTTATATTAATGTTTACTCTTATCTGTTTTTTTAACTTTTCATATTTTATACAATTGTCTTCGATTTTACAGGTTAGAAAAACTACATTCAATCGGAATTTTAAAACAAACTAAATATGGACAAATTAGTAGTTATTAAATTTCAGTTATTTACATATTCATTATAAAATCCCATAATTTAATTAATTCCAAGATCTTATTTTTTTGCTTCGTCTAAGAAAGTTCAATCTGCGTGGTAGAAACAACCACAGTCATAATATACTCGTCTATTATAGTATTATGTAGGTGTATGACTCAAAGCTCTAGCTGAGCGTGATGTAAAAGCTCTTTCGTTGGTTTCTTCATCTGAGGCCACTTTGATGATGTAATTACACCTATCTACCTATTACGTAAACCTTGCTTAATCATAGTTCAAAGTTTATACTCGCGTAACAACAGGCGTAACAAATCTATATAATATCTAATTCTTACTATTGTGTGACAATACACACTGGTGGCGCGACGCGGCGAGACTTTTCACTTTTCACATGAAGGAAAAATCACAGGGTTCCTTCATGTATTTACACAACATCGACTACCTAAAGGTAATATTTTTGAGAGTATTTGTGTATGTTTGTATGCATGTAGGTGATATGTATACCGCGGCCCAAATCAAGCGTCTTATTTTGTAAACAAATATGATCGTCTAATTACCTGCTTGTGGTGTAACACTGAAGGAACTGATTGATTGAACCTGATCAATGTTCATCATTGTGAAAATAAAGTAATCTGATCTAATAATGTGAAAATAACTATGCAATAATCACAGAACAGCTTAAAATGTTAGTAGGGTAGGGTAGTTTTTGTTTACAAAATAAGACACTTGATTTGGGCTTCGGTTTAGATACTAGTATGTCGGTTCCTTTGCGGTCTCCTGTCGCGTTAATGCCTGATGGATTTATATATTAAGGGTCTTCCATGAGCCAACTAGCGCCGCCAATCTTGAAAAAATAATATCTTCCAATTTAATCAGTTTGATTAAAAAAGCTATTCACAAAATGATTATTAGGATGAATACTATTTTTCAATATACAATACATGACATAATTGCGACAAGCTAAGTTGTAGTTCACAAATGTGCCAAAAACGGCCGTTTTTCGCAATTATGCGAACTACAACTTACCAAAATTGAATCACGTTATAAATAGGTAAGCATTAAAAAAATAGTAGGTATTTATCGTAATAAACATTTTGTAAATAGCTTTTTTAATAAAATTAATTATATTGGAAGATATTATTTTTTTAAGATTGGCGGCGCTAGTTGGCTCATGGAAGGCTCTTAAGTGGATGTATGAGGTATCGTTAGATTCGTCTTGGTTTTATAATAATTCGCTTGTTAGTTGATCACTTGAAATAGCCTCCCATGCGGCTAGCTATATCGCTACGTGATTAAAAGTTATTCCCCTGTGTCTTCAGTCCTATTTCAACTTAACGTTTTTTTAATTTAATGTGAAAGTGACCAAAACACGGTTTAAGGGAAGCGAAGTTAAACTAGGTATACAGCATAATAGTTTAATGATTTTCGCCCTTTTATTTTCATATAATCGGTGGTATCAGTAACGGTTTAACTAAACCATCGAATAGCTGTACCTACCTAACTGCGAAGCGGTATCTTCTTCACGCATTGAAATACTTCCTTTATTAAAAGATATCACAGGTAAAATATGGGTAAATAATTGTACAGCTACCTATGTTTAATTTTTTATTATTAAAAACAAATAACAATCACTTAACCTATAATCTATGTACATAACCATTACTTATATGCTAATTGTACTATTAATACTGGATATAAATATTTTTGTGAAAAATTTGGAGACTATGACTTAGTTGAATTCAGCGAAGTGAATTTACCCCATATGAAGTGGTAGGTACTGTTCACTTTTTATGATAGGGACCACCTCCGTGACCGGCTCCTAATGCATTGGTATAACTATCTCCGCCAAAGCCGCCATGGCCATGACTGCCTCCAAGATCACCTAAACTAAATCCTCCGTGACCACCCCCATGCCCTCCTCCGTGACCCCCTCCGAAATCCCCACCGGATCCATGACTGACACTATAACTATCACCTCCATGTCCTCCGAAACCACCTCCGTGGCCTCCATCACCACCTCCGAAACCGCCTCCGTGGCCTCCACCACCACCTCCGAAACCACCTCCGAAACCACCTCCGTGACCTCCGCCGCTGCCGCCGCCATGACCACCTCCTAAGCTATAACTGTCTCCGCCGTGTCCTCCACTGCTGGGAACGTCATAGCTGCTCACTCCGGAGTAACTGTCGTGACCACCCCCGCCTCCTCCGCCATGTCCTCCGCCACCGCTGTAACTGTCACCTCCAAAACTACCCAGGCCAGAACCGTGGCTATCGTGACCTCCTAGACTGTAACTGTCGTGTCCCGAAGAACCACCTCCGCCGCTGTAGCTGTCGTGACCTCCAGAGGAAAATCCGCCAGACCCATGTCCACCGCCGCCGGAAAAGCCACCTCCGCTGTGGTCATCGTCGCCATGTCCGCCTCCGAATCCTCCACCGAATCCACCGCCGAATCCGCCGCCGCTGCCGTGATCATGTCCGCCTCCGTGATCATGTCCACCGCCGCCGCCGCCGCCGCCGCCGCCGCCGCCATGTCCGCCACCGAAACCACCTCCATGGCCACCGCCTAGGTCGAAGCCTCCTCCGTGTCCACCGCCTCCTCCTCCGAAATCATGACCCCCGTGGCCACCTCCTAAATCGTAACCCCCGCCCCCATGGCCTCCACCCGAATCATGCCCTCCGTGACCACCTCCTAGATCAAAACCACCTCCGTGACCACCTCCGAAGTCATGTCCCCCGTGTCCGCCTCCTTGGCCACCTCCGAAATCAAATCCACCGTGACCACCTCCATGACTTCCACCGAAGTCATGTCCTCCGTGACCGCCGCCGCCGCCGCCGCCTCCGCCTCCCAGGTCGTAGCCTCCATGTCCGTGTTCATCACCGCCGTGGCCTCCTCCGAAACCGCTGCCTCCACCATGTCCACCGTGCCCACCGCCATGGCCTTTCAGGTGGTCAACGAAACCTCCATGTAAATGTTCTGCGAATCCGCCGCCCCCGTGACCGCCGCCATGGCCGCCACCTCCGCCGCCGTAGCCGCCTCCTCCGCCATAGCCGCCTCCACCGCCGCCGCCGCCGCCGTGTCCGTGTTCATCGTGAATTACGACTTCCTTGTGATGGTGTTCAGGCTCAGGGATATGGACGCGAATGTGGACACTGCAAAAGCCACATTATTTCTAAGTTAATATCCAATTCATGCAGGTTAAAAATACCTATATAGAAAGTCATAAGGTTATTGGTAGGAAACGAGTAATATAAAAGAAACAATAACTTCGCGAAGGCAAAGGTCAAATCTGTTGAATGTCGTGACACGAGTGAAAACAAACCGTAAGGGTAAGATAGCATTTAAACACAATAGGCTGATTTTCACCATTTACCACAATGAAGAGGCGCGTGAGAATTGCTTATAGAAATCCAAATTGCTCCAGCCTCAGTTTTTGCGGTTCCGCTAACAACATAGTGGCGTAGCATAGCTAATCGCTATTATATGCTTGCTAGCTAAAAACAACACAGAAGCAAAATCTAGACAATAGGACGGCCGCTAGTGACTGAGGTTGGAGAAATTGGCATAATGTGGGAACAAAAAAATACTAACTGTTCATGTCCAAAAGTCGCGAGGCAGACGCCAATGCTAGCCAGCAGAAAGCAGCTCAGCTGAAATCATAATAAGAGTTTTAGTACGAAACAAAGAACTTAGAATTATGCAAGAAAAAGGTACTAAGAATATGGCCTGTTCGCAAATTATCATCAGCATTTAGATAATCCTAATGTCATCGGCATACCAACTATTTTATAAGACAATGATAGGTACGAATATAAGGAAATAATCCAAGGATTATAACGATTTAGTATTTCTTGAACAAGTATTACTTATATCTCTATACATTTAGTTAAACAAGCAGAAAATATTTGAAAAAACAAAAAACCAGACTGTAATTTTTATGACATTTTCGTAATCAAGACGAATCTAACGATAGGTCCTCATACATCAAAATTCATCAAGCCGTTTAGGCTAACTAAAGGATGGCAGGGAGGAATGAACATACATACATGCATACATACACCCGAAAAACATTACTCTCGTTCTGGGGCAGTCGGGTAAAAATATTGTTAGTTTAATTAAAAGTAACTTTTTCGGGTTGTTATGTTGTTATGATATGCACATTGCACATATGTGAGTATTGGTAACCTAGGCTAAACTTACGCTATTATTGCCTAATTATATAGATAAGTGATTATTCACCTCTAGTAAAATTATCATATACCGAAATTCATATCAACAACACAGCACTGCCATTGCTATATTATCATATTCAGAAATAGTTACCATAGACAAACCACAATAAATGTTGTGAAAATCGCTTAGCGGGCAATAATTCCGTGGTTTACCATGTCATGACAAGTGCTTGTATCTCAGATTAGCCTGTTCAATAAACCATGTAAAACGACTTGAAGTAGCAACATGACATGAAGAATAGTTACAGAATAGTTTACACACCGAAAATGGTTTGATACGAGTAATGAATTACATGAAATATCCCAGAAGTAAGCAGGTTTGTAATTATTTGATGTAGCTAGAGGCAACCAGCAACATAGGCAGGCAAGAAATCGAAAGTGGTCAGCAGGTACAGTATACTTAGATAGCATCTCTTGTTCACGAGTGTTCCAAATGACGTAAGCCTACTGCAACCAAATGCGAATACGGGTAACACTTCCGTTACATGAGCGGACTTCCCACGGATTAACTAAAGTGTTAGTATGGTCGTGCTGAGCTATTGAATGGGATATGTATCTAGTTACATCTTTAAATTATGATCTTGATTGTGTCAGTAGCCTTTATTGTGTGTGGCCCTATCATGCGATACGTTCGCAATCTTTCTCATTTGGGCGCCACAATACAAGTAATAAATACATACTATCAAGGCTTAACTCCTGCCGCATATGCAGATTCTTATAGTATTAGAACCGAAGGAAATCCATAGACCGGAATCAATTATTTGAATCCGGTCCAGATAGTTAAAATTCGTTAAAAATCCAGTGTATTGAAGATGCTTTTGTCATAGAATACTAGACGAGTGAATATATTTACTGCGTCTTTGGGAAATAACCATTTGAATTGGTGAAATACCTAACCTAAGGCAATTGCGACCATCGAGATCACTGCAGGCTCTACTGCACCTAACTTCAGTACTACATTAATAAGTAAGTATTTCAAGTAAGTTAAATCGTAGTATTTGGAAAGCTCACCAAAGTTACAATAATGCTTAGTTCTAATTGGGATGTCTAGAAACTTTGGCATGAAGGTGTTCTCTATAACTTTGATAGGTAGGTCATATACAAATATTTAGGCAAATATCATATGCAAATATTGGGTAATATCATATAAATAAACCTACTCATCCATACAGTTAATAATACACGAGCTCTCCACATGACAGGTTGTAATACGGCACACATTACAATGGTTTCATGAACTTTGAAGTACTGTAGACTGTACCTACTACGGCTACAACACAATTCAACTGTCTTAACATGTCAAGCAAGACCCGCAGTCAATCAATAATTGCATGTTGTTAAATAGCCGCAGCCAAACTAATTTAAAAAAAAATTCACTTCAACATCTTCCACATATCTTCACCACAATCCAGGAAATCACAGTAGTTTTTATCACTTGATGTTCTAGTAGATCTGAGAACAATTCGCTTTGTCGCGTAACGTGTTTTGGTACTCACGGCTAAACGGGAAGCCATGATGCGTGGGGAGAGAACGCGCGTCTGCTCGACCCTCCGGCACCACCTCACTGCTGATGTCACGGACGGAACGACTCTCGTGGCGCTGCGGACATCGCAATGCCTTTTATATGAGGTAGTGAATGTGCACCACCCCTACTCTGTCTTGAAAAATTTATTGATAGAGTAAATTTTTAGTAATTAAAATATTAGTATTTATAAAATCTAGTTCCCAAAACTCGATTTCATCATATACTTCACGTATAGTAGGTATGTAGATATGCTTCCGCGTTATGGTGTTACTCAATGCGATTGTTTCTTTCGAAGCACACCAGCCAGATCAAATTAGTCTACTTTTTTGTTCTAATTATTACAATTGTTTCCTATGATTCTCTATTGTGAATTATTGTGATGTAAGTTATTCTTACTTGCTAGCACTAGTTTATGGCGCCCTTTGAGTTTTCCTGGGGCTAGTAAAATTAATTTCATACCTATATATGCCTACTGGATAGGTAGGTAAATTATGTACTTACGCTATAATATAATATTAATACCGGTGACATTACTGTACCTACATACCTTAATATTTATTGGTTCACGTAGGTATTAGAGCTAATAGGCAAAATAATATAGGTAACACAAACGGCAGCTGTTATTCTGCCGTCGTATCAGAAAACACAGTAGGTACTTATCTCAGAAAAAGTCGTTTGGAGATAAACGCGCCTAAAGATTTTTACGAATTTTGTATTTTTGGGCATATGTAAGATAGATAGCTACAAAATTCTTTTGCGATTGTATGGAGCAGTTAAAATGTGTATATTTATTATTTAAATAGCAATGATATAATTGGAATAAATCGCGAAACTGTGTTCTTGTACCTAAATTAAAAACAAAAATATTCATTAGGCGAAAAGCCAGTAACTACATAGTTACTGTGTAATAGACAAGTTTAATAAAATACGGCGTTTTTGTTAACTTACTAGTACTTATGTAATTGTCAGTCCCTTGATCAAGAGGAATTTAACGAAATCATACGTCAAAATCACAAAAGTTACGACGCATTGCAATTTTGCAGCTTTGAAAATGTGCTTCCATTAGGTCAATGACACGTACGGTGGAACACAGAGAAAGGTGTACATGAGAGTTTTTAAGGTTGAGATTTTCTCAATAACTACTTGACTTATTGCAAAAATTCTTTCACTGTTAGATAGATAAAAGTTAAAACTATGTACTGTAAAAGAATTATTAAATTCGTTCCAGTAGTTTTTGAGAAAATCTCATCCTTATTGAGACCCCCTGTATACTATCTCTGTCGTCGACTGTACCTGTATCCCAAGTAAAAGTAGGCACCTATATACCTACTGCATTACATGATAGGGGAGAGATGGGTAATTGCGAACGCGGGGTAAATCCGACCACAGTCCTTTAGGTATGATAGAGAGGTCCAGCTGAGCTCGCACTCATTCAAATCACAACTCGGCTCACAAACAGTACCGGACAAACGTCAAAGGGAAGAACTCGCGCGCGCCGTTCATGGTAGGTATACTTTTATGTTTTCATTGTTTATCATGTAATTTTTTCATGACTTCATATGATTGTGTCTTACATTACGTAAATACTACTTTATTGACTAAATTAAGGTAAGTTTATTATAAAGCAAAGAACGATTTGACGTGTTCATATTTTCGGATTTTATTTTATAACCTAAAAAGTAAATTTAAATTGTGTTTTTTTAGTGTGTGGGGCAATAACGAACGTTTTGATTGGGTTAATTCCGAACGTTCGCATTTACCCCAACAATTTGTTGCATTTAGTATTTCCCTTTTAAATAACTAAATATCTATGTATTCCTTTATTGTAAGGTCAGGTGGGGTAAGAGGAACATATTTCATTTTAATTTCATTGTAAAGAGCTGTAAATATACCAAGGTATTGCTTATTGTTGTTTAGATTATTTTAATACACTCTACGTAAATGTAGTTTTAAGTGATCTTTATTTGTATCTTATAGGTAAAGCGAGTAACATTTTATTAACAAAACCATTTGCTTTGGGGCGACTGTCCCTCTTACCCCGAGGTTTGGGGTAAGAGAAACAGTCATCATAATGTACATAAATAATGCGACTAGAACATTCTTACAAAGGCGACTATGGCAGCATAAGCTAATACAATCTAATTTGAACTTGGTGCAACGTTTTTATGGTTTGGGTTACAAACATCGTCTACGGAAATTATGAAATGTGGTTTTAGGTTATCTGTATTTAAACAATTACAATATAAATAATATATACAAGAAAATTTTATTATTTTATTATAGCTGTTTGGGTTCTAGTAACAAACTATAAATTAAATAGAACTTAAATTATATATAAAAAATACAAAACTTTTTAACATACATTCTTAACTTATTGAATTTATTAATGTTTCTTCGACATCTTTGGATAAAACTGGTGGCCCGGCAATGTATTTGACTTTAAGCCTTTTTGTTCGTAAATTTATCTATATTAGTTTACCAACATAAACTAATTTTAAATTGCATGTTAGAAAATGGTTTGTCATCCCTGACACGGGGTAAGAGGAACATATGATCCTCTTTACCCGGCATGGGTAGACCCTCTTCCCCCACTCGACGTTTTATAGGGCTCTATACGAAAAGTACAGCGCCCTATAATTGAAGATTCGATTATGTGCTACAATTGTAGCTTGTGGGCACACGATAAGTGTAGCGACGGCGCTAGCACATCCAGAGGCTTTGTGTGTGACTTTTGCAAAAAGAAATGTTAACCAATACCTAGTTCGTATTTGCCCCATGGGGTGTTCGGATTTACCCCGCGTCTGTCGGGAAATTGCGAACAGCAAGGGTTTGCAATTTTAATTATAATTTAAGTCTGGGTTCACATATCGCCAAAGATGATTTAATATTTTGTAGTAGTCTAACTAATGTAGTATTTAAGAAATAAATGATAATTATAACTTTTATATTTTGACAATTATTTACCATCGCGCTTAGGTATTCGCAATTACCCCACTCTCCCCTACGATGCGATATGATGTGACAATCTGTCCTCTCTATTATGCAAATACTTACTCGTAGTCGTATGACCTGACTCGTATTTGGAGCTCTACTATTACGCACATCGTGGCTATTTCCTGATACAGATAATGTGACCAGTTTTTAATACCACCATAGATGACCACTAACTAATCCTCCCCAGAAATGCAGTAAGCTGTACAAATTTTAAGAGGACTGCTATAAAAATTGCTACCACAAACTATTCCTGAGCAGCATAAAAAAATCTATATTTATGATTCCGTCCTCAAGAGGAAAACATGTACCCTATAGGATCACTTTGTTGTCCGTCTGTCTGTCCGTTCGTCAGTCTGTCTGTCAAGATTTTTTTCTCAGAAGGGCGTGGACGGATCAAGTTTTGAAAATACCAAAAATACTCCGGTCTACATATCATGCAGCCGTGAAAAAATACCTTTTTTTTATTGGTATTGCCCGTCAATCAACATTACTAATTTTTCCCTCAATGACTCAAACTAAGCTATGAGTAACATCCTCTGTTATGACAGGCCGCCACAGTAGCTCAGCGGTGGGGATGGGATCGAATCTGTGCCGCTTGCACCGAAGTCTCACAACCTAACTATTGGGCTACTGTGGCTTGTAAAGTAGTCAAAACCGAGTCGTAAACAAAATACGGCCTCGTCATTCTAGATCGCGGGACGATTTGGTCTCACACGATGACGACGGCATGGAACTCAATTGCCGTTTTGCAAATAAGAGGTCAAACACGTAATAATAAATAATATAATATGATAGGTAGGATACCATGTTTTATGTTGTAATAGTTATTCTAATGTCTTCTGGCCGACGGCGACTATAAAGCCGGGTAGTCACCAAAGCTGTATCCGAAGTCCGAACAGATACAGTTCGAGGCTCTAGCTAGTATGGACGCGTGAAACAATCGACACAGTAATGTTTGTCACCGGCTCGCTGCGAGCACGGCGCGTTCCGCTCGCGAACCACGTACACACTATGATTTTTGAATACAGTAACGTGCAACAGTTATAGCTCGCTGGTGAGTACCCGGATTAACCTGCCGGGTATGTCCTATCCTATTACCTTTAGGTCGAATTTCCACCTGCAAGAAAACTTCTGCGAATAATGTGCGACACACGGAGTTTACACTTGAAAGCTGTCGGACAGTCTGCTAGACATTACTCGCAGAAGTTTTCTTGCAGGTGGAAACGCGGCCTTAGTTTACCTACTAATAGTTTAGATTCATCGTTTTAACTAACCGTTCTGTTGAAATACAAAAGTGTCCGATGTAATTGTACAACCGAAATGTTGAGGATGAGAGCATATCTATTAGTAGTTCGGTACTCTGACAAAACAACGGAACTACTGAGTCTAGCTAGGCGATATGTACCATTACCACTAAAACTTCTGCTATGTATATAGCAGGTTCGCTCGCTAGCAAGTAGGTAAGTAAAAACCATAACTACAATCGCCAAAAAATTGCACCATTCAAACGTTGTAGCTACGGTTTTTAAGTACTTCAGTTATAGAAACTTATGGTACTTAATTGTACCTCTCATTCGTAGATTTAGAAACGATGGTGTAAAGCATTATAAATCTTTGCTGTGTTAACGAGTTAACAGTTTTGTGTTAACAAATATTTAGATAAACGTGATGGTAACATAAGACTGCATTTACGATCACTAGATTGGCTTTATCCAACTAGGTAGTGACTATTTGGTTGGCTAAAGACAAGCGTCGCTTCACACTGGTGACATGCCGTGACGTGCAGCTTATGAATAGAAGCAAAATATAACAGCGCTACTGCATAACGCAAATTGCACGCGCGCGATGGCAGCGTCCAGATGTTACTTACCTTATGCAATAGCGCAGAGGTGTATTTTATTGCCATTTATAAACAGAGCTTCGCTTTGCGTCGCAGGTCAGGTTTGTAACAGGTTTACTTATATTGCAAAACTAGGTGTTGCATGGTGCGCGGGCCGCGCGCGGCCCGCGAGACTGCTTTGTTTTCGTGTTGTAGGCGCCGCAACTAAATAAACGTTATCGTAGTAGTAGCGTGGGGACGCTCCGGGCTTCGCCCTACGCGGAGCTCGGCCTATGGCCTCGCAGCCCGGCTCGGCCTTCGGCCTCGCAAAAGTTACTTGGAAGGTAGGTAGTTTTTTTCTGCTTGGCAAGGGGACGCTTCGGGCTTCGCCCTACGCGGAGCTCGGCCTATGGCCTCGCAGGCCGGCTCGGGCTTCGGCCTCGCAAAAGTTACTTGGAAGGTGGGGAGTTGTTTCTGCTTGGCAAGGGGACGCTTCGGGCTTCGCCCTACGCGGAGCTCGGCCTATGGCCTCGCAGCCCGGCTCGGCCTTCGGCCTCGCAAAAGTTACTTGGAAGGTAGGTAGTTTTTTTCTGCTTGGCAAGGGGACGCTTCGGGCTTCGCCCTACGCGGAGCTCGGCCTATGGCCTCGCAAAAGTTACTTGGAAGGTAGGTAGTTTTTTTCTGCTTGGCAAGGGGACGCTTCGGGCTTCGCCCTACGCGGAGCTCGGCCTATGGCCTCGCAAAAGTTACTTGGAAGGTGGGGAGTTGTTTCTGCTTGGCAAGGGGACGCTTCGGGCTTCGCCCTACGCGGAGCTCGGCCTATGGCCTCGCAGCCCGGCTCGGCCTTCGGCCTCGCAAAAGTTACTTGGAAGGTAGGTAGTTTTTTTCTGCTTGGCAAGGGGACGCTTCGGGCTTCGCCCTACGCGGAGCTCGGCCTATGGCCTCGCAGGCCGGCTCGGCCTTCGGCCTCGCAAAAGTTACTTGGAAGGTGGGGAGTTGTTTCTGCTTGGCAAGGGGACGCTTCGGGCTTCGCCCTACGCGGAGCTCGGCCTACGGCCTCGCGGTGTTCTATCGCTTCGGGCTTCGCCCTACGCGGAGCTCGGCCTTCGGCCTCGCTATAGTTACTGATAGATATTTACCGCACGCCAGTAATCCTTTCGTTTCGTATAGGAAAATTTATGGAGAAAATATTATGGTTTACTGCTCGTCCGCCATTTTGTTTTTCCCAAAAATGACAATTTTCTGGTATACTACATCATATATGCTACGAAGTGGAATTGGTTGGATATTCCTCATGCGCTCGTGCTAGGCCAGCTAATTCGTCAAAGTTTGGTCTGAAATGTCCAAATTTTCAATCGGCTATATTTCCGCCGCCATTTTGTTTTTCTTTTGTTTTCTAATTTCATCACAAATTAGGCGGACCATGTGACACGTGTTCCAAATTTGAACGAAATCGGTTGGAAAATGACGGAGATGGCGTCACGTGACCCGCCGCCATCTTGTTTTTTTCACTTCCCTATAGTTTTCCTCTGGTCCAATCACTAAACCATACAACTCCCCCCTACATCACTTTCACCTCCGGGAACTCCTTCAGACTAAACGGGACGGTCAATCAGTGAGTCAGTCAGTGAGTGAGTGGTAATCGAGCTATATATATTAGTAATTTCAAAATTTTGTCCAGACATATCAATTAGGGACAAATTGCTGTAAGCAGCTCTTTTGCGCTCTACTATCCGAATTCTTACATTTGAAATTAGATCTCTACCTATACGCAAGGAACGAAGCGAATATTTTTTTCGATACAAGTCCGGATCAGTGCCCCCAATATACTACGGTAAAAAAGATTGAGTAAAAATTAATTTATTACATTGGACCCTTATAAAAGGTTTCTCTGAAATAATCAAATATCTATTTAATGCCTACAAAGGTAACGAAATATAAAGCATGGAGGTAGTTAGGTACTAGGTTAGGTAGGTGTATATAATAGGCTTTAAATCTTTGGTTATATATAATACTTGTATTGCCAAATTCAAGTAAAAGTTTGAAATTAAACGCATACTAATAATTTTCTGCTATAAAGAAACAGACAACCACTAATTCAATTAGGGACTTTAGTAATCATCGAAGCTTTTACGGCATCAAAAATAGCGGTCACTCGGTCATCAGCATCACACTGCGGTCTGACGTCAAATAACCAGGCGTTTGATTTTGATTGAACAACGTATATATTGCAGTTCCAGTGTCACTGAAATTATTTAAAAGAAGATGGAGGTAAGTGTAGGGAACGACCTTCTATTAAAGGGTTCTGAGCACAGTATATTATTGAATACTTTAGGTATACTATGGTGATGTAATATTTTGGTATATTATCTGCCTGCTAAGATACCATACAGCTTTAAGAAGCTTCGAGCTAGTTAAAAATGTGGTCAGATTGATTAATGAAAGCTTTTGACCAAACATTACAAAGTGGTTTGAAGTCACTTCTCCCATAAATGAGCTTGAAAACTAGAGTTCTTGTAAACTTACCTACCATGGATGCACTTCAGGAAAGCCATTACAGGCGCATTACAAGGTGTCACAAGTAAAAATTACCTAATCAATTCATTTTAGCCGCTACAGACAAAATATCACATAAAGTCCATATAGGTACTTGTAGATATAAAATCAGATAGGCCTAAGCAAGTAGATTTCAGAGCAATGGTAACACTTGCAGAACGAATTCAACTCTTATGACACAGATAATAAGAACGGTTCAAAGTCCAAAGTGTTACCCTTTCGCTAGGGGGTATGGATACTTAGGTATATCATATTTGGATTGGTAATAAAATTGTGAGAGTTCAGTTGTAAATTTTGTATGAAAGAGAGGAATTGATTTGAATCGTGTTCAATTAAATAAAATGTATATTATGTTATAAAAAATCTATGAAACGGTTGTGTGTAACAACAATAATGTATTAATTAAGATAGTAATGATTTAAATAAACAAATAATTCGAATTTATCCAATAGGTAGGTATCAATACTTGTTTTGGCTTCGGCACTGACGCAAACGAGTGTGACGAGACGTACGTGAGTGAGTGTGAGTTAATTTTCATCTAATCAACGTGCACAACTGTTAGTTCATTGTCAATGAGCTGGAGTTAAAAGGCAAAGTCTAACCACAATGGAAGTGTGTATATCATCTTCATGACTCAATGTAAACGATTTTCACTCTTATTACCATATGCTGTTATAAGCACGAGTGGTTCATCTCTGCGAACCATTAAAGATGGTTTCTGGTTGTGTTTATAACATAAATAATAATTATATGACTGTGATTACGTGAGTACGTTCACTTTTTTTAGAGAGGAAGTTTCCGACTCAGTTATGTAATGAATAATGGTCCCTGTACGGGGACATGGCCTGCATTGATATATTGTTTTGTGACCTCTACATATTGGTAATTTAACTGTCAGTTATTCAGTTTTATTGGGTAAGTACACATCAAAACAGATCAAGTGTAACACTTTGAACCGTTCTTATTATCTGCATGCGTCGTAAGAGTTGAATCCGTACTGCAAGTGTTACCATTGATCTGATTTGTCCGTACTAAAATAATTTTCCTCAAATAAAATAAAGGAATATAAGTACTTAACTCTATTTCTATGTGATAGATTTGCGGAAATATTATTCTACTCCCGTTTGCCACGGATAAACGTATGAAAGGGAAACGAGATACCCGCGAACAGACTGGCGGAGCTAAAATCGAAATTCTATTGGTAAGTACGTAAGCTAAAATTAAGTAAGAGTACATATTTAAACACACGAGTATGTTAATCTTCGCTACATATACTCTAGCTAGCTAGACTAGACAACTACTTAATTGTAAATACAGGCAGATTGCAGTGAAAGTGTGAATGCTCGGGGCACTAAACTTATTTGCAGACAGGAAGTAAGGACATGCCGATAAATGGCAACAGCTGAGCCCTGTGTAGTAGACTACAAACCCGGTACCCACCTAAACCTGTTCCGTAGACCACTACTTGCTAGTGTCAAACAAGCATAGTTTGTTACACCTATAGGTATGCATAGTCGACCAGTAGTTGACAGCAAATTCAGTGTAACATGGAACTCTACACGGCGGTACTAAGGCATAAACTACGATGTTTTGTAAAGATTGATATGCTCTCGGATCGGTGGTAGTGACATGCTTAGATCTTTCTAGACGTTCGTCGTCGTGCTAACAAACTTGAATACCAAGTAAAGCGGACGGATAGTATATGTTGCATCTTTCACAGTTACGATACCTATACCATCCTATACTAATACTGTTTAAAACTTGTAATAAACTCCTAACTAAATCAAGATCCAGTAAATACTGGCGTGGAAATTCATTCAAACGGTTCCCAGAGTTACAATAGGTATAGGTAGGCAAAAGATATTACTACTGAAATAAAAATAAAAGTAGGTAGGTATCTATATACCTACCTACTTGTATACTATCTATCCTGTATCTATCACACAAAGAGAACACGTTGCGAAATATGAAGCAAGGTCCCCTGCGACGTGTTACTATGTTACGAAACACGGTAACATCCGATTTAGGGGCGTGGCGTAACAATTTTCCTGTTAAATCGGTTACCGAAACATGTTACCGTGTTTCGTAACACGGTAACACGTCGCAGGAGACGCGGCTTTAAGCAAATAGTCTATGCCAAATGGTACAAATGACAACCAATAAACATCACAAGACAAACTTCAAATTTTAATGTCGCCAAAATATAAAGTATAAATTCAACGTTCAAATTCAAATGGAACCCTAAATTCCTTCTCTATTTGGTAATCTTAGTATTACTAACTCAATGATTTGAGTTATGCGGCCGGAAACACGAAGCCTTTGGATAATACCTGAACTGCTACCCGAATTAGCGGTGAGAGTTATGCTATTGTTAGCAGTCTATGTGATGATGACGTGCTTTGAACCGCACAAGCAGTACATCACCGAAGCAGAGCTATTGGTCACTTACAAGCACCCTCGCAGAGACTCACTGGCCCCGGCGTGGGTTGTGGTACTCGTGGTCATCATCATACCATTGATATTTTTAATCCAGCCATTGCTAGCGTCCAGAAACTATGCGGATACCACACAAGCCTTTCTCGCTTGGACCCTCGCTTTATCAATAAATGCTGTAATCACAGAAATGCTCAAGCTGATAGTAGGCCGACCGCGACCTGATTTCTTCTACCGCTGTTTTCCAAACGGTAAAGTGACTAAAGAATTTCGTTGTACCGGAGAAACGAGAGATGTTATCGAAGGTAGAAAATCTTTTCCCAGTGGCCACAGTAGCTTCAGTTTTTGTTCTATGGGATTTTTAAGTTTCTGGCTGTGTGGAAAGCTCGGTGTTTTCTCGAGACACCGCGGACACGGATTAAACGTCATTGTTTGTATTCTTCCATTGATAATTGGAGCCATTATAGCTATAAGTCGCTGTTGTGACAATCATCACCACTGGGAAGATGTTTTGATCGGGTCAATCCTCGGACTAGTAACCTCTTACTTTTGCTACAACCAATATTTTAATTTCTTAAGTTCCGATTTATCTGGCTATCCATATATATTGACGGAAAATTTACTGCATACCTTCTCTCAGACTGAATGTTGTACTATTAGGTAAGTAGCTACTTGCTGCGATTTGCATAATGAAAATGATAATATATTTAGGTAATAAGGAAAAAATTAAAAATATATATATTTTAATTTACTCAAGTTGTTATTATTATTGCTTACCTCCTTATTACCCATATAGGTTAAGTACTTAGTTTTTAGGGGTCCATGCCTCAAAAGGAACCCTTATAGGATCACTTTGTTGTCCGTCCGTCCGTCCAGGACCTATATCTCAGAAACGCGTGGACGTATCAAGTTGAAATTAATACCAAATACTCAAGTCTGCAACCTCATGCAGCCTCATCAACCTTCTAAGTGCGTTAGCACTCAAAAATTATTGCCTTATATGTCCAATTTCGGCGCATATAATATGTATGAAAACGCAAAAAACTCAAACCTTATAACTTAATAGTTGACCTAGAATCATGAAATTTAGCTAGAAGCTAGGTCTAATAGCACAAGTAAAGGAAAATCCGAAAACTGTAAATTTGAAATTACATCCCTCCACAAATATTTTATTGTTATTACAAACTTATATTTGCAGATGATCAACTAATCAGGACTACCTATGTCGATGTACGGATATAATATTTTCATAATGGCAAAGTTAAGTTGGTCTTTAAATCTAGTTTATCTTTTCGTGAGAGTAAAAGTAAGTAAGTTGCGTTGCACGGGAGCCTCGGTGCGCGAGTCCGACTCGCACTTGGCCGGTTTATATTGAAAAACAATGTAAGTACCTAGCTAGGCCCTCGCGAGCGAATAATCATCCAACCAATACGTAAAGTTACGTATAAATATATAAATGTTTTCCGCAACATTCTAGCCAAAATTTTCACGAATTTTATTTAAAGTTTATTTAGTAGGTACTTACTGCATTATTATATAAATCTGATACAACTACGTACCAAAACAAAATATAAGTACTTAGGTATAAAATACCAACGTGTTCCGCTCCGCATTTTTGGAAGTTCGGACTGAGTATCGCGGAAAACATATGTAGGTACAGCTAACAGCAGATCAAGTGTAACACTTGGGACCGTTCTTATTATCTGCGTCGTAAGATTTAAAATCGTACTGCAAGTGTTAACCATTGATCTGTTGTTGTCCGTACAATATTCACTGATTGAACATGATTGTTTGCTTTATCGTCGACATCACGTTAGCTTACCTATAAGTTTTTAACTGGACGTTTTTAAGTGTAAAGTGATAAAACACTGTCTTATGGTAACTGATGTTAAACTAGGTTTATGGCTAACAGCTATAATGTGCCGTAAACAGTTCTATCCAATTTTTACCGACCTTATTGCCTGTGCCATAAGAGTTAAAACAGTACTCCATTAATGTGCTATCGAGTAGAAATCGTAAAAATACGCTTTAAATTAAATTAATTTTTTTATTAAGTGTGAAACCATACATTTTATAACATTATATAAAATTGGACATTCAAATCATTCGTAGACTATGTATTTTCGTATAATAAATATATATAACATTTCTTTTATTCAGACCTGAAACCAATAGGATGTTTTAGTTTGGATGACTAAACATAGGTGTCTATTTAGTACTTATACAGCGTAGACAGAGCAGCCTCAGTCTACGTTATACAGGGATGGCCCAGTGATTATTTTATACCATTTTCAAAATTTAAGACCTTTATTTCGGTTTTACTAGCTTATCTGCACTGTATGTATGGACATTTAAGTATTGCTTTTAATTTTGCTTTATCACTTAACATTTCCATCCTTTACAATATTACCTAAGTTTAAGAGCCATTTCCGAGCTACGTGGCGCCCCCAACCTTATTAGAAAACCTACGCATCAAATCTCTATTACGATAAGTACTATTTTTAAATGCTCATTAACAACCTGTGGGGCTATTACGGTTCTCAAAAAGATCAAATCATACCATGTAATAGCGCGCATGACAGGGACAGTGCTATTGCGTTGGTATAGCGGCGTCTCTGTTCGGCGCGTTATGGCATGGTATGATTCTGTCGTTTTAAGAACAGTAGGGGGGGGGGGGGGGGGGGGGCCCTGATTCAATTTCGGTAAGTTGTAGTTCGCATACAGCTAAGCTTTTGTTATTTATTACTTATTTAACAATTATTTAATAAAATTTATGGTATTTTGCGAGAGGTACGTATTTACTGGAAGCACATAGGTATTGTTATTAAGTACATACTTATACAAATTTAGTAACAAGCTTTATTTAACATTTATCGCTATAAACTGATACAACAATTTCATACTCGGATTTATGGTGCCTAATTAGACATTAGCATATTATAGCAATTTCTTTGCAATATATATTTTTACCGATAACTACTTGTAAAATACCTACCTACTTCATTAAATCACTATTATGGGTTCCTAATTAAATATAACATGGTTCTAGATATACAAATATAAATACATAAAAATCTAACTACAGTAAAATGTGAAATGCAAAATATTCATAAATCTGTAAAAAAATACAACTAAGTACTTAATTAAATTAATTTTACAACTTAATTTATTAGTGCTACCCAGCAGTTTAGGATAATATTCCAGAATATATAAAACAATATTGTAACTTATGGCGATATATATTTTTTTCCTTTCAATACGAATTTACTTCTATTTTATAATAGAATAAAAAATAAATAAATAAAATAAAATATTTTTATTTCAGACCCTTTCAGAATAGAAGCATCCATGATGTTATACAGGTGTTTACAGCATTATTGAGTATGAGTTTAAAGTGAAATGAGTATGATACACATTTTGATATTACCACATTATCATACCAATTTACATTTTAATTTTGTAGTAAAAATTTAAAGATCGCTTTAACTACTACTAGCTTATGTAATCGTCAATACTTATAAGTTTATTTAAGTTACACACGTGAAGGAAAGAACTCCCCTCCCGACGACGTCCCTCGGCGATTTCTTTCGTAACGACAGTAACTGTCTGTCTGTCTGTGAGTCATATTATACAGCAGATTTGAGATATACTTATGTATCTTGCTTAGACGAATCGAATTGGTTAATATAATTATTATTATAATTCGTCCAAGGTATTTTGTTAAAATACTAACTTATAATATAATTGATAGACTATATAAACATACATATATCTGAATATCAAAAATATTTCCTTGCTTACCTATGAAATATGCAAGAGCAATATGCAATAATAAAATAGAAAATATTTCCCATAGATTTATCCACACACCCTGCACATATTAGTTGTTATTTCTGACTTTTGCAATATCTATGTATAATAGTATAAATAATCTCATTAAATTACTCCATGAAAAAGTGTAATCCACCAGAATCCGCTTTGGGCCATCGTGATGATCATGGCCTGAGCTCCCTCGATTTATAGTAAGGTCTGTGTCCGAGCAGTGGGGACATAAAAATAGATTGATGACGATGTACGCGTCCCAAAGCTAATGCATAATCATCACATTATTTTACCATTAAATCTACAGATTTAAATTTGTGATTAATCTTGAAACCCTCCCATAACAGACATGGTAATATTTTTTTACTAAAGATATGTCCTTTGCCTAAGATACCTCCTTTTGGCAGTGTTATTTATTAACTACCTACATTTTTACTATCTAGATAGGCTCTAGGCATATGCAGCGGTCAGTGGACACCATAATGTCCACTCTGATACAAAGTCTATAAAGCGTTACGAGGTCACACAAAACAGACCATAGCAAAGCAAGCCAAATATCTAAAATTAACTTCTGAAATACAGTAAAATTCAACATGTTAAATGAATTCGTAAAAGTGCTGGTGACTTTACTTACATATACAAGAAAATGATTATAATTAAAAAGCTACGACAAAATATGCTAGGATCACAATTCATCTTTCACCTTGGCATGAGATTTACAGAAATTGTGTAAGTCATCAAAAGAGCGGTCTCCTGAATAGTCGGCTATTAGTTTCCCAGCAGCGTACATTTTAAAGGTTGGTAGTGTCTGTACGCCCGCAAAATCGGCAATTTTTGGGTTTTCTGCGGCGTCCACTGCTACTATTCTCATGGGCGAATTAGTTTCTTTCAATGTGGTGGCTAGCTTGCTGAATGCTGGCTTCGCTGTCACGCAATGACCGCACCCTGGAAATTGTCATTAAATAGTAGATTGTGTTACAAGAGAGCACAGTGGGTTATTCCTGCGAAGGCGCCATTTTGAATCCAGAATAGAATCACGAGCATAGCGATAGATTCTAAAGTAGATTCCTGAGCTAGCGAGGGATTCAAAATAGAGCCTGAGGTGGAAATAATTTTGCTACCGTGTGCATTCTACTTTTCATTTCACCCTACGAGGAAATTAAAAAAGACACTTTTAATACAATTAAAATAATTACAAGAAACTATGAAAGAGAACGACTTTTTTCAGTAACCAAATCTAGTATTATTTATTATTTATTTTATTAATGGACTCAACTGTTCGTCATTTGCCAATGTCATGTTACAGAAAATTCAATATATTCAATAGTCTTCTATCTTCCTCCAGGGGAGTCGCAGTAGCGTCTTCACCCTGGGTAGCCGCGTCTTCGTGTCTTCATCCAGAGGAGACGCCGTAGCGTCATCACTCTGGACGAAGCAGCTCGACAGTCACGTTCACTCCCGAGCTTGTAGCGGGAACTCTTGATAAAAGCTTGAAACTTCAGATCTTGCATAAATAATCCAATAACTTCACCGTACTGTCATTCGCGAACATTTTCTGATTAATTTAACGTGGTATTAAACACAAAATAGTCCCTGTAGACATTAAAAGGAAAATTATCAAATAATTTCGCAACCGTCGTTTCCTGCCATTTTCAAAAGAACCCCAAATCTAGTATTTCTTACACTGTAAAAAATTCCACAGATCTATATGAAAAATACGAAGAAATTGTTTTCGCGCTCTTTTTGAATTAAGCGGCCATAAAGGTTGCCAGTTATATTTTCAATAATTTTTCCTGTTTTGATCTTTTTGGCCGCGCTATCAGTTCAGTAATATATAAAAAATAGTAATGACATTGGCAAATGACGAACTGTCGAGTCCATTAATAAAATAAATAAATAAAACATCGCATTGTACTTACATGCAGCATAAAACATTACAAAAGTGGGGGACGGATCCTGTATCAAATTATTAAAGGTATCATCGAAGGCAAGTTTCACATTGACACCAAAACCAGCCTCCTGGGTCGTCTTAGCTGCCTTCTGCAATGTCTGATGGCTTTCCATCTGACTGTGTATGAAAGACACGAAATCTGCTTCCTGAAATAATAATAAAAACCATATACGAAGATCGTCTGTAAGGTTAAGAGACGCATACCCTTTTGCTAGTCACATAATAATAAGACATCACACTCATGTCCCTGTGCTATGGGCCCAAAGACCCACAAATAAGTTCACAAACACTAAATTTCCTTTTCGTTTCAAACGATGCTGCACGCCATTTTCTTTCAAATCATGTATGAAATTAGCGGGTACTGTGATATCAATCAATCAATACATTTATTTGTTAGAATACGAGATGTTAGATATGAATGATAACTGTGTTTTCAGAGTCCTAGCTTGAGACTCGATCTTTTTAATTTCTCAATACCACGTGCCATTATTTAATAGTGTTATTATAAACATTTTAAATGAACATGTGTTACCTTTCTGCCAGCGGTGTAATCGTTAACAAGTTTATCGAAGTAACTGAAATATTTAATGGTCGGGTATCCCTTGACGGCGTATTCTCCACATAGTTCCTGTTCAGCGGTACAGTCGACAGCTCCGAAAGCCACCATCAGCTCGTCGGCGAAATGTTCTGCTGCCTTTACGAACTCTGGCTTTGTGCTCTTGCAGTGACCACACCCTGGTTAGGGAAGCTAAATTTAAATAATGTAATTATGCAATCCAATACATATAAATTCACGTCTGTTTCTATAGGTAGACAGAAACGATGGACCTCCAACTGCAGCGATACTGGTACACAATACTCGTTGGTTTTGTAGTAGATCGCACTAGGCCCATCTACAAAAAATTTTAATCAACCCACTACTGGTAAAAATTGTGGACCCGAGGTAATCTTACTATCAGTAAGTCTACTGGGAAGAAAATTCCTAGTAGACTTACTAGTAAGACTATTAGGTAAGACTACTGGGACCGTCCGATTCCAACTACTACACGCGAACGTACCTATATTTCTTACTCAATCGAGGAATTTGCTTCTATATAAATCAGTCGTAGCAGGACGATGTAAACACAAACGCCTAGAAACATCTTTGGCGTAAAATCTCTTGAAATTGTCGGTACAGGGTACTTACATGGCGCGTAGAACATGATGACAGAATGTCTGATCTTTCGCAATGTGTTTTTGAAGGTCGCGGCGTTGAGGTGGCGCACGGCAGAAATTTCTTCGGCCCACGGCTTTTCTGGTGGCGGTGGTGGCGGGGGCTCTTGCGGGTCCTGTGGACATATCAATACATACAAATCGCACTTTATAACACACGCATATTCTAAGGTGTGTAGTCTTGGCACAGGCACTATTCGCTGCGTGCTAAGATCAAATCGATCATAACGTCAAACCCCAACAAAATAATTACAACAATACAGTTTGGTGTAAATTTCAACTCTCTTTTTTCCATTGTACTGGGATATTACAAGATGTTGGCTTAGCTACACACATTTCTCATTTTAATCAATAGCTTAGATACTAATTTTCAAAGACGCATGCCAAAATTATAACTAAAACTTTGCTTAGTTTCAAATTGTGAGAAACCCACTATGAATTGACTGTTAATAGTGAACCATGAAGAATATTTAAATGCAAAACAAAGTGTCTCGTATCTTGATTATCACTTACCTTAATGAAGGTAACAATTTGCTCTTCTTGCCTAGCATGACCGGCGTCGTATTTGAACTCTCCTTTGTGGAAGTACTTTAGCGTTGGGTAACCTTTAACACCGAAACGTGACGCTAAATCCGGCTGTTTCGTCGCGTCTACCGCTGCTAATATGCCGTTTATCTGTAACATCGATTCAAATAGTTTGGGTGTGGGCTAATTATGTAATACAAGAGATGAAATAAGTTACAACTGAATAATTTAGTGACAATTATAAATAATATAAGTTGAAGTGAAATAAATGTGTTCAAAGACAAGTAACGGCACGAGCCGAGCGAGCGCTAAAGTATTGAATAAGACGATGGCGATGGAACGGTGAGGGTCGAAGAATCAAGTAATATATAGAAAATCACCTTTTCAGACTTTATTCTAGTAGCGGCTTTCTCGAATTCTGGTTTTATTCTCTTGCAATGACCACACCAAGGAGCGTAGAAAACTATCAGAGCATGTTCAGCTTTAGACAACAGCCCGTCGAAATTTTCCACTGCAAATACAGATATTTAACATAAAACTTTTCAACTGTTGTTGTGGTGAACTTTGGAGAATAAAATATACTTACAGCACTTAACTAAATATCGTTTATGTAAACCAATAAAGGACATAATGTACTAAAATACACATCCCATAACCATGTGAAATTGGCTGAATTTACCAGGATAATATATTACTTCCATGATTTTTCTGTTCTATTTTTAATTTAATCGCTTCTACTCT
Organism: Tachystola acroxantha; assembly: GCA_963506565.1. NCBI lineage: Eukaryota > Metazoa > Arthropoda > Insecta > Lepidoptera > Oecophoridae > Tachystola > Tachystola acroxantha. The sequence continues at coordinate 12,112,571 of OY735870.1, read as the reverse complement.
TATTTACTATAGAGATCTAAGATAGAGATTTCGCCAATGCAATCCTCTATTTTCTATAAATATATATAAATACGTCAATGTCAAACGGCTTATATAAGAAAAGTCTTTTTCTTTCCAAAAAGTCACTAACTAAGCCTGGACATTAGATTCTCCTTCTATGGTCGATTGAACAACAAAACCATATAAAAACCGTAGATAAAAACACACAAAACCTCCCAATACGCAGAAAAATACCCCAAAACGACCCAAAACCGTCAAAACACACAAGTGGCTGCCAGCTGTCAAACTCAAGCGCGAGACAGAAGATGTTCCGCAGAGCGGCGGAGTGAAGAGCAAGGTACAGTGACTCCATTTTTGCATTTTTCTTGTATTTTTAATAATTTTGTATGTTTTTTGGAAGGGAAATAAAAATACGCCAACAAAAATCAGATATTTTCTAACAAGCTCTAGTATTTATAATACCCAACATTTTGATATATATTTTGTATGAATAACTATTTCGGTTTAGACATAATTTTCATTTTAAAAGACATGGAAGGGGTATGTTTGCGTTTTTTTTTCTATCGAGCGAAGTTTGTCTAATCGTGTATTCATCAGTCTCTAAATAGACACCCCAAGATGGCTATATATTATTTCTGACGTTTAATTTTAGTAGTTAATGCCGTAGCCTTCATAGAAAAACTGAAAATACGCACACACCCAGCCTTAAGCCCTTGTTCAGACAGGCGGAATCCGAACCGCGCGGAGTTGCATGGTCCGCGCGGTTTGGATTCCGCGCGGTGTAGTGTGAATGCTCTAGTAAGATGCCATTATAATAAGCTCGTATTCGTTTGTAACCGCGCGTATTCCGCATGTCTGAACAAGGGCTTAAGCTAAGAATAATTAATCAATGTTAAGTTATAGACAAACATAAAACTTGACTCCCTAAGCATCACCTGTCAAGTGTATAACATCTGTATCCTGAGACCAGCTCTCCTCGACGACCTCTTTCTTCTTCTGCTGTATATGCGCCGTGGGATCCCTCATGAACTCAACGATAGCTTGCCTCTTATTATCCCCATTGTAAGGGAAGCGAAAGTTGCCTTTTCTAAAAAATAATGTATAGGTATGTTTATGTTTTCAATATTCCACATTAGGTGTGTAGCTCAACTCCTCAGGGAATGATAATAATAATATGTTATGCCTCAAGAACGAATATGGAATGTCAAAATTACTACTGTTTACAGCAAGTAGGTACCTAATTATTACTTTATTGAGTCAGTCCACAGAACAAACCCTAAGCATAATGCGATTGTGAATAGCTTTAGGCAGTGGTCCCATCGCCGGCGATGAGCGAGTAAAGCTAGAAACTAGAAACGAGTTGGCGAACAACGAGTGATAGTTTTGTAGCTCAGCTATAGGTCGCCGGCGAGTATGCGAGTAACCATGGGCTACTTTTTCGCGCAAGAAACGTACAATAGATAGTACATTCCGTGTAAACAGAATTCCGTGTACGCAGCCATACTCGCTCGGCGACATAATACTTATAGTTCATCGCCATTCGTATCATTGTTAGCCCTACTATTACGCCACCGCCGAAATCGACGTAGAAGCATACGACAATACTGGATCAGTCCCTTTATTGCATTAAGGAACATTTTTTTCTCCAGGAAAATGTTATTTTAAATGTTGTAGTTAGTTTAAATGTTCCCATCCCTTGTGGCGCATAAACAACTGAGCGGTGCCGCTCCGACGTCGCAACGCATTCACCCCTCCCCGCCTCGTCTCACGCGTCGCGAGTTTTGAATAGAAAACTTATATCTTTAGTCTGTGGTCGCGAGTCCGGTGACATGCCACTGATATTTCTATGTAAGACGAGGCAGCGGCACCGCTCCGGCGCCGCGCCGCCGCCGCAACGCATCGTGTGCTCCTACACTTACTCGACGACGGTGGGACAACTGCCTAAGGTTTAGAAATAAATCATATTTAAACATGATGAAAATTTTCTAGCCGTGGGCAGGGCAGGACTTGAACCTGCGACCTTGTCATTCCGGGACACACACACACAGGCTAGAAATTTTTCATCATGTTTTGTTCGCCGAGCATAGCATAATGCATAAAATAAATTCTGGATAAATCATGTTCTACTCACTCATAATATAACAGTGTTGGGAATCCTGTTATGTTGTAGATTTGTCTAATTTTAGAATTTCCTGGTTTGGCCACGTCTATGGCAGCTAACAGCGATTCACCCTGTAAATTAATTCATTTTAATATCAAAAATGTGGCTCAATTAAAATATTTATAATAATAAAAACACATTACCTTCAAATCAGCAGCAGCTTGAACATATTCTGGTTTCATTGTTTTACAGTAGCCACACCATGGAGCATAAAACATTATCATGGACTTCTTGTAGGCTGCAGTACTTTTCTTGAGGAACTTTATTAAAGCCTAGAAGTACAAAGGCAACAAATTTAGTTGTAGATAATATTTACGATTGATTAACCTTCACATTGTCCTATCTGTCACACTATTGGCACGAGGAATAGCATCATATGTATTCATAGCTATTAGATCAATCCAGTAAATTATGTCTAGGATGTTTCAATTGGTTTGATAATGTTTGATACAAAGATTCGAAGTGCAAGACAAAGGTGGTAAGTCATACAATGTGGCAATGCAGATATGATACCTACATAAAATGAGCTATATTAATCCTGATGTACTAGACCAGAACAACTCCACCTGCCACCTGTTATCCCTCTAACTTCATGTAGAGATCAAATACTGAACTTCTCTTAAAGAGTTGGCATCATATTTCACTGCCGCATACGTACATATGCACAAAAGTAAAATTGAAAATATAATGCTGATAGCATTGTCAAGTAACAAAATTGTAATGCTAATCAATTCAACATGTCCTTGGCATGCTAAAGCCTTGTTGCTGAGTTAATTATAATATCTAGTTAATTAAATAAATAGACAACAATGAAAAGTATTTTAATAATGTGGCGAGTTTCGAGCTCTCACTTGCGCTCATTTCATTGGTCTATATCAAAGGAGGCGTTAGATTATATGAAAAATGGAAGACAGGCTTATTGATTGCTGGACAGACAGGTCCAGTAATCAAATTGGAAAAATTAAAACAAAATTTACATAAATATAAAAAAAATAGGTATACCTACCTCGCCATCACGCAGGTGAAATACATCTGTAGCCTCAGGATCTTCTTCCCATGGCAAGTCACCTGTAGGATCTCGCAGAAAATTTGTAATAGAAGCAATAGTTTCACTTCTATCATAATCTTTGTGGTATTCTCCATCTTTGTAATGTTTTATATAATATGGTTTATCAGAGGCAATCTTTAATTTCTTACAAAGCTTTTTACCATCACTGAAATAATTAATATAAAGATTTAAGTTATTTGATAAAACTGTTTATCATGGATGCAGGCTGAATACAATTATTAGAGGGGTGTACTCTGAGCCTGTTCCCTATAAATTAATGTGACTTCTTCAGTTATAATTTCCTCATTTCAACCACCTTCAAAAACAATCAACACATGAGAGTCTCAAGGATAAATTGTTAAAATTTATAAGAGTACTACTAGTCTAGAAAGTTAAAGATGAGTGGCTAATCTTCCCCCTTAGCTCATAAACCAGTGTAGTCCCTCATGTCATATATCAAAATGAAAAAAATTAAGATCTACCATACCTACTACTGCAGTCTATAGTAACAAGAGTTGCCTGTCCTTTCATGCCATCTGCTGTTTCCTTAAATACATCTGCAACAGACTGGGATGCCTTTGGTACATTCGACAGCAGAACCAACACATTTGTCTTGGCTCTTAACAACTTCTTAAACTCTTTGATATCGTCAATATCGGTTACCACCGAGGTTTTTTGTTTCTTTGCTTGATTAGATATCTCCACCAGTGTTAGTAACATGACCATCACAATCTAAAAAAATATGTAGGTATATACAATATTTAGAATCAGGTTGGTTTTAAATGGGATCAAGTGATATTTTTTATACATTGCTTGCAAATCCACTAACTATACTTCCATTTCCACCCAATCAAAATATGTATAACAACAGTAGTCTAAAATGTGTATTAGAATTACGGACAGTCTATCAGTAATAGTCCTTTGCACTACTGTTACTGGCTACTGTAACAGCATGAATGAATCTTACCTACCCCGTTTTATAATTAAATAAAAGGTTAGGATAAATAACTGATCCGACTTAAGTCATCGTAGATTTTAATAGATCTTTGAATATGTACAGATTTGGGTTCTAATAAGCACCTACCTATCCCAAATATGATCTAAATATATCGATGTAGATATGGTGGTTTAGGTTTGGTAGAGGTTCTTAGGTTAGGTTAGAAATTTTCAAACCAGCACATCTATATTAATATGGGTGTCTCGTATATACTCGTAAACATAAGCCCTAGTTGCAGCATACCAAACCGAAGATACCAAGCATGCTTTTGCATACCCGGCAAAGAAAAGAAACATTTTGTCGTTTTACAGACAAACATAACAAGTTACCTACCTTCCAAAGCCACTGGCAGTGCATGGTAATTTGTGTATGTTATAACAAAATATAGTTCAAAATTGTAACTAAATAGTAAATTCATAAACTGTAAGAAAAAGTGCCCTCGTCGAACCAAAAAAGTCCCATTGGCAAAGTTGGCAATGGCAACTTTGTAATGTGTGTCAACTAGCTCAGACAGACGTCAGTCGGTGTCAGAGAAATAAGAAAATTAAAATTAAACTATCACACTGTGTTGTCAAATTACAATGTTGAAATTTTGATAAAAATTCTGAAAAATCGGATCATCGTTAAATTTTTATATGAATGTATAACAGCGTCATGTGCTTAAAATAATTATAGTTTTATTTGTAGATTATGTTGACGTAGACCACATTAGTAAATCTGATAAAAGTGAAATTTTTTGTTTCACATTTATCCCAATCCGCTAGATATGATACGAAAACCGTACAGTTGGCAACACTGCTTGCTTTTTTAAGAAAAAAATTACGTTCCTGACTACAAGCCCACGTCCAACTTTTGCAGCAGGAAAACGATCTAGGATATTCCAATTAAATAAACGCGGCGGTCTTGTCGCCAATATTGCGATTTCTTGATATTCATTAACTGGAATATCCAACATCGTGCTAGAGCATATTTTTCTACACGAGGGCTTGTTCTAGGCTTGTTTGTAGTAGTCATTGACTTAATAAACCTTAGTTTAATAAGTCAATGGTAGTAGTCAAGAATAGTGATGGTCAACTCGAGTAACCAACTCGAGTTAACTCGAGTTAGGCGTAACTCGAGCCAATTCGAGTTGAATTCTCTTTGACTCGAGTTCGAAAACCGTATGGAACCGCCATGGAGCGACATGGATTTTTACTTTAGTCAGTAATACTCTTCTTCCAATCTTACTAAAACTATAAACGCGAAAGTTTGTAAGAATGCATGGATGTATGTTTGTTACTCTTTCACGCAAAAACTACTGAGTGGATTTTGAAGAAAATTTGAACTGACAATTTTCTTATCTGTTTAACAGATAAAAAAATGGTACGTTCCTTCTTTAACTAGTAATGCAAAGCTGAGGGAATAAATTAGTAAAAATTAAAAAAAAGGCACAATCTTCCATCCAGTTAACTCGAGTTACGTAACTCGAGTTCAACCCGAGTTACGTGAATTTTAATTCGGGTTAAATCGAGTTATGTTTTTTCCGAGTTGGCCCATCACTAGTCAAGAACGTAAAAATGTAAAAAAGCAAGCAGTGTTTCCAACTTTACGCTTTTCCTATTATTTTTAGAGGTTTGGTATAGATGTGAAACGGATAATTACACTTTTGTAGGATTTACTAAAGACTTTTATATCGACATAATATATAATTTTAAGCTCATCGCGTTGTTATACATTCTCGACCTTACAAATAAACGATATTTCAAAGTCTAATGATAATCCAAATAAACTGCAGTATGATTTGATTGAACTCCATGAAGTGAAATTAGCCGGAATGTCGACAGAACTTTTCAGTCATTTAAAGGAATTTAAACATTGTAATTTGGCAACACAGCGTGAATGCTTACAAAGGTAAACGATATCTGCTATCTATCTCACGTCAAATCTCACGTTGCCGCCATTTTCAAAAGATCCAAACTTTGTTGCAAGTGGTACAGTGTGTCAAGTCCATAAAAAAATTAAAACAAACTGTCACACTGTGTTGCCAAATTACAATGTTTAAATTCTGTTAAATGACTGAAAAATTCTGTCGACATTCCGTCTAATTTCACTTCAATCAAATCATACTGAAGTTTAATTAGAATGCCATTAAACTTTTAAAAAGAGTTTATTTGTAGGGTCGAGAATGTATAACAGCGACATGTGCTTAAAATTATAGTTTTAGTCATAGATTTTGTTACGTAGGCCTCGTTATGTAAATAATTTTCCGTTTCACATATATCACAAGCCGATAGATATGATCGGAAAACCGTATAGTTGGTAACACTGCTTGCTTTTTAAAATTTACGTTCCTGACTACAAGCCTACGTGCAATTTGCAGGAGAACGATCTAGGATATTCCAATTAAATAAACGCGGCGGTTTTGACGCCAATGCTGTTATTTTTTGCAATTTTGTGTTATTATTGCAATATTGTTATTTCTTGATATTCATTCTTGCGTTGCGTTTTTATCCCGCATTGTCGTCGTTCTACTGCATATTTTTCTCCGATTGATCCTACCTAAGGATCCAACCAAAGATGATCCAACACAAGATATCGCGATCCGGATCGCGATAAATATTGGTGTGTAGACGCCGCCAATCAATAGACTAGATAGAGAAAGTCAATGTCACTGAAGGTCATTTCGAGTTGGCATGTTCTCATTGAAAAATTCCTGACTTTCAGTAATTAAATTGCACAATTGATTGGACATTACAATCAAACTTGATTAAACGAACCAATGTAGTAGCAGTATTTCAATAGAGACATTTCTCAACTGTAATAGAAATCAGAAGCGGTTTACGTGAATAAATTCGCAGGGTTAAGTGCATCCGGCTCTCATTTATCGCTTGCGTTTGAAGAAAAGTAAGTAGAAATTGAGGCTCCATTTATTTTACGTGTAAATAAAAGGCCTTGGTACATGTTATGTACCTTCTTTGCATTTACTGCCTTACGAAATGACCTTAAATCTTTTTTGTAATCCGAGACCTTTTGCTACCTCATACATCATAAATCAATGAACTTTGATTTCGTTGGGATAAACTTCAAATTATTATTCGTGAATTTCCTCTTACCTTTAGAAAACATAATCTACAATGGGACGCAAATTTGTTGTCGGTGGCAACTGGAAGATGAATGGTGACAAGAACCAGATTAACGAGATTGTCAACACTCTGAAAAAGGGGCCTTTAGATTCCAACGTTGAGGTAACTATATAACGTCTATAACAATCCTGACAACCTATTTGAAATACCTAAGTCGTTCCCAACTGTTCGGTTGGTGTGTCTGGTGCTCAGGGAAAAAGACATGCAGTAGGAGCCAGCTCAAGATATCGGAATAGTTCAGAATGCTTTGGTCTAAGGCTGTTAAAAAAATGCTTTGCTTATCAACACCCTTTGACCAACTATTCTACTTTTTGTTTGTAAGTGCCCAAGCCCCCGGGTGGTTAAGTTGTCATGACACAGGTAAGTTACTCAAATGGGATTTTGTCTTGTACATACCCACCCCAAACAACCAGAAATAATGACAACTACTTTGAATGGCTGGCAGTTCAAAAGACCTAGTTATCATTCATACTATTATACAAGACATCAATTTTATTCTTCATACAATGTAGTGTGTATTAGGTGCTATAAATGCCTTAACTTCGAGGAACAGGGACAAAAATTGGAGACTTCCTTACGACAACATTTTTTTTGGGACAATTTTGGGACACCACTTATAATATAAGTACATTGAAAATCTATTTATGTTCATTAATAATCTGCCGGCGTCGGGGTAGACGATACATCTAATGATATCGTCTCTCCACCTAAACAGAGGTCTGCCCCGACGAGGGATGGGTGACTGGAAGAAGCTCAGGACAGGGATGGATGGAAGAGGAGGAGGGAGACCTTTGCCCAGCAGTGGGACAATTTATAGGTTTACAAAAATAATATCTCTGATTAGGTATATAAGAATGTTTTGCATACTACTAGGTAGGTATTTTAAAATATTCCATTTTATAGGTTGTGGTTGGAGTACCAGCCATCTACCTTGCTTATGTGAAGAGCATTATACCAGATACCATTGGTGTGGCTGCACAGAATTCCTGGAAAGTATCCAAGGGAGCTTTTACAGGTGCCTAATAATGTTTTTTAAGTCTCTAAACTATTTTTATACATCATCATGGCATTTGTCCCTTGCGGAATTGCCAGATATTCTGAAAATAATTTAACATATTTTAATATATTCAATTTTGTGCGAATTATAGGCCTCATGACGTGGCACAGTATGTCCTCGTTATTGCCAACTTAAGGATTACATTTTGCTTATTAATTAATTAATTTAAATTATTTTCTATTTGGATCCCTTCGGGTCGGCATGTCCTTTTGACACAAAGGCTGTTTATATTATTAGGCAATGTTTCATCAGACCTGACGTGACCTACATATTTCCACATTTATACAACCGTACCGCACACACTGTGTTTTTATATCAGAAGGCTTACAACAACGTCTACATTGTAATTAAAAATTATTGTAATTTTTAGGTGAAATCTCACCTGCAATGATCAAGGATATTGGTGCCGAGTGGGTAATCCTTGGCCACTCTGAAAGGAGGACCATCTTCAGTGAACAAGATGACTTAGTTGCTGAAAAGGTGTTTATTTTTGTGAATTTTTTTTTTGGGTATAGGTCAGCGAAATTGAAAGATCAGCTGTGTAGGTATTTTTAATGCAATTACAAACGGCTTTGTAATTCAAATTCCAGCAAATGTGGAAGGAAGACGCTTAGATTAGATAAAACTTATGTATCATAACTTTTAATGTCATTTACATATAGGTACTATTATCTAAAAGTCATCCATAATTTAATCATCAGTCTGGTTAACAAAATAAAGTAATAAAAATATTAATTGATACACTAAGTCAATGTAATGTGAATGTCAAGTTATATCTGATAATTAAATTATAGGTATAGTTAACAAATACCTAAAAGTGTTTCAATATGTATATTTTTTGCCAAATTAGGTTGCCCATGCTCTGGAATCAGGCTTAAAAGTAATCGCGTGCATCGGTGAGACACTGGAACAAAGAGAAGGCGGAATAACCGAAGAGATCATCTTCAAGCAAACCAAAGCGCTGGTGTCAGCAATCGGGAACAATTGGGGCAATGTAGTGCTTGCTTATGAGCCTGTTTGGGCCATAGGCACCGGCAAGACAGCTTCTCCGCAACAGGTAATGAACAAGTCGGCGTTTGTATGTATTGTAGGTTATATATTGTAAGCATGTAACCCATTGTCAATCAAACTTTCCTTAGGCTCAAGAAGTTCACGCGTCTCTTCGCAACTGGCTGTCCGCAAATGTGTCTCCTGATGTGGCAGCGACTGTCCGCATTCAGTACGGAGGCTCTGTCACCGCTGCAAATGCGAAAGAACTAGCTTCATGCCCTGACATCGATGGATTCCTCGTTGGCGGAGCCAGTCTTAAACCAGAATTTATCGACATAGTCAACGCTACCCAGTAAAAGGCACTATTTTATTATTTACGTATATTATCAAGTTTGCAGTAGCTTGTTAATATAGGTAGCGAGCCAATTACCCTGTGTGACATTATTCCTGATAAAATTGTTACAGTTACTTATAGGCTTCGTTCCATCCTTATTTAAATTTTATTTATGTTGGTCTATTAATGAAGAAATATAATAATTTATTCCCAACCCAATATCTACCCTTAAAAAATTAAGTGCCATTCGAACCTGCCATTTGTATTTTATGGCATTTATTTGTAAGTATACTTATAATACATACGTTATTTATACATATTATTGACAGCCTCCTGTTGTAGCATTGAAAATATTCGTAATAAGTGTTTAAATGTAGAAGTTTATAGTCAGTATATTATTGTTATGTATGCTATAGGTGGCATGTAGATTAATTCGACAATTATTCATCAGCACAAAATCATTGCAATCTACTCTATCAGTCACCAGATGAGATAAAGACCCGTGAATGATACAGTAAGTAAGTAATATAGACCTACGTGCTACAGATAGGTATATAATGGTTTATTAGGTAAAGTAAATGGAAACAAATACGTATGTTTGTTTAGAAAAAGAAATGTTTATAGGATTTGTTTACCTAGTTAGCAAGTGCTATTGCATTAATATTTACTTTCAAGATCATAATCAGATTGAAATCAATGTAGATAAGTGTTACGTATGTGTATTATGTATTTATTATAGATTTTATTTCGTATAAAACTACTTATCTATTTGAGAAAATTTTAAATAAAATACCATATTAGAATAATAATGATTTTATTTAATAGTAAAAAAAATATCTAAGGCTGTACGCAGCGCCAAGCGGGATCCGTCGCGTGGGCTGTGGACCGCCGTCCACTGCAGCTTGATATTTGCAGAAACAGATGCTATACTCGTATTTACAGGTCCCGCTTAACGCAGCACGCGGCCCAATATACAATTAATACATGTAATGCACACCATGCAAAGCTATATCGATGATTCTACCGACTAAATATTTATTTTTGTGCTAGTACATCGGCATACCTACACAACAAATTATTGCAATATGAGATTTATTTAGGCAGTAGTCCCACCGCCGGCGAGTACACGAGCGAGTGACTCTCGGCTATTTACTCGCCCATGAAACGTACAAAAGATAGTACATTCCGTGTAAACAAAAGAGATAAGTGGGTACATATAATAAAATTATAGTTCATCGCCTACTGTTCACAACGCCGGCGAGTACTCGCTTGGCTATTTTGTCGCCGAGCGAGTATATCCCATAAAAGTCAATGTACATCCCATCGCGCGGCGACAAAATAGCCAGGCGGCGATGAACTATAAATATTATGTCGCCGAGAGAGTATCGCTGCGTCTCTTTTGTTTACACGGAATGTAGGTACTATAGTGGAGCCGCCGAGAAAAGCCCGATATGACGTTTGGGGAAGGTGCGGCCGACATAACTTTGAAACGGTGCACAAGTTACGGATAAATAATTATTGTCTTGAATTCTCATTTACGTAATCCATTTTGTACAAAAATAATAAAATTTAAGAATTTCGTAATAATTTCAAACATGCAACAGAGTAAATTCACATTCTTTCTTATGAAAAAAATTGATTTGGTTTTCCATGAAGCACAGTTACAATGTTATGTCGTCCGAATTAAATCGTAGAGAAGAGATTAAAATACTAAGTGACGATATTTGGCATCAGTTACTAATATCGCTATTATGTCATCACAGGAAAATTCTATTTCGTTACTTTCGTTCAGCCTTAATATCAGAATTAAACCGGTGTGATGGATATCTTTGTATCAAATTAAATACAAAACAGTTAAAAATAAATCTAGAGTAAGGAAAGCCGCCGACAAAAGCTAGTCAATTCCTAACACGTTACCTATGGGTACATCACTATTAACGTCATATTGTCATGTGTCATATCGGGCCTATTAAAACGGCCGTATATATGTATATATTAAGACAGTTGTCGCACCGCCGGCTATGAGCGAGTAGCGCTATCAACAAAAGAGACGCATAGCTAATAGCTATATCTATTGTACGTTTCTTGCGCGAAAAAATAGCCCATGGTTACTCACTTACTCGCCGGCGGATCCAGGTTCCTTTCATCCCATACGTATACCATCGCTCGGTGACAAAATAGCCGAGCGAGTAATCGGCGGTGTGAACAGTCGGCGATGAACTATTAATATATGCGTCTCTTTTGTTGATAGCGCTACTCGCTCATAGCCGGCGGTGCGACAACTGTCTTAATATATACATATACAATTTGATTCAGTCTGTGCGATCGCTAATCTACAAACTGACTACGTGTCGCGAGTAAGGGCCGACGCACAACGCCACGGTGCGGGGTGCGCCCGTCGCGTCGGCCGCCGCCGTAGCGTTGTGCGTCGACCCTTAGTTAGCCGACATCAGCCGCAAACTATTTGCCTAATTTGTCCACAGCCTTATGCACGATTGCCTATTACCTGATAAATATTCATTCGGTTGAACCTTTGATATATTGAGTTGTATAAAATACCAATTAATCCCACTGTTACATAACATCTAAACAATACATAATACCTAAAATTGAATACTTACATATACCTTCACATAAAATATTTATACACATTTTATTCTATTACAAATAATGGCATAACCAATTCGTCCATGCGTCGCAATATTTTATCGCCCAGATTCAAGCAGATTAACTTGCGTTAAAAGATAGCCCTAGAATTGACGACTTAACCCTCAAAAGGAACCCTTATAGGATCACTTTGTTGTCTGCCTGTCTGTCCGTCAGTCTGTCAAGACCTATATCTCAGAAACGCGTGAACGAATTAATACCAAATACTCAGGTCTGCAACCTCATGCAGCCGTGAGAAAATCAAACTTCTACGTCAACGCAATCAAAAGATATGACCATTTACGTCGCATTTTCTCGCATATTTGTATGAAAATGCAAGAAAACCAAAACCTATAGGGTACCTTCCGTTGACATAGAATCATGAAATTTGGCAAGAAGCTAGGTCTTATAGCATAAGTAAAGGAAAAAATCCAAAAACTGTAAATTTGAAATTACATCTCCCCCCAATTTTTTGTTTTGTTATTACACACTTATATTTGCAGATGATTAACTAATCAGGAGTATGTCGATGTATGGACAAAATATTTTAATAATGGCAAAAATAAGTTTGTCTATAAATCTAATTTATATTTTCGTTAGTAGGCCAGTCATATTGAACATTAAAATCGCAAACTAACGGTTAGTTACGGCCGGCTTTTTTCTTATTTAACCACGGGTCAAGTATTACCTCTCCGCATTGCACGTTTTATTTCATGCCTCGCATCTGGTTATTTCACATGATCGACCTGACGGTCAATGTTTCAAAATTGTGCATTTACGTTTTTACCCGACTGCGCAAGAAGGAGGGTTATGTTTATGTATGTAAATGTTCAGACGTATCTAGGTGCATATGCATACCACCTCATTTCTCATGCACCTTCACGGCGGACGTCAATGCCATTAACTATTATGACACACACTGTCATTCGGCAGAATTTCTCGGCTAACATTCGGCGGTATCCTTGTCGGATTAAAGAAATATAACCTACTCTGAAAATAATACTCGTTTCCGTGGCTAAATCGTGCAATAACTGTGTGTGTTGTGAATTGTGGTGTAAGCACATTTGAAGACAATCCCCGCACCTACTACTCCACCGCATAGAAAGCCAGAGCCGCCGCCTGCACCCTGCACGTATGAGGGTGAGTCGGTAGGCGCTCTAGGTGCGCAACAAGTATGTGAGTACCTATGTATGTATGTCTAATTACTTGGCACGCCCGGGGTCGTTGGATTCGTCTAGGAGTGACATAGGCTATAAAAAGTATTCGTAAGGGGTTAAATTATTTGCAATCGGGTTTTGTTTTTTGATACAATTATAGTTTGTTTTTAATTAAATATAACATTATGATGCGATGCGATTTAAAAAAAATATCACCTCTACTAGAGTTTAAAAAATTTAAGTATTAACATAATAAAAGATAAAACAAAATACTCGTAAATATAATATCTGTGTAAATATATGGTAAATGGTTATTGATGAACAAGTTAATTAACACTCTTTTGCCAAGCCAACTGTTGGCTGGGCTTGGCAAAAATACTTTCAACATCTCAAAAAGTCTTTTTCTAAACTACCTATAGCTCCTATACGAGTATGTGGACTCGTATTATCTTATCATAGGTAGGTATGTTTCGAGCGTCTACTCGCATAATAATGTTACTTCTGTCGTCTGCAAAGAGGTATTGTGGTTCTGACTAGGATTCAACCATATGTACTTATGTACTTATACTTGAAAAACATGGCTCAGGAGCAGAATGACTACTTCGCAAAATGTCTATCTTGCGCAAAAAGTCAATTTCCCATAATGTCTCTATTTGCAAAATGTCCCTTTCACAGAATGTTCTCCCGAAATGAACATATTATCATGTTGGGCTATTATGACCTTAAATACCTTTGGCGAAAATATAGCTAATATCGACTTTTAAGTTTTCATAACCGTTACACATAACACCGATTAAATTAGTGTAGGTATTTTAAAATTGGCCATTTACAAAAGCTGTTTAGTGCCATGAATTGAATGAACTGTTTCACTGTAGTTATTTAGATTTATGTCTGTGATTTATTAGTGCCTGCTACTAAAATTATCTCATGCAAGCCAGTTTTAGTGCTCATATGCATGCATAGCCTATTATAATAATTATTATGTATATCATATCCATACATCGCAGTCGGGTAGCGCCAATGCGTAATTTGAGATAACAGCTTTTGAGACAGCAGCAAATTAAGGAGGATAGAGGATTTCTCACAACACAGTATCACGTTTAGTGTTACTAAACTCCTCCAGGTTGACTAAGTACCGAATCATAATGGCGCATGTATTATAGTTAGTATATTTATCATATTCTACACAATCAATAATATTTGAATTTTATATGACTGGGAATAATATAAGTAAATGAAATGTGTTTTTTTTTCAATCGTGTCGTGTACGTAGGAGTTCAAATATTTTTGTATGAAAAATATGGAATCGCAGACATTTCAAGTAAAAATAGCCGTGATAACTTTACATTAAGTATGATTATTAATGATATATTAATCGATAATCTTGACACGAAATTTAGGTGTACTTTTGGAGAAAGTTTCACCTGTAGATACCTAACCGCTAACTACCAATCTAAATATCTTTTTCATCGAAAACTGCAGCACCTAAGAACGGCAGATGTTTCACTACTGGCTCGCCGTAAGAAAGGAGGACCTTCATTGGCTCAACCCATGCAACCACAAGTGATAGCATGAACAGTATGAAGAGTATCTTGACAATCCAATCCAAGCAGTAAAGGCTGAAAAATAATATTAATATATTAAATAAAATCAATAGGTGTGATTTATCGTGGCCCAATCTCATCTTAAGAAACGTCACATATTTTATTTTTATTTTCGTATATTTGTATGAAAAACTGTTCTCAAATATAAATACTTACAATTTTTGGTAAAGTCTGTTCAAAGGTATCTTGGCTGGGTCTTCTTTCAGGCAATATACTCGGCCTCCGTTTACACATCTTTGCATGTAATCTTGGCGATTTACGTCCTTAACGTCAGTGTTGAAAATCACTTTCTCCTCATCGTCCAGTTTAGATTGAAGAGCGTCGAAGTTGGGGCAAGGAAAAGTCCATGGACGCATAGTGAAATATTGCAGAACTTCTAGACCCTTGCTGATCCTATCTTGTATCCTGAGCATGCTGTTAATAAACAAAATAATCTGCATATTAAATAAGTCCATCACATTATAATTATTTAACAGAGTGTAAGTAATTGTGGGACAGTATATTTAATTCACCTGGGTTAATTCACTCGGGTGCATTAAGTACACTATTATTAGCAGACTTGATTCACCCAGGTGATTTCCGGGTGCATTATGTACACTACACAGTAGACTTCAATCGGTTGATCTCGGGTGCATTAAGTACACTACATTATTAGACTTAATTCACTCTGGTATTTTACTTGCGAATTACGAGTAATGCAATCTACTGGGGACACTACTTGAAATTGAAATATTTACGAATAATTTGTTTTATATTTATTGACAACGTTATTGTTAATTACAATTTAAATATGAGAGCTCGATGGCGTAGTGGTTGGGTCACTGGAGGTCCAAGGTCCGATCCTCGGCCAGATCACCAATGTACCAATGAGTTTTCCTCGTTTTTTGTCGTAATCCGCCAATCCACACTGGGCCCACGTGGTGGATCATGGCTCTCGAGCTCTTTCGATGTAAGGGAAGGTCAGTGCCCGAGCATGATGAAATACTAAACTACTCAAATTAATGCGCACGAACATTAATGTGACTTTATTCGTAAAAACTTCAAATTTCAAATGGCATTACACGTAATACGTGAGTAAAATAGCTGAGGGAATCAAGTCTGCTAATAGTGTACTTAATGCACCCGGGTGAATTAACTAAGGTGAATTAAGTACCTATAGGTACTGCCCCGTAATTGTAAAGATCCCAGTTTCACTTACAATCTCTTCTGTCCCATGAGCATAAGCAGTAAATCAATGAGGTACGCAGGCAGCAGATGATAGAAGATACGACGCATTTCGTGCAAGGCCGCGTTTGTGGTGATATCACCATTGGGGTACCACAGTGGCCAAGAAAATGGGTACTTTCGCCCGAAGTCCTTAGCTATATTGAGAATATCTCCCCAATTTGTCGGTTGTTGGTGTCCAATGTTGACATTGTACACAGGTATCACCTCGTGTCTGCAAGGTGATAAAACAAGTTATTTTGTGTTAAATATAAACAAGTAAACTGGGCACAGTACAGTGGTGATAACTTAGTGGCGCAATGGTTGACCCATTGGGCTGGAGTTACGATACGGAGGTCCCAGGTTTGATCTCCGGTCAGTTCAGCCATATAAATACCCTCAGGTCAGCATACGTATTAATGAGTTTTAAGTAAATCCTACCTACGCAAGATAAAACCCACGAACATTTACTGAATGCTCTCCAACGATGAAGGAAAACATCGCGAAGAAACCTGTTGTTTTTTTACTTCATATTGACGTGATCCATATCCCGCGTGCACTTTGATCCAATTCAAGATCCGTGATATGGATTGCGATACATCCGTACCTATAGTACGGGTGTAACGTATGCCGAAAGGAGGAATCGGCATCTAAACGATACCGATTCCTCAAGTTCCTCGAAGTTCAGTTTATTCATACGCTGAATTCTCTAAGCAAAGGTTGTCTGTACTGTAAGAGATCGCTTTGAGCAATAAGACCGCCAATTGTAATACTAACTGTATTGGCCTATTTCTCTTGTGTAACTCTTTTTTTGCAATAAAGAATATTTAGCTTATTTTATCTTATCGTCAGTATCGGTAACTGAAAAAGAAGGTTCCATATACATTTTAATCGAAAAATCGCAGATAAAATGTGTTTGGTCGATTCTGAAACCCTCATACGTTACTCTCATATCGCTTGTGTAGGGATTTATTAAACAAAATCTACAAACTTTTCTCGTCGTGTGCCTTCTAGCATGCTGATAGTGATGAGGGCGTTGATGGCAGTGTCGACAGGGATGACCTGGGCTGTTAAGCGCCCATCACAGAGCATGGTGCGAATGACACCTTTGCCGGCTGCAAGCATCACGCCCACTGGCCCGTTCAGACTATCCACCCAGCCGGGCACAGGTTCCAACAGCGAGGGGCAAACTGAAATAATAACAAAAGAACCAATGTAATATATTGGTTTTCTACTGAAATGAATTTCATTGAAATGAAAATTATCAAATAATTTCGTAACCATCGTTTCCCGCCATTTTCAAAAGCTAGTTATGAATTCAAAAACCTATAGATGCGTCTAGCATTTGATTACATTTTTTCGATAATAAATATTTCACATCCGGCCATCCTGGCGTGTGTTGTTTAGTGGCTCTATATCAATTAATACACAATAATTTATACATGTAAAAATTACTACCCTTGCGATCGGTAAATAGGGGCTTGCGATTTATAGATACGACTAGGTACCAAAGTGGGCCCAGCCTAAGTGTAAGCCCAGCCTTCTGGTACATTTTTTCAACATATTGAATTACTTTTCTTACCGATGCTAGGACGTGCAATGACAACAGGCAGGTCGGGGTAGGCGTCTGCCACTAGGCTCTCGGCGAGGCGCTTGGAGTACGTGTAGCTGTTGGGGTGTGGGCCGAGAATAGACGGCGTTATGACAGCCAATTGTTTGTCGTCCAGCCATTCCACCAGACGCATCACATCGTCGGGTTTCGCTGGAGGATCGTGTATCTGGAAACATCAAGGATTTATATTTACATATTCGGTAAATGTATGTCGGTTTATACCCGGAACTGACATTTATCCCAAAGCGAAACTTCGACTCGGTGGTAGTATAATACGATGAACTCATGCCATGCAGGAAAAAGAAACTCTGCGCCCTAGAGGCCGGCCGGGTTCTGAATTAAGATAGTAGGAGTTGTCCTGGTATTTTATAACTATCGATCATACCGTAGTATGTCGTATAGGTACGTATGTGTATGTGTGTAGGTACAGCACAGCAGTTCAAGTGTACTGTGTAACACTTTGGACCGTTCGTTTCTATTATCTGCGTCGTAAGCGTTGAAATAGTACTACAAGTGTTACCATTGATCTGCTGTCGACTGTACCTACCTACACGAGCCGTACATTAGTTTCAGCCCTCGCGCAGCAAGTAGCGGGTTAAAGCTAGTCCTAGTACCTACCAAGGTTTGTGAAAAGTTGCAGGGTTTAAACCTACCATTTCTCCTAGTACTTCGTAGTCAGGATAGCAGAAGGCGGTTGATAGGTGTATTAAGACAACCAGATTTTTCATTCTTTTAGCAACTTTCAGGGCCCGCAACGTACCACTTGTATTCATGTTTACATTATCCTTCAGCGGTGCTTCTAGTCGTAAAGTTGCAGCAAAATGGTATACCACCGATACCTCATTTGATAATTTCTCTAGGTCAGTATCAGATAGTCCGAAATTTTCGAAAAGAACATCTCCTTGTAGAATTTTAATCTTCTCCAAAACACTGGGTCTCTCGTTTCTTATGCGGTCAAATATCTGAAGAAAATAAGGAAAGGGGATTAATATTTTACAGTGATAGGTAGGTGTTGTTGTTTAGTTAGGTTGTATGGTTAGTTAGTTATTGACCTAAAAATAAATTAAAACGATTTAATTTTGTATCTAATAGAAAAGATAACAATGTCTCGATTCCAATAAAATGTGAAAGTTATAATTAAAATCTTTCATTTATACTGAATTAGTTAGGTACGGGTTTTACCTATAAAGTGGGGCATGTTTTGTTATTCTTTATATAGGTGTAGGTAGTCCGTATAGATAGGCATGAATGCAATTCAGGATTACAAGTAGGTACTACCTCTATCTACACCTATTTCACTAATAGATAATAGCAACCCAAGTTGTATTTGTACTACATAGGTATAGGAACTATGTAGGTATACGATTTTATTTGAGCAACTTTTCCACCCTTAGAAAATTACCGGTAGCCGCTGCATCTCTTCCAGCCGCTGGTTGACTGACTTCCCTCTCTTGGGCCTCATGAGGATGTAGATAGAGCCAATGTCTGGAATTGAGTAGAGCAGCTTTTCTATGAGGACTTTCCCCATAAATCCAGAACCTCCAGTCACAAGGACGTTTCTGTCCTTGTAAAAGTTTCTAACGGAACCGGAAGCCATTTCTGTGGACAAAAGACACCTTTGAAATACTTTTCCTCCCTATCCGTAGGACGTCACATATATACTGAGTTGTAGCGATTCCATAGTGTGGCAAGTTACTTTTAATCCACGCTAAACAAGGCATCCGATGTAGCGTAGTAGGTAGGTAAGAGTTAGCGGCAAACTTAGCTTAGGGACGACTAAAATTAGATTAAAATGATGAATAAGAATAATCTAGAATCCACACAGTGCACTTTAAAATAATTCTTACATATTCTTACGCCTACTACAAATAGTTTTTGATATAATCTGAACCCTAATAAGACTCCTATAATTGCACATTTTAATAGGTTGTGCCGTGATGTCCAAACCTAATGGTGACAGGTTTGACTAACCGTTTTATTAGGAAATGGAGTTCAGGAGTTCTAATTTAATTAACCATTATCTTTATTTACTAAACTAAACATTACCTGCTAAACAAACCCAATCAAGATTAACGCCACGAGAGGTTCATTTTGCACGGAGAGGATAGGTCGATGATGGAGAGCGAAACATTTTGTCTTTATTTGATTTTATTTAAACATCTCTTATAAGTATTCGTATACTTAGGAAGACATAAGTATATGAGAATTAATAATAATTATTAACCTAAGTAAATATAAGATAGATTTTGCTTTGAGGATAAGGACGTGGTGTGCATGTTTTGTTGTATATTTGTTCCTGCGCTATAACTCATAAATGCTTTATCTACCGAAACCTATTTGCTGTTATTCATAAACCTAGTTATACCTCACTTCCTTTAAATAAAATTGTGTTGCTATCCCTCTCACACTTCGTTGAAAAAGGTTAAGGTAGAAAGGGACAGGGTAGCTAAATGGTGGCGTAACTTTAAATCACGTTTATGAATTGAATATACGAATACCTATGGAACTACATATACTTGTATTTCTATTGTGCACCATAATTGCATTGATTTTTATTGATTGGAAGAAGAGAAGCGAGCATATTATGATCATCTGTGATGGTAGAATAATATATAATAGGTACCTACTACTGTATATTACTAACTTGACTACGAACGTGCTATCGAATGTCATTTCTTATACAGGTAACAATATAGGTAATTACCCATCCATTAATCACTGTTTTGTAATAATTTTGGGTCCGTCACGAAAAAAGCATTATTTCTAGAAATTGAATTGACGCTCTGCTTGAATTTTACAAACTGCCTCGGTGCTTTAACTTGAAAGGCTCTGTTGAACCACCATGTGAATCAGAAATGACAATGCCAGATTCTGCCCCACCGTCAACCGCAAGTTGTACAAGATAACGAATAAATGTAAAAATATCTCTCCGTTTTTTATTAAAATGATTGTTTTAAAATTAAGTTTTGTACAAGTTGCGATTCGAAAAAAACAGCTTAATTAAAATTCAGGAAATAGTAAGAAATCGAAGCGATTTATTCATTGTTTTTGTTATTCTTCTATAGGAGTTGCGAGAGTAGTAGAAAATGATACTGATTATGATTATGCAATATGAAACCTGTGATAAGTCCCCAACAAAATGATAGGTACAGCTTAAATGGTCACGTAGTTTTGTAGGTGGGGCAAAGCTCCATTGAAATGTGGCAATGTCTTTTATAATTTATTTACAGATTTCCTTAAACCATTGAATAAACCACCGTGTAACTTTTTTAATAGCTTATATTTATGACTTAGATTGATCCGTTATCGAAGCGAACAAACAATTATGTAATTTTGATTCTTTAATAACCGTATAGGTATTATTGACATTATCACATTGATCTCCTATAAACAACTAGATACACAAAGGTTTTACTAAAACAATTTATAAAACGTCCAAATAAGGGTCCATTGTTAACGTCCAAATAATATTCCAATAAAGCAAATGAGGGGCCATTCATCCGTTTGGACCTTCTTTGCGCTCGGACATTTTAAGAAGACAGACTGAGTACGAGTATCTAGTTGTTTATAGGAGATCAATGCATTATCATTGGAGTTTGGTCTCACCTTGAGGGAACCATGGAAAAATTGGGTATCTTTAATGGTCGAAAGTAGGTCGATGACCTCGACGGCCACACTGTTACATTCGTAATTTTAGTGATATGGCGCAACGTGACACAGCACACACAGCACAAGGCAGTCAGTATATTTTAAAATATTCGCAAAAAAACTCTATTTCTAACACATCACATTTTAAATTCAGCATACATTATATATGACTATTTCGGCTGCACATTTAGAGGTCGGATTTTAAAATAATTTTAAATAAGTAATGCCATTGAGTGACTTTTACGTGGCTCACATTGGCGACGAGATGCGCAATATATAAAAAAATATATTAATAAAATGTTTAAGTAAGTAGGTAAACTACATTGCCAATCATCGATATTTGGTAATCGCTGTGACCCTACAGCGATTACCAAATATCGATGATTTATACATTAATACTTTTTTTAGGTACCTATAGACCACCCGGTCTATACCTAAGAAAAGTATTAATGGAATATATTAATTATTAGTATAAAGTCTGGACTATCTATATTAAAATATTTGTTCATCGTTTTTATATTGCGTTTTGGCGTTGCTATCAACCGTCTAGTTTAACATCACTACCCTTAAACCGTGTTTAAACTTTCATACTTCGTTAAAAAAACGTTAATTTTAAAAGGTACCCAACGGTTATTACATATTTGACGTCTTTCTACAATCATGCACAACAATATAATACATCACTCTTACCTTAGGTTCGCTAGACTTGTTTACGCCAAGATAGAGAACGGGTTAGAATTTCTGAACTTGAACTTTTCATGCAAATATAAAAATTATATAACTTATGTTTCTCTTCAAGTTCAACTAACACAGATAATTGTGTGAGATATTAATAAAAGTTATAAGTAATACTTTCTCTACAATTATTGTAGAGAAAGTGTTATAGAATAAAATTGAGCAAAGTGTATGTTTACAACCTACTTATTTGTAGGTAGTGGCCTTCTTGAACTATGAAATCTCTGTGGCGTCCTTCATCCTAATACACGGAAAATAAAAATTTAACCAAATTTTTAAATGTTGCCTTTAAATTTCTATAGTTGTCAGAGCGGGCAACTATGTATGTTTCAAGTCAAGGCAATCAAGTTTTTAATGACGATATTCATATAACTTGAATTATTATGTTTGTACGGTACTCCAGGGTGAGCAGCAAATTCGAACGAAAGTCGATTTAACATGATTTCACTCCTGGAATACAATAACTAGAATTTATGTAAAATCCGACCACATGAAAAATAACAAAAATGGGAAACATTATAAGTACGTTGTCGTCACGTTTATCATAATATGTTCATAAAACATTCGCCTCCATTTTGGTATATTTATCTTGATTATTTATTATACTACGAGTAAAACGATATCCTTGGGCCCATCTATATTCATAATAATGTCCATTAGCACTTCTAGTCTAGTGTAACTTTAGATATTTTGAGATATAATATAAGCGAAATGAATGCCTCTTGCATTCAGAGAGACAGACAGATTGAGCTTCACATCATAATAGAGAAGAAACTGAGTTATACAATATCAGTTGAAGGTATATTTTGTCTTATCGAAAAAAAAAATTAACGATATTTAGATACTCTTAGCGTAGATATAGGTACCTACGAGTATCACTACGACAGAGAAACTCTAGTATAGTCTAAATCTTTGAGACATCATGAATAAACTTGGTTGTGAAACAGTATATAGGTAGATACCTACCTAACTCAAATCACAATCTGAACTAAGTATTTGCTTCTTACCTATGTGATGGCGCTTTTATTATGTTAGATTCGACAGGGAACTTGTAAACTACTATAAACATTTTTATTGACAATCTTACAGCTACTTCCTTTGATATTATTGAATTAACAAACACTAAGTGCCAGGAACACTTTGTGTGCCACTTAGACAGATGTTTTAAGTATAGTATTCACTAATACATTATAATGTCACAGTACTCTTTTTTCGTGAAAATGTAATTTTAATACAATCAATTTGTTTAAGTTAAGTGCAACAGGTGCTAAAATCTGAAAAATGTACCTACTGTATACCTAGCTACTTAAATAAGTAAATTGTTATTGCAACGAATAAGATGTTCAATTTATTTTTTTAAATTCAGATCACCGAAATTGAGTACAGTGTACAGGGTAAGATGGTTGATATTGCATAACTTGTTCAATTATTTAAATATTATGGGATTCGATAAAGAAACGGTTTCATAAGGTCACTGGCCAAATAAGTAACGGAAAGTTTTGTTTACCGTACAAGTTGTTTTTGTGCAATCGTTGGCTTTATAGGTAATTTTACATTTTATTCTGATTACATGTTTTAATAAGTAGATATGCATGTGCTCTTTATTAAAGGTTGTATGTGGTGTTAACGTAAAATTATTTAGTTAGTGCATTATCGCTGCTATGCTGCCTGTGGGCTAAGTTGGTCCATGTTTTCAGTTTTATAACTTACTTTTTCGCAAACTAGAAATTGTAGAACAAAAGTTGTTCAGTTACCGATATCAACATACCTACTGAACACTCGGGGGTTTACCTTTTATACTTTCCTACACCTTGCATACTCGTATGTTTAAGGTGGACTAGAAGTGTATGTAACTAGAGTTTTAGCTGTGACTGCGACTTGTGTTGTGGACGACAATAATTTGCGTTATGCAAATGCTACACCATCTTAAAACGTAACGCGGACGAGAAAATCATCAAAGTTATTTTTAGAACGAAGATTTTATGAATTGTAATTCGTTTATGTAACAGTTTAGCCACATACAACCACGCTACTACAACTCTCAACGAGGACGCGCGGCAAATTCCAATAATGCTATTTTTAGTATCAATTTGGCAACATTGAATGAGATATGCTTTCACTTTTTCGGCAAGTGGTTTTGTGGGGTCTTGTTGTGGCCGTGCACGGGCGAGTGCCTCACGGGCCACGCGGCCTACAACATTGCGTCACGAACTATTTGCGGTCAGGGCTGTCGCATCACATAGCCTCTATCCCACGTGACTTTCCTCTCAAGGTGCTCTCTTCTATTGTACTACATGCGACGCCATACCGAGACGTGAGGGATTCATATCCGAGTTACGAGTTCGCGTTGAAAACGATCGTACAAAGGGGTGGGCGTGGCCTGGCACTGGATGGGGATAACAGCTAGTTCCATTTTCATCTGAAATTCGTGCCTCGGAAAGAAGGATAGACACAGTTGTTATCCTACGGACAACAGCAGACCAATGGTAACACTTGCAGTACGATTTTAACTCTTACGACGCAGATAATAAGAACGATCCAAAGTGTTACACTTGATCTGATTTGATGGTACGATAGCATCAGTCGTGAGACCATGTCAGAGGCCTACGGGCGGCCTAAACAACTCTGACAATTAGGTTTGATCTGGTTACTAAACACGATAAGAAGAAAATGCACACAGAGTATAGAACAGCTATAGTCTCATCGAGACTCGAGAAAATTTTAAAAGCTCTAAAAAGTTATATCGCATTTATTTTTTATTATTATATGTATATACGTAGTTAAGGCAAACATATTTAAAAAGTTAATTTTTATTTCATGCACTCAGTGTAAAAAGATATGATGATAAACATCATACGAAATAAGATAAAAAATCCTACGAACTACGTACCTAATGTGTAAATAATTATGACCATGATGAGTTTAAGGACGAAGAATTATGATTTATTGCAAGCAAAGTAGGTAAATAGTAGGTGTGATTCTGTCGTAGTAATAGTAGGTATAATTTCAAAAATAGTATGACGTAGGTACTATGTTGATATACCTACCTAGTTATGTTATTGTACTCGTATGTAGCCAAGTGTGTATATTATACTAGTACATATGTGCTTTCTAATGAAAGAAAGAGAAAATAATCCTCGTAGTCAATTTGAGGCACCTCTAGGTACAGTCGAAGACAGAGATAAGTATACAGGGGGCCTCAATAAGATTGAGATTTTCTCAAAAACTACTGGACCGAATTTAATAATTCTTTTACAGTTACATAGTTTTAACTTTTATCTATCAAACAGTGAAATAATTTTTGCAATAGGTCAAGTAGTTTTTGATATAATCTCCACCTTAAAAACTCTCCTGTACACCTTTCTCTGTGTTCCACCGTACCTCTGGAATTAGCGCATATAATACGGCGATCGATGAGCCGCCTAGCCGTCTAATGAAGTTGTTAGGTTAATAATATAATAATATAAGTGGTAAAGTTCGTAATAATGTTAAATTTGTTCAGCCTTTTACGTTTTATTGAAAATTTATGGCTGGACTAGATACCTAGTATACCCGTTTATTAATTGTGGTCAAAGGACATCTGTAAAACCAAATGAACGGCAAATATCACAATGTAACTAAATAACAGGTTTGGAATCACTATACCTACCTACTTGGGGTAACGTGCCACCTGAGCGTGCCACGTACCTTGTCAGTTTCCACTTAAATAATGTCAATGCAATTACCTAAGTACATAACATATTTCGTAGGTACGTACCTACCTACTTTGACTCAAAAATAATATATATTCAGTGTAGCTGTATCTATTAGCGAACCAAATAAGATGTTCAGAGAGGGAGATTTATGTAAACGAGGTGTACGGAAACAGTATGAGACATAATTTTTTATTTATTTGAAAAGTCGTAGAACAATAGCTGTTTTGTTACCAATACTGAACACCATCCCTTCGGCTTTCGTTATCCGTAAGTGTCGCCGCACACGGGCCACACGCGACAGCCACAAACGCCGCCACGAGAAGCTAGAAGCTTGTAGCGTGTGGCCGCCACTGGCGACAACCGTGTGCGGCGAGTCCATATAAAATGTATGAAAATTACAGGAAATATGCCAGTGGCGGCGTTTTGTGGCCGGTGGCCGGTGGCCCGTGTGCGGGAGCACTTAGACTTCTGGTACATAACGACATATTATAATCTTATCTGAAAGACCAATAGACGAACATTCTCGATGACATTGACGAATGAAAATATCAAAATGGAAATAAGATCGCAGCAGATGGAAGTCCGTCGTCAATCTACGAGAAACGGTGTGAGTTTATATTACTTATTTAAAAGAAGTTTCTACAATGTTCATACCTATTTGTAACATAGTGAAACGATGAACATGCATGGTGTGTGTCGCCGGTTCCGCATGAAGGATAAAGTTTAGATTACTAAAAATAGTAATAGTTGTGTAATACCTAGTTCTTAATTGTGTCATCAGTTAGTAATCATATTTTAAAAGATGTGCTGCTGAGCGTTTTTTACCACTTTTTCTCCTCAGCGTTGGCACCTTTTCCTTGCAAAGTGATGTAAATGTAAATTCAAAAAAATATGTTTAAGTGCAACAATGTACACAACGTGCTTACCTACTTGCAATAAAGAAATTTGACTTCGACTTTTGTGAAAGAAATTAGATTTGATTCTCTGTGGCGGGAAGGTTTTCGCATTAGTTAGGGAAATCCTATCGGTCCAGTAGTCTTACTATCAGTAAGTCTACTGGGAAGAAAATTCCCAGTAGACTTACTGTAGGTAAGGCTACTGTGAACGCGAACGGGCGGAGAAATGTAACAATAACAATGGAAAGGGTGATAATGTAAATATGATTTTACAAAATCGCTAACCATTAGAGACGGTCGTTTGGCGTGTATAGACACGATTCGCTGGTTAGATAGTACACATCAAAACAAGTGTAGCACTGGACTTTGGCCGTTCTTATTATCTGCGGCGTAAGAGTTGAAATCGAACTGCAAGTGTTGCCATTGATCTGCTGTTGTTCGAACCTAGAGTGCGAGAGGCGTTTTGGTCCCACTTTGGAAAATTTCCGATTCGTCCCACCCTCAAGTCTCATCCGATCCTCGGTAGGTACCTACCTAATGAAAGTTTTCTTTATTTATTTATTTAACACAATATCTTTACAAGTATCCGCATTATGTATGCAGACAAATACAAGAAACATAATAAGTATTGATATTATTTAATCATCCTTTTTATTTTGCTTATTCCTACTAGTTCAGTTGCCCAGTTCAGTTGAAAAAATTTCCCTTTTGTTCAGTTGAAAATAAGACTACTTTTGCGCCCGCTTTCATTTTTAGTTTTCCGTGCCTCTAAAAGTAAAAAGGGATCCCTTATAGGATCACTTTGTTGTCCGTCGGTCTGTCTGTCCGTCTGTCTGTCTGTCAATACCTATATCTCAGAAACGCGGGATGGATCAACTTGAAATTAATACCAAATACTCAAGTCTGCAACCTCATGCAGCCTCATCAACCTTCTACGTTAACGCACTCAAAAATTATTGCCTTATATGTCCAATTTCGGCGCATAAGTATATGTATGAAAACGCAAAAAACTCAAAACCTTATACTACTTCCCGTTGACCTAGAATCATGAAATTTAGCTAGAATTTAGCACAAGTAAAGGAAAAATCCGAAAACTGTAAATTTGAAATTACATCCCTCCACAAATATTTTATTGTTATTACAAACTTATATTTGCAGATGATCAACTAATCAGGACTACCTATGTCGATGTACGGATATAATATTTTCATAATGGCAAAGTTAAGTTGGTCTCTAAATCTAGTTTGTCTTTTCGTGAGAGTAAAGTTACGGGGTAAAGTAAGTTGCGTTGCAAGCCTCGGTTTGCGAGGCCGACTCGCATTTGGCCGGGTTTTTTTCAAATGATCCGCCTTAATTCACTAATTGCAGACCCTTTCAAATAAGTTTATTTGTACTTAAACCGGTTAATTCCTTGTGTGAATTGAATATACGGTATTTCATAACACCTAGAAGTAAAATCTCAAATTTTCAACGAGAAACAATGAGTACTTTGCGACATAACGAATTTTCATTACACCGTATAGCAGAATGGCCACTACTTGTCATAGTGATGTGTCGAGGATCTACAAACGGTTTTTGGAGACACAGGATATTGCAATCGACCCAGATTACGCAGACCAAGGCCTATAACTGGAAGTCAATTCCGGTATATTCAAACATTAGCTCGCGGTATTGTGTTGCAAATCTTTTTTTGAGTAGTGTAAACATAACGGTAATATGAAAGCGGAAGAACTGGGTATATTTAGTTTAACAATAATAACAGCAGTGTTTAATTTATACAAACACTGCCAAATTACCTTTGAATGTTAAGTCTCTAGAATTTAGGATCCCACCAAAAAACTAGAAAACCCATCAAGGAATGAACAGACAGAGGGTAATACTTACCTAAGTCGAAGAAGGAAATTCATTTTGATAGATGACCTTGCTAGGTTGGTATTGAAAAATGTAATGTTAGTAACCCAGCATTGTTATGAATAAAGGCGTTTGAATTTTTTTCAATATTCTGTATTGGGTAGGTAATAAAGTAACAAACTATATTTATTCTAGGGTTCGGTCGATATTGGACACATGGAGAGTAATTCTCGTCGAATTGTCACTTCTTTATATTATTAATGGACTCGACAGTTCGTCATTTGCCAATGTCAAGTTACAGATCATAGTCTTCTCTATCCCTCCAGAGGAGTTGCCGTTGCGTTGTCACTCTGGACGAATCAGCTCGACAGTCACGTTCACTCCCGAGCTCGTAGTGAGACTCTTGACTTTAGCACGAAACTTCAGATCTTGCACAAATTGACAACCGTCGTTTCCCGCCATTTAATTGCTCAAAAAATTTAATCCTGTTTGTGATTAAAATGCTACAGAATCCTGCATATCGTTATCCGTGTCTGGCTTACGCATTAGCACTTTGCTCGTTTTATTTAAATCCACAAATCTCTTGCATATCTGTGTTAGTCAATGCTCAACCGACTTATTGTTTGCTGTAGAGGAATTTAAAATGTTGACATTACCATCTTTGCATTATAAGAAGCTTAGTAGTGACCGTGCGAGTATATACACCTAGTACCCATCACCCAATACACCATCATAATCGGTACAGATTGTAATGGATTTTAATGTTGAAAACGGGGTTGAAAAATTTAGGCAGTCACCATTCATCAACTGGACACGAGGGGCTGGACTCATGCGTGTTCAGTTGGTTAAACACAAAATAGTAACATTTGTTTTTTTACGAACTGCACACGCTACGATTTCTACGCGTGTCCATTATATCACTTCTTAGTTGTCGCCAACTGGATACATTGCGATTTTAATACAAAAAATAGGACAATCGAGTAGAAAATTGCTGAGAGTTTTGGTTCTTTCTTAGAAACTACTTTAGAAAAGATGAATAAACCTGTGGCGGTCAACTAGATAGCAAAAAAGTTTAGTTTATCAGCCGTAAAACGTAGTACTTACAACTACCTAAGTAGTATTTAAATTTATGTACTTTTTACATTGAAAGTTTTTATATAATAGTTCAGTAGGTAGGGTATAAGTCCTAAGTTCAGCCCCTCTCCGTACTCATCTTTTTCTCACTTGAAACTCACACAAATAGAGTATTAATCACGTCATCGTCGTAATGTGTAGATGAATCGATTCCTTAGTACCTTACTGGTCGACATGCACGCTCTTGCATTGACGTATCACATCGCCGAGAAATGAACATGCCAGATTCTGCCCCACCATCAACCGCAAGTTGTACAAGATAACGAATTAATGTAAAAATATCTCATTTTTTTTTTTAAAATTATTGGTTTAAAATAAAGATTTGTACAAGTAGCGATTTGAAAAAAAAAGATTAATTAAGAAATCGAAGCGATTTATTCATTGTTTTTGTTATTTTTCTATAGGAGTTGCGAGAGTAGTAGAAAATGATACTGATTATGATTATGCAACATGAAACCTGTAATAAGTCTCCAATAAAATGATAGGTACAGCTTAAATGGTCACGTAGTTTTGTAGGTGGGGCAAAGCTCCATTGAAATGTGGCAATGTCTTTTGGTTCTTATGTGCATGACGTTAAGGTTCGGAATTCAAATATATGCTAAGCATTTATTTTATTCGGCAAATCCAAATGCTATGCAAGGACCTATTTCGCAACATCGCCGTGTAAAATTAGTTTTACCGCTTTATTGTACCTACTTACTTAAAATGACAAGAGAGTGAAGATCAACTAATAAACATTACCGGAGATAATATTAAAAAAATATAAGATGTGAGAATTTGCCCACCGCGGTTACATTTAAATTGCACCGCCTTTAATATAACATTGTATAAATATAATGTAAATCATCCTTTCAGTGGGTGAATTCTATTATAAAAACTGTACAAAGTGCAAAATGTTATACATTTGATGTAATTTGTGCTTGATTTTCACCCTTATGTTAACGGTTAAAGTATTTGGGCTGAGTACGACTATACTGACCCCTTGCGTGCCGAGAGGGCGGAGTATTGGCAAAACGGGTGTTTTTCTACAAAAGATTTTTAAAATAATTATTGGAATACTAATTTTACATTTTTTCACTTTATTCGAAAAGTCTAACAAATAAGCTATCGATTAATATTTTCTTCATACTTTATTGTCAAATATTACACGAACTACACAATCTGCAAGTTAGAATTTCCAATAATAGGCTGACGATTGGGTACTTTACCCTATCTACACTAACGATAAAGACTCTTCAACCTTTAGATCCTCTGTAGTTAAAAAATATCGGTAAAGTATCATTTAAAGAAGGTAATTATAAAAGATAGGTAGGTAGTTATATGATAAAAAAAGTATTTAAAGTTGTGAACCCACTAAACAAAAAATTTGCGGGCTGACTGTTTGCCTCCCATACCTATACATATTTAGATGTATCGGTCATACAACGCGTAAACTGTACTTTTTTGACAGTCAATTGTAAACTGTTTGTAATTATACCAACTAATGGGTCCTCCGCCTAAAAGTGCGGATGCGGTAGGTAGGACGGAAAGTGAAGGTAGATAAAGGACTTTCCCCGTAGTGCGAGAGTTTATGTTTGAGGTAGGTATCTATCTAATGTTAATATTATAGAAGGACACGATATCAATCGGGTTGGGTTCACACACGTACACGATAACAATCAAGGTGTTGTTCACTTACCGATAGGTATAAGCCATTAAAAAAAGTTCGCAGATGCAATAAGATTTTTCGCCAGGCATATCACATATTATACCTACCTACATAAGATCCACTTTTGTAGATACTTAATACATACAACATTATATGCGCCTCCACTGAATTCCAATCTAACGGCATCTTATTTCGTTCGATACTCATTCTTATTACTTACCTATATCATATTATTAGCTATGTATTATCCCCCTGATGACCAGCTATCTACGCGGTTAGCTTATAAACGTGATTTAAAGTTAGTCGCATGGTTTAAGCCTATACCGTCTCTTTCTAACTTAATGTTTCTTAACGATGTGTGAAATGGACAAAAGCACGACTTAAGGAAAGTGAGGTTAAATAGGTATATGGTTAACAGCAGTCTAACATTTAATTTTACTTAGTTTTGGCAGTTTCCAATTAACTTACTGAACTAAATGACAGGATTATATTAGCACGTAGACAGGCAGGTAACTCGTCATTACGTTAATGTTAATGTTAATTATGTTAGGTATATAATTTTCCTTGTTGCCAATTTTGAGAGAAAACTAAGAATAATTAATTATCCACAGGCTGCAACCAAGTTAAACCGGGTTTTATTAAATTAAAGTTTTGTAATGATTCCTAATTAACATAAAATTGTGATAATTTAACCTAACATACTTTGCAGGTCCTTTGAATTTATACAGAAGCAATTTACAGCCTTCATCCTTTTATTCTTAACATTTTTTATACTTTATACATTTATTTTATATAATTTTTTTTTATTTCCGAAGCAATAGGTAGATTTCTTATTAGTGAAAGTAGCTATTATACGGGATGTAACGAAAAGGCTATAGTAAGCCGAAGGGATGAGTAAGATAGATAAGTAAGTAAAATAGACTAGCGTACCGAGGCTTCCGCGCAACGCAATTTACTTAATCCTGATTAGTTGATCATCTGCAAATATAAGTTTGTAATAACAATCCGTATGATGAGGTCTACGCTCCGACCTAACCTGCAACAGATCATAACCGGCTCCGATAAATTTCAGCTGGAGCTGAAGAATAGATTCGATGTCTTGGAAACCACAATTGACGTTGACCAGGCGTTTGACACAGTGGTGAAGACCATCAGGGACGTAGGCGTAAGGTTTTGCAGGTCGCAACGTACTGGCACGAAGTCTAAGCTCTCAGTGGAGACTCTGGATCTTATGAAGGAAAGACGTGAAAAGGCTACGCAAATCTCTCAGACAGAACAGCGGACCCTCAACAAGCATGTAAGGAAGCTTATACGTCGTGACCTTCGTCGCTCCAATACACGCCGCATACAAGAGGCAATTGAGCAAAATCGAGGGTCAAAAGTATTCATGCAGCAGTTGGGGAGAAGCCATCTGACCAAACTGAAGTCGGCGAATGGCAGAACCGTCACTTCCAAACCAGAGATACTCGCTGAGATCGAAGACTTCTACGGCCGATTGTACGCACCTCACGCACCGCAACCTGAGCCTAGTACCGATGATCCCCGAGCCACGCTAACACGCCATTTTACCGAAGACCTGCCTGATGTGAGTCTTGACGAAATCGGACTGGCTCTCAAACAGCTTAAGAATGGAAAAGCCCCCGGTGAAGACGGGGTTACATCTGAGCTCCTGAAAGCAGGTGGTACTCCTGTCCTGATGGAGCTACAGAAGCTTTTTAACTCCGTCTTACAGAGTGGGAGAACTCCGAAGGCATGGCACAGGAGCATCGTTGTCCTGTTTTTCAAGAAAGGGGACAAAACCCTATTTAAAAACTATAGACCTATCTCTCTCCTGAGTCATGTATACAAGCTGTTTTCGAGAGTCATTACGAATCGTCTTGGACGGAGATTTGACGACTTCCAGCCCCCGGAGCAGGCCGGGTTTCGCGGAGGATATGCCACCATAGACCACATCCACACAGTGAGGCAGATTATACAAAAGACAGAGGAATACAATCGGCCCCTGTGTCTTGCATTTGTGGACTATGAGAAAGCATTTGACTCTATCGAAACCTGGGCTGTTCTGCAGTCCTTGCAGCGATGCCAAGTAGACTGGCGATACATCGAGGTGCTGAGATGCCTGTATGACGCCGCCACAATGACCGTCCAAATCCAGAACCAGCAAACAAGATCTATCCAGTTGCGTAGAGGTGTGAGACAAGATGTTATATCACCGAAACTCTTCACAAACGCGCTGGAAGATGTCTTCAAAACACTGGACTGGAATGGACGTGGCATCAGTGTAAATGGCGAGTACATTTCACACCTTCGGTTCGCCGATGATATAGTGGTCATGGCTGAGTCGCTGCAGGATCTGCAGACAATGCTGGATAGCCTTAATGCTGCTTCTCGCCGTGTCGGACTCGGGATGAATTTGGATAAGACCAAGATCATGTTCAATGATCTGGTCGTCCCGGAACCAATAGTAGTCGATGCCACGGTCCTCGAAGTTGTTCAGAAATATGTCTACTTAGGACAAACTCTGCAGCTGGGTAGGAACAACTTCGAGAAAGAGAGTGACAGGAGAATTCAGCTGGGCTGGGCAGCGTTTGGGAAGCTACGTCATATCTTCTCGTCTTCAATACCACAATGCCTAAAAACTAAGGTCTTCAACCAGTGCGTCCTACCAGTGATGACCTACGGAGCCGAAACGTGGACATTGACGGTGAGACTGGCCCACAGGTTCAAGGTCGCTCAGCGAGCTATGGAAAGAGCTATGCTTGGAGTTTCTCTGTTAGATAGAATAAGAAACGAGTATATCCGCCAGAAGACAAAAGTGGTTGACATTGCTCATAGAATCAGTAAACTGAAGTGGCAGTGGGCTGGTCACATCTGTCGTAGAACCGATAACCGATGGGGTAGACGAGTTCTCGAATGGAGGCCACGAACGGGTAAACGTAGTGTGGGACGCCCCCCGACCAGATGGAGGGATGACCTTCGCAAAATGGCTGGCAGGGACTGGATGCAGAGGGCCGAGAGTAGGGTTGATTGGCGCGCTTTGGGAGAGGCCTACGTCCAGCAGTGGACTGATACGGGCTGATGATGATGATGATGAATAACAATAAAATATTTTTGGAGGGATGTAATTTCAAATTTACAGTTTTCGGAATTTTTTCCTATACTTGTGCCCTAGTTTCTTGCCAAATTTTATGATTCTAGGTCTACGGGAAGTACCCTATAGGTTTGGAAATTTTTGCGATTTCATACAAATATGCGCCAAAATTCGATATAAACGGCCATATCTATTTATTGCGTTAACGTAGAAGGTTAATTTTTTCACGACCGCTAAAGGTTGCAGACTTGAATATTTGGTATTAATTTCAATTTGATACGTCCACGAGCATCTGAGATATAGGTCTTGACAGACAGACGGACAGATAGACAGACAGACGGACAACAAAGTGATCCTATAAGGGTTCCATTTTTGCTTTTGAGGCACGGAACAGTAAAAATATTTCAGATGCATATTCAGCATGATTACGGGAGTTGATGCAATAAACTATCAGTCAACTACCCTATTGATGTAGCAGTGCCTATATGAGAAATTACTGATTTGATATAAAACAAAACCCTATTGTCAATCCTACCAAATAGTCCCGAATTATCATCAATAGAGGCGCATACTTATTTCTTTACTTACAAACCTGTCTTTAATTTTGAATCAAGTAAAAGTTCAAAGTTTCCTACCTATCTACACTTAATCCGGCCCTGGTATCTTCCTCAGATCAGGAAATAAGAGTATATTCCTATATTACAATGGTATTTTTTTTACAGATATTGATGTTTATTGATTTACAATATTAGCGTGATACCACAAATTACTTATTATGTAACTTGGGATGGCAATCGCATATAAAGTTGCGGTACATTAAACAATACTTAACATTATTGTTTACTACTTTACCCAACATTTCTAATTTTGGTTTAATCGCTTACCTATACCTACAGGTAATTAATACGCAAACCAACAAAAAAGATTTTATTCAGTGTGCAATCAGGTACTTAACTTTTTTGTACAATGTAATGTAAAAAAGACATCTTACCATATTTCATTAATTTGTAGCGTTTAGGTAGGTATTTACAGTATAGAAACGGAGAATTTTAAAATCTATAACACAATACATCAAACGACCTACTCTAAATACCTAGGTATACCCAAAGCCGATAAACTCCAAATGGTACGGCACATAATACACATTAGCTTCAATAATGTGCCTATGTAAGAATACCTACCTATCTAAGAATGTCATCGGTATTATTTTCATTGTCCAATTCTTAAATAATCTACTCGATTTACGTACATTATCGAAGTTTCTGCTAAACTCCACATATAAATGGATTGCCAAATACCGAAGGTTAACTTTGTAGCGAGCGAACACCGGTCACCGTTATGTAAAAGTTTGGGACTTGTAAAAACTTACTGTTTTGGCAAGTAGAACAGTGATGGTCGCGAACGTCGACGGCGAACGGCCACGAACAACCTCGCACAAGCAATCTCCGAAACCAACTGCGTGTGCGCAGCCTCAACAACAGATAATATAAAGTTGATTCCAAAACACGTCGTTTACCTACCTAAATACCATATACCTACTCAAATTAATTAAATCCGTCCAAAGTTTGTCCGCTGTATTAAGTCAGCACATCACCAGGTGTGTGGATGCTTTCATTTATAATAAAGCCGTCGCGCAGTTTAACTATAGGTACCTACCTTTATATTAACTGTGTGTTATTTAATTTTTACCATGTAAGGTGCGTGAAATATTGTATATTAGGTAGGTATGTCGATTATGTAGTGCGATCTACATAGAGATTATTTAGATTCTTTTACATTTTACCAAGTGGCACAATCTGTCGCATATTTTTGAAGGCTTGCAGTAGATTAGATACGATAGCATTTGCTTCACCTAAGGCGAAACTTAGGATTCAGGTATTATGCAGCTAGTGTCATGTCTAAATATTAACTGTACATAACCTAATTTACCGAATGATTAATTAGGTGTATTAAATCCCTAGATTGGCCATGCACCGATATGTTTTAATAGGGTTTTCGAGATTTGTAGGCACTTTATAGCGATTGTTCTCTGTTGTCAAATCAAAATATAATGTGTGAAATTAGGACATTGCCCCATTAAAACTGCTAGTACGGGGGCGTACTGCAAAAAACTTACGTCATCAGACACCAAGATGGGACCCATATGGGGTGGTTAGCTGATGGATAAGCTTCTCAATTATATAGGGTTGCCTGAGCTAAACCTGGAGCGTTTTGTGTAGGAGGCAAAATGAGTGTTGATTTTTTGGCAAAATTTACGTCATCGGGTACCAACATGTGACCTTGCACATTAGTTGAAGCTCATCAAGGACTACTTAAAAAAACTAGGTTGCCTCATCCTATCTTGGAGCTTTTTGGATCCGGCCAGATTTAGTGGTTGTAAAAAAAAAGAAATTTACGTCATCGGGTACCAAGATGAGAATCATACCATGGGATAGTCCTAGTGTTCTAACTCATAAAAAAAATGGGTTGCCTGGCCTCAGCCTGGAGCATTTCTTTTCAGGCCATGTTTAACGTTGCATGGACGACCCACTACTAAGTCCCAAAATCGATCCAAATTTAGCGCGAGGATCCATGGTTTTTTTATATGTTGTCAGGACCCCTAAGAGTAGTTTATGCCCAAATTTGCAACACTGTATACCTTGTGCTATTTCCATGGTGCTCGAAAAACTGCGTAATTCTGGCACCATTTGCAGATTTTTCGAAATAAGTACCTTGAGGAAGCTTTTTCGGGTATCTTCATTATTTAAGCTTATAAAGTTAACTAAATCTGCTACAATTTGGACCTAACACCAGCTCTCTACGTCTGTTGGCTTCATAGATACAGGCTGTCAAAGATTAACATTTTCATCCGTAAAGTCATTTATTTTGCAGATTTTTCTAAATAAGTGCTTTAAGGAACCGTTTTGTGGTATCTTCGTTGTATACGCTCATAAAGTAAACTAAATCTGCTACAATTTAAGCCTAACATAGACTATCTAGGTCTATTGGTTACAGAGCTAGAGCTAGTCGAAGATTAGTAGTTTATCCATAACGTAATTTTTCCGGTACGGTCACATTCTAAGACGCACTGCAAAAAAGTTACGTCATATAGAGCCATAAAAATCACACCATGGGATAGTTCTAATTACCTAAATCATAAAAAAATAGGGTTGCCTGGCCTCAGCTTGGAACATTTCATTTCCGGCCATGTTTAATGCTACATGGTTGACCTATAATAAAATTTATTTATGGACAAAAATGATAATCTTCGACTGGCTATATTTCTGAATGCAATGGACCAGACGCCAGGCAACCCTGGTCTTTTATGATTTAGACAATTAGAACTATCCCATGGTGAGGTTTTTATGGACCTATATGACGTAACTTTTTATCAGTGCGTCTTAGAATATGACGCTACCTGAAAAATCATTTTATTGACAAAACAGTTACTTTTCGACTGGCTACATCTCTGCAACTAATGTACCTAGAAAGCGGTTGTTTTGCTCAAATTGTAGCCGATCTAGTTAGCTTTATAAGTGAATACTAGAAAGATACTCAAAAACGCTTCCTTAAGGTACTTATTTGGGAAAATCTGCAAAATAAATCACATTATGGAAAATAATGATAATCGTCGACTGGCTCTATCTCTGCAACCAAAGTTCATAGAAGGCTGGTGTTCGGCTTAAATTGTAGCAGGATTATTTTACTTTACAATAGTATACAATGAGGACACCTTAAAACGTTCCTTTAAGGTACTTATTTCGAAAAATCTTCAATAAGTGCAAGTATTTCGCAGTTTACCGATCACCATGGAAGTAGCGCAGGGTATACAGGGTTGCGAAGTTAGGTATAAAGTACTCTTAGGGGTCCTAACAATACGCAGTATGTATACCCTGTGCTACTTCCATAGTGCTCGTTAAACAGCGAAATTCTGGCACTTTTCAATTTTCTCGAAATAAGTACCATAACGAAGCGTTTTCGGATATCTTCACTATATATACCCTTATAAAGTTAACTAAATCTGCTACAATTTGGGCCTAACACCAGCTCTCTAAGTCCATTGGCTTCAGAGATATAGGCAGTCTAAGATTACCATTTTCATCTATAATACGATTTCTTTTGTAGATTTTTCGAAATAAGTACCTTAAGGAAGCCTTTTTGGGGTATCTTCATTATATACTTATAAAGAAAACTAAATCTTCTACAATTTAAGCATAACACCGGCTCTCTATGTCCATTGGTTGCCGAGATAGAGCTAGTCGAAGATTATCAGTTTTGTTCATAACGTAATTTTTCCGGTACATACAAAGACGCACTGCAAAATAGTTACGTCATATAGTCCCATAAAAATCACACCATGGGATAGTCCTAGTGTCCTTACTCGTAAAAAAATTGGGTTGCCTGGCCTCAGCTTGGAGCATTTCTTTTCCGGCCATGTTTAATGTTGCACGGACGACTTACTGCTAAAGTCTAAAATCTATCAAAATTTCGCTCGTAGATATATGGTTTTTATATATATTAGACCCACCTCAATTCGGTCCCGTTGCAAAAAATGTTTTAAGCTGATCTCTTCTACCAAGATCTGCTGATTTCTTATTTCGGATAACGCCACGCCCGCCAGTATTGAAAATAGCTACGGACAAAAATGCTAATCTTTGAATGGCTCTATCTCTGCAACCAATGGCCCTAGAGAGCTGGTCTTAGGCTCAAATTATGCACATTTAGTTTACTTTATAATCACATATAATAAAGATACCCCAAACTCTCTTCCTCGGGTACATATATCGAAAAATCTGCCAAAAATGCCAGAACATTGCAGTTATCGAGCACCATGGAAGTTGCACAGTGTCTACAGGGTTGAAAACTTAGGCATAAAATACTCTTAGGTATCCTAACAATATATATAAAAACCATGTATCTACGAGCGAAATTTTGATAGATTTTAGACTTTAGCAGTAAGTCGTCCGTGCAACATTAAACATGGCCGGAAAAGAAATGCTCCAAGCTGAGGCCAGGCAACCCAATTTTTTTACGAGTAAAGACACTAGGACTATCCCATGGTGTGATTTTTATGGCTCTATATGACGTAACTTTTTTGCAGTGCGTCTTAGAATGTGACCGTACCGGAAAAATTACGTTATGGATAAACTACTAATCTTCGACTAGCTCTAGCTCTGTAACCAATAGACCTAGATAGTCTATGTTAGGCTTAAATTGTAGCAGATTTAGTTTACTTTATGAGCGTATACAACGAAGATACCACAAAACGGTTCTTTAAAGCACTTATTTAGAAAAATCTGCAAAATAAATGACTTTACGGATGAAAATGTTAATCTTTGACAGCCTGTATCTATGAAGCCAACAGACGTAGAGAGCTGGTGTTTGGTCCAAATTGTAGCAGATTTAGTTAACTTTATAAGCTTAAATAATGAAGATACCCGAAAAAGCTTCCTCAAGGTACTTATTTCGAAAAATCTGCAAATGGTGCCAGAATTACGCAGTTTTTCGAGCACCATGGAAATAGCACAAGGTATACAGTGTTGCAAATTTGGGCATAAACTACTCTTAGGGGTCCTGACAACATATAAAAAAACCATGGATCCTCGCGCTAAATTTGGATCGATTTTGGGACTTAGGAGTGGGTCGTCCATGCAACATTAAACATGGCCGGAAAAGAAATGCTCCAGG
Source organism: Tachystola acroxantha (assembly GCA_963506565.1). NCBI lineage: Eukaryota > Metazoa > Arthropoda > Insecta > Lepidoptera > Oecophoridae > Tachystola > Tachystola acroxantha. Next base: position 12,072,275 of record OY735870.1, on the reverse strand, counting down.
CTGAGGCCAGGCAACCCATTTTTTTTATGAGTTAGGACCAAGGGCGTCGCCAGCCGATGGCCCAGGGGGGGGGGCAAGTCGATATAAATTACAGCTGTGTGTGGAACAGGCGACGACGCGGCCGCGTGGACGGAATAGGAGAGACAGTAGCACTCTCCTCTCCCCGCTCGCTCTCGCCTCATCGCCTTTCCAGTACCTGACTAAGGACTTTGCATTGGGCTGGATATTTTTTCTAATCTCTAGGGGGGGGCAGCTGCCCCTACTGCCCCCCCCTGGCGACGCCCTTGGTTAGGACACTAGGACTATCCCATGGTATGATTCTCATCTTGGTACCCGATGACGTAAATTTCTTTTTTTTTACAACCACTAAATCTGGCCGGATCCAAAAAGCTCCAAGATAGGATGAGGCAACCTAGTTTTTTTAAGTAGTCCTTGATGAGCTTCAACTAATGTGCAAGGTCACATGTTGGTACCCGATGACGTAAATTTTGCCAAAAAATCAACACTCATTTTGCCTCCTACACAAAACGCTCCAGGTTTAGCTCAGGCAACCCTATATAATTGAGAAGCTTATCCATCAGCGAACCACCCCATATGGGTCCCATCTTGGTGTCTGATGACGTAAGTTCTTTGCAATGCGCCCCCGTACTATGCCTAATAAAACAAGCACTCAACGGACCGTGACAGCTGTAGGTAACTAGTTATGCATGAGCATGGTACGGACAACAGCAGATCAATGGTAACACTTGCAGTACGATTTCAACTCTTACGACGTAGATAATAAGAACGGTCAAAAGTCCAAAGTGTTACACTTGATGTGTTTTGATGTGTACAAACGGATACCTATAATAATCTCTGGCCACCCTGCAAGTGATAAATTTATAAACCTACCTGAGTCTTATAGGACTAGCTATTATCAATGTTTGTTTCATTTATTGTACAGATACCTATACAATACATCAGGAAACAAGAATAAATAACTATTGCTCAGTAAATAAAGTACCTACCTACCTAATTAATGTAGGTAGTAGGTACCTACACACAGGGCAAATGGTCAATTGAGTTGAGACATGCATTGTACCTGACGATATAATTAACGTACCTAAGTTAATGTAATGTTAGTACCTACATTATCCTATTGACTTGAGATATGACGGGGTTGAGTTAGATAACATCTTATATCTGGATAGGTATAGTACGTAATAGGAACATCTGGTCGGCTGGTCCGTTAGGGCCGGCGTACAACGTCACGGCGCGGCGTCGTGCCGTTGCATGGCGCGGCGTGTCAAAGCGTCTGCCGGCACCGTCTACCGCGGTGCGCGATGTCGGCCGGGGCGCGGCGGCCGGTCACAGGCGGACAACATTCGTGCCTGCGGACGGCGGCGTCGTCGTCCGCCGGCGCCGTTCTGTTGTACGCTAGCTCTTAGCCCGTCATACGTTAAGCTGGGATGTGCGACGGACTGACAACGAACCAGCTAACCCTTTTATAAATTCCGGTTTACGGTTTTTTGTTAATTTATTGTTTAATAACATTTTTAAAAGTAGGCGAGGTGCTTGCTGTGGGACGCGACCTGTGTCAGTACATTCGCGGCCTGCCACCTGGGCCGCACGACGCGTACGGCCGGGGCAGCAGCGGAGTTCGCAGCCGCCAGGAAGCGCGAAAAGTATGCCGCTCTCCAGCAAAATTATCTGTTTGTTCCGTTCGCGGTGGAGACGACGGGTTGCTGGGGGGCGGATGCCATACAATTTGTCGCAGACATTGGCCGTCGCCTTAGAGAGAGGGGTTGTGACTCTCGCTCCGGGTCCTACCTGGTGCAAAGGTTAGCCATAGCTATTCAGCGCGGTAACGCCGCAAGCGTTATGGGTACCTTTGCACCGGGTATGACAAGGGGCGGGTTATTTGACTGACGAAGGTTTACCGGATATTTTAGTTTTAAGTTTGACATTGTACTACTATATTTACAATGAAATTTATCATATCTCTAGTATTAAAACTACATACAATATAATGGAGCCATATTAATTCAAATTATGACAAAATTTATAAATCGTTCTAATTTCCGGCTTCAACAATATAAGTGAGTGTTATCCGTTCCGTTTGTACTTATAAAAGGTATAAATAAATTAATAATGAAATTTTTTTTCTTTTTCGCAATTTTTCAAACTTTTGAAGTGTGAAACTTTAAAGTAGGCACATGTGAAATCTACTTTCCCATCTTAGGCGAAACCACGTATGGTTTGTATGCCGATGGGGATATAATAGATACCTAGTTGTAAACGGAGAAATACATACATATAAATATAATATATTATAGCTACATCCGTGCCTTTAGCGATTTGATTTAATTTCCTGTACGGAATAAGTAAAAAATAATGTCATATATGACTGTAGATATGGAGTTGAAATTGGGTACTTATGCAGTTTTGAAATAAATACAAAAATACTTATTTAATTGGCACGTCTCCAAACGCAACACCTAGCGCCCAATGTGTACTCGCCCTAAGTATCGAGGAGTCGATATGGTTTAAGTCATGGTTTAAGGATTTCACGCCATACAAAATCGGCAACTGAAAGCAACCGTTGAGTAGTTTTTATAGGTAAGAGCCCAGGGTCTCAAGAAATAAGACTCATTTACATAATGATCAGAACAAAAGAGGACTTATGGATGAGGGAAATGTTTTAGCTTTCAGTAAGTCCATTGCCTAGTTCCATAATGGAAATCTACCTAGTGGGATTTTTTTTTATCACGATAGTTTTTGACGCTTCTTGATCACGGGACTGACTTAGGTATGCCAAAAAAACCAAGTCGTTTTATGTTTTGCTTTAATAATAATTAATTGCAAAACAAATATTTAACACTTAAGTGCCAATGTATAATTTCTAGGGATATATCAGTCATCCTATTTTGATCATGGAAAGAAAAAAACTAAAAGAAACAAATACGACGTACAAATTTAAATAATTTCATTCATTGAACATGATATAAAAATACATGTTATTAAATATAAATTTTTATATCTATATTTGTATTATTGTGACTAGGTCGTCTTTTAGCGTAGTTGGTTTAGGTCTAAGCTAAGTGTTATATTAAACATGAAGTGTCATGTCCCCGAGACGATGTACCGGCCACATACACTCGCAACCAGCGGGGATCACCATGGTTCTGGTCTCCCAACAGTCACTGAAAAGGAAATATCAGTTTATTCGTAAGAAAATTCATAGACATTACTTCCATACGCTGGTCTTATCAACAGTTTACCAGATTCGCAACTCACCAGATTCTCAATTCAGCAGATTCGTATCTAACCAGATTTACAACAATTTTCACTTAAATAGGGAGTGTTTTTGATATGGAGGTGCATATGTCGCAGTCAACTGGTTGGAATAGACGTGCGATTGAACAGCTAGCTCGTTGATTGAACGACGGCATCCAATCAATCAAAAAAAAATGTAAGTTCTTGATGCAATACAAAAATTCATTATTAATTAATATAATGTATAATCAAATAATAATTATTTTTACCTATTGTGTATAATGTAGCTTCTTAAATTCGTTTTTCGATAGATACCCAACCATTTCACTTGTCACCAGAGCCATTAGATACGACTACTATCTACTTATATTTGGTTTGTTTACAATAACTATGAACAGCGATCAGATTTCAACACGTGTCAGATAATATTAAATTGACGTCATCAGTCACTACAACAGTCTCTAAAAGATATAATACTTTACCTAGAATATCGTCTTCTAGTCAAATGGATAGTTTTGTTCCACTGGACACACGAAAATCCCAGGCTTGAGCATATCTAGAAAAGGAATAAGTATGTAATAAACTTATTAAAGAAAAAAATATGTTTCTCTTTTATTATTATTATTGAACTGTTACAGTTTAACTTGTTATTTATTTCTTTGTGAACCCTCGCTGTCTTTATTTCCATACGATATTTCCATCGAACTCTAAACAACCACAAAGATAAACCCATCTGGGGTTTAACTGTGGTTTAGACTTGTTTTACTTATAAGTATACTTACTGTAATATTTTATTCAATAAATCAAAAATAAAATCACCCGGAGGGTGTGTAAAAGAAATTGCCTAAGGCGATAGGTAGGTCTGTGCTCTATCGCCCCTCTCATCTCATCTCAGATGGGGACTGATCTAATATTGTATACTAAACCAATGTAATCTTAGTGTGCAAATAAAGTAAGTTCTTATATTTAATTTATTTCGATTATTTTGTTGTTAGGAAATAGGTACTATCTCAGATTTCTCTGAGGGTACTGTGTGGTTTTAATTTTAATTGCTAACGCAATCTAACCTAGGACCTACTTCATTCGTAACACCCATATCTTCGACAGAACTTGTAGTACATCTAACTTCTTCGTAATATGCTGGTCGATATTCGTACTCATTAGTGTTGAGCCTTCGAATCTTCCTTTCGAGGTGGCAAATGGGGTAGTGCTTCTGAAATATAATAATTAAAACAAATAATGCATTTTTAAATCTGATTAATCATGCAATGCAATGCAACATACGTTGGATAACCTGATAGATATAATTGTAGCGATTGCAGAGTGTCCCACACTAATTTTAACGGTCGCTAAGCGAAGCTTCCCGCTCACTCTTACACGATGTTAGGATTAGGATTAACTTTTGAATAAACTTATCAAATACTCTCAAAATATTGAAGAAAAATGTCATGCGCATGCCTACGCTGATGCATGATACAGTTATTTCATATAAAAATATATTCCTCTAACAAACTGCTACTTAGTGAGAATCACAGGCTCGTTGATTTTAAAGATAGAAAAGACACCATCCACCATGGATCAAAGACGCGTAACAATGGCCCAATATTTTTTGCAAGTTCTCTATTAAAAAATAACGTACTTAAGTTATTTATTAAAAGTAAGTTAAAATTATGAATTCTCACCTCGGTACCCAACTGCCTTAGTCCTCGTTCCCGCGAGGCTTGGATAGACTCCGTATATTCCGGTAGTGACTGTAAAAATAATATACTTCCGGGAAAAGTGCCAATTATAGTACATAACAGTAATACAGAAGCCTTTGGTAGAAGAACAGGTAGGTAGGTATAGGTCAGGTATAGTATAGGTGACATATTTCATATTAGTATGCTATATAAATAATATGCTTTGAGACTACCTCTGCAGGATCTTCGCAGTCCGTGTCTTCTGAAACTCGTTCTCTAACTGTCATACTTTGATGTCTGTTCTGCTTGAGACGGCTGAGTACTGAGTTCAGCACTTTGTCTGGGTTGGGCACGTGTAGCATGTGCTCGATGAAATCTCGAGCCGCATCCTCACCAGAGCCGGAATAGCCGGAGAGAGATGATGCTAAGCACATCGACGTAAGTGCCTGTTCGGGAGAAACGTCATCACATTAAATGCATTATTGCTTCTTCCTTTCTTCTCTATGTTATGAAACTCAACAACCGGCCAACGACCAATCGGTTCTCTCAGATAACTTATCTGTACCGACGCTAGGTTTGTAGCACTATTTTCTCAAATTTTATCGACGTGGCCGAGCCAGCGGAGTATAGATGGTAATGAAGGGAAGATGGCAGTGTGAGAGTGAGGAAGAACAGGGATATTGAAGATTTGATGGTGTCCGAATTCAACATCATCGGCGAATACATCTGCTGCTATAAGATTATATTCTTCTCCAACTGTGTGAACACTACTTCTCAGCCTGTTTCACTATAAATATAGAGATCTAATTTATAGTAAAACTTTGTAAATCCACGGATGTGACAAATAATATTTGTACGGTGGAACATAGAAAAAGGTGTACATGAGAGTTTTTAAGGTCGAGTTTTTCTCAAACACTACTTGACCTATTGCAAAAATTCTTTCACTCTTTGGTAGAAAACAGTTAAAACTATGTAACTGTAAAAGAATTATTAAATTCGGTCCTGTAGTTATTGAGAAAATCTCGCCCTTATTGAGGCCCCTTGCATACTTATCTCTACATACATATGTGTACATGGTGTGTACCTATATAATGAATTTCGTCTGAACGAATTTATAATTCGACTCTACATATACTGTGCCACAAGGTCCATAAAGAACATAGATTATAATGTTAATTAAATGGACATGGAAATAACTTATGGATTGTAATAATATTGAGTATTGAGGTGAATAATATTCGAGCCTATGGAAGTATATCCCACGAATATTCGAGCCAGATTACCATACAACCCTTTTTCTTTTTTCCGTGATACAAACGGTCAAACATACAAAACAAAATTTATATTCTTGGTATCTCACACTTACCTAAGTAAAATTTTGCAAACACAGGCACAGCCTATGATTTTATTATATGAATTCATTCGAAAAACATATTTTGACGAGCCACAACGACCGGACCGGCAATATTTTTTTTCTATTTATATACATACCAGCGAGGAAAATGTTTACACAAATCTATTGTGTCTGTAGATTATGAACCTACCTACCTACATTGGGTCCACAATAAATAATAACCCGAGTGTTAGCTACTTAACCCGTGAAAAATTTATGGAATTTTCACGGGTTAAGTCGCTATCTCTCGGATCATAATTATTTGCAAGTGGCCCATTTAAGTATCTACTTATTTACGTAGGATACGTTCCCCGTTCCAGCGATGCCATCATAGTACATCCACGTCATAGTACAGTACATCCTGTATGGTAGATCATCTCTCTATTGCATTATACATGAATAGCATTAGCCTTGATTCAATATAGGTAGGTAGGTAAGAGATCGGCTAGTCGGCCATAGCCCAGTATAAAAATAAATCAAATTGTATTATAATAAACTCGTTCCGGAGTTAAGCTAAAAATATCATGAAAGTGTGTTATTGTTTTGCAATTTAGCATTGAATACGTAGCGATGCAGACGGTCGTTTGCAAGTTACAGTTATTTTTAGCAGTTGCTCGAGATATTCGTTCGAGTCGCATAATCGCATTCTACTTGGGGGGTAGATTGCACGGGGCGCGGCCGTGCCATCTACGGCTACATAGAACTTAAATTATGGGTACATAATTACATGATACAACCACGGCATGTATCCCTTGCGGACATCAAGGAAAAAACCCCACTCTCTATGAGAGCTTCGTATGCGCGTAATTTCAGTTTTTCTACGAAGGCTACGGCATTAACTACTAAAATTGAACGTCCGAAAAAAATATATAGCGATCTTGGGGTGTCTATTTATAGACTGATGAATACCGAATAACCGATACACGATTGGACAAACATCGCTCGATAGAAAAAAAATCGCAAACATACCCCTTCCATGTCTTTTAAAATAAAAAGTATATCTAAACCCAAATAGTTATTCATACAAAATATATCTCAAAATGTAGGGTACTATAAATACGAGAGCTTGTTTAAAAAAATATAATTTTATTTGGCGTATTTTTATTTCTCTGCCAAAATTCATAAAAATACGAACATCGAGGCACTGCGCCATGCTCTTCACTCCGCCGCTGCGGGGCATCTTGTGTCTCACTCTTGCTTTTGACAACCATATAGCGCCTTAAAGTACTTGTCATTTACACTCTCATCTCTCACACCTAAGTCAGAAAGAGAGATGTTTTTATGTTGGACTTCTATTGGAAATTCAAACAATGGAAAAACAAAATTGTTATATGTGTATGCTGTCTTTAATAAAATTCTTTTTTTTTTTTTTTTCTATAATTTTTTAGGGACTTTTGTACACAAAGTGACGATGCCAATCCCATCGTACCTATTCTAAATTAACTTAAATTTTATAAAAGACCGAGAACAGCATTTTAGCTGGGCCTGAAGTTGGCTCAGCTAAAATGCCGTGGAATATACTTACCTATATCTAATTTGCATAAACCTAAACTATTAATAACATGCTCTCTTTTAGTCTCGTACCGGACACATTCCATCAAGATATGTTGCAAGTCCTCCTTGGTCCCACAATCTTCGCAGTTGGGAGATTCAACTTTGCGCATTAGGAATGCAAAAGATTTTGATGGAATATGTCCGGACCGCAATCTATGTGCAGCAATTATATTCTGTCTACTTATTTTACTTGCAGAAAACCAGGGTATATGAGGAGGTTCAGACTGAATACTTTTATACCATATGCCTTTAGTTTTTGATCTTTCATCATAATACTCCTTCCAATTTTTTTTACATCTAAATTTAAATTTATGTACAACTTCCGAATAGTTAGGTAGGACGTTTGTGGGTATACCTTCATCCACTGCCAATTTTGCTAGTCTGTCAACCTCCTCATTGCCCGGTAAACCAATATGAGATGGTACCCATTGTATTACTAAACTTATACCTTTCTTTGTAAATTCGTTGATATGATTTAAAATATTATATGCTACATGAAAACCACTCTTTCCCGCGATACATTTAGTTATGTGTTGTAAAGCACTCTTACTATCTGTAAAAATCACAATTTTTTTGTTTGTTAAGGTTAGAAGCATAAGATAAAGCCATCGATATTGCATATAGTTCGGCTGTCATTATAGAAATATTAGTATTAATTCAAAAAATACCATAACATTTCGTATTTGGATCATAGTAGGCGGCCCCTAGTCCATTACTTGTTTTAGACCCATCTGTGTACAATGCATACCAACTCATATATTTTTCACGTAATTCTGCAATAACATTAACTTTCAAAAAATTGGTTTCGTATGAGGATTTAGATTTTAATATATAATCTAAATTAACTTTAATAATATCTGTTATTGCAATATTAGAAACCCAAGTAGTCAAGGTAAACATGGTGAGTGGATATGACGAGAATATTCGTTCTGTCTTAGTATCACCATATGAAGTAGCTAATAGGGGTTTCTTTTTCTTGGTCCAAAAACTGTTACTACTTATTAGATTTAGTTCCATAAGAAGATTTAAGGTACTATTATTAGTCCACGATTGAGCCTTTAAACAAAACTTGAAGGCCAAATACTGTCTACGCAGATATAAAGGCGGGATACATAGTTCACTTTGCATTACATGTATGGGGGTGGTCCTAATAAATCCACCGATTACTCTTAGAGCCTGATTCTGTAATCTATCCAGTTTTGAAGTGTAACATTTGGCTTTATTTATTTAAAATCTACCACTCTCGTCTCTACTACGCTACTATTTGTAATGCAAGCGCGGTGTTTGCGATACCTTGCGGGTTCTCCAAAAAAAAATATTTCACGCATCAGGGTTGATGCGTGAAATATTTTTTTTTGCAAATTCTTAGACTCACCAACAACAGGATCCCCTTTATGAACATTATTAATATTGCTACTAACAATATTGGAATACACTAGATTACTATTCAATTAGGTAGGTATATTTTAGAACTGTCCAAGCCTAATGTATGTTTTTTGTGAATGATTTTGTCAGTTTAGTCTCCTTTTATACTGAAAATTATCGTCACAATCCGTTACAATTTATCAAAGTGTTTTTCATAAAAAAACATCAAAAATAATCTCTTCAGTAATAATAGTATGGAATAGACTAAATGGTACCTATAATAGTAGCTTCGACAGCAGTTTTTAGGGTTCCGTACCCCAAGAGGAAAAAAGGAACCCTTATAGACGATAGTGATCCACTTTGTTGTCCGTCTGTCTGTCTGTCTGTCAAGACCTATATCTCAGAAACGCTTGGACGGATCAAGTTGAAATTTATACCAAATAGTTAAGTCTGTGATCTCATGCAACCGTAGAAAATTCAACCTTCTACGTCAACGCAATCAAAAGATATCACTGTTTATGTCGATTTTTTTCGCATATTTGTATAAAAACGCAAAAAACTCTAAACCTATAAGGTACTTCCCGTTGACCTAGAATCATGAAAGGCAAGAAGCTAGGTCATATAGCACAAGTAAAGGAAAAAAAAACAGAAAACTGTAAATTTGTACCTAATTACAACTCCCAAAAACATTTTTTTTCTGTTATTAATTTATTGTTAGTAAGTATTGACGTAACCAAGTTTTCCATAAGGTGTAATAAATGAGTATTTTGATTCTTGCGATTACAAACTTATCTGTGCAGCTGATCCCGTACTCGCTAGAGCAATTTAGCCGCACATATAAGTTTGTCAATATATCTAGTTTATCTTTTCGTTAGAGCAATATTACGGTATTAAGTAACGTTGCACGGAACCCTCGGTGCGCGAGTCCGACTCGCACTTGGCCGGTTTTTTAGTTTAGATGATCGTTCGTAAAACCTAAATGAGGTACCGAAGGATATTTATAAATAGGGTAGGTAGGTACCTATACCTACACGTTGACTTATGTTTATGATGCAGATTAAGAGGTCCCTCAGGTTCGATCTCCGGTCAGATATGTGAAGTACCAATGAGTTTTGAGAATGGAAACTTACGTAAGACATTTTTTTACCAAAAGCTTACAAAATGACAAAGAAAAACATTGTGAGGAAACTTGCATTAAATGGACTTGGCAGTTTTGTAAGTCTGAGTATTAATAACATTGACCTACCAATACACATAATAATAATAATAAAATGTGAGGCAAGACATATTATGTAGAAAGGCGCGCTGGGCATTTTTATAGCCTACGGGTGCCTATTCAGACAGAGATTTTTAGGGCCAGGAATTTTATACAAGAAGACTTCTTAAAATGCTTAGGTTAGATAGGTATACTTACTGGCTTATTTTAGTCGTGTCGCGTCGAAAAACGTAAAGGGTTTTGTTTATTTTATGCAAAGTAATGTCCATGTTAAGATACCGCGAAAAAGATTTCATTTTCTATATTAGTCCGACAATTTTAATAACAGTGGGATTAGCTTTCTGTTATCTCTTACAGATACTCTCTCTGATTATACCCGCAAATGACAATGAATGGCAGACAATTCATTGAATTAAGCCATTCGAAGTTTTACCTAAATATGTAATATAGGTAGGTAGCTATTAAGTGGGTACTAAGTACCTACTTCATGGCAACTTCCTCCAAGGATGGTTAGCGCTTCTTGACCCGTGGTTAAATAATAAAAATGTAGATAAGTATGATGGGGACTAACTTTTGGTTGCCGTAAATAATTTAAATATTACATTATAAAATATTCTCAATAATTTAACCGATCAACTAATCCGGCCCGAGCCCACGCGTGGTGGATCATGACCAGACCAGAGCTCCCTCGATGTGAGGTGAGGGTGGGTCTGTGCCCCAACAGTAAAGACATAGGAGTCTGTGGATGACTATGGTTTATTATTTAGAGTAGGGACCGCAGTGGCGGATTATCCTTCAAATTAGCCTTCTTACTTATAATCTATGATTAAAATTAATACCTTGTTCAACAATTGTTTAAAAAAATGTTTACTTATAAACGCTATTTAAAGTTAATCATCTCCTGAAGAACCGAATAAGTAGCTGTCAGTTTAATGAACGTCGTAGGGTTGTTTAAGACTTTGGAGTAGGCATTACCCCAATTTGAGCAAAATTTTCGTTTTTTTTTCTGGAATTCATTCTGCAGTGTTACCGTACCTAAATATTTTTTGGTGTTTAAAATGACGATTAGCTAATCACTGCTTAAATAACGTTTATAAGTAAAAAAATGTTAATCAATTATTAAGAGTTTAAATAATGGTTAGTTAATATGTTGCTCAGCTTGATTAGTGTTTTTTTATAAGTAAGAGGGTAGATGTCCGCGAACGTTTCTATTATTGGAGTGCTCGAAAGAAGTCGTGTTTGTAAAGTTTTGTGCTCTTAGCAAGGTTTCTTTTGCATAACTTGATGCTTGCGTGGATCATTGAGTTATTTCGTTTAGGGGTTTTTGAGGGTTGTGCGTAGGTTTAGGTTAGCTGATCTTCGTATATACGTATGTATAATATATGCCCCCCGCTTCGAATTTTTCGATTGCGTACCGATTTTGGTTCTCTTGGCGGCGGGAAATGGCGGGAAACGACGGTTGCGAAATTATTTGATAATTTTCCTGTTAATGTCTACACTATAGGACTATTTTGTGTTTAATATCACGTTAAATTAATCAGAAATGGTTCGCGAATGACAGTACGGTGAAGTTATTGGATTATTTATGCAAGATCTGAAGTTTCAAGCTTTTATCAAGAGTTCCCGCTGCTACAAGCTCGGGAGTGAACATGACTGTCGAGCTGCTTCGTCCAGAGCTCAGAGAAATAATCTCTGAGGTCCAGAGTGATGACGCTACGGCGTCTCCTCTGGATGAAGACATGAAGACGCGGCTACCCAGGGTGAAGACGCTACTGCGACTCCCGTGGAGGAAGATAGAAGACTATTGAATATATTGAATTTTCTGTAACATGACATTGGCAAATGACGAACTGTCGAGTCCATTAATAAAATAAATAAATAAATTGTACCGATATCATTTCATGTCTATGGGGTACTTAAGTGGTCTGTGGATTTACTCGAGCTATCGGTACGTACTATTTTTGTTTCTTTTAACTGTCACTTTGAAAACCCCTCATTGTCTAAAAATCGATACCAGCAGATACCAGGTTGATGCATCCCTATTTTGATAGGCAAATAAACTGTTTGGACTCCTTACCTACCTACCTACTTAAATATAATTTTTAAATACCTAATGGTAAATAACTAGATCTATAATTCAGGTAAATTATAGCCATAAAATTACACAATCAAGTTAAACCAAGGATAATGTAATATAAGTCGAATGCTAATCCTAAACGCACCGTGCGCATTCTAGAATTAGATCTCACCCCACAGCAGTGTTAGTGTACATGTCGCAGTCAACTGGTTGGAATAGACGTGTGATTGAACAGCTAGCTCGTTGATTGAACGACGCCATCCAACCAAACATCTAAGTCTCAATTAGCTGAGTGGTTGAACACAACGTTCAATGCTACAGCTAAACGACGCTCAGCGGACTGGTTGGAAGTCAATTTGCAAATTTTAGTAACAGGTTCTTACCGCGATTTAGACTGAATTATGAGATATTTCGACACCGTTACAATCATCATGATCACAAGACATACTAACTGTGTTCGTATTAATTTTGAAACAGCATTATTCACATACAATAGCAAAATATCAACAAATTACCGTGATAAGTACCTAATTATTTTTATACTTTTTCGCTTAATTTATTTTCAAAGTTTTCTTTAAACATTATCTCACTGAAATCACTGGTATGATGCTGCATTATTTGAATTTTAATGCTGGGAAATTATCACTATAAAACAACTCGCAATGTTCAAATAATATCAGCTGTCGACGCCATCTTCTAAACAAAACGAAACTAGCGCCGCGCCGCCGTGGCGAAGAATCATACTAAGTCAACACTACAACGGGTTTTCAGTCAGCTGAGGTGTTGAACGTTTTATGCGCCATAATGATCCAACCACCCAACTAGCTGTTTGATTGGATGCCGTCGTACAATTAACGTGCTAGCTGTTCAATCACACGGCTATTTCAACCAGTTGACTGCGACATACACACAAAATTATAGCTTCCCATCATTGATTGTTTTGATTCTCACTCCTTATATTATGTATTTTTTATGCAATAAAATATAAGATTTGATTTATATCCTCGATTTTTAATCATTTATCATATTGATTCTGATTACAACATTGTGTACCTACGAAATTCACAATTGTATTATTAATGTTCATTTTATATACAAGTCGTAAATAGGTATCACTTTCAATGAAATTAACTTCCATAAAATGTACATTCATGTAGGTACATGTATAATTTCCTATTTTCTATTATATTAATGACAAACTGAATCCCCATCTTTCTTAACAGACGACTGATTATATTGCGTAACTAGTGGAAGGATTAAGATGCAATTATCGATAACCTATAAAACAGTTCAAGACAAATGAATGTCTGAGATAAATAGGCTAGTTGACCTAATTTTTTTTGGTCTTAAATAGTTGTTTATAGGAGATCAATGCTTCCCATCAATTAATTTTCTCATTCCCTGGAGCTTTCAAAATTGGACTACAGATAGACAAAACCAAAAAAAACGTGACGTCACTTAAAATGATACTAAACTTGGTACCAAATCCAAATAATTTTCTTAATGTCAATGAACTATCGATATCAGTTATCGATTTCGAGCAACACTATGCGTATCATCCCTTCCCTAGCCGGGGTTGCCAGGTTATGAGATTTTCTCGCAATTTTGAGAAAAGATTGTCTGTTGGGGAAGTTTTGGGGAAGTGGCATCGCTGGGGAAAAGTTTTCAAGCTGTAACCACATATTTAGGATGGAATATGGCTTAAAATCCCGTGACAGATGCTCAAACTTTCTGCCTACTGTTAAAACTCAACTCAGGAAACGTTAAATATATATAATTATACAGTGTGTCCCAGAAATCGACGTCAAGCCGGAAAAGCGTGATAGGCCAAGTGATAACAGTTATCAGAAAAATATATAAAAAAACTCCAAGTCATGATTTTGATAACAATTGGCATTTAAAAAAATTCGAGAAAAACGACATCCTTTGATGGTTTTTTAAGTACAATTATTACAAATCTTAACTTTTTTTTCTTTGATGTAACCCTTAATAATGCTTCTCTAAATTCTAGTCTAAAACTTAAAGCCAACTGCCCCAGTTCAGATGAAAATGATCACTTTTTGACCTATCAAGTTTTGAATTTTTTTACTTCGCCCAACTTTATTCTACTATCCTGAAAAAAAATGTACTACGCCTTTCTGGCAAGTGATCTCAAAAGTTGGCGCAATCCATGACGATTCCAAAATGGTATGACACTTACCAAAATGTTGCTTTAACAAGGCCATTTTGATTTGTTTTTGTAAACTATCCCCAAAACTGGGCAAATGACAATGCCAGATTCTGCCCCACCATCAACCGCAAGTTGTACAATATAACGAATAAATGTAAAAATATCTCCGTTTTTTATTAAAATTATTGGTTTAAAATAAAGTTTTGTACGAGTTGCGATTCAAAAAATCAGCTTAATTAAGAATTCTGAAAATAGTAATAAATCGAAGCGATTTATTAATTTTTTTTGTTATTCTTCTATAGGAGTTGCGAGAGTAGTAGAAAATGATACTGATTATGATTATGCAATATGAAACCTGTAATAAGTCCCCAACAAAATGATTGGTACAGCTTAAATGGTCACGTAGTTTTGTAGGTGGGGCAAAGTTCCATTGAAATGTGGCAATGTCTTTTCTCTTACTTCAAATTTGAGTGAAACAGGTAGTTACGCTAACTTGCTAAGTGTGAGCGGAACAGAAATCATTTCCAGGTTGGCAAAGGCCACCAGGAGGCCATTACAGTTGTAACTCAATGCTTTTTAAGTTTAGGATTGGTTTCATTTTTAAGATTTTTAAAAATGAAACATCCATTATCGAATTACAAAAATGTATGTAAATTAAATGTCCAAATTGCCTTCATTTCAATCCGGGGAAATTTTAAAAGTCGCTGGCAACCCTGTCCAGATGGGGGACCTTTTTTTCTTTCTTTCTGTGCCGCTTCCTTCTTTTCGTCTCCGTCAGTCAGACGGAAATATTGATTTTTTTGTCTTAAAAATCGTTTGAATCATATGATCGTCAAATAACAGCAATAACGTATGCACGCGCAGCACGGGAGCGAGGATATATTGTGCCAACGGCATTAGGAATCGTAAAATTCACTCGCAAAATGGCCGCTAGTGTAAATGCACCGATCCCGTGGCCGAATAGTCAGGATGATTACGAATTACGAGACGTTATTGGTATGTACTCTACTTACCTATTTAGTATTTATTGGGGGTTCTTGGACTGTGCTATCTCCACTCTGTCGCATACCTTTATTGGAAGTAATGTTGTACAATTTCCTTAATTTATCAGTTGGTTCTGTTTCTAATTCTGCTGTAAGTAGGTACGGTGAATGAACGTAAACACCGCTATGAAACCCGTAAGACCCGATTTATTATGTATGACATGGTACGTATATGGTACCCATTACAAGTCCGCATAACAAAAGTTAGCCGCCAAACAGCGTAACAGACAATAGACTGAATCATGTCACTGTCACGCATGAAGATGTTCTAGGCACATATTGAATGGTAGGTACTGGATAAAACCTAAAAATAAAATACCTGAAGGAACCTTGGGCTAGCTCGCAGTTATCCTCAGCGTGGAGTACTTGATATGAATGCCCTAATAACATGACCCCATATCCCCATAACCTCATTGAGATGAAGTAGTAACAACTGGTTAGTTTGTAGTCATTATGAG
Organism: Tachystola acroxantha; assembly: GCA_963506565.1. NCBI lineage: Eukaryota > Metazoa > Arthropoda > Insecta > Lepidoptera > Oecophoridae > Tachystola > Tachystola acroxantha. The sequence continues at coordinate 12,056,065 of OY735870.1, read as the reverse complement.
TGCATTGAGGGAAAAAGTCTGTCAGAGGAAGGTGGCATAAAAATAATAAAGGCTTTAGCTAGAGCAAAATACCATGTATGAACCAATTTCTCAGTGTCATATGTGGTCCGATATCTCAAGCTCTCTAATGGAGTCTACATACCATAAGTTTATATCGGTGCTCTAACCTACTGAGCTAACAAAGCTTTGTGTCAAATAGATACAGGCTGTCTTAGCTTGCTCCTACCTAGTATGTTAGGTTTGTTCCTTCAGTGCAGCTTTAACCGTAATCAGAACCAAATTAGTTGTGCTTGACATTGTTCTTATCCTAGATCCGATTTCTTCAGTAGTATGCTCATTATGCAATGCTGAATTTGTTCTACTATCTCACTATCACGTACGTATATGTTTATGGTTTTCGTGTCTTCTATGGGATGCCCTACTTGTTCCAGATTTTGAGTATTTACCTACAGTATTCATCATGTTTCAGGTATGGGTGCAACAGCAGTTGTGTTTGGGGCCTTCTGCAAGCCAAGGAATGAGAAGTGTGCAATCAAAAGGATAAATTTGGAAAAATGGAACACATCAATGGATGAACTTCTAAAGGAAATCCAGGTTATTTCTTGTCTTGTTCTTTTGCATGATTTTTGAGTGAGCCTTGCACCCATTGATTTCCTCATCATGCTTTCCTTCACTGTTTTGTACCAATATGTGTGAGTTAGTGTACCTATATTTCTTAGGGACCCAATCTATTGTCAGAGTTATTCAGACCACCTGTAGGCCTATGGCGTGGCCTAATGAGTCCTGCCTATAGTTCTAAAACAGAGGTTTACAAAGACAAATATCCAAAGCAGACGATAACAACCTATGGGCAATGGTTGATAACCGGTCATTTATCCGACTCTGAGCCAAAAGAATGGTCATGTTTGTACCATCTTTGAGCCAAAATTATTTCATGGGTATAGTAAAAATTATGGATGTAAAAAGAGCTCGGTGACCCAGGTTCGATTTCCAGCCAGGGCAGCCATGTATCAATGAGTTATCCTCGGTTTTTTCGACGGAAAAACTTACGTATATTTACCGAGTGCTCTCAAAACAGTGAAGGAAAACATCGTGATGAAACCTGCATGCCGTAGAAGAAGAAGAAAAATTCATGTGAAATCCGCCAATCCGCACTGGGCCCGTATTGTGGATTGTGGCCCCAGCTCCCTTGATGTAAGGGAAGGCCTGTGCCCGAGCAGTGGGGCAATATAAATAGACGATAATGATGATTAATGTTGAATTCCTAAAATGTGGGATTCCCAAAATGTTGAATTACCATAATGTTGAATCTCAAAATATTGAATTCCTACCGCTAGGTTGAAATTGTTGACAACCGGCATCGCATCTATAGTCCTGCCTAATGACAACCACCACTGTGACCAACTCTGTGTACATACACCTAATGTCTTTGGGGAAAGAAATCATCGATACTTTACATTTGTTACTAGTGCGACTTTATAGTGAGCTCACTGACTTAGCGTAACAACTTTTCTTTGCACAAATATTAAGAAAATAAATAAATAAACACTAGTTTTAGTAATATTAAGGTAGATATAATTTATGTTTGATAAATGTGTCATAATTATTGTGTCTTACAGGCGATGTCAAGTTGCAACCATCAAAATGTTGTCACATATTATACTAGTTTTGTTGTGAATGATGAATTATGGCTTGTGCTGAGGCTTCTTGAAGGTGAGTACACTCCATGTTGTGTTTTTTTTATTGCATAGTGAACGTGATATTCTGAGAAAGACTAGCGACGAAGACTCACACAAGTCAGTCCTGATTTGAGAAGTTATGCTCAAAAAAGCTAGCTCATCCTTAGCTACACGGCTACACACAAATATCTTTTTCTAAGGCCATCACAAATAAATTACAGCGTGTAAAGGGAGTTGCAGTACAAAATAATATATATTGTTTTAAGTTATTGTTTAATTTTGTTCTAGGAGGCAGTCTTTTGGATGTGATAAAACATAAACTGAAGGTTACAAATTGCAAACATGGAGTATTTGATGAGGCTACAATAGCTACTGTCCTTAAAGAAGTTTTAAAGGGTCTTGAATATTTTCATAGTAATGGACAAATTCACAGGTACCTACCTACCCATAATGATTAATTATTATAAATATACATTTAACAAATATTGAGAAACGACCAGACTAGTAGGACTGATACATAATAATATATTATGTATACAACACCCTGTGTTCATTTACCACTAAGATTCGGGCTCAGTTGTACGATGTTGTACCTACATATCCATAATTTCATACATCTAAAATATGAGTAGGTCCTCTTGATACTTATAGCAATTGAGTGTAATTTTAACTGATATAGGTATAAGTATACACCTGCAGCCTGACTGCAATTTTGATGTGAATACATAAGTTATATTATAAGTTCTTAATGTTATAGGTATCTGTTGTTTAGTTGCATTGCGAAAGTTGTTGAGCTCTGCATTATTTTGTGTAGCCATTTCGTGTATGTATATAATTGTGCTCTTCTATTTTGTGTTGGGATAAAAATCTGTATTTATCTTGTAAGTTTTTTTTTTGGTAGGAAGGTTTAGGAATGTTTAGGAGAAAAGGTTCTTGCTTTGGGCAATTCAAGTACTCCAGTATTACAATCCATTATGGATATATAATATACCATAGATAAATGAGTAGTAAGTAATGTTAAGCCAAAGTGTGCTGTTCATTTGTTTGTGGTGCACAATACTTTAAATGAAAGCACATTATTTATTAATAAAAGAATGAACTATGAGACTAATTCTGTGGCGACCGTATCTTACTTCATTTTATCTTCTTTTATTTTATTTTATTTTATCTTTCTTTATTTTCTCTATATTTTACTTTATTTGTGACAAAAGATAAAATCATGCTATTATAATGCGAAGGCAAGTGATAATTTCTTTACAGTATTTGCTATAGTGAATGTTTTAAAAACTTTATTTAAGGTGGAACTATTGTAATTATACCCATAAAATACGTGTAATTGGGAATTTCCCAGAGTTAAGATTATCTATTTGAATGCCTCATCAAGTATGCCACTCCTTGACGCAATTAGTGAGAACCCCAAAACATTTATATATATGATATACATTCACTCATTGCATGCTCACGCCCCCCCCCCCCATCTATACGCATAACACTAACACAACACTCAAATACAAAGCTACTCACCCTAACATAACTGCACACTACATGCTAAGTACCTACATCATGAACACTACTTCATTCAAGCGCACTCACAACTATATATACAATACATTATAATATGTAAGAGAGTAACCATAATACACTACCCACCTATTGTAAACAAACGCAAACTGATCCTCAATCATATTGTTGTAAACCCTCATTCTTTTCTGAACACTGTACAGCTTTGGAAACCCACTGGAAGGCACTGGTCTCCACATCACAGGGAATCCTAGTGTGGAGACCAGGGACCAAACATACAAACAAGAATAACAATTTTTTCTTGTATTTTGTACCTACCTATTTTAAGTTAAATTGTTGTTGCGAAATAAATTATTATTATTATTAATATCATCCTCAATCTACTTTTATGTCACCATTGCTCGGAGACCTTCGCTTACATCGAGCGACCTCTGGCCACATGGGTCCAGTGCGGATTGGTGCATTACACATGCCTTAGATTTTGTTCTACAGCGTGCAGGTTTCATCACGATGTTTTTCTTCACCGTTTTGAGAGCATTCGGTAAATGTACGTAAGATTTTCCTTCCAAAAAAAAACCGAGGAAAACTCATTAGCGCAGCTAACAGCAGATCAAGTGTAACACTTTGGACCGTTCTTATTATCTGCGCCGTAAGAGTTAAAATCGTACTGCAAGTGTTACCATTGATCTGCTATTGTCCGTACATGGCTGGCCTAATGACCGGGGACCGAACCTGGGACCTCCATATCGTAAGTCCAGTGACCACCGAGCTCTCTTTGAATGCCTAAGGCATGATTATTATCCGACTGCCACACGGAGGGAAATGTTTTTTGGGCGTATGTATGTAGGTTCCGTTGTCACCTCTTGTAACCTAAGCGGCTTGATGGATTTAATGTATTGAGGTATTGTTAGATTCATATTGATCACAGACCTTTAATTATTAAAAAACAGCCGCTTATAAGTTTATTTTTGTAATAATATGCTTGAGAAACTACGTGAGTTTGCCCCGACCTTGGCTAAGTGCACTTTGGTGTTGAGACCTGGGATCGAACTCTGAAATATGTCTTTCGCACTTGGCGTAGTGCTTCCTCCGCTCTAACTCATCCACTCAAAGAGGCCTTCGCCACTAACGCCACTGCTTCACTGTCTCTCGCCAGGCGGGAGACCGAAGGAAGTAGATTCTCGGTTTATTATATTGGTGAAAGTGGATTTTTGTTTCTTTATACTTACAAGCCATCGCATTGCGTATTCGGGCCTGCTACTTGCTACTCTTTGGAAATAGTCAGCCTAATTATTGCCTTGTGATTTTTATATAGTATTTAATTTTGTATATATTGAACAGTAGGTAAGAAAATAACTTACTCGAAGAAAATCCTCCCACAGGAACGTTCAAACGAAAATATGTTCAGTATAATTGTGAATCTGGTGGAGCAACATTTTTTCTATGACTTTTTTACGTTACGTCGAAAATTGAATTTTGTATGACATCATTTGCGCCCAAATTTTTTTACTGGCACATGCGCAGTTTTGCTTTTTTGTTCCAGTAAAGTAAAAAATATGTCAGACTTGTATGCGATGTGATGTTGTGATACTTGTGATGTATGTATAAGTTTCATTAAATTTATCCAAAGATCAAAACCATGCTCTGGTATTTGCGCTCTAGTACTAGTGTAGTATCTACAATGAAATAAAATAATTATTTAGTTGAATTGATTAATCTAGTCGGTGGGAGCCTTGCTTGAACTAGTTCCATAACCAATGTGGTTCAGATGCCAGGTAGGATACATGATAACAAATAGTAATGCATGACATAATTACAACATTTGCAATATCAAATATCTACTATAAAGAGGACAGAGAGACTGAAAACGTCGCCCAACAACAAATTTTTACTGCAACACATGTTGAAACCTGATCGATATTGGTAATCACAAATTACTGAAAATTAACAAACAAATAATATAGCCTTATTAAGACACATTGGCGAAATTATCTCTTAAATAAGAGTAGAAGCCAAATAAAAATAGAATATTAAGACAAGTATTAAGACATTAACTATAGGGGATGCTTAGGGTGAAATTTCTGTTTTTCGCGCATTTACCTTATGGCCGGAGACTACTTTCGTAGCCTTACTTTTGACTATTTCTGAAAGAGGTTGTGACTCAGTGAGTCATGAAAATATTTGCGGAATATTTTTTAAATGCTGATAAATCTTTTTCAGGGATATCAAGGCTGGCAACATTTTATTGGGAGAAGATGGTACTGTACAAATAGCTGATTTTGGTGTGTCTGCATGGCTAGCTACGGGTAGAGATATGTCTCGGCAAAAGGTTAGACATACTTTCGTGGGCACACCCTGCTGGATGGCTCCAGAAGTAATGGAGCAGGTGAGACATTATTATTAACTAGCTTTATGCCCCTCGATGTTGTCCAAGGGTGGTCGAATTTCCCATGGTAAAAATACCGTATTAATTAAGGGACCTTTGCAATACGTCGTGCAGATCTGTCAAGTCGTTATCATGATTAACATTCCCGTAAATCAAATTACTCTCAAGTTTTGATGTTTATAATTTAATAGCACGAATAAACTTCACGAAAAGTCCACTGAAATCTTCCAGAAAGCTCTACTGCTTTTTCCAAGAGAGTCAAGTCTTCCAGTGTAAAGAGATTATAATATTGATTTTTTTCATACCTACATATACATACAATTAAACATTTAATTATTCACAGGACCATGGATATGACTTCAAGGCTGATATATGGTCATTTGGAATAACAGCTATAGAAATGGCGACGGGAACCGCTCCATATCACAAATATCCTCCAATGAAGGTGTTGATGTTGACGTTGCAGAATGATCCTCCTAATATGGACACCGGTATGTATTGGAATATTTAACAAAATATACTCACATTACGGATAAATCATAAAAACAATATTTATTGTTATTTCTTAGATTAACCTTCGCTTTCAATGTTGAAACATAAGATTTGTAAAACTGAATGTGTCTGTATGTGAACAGACACATTCTCATAACTCGAGAATTTTTGTACAAATTGTGATGTGGTGTTTACTTGTACGGACAACAGCAGATCAATGGTAACACTTTTTTGCTTTCATATACCGCCTCGAAGCCACATAACTCCTTTTTTAAACAAACATAACATCCTCAAAATGGCCCCGAGGCGATATCTGCACCTGGCTTGTCTCCTTTTCGATATTGTTAGAAATAGTAAACCAGCATACCTGCATGATAGGTTTGAGTGGTTGCGTGACTCGACTAGATACAATACCCGGTCATCAAGTTATGTAATGGTCATCCCACGTCACAACACTGCTGCCTTTAGAGGATGTTTTAAATTTGCGGCTTCTAAAATTTGGAACGACTTACCGCCTCCTTTAAGAGATGTAGAGTCAGTTAACAGTTTCAAAAGAAAAATGAAAATGTACTTAATTGATGCGCAGAAGTCTGACATTGAGCAACGCGGTCAGATTTTTGCTTTTTAAGTTAGGTTAGTAGTACAGTAATCTAACTTCTATAACGCCGTGAATATTAGTTTGTTTTATTTATTTTCTGATAAGGAACTTTTTCTCTCTGGTAAACATTTATCCCAGCCCTCTCATACAACCTCACCCTACACACGATTCACACCTCGCACTACCTCTCACGCACGCACACACCCCTTACACACACACCCTCTTACACGTAAATATATTCATACACCCTTACATACACCCTCCCTTACATACGTACGTGCTTACATACATACACACAAAACCTCACACGCGATTCGAGTGCACCCACTGCGCCTCGCCGCCGCTGGCGTCCGTGTAACCACTGGGGGACGAGCTGAAAACCAGCGCTGTGGCCTGCCACAGCACTATGCTGAGCTCGGCCCCTTTTATCACTGCATGCTGCACACTGCTGCTAGATAATATCTGTTTATACTATTATTATAAGTATCTGTTCTGGATTATTTATATTTATATTATTATTGTCTTGTTTGATTTTATGTAGTGTATAGTATGTAGTGTTAAATAAATGTGTTTTTCTTTCTCTTCTTTCTTTCAGTACGATTTTAAATCTTACGACGCAGATAATAAGAACGGTCCAAATTCCAAAGTGTTACACTTGATCTGCTGTTAGCTGTACATACTATGTAAAGCGATTATCGATGAAAGTTGTACTGTATAAATAAATACGAGAAAATAATAATACTCCCTAAGCCCCTGACACAACAAATGGCTAAACATCCTAAGCACTGTCGAGTTTAAAATAATTCAATTTCTTTTTTCAGGTGCTGATGAAAAAGAACAATACAAAGCGTACGGCAAAACTTTTCGAAAAATGATTCTAGATTGCTTACAAAAGGATCCCACGAAAAGGCCAACGGCTACAGAGTTATTAAAACACCCCTTTTTCAAAAAAGCTAAAGATCGAAAGTATCTAACACAAACTCTAGTTGCCATAGGTCCGAGTATGGAGACTAGGGTGCATAAGGTATTATATGTTCCTACCACTTCGTTATGTTCGCGTTAATTATTTCTAAGGCATGTGCAATCCGCGGTGGGCACACCCACTGTTGGCTTCTTGCGAAACCAGGGTTGGTTTCTAATGAACATGGATGATAATTAGCTGGATCAAAGGATAATAGAGATATAAATGAAAAAAGACGTCTTGCTTGTGAAAATATTTCAAATGTAATCAAATCAAGTTCTATATCACCAAGACAGCAATGTATTATATATAAAAAACAGCCAGTGCTGCATGCAGTTCCTAACATGCCACCGGGCGTTGAGCTGGAGGCAAGAGATAAGTGGACGACAGCCCGTGAACTCTGGTTCCATAAATAGTGCCTTTTTCATACTTAGCACTAATTTAACTTTATATACTTAGCACTAATTTAACTTTATATACTTAGCACTATTTTAACTTTATATACTTAGCACTAATTTAACTTTATATACTTAGCACTAATTTAACTTTATATACTTATCACTAATTTAACTTTATGTTCGTAAAATGTATAAAACACCCAAAGAAATGTCAACGACATTTAGTGTGCCTTACGTGTCGTAATAGTTCTAGAGACCTTTTGTCTCCATTTTCTTTTCACCGTAATTCTCAAATTACAGGCAAGTAAAAGGCAGCCTGGTACTTCAGGTCGGCTCCACCGCACTGTCACCGGGGAGTGGGTGTGGAGTGAAGAGGAAGATGAGGCTGCGAAGGAGCCCGACACTGACGAGGAGTCGTCTCCCGTTGAAGACCAGAGACCAATGAACGAACTTCTGAGAGCTGAATCAAGCGGCAGTGCTTCTGAAGAAGAGGTACTTTTTACAAGAATTTATTTGACTTCAGTGGCTAATATTAATTATTTTGATTAAGTAATTAATTACAACTGTTTTGTTATATTTTGTAAGTCAAGGAAGTCATTGTTCCTGACTGACATAAAATATTTTACATTCATTTACATATTTACTTATGATATATATATCTATATATTTTTAGGAAGCTGCAGCTGCTGAGAATTCTAAATCGGAATATACCAAGGTAGAAACAGAACCACCTGTTATAAATCTTGTATTAAGGCTGAGGTAAGATTCGTCGTTTCATGGTTGTTTTATAAATGAAATTTTTTTCTGTAAATTTCTCGTGTATTCACCAGGTACTTGCCTTTTCAGGAACTCCCGTCATGAACTTAATGACATTCGTTTCGAGTTCATCATGGGTAAAGACACCGCAGAGGGTATTGCAAACGAATTGGTGGGCGCTGGTTTGGTGGATTCTCGTGATTCTGTGCCCATCTCTATTAACCTGGCGAAATTGCTGGAATCTCAGAGCGCCATAGCAGCATCGCCCAAGGCTGTAACATTCCATTTGGTAAGGAAACGTAACACGCCTTTAATAATTATGATTAGAAATTGCGTCTATTGAAGCTAAATTAAGTTGAAATGCTATACTATTCATTGCCTGAAGGCAGCATAAACAAACCTACATGATATTGCACTGATGAATCTGCCTGAAGAATACACGATACTGTGAATAATATTGAATATACTCGTACTCAATCAAATCCAATGATTATATTACGATTAGTAACTTTATTTTCAGAATTCAGCCGGACCCAATGAAGAGTATGACGACAAGGCGTTAATAGGGTTTGCACAAATATCAATTGTTGAGTAATAACTTCTTCAGGGTTGTATTTTTGCTATTTCGTACTTAGTGATGCTGGCGATAATTTTATGTACTTGAAGATACTGGTGCTAGTAGCTTGATGTTTTATGGAGCTAAATTATGATTAGTTTTACTATACATGTTTTATGCTAAATGGCAGTAATAGTGACGAGTGAATACATATTTTAGTTTGTATGAACCTTAGCCATTATCATCTTGCACTTAGCCAAAGACCGATAGTCCTTATTCATAAGTGGAATTGTTTTCTTTACATACATCATGTTCTTTTATTCGCGTAAAACCTATATTCGCTTTTTAGACCTACCTATGTTATATCTAATAGAATATCTAGTATGAAGTTATTCGTGCAAAATGGACAGTTTGTGCAGGTTGTTAAATAATTGCGTTGACATTAGACGTTTACACGAATGTAAGGACACCATGTATACAATATTCTATACTCGTATTTATTTACCCAAAATATCTGCGGAGCGTTTTAGTATTGATAACTGAACTAGTATTGCTAAGATTAAAAACAAAAACAAATTATCAGTCTTATTTCGCTTGGCAGGTGTAATTCAGATATTATCACTGAAGCGTTTTGTAACTCATTGATACAGGACTGACCTGCTTGATAAGAGATCGTATATTAAGATGATTAAGTTAATTAATTTTATTGTGCTATGTTATCTATGGATTTGTGTGAAACTGCAGATTAAAATAATATTTTTTAGTATTCTCATCTATTTTGTGGTGCGAAATGCCTTTATATTCGGCATAAATTAGTTTTATAAATGTAATATTGTAATCTCGAATACTTATACCATATTATTTATATTATTTTATTACTGAAAGGATGTTTAATGATTAAGTCTTGATGTATTTCGAAAGAAAAATAGCCATACGTAACCATATTGAATATTTTAGCTCTCTGTGATAATATTATTACATTTGTGTGTTGTTTGTCATAAAATTTCAAATACATAGTTCCAATTCAGATGAACTGAATTAATTACTGCGGAAACGAAGTACTTATTATAATGTAACTTTGTAAGAGCGATAACTGGCAAAAAGGAATTAAATTGATGGCCTAAACAATCTTCATTGTTAATAGGACAAGGACGATATGCGGCTCATGGCGCTGACGTAAGAAATATTAATATCGTTTTAAATATAGATGTCGGCTAGGTCGAGCGTATTCTGCGAAGTCGTCAATATGCCTCATGTTACGAGTAATTCGGTTTGTCAGAGGTATAGGTAAGCACGAGATATCTTGTGAGTTTTGAATGCGAGGATATCCTCACCTTTTGTATATCCCCAGCTCGGATGCCACCGAGAAACGGGATCATAGAAATCGCTCTTATTATTCTAGTCAACTGATAGAGGTATACTTATTACTATTTAGATGAGGACTAATTGTAGCGCGCAGGTGTGCATTTGTCCATTACAATGTGAATCCTTTTAGTTTTCAAGTGGGTTCTGTATGAAATACATCAAGATTTAATTAAATCCCTTTCTTAAATTTCCTAATATACAGGAAAACCCCACTGAATATTAGTATTAAATTAACGCTTCGCCATTTAAGACCTACTATCGAAATGTAACAATAGCAATACAAGGTATCATATACAGGGTCTTAGGAAAAGGTCTGAAATGATCAGGTTACGCGCTTTACTAATATATGTAGTAAAATAATATATATTATGTATTCTTTGCTAATTTATAATAATAGCAGCGACTGAGGCTGTAATGTCAATAATATATATTTACCCAGCTAATTAGTGCTACACCGAGCGGAACATAGGGCGGCCACAGCCGAGCTAGGGATGGATTATATTTGCCATACTTTTTAATTACGCCAAACTTACGTAGCACTCACCAGAGTAAACAAACGTGCGCTCATTGCAAAACAAAGGTTATGCCGCCGTCGTGAGATCGGCTGCAGAACTCTTATTTATAAAGGCTTCGAAGAGCCGCCGTGTTTTCATAAAAGGCTTTTATGAAAACACGGCGGCTCTTCAGCTTTTATTAAGGGCCTGACATGAGCCAACTAGCGCTGCCAATCTTAAAAAAATAATATCTTCCAATATAATCAATTTTATTAAAAAAGCTATGTACACAATCTTTATTAGCATAAATACTATTTTTTAAATGCTTATTTATAACGTGATTAAATTTCGGTAAGTTGTAGTTCGCATAAGAGCGAAAAACGGCTGTTTTTGGCATATTTGTGAACTACTACTTAGCTTGTCGCAATTATGCCATCGAAAAATAGTATTTATCCTAATAAAGATTGTGTACATAGCTTTTTTAACTGGAAGATATGATTTTTTTAAGATTGGCGGCGCTAGTTGGCTCATTTAAGCCCATTAAGCTGGTTTCACAATTTATTTTTAATCTTACAACCATAAGAATATTTTCCGCACCCAAAATTTATTCCTACTTGTAATCAATCTGAAGTTACTCGACTCTATTTCGTACTAAACACGTGACGTCACTGACGGTTCTGCCAGCTAACACTTATAGCATGTGTAATTGTAAGATTGTTTTAATTTCCCGCGGGAGCATTTCGTTCGTTGTGCGACTATTTGTAACGCAAATGCATTATTTATTAAATTATCATTGACAACGACTAAAGAGATTTTGACGTGACTAGAACACGATTTGATTGATCTCTTGCGTACCACGCTTCCGCAAAGGTCATCCAAACTTCCTAAATTCGTTTCAACGTACTCACCAAATGTTTGGTTGGCGAATAGTGTTGTTTGCTAAAAAAAACTTGCACAACAAACGTACGTTCGTGATACTACTAAAGCTTTCGGTGAGTATGGCCCTTAAGAGGTAAGAGATAAGGCTTGCTCACACTTAGATCTATCAATATACTTTATGCGATACTTAAATATATAAAAAATACTAACGTTGTGCCTATAGTTCGTTCTTATCTGAAATAAATAAATGCCTAATTAGAATGATATTTTATGGAAATCTAGTCAATAATAGTTTAGTTAAATACTTTATAAATTGGCATTTAATAGAATACCTAAATGTTTAGCTTTTTGCTTCTATCAGTCTTGCCTCTTGATCGACACAAATACGATGGTCAACCTCATTAGAATTCGAAATCACCGACGAGTGTGCCTTTATACTTAATACCTTGATGACTTTTATTAGCTAGAAGCTAATCAATACATTAATTTAGATGAAATTCTCTTATACGCTTTACTACATAAGAACTCTTATCTCATAATAAGCTTAAGAAAATAAACCAAACTTTTGTATGTTTTCACAATATTACTTCATGTTTATGTCAAACAAACAATATATTTTTTAATAAAAAATGTATTTAGTTCAATATTATATTGCGAAATATATCTTAATTATTTTTTATATCTCATAAATAACTGCTATGTTCCTCGTATATTACTAAAAGTCATTATTTAAACTACGGTGTGTATACAGGTTGTTGATAGTAACCATGTACGGACAACAGCAGATCAATGGTAACACAACACAGTTGGTCCCGGTTGTTGTCGCTTGGCAGCAGTCGTTAGGCCACGTCAAAGGCCTACGGGCGGCCTGAATTAACTTTGACAAACAGGTTTCGTCATTAAACCACACGATAAAAGAAAAATGGTAACACTTGCAGTACGATTTTAAATCTTACGACGCTATCTGCGGTAATAAGAACGGTCCAAAGTAAAGTGTTACACTTGATCCGCTGTTAGCTGTACATATACCTGGGTTGTATAATTAAAATCAATACATATTAATGATTTTGCTTTAAATTGTACAAAACGCAAATGAAAAATTTAAATTGGTGCAACTATACCTCCACAGGGTTCCTAACCTTGCCCTAAGCCTAAAACTAAAGGCCTATGCTTGTACTTTTGTCAACGCTAGTAGAATTGAAATAAAAATGTATATGTATGAGTAATGTGTATGTATGAGTTTGACATTTGCTAACTAAAAAATATATGTCAATCCCATACATTTTTACTTCAATTATACTAGCGTTAACGAAAGTCAATATCACTTGCTTAGGGGGCTGATATTCGTTGCGTTACGCAAACAAGAGAAAGTGACATGTTACATTTTATACTTAATCTTATTTTGGATACTTCGGAACTCATTCAGCATCCTAACAATATTAATTCCTCGTCCTTGAGGACAAACAATTTAATGGTTCTATCTTTATAGGCCAAATATAATGGGATTACAAATCCAATATTGCGAAAGCGTGCCATCTTAATTATTATTGTCTGTACGGTTTTAAATATTGTACAGAAGATACCTATTCGAAATGGAATAATCCAAAAAACGCAAACTTCGTTCAATTATTTATGAATATGGCAAGCAAACCAACTATTTAATTAATAGTCGAGGATAAATATATTAATGTGTGTCCTATTGAACCTTAATTACTATTATTTTAATATTTATTAATTTACTGAGACTAAGACAGAGACATACCTGTACTCTTCGTGTCGTACGCATCCGTTTTATTTGCATAGTGTTATGTAAAAAATATTACCTATGTTCTTCACTCTATATTGCTGATTGGATATTGTCGCTTATTGAAGATGACCACCACAACATTACAGCGTGCCTCAATTTGCGCCAGATGTATACCAAGTGTCTTATTTTGTAAACAAATATTATCGTCTAATTACCTGTTGTGATGTAATACTGAAGGATCTGATTGATTAAACCTGCTTATCATTGTGAAAATAAAGTGAGCCGATCTAATAATGTGAAAATAACTATGCAATAATCACAGAAAAGCTTAAAATATTGGTAATTTTTGTTTACAAAATAAGACATTTTATTTGGGCTGTATTATACGTATTTCTACATTAGAAAATCCATCCATGCGTACGATGCGATACGTACCAACATTTGATGCGTTTTTTAACCAACTTCGAAGTTGAAGTTTTCTGATTAATATTTCACTTAATATTAAATATATATGTGTGTGTAATTGAATTTTGCCCGTTCTAATTTGATAGATAGAAATATTAAAGATTTTAATGAAGTTTATATTTAAATTAATACGCAAGATCATAGAAAAATATTACTACTTATTTGACAATTTAATCTCTGAAAACAATTTCATAACTTTAAATCGATTATTGATTTTAAGTTGAGTTGGATGGAAGTTACTGATTATGTTACTGTAAGTGCCAGATTTATGATCAATATTAACGTTGTTAGCCGTAAACATGGCTTAAAAGTCATTTCACAGTTTAAGCCACGATCCTTATCTAGCGTAACACTTATTAACTAGAAGTAAAAGTGACAAAATACGGTTTAAGGGAAATGAGGTTTAACTATGTTTATGGTTAACAGCCCTAAAATACAAAATATAATAAATACACTATTACACTTATTCCTAACATTATTTTATAAAAATGTTTGCATGTCGAAGTTTAAATTTTTTATTACTTAATAAATGTCAAAAAATTTAATAAAACTAATTGATTTCTAGTTTGTGTTATCAACCTACACCCATTACAAGTTTCGTTGTAACCGTACATTTTTAATTTGTGATCTCTTGCAGCGATAAACGCGACTTAGGTAGTTTACAAAATCGGTGATTCAGCAACTGTCAAATTAAGCCACGTTTAGCATTTTCTGTCGCTACGAGCCTAAGTTGGTCCGAGCAAGTAGGCACGGACAACAGCAGATCAATGGTAACACTTGCAGTACGATTTTAAATCTTATGACGCAGATAATAAATAAGAACGGTCCCAAGTCCAAAGTGTTACACTTGATCTGCTGTTAGCTGTACCAACGGGGCAGTATACTTAATTCACCTGGGTTAATTCAATCGGGTGCATTTACACTACATTAGTAGACTTAATTCACTCAGGTATTTTACTTACGAATTAAGTGTAATGCAATCTACTGGGGACACTTGAAATTTGAAGTGTTCACGAATAATTTATTTATATTTATTGATAAAGTTATTTTTAATTACAATTTAAATTGAGAGCTCGGTGGCGGTGGTAGTGGTTGGGTCACTGGACTTACGATGCAAAGGTCCCATGTTCGATCCTTGAAGATCAGGCCTGTGCCCGAGCAGGAGGGACATAAAAATAGACTGATGAGATGATGAAATACTACACCTTTAATCAAATAAATGCGCACGAACATTGATAATTATTATTAATGTGACGTTGTCAATAATTAGCAATAAAATTATTTGTAAACACTTCAATTTTCAAGTGTCCTAGAGTGAATTAATAAATTATTAATTAATTTAGTGTACTTAATGCACCCGATTTCACCTGAGTGATTTAAAGTCTACTGTGTAGTGTACATAATGCACCCGGAAATCACATGGGCAAATCAAGTCTGCAATGCGCCCGAGTGAATTAACCCAAGCGAATTAAGTTTACTGCCCCAAATTTGCAGAAAGGTTTCAGCTCAAAATGATCAGTTGAGCGGTTCCATTAGCGTTAACGTTGTTAATTGGTGGCAAAAAAAATTTACTCACATTCAACACGTGCTATTCAATTCAAGCACATAGTACCTACCTAAACGTTGATTTTTTGGTACTCTACTCAGTTTTTCTCACAACTTTACAATGACAACATTCTCTAATCAATGACTCGTGTACTTTGCCACGTAAGTACCAAAACAATTCTCGGAGGGTTATCGCAAAGCACAAGTAGATACGCGTGCTCTGTAAATTAATATACCACGTCACGTGAACGGGGTCTGCGGGTCACTCGGTGACAAACAATTGGAAGCAACAGCAAGGTCAAGTACGAATCCAAGAAACAATTTAGACGCGTCTAATTTAAAATGTAAAGAAGTTACGTCATTGCAATTGCCGACACGCTTTCCATTTTAACGTAATTAGTTATTGTTTGATTTTCTAATCGACCCACAATCTTGAAATTGGGTGTGGGTCTAATGTTACCCACTTACAATTCAAAATATTCTA
Source organism: Tachystola acroxantha (assembly GCA_963506565.1). Taxonomy (NCBI): domain Eukaryota; kingdom Metazoa; phylum Arthropoda; class Insecta; order Lepidoptera; family Oecophoridae; genus Tachystola; species Tachystola acroxantha. The sequence goes on along the minus strand of OY735870.1, from coordinate 12,039,739 downwards.
AAAATAAAGATGATAATACATTATACACATAAGTTATAGTATGTACGTGAAATAGATTAATTATGCAAAAAACCGAATATAAAACTATTACAAAAACTAAAAACGCGACTTCGGCATAAAATGTAAGCGGCCAATATATAGGTTTCCAATACCGTTTTTGTCGGCGCCGACCCGTATAGTAGAATCATCAGGCCGGTATTCAGGGTAGAATAGCCAAGAAGACTTGACAAGTTTTCTTGGCTATTCTACCCGAATACCTTCTTCTTGATGTGCTTGCATAAAAGCTATGCCAATCTCGCGATGAAAACGAATCTAACCATACCTCATAACCCTCTAGCTTCAGCAGTTCGATTATTTTGTTTGGTGCCGAACTACTGATACCCTATTAGTCTCACCAGTTCGGTTGTAGGTACATGTGCACTGTACTACTGAGACTATTTATATTTTACCAGTTCGGCCCAGAATGTTGAATTCCAAAAATGTTGAATTCCCAAAATGTTAAATCAAACTAGCTAGAGCTAACTAGCTCATCAAATTCCATCACGCTCGTTTTGGCTACAGCAGGCCACAAAGGAACCGACATACCTACATACATATACACTCGATAAAAAATTACCCTCCTTCCAGCAGTCGCTAGTCGGGTAAAACAGATTTAATAGGCTAGTTGACTCATATCGAAATTCAATAAAACAATATTTATTTCATATAGTATTTTACATTAGGATCCCAAATATATCACTTTTATTCATTGATCTCCTATAAACAACTAGATACACAAAGGTCTTACTAAAACAATTTAAAAAAACGTCCATATAAGGGTCCATTGTTAACGTCCAAATAATGTCCAATAAAGCAAACGAGGGTCCATTCATCCGTTTGCACCTTCTTTGCGCTCGGACATTTTTAAAAGACATACCGTGTATCTAGTTGTTTATAGGAGATCAATGTTTTTATTACATAAAAGTAGAAGATGACTGTAAGAAATGAAATTGAAATTAAAATATTTACTCGTGTCTTCCGACGCGCCAAAAAGGTAGTCTGCCATTTTCGCGAGGTTCGTGATCACACTCTGGGTTTTTAGGGATGCCCGATTTTTTAAAGGTCTCAAATAATTCTGTAATTTTTTTTACGGTGTTATAGAACGATTATTATTTAAGACCAAAAACTAGCCTATTTATCTCAGACATTCATTTGTCTTGACCTGTTTTATAGGTTATCGATAATCGTCTGTTAAGAAAGATGGGGATTCAGTTTGTCATTAATATAATAGAAAATATGTATTTATACATGTACATGAATGTACATTTTATGGAACTTAATTTCATTGAAAGTGATACCCACTTACTTGTTTATAAAATGAACATTAATAATACAATTGTGAATTTCGTAGGTACACAATGTTGTATTCAGAATCAATATGATAAATGATTATAAATCGAGGATATAAATAAATCAAATATTATATTTTATTGCATAAAAATACATAATATAAAGAGTGTGAATCAAAACAAAAATTCCACGCAATAGCCAGCAGGAATATTATAAATCATCTACAACACTTTTTTATTAAATCGATTTAAGGGCCTTCCATGAGCCAACGAGCACCGCCAATCTTGAAAAAATAATATCTTACTATTTAATAATTTAAAAAGAAAAGCTTTTTAGAAAATGTTTATTAGGATGAATACTATTTTCAATATACAATACATGGCATAATTGCGACAAGCTAAGTTGTAGTTCACAAATATGCCAAAAACGGCCGTTTTTACCAATTATGCGAACTACAACTTACCGACATTGAATCACGTTATAAATAAGCATTTAAAAAATAGTATTTATCGTAATAAACATTTCGTAAATAGCTTTTTTAATAAAATTGATTATATTGGAAGATATTATTTTTTTAAGATTGGCGGCGGTAGTTGGCTTATGGAAGGCTCTTAAGTAAGTTACCTACTTAAATTTATTTGGACTTGAGTGCGGCTATGAAAGGCGAAGCAAAAAAAAAGCGAAAAATTTATTGTTGGTTTAATTTAGGTGTCTAATTGAATTGGAATATTCAATTAGACACCTACATTAAACCAACAATAAATTTTTAACAATTAAATCACAGTTTAAACTGTGTAAAAGGTTTTATTACTTGTTTATACGTTTTGCAACTGCGTCGTAACTTCTTTCTCGAAAGGTCTAAAGATTATTAAATGGACTATCCGTGTGAAATCAACACCCTTTCCGTGAGCACTTTGGGAAATCCCGTCCATCTCTTCCACCTCATCACGACCAGGCCACAGACCAAGCTAAACTAGATTCTATTCTGAGCTTTTATTCATGGTGCCTGAGATGTTTGAGGAAAATGGAGTATAAACTAACAACAAAATTAGGAACGTAAATTAGAGTGTGTAACTTACACGTACAGTTGCCAACGTGCTTGTTTATCAACAGGGGTATATATAACCGCGGGAGCCGACGGCATGACCACACGTTACCGGAACACAGTCTTGGTTATCGACAATTATTAATTGTTCCAGCGCGATTTTGATCTATAAAATGAATTCTAAAATAATCTTTGCGTTTACTGTGCTAATATTAACGGTGAGAGCGAACCCGTTGCAATCCAGATCGACCTCACCTTTGGAACGTATGTACCGTGTGTCTATATACCTACTTTGATTTACTGAATTCCAAATTATTTATTAATAGTAAGTAGAAGTAGTAGTAGGTAACCTACATTTTGTTATAATTTTGACTATTTAATTTTGGACTTCTGAGTGGACGACGAGCGAGCGATTTTGGACCTCGGGAGAAGTATTCTGATAGGCTCCAAAATTAGGTTTTTTAATTAGGTATGCGTGACTTTTCCACAATCTGCGTATTTTGAATAGGTATTTTATTTTACTTTTAAAACTATAGTTAGGTATTCTAAATTGGATTACCAGAAAATTGGTAGGTAGGTACCTAAATAAAGGCAATCACTCATTACATTATATTTAAAAGCCGCAGTTCAAAAGGCTCGTGACGCACATTAAAATTGCGAATCAAATATAGGTTCTTTACTGTTTTGGGCTTCAACAAAAAATAACAGTTTCAGACTGCACCCTGTGCCTATGTCCTATACCTACTGACGCTAAATAACCAAATGCGGAATATTCTTTTTGCGTTTATTTGTTTGTTTTGTCGCTTTTGATTCAGTCTGGTTTGTCAGGTGCCCGATTAACCACTTATGAATTAAAAAAAAAAACTAAAATAACTTTTTATGGTTATATTTATTTATTTATTAAATATAACCATAAAAAGTTATTTTAGTTTTTTTTTTTAATTCATAAGTGGTTAATCGGGCACCTGACAAACCAGACTGATTCAAAAGCGACAAATTTTGTATTGACAAAATTGTAATCATTCATACATTACTAAACATAAAAACTATCTGTATGTCTGTCTGTGTGTCAAGACGTATATCTCAGAAACGCGTGGACGGATCAATTTGAAATTAATACCAAATACTCAAAAGTTATGTCGAATTTTGGTTCATAATTATTTGTATGAAAACGCAAGAAACTCAAAACCTATAGGGTACTTCCCGTTGACCTAGAATCATTAAATTATGCAAAAAGCTTGGTCTTACAGTACAAGTAAAGGAAAAGATCCGAAAACTGTAAATTTGAAATACCATCCCTCCAATTTTTTTTTTGTTATTAGTTATTACACACATATATTTGCAGAGTTAATCAGGAGTATGTCGATGTATGGATGGACATAATATTGTGATAATGGCAAAGATAAGTTGGTTTCTAAATCCAGTTTATCTTTTCTTTAGAGCAAAGTTACGGGGTTAAGTAAGTTGCGTTGCACGGAAGCCTCGGTGCGCAAGTCCGACTCGCACTTGGTCGGTTTTTTAATAGTAACATCAATCTACACAACACCATTGGCTAATGTGCCCAGACGTTACACTTGATGTGATGTCGACTGTAGGTACAACCTTTCTAGTAGAAAGTCAAAGTCAAATCTCTTTATTGCAAGTAAGCAAGTTGTGTACATTTATGCAAGTCAACATATTTTTTAAATTTACATTTACACCATTTTGCAAGGAAAAGGTGCCAACGCTGAGGAGAAAAAGTGGCAAAAAACTCATGAAAAGTGGCAGAACTGTTTTAACTCAATGTACAAAATTTTTTGATTAGGTATCATATCAATATCGATCTGGTTTCAACATTGGTTGCGATATTTTTTTGACCGGAGGCCTCTTCTTCTTTTAACCCTATTCCAATAGGGTTAAAAGAAACGCGTCCCAATGATGCCAAGTCGGATTAGTGAATTCGACACAACGCCTAATACCTACAAATATTTTGTAAAAGTCACCCAATATTACGTCGCATCACGTGAATGATCATTACTTTTTTATAATTGTGACTTTATCTGCTGTTATTAAATTTTATAGAATTAATTGACGTAGGTACTTAGCTGTTATCAGAGAAATTATCTTTTTTAATGAACTATATTTTTCAAGAGGACAATAATATTACGTAACTTACCCGCGATGTTGTTTTCCTTTCGGCCATTTGTAAACTCTACCTACCTAGTACCACCTAGCGCTTACCTAGGGCCCACCTAGCGCCCATCTAGATTCTAGCGCCCACCCTAGTTTCCTGCATCCAAGTACGACAAGAATTTAAGAACGTTTAGTTTTGTAATTGCGAAGATCAAAATATAACTTTTGGGTACACTTTTTCAAATGTGCATGTCGGCTTGTAACGTAATGGTCTTGTAGCGTAAATTGCGCTGAGGAACAGTAATAGGGCTTTGGACACATTCGTACAATTTCCACGTTCGTACAATTCTACATTCGTACAATTTTTCCTAAATTGTTTTCCAAATTCGTACAAATAGGTACTATGTGAGTCTGCATTATAGTTAACCAAGGATAGATAATCTTTCGTATAATTTCTATTTACGTACAGCGTCATTTTAAGTAAGAGTAAACAACTAAAATAACACAAAATAAGTAAATATGTATAGCTTCTCATATATATGATGCCGGCGCGGCGCCAGACATATGAGGATCTTTGCAAAGTTTTAACTACCATTGAAAGCATTGTACAGAATCTAAAAAGCAAGTCAATGAACATCGAATTTGAGCGTCTTTGACAAAGACTTTGACTATGTCTGGCGTCGGGGTGAGACAAACCTATATTAAACAAAGGTACATATAGGTAATAAAAAGAATATGAAAGCGATGCAATTTCAACAAAATAACTATTTTTGACTTCAAGGTGTGACTTAAAGTCACACCTTGAAGTCAAAAATACTAATAAATATGTCAAAAATATTAATAAATATTAATAATAATAAATATTTACTCGAGCCATAATTTAATTCCTTTCTTAAAATGTATTTTTGTTATTGGTGAAATATATAATCACATACCTCAACATTTTAAAAACATTTGCATTTTCCAAACTTAAGTCTAGACATACTTATCTATACGAACTTAGTGGTAAAACACATAATAGCGTTTTATTATCGCTAGTAGGTACCTATGCTACGATCGTGGAAAAATTGTTGTGTATAAGTTTGAATTGTATCTTTCGATTCCACAGTGGTGAGTATCATCGAACTAGAGGAGCCCTGCGTGAGACAAGGCGGCCTGTGTCTGCGAATCGAAGACTGTGAACCTGACAACTTGGTGCAGTTGCGGGACGTCCTGTGCCCCATGCAACGACATCTTGGCGTCGAGTGTTGCTACGTAAGTTATTTTTTGTTTAGTCAATTTTTTAGCTCAACGTTTAGCAGTCAATTATCACTTCGTTCTTCCTTTAAGACAATCACACAATATGACCGCACTACAGTGCAGACAAAAGTAAACTGTTATTATTGTTTATGACGGCACAAACGAAGAGAACAAACACGAAACTGAAAAATCATGGATTTTTTAGTTACATATATACTTACTTGCAAAACCCTTTTGTACATAAATTTATATACCGAACACAAAATACAGCGAAATCAAAATAATAATTCCTATTTACACAGCGTATTTTAAATGCAATCGCTTTTATCACCATCATCACAGAATGCAACTAAAACGCGCAGCAAATTAATTTCATACGTAATAAAAAGTTAAACATACGCCTTTTAGAAATAACATCGGAAATGTAGTTTTATACGCCAGTATATGCAATTGGATATTAATAAACTCTCACTCCGGAGGGAATTAATCTGGCGTGGATAATATGAATAACAATCGCGCAACTTATATTCAAACCTAAGCAATTGATCTGTGAAAGAACCTAACAATCGTTATTACGGGGCCCTAAAAAGGGGGTACCTACTAACCGCCTGCTCGCGTTATTTACTTTGGGTTCGGTATGTACATAGTTTCGAATGACGTCCGTGCGATACACGCTGTTGCATAAAAATCTTGAGTCGTAGGGGAGAGTGGGGTAATTGCGAATACTTAAGCCCGATGGTAAATAATTGTCAAAATATAAAAGTTATAATTATCATTTATTTCTTAAATACTACATTAGTTCTAGACTACTACAAAATATTAAATCAACTTTGGCGATATGTGAACCCAAACTTAAATTATAATTAAAATTGCAAACCCTTGCTGTTCGCAATTTCCCGACAGACGCGGGGTAAATCCGAACACCCCATGGGGCAAATACGAACAAGGTATTGGTGTTAAATTTCTTCTCGCAAAAGTCACACACAAAGCCTCTGGATGTGCTAGCGCCGTCGCTACACTTATCGTGCGCCCACAACAATTGTACATAATCCAATCTCCAATTATAGGGACCTCGTACTTTTTATTGCAGTAAATGCAGTAATACTCTTTGTCCTTAGCTGTGGGTTTCTGCCTTTTATTTTCTGAATGTCCCTTGCTTCCTTTCTTCTGTGTTTTATCATTTTCATCTTCAAAAACTTTAAGATTTTTTAATCCCTTTTTGATCAGTCTCTTTTTTCAGTCTTCATATTTTTCAACGTTTCTAATTGCTATTTTTTGTCTTTCTTCTGTTCTTCCAGAGTATCTTTGAGAGGAGTGCTGGTTAATATGGTTGAATGTTTCTTATTATGTTTTCGTTTGCTAGTTTTCTCAGGCAGTGTCGGTAAATTTACAATGTCCTACATCATCTATCGCTTCCTCTAAATCTCCCAATTTATATTTTGTTTACAGTTTTCTTTTATAATTTCGTGGCATCTGCAAGAAATATACAACCAATTTCGTAAACAACAAATATTATAATAAAGGAATAGATAAATACTTAGTTATTTAAAAGGGAAATACTAAATATAAAAAATTGCTGGGGTAAATGCGAACGTTCGGAATTAACCCAATCAAAACGTTCGTTATTGCCCCCACACACTAAAAAAACACAATTTAAATTTACTTTTTAGGTTATAAAATCAAATCCAAAAATATGAACAGGAACACGTCAAATCGTTGTTTGGTTTATAATAAACTTACCTTAATTTAGTCTATAATGTAGTATTTACGTAATGTAAGACACAATCATATGAAGTCATGAAAAAATTACACGATAAACAATGAAAACATAAAAGTATACCTACCCTGAACGGCGCGCGCGAGTTCTTCCCTTTGACGTTTGTCCGTCACTGTTTGTGAGCCGAGTTGTGATTTGAATGAGTGCGAGCTCGGCTGGACCTCTTTATCATACCTAAAGGACTGTGGTCGGATTTACCCCGCGTTCGCAATTACCCATCTCTCCCTTACGTTAGTTCGAAAACTCATTGATCGAAAACCGCTGTAACGAATTACGCTGTTGCGAAAAACATTTTTGCTGTTATTCATAAACCTAGTTAAACCTCACTTCCGTTAAATCGAGTTGCTGTCCCTTTCCCACTTCGTTAAAAAAGGTTAAGATAGAAAGGGACAGGGGGCCTAAACGGTGGCGTAACTTTAAATCACGTTTATGAATACGCGCCTTTAGGTGATACGCTAGTTCAAAAACTCGTTCGAAATCCACATGTTCGATACGGGGACCGATTTGTCCTGTATGGGAATCGATCCGATGAGACAGTAAAAAAATTGCATCAAACAACTCACATGAACTTGCTGAAAAGAGATATGTAACAGTTAAGGTCAGTGGTGGGTGGGGGAGATGTTCCGTCCCTTCTAGCAAAACGATCTTTGTATGTATCTTGTGTGGCCGCATCACATGATTACGTCCCGTCACCGGTCGCCACGTGCAGTTGCCATTTCTTTCTAACTCCTGATTTCTGAATGCCTGTAATTATTTCATTTTCCAACGAATTTCAAACCTGCTTTTTAAATTTAACCATTAATTTGTCTATTATTGAATTTTTGTGATGTATTCAATTTTCGATACTAGACAACTCCTAAAAAGAGAACACGTTGATGTCTTTGTATGTGAAGCGATGAACGCTACAATAGACATCAACGAGCTTGCAAATGGCGGGAAACGACGGTTGCAAAATTATTTGAAATTTTTTATTTTATTGTCTACAGTGGTTATTTTGAGATTAATTATACGTTAAATTAATCAGAAAATGTTCGCGAGTGACAGTATGGTGAATTTGTTGGATAATTTGAGCAAGATCTGGGGTTTCAAGCTTTTATCAAGAGTTCCCGCTACAAGCTCGGGAGTGCACGTGACTGTCGAGCTGCTTCGTCCAGAGTTATGACGCTACGGCATCTCCTCTCGATGAAGACAAGAAGACGCGGCTACCCAGGGTGAAGACGCTACTGCGACTCCCCTGGAGGAAGATAGAAGACTATTATATATTGAATTTTCTGTAACATGACATTGGCAAATGACGAACTGTCGAGTCCATTAATAAAATAAATAAATAAAACAATGGAAATCTCAAATGTAATTCGTAACAGCGTCATTCGCTGCAGCGAGCGGATTTCGATCCAATGAGTTTTCGAACTAGCGTAACGGCCACTAAAAAGTTTTTCGCAACAGCGTGCATCGCAATAACGTCGTTCGAAACTAAATACCGGGCCCATTTATTTTATGTCTAGTTTTAACCACCAGGGTTTGACTAGATCTAGGCAACATGATGAAGGCTAGACCTAGTTTTAGTCACATGCAACCGTCTACACCTTTTATCTGCGAATAAATATGATACCTTACACTTAAGTTTAACCGACTGATAGATCGGGCCGCACCTAATCGGTAGTAGGTTTAATCCACAACAGCTTTTAGTCGTAACATATTATGAACACGCGTATCAAAAACTCGCGCCTGCGCATTTTAAAAAGATGCCGGGCATGTGCTTTGTACATAGGCACTAACGTAGTTCTGCAATTTACATATTCGAGAAAACATAAATATTTATATTATCACTTGCTAGAGCCATTTCATGGTGTTATTACTGAACTAACATACATACTTACAAAAATGCACGACGTTTTCCCGTATGTGTGTGTGTGGGGGGGGGGGGGGGGACTTTTTGTTTTTTTTCTGTTGCACTCCACCCTCATTCAGTCACTTCCTTCATGCATGCTCGCCGGTTTGTACATTCGCGGTAAGAAAGTGTTCACCAGCTTAAAGTCTTTCCCACGCCGATTTCTTCCAGCAAACCCGACACTGAAGCGACAATTTGAAATGAAAGGTAGACATAGTGTGTACCATTATAATAATAAATGTATGTGTCAGAGGGTTAAAATTGTTTGCACTCCTCAGTTTGTTTAATTGAAAGAAATTACACTATAATAAAATATACCAAATTACCAAGTGCCTAGGCAACCGCTTGCTTTTTAATTTGATTTACTTTTCGTTTTAAAAGATATAAGTACCTAAGGGCCGACGCACAACGCCACGGCGCGGCGCGGTGCCGTCACACGTCGCGGCGTGTTACGGCGTCCAGCGGCACCGGCCACCGGTGCACGCTGTCGGACGGCGCAAGTCACCGGCGGACGGCGGCGGACGGGCGGCGCCCTCCGTGCGCTGGCGGACGCCGCGCTATGGCGTTATGCGGCGACCCTAAGTACGTTTTTTTGTTTTTGTTTTGCGATAGATATGAAAAAAGGAATAGAATTGAAAAATGGTAATTAATCAACATTTTCAGGGCTCCACTGTACCTATTGAGTAGGTAGTTTCTTTCTTATAACATCGTCAATTTGTGGCCTATGTTCTGGTAAACAAGGTACAATAAGAGTAATAAAATAAACAGTAATTAATTTTTTGTTTCAGAACTGAACCAAGTGACGTCGAACAACAATCTTCCTACATTTTAAGTACCTACTTATATTATAGTATGTAAAAATATACCTACCTACTTAACTAGACAGTTAATTAGTTTTAAGTTAGTTTTTAATTTGACTATTCATAATAAATTGATTATACGAGACTGTGTGACCTTGAAACTAAATATAAACTTTTAGACAGTTGTCCCACCGCACGGCGATGAGCGAGTAGAGCTATCAGCTATAAAACGAGCGGGCGAGCAGCGAGTAGAATAGATAGTAAACAAAAGAGACGCAGCGATACTCGCTCGGCGACATTATATTTTTAGTTCATCGCCGGTCGAGTGTCGCCGAGCGAGTACAGTCATGAGTAATAACATAGAAACATCCTTAAAATTCAAATTCATGTAACAACTTTAAATCGCAAAAATAAGTATGCTAAACTGTGGCCAATAATTATGTAAACGCTAAATTGTATCAAAATAAAGTACACACCCCTTGTACAACATTTGCTTGGTGGGGTGTGTACTTTATTTTGATTACATGAATTTGAATTTTAAGGATGTTTCTATGTTATTACTCGACTGTACATCCCATTCATTGCTCGGCGACAAAATACAGCGGACGGCGGCGGTGTGAACAGTCGACGATGAACTATTAATATATGCGTCTCTTTTGTTTACACGGAATGTATTATCTTTTGTACGTTTATTGGGCGAGAAAATAGCCGAGAGTTAAGTCTTTCCCACACAGTTTTCTCTCGTCGTTAACGTCCAGTAGGTAGTGATCTGAGGCCTAGTAGAAATAAAAAAAGAAGGTTAAAATCGCAAAGCATGATGTAATTCGGCATTTTTGATATGTTGTAGGAATCAGTTAGGGTGATGTAAATCCAAATTTGCAACTTCGAAAAACTTGTGCTCGCTGCGCACCATGCGCATGGAACGCATTTCCCAACCCCACTCGGTGGGGTCCATCTCTACCACCAGCCACTTTATCACTTGGCGGTAGGTGCGGAACGCATGAAATTGACTATCTTTGAAGGGTTATAGCTAAGTCCATATAGGGTTTATAGAGCTGCGGTTTAGCTTAAATTATTGATAATTTAATTGACTTTGTAAGAATACTGAAAACTGTCTGTCGGAAATGCATAGTTTATGATTTTTAGAGCAAAAAGTGAAATAAGTCCCAAAATTTCGCAGTTTATCGCGTGGTGCGCAGCGAGCACAATTTTTTCGAAGATGCAAATTTGGATTTACATCATCCTAACTGATCCCTACAACATATCAAAAATGCAGAACTACATCATGCTTTGCGATTTTAATGTCGATTTCTACTGGGCCGCAATCGCCGGCGGTGGGACAACTGCCTTAACCTACCTACGCTTTTAGGGAAAAACAGCTTCCAATACATAACTTTTTATAAGATTTTATATCAAATGTTTTTTTCCCAATAAGTGACGTGAATAAATAAATAAAAATAGGACTTTAATAAAATAATGTGTTGTTAGTTCTTACATAAAGAGGATAAATGTACTTGTATGAACTATGGAAATACAACAACTGAAATATATTTGTATTTTTTACTCAGTTACATAATCAAAAGAAGAGAGCTTTACGCGAGTTCAAAGTCGCCAAATGTGAATTCATAATACTTCTGTAATGTAAGTTGATATGAGTATAGGTATACTTAATATTTAATTGATTAATTATTACTTATTAATTATGACTAATATTATTAACTATTAAGTATTTATAATTTTAAATTGTATGCCATTGTAGGTAGGTATTTCATAAACAATCCGTTGGTAAAAATATAATATATTCTTTGATATTACCTATTCGTCTATTGCTCATCTTGTTTATTACAAGTCAATATAACTAATTTTTATCACATATTTCGCAAACATATTTTTTATGTGAAGTCGCCAATTTTTGATAAGACTGTGCATGCAGCGTCATACGAGTAATTTCCTGTAGAAAATGTTTGCACAATATATAATAATAAATAAATAAATAAAAAGCCTTTATTTATACCAATTTTACATTGCATGCATTAACCTAATATAAAATTTAATAATCATTAATCCAATTTATGCATGTTTATTATTATTATTTAAGTACAATAATATAACAATATTTCACAATAATTATAAAATTAGTATCACATCACTTCACATTTAGTTTATCAATTTTCTTTCCGGACCATGATCATACACGTTTGGACCTCTATGACTTTAATTCACTTTCACCAAACATATCCCTCGAAACAAAATCATCGCTCACTTTGCTCGGTGCACCTATTTTTGTAGACGCAATCCCTGCCGTCATTAATGCAAAAATTGAACATTTTCGAAGCCACTCAGATCGCCTTTTCCAAATCAAACCACATATGGCAATTTATATCCTTCGCATGTGTCTTTTTACTCCTAAATTAATGTATCTCATGCGCAGTTGCCCTGTCTGGTACTTTCATTCTTTAACAACTTTGATCGATTCCATTTAAAAAAATTCTGTATCAAAAATCATAAACATTCAATTTGACGACCGTTCATGGGCTCAGGCTACTCTCCAAATTTCGTACGGAGGTCTTGGCATTCGCTGTGCATCGAGCCTTGCGCTTCCGGCCTTCCTTTCCTCCGGCCATAGCACACTCGCCCTCATCGGCTCGATCTTAAATTGCGCAACATGCCCAGAGGAAACTGTTCCAGGCGAAGCTGGGAGACAAAGCTCATGGGACTTGCCTCACATTAAAATCATCCATTCTTCCATTCTATCCAATAGTACAGATGACACCGACCGCGCCAGACTTACAGCTGTTTCGGAGCCGGAATCGGGTCACTGGCTCCACGCGCTCCCTTCGGACAACCTCGGTACCGTCCTCGACCCCAACTCCTTACATGTAGCGGTCTGCCTGCGACTGGGTGTAAAAGTATGCGAGGCACATCGCTGCCCGTGCGGCAGTAGCGTGGACCAGCCGGGACACCACGGGCTCTTTTGCGCCAGGAGCGCTGACCGCAACTACCGCCACTGGGCCCTCAATGACCTGATCAAACGCGCCCTCATCTCTGTCTACGTGCCTGCCACCCTGGAGCCGTGCGGTATGCTGCGTGACGACGGCAAATGTCCAGACGGGGCCACGCTCGTCCCCTGGTGTCTCGGTCGCGCCCTCGCCTGGGACGCAACCAGCGTGGATACCCTGGCCCCGACTCATGTCAGCAGCACGGCTCGCAAGGTAGGAGCCGCCGCGGAACTGGCCCAATTTTTGAACCGGCGGAAATATTCACAGCTCAGTGCGCACTATGAATTTGTCGCGCTGGCTGTGGAAACTTTGGGCCCGTGGTCGTCGGACACAAAAATGTTTTCGAAGAGTATATCTACACGACAGGTCCTCGCTACAGGGGATTTCAGGGTTGGCGCTTACTTTGCTCAACGGCTGAGTTTAGCAGTTCAGCGAGGTAATGCCGCCAGCATCCTGGGAACCCTGCCGCATGGGGGCGACGTAGGACATATGCTTATAGTAATGTAAATATTTTGTAAATATGTACTTTATTATTATTATTATTACTTGTATAATTTTAAGTTTTGTAATATAATATCTACTTCATTTTTCGTCTGGTCTTTGAATGATATATTTTGTCCGAGGTTCGTTCCTCCACATAATTGATGGTTTTTGATTGAACTTCAAAATGTATTTGAGTAGTGTTGGTTAACATACAGGTTTTATCTGGATTCATGTTCAGTCCGTGCCTTCGACAGCATTTCTTCGTCATATACTGCATTTCTTCGTGACTTTCGTTAATAAGGATTATGTCGTCTGCAAATAGTAGATGGTTTAAGCATTCTCCATTTATGTTAAGGCCCATCTCCTCCCAATTCAGGTTTGAGAAAATATGTTCTAGCAACGCAGTAAATAAGTTTGGAGAACTCACGCCTCTTTTTAATTGAAAGGGGTTTTCCCGTTTTATCTAGTTTTACAGTTGCGGCGCTTCTTTTGTATATTTCCTTTAGAGTTAATATGTATTTACTATGAATTCCTTGGCTCTGTAGTGTTTTCCACAATGACTCATGATATATAGAGTCAAAAGCCTTCGAATAATCAATAAAAGCGACGTAGAGTCCTTTCTTGTACTCTGAGTATCGTTCCATAACCTGAGTCAACAATATTATTGGTAGATGAAAAGCTACATTAATTTCGGTCAAATTTCAATGTGCTAGTAGTAGGTGTAGTAGTATGGAAGGTAATAGTGCAACCACCATAGCGCTGGGGTGGTTGCACCGCAACGCCCACCCCGTTCGCCCACTCTGAACAAAGGCTTCTATTTGCACTATGCCCAATGAAAGTCAATATAATTAGGTACTAGTTTGGTACACCGGACACCACATCAATGTACCACTTCTACCTACGCTTCATCATCAGTCTATTTTTATGTCCTCACTGCTCGGACACATACCTTCTCCGGTATCGAGGGGGCTCGGGCCTTGATCAACCACGCGGGCCTAGTGCGGATAGGCGGATTACACATGTCTTAGATTTATTTTCTATGGCATGCAGGTTTCATTGCGATGTTTTCCTTCACAGTTTTGAGAGCATTCGGTAAATGTACGTAAGTTATATTTTAAAAACCGAGCAAATCTCATTGGTACATGGCTGCCTGGCCGGGGATTGTACCTGGGACCTCCTTATCATTTACTTCAAATGACACATTTTATTTTATTTATTAATTTTATTAATGGACATGTTACAGAGAATTCAATATATTCAATAGTCTTCTATCTTCCTCCAGGGGAGTCGCAGTAGCGTCTTCACCCTGGGTAGCCGCGTCTTCATTTCTTCATTCAGAGGAGACGCCGTAGCGTCATCACTCTGGGCGAAGCAGCTCGACAGTCACGTTCACTCCCGAGCTTGTAGCGGGAACTCTTGATAAAAGCTTGAAACTTCAGATCTTGCATAAATAATCCAATAACTTCACCGTACTGTCATTCGCGAACATTTTCTGATTAATTTAACGTGATATTAAACACAAAATAGTCCCTGTAGATATTAAAAGAAAAATTATCAAATAATTTCGCAACCGTCGTTTCCCGCCATTTTCAAGAGAACCCAATGACACATTTAATATTACTTTGTGTCGTTCCTTGATGCAACTTAACTAATATTGCGAGATATTTTTAGGGTTCCGTACCTCAAAAGGGAAAAAGTAACCCTTATAGGATAACTTTGTTGTCATTCTGTCCGTCCCGTCCGTCCGTCTGTCAGTTTGTGTTCTCAGAAACGCGTGGACGTATCACGTTGAAATTAATACCAAATATTTAGGTCTGTAATCTCATGCACGTGAAAAAATCAATAAGTTGCGTTGCACGGAACACTCGGTGCGCGAGTCCGACGGCCGGCTCGCACTTGACCGGTTTTAATATCACAAATGACTTGAATTGAAAGGCGAAACGGGAATTTTTTTAAAGAAAATCTTAAATAAATTAAGTGGAACCCAGTTCTTCCCAAGTAAGTAGTGTTATTAAATGTGTCTCACAAGAATGACACAGACACATAACACCCATTAAGCAATAGAAAGGTAAGAAATGGTAATATGTAGAGCTGTGTATACAACTCAAGTAGGTAGGCAGCTACACTGCTGCCTTCATGGCATTTCTAATCTCTATTGGTTGGTCTCTAGACACATAGTCCATAAGTGTTACACTTGATGTCCTATCGATTTTACATAGATACAGACGAGTCCACTTACACATTTTTATTATTTTTTACAACACGCGTAGCGTAGACTGTTTTATTATTCACATCTTACTTATGACAAACAATTATTTTTTAGATACCTAGTGATGATTAAATTAGGAAACAACATGTAGGTACTTTCCATCAAAAGAGATAAGAACTGGTAGGTAATTAGGTAGGTAGGTACTTATACTTTTATTATGATATGTACTGATACAAAAACAGTTATTTTTTTGTGAAATTGGAACTGTTAGTTGTAGGTCTGTTTTTATTCAGCTACTTTTGACGCCGACAGTACCTGTAGCCACTGATTTTACGACTGAAAAACTATGTTTGTCGTTCAATCCGCGACCCCTAAATATATCTACGTGTATTTGTTACATATGACTTTTTCATAATACGTCTCTGTCTAGAACGGAAAACTGAGGACGCGATTCATATTCACCCCGGCTTTTATTTTTTCAGACGACCCATCTAATTAAATAATCATACAACATTGTGATTGCCACTATTTTTCGCTTAAAGTAGATTTTTGCCACGATTTACAATAACTTTTGATTACCAATCGACCGGGAATCAAAGCGAGTTACGTCTTGTACGCAGCTCTCCGTCGCCCTTTAATGTAAATAGTTTGCTGTTGCTGCAGCCGCTGCAAGAGCTGTGAATCAGCCCTCCTCAGTCACACTCACCTCACACCACCGCTCCAGCCCTGGTTGAGCCGCTAGCGAGCGAGTGAGCAAGTGCTACACTGCTACATTCCGCGTCGTGAGCTTGAACCCCTCGGTCGACACGCGCCGCGAGTGCCATAAAAAATTGAAAATAATTATTTACCTTCAGTTTTTTCGCCTTTCGACAAAGTACTACAAAGGTAAGTCAAATATTAATTGATAAAAATTCTTACTTATAATAATTAAATTAAGTTTAAATTATTTTGTATGGATTAATAGGTTAGTTTCATTCAGATTTGAATACTTTGTATTCAACTTAGCTTTACCCGCGATGGAACGGAGACCACATGTATTTCATATGTACCTACGTATAATGTATTTGTACCTTACAGTATACGATGAGTCATAATTCGATTAATAATACATTACTTATTATTGGATTTTTCAATTAAAAAATAAAAACAGTTCACCGTACGTTTCGATTAAGGACGTTAGTTTCGAAAACGGTTAAAATACGGTTGGCATCCCATGTCTTAAACAAAACGTGTTCAAATTGAATAAAAAAATTACCTGTAGAAGCATTAAAGATGCAGCTACAAATTAGCCGTGATTTTTTTAATGTCTCTTGTTTTCGATACAGCGTTGTTCCTGATACGGCAATTGCCGTACGGTTTACAGGCACCTTTGAGGTCGAAACTAGTCATACTTACGGCAGGACTTGCACTCCCGTCTTACTATATACGGCAATTGGGCAAATTAAGTTTTCTTGAAATGAATGGCCCCTTAAACCGATTGGTATTAAATGTAGAGTCACAATTTGTTCTCGCGAAACAGATAGAAGAAATTAGAAGAAAAATTGTTAAATAACCGATGCTGAACACACTCTCGGCTTTCTAATATACCAGGGGCTGGAACGGTTTGGATGCAGTTTTATGCAATAACTTTGGATTTATACAGTCAACGTGTCAACGTTTTCGTCAAAGCTTCACAAATCCATACCAAAAATAGAGTCAACTGTTACAGGCTCTTGTAAAGTCGCTACTGATAGTACTTACACCATGACGTATATTGTAATCGTTTTCTGAATATACTTATATTTGGGAAGTAATTAAATGTTTTGCAGTTATTAATTTTGGTTAGCCACAAAAAACAGCATTTAAATCATTTTGTCCGCATAAAAAGATTTTGTTTTCAATAAAAAAATCAGGCAGCAATTCTTGTTCCGCAAATAATAAACAGTCCGTCCGTGAAATAATTAGTTGACCAGCAAGATTTGCTCAGCAGAGAAAACAGTCTACAAGCAGTGTATTAGAAATGGAATATTCCCTCCATTTGACAACAAAACTAAGTAATGGCTTTTCGTTCGGTAAAAAGTTATTGACAGTTCTTGAAAGTTTTTGACAGTTTTTGACAATTTAAAAGAAATTGTGTCAATTTTTGACTGTTTCACCACTTTTAACGGGTTTTGCCAGTTTTTGTAAATTTTTTGTCAGTTTTTGCCAGCTTGGCTGTATCTCAATCATCAAATATTATTATATCACTCTTATATAATACATAACTAACACATCAACTCAGAGGTAAGTATTTGCGCAAGATAAGTAAAGGGTTTTTGTTACTTTTTTCCGTGACACGCTCTTACCAGTTTGCAGGTTTTGTAATTAATATGATGTACAAACATTTTTACAGCCGTACAGAATGACATAAATTGTTGATTGATTTAGAAATGCTTACTGGACATGAGTTAAGGTCAATTAGCTATTTCTGCTGGTAGATTACATTTATCTGCTCGCAAAAATTTGAATATTATGCTGCCGGTTAAATAACACCCCTTATATTTTAAGTAGTAGGTATTAGGTACTCATCTACGAGTTTATGTTATTTACATCTACTCTGAATTTATAATTTCAGTACTTTTTGGCTTTATATGCTGTTTCCAAACTTTTAATTATAATTCTCTGCAATTAGTTCTCTGGCAAAATCGTGTTTATCGTTAAATTGAAACATCCATCCATGGAAAAACCACCATTTACTCAATTGTGCAGTGAAAAGTTCATTGTCTGACTTCGGATAGTTTCAAAGCGCTAGAGTGCAATATATATTTATAAAAATATTTTGTCATTATAAATGGAATATTTATTTTGTTACGACATAATATTTAAAAAAGACAGTAATATGTAATTAAAAAAAACCTATAAATAAATAGATTAATTTAATTCATTATAAGTTAATTCAGGTATAATTCTGCTCAGCCCTTTAGGGTGTTACCATGCCAATCGATCGATGCCATCGATCGATTGGTGTGGCAGCTATGGCTGATAGACGGATCCACTAATCGATCGATGTTGATCCGTACCATCGATCGACATAGATCGATTGGTGTGGTAGCGGTGGCTGATCGACGGATACCGATGAAACACGGCGCGCCGCGTGGGCGTGGGTGCGGCGGCGGGTGACAATAGGTCGGCGGTCTAGTAGAAGCTATCGATCGACGTCGACTAATCCATTCCACCATCGATCGATGGCGTCAATCGACGATCTATCGATGGGTATAGTAGAAACTATTGATCGACGTCGACTGTTCCATTCTGCCATCGATCGATTATCGATCGATTGGTGTGGTAACACCCTAAATCTATCAAACTGGTACGAGTAAAGATACTCACCCTAGGGTGAGAGCTTATGTCTGTATCTGATATATTATTCGCTTTCCATTCCAAGACTTTGTCCCCCATGGTACAAAGTGTACATAATGTGTTAGGTACAGCCGATAACAGATCAAATAATTTACGAGGCGGTAATACGGCCTAGATTGCAATGGTTTTGTGTAGGTGGATTTACCTGCTGTACCTACTATGGAGATCTGTGCACGAATACATCCCAACTTACTCATATAAAACGCTTTATAAGTGGAATTTAGGTTGCTTTTCCGTGTTTGCTTTTACACCGAAGAAGAGGCCCGTTTTACTTATTAACACACTAGAAGTCACAGTTTACAAAAGTTTGTTTGATGAGACGAAAAGTAATTAATTGCAATAATTGTTAATTAAGAACAAACAACATGGTGCAGCCGTATGAATAAAAACTTGCTCAATGGATGTTTAATTTCACATTAGGTGTGATTCTGTGGTAGTGGACGCCATGTCGTAAACGCAACTGTCACTGTTTCTCAAATGCTACATAACTTAAGAGGAAGCGGGACGCACTGCGACTTTGTATGGCGCATGCAAGCCCTACGAATTTCCGCAAAAATAAAAATGAAGAGGTTGTGGTAGTATTTTTTCCCATAAACTGAATATTTCATCAATAATGAGTTCTATAACTTCTTAATTTAATTATTTCGAAATAAGATATGTCAGATATCTATCTATTTGCGTTATTATTATTTAATAAAAAACATACAACAGACAGGAATTGATAGATAACCAGGCGTAGGTACCTATCTACTTTATTATTTCTCTTGTTCACAACAAGGGCGCGGGCGGCGCGGTGTAGTGGTGGGACAACGTGGCCGCGACTAGCGAATGACTCGCGGCTAACGGCTCGCGGCTATAACAATTTTCAAAATGACTGTGCTATAGATGATCGCCCTCGGCGATGTTGCTCTAGCCTGTATCAGGTTCAAAACAAAAAGATAGTAGAAGTCATCGTGTTTTATTTATACCTATGTAGGTATGCTTAGGTACCTAGTATTATATATTAGGTATCTAGTATTCAGTGAAGTTAATAATTTTTGGAATACGGGTTTCTCCTCTTCTTATGATACCGTCTTCTTACGAAGGTTGGCGATCATTATGGCAATCTGCACTCTCGACAACACCGCACGGAACAGAGACCTGGTACTCTTGCCGTAACGTTGGCGTAAGTTCCTGAGCCATGATATTCTCCTTCTACCTGGCCTTCATCTGCCCTGGATCTTTCCCTGAATAATCAGTTGTAAAAGATCGTACTTTTTATTCCTCATTCGGGTTTGATTAATGTAAATTAGAAAAATAGCTTTATTCTGAACAGGGTGTAAAGCAGGTACCTACCCACCTAACTCACGGAGATCTACCGCTAAAAATGGTAATCCATTATCTTCGCCCATCCACAATGTAATATATAAAGATGACCTCAGCACATAAAGTAGCATTCGCAGTGGCATCTGTGTCCTGATACATAGAGATAAGATTCTGAGGTCCTGAAAAAGTACTTCTGGGACCAATTTTGAGATGGTCCTAAACAAACGAGTGAAGGAAACATGTAATTGGCGGTAGATCCCATTTCACGGCAAACGGAAAAACGTAGGTACGTACTTATGTTACTTCCAAAAAAGATCTAAACTGGGCGAATTGAGTGCCTCCTTATTTTTAGAAGTCGGTTAAAAGCAGAGCTAGGCACATCGCTCTGCTTTTTAACCGACTCTTCTCAGGAGGGAGGCAGCGCGGCCGCCCGCCCGCGGCTACGAGCGCGCCCGCCGCCGCGAGCCCGGGGCGGCCGCCAACCGCCCGCCCGCTCACTCCCCTGCCTACATTATATCTCTCTTTAAAATAATCATATTTGCATGTAAGCTTTGCGGCCAATGTGGCTAAATAATAATTTATGGCCTCTCGGTACGTTTTATATGGAAAGCCGAAGGCGACGAACGAATCGTGATGTTGCGGTTCGATGTACATTTCGTATGTTGCTGCGAATTGGGGTTTTGAGGTAAAGACACCAGAAAAATCAATCCGGTTTAAAAAAAAAATCCGGTTTTTGTCTGCCGGGAAACGATATTTTTCCTGAAAAGATTAAGACCATTCCACAGTTTCATCCTTTATGAGATGTAATGGTTATTGAGAGAATATTCATTACCTACTCATCCCAAATATACTGATCACTAGTCGCAATTTCATTTTGAAGTAATATTTCTCGCCCGATAGTACAGGATTGAACGATCCGGTGCGATATTGCATATCTGCCTTAAATCTGCGGTAGAAGGTTAGGCAACCAATCGTTCCACACAAAAGCTCATATTTATTTTACTCATTTTATACGAAGTGACCACGCAGTGTTGATAATGAAGCAAAACCAAAGCGATGTTGTATAATGCAGCGGACGAACGAACCGAGGACAATCTATTTTACTTAGGTTACCTGTGCCACTTGTCCCATGGGTGTAATGGGACAGAACAGTGTCAATTGTCATATCATGGGACAGTACGGTGGAACTAGTGGGACATACCGGCTTGTGGGGTCCAAATTTTATATATATGGAGAGTTTTATATACCTATATGGATTCATTTTATAACGGCTTATCTTTGGTTTGTTATGAATTCATTGAGAAAAAAATGTGGGTAAGCATATTACGACAGGATGCTGTAGGTAGATACTTAAATGTGGCATTTTAATGAGATGGATCATTCCAGCTCAGTATTTATTTATTGTAGAGGCAGCTACACTACGTCGCTGGTTAAAGTCTTACGCCGGCGGCGATGCGGCGGCCTCATGGCCCGGGGATATATCGAACTGTCGGTGTCGGGGCTGGCTGGCTGGCGAGGCTGTGACTGTACCTATCCGTCTTCGCTTCGGGCATCGCCGCGGGGTCCCCAGCCAGTCAGCGCTACACTGTACACTCGACATCACAGCAAATGTAATACTCGAATGCGACGCCACTCTTATGCCACAGACAATAAAAATGCTACAACGAGTGGCTATTATGTTACACTAGATGTCTTTTAGTCGACTTCCTTAAATAGTCGGCAACGGCATTCGGTTTAGGAGGCAACTGACAAAATTATCGATCTTTGAATATGAATAAGTACTTGGTAGAAACCTATAGGTATTATTTGACATACGTAGGCTCACCTACCTACTCGTACTGTGCTTATGTAAGGTGAGGATATACAGTACCCTCTCATTATAAATAATTATGCAGATTTGGCATTAATTCAGATAACTATAGATAAGAAGGTACAGTCGACAGCAGATCAATGGTAACACTTTTTACTTTTGACAGTTCTTATTATTTGCGTCGGTCGTAAGACTTGAAATCGTACTGCAAGTGTTACCATTGATCTGCTGTCGACTGTACCTACGTACTTACAATTTAAACCAGAGTATGTATGAACGTAAGTACTTTGTCACGTACAGTCGACATCTCAACCTGTCATTTGAAACTACACTTATACTTGTATGGCGTCAACCGTACCTACTACATTGAAAATAAAATCTGAGGTAATCTACAAACAATAGGTACATATGAGTGCATAGAAACAACAAATATAATACGTACAGTTCCTTACGAGGTTCTTATTATCTGCATCATATTTATTCAATGTGTTGTTTTCCTGCAGCGAAATGATTTTGCCTCGGTAGTACTATTGAATTTATATATTTTTTTGTTAAATAAAGAAATGACAGTAACAATTGTGAAAAAATTTAACTATGAAGCGATCGCGAATCAATAGTAACACCTCGATATCGCAGCGTGGCAACAGCGCGGAGCGGCCGCCTGACGAGGCGCTCTGCGAGGCGTGTGCGGTTTAGTCGGTACCTACTAAACACTAGTGTCTAGTGACTTACTATCGTCTCTCTTGTTTTTGAGTTGAAAAATGTATTTAAAAACAAAACAAAAAATCAAGTTTAATACTACAATTCGATAGTATTACCGAGCACAAGTCATTCTGCCACGGAAAAGCAACCACCATTTTACGTTGTAGTAGTTGAAATTAGACATCAAATGTACTAATAAATAGCGCTGTCGAATGCACAAGGAAACGATAACGTAAGTTGATATTTCCTTATCTGTAAAGTTCTCGACGGTTAATTAGTGTTCAAGATCTTAATATTTCCTTAATATTTGATGTTAGTTTAAGTTTCGCAAAGTTAAGACTAGCGTTGTAGTGCAGCAGACAGCTTTTGCCAGCGCCATGATATTACTTCTCCAAGCTCGGGGCGCAAACATGAACTATTGATAAAGCGGAAAGGGCGCCTGCATCCCCTTGGGCGATGCCGGCGGCGGCGGCGGCGGCGGCGGGCAGACCCGACATTGTATTACGAAAGCTCACTATTGTGCCTTTACATTGTACATACCTTATTTCATACACGCTAAACCAAAACATATAAACATAGAATATATGTTTTACCATAGGTATAAATAAATGGTTATGAGACCGTACCTAATCAGGTAAAATCTTAACGTTAATAACTATCCTATGTCCTAACATAGGATAGTTATTAACGTTTTTTTAAAAGTAGGCACTTGACTGACTCTATTATTTCTACCAGTAAAATAATGTATACAATCGGCCTAGTAATTCTGTTTAGTTTTCTCTGTTTTCGACTGTAAATTCGACAGAACATCAATGATAATATTGATTACAATCGAGGTGCAACTTTTATGCACAGACATTAAAAACGGTACACAGTCTAAAGTGTTACACTGATGTGCTGTCGACTCTACTATAAGATACTAATCAGATTTTTACTAAAGTCTCGGAAACTAGAATCGACAATAAGATCCTTTTTCATAGATTACGTCACAAATAATATCGATCTAGTAAGCAGTAAATATTTAGGTACAGTCACTCTATTTTAATAACTATCTTTCTTTGCTGTGTTAGACACGTAACTATGATATTTATAGTGACTTTATCAGGCTTCTTCTTCAAGATGTCCTTATAGCGTTGCAGTGGCAGTGTAACGAGTCCAGATTGCGTACGCTAATATTAGGAGCCTAGGCCTCAGATCGCTACCTACTGGACGTTAACGACGGGAGAAAATGGGGTGGGGCATACGTTTCAACTGGCCGCGGGCCGCAAGCCGCGCGTGTAAATCGCGCTTTGGCCTGACACATACACAGGCGACCTGCCCGAGGCCTGCGACCTGTGGCCAGTTGCACCGCAACTGTTGTACGCTAGCCCTAACACATACACAGGCCGCCTGCACGCGGCCACTAACTAGAGTACAATTACCAACCCGATGCTGAGCATCACGCTTCGCGTAGCCCGCGATCACGAATGTCACGATCAATTCCTCCCAATTACTCCTCTCTTGGTCACGTTGATGAGAGACATATTAAAAGACAGATAAAACAAAAAGAGAAGGATGATATCAAGTAAAATATTTCCCGGTTACGTTCTTCATCTTCCCACTATCCTGTCCCCAGATCGGGGAATAAGATCTAAGATCCTGTCCGTGTTAATGATAAGTAAAGAAAAAATTCTGAATTTCACACTTGTTAGGTTGAGGATATTTAAAATATTTAACGAACCCTAACTAAGAAATCGGTTGAATGAATATGACTTAGAAAATGTTACAATGTTATTTATGGAGAGTTTATCAAATATAAACTTTTCTATTATTTTCTAAGATTCTAAAGTCTATACGAAGACTTTTTTGTCGTAAACTTTTTATGAGAGACTGCACCGGTTCCACGAAGAAGGGATAATGTGCGTATAGGGATAATATCCAGTCTGCTCAACAAACTTGCTGTTTCAGTGTTTCTGAAGTCGTTAGGCTTATAGGTACATCTTTCATTTCCATGCAAACGCTTTTGACCCACGTTAACGCTTTGTATCACAGGCGCCCGCAGGCAAGCAATTATAATGCCGAATAGAAAGGCCGCCGGCCACGCGGCCGCGGGCTGTGGCGCCGCATCGCCCACGGCCATGCCTACTCAGCTCACCATACAACTACAACATTTACAAACAAGTACAATTAGTATACAAAAATAAAAATAAAAAAAAACTGCTTTTTGGCATAAAAATTTATCGTAGGTCAGTCCCGTTCAGGTCAGATCAGTAATATATCCAACTCCACTTATATTAAATTGATATTAATAATAGGTACTTACTCATTAATTACACCTTAGCTAAACTATGGACACTTGGTTACATCACAAAATTTAAATGATAAATGGAGAATTTTTTTCTCCATTTATCATTTAGATTTTCGTTTCGCATAGCGCATATGCAAGAAAATATCAAAACAATTATTTATTATATTAATAACATAGGTACGTGAAGTAGTAGAAACGGGCTGTTTGGATACAAAGAGGCATAGGGACAAAAAGTACATAATTTCAAAGTACACAATGGGGAATTCCCCAAAATTTATTTTATGCATTATGCCATGTTCGGCGAACTGATGAAAAATTTCTAGGACTTGAACCTGCGCCGTTGTCGTTCCGTGACACGTTCTTACCAACTAGCAACTGAGCCAGCACAGGAAACGCCCCGCTCACCGAAAATTTTCATCATATTATACTTACTAAAGGTTATGTTTCGTAACTCCATCTACCCGACAATAGTAGTAGCATTCCGACAACCATGTCTAACATTCGATTAAACATGATTTAACCTGGGTGATATCACCATGGTGAAATGATTCCAAGGTGATACGAGAACACTGAAAAATCACTTCATTTGTTGTTTGTTTAAAATAAACCGTACAAACCGTGTATGTAAGATTCAAAGGTAACACAATAATAACAATTGTACGTACGTATTCCGAAGCCAGGTGTAGCTACCAAAGAAATACAGACTGTCTAAAAGCTTTTCCTTTACAAAACGAGAGTACATGCTATGAATGGGGTACAGGTGAGAAACCAACGAGATAGGGTAGCCACTAGGCAACTCTACCGGAGATGCATTCAAGAGATAAAAAATAATTGAAGTCGGACTCGGTCCAGTGTAAACAAAGCGGGATGTGTGATATGAGATTCTCTGCCACAGAACGACTAGAGAATAGAAATGCCATGCACCAGTATCGTTACGTCGCCATTACATCTACGAGTAGTAGTAAATATAAAATTTGTAATTACACGGAAAGAAAATATTAATAGTGGCTGTTAAAACCGTTACAGACAGGGAGAGACAAGCGTTTTGCTGTTTTTACTATTTGTCTTCGTATATAATTATTTGCTCTGACTGACAAGGGCGTAGTTGTTTTAGCTTAGAAATCAATAGTTAGCTCCTTCTGGGAACCCTGTTTTTTTCAGTGCAGGTTAATTATGGCAAATTAATAGCGGCCGAGAACTGTCAACTGTACATGTACAAGTTGTTATCACAACTCACATCAATTAAGAACTAAAAATCTAGTTTTATTCAAAAAATACCTTTAGAGAATTTATTATCTGAGTTATTCTAAAACAAATGATAAGTAGCCTTACATAAATCTATGGGTAAGTTAACAATTACATAATTAATTTAGTACAGCATAGGTACATGCATAGGTACATAGGTGTTTATAATTTACAATAACTTTTAATTATAAAAGATCTATCAGGATTTTATCTAGGTAATTATTGGATTGTTTACCAGGAATTACCCATGGCATACCCTCTATTGTAATATAACTATGACAAAACAAGCCAAGAAAACTATCATGTTTCTTTTCTAGAAAATCTATGTTTAGTTTTCCTGCGAATCTGTACTTACATTATGCCATAGTAAACACTTCTCTAGTAGGTATATAGGCACATTTATAACAAGGTTTCTAGATGTAGTTTTCTAATAATCTATAATGCATTATGAAACAACATTAGTTATTGCTAGTGATCATACGCGGATATATATCCCACTAACTAACCATATTATAAGAGCAGCTTACGCTAAACTAACGTGTGAAATCATGAAAACCCTAGTCCACGATTGACGAAATTTAGGCTTAGACAATGCGGTAAGTTTCATTTATTAGAAAACTAGTACAGTGTGACCTATTTGGTCACACTGTACTAGTACACATAATAATGATACCTATATTTTACCTATGGTAAAACTGAGACTTTAAAGCTTTCACTCTTGTGACGTCCTATGTCACTCCAACAGGCTTAAGACAAGCTCGCTTGGCGCATCTTGGTTCTGGTAAATATGCCGTGGGAGCGTTTACAATAGACGGATGCTCCCACGCTCCATCGACACAGCATCGCGTCCTCTCGTCTTGGATTCACTTGTTGGTATTATACAACCAGGCGGCACCTTGAGATATGTTAGGTTATATCTTTCAAATAAGATGAGACATACAGAAAGTTCAAAGAACTCGGGTCGATTATAGTAGAGTTGGCAAATACTGGAACGTATAATTTGCGTAAAGAAATGGCTTCGGCTCGGTTGTTGCAGACGTCTCTAGTCTCTAGGCGACTGCTTTCCATCAGGTAGATCGTCTGCTAGTCTCGTATCCCTACCCTTTTTCTCATATATAAACTAAAAGGGATAAATCAGTACTTATTTGACAATTGTTTTAAATGAACTGTATAATTTGGTCGTTTCAGTGTTACCAATCATGCTGCCAGTGAAATCGAGCAGTCCACAGCCGGACGGAAGCGCTATGGACAAGAAGCCTATAGCCGGCATACCGCGAGTAGCTGCTACCACCAAATTCAACGCACCGGTGCATATCGACGTCGGTGGCACCATTTACACTTCGTCGTTAGAAACACTTACAGCGTGAGTACAAATTATAATTGCCACTCCCATACCAAATTTTTAGCTCAACACACGTTGAAACCTATAGAAGCTATAATATAGGAACGGAACATTAGTTTGAATTATCCCAAAGTTTATTTAAGGTAGTCTTTCCAGGCCAGAGTTTGTGATGTACATAGACATGCTATGTGCGTGGGTAGGTGGGGTTGTAAATAAGCTTGTTTTATCTGTGCTCAGCGTATTATTTCTCGGCGAGAGAGAGCGCTGCCCGCCGCGCCTCCGGCACCGCCGCCGCGGGCCCTGCGGAGTATACCGCTTACCGCTCCGCCTTCCCGTCGACCTTCCCCTCTCTGGCCGTTCTTTTAATCAAACCACTCAAAGCTAAAAAAAATATATATTTGGCCAATTGTTCTGTGCACGACTACAAGACCTAACATTTTATTACAGTTTCACTATATTTTTCGTAAACCGTGGCTAAGAGTTTTTTCGGTGAAATGTTCCACCGGTGAAGGGTGTTTCGGTATACCGTAGCGAGCTCTATTCCATACCCTATTGATTTAGTAAAGTCAGTACAATCGACATTGTACTGACTTCATTGTATTACTTAATCAAAAGTTTTTGTTTATTATGAGTAAAAAATCTAGCTTTCAGGTAAAACACACAAATAAATTGGTTGTTTAATGACGAAACTATAAGTAACATAAATCTGTTTCTATTTTCCAGGTACCCAGAATCCCGTCTCAGCAAGATGTTTAATGGCACAATTCCCATAGTCCTGGACACTCTTAAGCAACATTATTTCATCGACCGTGATGGCGATATGTTCAGGCACATTCTCAATTTCCTTCGCAATAAAAAACTGCTGCTTCCAATTGACTTCGCTTACCTGGATTTGCTGTTGCATGAAGCTCATTATTTTGAGTTAGACCGTGAGTATGTCTTTAATAAGTTATTTAGATATAATATGAACCCGGAGGTGAGAAAGGTGAAATTCATAAAGTAATATTACCGTATGTTTATTTAATAGCTTGTATATTCTGCTGCCTATTCGCCTTTTTGCTGCACACCTGGCATTCGTAGTCTTTGTATAAACTTCTATGCAACCTCGTAATCAAATCCGAGCCGCGTTGGCATGGACAAAAGCGGCTATACCTACTGACGGCCAAGTGTGTTCACCGTAATTTGTACATGTAACTTAACTAAGTTACGCCGTGCTCAAAGTCATGGTTATTTTTTTTATGCTTAAAACCAACAACCATTTTTCAAATTAAAATAACGTTCATGAATACTTGTGGACGGATAAATTCTGGATATATATTCTTTGATAATAATTTACTTGATTGCAGAATATGTTTCAAATAGTGCACCCGATTATCAGTTTTTTGTGAGTTGCATAGAAACTACCCTTTTACACTATATGAGTGACATGAAAACGATTCCTATTTTATAGTTTAGGTAACTAACAAGCTTTTAGAATTTACACAAAGAAAACTCTATTGAATGCTCTACTCTCGCACAGCGAAAGCTCCGAAACAGGAGCCGATCCATTTACTTCGCGCTCCGCGTCTTTCGCGGCTCGGTGCGATTGTATAGAGCGCCCATATACTGACGGTTTTGACGTGACTTTTACAGACATGGCTTTCGCGCTGACAAAATTAAAGAACGAACGGGAGGGCGTCACACACGTTCGAGATTGGCTGAGGAAAACTACGGAACGAGTGAAGCAAGAAACGGAGGTGCTCATGCAGGAGAGGGACCGGCTGCAACAGCGATGGTGAACAGAGGTGAGCCATCCGGGTTATAAATTATGTAATCACGAATAGGACAAGCTATTTATTATCTTGCGGCATGCGACCGTCGGTTTGCCTATACCTGAATTTACGCTATGCTCTTCGCTATGTGAATGTTACTCGAATTTCCTAAGGTAGGAAGATGGTACACGTAGATTTATCGATATTTTATCATAATGTTGTATTAATAATTGTGTTGCGTGAAATCTTACAGTTTGGACATTCGGTGCCCCCTTCGTTTATGGGTGTTTATGGATGTAATTATAATTAATGTTTTCTTTGGGCGTGATTGCGAAATAAATATTCAAACGACCGAACTGTGCATTTCTAACATTGATGTTAATCTTTATCATTGCAGGCTGATGAATCTGGAGAGGCTCAAGCAATGAAGAGACGTCGTTTATAGACACATGGACTTAGGAGAATAGTTCCATGTTCACCGACACAAAATGTTGGCTAGTAAATACGTAAAATTTTAAATTTGGATATGAAGTAATTTATGAGATGTTCGTTTAATCTTCTGATAGAAAACTGTATACCTAAGTTAGAAAACTACACTATGTTTAATTGTACAATCAATTACATCACGTGTAATGTCATAGACTTCGTACCGTTCTTATATTGTCTACGCTATAGCCTATAAGATAAAACTACACTAATGTTAATATTGTTGGGCTGTCGGGTGTATGTTATGATGGCTCAAGTGTCTGTTATTATATTGCATCATCAAAAAGGTCGATATTGATAAGTTATGTTCATTTATAAAAGGGGTGGAACCTATTTAGTATAGTGTCGCGTAGGCCATACTGCGAGCCAGCGCGGGCGCGACGCGAACCATATGAACCGCCCGCGCGTCGCCCGCCGCTACTCTACAGCGTGGACACCTGTGGACACAAACGGGCGGCGGGCGGTTTCAATGTTTGATATTTCGCGCCCGCGCGACGTTACACATGAGCAGTATACATTTTATGCGTGTAAAAGAACAGAATGAAGATGCAATAACTACATATTCAGTGCTTAGGGAACGGCGTAGCCGCAGTTATAGCTGCCTATAATGAAAAATTGCACCTTTGTAACATGATAGAGTTTAATTTATATTTATAATTTTGTTAAATTAATAAATGCCAGTAAAAATTTAGTAACTGAACTCGATAGCGATCGTGAATCAATAGTAACATCTCGATATCGCAGCGTATCAACAGCGCAAAACATCCGGCATAGGCGCATTGCCAGTAAGGAATGTAATAAGTATCGCAAAAAAATATTAATCTCGGAATTTCCGAGATTTAGAAGGAAGTCTCGCTGTATACAAATATACTGTATACAAATAATTACCTAATCATTAACTTATATAAAATGTTTCAAATTATTTAGAAACTTGAAAATAATTTTTCAAATAATACAAAACCTTGAGGAAGGTTCGACACGTTGTAGACGTTTAGACTACTACGCCAAATGGACATAGAATGGGCTGCTTGCCAATCTCGCGAGATCGCGCGTGATTTTGAGTGCAAGATTGAGCTTACAAAATTGGTGCGAGTTCATATGAGACTATCCCATTTTCGTGGGACAATATTTAGGTAGTCGGTTACCCGGGTAATCTTATTATCTGCACGCTGTACAAGTAGGTATTTCAAACAAAATGTAAGATAAACCCTTTAATTGTAAATAGATAGGTACCTAGGTAGTCACTAGTACTTATAGTGAATACATTTTCGGCATTGATGTTTCTGCTTTGCAAGTAAAATATAAGTATATATTTTTGCTTTGTAAGCAAAATAGATATAGTCACTATAGAGTTCTTTCACCTAATACTTTATCAAATAATTATAAGTACTTACATATTAATAGGATCTTAGGCCATTTAAAAAAACCTATCTGTACGTGGTTTATTAAGTGTTTAGGTAATAAATACTGTTTATCAATCAACACCATAGTTTAATCATTAGCATTAGGTACATTCATAGTACTGTTAGACAACCGCTAACATATTTAAACAATTGCTTAACATATGACGGATTACTTTATAATAAGGTTTGTTAACAGTTACCTTGTTCCTTACTTTTATCTCCACAGAGATCAGCCGCAGACAATACAATAGGCTAGTTGACTCATATCGAAATTCAATGAAACAATATTTATTTCATATAGTATTTCACATTAGGATCCCAAATATATAACTTTTATTACATAAAAGTAGAAGATGACTGTAAAAAATGAAATCGTTTTTTCCGACGCGCCATAAAGCCATTCGCGAGGTTCGTGACGTCACTCTGGGTTTTTAGGGATGCCCGATTTTTTTGATTTATCGATCTTATGTGGGTTTTGGTAGATACATTGAATTATCAATAATTTAATTCAAAAGACAATGACAGATTTGATTGGAGCTGTGCCTCACTTACAAAACTAAATGTACATTGAAGCTGTACCTATCATTTCGTTGCAGACTGTTTACAGATTTCATATTGCATAATCATAAATCAGTAATGCGAGATTAGTAGAAAATGATAACAAAACAACGAATAAAGTCAGGCTGGGTGGATTTCGATGAATGATAAAATATCATTACATTAATCTTGATCAAGTCGTCGTTTAAAAAACTATAATAAACACTATTAATCACAAAAAATACTACAATTTAAGGCTATAATAAAAAATTTAAATCACAACAACAAACCATTACCCGCCATTACCGGAAACTTTCATTTTTTTTATAATTCTAGAGGGAAAGGCAAAGCTAACTAAGAGCATACATCCTGGTCTGACGTATAAAAATATTTACAAAATCGGATCGCAACTCATTGATTCGATTCACGATCCAAATTGAATCGATTTCATAAAGATCGTATAGAATCGTATCGTAATGTACCAAATCAGTCATGATCATCAGCCCGTACGCATCAGTCCACTGCTGGACGTAGGCCCTTCTAATAGTATGCCACTCAACCCGATTCTCGATCCTTTGCATCGAGTCTCTGCCAGCCACCTTGCGAAGGTCATCCCTCCATTTGGTCGGGGGCCGTCCCACGCTATGATTACTCGTATCAATTGTAAAAGACAAAAACTACGAATGCATTTGATGGTTTCTTATTTCATACTAAACGTAATCTATTGAACGCAACCTATCGACTTTATTTATTCAACTCGTGTAATCGGACGGGTTATTAGATCAAATCGTTCTGTGATACTTAGATAAATCGACAGCGCGATTGATGCCTACTGGATGGGTGATATCGATTTGTCAATCGATTTTTCAGAATCATAATCTATTTAACATTCAGCACTATCTGTTACATTCGCCCACAGAACACTATTACCCTGCATTCGCCAGTGTCATTTATTTATTTTATTAATGGACTCGACTGTTCGTCATTTGTTAATGTCATGTTACAGAAAAATCAATATATTCAATAGTCTTCTACCTTTCTCCAGGGGAGTCGCAGTAGCGTCTTCACCCTGGGTAGCCGCGTCTTCATGTCTTCATCCCGAGGAGACGCCGTAGCATCATCACTCTGGACGAAGCAGCTCGACAGTCACGTTCACTCTCGAGCTTGTAGCGGGAACTCTTGATAAAAGCTTGAAACTTCAGATCTTGCATAAATAATCCAATAACTTCACCGTACTGTCATTCGCGTACGTTTTCTGATTAATTTAACGTGATATTAAACACAAATTAGTCCCTGTAGACATTAAAAGGAAAATTATCAAATAATTTCGCAACCGTCGTTTCCCGCCATTTTCAAGAGAACCTTCGTCAGTGTTTGTGAAGTTTTGTGCTCTTATCAAGGTTTCCTTGCATAATTCTATCATAGCGTGAATCGTTGAGTTATTTCGTTTAGGGGTTTGGGAGGGTTGCGCACAGGTTTAGGTTAGTTTATCTTCGTATATTTATGTGTATGTATTTATAATTAGACATTCTATTAATATCACACCAGGCTGTGTACAATAGTTGGCTTTGCCTTTCCCTCTGGGAAGAATTAAAAAAAAAGGCTGATGGCGGGCCACATTAAAAAAAATCTGTCACATTACAATGAATGATTAGCGGAAAACGTACAAAAACTTTTAAAATAGATTTTTCGATTCGCAAATTGTACAAAACTTTATTTTAAACCAATAATTTTATTAAAAAACGGAGATATTTTTACATTTATTCGTTATCTTGTACAACTTGCGGTTAATGGTGGGGCGGGAGCTGGCATTGTCATTTTAATGACACGAAAATGAAATATTTACCAATTAAATGGTTATGAATACATTTGAAAGCTCCGTTATAGCTAGATTTAACCAGGTATTAAGGTGATAATCTATGTTAAGAGCAAAAAACGATGTTTTTATGACATGTTTTCTCTACATTCCTAGTTTAATGGGGCCGCAATGACGTCATGCCACAGATGACGCTGTTTTTGATAGAGGTTGGAAAGTTGCATTTTAAATTAAAGTTTTTGGTGTTTTAAAGGTCTCAAAAAATTCTGTAATTTTTTGTACGGTGTAATAGAACGATTATTAACTATTTAAGACCAAAAAAATTTCGGTCAAATAGCCTATTAGGTATGTTTTTACAAGCCAACCTTTTATATGATGAAAGTATTATGGGGAATGGATCAAGGGAACGGTGGATTGATTGTGAACTAGAGTATCGATAGGGGCGGAAAATTTGAATAGCCTAACTGGCGGCAAATGTGTAAGTACATCCGCCACTGCTGGAACTAAAACAATTTTGGAAATGGTGGCGCCCCTGCATACTTTTCTCTGTTTTCGACTGTACCTACCGATCGCAAGTTGTAGAAATTTTCGCTTTATTGTATTTAGTGACCTTGAATTCGTGAAAATGTCTCTCGGATTACCGCACCTTCAAAATAGTTCAATTAATGTGTGTGAATTATACTTACAACTTTGAAACGCCACGTAGAGTAGGTGCTTAGGTACCTACGCTAGTCGCTACGTGGCGTTTCAAAGTTGTTGAATCAATCGCTCGCGAATTCAGGGCAATTTCCTGCTATAATTTATTAATATAAAATGCATACGACGATTATGGATGATTATGGATCGGCTGGTCTTGGAAGCACGAATTGATTACGGCTTAACAAGTAGGTAATTATTAAACTGTGGACGATTTGCTTTATGGCCAAAGTCTGAGTCTGAGTAGGAAACCCGAAATAATTCAAGGGATTGACTATACTACTCAAAAGACGTTTTGCTTTGAAGACCATCCCATCCGTCTTTTTTTATTATTGATTTCTGACTACTTACCTATTATATATACTTAATTATTATAATACCTATTATAGTAAAATTATAAAATGTGTTGTATATTTCTGAATAAAATAGTGATCTTTAGGTTTACATGGCGTTTTATTTATTTCATAATCATAATTCAAAATCTGAACAAATATATTAGACAGTTAACATTTACCTACTTTTAGCTTAACAATAGGGTAGCTCGACAAATATGGTAAATTAAATGCTTTTAGCTAACATTACAAAATAGGCACAAACAGATGCTAAAGTGTTAAAACATAGGTATTTAAAAAATACACAATAAGTAAGTATTTACCTACAGTTATACAACGTATTTTTTAAGATTACATTTTTTATATATAAGTATGGTTCTAGCCGAGGCTTTTGGGCCTACTAGCTCCGTTCAGCCTCGTGTATCTGTCACCGGCCAAACCCAATTTCAGGCCAAACTTTTTCTCATTGTTAACACTGCAGATTTGAAGACTAAATTAAGGGCAAGTAATAATTTTAAAGGATTTTTGACATTTAGCATGCTAGCGATCGGTAAAAAGTATGATTTTAATTTATATCCGAGAATCTGATCTAAGTGTGAAATCGCCCTGTGGCATAAAAATAGCTATAAATTTTCTGTTTTAAGAATGAGGTAAGTACTAATACTTTATAAAATATTTATTAAATAAGTAACTTTTTTGAAATGTGCAGCAGCATTCTGCAGACTATAGGCCATACCAGTTTATCCTGGACCCTCCAGACGTACTCTTATTATGATGAACTAGTTTGGTCTAGACTAAACTAGTTTATCCGATCGGGGTTCGGACCAACTAGTTTGGCCTAGGCTATACCGGTTTATCCTGTCGCGTATAGGCAGAACTATACGTTTGGTCTAGGCCAAACTAGTTTGGCCTGAAACCGGGTTTGGCCGGTAACATACATAATCAAGATTATAATGTATAGATAGTATTTTTTTTACTGTAAAACACCCATTTTATTTCTAATATGCCTTAATATTACAAATTAGTTTTATTTTGGAGAAAACTTGTACTTAGTTTAAAGCAATTAAAATAAGTGCTTTGCATTAAAACTTCCACCCATTGAAGGAACAAACGGCCGGCCTACGGCGACATTTTTATACCTACCTAATATAATATAAGTAAATTATAATATTCTTTGCTTACACGTTCATAACAACTAAATACACCCGAAAGCTTCGACGAATCTAGACTTAGCTTTGAGTGCAAGCTTAGCGCGAGATTGGTCTTACACACATATGCCATAGACGTTGACAGTTGACGTTGTTCAAAACTGACTATGAATCTCGGACTAAATTATTATACTAATTACTTATAGATATTTTTTTATTATGTATCTCTCTAGGTTTCACGGGTTTCAGAAAACCCGGTCCTTTGAAAGCCTTGCACGGAGACATAGGTCCAACGCGTAGAGGCCCCTTAGAGAACTTTAATTTGAAGGGATATGTGATGCACCTAGCGGGACCCGTCTCTGAGCGCATCTGACTGCACTCAATGACATACCCCGTCAGGTGCATAAACTATTGCAGTGATTGGAAATTACAACTCAATTGGGACTATTGGTTTGGGGTGTTGGTGGGTCAGTCAGTCTGGTCTATAGAGCGAGACGTCGGACACCTGCCATGATCACATTGTCTCGAAGTTATGAAAAAATTGGCAGGTGGTGACTTGCCACTCACTAGATGGGCCCTCAACATGGTCGTCAGAAAGACAACTGAGAGCAACACCGGTGTGAGCGTCTAAGGGGTGTCGAGAGGTGTGCTGCAGTTTCACCATTACTGGAATGCCAGAAAGTGGGCTACTCCCGGCTTTATGCCTTTAACACTTCCACCCCTTCGAGCTATATAGATGTAAGCTATAGCTCTAACGACTCCACTCTGGCCGGCTGGCTAAGGCAAGCCAGAGGCGAGAGTCCTGCAGGTCCCCTTGGGAGTCCACTCCGAACAAGCCATTGCGGCAAGCCGGAGACGGGGGCCTGGACCACTCTCTGGAGCATTCGGGTCCGTGGTGTCGTTACGCACCAACAGCTCGCCACAAAGCTGCCCTGCGGCTTTTTGGCTTTTTTTATATATTTTATTTATTATTATAATTAATATTATTATTAAACAGCGATACACTAAATAGATAACAGTGTTATATATAAAAACAGAGAAGGCTCGTACCGTCAGGGTTCCGGCCGTTCAAATTAATTACCTAAGTTAAGTACCCACTTACGTGAATATTATTTATAAAATATTTAACAAACGATTTTTGGATATTTCCCTTTTTGCTTTGAGACCAAGGTCAACGGGAAGTAGGTAGCTACTTCTATTGGTTTTAATAAGAAAAGCTTGTTACTATCAAAATATGCGACTTTTTTAATGTATATAACCGTACGTATATTTATAATTTTAGACTGCATTGAGTTGAATTTTTATCGAACTAGTGCTTTAAGACTCTAACATATATAGATATATTTTAACAAGCCTCTTGCATACCGATTTGGAACAGTAATTGGATCTAGCTACACCTGAGCCGAGAACATTCCATAGAATAAGTGTAAGTAAATAGGTTGTATTATTGGATCAATAATCAATCACAGTAGGGAGATAAGTAACGTGACGTTTTCGTCATAGAATTTTAACAAAATAATTTAGTTTCCTAGTAGGTATATATCGCTATATTGATCGAAAATCGTATAGTAATAGTGTTATAGAATATATATGCACATTAATATATATTAAAATAGACGATATCTAATTGAAGAAAAAACATGACAAATTCTTACATTCTAATAAAGTTTAAACAATGATCTTACACGATTAGCCACGAAACATTTTTATTTATGTGTAGATACACTTAGTTGTCCCAAGGTTTACTTATTTTTGTAATTTTCTTCATCTTTATTGGAAGATTCCTTTGAACTGTCTTCTAGTCGTTGTTGCTGTTCTATACGATCTATTAAATCTTCACCCGGATTGCTGTCTTCATTGTTCTGCGGGGGGGAAAAAATAGAGATTTGTGCTGTAAATGATAACATAAAAAACTAGGAGCTGGCCGCCGACTTCGTCGCAGGTTTATAAATTATAGCCTATGTGTTATTCTGATGTATGAGCTATATTATTGTAAAGTTTCATTAAAATCCATTCAGTAGTTTTAGCGTGAAAGAGCAACAAAAATCCATCAACATCCATCCATACAAACTTTCGCGTTTATAATATTATAGTAGGAAGAATCGTAGGATTACACACTGTGAAATTTTTGTGGTCGTTTTCCCGCAGCAGGATGATATGTTTTTCAGTTGATATTCAAAAAGAAAAATTAATGTAAGAAGAAGAAGGTTTTTAATGATTTTGTTCATCTTGAAAGCGTCAGAACTGATTGTAACTCACAGCCTAGGTGGTACCAATTCCGAAAATAAAGGGAAATAGGGAAAGGCAAACTCAAAGCAACCCAAACGAGGACAAGGATACGTCAGATGAAGACGATCACGATGCTGAGTGTATTTTTTTAAATGTTTTACTGTTCCCCATCGTTACTTAGGGCCCAACGAAGGATGGGTGCAATGTGCAGTGTGTCAACTATGGGCCCATTGTAATTGCGCTGGCAAGGCTGGCATTGATGATGAAGACGTGGATGCTAAGTTCATATGTGAAAGATGTGCTCTTGAATAGTACATATTCTCATTTTTTTGTATTTATAGTCTCATTTTACCTTCACTTGCGGGCAGAACGGACTAATACAAGTTTAATTATATAATAGAAAGTATATAATATAGTTGATTAATATTTACAATAAAAAACACATCGATTGTTTGTTAAAAAGAAAGTAATTATTTACCAAAAATGGAATTCGCATTGAAATAATATTGCGCATAGCATTTTCTCAGTGTAGTGGAGACAAAATATTATCTTTTAAATTATGAAGGAAGATGAAATCGCATTGCAAATTAAGAAATACTATTGTGTAGATATTGCCATATTGTTCAAATTATAATACACATCACTCTGATTAATATGTTATTGAAATATCAACTTTTATTATAAAATTCCTTCCTAATGATATCATTTCGAATTATAAATAAAGAAGTATGTAACAGTGAACGACTGTTAATTTATTATTTATAGATACATATACATTATAAATAAGTACGACATTACAGAATAAATTGAAGCGCGGGTTTAGACCCATCAAAGTCTAAATCTCTTTATTGCAAGTAAGTACCTACGTAGTGAACATTTTTGCACCGCCAGTGGAGAAATGAATAAGTAGTCAGACTGTTTATAAGCTTGAGGTTTCGGGTTCGATTCACACAGACGGCGGCTCATCTAAAGTGTGGCTATTTATTTATGAATGAAATGGAATTAAAATTATTAATACTCACTAAATATTTCGTTAGGCCAACGTCTATGGCGAAATTGAATGGATTCACCATATACTTCAATTCTGTATCCAATGCTGAAAAAAAATACAATTAAGTACATAAAATAAGTATTTAAACAACTTCCAAGGGCCAATATAAATTCCACTTATTGTGTGCATCTAAGAAAAGTCAAAAAAAAGTGGCGATCGGGTTTAAAAATTGTCAGGGGGATTGCGTCGCAGCATGAGATTCAGGCACAATTACCTACTTCGTTTAATAGGAGTTTTTCTTAGTAGTAGTTGTAGTAATTGATTCTAATTTCCAGACATTATATTATTACTTTATAAGCATG
The DNA here is from genome assembly GCA_963506565.1 of Tachystola acroxantha. Taxonomy (NCBI): domain Eukaryota; kingdom Metazoa; phylum Arthropoda; class Insecta; order Lepidoptera; family Oecophoridae; genus Tachystola; species Tachystola acroxantha. The sequence goes on along the minus strand of OY735870.1, from coordinate 12,000,035 downwards.
CATAACGCATGGTGGCACAATATTATGCAAGGTTGCTCCTCAGGGACTAACTCAAAATCGTCTTGGTATAGGTACTTTTACTTCCAAGAGAGAGTATATTCGAGATCGAAAGAATTGTTCCGTCGTAGAACACACAGATTGAAAATCGCTGATACAGCTTTGATAGTCTCGTACTAATTAGTCCGACCGAAATTTCGGTTTCAGTTTCGGTTTCGGCCAAACATAGGCCGCGGCTAAACCGAAACTCAGTTTTCGTGAATTATCGTGCGTCATTCCTAACAAGCCTCTAAAATCCCAAGAATTAGTAAAGTATGAGGATGTTAACTTCTTAATTCATTAACAAAACTAACAAGGACTGAGAGCTTCGTTTTCTTTTCCAACGGCATGCCACATGTCGTTCAAGTACATACCTAACTCATTATGTGGTCAAAATTACTACTAGTTTGCAAGATTTATTAAGTTCAAAAAATAACTTTAAAAAATCGTATCTCAGCTGTACCCATCACACTCAGGACAAATGATCACATGGGCTAAAGCCTTGCAAATGATCAGTCCACCTAAAAAAATCGGTTCATGTGTCGAACACACTGTATAATATACAGCGTGTTCGGTGTAACAAATTGACATATTATGTCTATTCTATTTTTATTTGAATGGTTTCTACTCTTATTCAAGAGATAATTTCGCTAATGTTAAGTTATATAGAGTACCAGCTGTATAACTGTACTTCGTTTGTGTAGAGGAGGATGATGGAGGAGATCAGGAGGCAGATCTTCCTCTCTGGATCCTTGTTTCCACATCACATACCGACATGGCTTATAGCCTATGAGCTGTCCGGATATTTCAGCTATCTCCTAGTGAAACTCCCATCAAAACCCCTTCAGTAGTTATGGAGTGATACTTGCACAAAGTCACAGACAAACAGACAAAAATTCTAAAAATTAGTGTTTAGGCATCAGTATCGATCATAATTGTAATGTGTTTTAGGATCGATTCGATCCTAAACACATTACAATTATTCTTTTCAAAAAATATCCAATGTATAGACACAACTTTTTTACAGTCTTACATATGTATAGAAGATTCATGTAAATAAAAAATTCGGCTTCGGCTGTTTCGGACTCTACAATTAATACTTTAAAGTAGCTAGAAAAAACCAAAACTACCGTAGGACACCTACATTTTATTTTAAGCCCTACAAGCATTGACTTGATACCAAAATGCCTACAAACAAAAGAGAGCCACGCGTATGTGTATGTCTGTTAATATGTAATTTCCTTCCCCTATATGCCTATAAAAAGTTGCACATTTTTGATCGTACCTACCTTCGAAAGCACATCAAGTATAAAACTTTGACCTTTATGTATAGGTATAGTTTATATTGTCTACGCCAAGAGAGTGTGTTGTCGAAGAACGAACATAACAGTATAATATATTTTTTTACTTACTCGCCTCAAGAATTTCGATTACTGATGGTTCACGTTTCTGAGATGTCGATTCTTCTCCTTCTTCGTTTTCTTCTTCGTCGACTGCAGTTTCAACGGCCCTCTTTTTGGTTGTTACTCTTAAATCCAGTGCCTTGTTCTGATTACGTTTTTTTCCTGATATTGGAGCATTCTTTGACATAGAACTTGATGGCAAATTATTTGGACGCCATGGTTTATACGACACATTATTAGAGACGTGCCGTGCAGACGTGCTTGGGCCATAATCTATTCTGGCATCTCTTCCTGGTGTAGGTACAAATGTGTGGGACACAATATAATCAGCATGAGAGCGGCGTCTGCTATTAGTATATATGCTGGATGTGCTCGGGCCATAATCTACTCTGGTATCTCTTGCTGGTGTCGGCACAAACGTGTGGGACACATTATAATCAGCATGAGAGTGGCGTCTGCTATTGTTAAACAGACCGGATGTGCTCGTGCCATAATCTACTATGGCATCTCTTGCTGGTGTCGGCACAAATGTGTGGGACACATTATAATCAGCACGAGAGTGGCGCCTGGCAATACCAGGCTGGCCGGATGTGCTCTGGCCATAATTTACTCTGGCATCTCTTGCTGGTATAAGCAAATACGGTGGCAGTGCATTATACTCAGTGTGAGAGTGGCGTCTGGAATTATTAACACGAGACGTGCTCGGACCATAATCTATCATCGTATCTCTTGCTGGTGTCGGCCTATTATAGTTCGGCGTCATGGCAGGCGGGTTGGTTTTCTGTTTCTTAAGATTCCGCATATCGCCTGTGTCTTTGCGAATCAATTTGATGACACTATGAATCTTATGGATAGCAGTGACTGTTCGCTCTCGCTCAGGCGGTATTATCTCGAATGGCAGAGACCTCGATTCTCCGCGATCTGACTGGAATGATGGTAAGTCGGTAAATAGATGAAGAATCACTTTTGATAAATTTCTCGGATCTTCTATCGGTACGACGTTGTTGTCAGCCGCCTGTGAAATAAAAAAAGAAGTTATCACAACAAGTCATCAAGCAAATTACTTAATTTTTCTTAGATGATTTTATTGAAGGGCTGAGTACACACACTGTCGCACAGAAAATGAATATGTTTCAAATATTAATCTCGCATGTCACGCATAGTAATACTACATGCAACGCAGGTCACATTAATTCGCTCATGGCAAGTACTAGGTACAGCAGAAAAAACCCAATAACATTAAACTAAAATACAACAATAGAAGTTACAAAACCTTACACAACGTCAGTAGTCTGCAATTATCGTACTCTAGCTATCTGAGTGTCTTTAGTCCTCAATAGGACTAATGGAAAACCAATGGATTTATTCTCATTTGAATACTAGTAAAATAGCATTTCCGCACAAAAACTTAACACCGCTTATATTATATTAGGTACGTTTTATTTATTAATCTAAATTTTTTTAAATGTTAAAGCATTCAAAAGATACAGCCATTTGAGTCCAATATGAATTTGATACCAAGTCACAAAGTCACTCATCACAACTTTCCCGTCGACATAGAAATTTCGTACGAAGCAAGGTTTCGTCAATCACCTTCAAGCACCTTGGCCCAACTTGGGAATTAAACTCTTAACAGTACATAGTAACTAATTATTTAATAACGTGCATAATTTAGTGCGTATACATACGTTAAATGTAACGGGGGCGCAACCCCGACTTGTCTAAAATATAGGCGGAGTTAGGCAAATAGACAAAGGATCACTTGTATGTTTCACTCATTTTTTACTAAAATATCTTTTTTTGTTAAATATTCTTTCAAAGTCAAGTTCTATCAAATGTTCCATCCTACTGTAAAAAACGGATAAGTAAACTATTATTTTCACTTTGCGAATAAACAAAAAATTGCCCTCAGAAATGAACCGTATGTTTCGACAGAACTTGTTTGTTTGTTTATTGCACAACACAGACAAATACATTTATAAATAATAAACATAAGAAACAAATTAACTTAACTTGTAATAGGTACTATTCGCGGAGAACTTCTCAACATCGTCGTGAAATCAAAAGTTAAACTGATCATTTATATGATCATGCATTTATGATCAAATAAATGCATATATGGAAAATTACTGAAAACTGTGTAAATCAATTATAGTTTCTGGGCAGTGTAAGTAGTTTAAGTATTTTTTTCTTCTTCAAATAATACAATTAAAATTCCAGTAACACTCACTACTCTAAATGAATAACATTTAGCTACTTTTTAACATTTGCAATCGTATACTCAATATTTTTAAAAGTATTAATCAGAATTTTTCAAAAGCAGAGTTGAAATAAATAGTTTCAGGCTTACCAGATGGTGTATGTCACTCGCGCTAAGTTTCGAGTTGGAATGACCTAGGTATGTGCATCTGCTTTCCCGCCGCGCCGCGCCAGCCACGCCTCTCGGTTTGTAGGATTACTAGGGCTAGGACCGGGGAATCGGGAAAAGAGTGAGCTGACTTGATTGGTCCGGGAAAGGTAAACTACTCGTAGATGCAAATGTAATGTCTAATATTTACCTAACTTATAAAGAACGCCTTCACATATTATGCTCTAATAAATACTGACAAATTATTTTATGAGTTGTAGTAAGTAGTAAGTACCTATATTCGATTTACATAAAGAATAAATTCGATCTATCACATTTATCCGACATACAACACAGTTATCAAATTACAAGTGTTTGCATTTAAGTAATGCAATAAATTACTCATACGAATGTGTAATCTAATTCATTAAACGTGTGGTATATTTTCATCGCTTCGGTTTTTGCAATTTTGGCATATTCTCCTATAGGCTAGTGCATTCGAATTACATCTCCATTATTAAATCTCAGAGGCGGGAAGCCCGTGCCCGGGACGCATGCGTTATTACAACTAGGCAATACGCATGCGTGACTAGATTTTCAGACTATCCGGCAAGCCTAAATAATGCCTGACCTTTGCAAATGAAAATAAACAATAGGTATGTTTGCTTCATGATATATAAAATGAATAGGTATATGTAGTAGCATGCAGCGCTTTTTAAATCACACAATCTATTCTAAAACAAACCCGTGGGAACGCAAAATGTATCGTCGCGGTTGCAGCTTTTGGCACTGGCAGGCAGCGCTGCATATACAATATTTACAAAATGGCAGTTTACGTTTTCGAGAACTTACGGTACCTATTGCAGATGACGTAAATATGTTCGATCAATAATAGCTTTCAGCACGCATGCACGTCATAGGTACATATGAAACGCCTATGTCTGAGTAAGGGCGGATGCACAACGCCACGGCGCGGCGCCGTGCCGCCGCATGGCGCGGCGGCATGTCACGGCGTCTACCGGTGCACGATGTCGGACGGCGCCGGTCACAGGCGGACAGCGTCGTGCCGGCGGACGGCGCCGTCCACAGGCGCGGTAGGGCCGGCGTACAACGCCACGGCGCGGCGCCGTGCCGTCGCATGGTGCGGCGTGTTACCGGTGCACGTTGTCGGACGGCGTAAGTTACCGGCGGACGGCGTCGTGCCGGCGGGCGGCGGCGCCGCGCCGTCCACAGACGCGGTACACGACGCACGCCGTGCGCCGGCGGACGCCGCGCCGTGGCGTTGTGCGTCCGCCCTAAGAGTTTCGTCCAGAGAAAACTTACAGGCACATTTTATTACCTTAGGGTTACTTGTAAGTAGGTAATAAGTTAATTATTGAAGGTGCGGAAATAATTTATACTAATAAATAAGAGGTACTTAATAGGATAAAATCGCTATCCCTTGTTATCATTGCATGAGATTCAATTATGACGCTACTTTCGCATTTCTAACCTCCATTAATTATTCTGCGATTTAGATTATATATGTAATACGTTGAATGATTACAAAACCCGACTTCTTCTTTTGGCATGAAATATGTACATACCTATATCCTACGTCATTCTCATGATTTACTGTGTACCTGCGCTATACGAGTTGGAATTGCACTTGAAGTGTTACCATTGATGTGTGCTTGTCTGTACTTGCATTCAGGCTTTCTCAGAAAAACATTTATTAATGAATAAAAAAATGGTAATTACTGGTATGGACCTCATCAATCTAATGAAAATAATTAATAGCATATGCAAATCTCACTGGTTGTACCAAGCGAGCTGTGTCATTGGCAATACAATCAATATATCAACATCTCATACAAATCATCTGCATTCGAAGTATTTTGTAATAGGACGTAAACCAATAAATCTACGAGCGAGGTGCATCAAGGAACCAACTTGGTTTAACCTTGCCTAAGGCTTGTTTCACACGTACCTACCTACCACAACCGCAATCTCGCGACAACAACAATACGTGGCAGGGCGGGAATTTGAATGAAAATGTATAGTGAAATTCTCACGGACCACATTTTGCTGTCAAATTCAGCCACCTAACCGCCTTCGACACCGGCCAAACACAACGTTGTGTAGATCTGTCTGCCTGCGAACAAGGCTAGTAGTAAACACAACGTAACCACAACGCAACTGCAAGATGCTGCAGCGACTCTATTGACACGTAACTCTTTCTAACTCTCTTTTTTAGCTGCGATGTGGTGTGGCTTGGCTGTGGTACTTACGTGTGAAGTCTCTAATACTTGTAAAATGTAAATTTCAAAGGATGCAGTTCTACAACAACAAGTTCTGGATGAAACCGGCGTGGACGTTGTAATGTTAGCCCACACTAGCGAAATGTAATTAGCGTATATTCTATCTATTGGATAAATAGGTAGGTCGTTTAGGTTGCTCGAAGTTGGTATACACTATTCAAGCAGGTATCTACCTAATTTTAAAATGACTGACAAAATTACAAATAGGTCAAGTATACACAATTGTTCATGAATTGAATTGAACCAGTTTCATTCGTAGAATCTTTATAATTTATATAGGTATTATATTCGGTGAATTTTCAAAACAAAAATGCCAGGTGCGCCTATTTGTGTCCATTTGTCGGCAGAACAATGAAAACTCGTTTTATAGAAATCAAGTATCTTAAGATATAAAGTCGTAACATAATACAAAGTATTGAGGGTCTCTGGCGAACTCGAGGCACAAAACTCGCGCAAAGGATCAGTATTGAGGCCAAAGGGGCAACGCGACCAGCGTCCTCGGCAGCATTTACCGGGGTGTGGGCGCTGTCTGGACGACGACTGGCGTATAATCCGCGCGCGATCAGAATGGATTCGTTCCCATCTCCCTTCTCTTGCTAAAGGGAATCGAAAATAAAAGTTCTAGAATAGGTTTAGCAAGGGGTTAGGTTCTAAATTAATATTTCATTTGTACAATCATTATAGTCACGAAGTAAGAAATTTTCGCAGCGGATTCCTACTTATAAATAACGTTGAGCTAAGGGTATCGATTTGAAAGGAGACGATGTCGAAAATAAACAGTGGTAGTAATTCCAGAGTTGAATCGTGTCGTCACTCTTTCGTATCTAGACGAGTCGTCCAGTTTCTTTTACGCGATCTAGCATATGAGGGACAGAGACAGTTGTGGTTATGTTTAGGGAAGTAAATGCCTCACTATAGTTTTAATTCTAAAATTACGATAGAATACAATAGTAATTTTCTAAAAACATATTTTTGTTGCCCAACACGGCTACTGTATCCGTGTACTGCGGTACTGTGTACCTCTTCCATGCACCTTGTATGCATCCCATATTATGAAAACGCGCGAATTATACTCGTACCAATTAGCGCGTTGCATTTGAACTTATTATACATTTGGGAATTAAATTATTAATTATTTAAATAATATTACTTACGTCCTTATCAGCTGGCGGTTCCTCTGTACAATTTATCAAGAGCATGGATTGCTCCTTCATCTTTTTGATCATATATTTGCCTTCCTCTTCGTCCACCATTGTATTAACGCAGACGAAGCTCCGCACGGCCTTGGTATCGTCTTCGACGACCAGACTGCCCCTTGTCCTCATGTAGATGAAGTGACCGCTCTTCGTTATCAAACGGTAGCAAGATTCGCCCACCAGGCGGTGGTTGTCGTACACTGCAAATTTGAGTACATTCGTGAATGAAGCCACCAATCCGCACTGAGCCCGCGCGGTGGATCAATCCTCCATTTCAAGAGCCTATTTATTAATTACAGAGGCACCATGCAGCCCTCAGGGCAGCAACGGTATGTGTAACGTGTCTTGAGTTAGATCGTTGACTAAATAGGCGATGGAAACCACGGTTTTCCTCGCGATGTTTTCCTTCAGCATTTTGATAGTATTAATGGACTTACGTAAAATTCCTTTGAAAAAAACAATCGAGGAAAACTCATTCGTACATGACCGACGATGTGAATAGCGAACCCGGACCTCTGTACCGTGATTCTAGGTGTGTGTGTGTAAGAGAGAGAGAGAGAGGGAGGGTGAGGATGTGTGAGGGTTTATGTATGTATGTATCTGTCGCAGTCAACTGGTTGGAATAGACGTGTGATTGAACATATAGCTCGTTGATTGAACGACGGCATCCAATCAATTTGTTGATATTTTGCTATTGTATGTGAAGAATGGTATTTCAAAATTAATAATAACACAGTTGTATGTCTTGTGATCATGATTATTGTAACGGTGTCGAAATATCTCATAATTCAGTCTAAATCGCGGTAAGAACATGTTACTAAAATTTGCAAATTGACTTCCAACCAGTCCGCTGAGCGTCGGTTAGCTGTAGTGTTGAACGTTGTGTTCAACCACTCAGCTACTTGACACTTAGATGTTTGGTTGGATGCCGTCGTTCAATCAACGAGGTAGCTGTTCAATCACACGTCTATTCCAACCAGTTGACTGCGACATATATACACTAGGGAATGCAATCTTGAGAGATTGCATTCCCTAGTGTAAAATATCAATCTCGGTATTTCCGTGTAAGATCTCGGTATTTTGCGAGATCTCGCTTAAAAATATACAAAAATTATTGTTATTTGTTTTAGGGGTTTTAGGGGCAAAATAATGAAATGAAATATTCTGAACGTATCTAATAATTAAACATTTACTTATTTATAAAAATTCAAATTATTTAGATATAGATAGCATAGAACCTAATGTATGTATGCATACATGTATGTAGGTATTGTATTTATGAGTGTATTATGTACCTATGCATGAATGAATGCATGCGTACAAGTATTGTACTGATGGATGTAATGATCGATTTACTTATAATCCACCGGTGACTTGAACAACTAGGCCGTAAATTAAAGATTGAGATTTGGAGATCCTTGAATAACATAACTACGAATACGTATATCGATTTGCATAGACAAATTGCCAATGCAATGCGGGTAGGAGTTCATTATTCAGGTTATTTGTTAGCCATAAACCTAGTTTACATAGTTTTCCTTTAAACTTTGTTTTATCACTTTCACACATAAGATTAAGTTAAGATTGTTAAGTAAGAAAGGGGCCGTGTCTTAAACTGTCGATTGTCGAATAACTTTTAAGTCACGATTATGGCTAAGTGCTATCCACAATGGCACCCTATCAGGATAAGATAGCAGGGTCAAAGATACCAAAAAGTAAGTGTAATAAAATGCACGCTGTTATAATCCGCTTCTTATTTTATTTACCTACAACTATGTATAATACTTCTGCTAAATAGCTAATCTGTCCAATCCTAGAATCTGCCCAGCTGAGTTTGTAGAGCAGCTAATTTGTCGAATCACGAATCCCAGAATCTGTCCTATAGGTACCGAACAAAGGATAAAAAGTTACCTCGAGTATTCTCCATAAGTATTTAGATTTATTAAAAAACTAGGAGATAGCTCAAATATCGGCAGCACATAGGCTATTATAAGCCATTGCGGTATGTGATGTGGAACCACGTGACCATAGGAGAAGAGCTGCCTCCCAGTATATGGAATATACTTCGTGGAGGTCTAGTAACCAGCGATTTCTACTCGCGATTTACGAAGTTGCGGGTACAGCTAGTATAAAATATGTATGTGCTTGATGTTTTGACAAACGATATTCAATGTCAAGTGATAAGTAACTAAAACGTAGTCTATTTTCTTTAGTGATAACTTATTTTATCAGCTCATTTTAACATCCAACAATAAATTGTAGTTAGGAGAAGTAAATGGAAAACTAGAAAGTGGTTATCTAAAGTAATAGCAATTAACAGAGTGGCGATACGAACGCCAGATGCACCGACTGTAAACAAACACGTGACATCCGTATGAAGAAAGATAGCTAAGTTTAGACATGGGTATTAATAAAATAACGCAAAACCTAGACGGTAACAAATAGAAATCAATACACATGAAAACAAGTGAATATTACATACACAAAAAAACTGATTGTTTAGCACAAAAATATGTGTCCTAATTAGTGCTGTAGGTAATCAAGACGAATCTACGGATACCCATACCTTGAAATTCACCAAGCTGTTTAGACTTCACAGGAGCCAGGAGCACAAAGGGACTGACATACATACATACAATCGGACAAACTTACCTTGCTCTTTTCTGCAGTCGTGTAGTAAATTTTATTTGCAAGTTTTAACTCTGTATTTTGGAAAACCCGTTGCAGAAAAGATAGCTATTTGACACGGATGTGACGAAAGAATTACCTAGTTGGAAACAGGGGTTTACATTATGGGAGACATAGGGCAGACGTTATGGGAGCAAAACTTCGCTTATCATTATCACTTATTAGAACATTATGAAAGTGTTTATAAAGGAGATTGTTCAAAGCGCCATGGAACGCAGGCTCAAAAAAAATGATTTTTTGAGATAGGTCAAATTAGACACTATATCGTTTATAGTTTACAAGAATCCCATATGGATATAAGGTTTATTTGTTTTGAAGATTTAGGTTAATCATCACAACAAATAATTTGACACGGAATGACAAGGTCGCAGGTTCAAGTCCTGCCCACGGCAAGATATTTTTCATCATTTATTTATTTATTTATTTTATTAATGGACTCGATAGTTCGTCATTTGCCAATGTCATGTTACAGAAAATTCAATATATTCAATAGTCTTCTATCTTCCTCCAGGGGAGTCGCAGTAGCGTCTTCACCCTGGGTAGCCGCGTCTTCATGTCTTCATCCAGAGGAGACGCCGTAGCGTCATCACTCTGGACGAAGCAGCTCGACAGTCACGTTCACTCCCGAGCTTGTAGCGGGAACTCTTGATAAAAGCTTCAAACTTCAGATCTTGCATAAATAATCCAATAACTTCACCGTACTGTCATTCGCGAACATTTTCTGATTAATTTAACGTGATATTAAACACAAAATAGCTCCTGTAGACATTAAAAGGAGAATTATTAAATAATTTCGCAACCGTCGTTTCCCGCCATTTTCAAGAGAACCATTTTTCATCATGTTCTAATAAATAATTTCTAGTAACAGATTATACATTCTGTCACCAAAATAAAGGGAAGAATACTAGCAAAGAGTTTGTTACTTACGGTAATATGACAAATAAGAACATAATGACTTTTTTTAAGGCTACACAAGGAGTAATTAGTATTTTCGATATTACTTCTCCTTTTGTGAGACGTGACTTCGAAGAGCCATTGTCGTCAATAGTGACATCTGGCCATTTTATAGATTTATACCAAGACGTAGTATTACATTCTCTTTGCTTAAAACTGTGAAACCATATTCAAGGAGTTTAGCACAATATAGATTTAACGAACATTAAAGATTGGACTGTGATTTACGTCATGCTTCGCAATACAAAATCAGTGGTTTAGCGACTGTCAAGTTAAGCCATCGATAAACAGTTTTACTGACAAGAGCCTTGGTGAGTAGTCGCTCAGGAAATGACGCAATCAAAATGGAATCAAAGTAGATTTACAACTAATTTATTTGCAAATATGAATTTAATGTATTCCCAGTAATATTGCGATCTAACTGGAGGTAGAAAAATACGGGAAGAATATTGAACATTGTCTTAATAACAGTACGGCTTTATAAAGGCTGGGCCTGGATCGGTTAATCTCCTTTTGAACAATGCAGTTTTGTTAATTCTTTATTGTTTTATCCCCACTATCGGTGCAGCGATTCCATGGAAGCGATGACGTCTTTTTTAAATAGCTCTTGAAATGCCTGAGATGTTTCCGCGATCCACATTATATTTTTTTCCCAAAGATTTTTTTAAATATAATTGTGCGTTCAACTCTATTATTTTCTTTAAATAAAATCCCTCCTCGGAGTGCCTCCTGATAACGTAATAAGATAATTACTTTAACGTAGGTAACACGTGTTAGGTTAGGTCAATCACTACAAAACGCGGGTATGTTATTGTAATTTTGGCTAAGTATCTGAAGAAATACACAATTGCGAGAGTATTGATAGTGGGTCTAAATGTTGGTACCTATAGCCGGTGGAACAATCGAGCCAGAGGATATCCACGTGACTAGGACCTCTGATCCAAAACCATTGGAAATATACTTTATATTGGCAAATGACGAACTGTCGAGTCCATTAATAAAATCAAATAAATAAATAGAGTATAGCGGTCACCCATGTTGAGACTTTGTTTAAATTGTACGATCCCAAGGGTCACTGCGACCTCAAAGGTATATTGTGACCACCGAGTGTTTATATCTCGCTCCCAATGCCAATGTAATTCAGGAATCAATGGAGTTATATTTATAATATCTTTATACAAGTACTTACTTTGGCGAAGTACGACGATGACCCAGCGGACGTCGTTACGGTGCATGAAGTTCATTGCATTGATTCCTAATACTTCTTGGGTCATGTATCCTGTCACTAGAGAAATACGCTGGTCACACTGAATTATTTCACCATCAACAGAGTGTCGGGTGCGATACTCCATCTTGAACCATTCCAAGTTACGTTCACTCATAAAAGTTTCAGCCATCGGGCGCACGATACCTATAAAAACCTGGAAAAGTGGTAAAGGAATCAGATAGTAGGTACTTTTAAGTAGAATACAACATCAACTGTAAATGTAACATTTTCACAGGACATAATTGACAACCGCCGGTTCTCAACATCGTCGCAACTCTTATTTATGGGTTCATACCTATAGCTGGTTCACATACTTAAATCATGTCCTTCAGTAATCATCATCCGATACAAACGTTGCACAAAATTTTCATCACTAGGTACTTGTCTACCTAGGTATTTCCTAGTAACATCGTTAATTAGTAGTTGTACTACGTAACGTAGGCGTCTATAGGTACCTAAGGCTAAACGACACCTTAGCTAGCCTAGCACAAATAAAGGTGTCAAGTTCACAACGGAAGTCACTTTTGATGGGAAAGCACTTGCATAATGCATGTAGTAGGTACGAGGCCGAATTGAATAAGCGAAATATTACTCCCATATTATTCAAAGTGGTTATGTTACAATAAGTACAAACCTACCTAATTAGGTAGGTTTGTACTTATTGTAACATAACCACTAAGTTAAGTAAGTTAAGTAGGTACTTAGGTAGGTATATAATTAATAATTACAGTCATGTAAACATGTTCGAAAAATAATATAAATCTAAATTCTGGGGTAGCAACATTAAACCAGGCGCCGTCCTACATGTCAAATTAAAATCTGCGATAGGGAAGGGTTGAGTTTATTTTTGATTGAGATTCCGTGGGTCTCGAACTCGATTTCCCCCAACATAATTATGAAGCTTGGACCGCGCCTGCACTGATGTTTTTTTATTGAGATTGTCTGTCTATCATTTCCGCGCGTTCCAATTAGCCCAATCCCCAGACGAACCAAAGGTACTTGCTGTTACACCGCAATCCATAGTGTATTTTTAAACTCAGTTCATTCCTATTAAATACTCTATAACTATTATTAAAAATAAAATAAAAACACTACGCATGTGAAAAGGTTACAGGTGGGTGGGTAAAGTTCCTTGAATAATCTATTTCCTTCAGTTTACTTAGTAGATTAGACGTGTGTTATGGGAATTGGTAAGGAATTGGTCCATTCCGTTGGTTGACAATGTTGACGCGGTTGCACGGATGGTGTCGTTAGTCATGCGATGGCTTAGATAAGAACTAGGGGATTGCAATTTCTAGATGGATCTCTCATTTATGTTAGTGGTGCCTTGGATAAGTTTAAGAAATGGATAATGTGATGGGTCCGCGCTGGAATGAGCTGGAAATATGTTGGTACAACCAAAATCCATCTTTAAAAATCCTGCTGTATTGCGACTCCAGAGTACACGGGAATTTTGGGGGGCATTAATTACCCGGAAACAGTCAGATCCGTCGAGCAAACTGGGGCTATCCCGATAAAATTCAGCGATTATTCCAGTAATAGGGCAGGACAAGTACCTATCGAAAATTAAAATATTTTCATTATTTTTTGTAAAATAGAGTTTCAATACAATATTGAAAGTCAACTGTGGAAACAGAAATAAGTATGTAATGCACCAATTCGCACTTTCCCCAGCACCCTCGATGTAAGGTAAGGTAGGTATAAAAATAGATCAGTGCTGAAATCAAGTAAGTATATTTTAGCACTTACGATGTCGTTCCCACTGGAGTATGGATTTATTTCCCTTGCACGAACACGTTTGAGCCTTTTGCAACATGGGTCGGGCCACTGACACGCCGCATCAGACTTCCTCATCGTACCTTCGACGTGACATGTAACGTATTGCGGCGGTTCCGAACGCTGTCCATATTTTTTAAACCTATTTTTGAATAGTAAATATCAAATTAAATTAAATTAATTAATAATGTAAGTACTAGTATCCGCCAAGCAAAAGTTTCTTCGCGCTGCACAGCGTTAGTTTTCGTACCGTTGAGAATTTGTAAAGGGGTGGAAGTTTATGGCACGGTAAAACACGAAAATATCATTCGTGTCTGCAATGTTGCGTTCAAATACTGACCTCTCGCATTGAAAGTTCAGCATGTTACCTAGTTCGCACTGGCAAACTTATAATACTTAGTAAATATGTAGATTATACCAAAGATAGATATTTTATCCAATAACTAATAAGTAATGAAAATACAAGAAATAATTTTTAAACCCAGGTAATATAGTTTGCCATTTATAATAATTATTATTATGTTTATTTTTGTCTTGATGTCTTATTCATATGAGCGAAAAACCAATACATTTGGGATTAAGACTATTATAAATCTTGCTGTGTATGGCAACATTACAGATAAATGAAATTATTTGTATAGATAAATGCTTTAAATACATGCGTATACGTACTTACAGGCTACGTAAAAGTTGCTACCTAAATCTCACTGATTTAGATGAGGTGAAAAAATTCTCTTCGCGCATCTGGCGCGAATCGCTTCACAGTAGCTACCTACTTAGAATAAGTAATACTTACACATTTTATTAATTTACCTAATAACAAAACTCCGTTTCTCGTTAGTTAACGATTCAGCAACTTTGCGCTTTCCATCCGGTTCATATGGGGCAAGTAGTTCGCCTTGTGGTCCTAGCGTTTGGTGTTTGGGCATCAGCTGGTCCTTCAATGTTTGAAGATCCTCTGGGTGTGTTATACTGAAGATGTTCTGGCCAACAAGATCCAGCTATATGAATGAAATAGTAGAGTTAAAAGGACATTGATCAAATGGCCATAGAGCGAAGGCTCAAAAAATATTTTTTTATAAGATAGCTCAAATTAGACACTAAATAGCAGATATATCGTACGTACAAAGGCTGTACAAATAAACATTTTATATGTATGGGGTTCCTGTAAACTTGCATCTTAATTTCGAAGATTTAGGTTAGGTTACCCATCACAACAAATAACTTGTTGTCACAGATTATACATTCTGTCACCAAAATAAAGGGAAGAATACTAACAAAGAGTTTGCTCCTTACGGTAATATCACAAAGAAGAACCTAATGACATTTTTGAAGGCTACACAAGGAGTATTATCTTTTTAATGTTACTTCCCCTTTTTATGTGACGTGCTTTCATAGTGTCATTGTCGTCAATAGTGACGTCTGGGGGGCTAGCCGGCTGGCTTAGAGGAATAACCTAAGGTTCTTTCTCTAAGCCGGCTGGCCTTTATTTTTTGTCCTGTCAAAGCCTGCGCGAACGAAATTTTTGTACTAATTTTCGCCAAAAATCTGACTTTGCCGTCTAGTAAAAATCGACGCGGCTCAGCCCTCTGGCCATTTTACAGTTTTTATACAAGACGTGGTAGTACAGTCGACAGCAGACCAAAGGTAACACTTTGAACTTATATAAAAATATTATTACCTCAGAGTAGCCAAGATACTGGTCCACGTTCCGGGAAACGACGACCACAAGGCCTTTGTATGTCGTGGTGAGCAGAAATCCATTGAAAAGTCCCAGCACCGCTTGTGCAGATGCTTTGCTGAACCTTGGTTTTTGCGCAGTTTCTTCGATTGCATCGCCAAAGACTGCGTTAATATTAAAACAATGTAATTAATAATGTATAATTTTAGGGCAATTGCAAACATACTAAGATTTTTAAGGGGCGTTTGTAGTTCATGATTGATAAATAATTTTATAAGTAATTTAATTATTCAGAATTTGTATTACGCATTATCCATGCTCGGTGAACAAAGTAGAACATGATGAAAAATTTCTTGTCACAAGGTTCAAGTCCTGCCCATGGCAAGAAATTTTTCATCATGATATAATTTAATTATTTTTAAATTTGCCAATTTAAGTAAGTACAGTCGACAGCAGATCAATGGTAACACTTGTAGTACGATTTCGAATCTTACGACGCAAATAATAAGAACTGTCAAAAGTAAAAAGTGCTACCATTGATTTACTGTCGACTGTACATAGGTATATATCAGATATAATTACTTATAACTATTGATATTATGTGATTAGTTTATTTACCTAATTATTTCATTTCGAACACAATGTAGTTTATTAACCGACTTTCAAAAAAAAAGGAGGAGGTTATCAATTCGTCGAAATATTTTTTTTTTATGTATGTTACCTGATTACTCGAAGACGCTTGGACCGATTTCGAAAATTCTTTTTTTTTATTTATTTATTTTATTAATGGACTCGACAGTTCGTCATTTGCCAATGTCATGTTACAGAAAATTCAATATATTCAATAGTCTAGTCTTCTATCTTCCTCCAGCGGAGTCACAGTAGCGTCTTCACCCTGGGTAGCCGCGTCTTCATCCAGAGGAGACGCCGTAGCGTCATCACTCTGGACGAAGCAGCTCGACAGTCACGTTCACTCCCGAGCTTGTAGCGGGAACTCTTGATAAAAGCTTGAAACCTCAGATCTTGCACAAATAATCCAATAACTGCACCGTACTGTCATTCGCGAACATTTTCTGATTAATTTAACGTGATATTAAACACAAAATAGTCCCTGTAGAGTGTAGACATTAAAAGGAAAATTATCCAATAATTTCGCAACCGTCGTTTCCCGCCATTTTCAAGAGAACCCACAATGTAGTTTGTTAACGAAATTTAAATTTTAATTTAATTGTGCGCAATAGAGCTCGGTGTCCCATTGGTTGGGTCACTGTCACTTGATTTACGATACGAAAGTCCCAGTTCGATCCCCGGCAAAGTCAGCCGTGTATGTACACACGAAGACAGATATAAGTGTATATACAGGGGGACTCAACAAGGTTGAGATTTTCTCAAAAAGTATTGGACCGATTTTAATAATTATTTTACAGTTGCATTATTTTAACTTTTATCTAAGTATCTAACGGTGAAGGAATTTTTGCAAAGGTCAAGTTGTTTTTGCGAATATCTCAAACTTAAAAACTGTGATATAAATTTTTATTTCAGCCCCTGCTTAGGTAGGTACCTACCTAAATAATCTGTATCTGCATTTTGTTTATAAGAAAATCTGTAGGTACCTAGGTGTATGTACTTATGTAGTAAAGTAAATAGGTATTCAATTTGTGTGACTCATTTTATCTGATGTATGTAGAGTCTTACCTACGAGTTAGTTGCATGCACGTAAACATGGGCAGGCAGAACACATTTTATAAGTACCTATAATTTTCAACAATTAGGTTGTACCTACCTATTAGTATAAACAACAAACACTGAATGTTTGTTGTTTATACTAATAGGTAGGTACAACCTAATTGTTGAAAATTATACAATATATAAGCTAATCTTAAAAGTTATCTGACCATATAGATAAATTCTAATTAAAAAATTAAATAAATTTAAATTTAATAAATTCAAATTCTTGTTGAATTCTTGTTGAATTCTTGTTGAATAAATGTACCTATGGAATAGCTGATATTTATTTTAGTACATCAGAATGGGCCCCGTTAAAGTTACATATACATATATTCAAGAATTTACAGGTTGTATAGGTAGGCACTCGAACCGTCTAGACTCGTAGGTACTTCGACTGTTTTGTCTGATATCGAACTTTTGATGGCTCTCAAATGTATATTAGTGCGAATTATATCTTTTATCAGCACCTACACAATTAATGCTCAATTGGGCATTTGTTCTCATATTATATTGAAGTGCCTCCCTGCCTTCCATGATTCACGCGGAATATGACTTCCAATATGCTTCGAATCAATAACATAATACGAAACGAGTGCACCTGCATCGATGACCCGGAAACACGGTTAAATATAATTCTCACCACATCTAAGCAACTCTTTACAATAAAATGATACTCTTCGATTCTGTTGCATTATCCTCTAGTAATTGGTATATGTGTAGTGTGCATTCCGATATAGATATGGGTTAGTACCTATAACAATTACGCCATGGAATGCTGTGAAACTAGAAAATTATTAGTAAATTAAAATGATCTAGATTACTTTGTAGTTCTACATACATGCTCGGAGCGATAAATGAGACTAATAGTTAAGCAGTGGTTTAAGCCATGGTTTAAGATTTCGTCATACAAATACGCCGGTTCAGAAACTGTCAATAAATTCTGGCTAGCTAGAGATTATGTTAGGCTCTCTCATCCCTCGTGCATGACTGAAGGTAATCTGCCGCTGCTCTCTGTGAGCTAGCTTTTTATTAGCAGTTATAATGGCGCCTATTCATTTTTCGTATACAGACAAATTTATTTACGATTTTTTCCTTTGCCGTTTTCAGAGAAAAAAAACATCACCTTATTGGTATGTATTAACACAAATCCAGTAGGTAATAAGTCACATCACTTTCATAAATTGATAGAGAAATAATAATTAATTAGCGCAGCATAGACTCTGGCACAGACGGGTAAAGACAACGACGACAGAGAGTAACCACTGCATTATATTAAGCCTCCCCCTGACGCTCCGGGCACGAAGACTTGAGGGAATATGCACTGTTTTGTACCCATCGCTTTCAACTCAACATCAACAACTATAATTATGTAATAATTTTTTTAAATGTCTGTTTTGTGTCTCTAAAAAAATAAAATAAACTTCGAAAATTAGAGAAACTATAGTTAGGTATTATTTATATAAAATAAAGCCGGCCAAGTGTGAGTCGGACTCGCGCACCGAGGCTACCGTGCAACGCAACGTAACCTTGCTCCAACGAAAAGATAAACTAGATTTAGGGACAAACTTATCTTTGCCATTATCAAAATATTATGCCCATACATCGACATACACCTGATTAGTTGATCATCTACAAATATAAGTTTGTAATAACAAAAAAAATATTTTGGGGGAGATGTAATTTCAAATTTACAGTTGTCAGATTTTTCCTTTACTTATTGTATAAGACCTAGCTTCTTGCCAAATTTCATGATTCTAGGTCAACGGAAAGTACCCTATAGGTTTGGGTTTTTGTTGGATCATTCCTCTCTGTCCCCCTATTCCCCTAGGATTAAAAAATTCTGACTGTCCCCCCGTCGCCAATAGGGGGACAGATCGAACTTTTTATTCCCGTCTGTCCCCCCGTATTACCGAAGGGGGGACAGACGGAACTTTTTATTCCTGTCTGTCCCCCAGTGTATAAAAATATTTTATTTAACATTAATTGGTTCAACTTGATCCGTCCACGCGTTTCTGAGATATAGGTCTTGACAGACATACATATCTATACAGGGACAGACATACATACGGACAACAAAGTGATCCTATAAGGGATCTTTTTTTCCTCTTGAGGCACGGAACCCTAAAAGTAGATATTGCGTTAAAGAATGATGAGCCCTTCATGAGTCAATTTCTTCAATTTTGTGAAGTCCTTTCCTATACATATTTAAATATTTAGCCTATCTACTCGTATTTGTCTATGGTGCAATACTTATACTACCCAAATGCAAAGAACAATTATTTTTCTTTGGGGAATTACAGTAACAGCGCAAGGCAGCTATTGAGAGTGTTTATGGTATGGATTGATTGAAAGGGTAAATATAGAAAGCTCACACCCCATTTATTGGCTTGTTTGCCAATTCTAAAATTAGTATTTTCGGAATCACAATGAACAAGGTTTTTTAAGGCACCTTTTGTGAGAAGGTACTGACTGTTACGTTGATTTGGTTAGACATGTAGGGTTCTAAATTTATTACAGTTAATATTGAACTAAGTACGTAGGGGTACTAAGAATATGCAAGTTCGAGTATGTAATAAGTTATTACTACTGATGAGAGGGGCCACAAATAGTCGACTTAATCAAAATCGTACAAAATACTATTACGAGTAGGTAATAATAATTGGATAGTTTTACCGTAGTTACCATTAGAGTGTCCATGTATCTGTACCTACTAATACTTTCAATTGGTATCATGTATGATTAACTAATTTATTTATTATACCTATACACCGAATTATAATTAAATATAGTTCCCGGCAGCTAAGTTGACTCAAAATGGCGGCAGTTCGTGAAGGTATACTGGACTGCAGATTGTGGTAACACTTAGATTATTATTTCAACTCTTACTAAACAGATAATAAAAACAACCCAAAGTCAAAAGTGTGTACACTTGATGTGTTTTTGACTGTAAAATTGAAGATTTTGTTTACAATTTTGTCTGCTCATTTTTTACTTTGTTCAAGGTATAGAAATAGAACTGTCCGAGAGACACTCTTATCATAGCATTAACATTCGACATCCATTTGACCCTGAATTCCTGTAAAGACGAAAGGTGACTCAAGTACTTACTCATTTATGATACTTGTTATGTAACAACTTCCGCAATGTAACAAGTACAATTATTATACGATAACAAAAAACCGAATGTTTTTGGCAAAAAATATCTGACAATTCCTAATACTTAAGTCCATCAAGCCGTTTAGGCTATAGGAGGTCACAATGAAACCAACACACAGACATAGACTAGATTACGTCCTTATTTAGTCAGTCGGGTAAAACGGAAATTTATAACGAGTCGGCATAAAATTGGAGCATTTTGTATGGGGATTGGGATGATACAAAGAGATATAGCTGAATGTGCTACCAGGAGTGGAGACATGCTCCACAACTTAATCTGTAGATTGGAAGGTTGTTGTATGAACTCACCATATTCGTATGCACGCAGATAATGCGCAGTGAGCTTCAGCACGCCGATCTTGTCAATTTTGCGGTCGGAAGCCACCACCGGCGGGACAATGGAAGCAAGCTCTGCCACTGATTGGTTCAGAGTATCCCGCCGCTCTTTCTCCGCCTTATTACGTAATTCTCGTGGATTATCCCTGAAATAAAACTTTTAACGTCAGCAAAATAATGGTATCACCTACCTACACGTACGGTCTAACACAGAGAACGAACATAAAAGATATTCAGCTTGAGATTTTATCAAAAAACCGGCCAAGTGCGAGTCGGCTGTCGGACTCGCGCACCGAGGGTTCCGTTCAACGCAACTTATCCCCGTAATTTTGCACTAAAGAAAAGATAAACTCGATTTAAGACCCAACTTAAACCATTGCAGTCCTGAGTATTTGGTATTAATTTCAACTTGATCCGTCCACGCGTTTCTGAGATATAGGTCTTGACAGACTGACTGACAGATAGACAGACGGACATCAGAGTGATCCTAAAAGGGTTCCTTTTTTCCTCTTGAGTTTAGGAACCCAAAGATTTTGGACTGATTTTTGAAATTACTGTATGTGTGTAAAGTATCCACTAGCTAGGACAATAATTTTTACAATCGTTTAAGTAGTTCTTGAGACAATCCTTATAGAGCCCCCTTCATACTTTTCTCTGCTTTCGATTATACTGTAATCGATGAGATAATCAGCTTGCTTATAACAATTACTATTAGGTACTCGTACATAAAAGTGAACGCACACCTGCAATAGCTATTTCTAGGTACAAAATCGACGAATTAAGAACATAATCCTCTTATGGATATCGATTTTAAGTGGCAGAGAATGGAAGAAAGTCCAGTGCCTACCTGCTTGAGGTATTAATGGATTATATCCGAGGTATTAGTGAAATTGGTGAAGATTGAAAAGATATTGAGTACATATCATCCAAACATTCGATTCCAATGGAACTTTATAATTTAGAAAACAAAGTGGGAAGTGGTATTTATGATTTCCTGTACACTAAGGGTTTATTAGTAGAACTGTGGAAACTCTAAGTAATGCAACACGAGTTATAAATCAAACATCCTGTGCAATTGATACCTAATTTAATTATTGCATTAGCTCTACATTGTTTGTTAAATTGAGCTGCGTGTTTAAATGCCAAACAAGACCAATTCTGCTGAAGGAAACGTATGCCTAAAGCAAACAAACAATATTAGTCCACACGATTTCCTAATATAGTAGAGAAAAAGAAATAATAAAGTTAATGCAAGAACTTCTTGTATTAAAAAGAAACAGCCCAGTGCACGATAATATTTATGCTCCAAAGCATAGTTAAACTTTTAATGATACTTTTAACTCTGTATTCTTGATAACTTTACTCTCAGTAGTGGAAACTGGATTTATATGGAAAGGAAATATATCACATTATTCACAGATGAATAATGAATTAATCTTAATCAGTATCGTAATCGAGACTAATTTAAAAATGTATCAAGCCGCTACCAAGGAACCGGCTTGATACATTTTTAATGTATCAAGACATACACCACGACCTACGACAAAATTACGCGCAAGGATTCGGCTAAAATAATTGAAGAGATCATGAATGAAATTTGACTTCTTCTTTATAAACCTATAAATATGATGTATACGAAAAGGATTGGTTACTAAGCCGAAAGTGGCCAGCTTTTGTTCCAAGTCATAACTTTTCGATTATCGTGACAAAAAATTGAACTTTTCATACATTTTGTACCTATCAGCTGATCGATTTGTATGAGACATTTTTATTTTAGTATCTGTTACATAGCTAATTGTATATTATTATAACATCTAATGTATTAAATGAAAAAAAATTAGGATTTTCCGTATTCATTAACGGAATATTACGGTTAGCCGGAACCGATAAACCACAAAGCGCGTATCCGGATATTTCCGACCCGATGCGATATTGCTTATTTACGTAGAATATGAATAGAATTTGGGTTTAAATCTGATCAACGTATACGTGTACAAGTACATTTATTTAGCAAATTGTGTGTCTAAAAATAACCAGACCGACCTTTTCCGCTAAGCCTTAACGGAAACGTTTATAACGATGAATCCTAATGAATAGCGGCTAAGGTAAGTAAATGTCGATCCGGACCGACACAGACCGGGGTAGAGATATTTAACACAAAATACATAAAAGTATTCTAGGCATAGAAATATAAATATTCTTTGAAGGTAGTAATAGGCAGCTTATCGCCGAAATAAAATATCTAAGTCCCGTAAAGCTCTGTCCAATGTCCATGTTGGTTATTTATAAAATATTGAAAAGCTTAAGTACCTGTCTGCCTACTAAAATAAGTACATTGTGACTGTCACTATAGGATTTTCCACGAATTTCTCGGGTCTAATAATTATGGCTCGGTTAATACCGAAGATAGACGTAACAAACAATTTTTGAATCAGCCATTCTAATAATAAATATCATTTGTCCTTTGAAAATTATTTCAGGACTCTCTTATATTTACAGGTATGTGTCTGTAGTAAAATATATATATGCTTGGTTTTCTATAAGATCGGCACCACATTTACTGCTTGCATGAAAAGTCGATAAAAGACATTAAGGTACTTACTGCAGCGGTCGGCAAATCATGTATTGATCCGTGTAACTACATCAATGTCCAATTGTGTGGCCAAGGCTTATAGGTACCTACACCTGCCATTTATCAAACAAAGCGTTCATGTCGTCGTCGCGGATATTATTTTGATACTTTGTTAATATAAAATATTTTATATGAAAGTACATGTGTTATCATTATTTTATGTAGCCTCTACCCCATGACAGGCAACCAAATAGGTAGCCTACTTAAATAGAAAATTAAGGAAATAGTAAGAATTCAATCTTCCATTAATATTCTTTCTATTGCTCTCATTTACCTCAATGATTGCTCTGCAAATTATTAAAATAGTGGTGTTAATGCCTGAAAAATAGACTCATGTTGGCAGATACATTTTACTGGACAAGACGAGTGCACCTTCCACTGCTCTAGGCGATATTGGAAATATGTAGTAATTGGCTCATAATATTATTCCACATTTTGGAGGAAAAATAAAAGGAACATTAAAAACTTTACAATTAAAAAAATAAATCTGATCAGATAGATGGATTCCTGGAAAAAATAAACGAATTTCTACAAAATTCTAATTTTATATAGAATTAATTAATTTCTTCTTTTAAAGATTTTTTTTACCTTGAGACGTGGATTACTAAGATTATGCGTTACCTAGGTAAAATAATGAGTTCGTTGCGCGGCGTCTGACTCGCACTTGATCGGATTTAATTTTTTTATGGCTGCCTTCAGACGCAAACTTGTTAATTAAAAAAGATGAAGCTAAAAATCGGTGGTAAAATTATTCTTCTGCACAACCGGATAAATTGGAAACACCCCGGAGCTACTGCGTTTTTCTTCAATGTACAGGAAGAGTCAACATGTTATATACATATTAGTATTTATGCAGTGAAGTTCTAAGGACCTCGCTATATTTATGGCAGGTAGGTAGGTATTTATGCCGTAGTCAGCCAACTTAGCGCAGTGATGTAATCCTAGCTAGAATTCATGCATGGTACCTACCTACCTAAGATCAAATATAGGGAAAATTGAATTTTGTCTTTATACCTACTCGATTTATGATTTTGATTACACATTAATGATACATATAAAACTGCTCTGGCAGATCTAGCTGAGATAGATTTGGTTTGGTGTAAGGAATGGACCGGAAATCACTCTTATTCCGGCCTAGCGTCCTGTCTGCTTAGCAGAATTCTTTATTTTTTGCAGACACGTCTGCAAAAGTATTTTGTTGTAATATATCAGGATATTCAATTATAGACATAATTATAGGAAAACGTTTTTATTAATTTATTTTATAAGTAATGTATTTTTAGATAGTAGTAGTGTTATTTTAATAAATGAGTACCTTTAGCTGTCTATATTTGTAGGCTATCGAAAACTATATTCGATTTTTACAATACTTTATGACCTACTTACATAGGTACATTATTTTTCTGACGTACATTTCAACAATAGTTTTGTAGAGGAGCCATATTTGCGCGGGAATGTCAGCATTTTAGTCCTTTCGTTTGTGTTGTTTTGTACAAGTTGTGATTTGGGTTAATGTTTTAATATACCCAATACCGAATAATCTACGTAAGTACTTGTAGGAAAACGAGTTTTAAAAGAAACAAATAAGTTCGATAGATAAAGCTAATGTAGAGCCTATAAGTATATAAATTTAGTATTCGGATCGCACGGAGCGCCGCCAATGGTCGCATCTCTATTTGTATCTATACCTATACAGGGTGTAACGTAAAGGGTATATAAAGCCGAAGGGAGGGTGTTCAGTATCGGAAACTGAACAACTTTTGTTCGTACGACTTTTCGATTTACGCGATTTTATTTTTTGACTTTTCATACATTTCGTACCGGTCAGCTGATCGATTTGTATGAGACATTAATTCATTTTTATTTTTTATTCGAAAAGTCGTAGGGCCAAGTGGCCCGCCCGCATTGTGATACATGGCCCGAGCTCCGTCGATGTAAGCGAAGGTTTGTAAACCAACAGTGCACAGTGGGGTCATTAAAATAGAGAACCAAGACATCATTCTCTTACTAATATTTTAATGATTTCGTAATTAAATAAGTACATTAAAATGTATTAAAAACAGTACTTTAGGTAGGGTAACAGTGCAATGTAAGCCATGCCAAGATTAAATATAGTCTGCTACACGCCATTACATTCTATTGCAGTCGATCGCCAAGTCATATTGAAAGTGTTGTACTTTTATTTGAGACACACGTTTTCACTAAAAGTACGTACCTATGAAATATGTGTAGGCATGCAACTTTAAACTTTGTTTACATCTTAATACTTATTCAAACACAAATACGATTTTTATCTCACTTAAATAGTGAAACAAGTAGAGAAAAATTGCTCACCGATGGCAATCCAATTCAAATCCAAACCATTGGGGTTTAGGTTAGTTTGTGAGTCCGAATTTAATACCTAACTTGTAAGAAATTCCGTCGCGTCCTACAGTGGCCATCGGGCGGGCGAACGAATTATTTCCTTTATGATGTATAAGTATATGTATGGATGTATGTAGGTATGAAATGTGTTATTTTCGAGACTCCAGTAACATGTGTGCAAAATATGGTGCCGCGCAAAATATGGTGAAGCGTGGTTAAGTAATAAAAGCTATGAGAAACATTATCCTACTCCTTTCGGCAGTCGGATAAAAAATAATCGGCAGTTACGCATTTACACGTAAATTTTAACGTCATTTCATTTCATGTCAAGTGAACACACTTTCACATTTAAAATATCAGTGTACCTAACTGGGAAAAGGGAAGTGCAGCTGAATGAGTAATGAAATGTACGTAAATCAATAGTCGATTCCATGGCATTGGATATGGCATTGGATACCGGGAAACCAAGTAGAATATGCATGGTAATTAATCCGGGGCGTGATTTGCCGAACTGGTAGGCGATCGATTACGCTCTTGATTGCGCTGCTGACCATTAAAGCTCATTTGAACTTGTAGCATTTTGGAGAAAACATATTAGCACATAGCATTTTACGCTTTAGTATGTCATAGTTTAATTATTTTTAATAATAAAATCAATGTTCAGACTAGGAATTTCTCTGGTATATCGAAAAGTGTTCTAAAGAAAACTAGTAGGTGTCAGTATAAGTGGGTACAAGTAGGAGTCCAAAACAAACAATACTTCAATTCTCGAGAAGATTTCCTATATAATTTGATTTGGTGGTAAAATTGGTGTTATACAATTATTGTATACCATCAATTTTAACTAACCATTATTGTAATTTGTATGTATGCAAATAAAATATCATAGTAGGTACCAAGGTAGTCAGTAGTCACTCTATATAAATAGCTAGTTGGTATTTAGCGATAATGATAAGAACATAGTAGGTATATTATTATCTCCACAACTGTTGTATCAAATGTCATCTCGCTTAGATATATTATAGTGACCCAGTACGAGGTTTTCTGGAAGTTGTAAATAGATAGGCATGGTATTGACACTCACATAGCATTTCCATAATCATCTACGAAAATATTTCTTATGTGAATTTAAGTAAAAGCTATTAGCTCCTATGTTGTTATGTAAAAACTTCGACATATCATGTGTCTTCTAATGTATAATAGGGGAATACAATTTGACTATTCATGCACAAAACATTCAAAGTATCAGTTTGCGCCTTGTATTGAAATAAACTGAAAAAACCGGACAAGTGTGAATCGCACTCGCACACCGAGAATACTGTAACATTGCTCTAATGAGAAGATAAACTAGATTTATGGACAAACTTATTTTTGCCGTTCGAAAACCCGCATACATTTCAACTGCAAATATAAGTTTGTAATTTCATTTTTTATGTAACTACAAATTTACTGTTTTCGGATTTTTCCCTATACTTGTCCTATTAAATTATATAAGACATTGATTTTCCTGTGCTACACATTAACTATGTACGCAGGCACATAGCTACTCATATCTAGTATTTGTGGTAAGTATTCTTACTCCTGGTCTTAGATAAGATAACCTTTACTTACGGTCTTTCAAATTAATTATGCGGTTATGACGATAAAGTATACATAACAAAATAATTTCAGATTATGTTAGTTTTTGCCTCTGATTTCATTCGCGGGGAAATCCAAAATAAGCGCATTCGACAGCACGTCTAATTATACTTGTCATACCAGTCTAGGCCATATTACCGTCATGTAAAATACCCATTATGTATTACACAGTGATGTTGCCTGTACCTACCCATGTATTTGTTATACAAAAATCGAGGCGAACTTTATGTTCTCAGGATTAGGAGTTCCGATTAAGGATTATGACTCTATTATCGACATGTCTTACCTAAGGCGCCCGCCCACAAAATGAATAAGTGTAACATTAATTGTATAGAGTCAAGAAGCTGTAACGAGTTTAGAACTGATACGACGAACACTTTTTAAAATCTCATCTCAAATTAATCCCATATGACGAATCTCTGAATTAAATGTTCGTTTCCTATCCATGCATTTAGGTACGCTAGGTCCATTAATCAGTCACCATCTTTTTAGTTAGGATCCCAACGTATCCTAACCAAACATAACATTGCAGCAAGGAAATACTTCATCAATATGTAAATTGAAGGTAAATTGGCACTTATATTTGACACCTATTGGGGATCCATCGATATGTGACATTTATCGACTGCGCAAGAATGCAATGTATGTAATTGTCTACGTACAGCTAACAGCAGATTAAGTGTAACACTTTAGACTTTGAACCGTTTTTATTATCTGCGTCGTAAGATTTAAAATCGTACTGCAAATGTTACCATTGATCTGCTGTTGTCCGTACATACATTCGGGCCCCGCTAAATCCGATGATGATAAGATAAAAAAATATTTAATAGAAAAAGTATTACATTACTTAAAATAAACTTGATGTACCTAGTCAGCATCGTTAAATATAGTCAATAATAATACGGCCTAGATAGGGAAAACACAAAGGCTGTTAGCAATAAACGTGAACACGGTTTAAGGGAAGTGAGGTTTAACTAGATATACCTACCTATGACTAACAGCAAAACCGTCTTAGAAATTATGAACCAGGCAAAAAATAACTAATTTGTATCATTTAGGTACAGTCGACAGCAGATCAATGGTAACACTTTGAACTTTGGACAGTCCTTATTATTTGCGTCGTAAGACTTGAAATCGTACTGCAAGTGTTACCATTGATATGCTGTCGACTGTACCTATCAATTTAATAGTATTGCATAATTGACTTCCTTTGAATTATTTTTCTTTTTAATCGTAAAACCGGCGAAGTCGAAAAGTCAGTAAGTTGGATCGTAAAGTGTGAGCGCGTATATCATGAATATAATAAAATCTACCCGACCTCGTATGTACATCTAGAAAGATGCGGCATGTTGAAACTTTTGAAAATAACTGTAAATGTAATAGTTTTTTTGTAATATGTCTGTGTACCCACCCGCACCGGGCCCGCGTGGTGGATCATGGCTTGAGCTCCCTCGATGTAAGGGAAGGTATGTGCCCGAGGAGTGGGGAAATAAAAATAGACTGATGATGAGATGGTGATGTCTGTGTAACCATTTGTGACAATAAAGTAAGTGAATCTAATAATATCGCTCTACATCCAAGAAATGTATCTTTACTCAGGTACGTACTTTTTAACGGTGACGGCAGACTTGTTGTGAGCAGAAGTTCGTTTAGATGGTGTAACTTTAGGTGCAAACAACATCCGCATCGTTGGTGATATCGGTGAGAGCGGCCGGGGTGGTGGTACGGGTTGCTGCGCTTGCGGCGACGTGGAGCAGTTCGCTACCGGCGCGGGCGGTGGTGACGACGGTGGCGGCGGCGGGGGCACCACTAAAAACTGCTGCGGTGTGAAGCACTCCACTACCGGCGACAGCGGTGGTGGCCCCATCAAATACTGCGGCGTTTCAGATGGTATGGGGAATTCTGCTATCGATGGTGGAACCATCAAATACGGCTGCGTTTCAGATGGTGTGGGGAATTCTGCTATCGATGGTGGAACCATCAAATATGGCTGCATTTCAGATGGTGTGGGAAATTCTGCTATCGATGGTGGCGATGATGGCACCATCAAATACTGCTGCGTTTCAGATAGTGTGGGGAATTCTGCTATCGATGGTGGTGATGATGGCACCATCAAATACTGCTGCGCTTCAGATGGTGTGGGGAATTCTGCTATCACTGGTGGTGATGATGGCACCATCAAATACTGCTGCATTTGAGATGGTGTGGGGAATTCTGTTATCGATGGTGGCGATGATGGCACCATCAAATATTGCTGCGTTTGAGATGGCGTGGAGATTTGCGCTCCCAACGGCGGCGATGGTGGAACCATTAAATACTGATGCTCTTCCAGCGGCGGAAACCATTGCGCTACCGGCAGCGGCGGCGGCGCCGTATACTGCTGCGCGTGAGGCGGTGCCAAATATTGCTGCGCTTGCGGCGGCATAGGCCATTGCGCTACCGCCGGTGGCGGCTTTTCTTGATAGCATTCAATTTCGTAAAAAAGTGGATCGAAAGCCAAATCAGAAGGGCACTCCTGGTCCCACAGCGGCCATTCGGCCATCGTGTAGTCTAGCCAAAGGCTGGTGGTCTACTACGCACCGACAAACTTAAACGCGTGCATCGTCGGACGCATCGCGCGCACACTGACTGACGCTTCGTTTGCCATTACGATCTATGCAAATGCATATAAACAAACTGCAAGCAAATCCTTTATCTGGCATGTCACATCATAGTGCGCGTCAAGTGCCAGCCGGCGGCGGACTGATAAAGGGCAGTTGTATTGTGTTCACAGTTTGCTAATTAGCTGGTCTTCTGATTGAACCAGATCCTGTCACCCCCCATTATCGAATTATTACGCGAAGACATTGCGCGTGCGCACCCTCTATTATACTAATGCGACTATACTTACATTGTAATTTCGAACTCTTTGCTGAATTACGTAGACTGTGTAAGTTGAAGTATATTTTCAACCGACTCTATATAGGAGTAGTTTCACAATTTGTCACGTTTGTGATATTTTTAGAGTAAGTACCTAAAATCTAAAAAAAAACCAAACACACAAGCGTTTGTTTGGGACTATCGCGAATTTATTCCATATATTTTTATTAGACTTGGGTGGGTATTGACCGCGAAGAGCAATCGTATTCATTTTAACACATGGTCGCGATACAATATTACAATATTTTGCAAGTTTTAATAAAAGATGAAGAATTATAAATACTATTGGGTCTTACTATTTTACCATACATAATTAAAAGTGTAAAAAAGCGCAGTGGGGTATAAAACGCCTACGGTAAAGTTCATATTTTCAAGCTTGTGGGACACAATAAGGTCAGGCACTTTAAACTTTGTTTATTTGAGATGTGTACTATGCTGCGGGTGGAAGTATAATAATTTCTAAGCCAGTGCCTATTTCAAGAACGACGAGCAAGAGCCGAGCAGGAATGATTATGAAACAAGTCGATCACCATAGCGCCTGCACCTTAGCTTCGGCGAAAATCACCACGGAGAGCAAAACACGAGTTTAACCAAAGTACCTATTGCTAAAGGAGTATAATAATAAACCTGCTTGATCTGTAGCCAAGTAACAATCTCTTAGTCAGCTTTCCGATCAAAAATTCCTATGCATAATACTTATTAGAATAGGATGCAGAATTTAAACAATGAGCAGGTTTACATTACACCGCTCGATCGAGTTATCGAATTTCTAAAACATCTCTTATAATAGTTGCTATAAGCAGTTCTTATAGTAGTCGTAAGTAGTTGCTACCACTACTATTTATGCAAGTACCTATTTATATATTTTGTTTTTGTTTTTAAAATATCTTTATTTCACAAAGGAGCATTACAACTTAATTCCCAGTGTACATTTTCATTCCTAGGTCTAAGTAACATGTAATATAGTTTAAGTTTTTTTCAGGTTATACCTATTATAAACTTTGGCGATTTAAGGAGAAGAACTATTGATAAACTTAGATTAAATAATATTAGTTAAAATAATAAAAGTATAATAATTGTATGTTTGCTTTGTTTAGCTCACATTTATCGCATTTATGTATTTAGAATCTTACTTAGAGAAGAAAAAGGAAATACAGGTTTCCTACAGCTGTAGGTACTAACTGTGTAGCGATTGTATTCGAGCTATACAAACAAACAAACAAAAACGGCCAAGTGCGAGTCGGACTCGCAGCGCAACTTAACCCCGTAACTTTGCTCTAACGAAAAGATAAACTACATTTAGAGACCAACTTATCTTTGCCGTTATCAAAATACTATGTTTATACGTCGACATACTCCTGATTAGTTGATCATCTGCAAATATAAGTTTGTAATAACAAAAAATATATTTGGAGGAAATATGGAGTCACTGGGCCGCGCTCTTCTCTCCACCGCTGCGGGATCTTCTATCTCACGCTCGAGTTTCAGAGCTGGTAGCCCCTTAAATCACGTTTATGAATTCGCGCCAGAGCCCACTACGCCATAACCGCCTTTTTTGATCAAATTAATTAGTAATCTCACTTTATTAAAAATTAAACAATATTGTTCCTTATATAACATTCCCTATATCTTATTTATTAACATGACTATAATTTATGAAAACTATACTAATTGTTTAAGCTGATTTTTTCCGTACTGCTCTGAAATAGAAATATTCGTCCTCAAGCGACGACAATGACGAGACATGCATCCGCGCAGGGCCAAATGCCTTTGAAGTAGAGACGCGTGCTACGAATCATACTCGGGGTGGGATACTCAGCCTCCGTCATAATATTTGCGACACTATGCAGCGGTCTAACTAAGGCTCTTATTAATAAACCGGTCTCAATTTTAAGATTGATGTTGAGAGGGATCTCAAGATGGTGTTACTAAATGGAATTTAATTGCTTGTTTAGGATTCGGGTGTTACATGAGTAACGCTGTATTAATAAACAAAACTCAGCACTCAAGATTACTGTCAAGCTCACACTTGAGATCGTATTTGCTGAGTGCAGCCGGAGCATGACTTGAGTGCGTGTTTGCTCAAGATTGGTCTATTAATTAACGACGTACTTGAAATGCGAATCATGTCTTGAGTACCTATTACTCAGCTGAGTTCGCACTTGAGAGCGGTTTTCAGAGCAATATGGCCCTTATTGTGGAATTGACAGTGACAGCGAACCCATTCCCATTTCTGTAGTCCATTTCGTTGTTTCATTGGCAACATATTCCAATTCTTGACACAGCAACAGAGCAATGGATTATAGAAATGGGAATGGCTTTTCTGTCACTGTGAAATCCACAATCTGTCACAATCATGAAATATAGTCATTGGTCACAACTCACAACACATTATTCATAGAAATGTTGTGTTTCTGTTTGAAAGGTGTACTTAGTGTAATTATACGACTCTTTACATTCGTACCGTACTGGTGCCGACCGATCAATAGCGTTGAAATTAGCTAGGTATCGACATTTTCCCCCATTTTTCATAATCACTGGTTGTAATGTAATATAGGATTGTGGCGAATTAGTTTATTATCTCTCGAATTATAGAACCTATCCGATTTTGAGATGCGCGCGGAGTAGGTAGGACAGTCGACATGACATCAAGTGTAACTAACACACGGGCACTCTACATAGCGGTTATTACGATCAATATTGGAATGGTTTTGTGCAGATTGATGTGCTGCCGACTGTACCTATTGTCTACTGAAGCTATTCTTAACCATTTTTTTGTACCTATTTCCGGCGATCCGATATTAACAAAACTTCGATTCGGGAAAATATATAAGTACTTAGGTAGGTACGGTCTGACACAGAAAAGTATACAGGAGAGTCATTAAAGTTCTGATTTCCTCAAAAAGTACTTGACTGATTTTTACTATTCTTTACCTATCTACATACATACATACATATAAGTAGTGTGTACCTACTCAAACGACACTATATACTAGTAAAATAATTTTAACAATCAACCGAGTAGCTAATGTTCTAGAGAAAATCTGAACTTTAATGAGGCTTCCATACTTTTACCTGTTTTCGATTATCTCTATCTGTATGTCGATTTGGTGGCAGTGTGGGTAGGACTTCGATATTAAAAGCTATGCAAGAAAGAATTTTAATTAAATTTCGACAGCAAATATGGGTAAATATGGTAATTAATTAAATTATGGTACCTATGTAGGTCATTGTAGGTACGTACGT
Organism: Tachystola acroxantha; assembly: GCA_963506565.1. NCBI lineage: Eukaryota > Metazoa > Arthropoda > Insecta > Lepidoptera > Oecophoridae > Tachystola > Tachystola acroxantha. The sequence continues at coordinate 11,966,368 of OY735870.1, read as the reverse complement.
ATGAAAATATCACCGCCAAATCGGACAAATTGAACGACTGTAATGGGTACGCGACCGGGCGCCAGCCCCTTCCGGGAAACGGGAGAGTGGAGGGAAGCCCGCAATTATATTAAAAGTAAACGAGTAATGCCTATACAGCGCACTATAGAGCGCTTCCATGAAACTCTTAATTAAAAACTAGCCCTGATACAATGACAAGTTGCAGCCTCACCGTCGAAAACAAATCAAAGTCACTATCATCTATACATATAATAATAATAATAATCTATACATATAATAAGACTGTAAAAAAGTTGTGTCTGTACATTGGATATTTTTTGAAAAGAATAATTGTAATGTGTTTTATGATGGATACTGATGCCAAAACACTAATTTTTAGAATTTTTGTCTGTTTGTCTGTGACTTTGTGCAAGTATCACGCCATAACTACTGAAGGGATTTTGACGGGAGTTTCACTAGGAGATAGCTGAAATATCCGGACAGCTCATAGGCTATAAGCCATGGCGGTATGTGATGTGGAAACAAGGATCCATAGAGGAAGATCTGCCTCCTGATCTCCTCCATCCTCTCCATCCTCCTCCTCTACGCAAACGAAGTTGCGGGGTACAGCTAGTCAAAGAATAAATTAATAAACTAGTTTTCCCCGCACGGGTTTCTTTTTTAGGGTTGCGTGCCTCAAAAGGAAAAAAAGGAACCCTTATAGGATCACTTTGTTGTTCGTCTGTCTGGCAGGGCTGTCTGTCTGTCAAGACATATATCTAAGAAAATCATGGACGTATAAAGTTGAAATTAATACCATATACTCAAGTCTGCAATCTCATGCAGCCGTGAAAAAATCAACCTTCTACGTCAACGCAATCAAAAGATTATGACGAAAGTTTATGTCGAATTTTGGCGCATATTTGTATGAAAACGCAAAAAACTCAAAACTTATAAGGTACTTCCCGTTGACCTAGAATCATGAAATTTGGCAAGAAGCTAGGCCTTACAGCAAAAGTAAAGGAAAAAAACCGAAAACTGTGAATTTGAAATTACATGCATATTTTTTTGGTTATTACAAACTTATATTTGCAGATTATGAACTAATCAGTAGTATGACGATGTATGGACATAAGTCGCGTATTCATACGTGATTTAAAGTTACGCCACCGTTTAGGCCCCCTGACCCTTTCTATCTTAACCTTCTTTAACGAAGTGTGAAAGGGATATCAACACGATTTAATGGAAGTGAGGTTTAACTAGGTTTATGAATAACAACATAAATTTTGATAATAGCAAAGATAAGTTGGTCTCTAAATATAGTTTATCTTTTAGTTACACAAAAGTTACGTTGCACGGAAGCCTCGGTGCGCGAGTCCGACTCGCACTTGGTCGGTTTTTTTTTATATTAGAAACTCGCACTTGAGCAAAAATGTGTTTGTTTTTCAGAAAGCATTTCCAACAGGTGAACGGACTTTGTGGCAATTCAATAGCTCTGAAATGCGAAATCACCGCCAAACGAACTTAGTGATGTGTAGGTCGAAGGAGATGGCGCTCGGAGTCTTTGTTAGCAATACGTTCACTTGGGTAAATGTAATCTACATATTACCTATGCTGATATGCTGTAAAGAAGTTGAGTCTGTACATTCGCTACCATTTTTTGAAAATAATAATTAGTGTCATAATTAACGACACTGATGACAAAATAGAAATTTTTAGAATTCATGTCTGTCTGTCTGTGTCGATGTTCAGGCATCACGCCATAACTACTAGAAGGATTTCGCTGGGAGATCGCTCAAATATCTGGGCAGCACATAGGCTATAAGGCATTACGGTATACGATGTGGAACTACGTAACTAGTTGAAGAACTACCTCCCAGTACATTGAAAGTACTTCGTGGAGGTCTAAACATACTCGTATAGTACCCAGCGACTTCTACGCAATTACGCATACGAAGTGGCGGGTGCAGCTAGTTCTAGATAGGTAGGGGTATGTATGCATTAATAAAAGGGCCAGCGGGCGCCAGGGGCGCATCCGATGCAACAAGTTTGCGCCACGTTATTAAAGGGGGGAAAGTTCAGCAACGATGTTCAAAGGAAACCATAGCAACGGAAATGGAGTGCATAGATATCTCTATATACATGGGGTGTCATAGCCGACGATTCCCACTCTCCCTCTAGCCCACCGGCGACCCGCACCCACCCAATGTCCGAGGTCGTTCACCCACCTTCATCGATGCACTCTAATAATTGCATTGGAACTAATTGATAATTACCTGGGCGTAGTGGTTGGGTCATTGGACTTACGATACGGAGGTCCCATGTTAGATCCCCGGGCAGGTCAGTCGTGTAGGTACCAATGAATTTCTTAGGGGTTTTCGAAGGAAAAACTTGCGTACAATAACTGGAAGTTCCCATACGGTCAAGGAAAACATCGCAAGGAAATCTGCACGTCCAAGATTATTTAAGGCATGCGTTATCCACCAATTTGCAGTGGGCCAGCGTGGTATGGAATTTTGAAGATCTCGACAAATCTTTTTTTCGGAAGGGATAAAAAAAATTGGAGAAAAGTTGGACTAAGTGTATAGAACTCAAAGTTTTTTAACATAGTCTATGTTAAAAAATAAAATATTTATTTATTTACAAACCTGTGTTTCATTCAAAAAGTCACGGACTTATTGACCCCCCCCCCCCCCCCCCCCCCCTCCTTTGGTAAGTAGATCATGGTCCGGCTCCCTCGATGTAATTAAGACATGCGTAATCTACCAATTCGCAGTAGGCCCGCATGGTAAGTAGATAATGGTCCGAGCTCACTCGATGTAAGGGAAGGTCTGTGCCCGAGCAGTGGGGACATAAGAATAGACTGACGATGACGATTAGGTACCTGCTTACAAAAATATATAGAAACATTTATTGCGAGTATTTCTTACGAGTTTTGCTTGGCGTCTGTCTGGTGGATAGAATAAGAAATGAGTTTATCCTCCAGATAACAAAAGTGGTTGACATAGATCATAGAATCAGCAAACTGAAGTGGCAGTGGTCTGGCCTGGCCACATTTGAGTCGTAGAACCGATAACCGATATTGTTGAGGGGTTCTCGAATGGAGGCCATGAACGGGTAGGTAAACGTAGCGTGGGACGCCGCCCTACCAGATGAAGGGATGCCCTGAGCAAGGTGGCCGGCAGAGACTGGATGCAAAAGGCCGAGAATTGAGTTGAATGGCGTGCTTTGGGAAAGGCCTATGTCCAGCAATGGACTAATGGTGTGATGATTACGAGTTACGAGTATTAAATACTTAGGACTAATTTACTTATTGGTTAATTTAGAAAACATGTAATTGAGATGGGAATGGGTGTCAATCGTATAGGACGGTTTCAATATTCGCCTTGCTCACTTCACCCATAGTGTTATTCTTATTACATTTGACACACCGACATTTAAAATCATTTAAATTTTTACTTTTATCAGTTACTTAACATAAACTACAAATAGATAATACATAAACTTGTATTGTAATTCATAGGTGAATTTTAAAATATTCAATCAATATATTAATAAATATATATACCAATGTAACACACAAAACAAACTTCAAAAACCTATACAAATAAAGACCTCTTGCGCCATCTAGCGATTTGTAAGGAAAGACGGCTTGTTAATAGAAATGGAAACGTACCAAACAAAGATACTCGTAAGCGCTATAACCTAACTACACTTGTTTAGCTTAAGTATTACGATGGCAGATGTCGACCTAGTATTGATTTTATATTTTAGGTTCTACATAATTCAGACATAATTACTAGATGTACTTAGGTACGACTATATTACTGATTAGCTCTACTAGTCCAATGATTAAATAAAATAATATTAAGTGTGGGAATCTGGCTTCATGGCACTTCGTGTTTTCGGCAGTTGTTTTCCAGCGTGTAACAAGTGGAGATACCTATTTATAAATTTGGTGCTGTTTTGTAGAGACACAATTACTCGCCAAACTCTACCTACACATAGATACTACATGACATTTTCTTAAACAGAAAAGTGGAATGAAATGTTAACGGCTTGATGAATTCGGGGTCATTTTGTATATGTATAAGTTGGATAGCTCTAGGTACTATTCAATTTCGCTCACCCTTTAGGGTTAAGTCCTTTCCGCCCCCAAGCCGAAATGATAAATGTGTCAGTAGATCTGCAAACGCACTTAGCCCTCAATTATTTGTCCCTACGAGGGATTAAATTGATTTGTTTTTATTACAACTTCCATATATAATATCTATTAGTCAAAGCGGTAATGTTTTCCAGTTAATAAAATATATATTTTATTAGGAGATTGTAATGTTTGATTCGGCATAAAACATTCAACTCTCTTCGGGACATTTTTCCATCGCCAAAAAAAAGTTCGAAATGATTTTACTAGAACGTGATTCCAAGTACCAAAATATTAATAGTTTGTAAACGTGGATTGTGGTACTCGCAATTGATACTAATGTTGAAGATAAAATGGGGATATCTTCGTCGCAGGTGTTCCTAAGGTGGGTCGTGGGGAGGGTAAACCGGAATCCATGGCATTAAAAAGTACTGACACTGACCAACACTTGCAATAAAATTACTAACTGAACTATATAGAAGGTGCACAGTGCGCACTAATTTCGCCTTGCGAACTTAAACCGCTACTTATTTTTTTCTTTGAAGGTTAACTTTAAATGTTTCCTGATCTGTCGACACCAATGTCAAATATTGCGCCAGAATGCAAACTCTGGAACCGCTGCACCTTCGATCTAGAAGGTCAATCGTCACACTCAGCCACCTCACTCAGTGCCTCAGGTTCCTGGAACTGTTTGCTGCTAATACACAATGTATCTTATTAAGGATTAATAAACTATGAAACTAATAAAGATCACATCAATGTGCACTTAACCGAACAATTCTTTAGAGTTTCCTGTGAGCACCCGATATTTTGTCGCTGTTGTAACTCGTATAACTTTCAGAAAACTAGGTAAATGTACCTACCTTTGTCTGCATTGGTGTACTTATATCCAATACCTATTAAGTTATTTATATTCTTTGGTACTTACCTAAAAATAAATTAAAAACCTACCTGAAAATACTTTAAAATTAGTCTTTGGTTATAATTACATTTTATTCAAACTTCCAAACTACAGCTACAATATTAGCGGGATTGCAAAAAAAGTGGCGCAATAGTATATCCAATATATACCTAAATCAATCACATCCTCCTTCAATTCTGCCACCAGCATTTAACATGAATAACTTTATCGCCAAGGGAATCATATAATAGTTCTTTTTCGGAAGCTATTATTTTGGTGTTTTGAGTATAGATATTAGCATACTACCTAGATAATATAATCAACTATTATATTCCTAATTAAACTCCAGCCACTTAATTATATACGAGTATTTATATGAATCCTCTATAATTATTACAGTTGTATATGTACTGATTCCACAGCGTGACTATACTAAATTTAATCGTTACTAGGCGATGCATCCTGCTCAATCTTACGCGATGTAGGATATTATTGGTGATAGTGACAATTCCGCATAGGTTTAGGATTAGATTTGTCGGCCACGACAATATAGTCACATCTATAAGCATGACTTAGTTTCATCGTATTAGGGATTTACGTAAACAGCGTATACCACTCAACACGGGAACATAGCATTATTTCCATCTAGGACGATGTAAATTGAATCCCAAGTGACGCTCAGGATTCTACTAAAGTATACTTCGCTTCGCTCCTGTTTCAATATAGCGCTATCGACTTACATCTAGCTAACCTCTAGGGATAGAAAATGCAATTTCCTATTTTGCTTAAGTAACCATCTTCTATAATGATAAATTTAATTGAAGTACGTTACGTAAGATAGTGTATATATAAATATGTGTATTGTATAGTTATGGCAACCCAATAATTAAATTATAATTAAGTTATAGCCGTTAAGTAATTAATGCACTTGGTAGCAACTGACCTTGTCCCTGAAACACGCGGAAGCTGAACTGGTTGGCCAATGACACGTATAGGTACATGCTCACACAATAGGTACATAATAATATCCTTGATTTATAGGTAGTTTATATTATGTAAGTACTGAGTGTAACGTGAAGGGGTAGTAGTAGGTAGTACCAAGTAAGTAGGTGGCAGTATATTGAAGAAGGTTTCATTGGTTGATACTTCGCTAAACTCGCTATAAACTAAATTTTGGTCATAGTTTTGATTTGGGATAGAATTTGTGGCTGGACTAGGTATTGCTAATTGGAGAGCGCTTCCGTGGTTTTCGTCCAAGGCGCTTCTGTTGGTTTAGCTTTATATAAATAACATAAATTAAGGTTTGATTATATAAGAAAATACCATTCAGAATTATCTCCATTATTTTATATCACCAATATAATATATATAATGGTATTAATGGTATTTTACGATGCAGCGAAAATGAGCCAACTAGCCTTTGGTAAACGACCCAAATCAAACCCCCCTTTTGCCATCGTCATCGGCTGGCATTAATCAAATCGGCTGGCGTGTAAGCAAAAAAAAAACAATATCAAAGATCAATAAAAGGTGCAATTTTAAGATATTTATAGTAGAGTTTGAGAGTGGAATCTGCCAACCGAGTTTCTACCTTTACGGAACCCCAAAATTGTTTTTTGTATTGATCATAGAAACCCGGAAATGACCCTGACACTGAAACTATAATTGAACTTGCTAATTAACCGTTTAAATCGAATTCGTATATTTTTAGGCAGACAGGTATTAATTATTGAAACTGTGAATCATTGTATCTATACTGATCCTGACAAAGCATATTGTGTTGTTATGAGAGATAAAATACATTCTGAGTATAAAGTGGGCTAAAAAACTATAGGTATGTTTAAATACTCCATAAAAGCTGAACTCATGTCATGTTACGTCTTTAGTAGCAGGTTCTTTCCGTATTGGCAGACTCACAGTTTTATAGAGCCCCGAAAGAAAATCGTCGTCCCAGGTGTGGTAATACAATAAAGTGGCACCATAGATGTGAAGGAACGTTAGGTGTTAGGTGTGCTACATGCCTATTAGGTATATCTCTAAGCTCCTCATATGATTAGAGCATGGCAAATGATGAGGTAGGGATCTCTTGAAAATGGCGGGAAACGACGGTTGCAAAATTATTTGATAATTTTTGTTTTATTGTCTACAGTGGTTGTTTTGACATTAATATCACGTTAAATTAATCAGAAAATGTTCGCGAGTGACAGTATGGTGAATTTGTTGGAAAATTTAAGCAAGATCTGGGGTTTCAAGCTTTTATCAAGAGTTCCCGCTACAAGCTCGGGAGTGAACGTGACTGTCGAGCTACTTCGTCCAGAGTGATGACGCTACGGCGTCTCCTCTGGATGAAGACAAGAAGACGCGGCTGCCCAGGGTGAAGACGCTACTGCGACTCCCCTGGAGGAAGATAGAAGACTATTATATATTGAATTTTCTGTAACATGACATTGGCAAATGACGAACTGTCGAGTTCATTAATAAAATAAATAAATAAATGATGAGGTATTACGGCACACATCGTAAAAGTGAAACTCAGAAAGTAAAGGCCTGTAGTTATTAGTATTTATGTAGTGCGATTATTATCAATTTAATTACATTAAAAACGGATGCTTTAAACTAAACGCCAGACCGATGATATCGCCTTGCAAAATAAATAGAGCCTTTGGCTGAAATTAAACACTCGGAGCGCGATTCCATATAAGTTCTTTCATATACAGGTTACGTGATTAGTTTCTATGGGTAGTCTCATGAAAGAGTACTCGTATCACAAAGAGGAAAATGGAAGCTGTAATAAAATATAAGTAGGGGAAAGGTGTACAAAATGATCCCCCTAAGGGAAAATGCTAGCTGTGTCCGAAATATGAGAGTAAGATCAAAGATTAAAGGAGATTTAGATTAATCACTTAACTATACCATTACTTTTTGGTTAGTTTATATTTTTAGATTTATTAAAGATTTTCAAAGACTATACTAAAGGATCATTGTGTCCGCCCAGGTGTCTAAAACGATCCCCGGGGTAAGGTCAAAATGTTCCCGGGGATCGTTTTACCCTACCAAGTTCAAATAAAAGATTTTTTCCGAATACCTGCCTAGGTACTTACTATGTTTAGTTTCTATTACTGTAGAAACTAAAACTACCTACTTTTTACTCCAAAAAATTTAAAATAATCAACAGTCTTCAAAAAAGTTAAAATTACTTAGTAAAATAAATTAATGTATATCACTATTATGGCAATTACAGTCTTCTCAGTCTTAAAATTCTTAATCTTATAATGATCAAAAATGTAGTCAAGTAGGTATAGGTCGGTTGAACTATCTGAATGGCTTAGCATTACAGATAGTTCAACCGATCCCAGTTGTCCGTTATTTTAAATTTTTATTGTTGTTTTATGCATAAATATTACGAGTCGTTTATTGAATACTGTACGGAATCATTTTACCTCGGTTCCTCGAAGGATCATTTTGTGCACCTTTCCCCTATCTGCGCTGGGGAAGGAGGCATTAGGTCCAATATAAGAGGGATAAGTCTTTATAAAAGACTTTATACCCCGTCGTTGTACCTTATCAAAGAATATACTATATTCGTACCTAACGGACGAACCTCATTCATCAGACTTCGAAGTCTATGTTTTGAACAATTATTCGCCTTTGTCTTACGTATAACTGACATCATACATTTTAAGCCAAGTTAAATGGACGAGAAAATGCACTGTTTCCCAGTGGTCAGACTAGTCTGGCCAACAGGAAGTTTTGTTCCAGGATTCATATTTTCTTGCGGTTGTTTAACAGCTTGTCGATGTCATAGAAAAAGTACAAACAAAGTAAAATATAAGTTACAGACAGTTGCGTTTTGGCTTAGGATTAGATTTGGCGACCGCGACAGAATCGCAATTACATAATGTAAAAAAGGTATAGGGTAAAAATATACATCTTTTTTGGTAAAGGTAAGGAATGTTCATTATTTATCATTTTTGAACATACGTACCTTGATACAATCTCAAATATAAATATATATAATGGTCGATATTCGACACATATGGTATACTTTATATTTTATATGTAGGTACAATTAACCTCTATAAATATTTTACACAATTATAATATATTGACACATTCTCAAGTTGTCCAATTTGAATATCGACACAATTACCTAGTATGCGCGAATACTCGTGACGGTACTGTCCTTAAATGCTCGTGTTAGATAACAGAGTTCGTGTCTATCGGGTGTTTTCATAATTAAAATCGTAGTTCAGCCATTAATTGAGAGGTCTAATTATTAGGTGATGCTTGGTAACAATACTAATGATCTTAATGGTTTTCATTGGTTGTATCAACAAGGATCGGCTACAACTACATGGAGGAATACCTAGATTATGAAGTGCCTAAGTATTTAATTACCTATAATTGTTTATCTAACGAACAAGGTTTTTGCTAAGTAGGTACAAGTATAATTAACCTCTTTCATTTCACAATATCGAAGTATTTATCAAAGATAATGTATTTATCCTGGAATAATGTTCAGTTCAATCAATCATCATTGTATGAAAGTAAAGTTACTAGGTAACGAGAATGAACGAAATAAAGTGTTCGAAAATAGTAATAGTAGAAAATAATACAGAAAATAGTATAGTCGGGGCCGGGCGAGTTTATTTTCTTCATGGTTACGACCATTTTTACGATGGTCCCACTCGCGCATATAAACTACTTGGTATTAAAAAAATGTAAAACCTAGATTTTCACTGCAACGTAAAAAAATAGACGGTCCACAGCCGCTACGGGCCCTCTTTTACAGAAAATATTGATCCCTTTTTACATTTGCAAATCCTATTTTGCAACTGAAACCCGCATGCGGTTAAGATTATCTACCTCTGGTACGAACGATTATACCTAATATGATATAGTAAAGCCGCCTGTCTGGCCTCTAGCGAATTTTGGTTTTATATGTAGCCGATGTATTCTTCTGTGTGCAAATAAAGTATATTTGAATATGATTATCTATGTGATGTAATAGTAGTATTATGTGGTTCATAGCAGAGCATGTATTAGGTATGATTCAAAATGCAGAATAGTTGCAATGAGAGGTAGCGAGGCAGCAGCCGGCAACAAGCTGCGACAGCGCGATTTGGCACGACACGAACTTGACCGCAGGGAGCGCGAGAACTACGAGTAGGTACTACTCATTACAACCTTAGCCTGAATGTGCACTAAACTGCGTGCATGACACCATTTTATGACTAAAAAATCCTCGACACGTCCTCCGAAACATTATAATGACATGCCATGGATGAGTCTCACGACTACCACTCAGCTGCAACGAATAAGATCAGATCGCTGTCACGCCTACTCTTGTCTCTTTAAGCAATTACGTGAGCGTAAAGTTTTGATTTAGCTAAATATTCTAAATATCGAGCAACAGTCGACAGCGCAGCAAGTATAACATACGGGCACTTTACACGATAGTAATACGACCTATATTTGCACGGTTATGTGTTAGTTTGGTATGCTTTCGTTCGACTACTATCAAATGCTGATATAAATATAGAGCGACTTTATATTTGATGTTTTCTCGGCAGCTACACCACATAATTTGTAATTAATAGATTTGTTTTGAATTGTAAATTAGATTAAATTGAGAATGTGTCGCATGCAACTAAACCGCATCTTAGTCGTTGTGTATCCGCAATTTCAAATTTTTAGTCTAATATTCAAAACAATAATAATTTTAATTAATCAATTACGAGTATATTTATCTCATAATTGTTCATTATTCACAAAATTATGCATAACGTATGTTAGGTACCTACCTGGATGTCCTGTGACCTTATTTAAATTTAACACAATCTATTTTTTCAGATTAATGCCGAAAATCCGGATTTATGTCCCGTGTGAGTGAGGGGACTTGCTTATTGCAAACTTACACATTAGCCTTGATCCGTTTGCCCTGAATTGAGCTAAAGAGGACGAGGTTACACTTTTCAGTTCATGCACGATTACAATCTGAATTAGTTGTAGTAACCGTGTAATTACTGAATGTTTTTGCAATTATAATTATTATAAGAGATTCAGCCTTATTAACAGGCTTAATAACGTCAAGCCACTTTCTGCAGAAAAACTATGAATTATGTATGCGATTCGCTGGAAAGCAGTCGATATTAAAGTTAATTGAAATTAAATAATCGCAGTAATACAAGACCTTTTACAGAGACCTCGGCAGTGCCCTAGATAGTGCACTGTGCAAGACAGAACATTACACTATCTTACACGCACACTGGCTTTATTATTCGATGATTAGGAACTACAAGTTCCTCAAATAAAACACGTACATAGGTAGTCTAAAACTCGTCGTCATAAATGATTGGAAAGGGCATAAGAAGTTTTGTTACCTTTTCCTTTTACATAAACCCCTTATGTAAAAGGAAAAGGTAACAAAACTTCGTTATATGTTAGTCTGTTTGTGACATAATCTATGCTTCATATATATACCTACTTATAAAAAATTTAAATTGGGAACTTTTATATGTTAACTGTGATCTTGCTCGTAGACTGTCAGACTAATTTTCGTAAATAAAAAGGGACAGGGAGTATCGGATAAGTAATCCCATTAGATTTATTTTGTGGAACCGTCTGTGTCGACGACTTATCAATCTGACTGATTGAGTTGCCAACCTGAGCGTCCCCAGTGCGCTATAGGTACCAAAGTACGTTGTCTATTCACGGCAATATTGAGGGTCACTTTATGTCCTGGCTCGGCATTATTTGTGGCATTATCTCGAAAAAAAATATCGGACGGTTTTTATAATCCAATTAGGATTATTACTACCAGTTCAGTATTTTAAGGAAGAACGAGGATATTTCCAAACTTTGCCAAATTGTCGGCCTTGTATATTTTAAAGTCTTAGGTATATGTAGAACACCTACATGGGATGAAGTAACGCCCATATGCCTATTTGGAACACCAAGTGTGTAGCAGACACACGAATGTATCAATTAATCTGTTAAATTAAGACATACGACAATCGTATATTAATTTAGCGCCGATATTTCGGACGTCGTCGGTCGTGTCCAGCTATCCCGTATTCCCGATCGGTTTTTGCACAAACTGACATCCTCTCTCTTAGTATAGTTAGAAAACTGATAGCGTTTCAAACCTTTCTGCATCCATGTCTTTAATTAACTTAGACCTTGACTTTTGCCTTCTTGCATTGGTATCTAGCATCGTTACCCACCGTCATCGACCGAGGCACAGTCGACGTCGACGGCGCCTTTGCCACATGGCCACTTTACATGATTCGGTGTTACGTGGCGCGCCCTCGCTCTTGACTTTAACCTTCAAAACCTCAACACTGCAACCGAATTTGAGGCAAATGACCAGTGTGAGGCGTGAGTGATCGGATTAAAGACTTACACAAGTCTTGTTAGGTATAGGTATGCGAAACAAATTGTAGGGAATGTATAATTATAGTACCTAATAGTAGTACGTCCAAGGGAAAATTAAAATCGTTCACTGGAAATTGAACGGCAACATTGCCCTAGCGTACGTATTATTTTTGAATAGAGCAATGACAAATATTGCGCAGGGCGATTGGGGGACAACAAACACTTTATAACGGACGTCGTGGTCCACAGACCACTTAGTGGTCTATGTCGTGGTCGCAAGTAACTCATATTATATCTACTTACTTCAAATTTACATGATTTTTTTCCAATTTAATTATCTTTAAACGTGTTTCAGGAAATCATTTATTTTCATTATTTTATTATCTAGTACCTAAGGCTTAGGTCTTAATCTATTAAGATAAGAGTCACATAACAGAAAGCAACGACTAAAGATCGCCCGAAAGTGGCTCAATGCAACAACTGAATTCTGAAAATAACAATAATAATAATAAACGCAATTAAAGCCATGATTTAAAGTAATTCGTATTAATAAACGAGAATTTGCGTTAATTGATGATTGGATAAATTAAATTCGCTTGACCATATATTGGATTAATCACCATTGAAACAGCCGCGCCACGGTTTCAGCAGTTTTTTTATTAATTCGTTATAAACACAGAGTACCTACTGAATGTAATAATTCATAAATGTATTAATCTTTCATTCAGTCGGTCGGCCATAAGTGTTCCAGGTCTGCCCTATTTATATGTAAATAAATGTTTAATACTGGCTAACTAAAGTACTAGCGGGTGCTTTTACTTTTATTTTACAGCTATGGGTGTTTCGCCTTGTCTCCTCCCACTTAATAATAGCGTTCGTTTTTTTAGATCATAGTACCAATGTTCAGTGAGAATTAAAAAAGGAGATATACTTTAAGGCAAGGCAGTAGGATCGTTGTCCTGTTCAGTTAGTCATAGTCATAAAGGAACAAACCGGTACGGGCGGCGGCGGCGGCGTATGTTTCCTCGACCACTCACGCCTGCCATTGCTTGGGTCAAGGCGACGCGACGCCACGCCACGCTCAACTTTATTGTTAAATTGCTGCAATTTATCTCATTGGCTTTTTTAGAATCGCGATTATGTTTGATAAGGTTAAAAATAATGGTTTTTGTCCAGACACTGACGAATCCAAATTACCTATAGTATACTTACAACATACCTACTCGTAATAACGATGAAGCTTAGGTGATTCCTGTAAAAAATATGAAATTCGCACTTAATAATATAAACTGCACTATGATTTTTTTTTCAAAATTACACGCTCGATCTTTCGTTGATTACTGGATTGTGGATTGTTGCGAAAATTGAGGTCATTAATCTGGCCAGAAAACCAAATTATAACAGGTGCAGCGCCCTTGGCATTCACTACAAAAATAATATAATTGGAACAATTAAAAGGCCTTATAGACTTTAGGATATACCTTCGTCGCGGGTAGCAATACCATTTTACATTATCTACCAAGCCATTTATGTTGATGGTAGGTAAATACATCACCATTGTAATTATGAAATGTAATTATTTTCTAGAGTCTATCTATAGCTATAGTAGATGGCCTATGGTTATACCTATTCCGAAATTATATGTACGAGTAGTAAGCAGCTGTCATCGTTATCTACAAAGGCTTTATCATGTCGACGTCTAAAATATCTATTAGCTTGGAAATGGTTTGATAATAAATTGCTATTGGTGTACGTCGGAAATAAGCCTATCTACAGTGCCGCGTCGTGACCGGAAAGTGCAGGGGTCCTTGCTGTGACCACGGCAACGGCATTCGATACCTGGATACTGCCGCTAGATCTGTCGCATAAGTTATACGTACATTATTTCCTTAATCGATTCAAGCACCTATAATAATGCTTTGTGCTTGTATCGATTGATAAAGTTTTACAACAAGGTACATAATTTATCTAAATTTGAGTTAACTTAATTAATATATATGCGGTGACAATTTTTTGGTTGTTGTAGAAAAACTTGCCATTAGTTTAGCACTTTTAGAATTAAGACAATGTCTAATGTTTTACACGAGAGAAAAAAATAATTATTACTTAATATTTTTTTGCCGTACAGGGAAGACTATGTTGGTTGAGCTAACAATATTTTTTCTGTGTATTGGTGCTTTTAGAGATTGGGCTGTTGGCTATCTATCTTTAAAATTGGAAAATATAGAGTTTGGTATGTAACATAGACTGCGATTTTTTCGAATAAATAATGTAAGTACACATTTCTGGTACCAATATTTTTTCCCAATTATCCTCTAATGGATACTTACTATGTTAATAGGAATGTGTGTTATGTTCTACCTGTTCCGATGCCCATATAAATCGTTGTTTCCATCACCGGCACGTGGGAGGCCATCTAGTCCACACCTGTGATATCTTTCCTATAATTTATAAAACTCAACGTCTGTCTGTCTGTCAACTCAAAAATCGCTAGACGTCAAATGTTTCTGGAGAAGGGATTATTGTTGTACCAACAAAGGCAGGCGCTTTACTTTTCAGTCAGCATCCAGCCAATTCATGTGGTTCAGTTGAGGTGCATTCACAATCAGCCATAATGTTGGCGTTTCTTACGTGATTGTCGTGAAACGTCAGTAATACAGCCTTTCGTAGAACTCTAAAATTGTGAACGGTGAAATTAGGTAACTTATCCAGAAAAGATTGAGGGATGTGGTGGGGGTGGGAATTGTTTTTTTATGTGAAACGGAAAGACAAGCAGAAAGGCAATAGCAACTAATGCTTCATTAGTACATATTATTGTGCATACTTATTCGTCATTTTTGAGTTTATGTGCATTAGGTCATCAGTGAAACACCTGTTGGTAAATTACATTTATTGTGACGTGTTTCGCAAACAAAACAGCTTAAAAACTAGAATATCCACATAATCGAATACTATTTTTGAAGCGTAACCACGGCTCTTCACGATATGTTCTGTAACAAATGGATTCAATACCTAATTATTATAAATACTTAATAAACGACTTTAAAAACGAAATTGAGATTTCCCACTTAATTACCCAAGTACCTGTTTTAAAGTACATATATCCAGTTAAGTACTTAAGTGGGTACTTCGGTACGTATCGATGCGACACGCTGGAAGGCATATTTTATCATTAATAAATTATTTGTAGTTGTTGTTTTTGTGAATTAAATTTAAATTTCGCAGTGTACTTAGGAGATACTTAACTATGTAGATGTTGATTGGATTTTATCTATTAAGTATATATTTTTTATTTGCATTTCATGATATCATAAAACCGATATACCTACTACCCAATGAACCCCCTAACCTAAGCAGGAGTACTATCCGCTAATACCACGCATAATATAGTGAAACGGCTTAAAAAAAATCCCGGTGTCGGTAGCCGACCGTGCGTTCCTTCATCGTGGTTTTAGCGGTTTCATTTTGTATTTTGAAGTGCTTGAAAGCGTGAAAACTAAACACGTTAAATTAAGACTTTATTACTGGAAAGAATATGTTAATCTTTTCGTGAATTAAATTCCTTTTCAGACTGTAATTTATTTGATGGACTGGGATGTCGATTAATAATAAATTTATTCTGAATACGGAACCCTGTTATAAAACATACATACGATTCGATTCCTTCCTGTAGTACTTAATTGAGTTGCCCTTAGATGTGTACTCAGCATTGGTAAAACAAACAATCTTAGTTATAAAACTTATAAACTTATTTGTAAATGTAGGAAGTGTAATAATTTCCAAGAATCACGTTTCCTGGTCACGTAGGCCACGGTTCCTATAACAATGGAATGTACTGACCTAGATTCTAACAAATCTTGTGAAAGAATCTGTTGTTTGCTCTGTTTTGAACTTCTCAAAATAATTAACGAGGCATTTTCTTGAAAAACGGAGAGGAACTTTTTTCGGAGCAATTTAATCCAATGGGTAATTACAATTATTTCTTGTATTTAAGGAACTAAATGAATTTTAGGACAGCGACATTATAGTACTTCTACATATCACATATTAATTATTATATTTATATACTTACTCGTATTTTTATAGTCCTTAGTAATATCATGGTAATGAGACTGATGGTTCACTCACGGTTTTAATGTGCGTAAAGTCTCTTTCGTAATTTTAGTACAAGAAAAGGGTGGAAGTATTCTAAGACTTATTATTTGTAGGTGTACCTACCTACAAATAATAAGTCTTAGAATTATTGAAGACTTTGACGCTCAGAGAGGTTCTGCAGAATGGAAGCTAAGTTCCATTGAGTTTTAAATTTTAATGATTGCAATAGTTTATATCCACCTGATACCGGGGAATGGGGTACAGCTAACAGCAGATCAAGTGTAACACTTTGGACTTTAGACCGTTCTTCTTATCTGCGTCGTAAGATTTAAAATCGCATTGCAAGTGTTACCATTGATATGATGTTGTCCGTACCTATGTGTGTTCTGAGATGCGTTCAAAAACGGATCCCGCTTTATGCATTCCCGTGCACGATGTAGTACATTCAAAGGACCGGGTTCAAACAAGCCAAACCTCGAGAGATACTCGATATTAACTCAATTTTTTAATTTAATTTTAAAGAATTGACAATATATTGACGTCACGCTACTTTGCGGTAATATGGTGTGCAAGGTTTTGTTTTCGATCAGACGACGAGACGTCATCAGTCGTTCTCGCAGGCCATTTGACGGAGCGGGCCGCACCGTTAATGAACATCAACTGACGTCATGTTGTATAATAAAAACAAAACTGACCCGTAACTCCCCCTCATTAATTTCTACAGCGGTTATAAATATATAGATATGTACCGGAAAATCACCTGCATGTGACGACAACGACGACGGTGCGCAAAGTAATTCTGGGTAAACCGAGTTTAACTGCGATGGGTTTTTACCTGAGGAGGTAACGAAAACTCGCTCAAAGCTTTAAGTCTGTTGCAGACTTGCCAATTAAATTGCTATCGCAACCCATGTTGGAACTTCGATATTGCCAATCTAAAGTTACTGTAAACTAAGAATGTAAGTCAAATTGGTTCGTTGATGCTACTCGTAAGTCTCGATATTTTCAAATCGTGGTACAGCTAACAGCAGATCAAGTGTAACACTTTGGACCGTTCTTATTATCTGCGTCATAAGAGTTGAATTCGTACTGCAAGTGTTGCCATTGATCTGCTATTGTCGTATAATCATCACACCATAAAATATTGAAAGATAATATTTTTGCCATATTTCAAAACCATTCCATTGTACCTACTTATAAGTTTATCCCTAGAAACGATAATTTGCTCTATTTTATGAGTAAATGTAATTCCATTGTTTCTGGTTTCAGTTCCATCTGGTAAAGCAATAATTTACAACTTCGATGTAGTTCATGTCATTCCACTTTTAGTTCAGCATATGGAGGTCAGCGTTGCCCGACCTTGTTCTCACTTGCAATTCGGATTTTATGTCCCCTTTTGTTCAAATTACGTAATGATTACTTGTCCACCTTAAGCCCGTCACCCACACATGGCCGAGCTCTTTAGATAGGCATATGTTTACAGATTAGTTTATTTTCTATTTTGAACGAATATGTTTCTAACGTTATTTTCCGTGCAGGGTAATAGGAGCGGCACGTATCTCTATCCTTGATTCTAACTTCCTTTTCGCTTCGTCGTATCATAAGCAAACTTAATCTGTTGTTTCGCTAAGAGAATGTTTAATCGCTGACCCTCTCGAGTTTTGAATCGAATATTGAATCTTGAAACAACCTTCACGGCGTTTATATGAAAATATGAAAAATAACAACTAAGTAATAGAATGTGTTTAATTAAACGACCCTTAAAAAATTTAACTGTTCCTTGAACACTAGTAATTCAAGACATTCGTATGAAATTATCTATACTAGTATATGTATAGACAATAATAATAAGTACCTAAACAAAGATAATAAGTAGTAGGTACTTGTCACCTCAGAACATGCCATTAAATCAGTTAAGTAACTCAACAAAACGTAATTAAAATCGATAGGTATATTTTTCTTCCATAATGTTATTGATATTCATCCTTCATATCGATGTACAGTCGACAGCGGATCAATGGTAACACTTTATACTTTTCTTATTATTTGCGTCGTAAGACTTGAAATCGTACTGCAAGTGTTACCATTGATCTGCTGTCGACTGTACATCAAGTTGTTATCTCTGTCAATCTAAGTAAGGTTAACGACCCGTTTGACTCAAAAGCTACTGGCTTCTTATACAGCCCTATTACATAGGACAATAGAATAGACGACTGCACCAAGGTCTTATATTTTAAAACTGCAGTGACTACGATGTATGATTATTATCATTAACTTAGAACTTACCTACTCAACACATTACCTGCATGTATACGCATTTTACAGGGGTACACTAATCTTGTCTGTCTTCTAATATGTTAAAAATGTTTGCATTTAATCGTGACAGTAGTTTAATTAAATTATAATTTAAAATAATACTGTCTTATCACCTTAGATTTCACTATCATACACACACAATATACCTACATGGTAATAAAATGGACAAGAGGATGAACTCTATGAAGTTTTTCCAACTTTTTTTTTCTTCAAAAAGAATCGATGTATGCTCAAACCATTTAGGGCCGCCACATACGTAAGGAATTCCGTCCAGGAATTTCGTTTCGGGATATCGAACGCAGTGAATCCATACATATTTGTGGACCTACCACATACAACAGTAGTTTGCCGTCCGGAGTTTTCTCCGATTCGAAACTCCGTATGGTGGCCTGTGCCAGCCTTTTTATTCCGAATTGAAATAAACGTATGTGTGTGATGTATTTACGGAATCCCGAATCGATATTTCGAAACGGAATTCCCGAATGGAATTCCGTACGTATGTCGAGGCCGTTATATACATTTTTGTCGATTTTGGAATGTCGCACGTTATATTTAATTGTCGCTATGCTATGCACTGCATCTCGCTTGCTCTTGCGCGATGTAGCATATTAGTTACCGTTTCACTTTAGGATAGTGGGCAGCCACCACAAATCATAAATTAGTATATTCTAATTTATATCAATATTTAATAAGTTATCGACATTTTAGATATAGACTGTTAGTCATAAACGTGATTCAAAGTTACCCCACCGTTTAGCCACCCTGTCCCTTTCTATCTTAACCTTTTTTAACGAAGTGTGAAAGGGATAGCAACACAATTTAAAGGAAATGAGGTTTAACTAGGTGTATGAATAACAGCAATAGAGTTCCAAATTGCTGAGAAGCGGAATTCAGCCACTGGTAATTGGTACGCAAGTAACCTAATATTAATTGCCAGTATGGTTACTAACAAATGGTTAAAATATTATAAGAAATGTGCAATTACGCAAGAATATATATTTTTATCTGTGGTAAAAGTAGGTACTAGCCTAGCATAAATGTGTAATTGTAAACAGTGGTAATATGATAACAAGTAATGTGTTCTGGCAACCGTGTTTGTTTGTCTACTTATTACTATGTTAGCAATTTCACTTAGTCGACACGTTTATTATAGGTACAAACGATGATCACATTATAATCAAGATCTATTATACAGCGCGCAACGTATTCAGTCCGAGCAATTTCAATAGGACAAAAGCTGGTCAATATAAACAGAAACATAGCCATCTCAGCACGTCTGGTAACACTTGAAGCCCCATACAATAACAACTACATACAGTACAAAGAGTTGATGTGATATCGACTGTACCACAGAATGTATGAGTACATAATACGAGTTTGTATAAGAAGTTCAAGTAATCTTGTCAGGATTATATGTATACAGGGTGGAACGGAAAGGCTTTCTGTTGCCAGAATGCTTGTATTCGTGTTCGTGTGCCTCTTGATGTGCTGTGGACTGTACCTACAACGAAAATTACATTAAACTTTTTGCTCATATATAATAAATGAAGTTGCAAAATGTAATTCTAATTAGGCACAGTTTTTGCGCAGTTACTATGAGCTGAGTTAAAATGACAATTAGGTCACCTCACCTACAACCAAATGATAATATTTACCTACAGTAAAACCAATAAACTTGTAAACGACACTATTTTCCATAGTTATCGTTTGGTTTGCGCCATAAAAGTTGAAGTAGTATTGATCAGATGTATAATATCTATCCGATTCCTCTTTTATAGAAAAATAATATTTCTTATTTTCTGATCGCAAACTCAAGCTACCTTACAAATTTTAACCTTACCTACCGAGTTTGACCACAGTAAGTTAATCAAAGCGTATTATTTTCCAGAACAATTGACAATTAGGAATGTCACGGTGCTATAAATAATACACGCAAAGCGTTTTTATTCTGAAGCAAAAAAAGTAAATAAATTAAGCTTCACGGGATTCGCTAAGGCCATTAGTGGCGACTGAAATATCTTAGTAGTTTGTGTGTTTCCATTGCCTGTGAAAATAATAAGATATATTTTTTTTGTAAACCTATAAATTGTCCAAGATAATATTACCGATCCCTTACTCATACTCGATAAACACATAGCTTGTTTTCTTGTAGTAAAAATATAAATACATGCATGCATACATTGGTGTAGATAATATGTTTTTACACTTAGGCTAATGATAGACCTATGTATTGCAATACCTACAGTTATACCTATATCTATGTAAGATATATATATTTATATATATATATATATATATATAATATACTCATTTTTACTATCCAAATTGTAAGCGTAGCAATACTTTACTATTTCTTAATGTTTAAATAAACACACGTGTAAAACGGGATTATAATTCTGTGGTAACAGCAATTTGATGAAACAAAATATTGTAAGATAATAAGATTGCCAGTTATTATAATATAATACATATACCTACTAGTATATATCTAATACAAAACATGTGGTAGACAAGACAAAATGGTAAGAAGAATATTAATATAAGTGTGTAGACTAACTACGAGAGGAAATGGAAGTAAAAAGGTAATGAGCATAATCACCATCAAACACACGAAGACATTACAAGACAAAAATCTAAAATATCAAGTCTGTACGTTTAGGTAAACGAGGCTATAATTGCTTATGAGTCCCAAATTACTAGATGAGAAATCTTAGAGGGATGAATGCACACCGGGCAGGTTTTACCACAATTATTTGAGATAATTGGTACTGTAAGAATATTACAGGTCTAAAGTAAGTATTTAATACTATGTATTTGTAGTATAGGTACAGTCGACAGCAGATCAATGGTAACACTTGCAGTACGATTTCAAGTCTTGCGACGCAAATAATAAGAACGGTCCAAAGTTCAAAGTGTTACCATTGATCTGCTGTCGACTGTACCTACTTTTGGTGCATGAAGAACTTTAATAGAAATGACTTAGCATTGCTATTTCAGTTTGAAGCTTGAGAGAGTCACTGCAATTTGTACAGAACACACATTACCGGTCCCGTGGTAGAGTCACGGGCGATGCTATATTTCTCATTTCAAATGTCCCATTGCAAAAATAAAATGTCCCGTGGCCCTCCTGGTAGTGCCACGAAGTAATGCTATGAAGGGAACACATGATAAATTGCATATAATATGCCTATGCCACGTATTTTACCTATATCTCAGACCTCTGAAATGCAACAACGGAACATGCGATATTTCTGAATCTTAATAGTCTTCAGACGACGGTGACCAGACCACTACCATCAGGTGGCCCGCAAGCTGCCCCTTACAGTTGTAGGTCCAGTTGACACTTATGAAATGTATATAGGTAATGAAACGAATTAGGGATTGTGCGAAAGTAGACGTCTGTTAATTTCGGAGTTACTCACGCTTTCGGCTATTGAATGCACTTCCCACTCATGCGCATAAATCGAGTCTCTCGTCACCCAGGCCGGGTTATTGACCTACTTCTCTTTATTTATAAGTGTATATGTGATTATGCACAGCATTTACATGTTTGGAGTTTTCCAAATCGACAAAGGGCTGTTGGGTTTCACTGTTGTTTTATTTTAAAGTAAATAAATAATTGTGTTATGGTCATACAGATAGAGTAGTATGCTGTATGGTAGGGTTAATTAAAAGTCAGCACATAATAAAGTTCCTATAGCGCATATATAAATACTTAGTAACAGATAATTAATACATAATAATGGATAACAGGCTCTAAGAATAATATGAGTTACATATTGTGGCATATTTTCTGTAACATCATGAATTATTAATCAATCTGTCTATACTAATTGACCTTGACGAATCACGTCGTATCGGTATGTAAGTATCTGAAGCAAATATGTGATTTAACAAAAATTCTGAACTTAATAGTTTTTAGTCAAACTTGGCCCTCAAATAGGAGATTATAACAATACGGGCGATGGAAGCAAACAGCCGAGAATACAGTTGCCGTCTCATTATGGGTGCTTGTATGAAATTCAATGTCAACATCATCTGTCTGTCGGTTTGTCTATCTGTATGTGTCGTCTGCTGATACATTGTATTACCAATGTAATACCAGTTAAGTCGATCAAAAACGTTGACGGACAAAAGAGTTCAACGAGAGCGTATTTTCCACAGAATACTCAAATAAACTATGATTTTTCTGTACATATTGTACATACTCGTACATAAGGCATTTCAGAATAAACTCTAAGTTTTATTATTTTACAAGATTGGACCGCTGCTCTGTTCGCTTTGCGCCATAGGAGGTGGTACCTACTTTCCATCTATAATTTTCATGTATTATATAACGAGTATTAATTATCACTGAAGTATTACAAAAGTTACTTAGTTACCAATATTATAATGTTCAGTATGCAGAATGTATGTTTATACATATTATTTCGGCCCTATATAATTAATCAATTTAATTATGCATATGCATGCTGCATTATTATTTATTGTACCTTTGTTGTCAAAGAAATTAGCTACATGTCTAGGTCAAGCTATATTTAGTTAACTAATCTATTTTTTGCCAGTATGTACATGGTAGAACATTGATATGGTATTTAACTTGTTCAAGGCTAGTCAAATGTATTAGTTAGGATAATGACAAAAATTGGATACTCTAGTCTAATGTTATGTATTTTATACCTATGTATATTTTAGTCCTATAGTTATTTATTTTTAAGGCTGTGGAGGAAGGTACATTCTGCCAAAAAATATTATCACATGGTAATCAACAGTCATATTTATAACAAAAATTCACTTTTTTCATTTTTTTTTCGGTAATATATTTTTTGCAGGACATCGCTCTTCGTTAGTCTAACTAAGTAACAGTGACTTTTGATTGTTAATTAATACTGGTCAGCTGCTTTACTCTGGGCCGACCGTGAAATCACCGAACTACTGAAGAGGGTGATCTCACTATCATAAGTGATACCTAGGTATGTGATTTTAGATCGTGAAAAATAGTAATACTGACTATAGGCCCCACTTGAGACAAGTTTGTGCGATGTTTTACTGAAGACGGCAAGAGATTGGCAAAATAAAAGTTACTGTAAAATAAGGCTGATGGCGAGGGCTGTCCTGCAAAAATGTCCCTATTATCGAAAAAAAATAGTATCGAGCGACAACTCTCCGTCCTCTTTAATAATTGTCTGCTTGTAAGGTTTGACAGTGATATTGATTTATATCCTACCTGCAGGAACTCTACGGCTAGAGACAGCCTACTCGTATCTCGAATTCTAGGTAAGAGGCTGTTGACACATGCCGACAGCAGGTACACTCTATGTACGAGTAGGTATACCTACAGCGATGATGGATTGAATTCAATATATCATACGTACTTCCTAACTAAACATATCATAGGCTGTTGCTGCGTGATCCTTTGATTTTGATAAGATAAACATTTATTCGTTACCTTAACATATTGTACAGAAATACAATACAATACCATATACACCGCGCTCTATGGAGAGAGCCTAAAGTATTTTTTGTATGGGGACAGGCTTCCGCCACCTTGTGACACTTTCGCTCTCCTAAGGCTGAAATACTGTTTTACATGTACGACTTCTATTGAAAATTGTAACAATGGATAAACAACAAACAAGTGAGAGACGGGACGGTAAAAAAAATCATGCAAGAGGGGTGTCTGCGATCTAAATAAGGCTTACTCCGTATGGCGTTCATTGCTTCATGATAGCTGCGATATGTCTATGTTACGATTAGTTGAGAAACTGACGGGATAGGGTTCCCCTAGAACCTCGAAGGCAGACCTTTTGCTTTTCGAAGAGCTCCAGGGCCTCCTAAGAATCTCATGGATGCCTCTCCGCTCCTCTAGCACATGTCTGACGCCCGTCCCGGGTGACGCGCGCTTTGGATGCACGCTGCCACCTTCCCTAGGGTCATCGCTTCCATGGGCGGTCAAAGCCCCCACTTTGGCCTGCCACCCTGATGATTCCTTTTAGTCATCTTGTATACACAATCATAGATCAGGTTAGCATTGGCGCACCGGAGCGAGTTATACGGAAACCGGCATCGCGTCGTTTCAAGTAATTTCTGCATGAATGTCTGCTGTGTAAACCGCTGATGTGTAAATCCATATAAATAAATAACCGGCCAAATGCGAGTCGACATACACGCAATTATTTGATCAACTGCAAATGTAAGTTTGTAATAACAAAAAAAATCCTTTACTTGTGCTATAAGACCTAGCTTCATGCCAAATTTCATGATTATAAGTCAACGGGAAGTACCCTACAGTTTTGAGTTTCTTGCGTTTTCATACAAATATACGCCAAAATTCGACATAAACGGCCATATCTTTTGATTGCGTTGACGTAGAAGGTTTATTTTTTCACAGCTGCATGAGTTTGCAGACCCGAGTTTTTGGTATTAATTTCAACTAAATATGTCCATGGGTTTCTGAGGAAAAGGAGTTGACAGACAGACGGACGGACGAATTTGTATGAATTGACCAAAACAGCGCGACCGCAGCGCTGCAGCCGCACGGACACTTCGCGACAGATTTGTATGCCCCCTAAATGTCGGTGCAATCTTGTACCACAATTAAGTAATTAGCTGGATACCTAATTACGCCGATGACAATCTTGGGAAATGGCGGATTTTAAGTTAAGTTGTCATGAACATAAATTTATAAATAGGTTATAATCTCGTTCTATATTTATAAACAACACAGGCAGGCGTAGAGTTTTGCAAACGTTGCAGGCTATTGGTTGCCGGGGGTTACCGTTCGCAAGTTCGTCATATTATGCGCAGACGTCACCTGCCTGACTGAACCGGTATTAGGCTTCCACGCAACACAAAATGCGTTTTCCTTATTTATAGGTAGGTTATTGGCTAGTATTTTTTCCACTAAACATTATTGGAACCAATTCGAATAACTGACCATCAACGCTTCTTTAGAAATTAAGATCTATAAATAAAATACCTACCTACTCGTAGTTATCCAATAGTTAATTGGTGATTTTACTTTTATTTACTCTTGGATTTAAAAATGCTTTAATTATAAGTAATTAATTATACATGGAAATACAGGAGTACTTATGAGTTATGACTGCAGATCTTACTAGTTGAAAATTCGTAATATAAGTAATTTAATAATTGAATATACGATACGAAAGGGTATTGCAATATTTGCAATCATAGGTGCACAATGGTGTCGAAGATAAATGTGTACTAAAGTGTGTGTGTGTGTGCCCACTCGTATCTTATAAAACAAAATCGAGTCAACCTAAGAATTCTGGTCGTGATTAGCACCTATCTATAATAATGGGGCATTGATGGCACTTTAATTTAATGAACTCTTTATGTGTAGACGGTTGCAAGCCCTTCTACATCAAAACCTATGGCATTGGTGCGGTCACCTGGCACTGGCACCCCTACTGTGCTACTTTAGCGATCTGGGATGCGCACTGAAAGGCACAAAACTCCCACATTCGTGTAATTGGTGTAGAGTCGCTCACCAGCAATAAAGTTTAAGGAATAAGGGTCATTACTTTGACAATAGTATGAATAACAATTACTGTACCTATCTCAAGGTAATGCGTTACGTCGTGTTTGGGTCTCATTCGGTCTGCGCGGGCGATGAGTCACAGCACAGACTCACAAATCAGCCCGTTGCCTTTCGTACGCACCACCTGACCGCAGGGAATCCCAGACAATCGCACGTTCATTAGAATCCCTGTTTAATTCCTAAATGGCTACAGCGGGGTTACTCTCACCTCTTATAGCGATCCAGTTTACGTTCCTAAACTGACAATTTGCTACAATGACGTTCGACTGAACTCGTTGAAATAGCGATTCGGTTCAGTTTAGGAACCTAAACTGGATCGCTATAAGAGGTGAAAGTAACCCTGCAGGTCCCCTGTGACATTTTAATGCTAGTAGAAAAGAAAGAAAATAATTATGGAATTGACATGTGCTTCCGAAAAAGCAAAGTCAATCCCATACATTTTATATTCTATATAAAGTAAATGCCACATTATTATCATAGCACAAGTCGGTAATATGGCCTAATTTGCAAAGATTATTTGTGATGTTCTATCGACTGACAACCATTTCTTTTTAGCAGATAAGTAAGTACGTATCTGGAAACAGCAACATTATTGACAAGTTTCCAAATATTCATTGTGTGTTGTTATTTGCGATGATACTTTCATAATAATTTGCCCCTCGCCTTATATGATGGATGAAGTGATCGGTGAACGGCGGCACGGGGCGTCGTCGTCGAGGGCCATGGACAATACAGGCATTATCGTGTTCCGTGATCCCGTCATAATACTCACAAGACAATACACGTAGTTATTACCTAAATATTCCGCATGGTGTGACAGCAAAATTGAATCTAGTCAGCTTTAATCTGTAATCAACTTATCACAAGACGTAGTAATATGTCAAAAATATGACATAAGTACGTAATTTAAGTATCATTGAATAAGATAAGTACTTAGGTTTATTGTTAGTAAGTTAGATACGTACACGAACCTGCATATAAAACCTTAGAAATCTAGGCCATATTGCGTAATTTGCTCATGTGTCTCGGTTACTCCCGCTACTCTGGCGACTGTACTTAGTTACTTCTAGAGATGTTCCAACTCTGTGAATTTATCCTTTCTCGGATTTTTATAAAAATATACGAGTACAAGGAACGCTAGTTATCATCATCATCACCCACCATGCGCAGGTCATCCCTCCATCTGGTTAGGGGACATCCCAAGCTATGTTTACCCGTTCGTGGCCACCATCCGAATACCCGTCTAGAGCGTCGGTTTTCAGGTATACGACAGGTCTGATGTGGCCAACCCACTGCCACTTCAGTTTGCTGAATCTCTGAACAATGTGAACCACTTTTGTTCTCTGGCGGATACATACTCATTTCTCATTCTATCCACCAAGCATAGCTCTTTCCGTAGCTTGCTAAGCGACTTTGAACTTGTGGGCTAGTCTCACCATCAGTGTCCACGTTTCAGATTTGTAGGTCAGCACTGGTAGAACGTATTGATTGGTTGACGTTATTAGGTACCTATTAAAATACAATAAGCCGAGGATTATTCAATTTCGTTTTCTGTACAGAAATTCATGTGCACACACGGAAATTCCATTCATACACAATTATTGGAAATTCTGATAAACATGCAGACAGGTAGCTTAAAACGATAAAACATACAAGTATATTTATTTTCATTACATAGGTATTTCTCCCATAATTATCAGTTATAGGTACAAGTGATATCCATCAGATACAAAACGGGGTGTAAAAGTAATATCGTAGTGTTAATTGTATTGATAACCGAATGAATATATTATATTGAACTAACTGAAGAATGGTTTACTTAGTGTAAGGAAAATGAAAATTATTTTACCTTTTCCCTATTGGCAAGCAATCTACGAATGTGTTTTCCAAGAAATCTCGTAGCGCACACACAGCACACTTAGGCGTAGATACCTTACGTACTGCTAAATTTGCATTGATAATAATATATGCAGGTGTGATATTGGGTTCGGTCAACAGTATGATTTGTCTAAAAACTTTCCATTCCAAGAGTTTTTACTTTGATTTTATAAGAGATTATATTTGAAGTCGCCAAATGCTGATAGAAAATACATACTTAATATACGTAATAAACCAAATTAATACGTAGCAAAACTACATTGCAAGTAATAATGAAGTTCCATGACTAAGGCAAGTAGATACTAAAATATTTGTGTACAATGCAATTTAGATGAATTACAGTATCCGACATCGATGCTTAAAAATAGAATACTCGTTAGCCGCTGTCTCAAATAATATCATCCATCATTTACGAGTACCTATTTCCTCAACGTGTTCCGGAAAAAACCATAACACAGGTGGTTTTTTAAAACTAATCAAATTATCAACGGTAAGTCCAAGTTTTGAGTGACGTTTGTTAGCGGCCGGGCCAGCCAGTCGCCTCATTACAATAATGTCATCTAATGTGTCACAATGTTCACAACTTTTATTATGCTACTAAGGTTTCTGTAATTTACCTTCGTCTTCGTAAGAATCATTGTCATTAACTCACTGCGGTTTTCCGAATAACCAATTCATATGTTGTTAGTTTAATTGGATGATTGTGATTTATCTACAATGGGCCGTTATGTTATCTCGTAAAGAAAGACCGTATAAATATAATGTGTCATAAAATCAAGATAATATAAGACTCATCACTATCATCAGGCTGTTTGTAGCTCTACCATTAAGGCACAGCCTTCTTTTGCAATCGGAAAAAATGTGACACGATTCACGCGGTTTTAGTTTGGGGTGAACCATTTTAAGTATTGGTAATTATGGCTTCGCAAATATGTATATCTCAGGAATATATTTTCTTCTCTGTTTTCTGTCATCGTTTCAGTCAGAGCAATCGGACTTATGAGTACAAAGTATACGAGGCTATTATACAGGTACAGCTAACAGCAGATCAAGTGTAAAACTTTGAACCGTTCTTATTATCTGCGTCGTAAGAGTTAAAATCGTCCTGCAAGTGTTACCATTGATCTGCTGTTGTCCGTACCAAGAAAATGATTACACACACTAGCATAGTCTGGGTGACTATACGGGAAGTCCGAGATTCCCGGTCATATTGTACATTAATGCACTAGTCATTAGTGCTAGTGTGTGTAATCATTTTCTTGTAGCACCAATTGCCCAATTATTAATTATTATATAGGTAGTAAGGTAAATATTCGTTCCCGGCGGCGTTCCGATTGAATGTCCAAATAATCAAACGAATGGGATGATTTTGCCTGCAGTATAAGTGAGAATAAGTAAATAGCAGTATTTACTTATTCTCTCGTGAAATGTTGACTTACAGCGATAAATTGTTTTATTAGCAATATCTCGTTGGTTCTACATTTTCCGAAACGGTTTGAGCTAAAGTTCAGATTTTGAATCGATATAATATCAAATTGATACGTTTGACGTAGGTACGTAACACTTGTACCTAGGTATATATGGCAATAATTATATTTATATAAGACATCGCCGAAGTAAATATATAAGCTATCTAGATATGACAAAGATTTTTTGATTACACTTACAAACTTAATGTTGGAGTACACATTACAGCCGTTGGGTACAGCCTCCCGTTGTATTAAAATACTTATGTTAATAAAATTTTAAACTACATTAATGATTATAGCGATGCAATGGATATCAGTCAGTCATAGCAACCTGCTCTCGGGTACGAGCCCGAAGGAAACTCGATTATGTATTATGATACATGGCTATTTTATATACTTATATAACAATACAAACTTAGTGTTGGACCCTTTGTCATAAAAAAAGGTGGGGTTTAAAAAAACTACAGCGATAAGTAATAAAGTAAAAAATCTATACCGGAACACTAAGGTGTTCCAATTTGCTTCCGAACTATAATACCGCCGGATCCAAACTAGGATCTCTAAAAGGATCTTACAATTTAATATACATAAAATAATACATGCTCGGTGTCGGTTTGTAGGACAATCCAGTACATTTATTTCAATATTTGCAATATTGTAAAGGTAAATTAATATTGTAAAGATAACGGAATATCGAAAAAAAATAATTAAAGATTTACCGATGAGATCAATAATCATAAATTGACAATTTTAAATGAAACTATTTTCTTGAAATTAATGTTATCCTATTATTATCTACGGGTTTTTCAAGAGTAAAGGGCTACGGGATGCTACAGGCGCTGCCACAGGACTCGTAGGGCGGCGCGGGGGGCGCGCGGCGCGAAGGCAATGACGCATGCGCGACGAAAGGCGCTGCGGGGTGGGAGGCGAGCGCCTAACACTATTTAAACTGTTCTTACGAACGGTCATCATGCATTGGTCTGTTTGCAATCCAAACTTTAGTTAGCTATAGTAATACGACAGCTAGAGTCAAAGACAGACTGGCATCAGCCCGTGGTCAAGACAGAAAGCTCTCGCAGACATACGCTAGCTAAGCGTGCAGTGACCCCGCGTTCAGGCCCAACCGAACCCAGTGGAGTGTCGTGAGAAGCCATGGCCGTTGCTGCTGCCCAGAAGAACCGCGAGATGTTCGCCATCAAGAAGTCGTACAGCATCGAGGTGAGGAGCCGCCTTCCTCTGCCTGCAAGCCAGGCTCTCCCATCTTGCTCTGCATTGCTTGCTTGGCCATGTACCAACAAATAGCACCCAAGTTTTTGTGGCCGATCACCAATCATGGATTTTAAGTTCGCGAAAATAGTGTGTTACTTTTATGAAAGGTTTGATAAACTTTTGTTATTAATTTAGTTCAGATATCAAATCTTTCGCTACCCCTCTCTTATTGG
This sequence comes from Tachystola acroxantha, assembly GCA_963506565.1. Lineage (NCBI taxonomy): Eukaryota > Metazoa > Arthropoda > Insecta > Lepidoptera > Oecophoridae > Tachystola > Tachystola acroxantha. The sequence goes on along the minus strand of OY735870.1, from coordinate 11,935,203 downwards.
ACTACCCTCTTATTTCGCATTTGATTAAAAGTGACGATACGTGCATTAATTGTTACAAAGCAAAGTGACCGGCCACAAAACTTTCTGACTCTCGTCAACCTTAACCGAAGGCAGTAACTAAACATGCGTCAATTATAAACAAAATGCATGATCAAACAAAGCTTATCTAAAACTACCTTACAACATTTTGTTGTAATACCCGAGTAATTTCATTTCAAACAGAAATGATGGATTTTTAAATCATTTTTACTAATTGTGTGCTTCATCTCATCAGCAAATAATTCATCAGACAGCAATCTCACATTACACCGCTGCCATTATCATATTGCTCATTGTTAGTCTACCTACCTTAGGTGTTGGGTGTTGTTAAATTTTCAGTTGCTCATAGATACATTAATGTTTCTGCAGGACTGCGTTTGACCACAATCTCATCAGACGGTAACAAAAATAAAGTCAATTCCCGATTTTTCAAAAGTTAATACGGTTCTTGTGCCATGCCATGTTCACGCATATATTACTGCGGCGAACTGCACAAAATGTAGTAAAATATTTCATTGTGATCAGTTGCTAAAATTTCAGAACTAAACTTAGATTCACAACTATCGTTGAAATTAAACCCTGTCTAACGAAGCGTCATCAACGCTCTAGTTACGAGTAAGTAGTATGAACTAAAGTATTAGTTATGATTTCTTCGTCTGTCTAGTTACCTACAGACAATAGTAAATTTAAAAAAAAAACAAATATTACTATTAATGTACGATTACGTCGTACACGACTATTAAACGGAAATAAATTATAAAACAATTAGGCACGAGCGCTGATATAAATCTAACCTAATGCATATACCTACATAGCGTCTTGGCCTGTTATTTTGAAAAATGAAACTCATTCGAAAAACAAGCAAAGTATTATGTAAAAAACGATAAAAGGAAATTGCGAAGAAATCGTGAGAAAGTTTTGAGGATAAGGAGACCCCACTCGCAAAATGTGAAACGTGTTCACTGGAAATTCTTCAATTAATTGTCCAAATACGAATTCAAAAGTTCGATGCTATTACGTGGGTCTGTCTGACGAGGCAGAGACCGTTTAATCTCGTTCATTACGCACAATTAAGTTACAATTAACGCGACACTTTACACTTTCTCAAGTCATAATCACATCATCATAATATCGTGTGACAATTGTATAACAGTCCCAGAACAATCCTATATAAAACAAATATTACGTCAGTGTTAACTTCGGTATAGCCTTTGGCACACATTCATGCAAACATTTAGTTTTCAACTAACCATGGTGCTGCCGCTGTAGAAAAATTCCGCTAATAATTAACAATTAATTAATTGACGAGCCTCATCATTGTCAGGACAATAATTACCATTGTTAGTATTCAAGGCGTCATCGTTGTAAGGGCACAATGATGAGGATTACGTAAATATAACTTTATTAGGTCCCATTGATAATTTTCCATGGTGGGTTTCATCGACATCCGTAAATCACGAAGCTCGTGCGAATTTTTTTTTGCGAAATTTGAGAGTATGTAAATCAATGGCCTCTTGTTTCAAGTCAATTTCAGTTTCATTCAATTTTATGAATATAATTTTTTTTCCGTACTAATGAGAGTTTTTTGACGAACCCCATTAAAATGCGAACTCTCACTGCGATGCGATAATTTTGTTTTTAGATTGAGTTACATGTGCTGAGCGATAACTGAGTTTTGACTAACATGCTACATAATTAACATGCATTTTATAATTGGAGCCCCTGTGATTGTACTTCCTTGACCATCGAAGGTCGGAATGCAAGGCACAACGCTCACCGATTCAAAGTAAATCAAGAAAGATAGTTTATCACATTTGTGACCCAAAATCTGCACTTTGTCACTCATAACATCTTCCGCGACATAGTTTTTTCAGAGTTACAAGTAAATTATACGTATTACAAAAAGACGCTTAACGACCTCATTTTATTCCGGTGCACTTGATGTTACACTAATTAGTCACGCAAACATTAAGTAGCCAAGATCTGTGTTTACAATAATTTCGAGGTCATTCAGTTTTGCCCTTGACCAAGCGAGGTTTTTCGCGGTCGCGTTATTCGAGCAAAAACACAGGTGATCCTACAGTTTTTGTTTTTGAGATAAACTAGCAATGGGTCACATTTTAGTCCATTGTCCTAAACTGCAGCTAAAATTAAATATCTTATTCAACTGCAAAGTTATTTTAAAAGCTAACTTAGGTAAGAATAAAGAAGAGAAAAAAATTAAGCAAATGTGAAATGGACTGAACCGCGGTACATCAAACCGGATCGTTGAAGGGACATCTGCCGGACAATGGCCCACTTGAAATATTACAATTTTAAATTTACGTAGAGCACAGGCTAAAATCGAATACTATTTTGTGATGCTTGCATACAGAATAATTCTTTATTGCTTAGTTAAATATACAGTGTGTTATACCTATATACTACATAAATCGATTCACATTCGTCAGGTAATAATAACATTCAACAGTTTTAGATAGATCAATCTGTCAAGCTGTTAAGTATCGTAGAGTGTGATCGTGGACACAGGTCGGCAGTCTGTGCTCTCGGCTCCGCTTAATTAAACGTCGGCCGATTGGAACGGTGAAGTGGCCACTCGGGCACACCAAGGCTATATCAACCGGATTCCGAATCCTGCCCGCTCCAGTTAGGCGGACCTTTACATTACCGCATGACACTGGCGTAGCCGTTTCCGCAATACGACTATGACGGTCACCCACCGTCAACAATTAAATGCAAAATGAATTTTTCGTTTACGTAGAGATTTTTTGCAAAATTGCTACTCTGTTACTAATCTGAGGATAGGTATAGAGATCAACGGGTGGTTCACTTTTATCAAATCAACTTAAAATAATTTGCTACAAAAAATATGTATCTCGAAATAAAATAAGTAATGTACCTAAGCATATTTGCTATGATTTTATATTTCTTTGCTGAACGTCTGTTATCCGGTTACAAATACCGGCAAGTATGTGTACGTTTACCCTGTTACTAGTATTGATACCTACCAGCTATATATTAGTACTATCGAATACTTAAAAAATGTCTCAATTTCTGACACATGAAGAGAAAAAAAGTCTTAAATTTTATGAGGAAAAATAGGTAAGTAAAGCAAGTACCAGGTTATTATGCAGCACTTCAGGGGCTCGCTAGGTAACAATCGCGAGTGATTAGTGCAACCCTTGACATACATAGTTAGGTTCGCGCGGCCACTCTAGTGGAAAATGCTAGGTCTCGCCCGCACGTCGCCCGCGCACCCAGCCTTTAAGACGCGCTGCACGCTCATTACGCTGTTATAAGAAAATATTACCTACCAGTCAGTGTGCTAATCAATGGCCCACATCAAAATCAAGGCCCTCAGAGATCACAACAGATAAGGAATAACTAATAGTCAGTTTATAGTCATAGTCCGAGTTAGCAACGCCAACGGCATACCCACCATGTAGATAATATATTTTCAATTTCAATAGCCATTTATTTCTTCCAAATATAATTACAATTCATTTACTTTAGTATATTATTTTATGTCATCTAATTTTAAATAATATTGTATATAAGTACCTAGTTAGTTCACATTATATTATATTAAATTTATCACTTAGTATGTCATAGTCATATTTATTTATTTTAAACTTTGGAAGACCCTTTTGGGTATAGGCCTCCTCCAGATCTATCCATGCATTTCTGTCTTGTGCAGTGTCCATCCAAGTGCTGCCCGCTTCGACCTTTAGCTCATCATCCCATCTCGCGTATGGTCGACCTCGTTTTCGTTTTCCGTCTTTCGGACCTTCCCACTCTGTTAGTGTTCTTGACCATCTACCGTCAGTTGTCCTTGCCACATGTCCAGCCCATTTCCACTTCATCCTTCGTATGTATTCAGACGCGTCAATTACTTTTGTTTGTTCTCTTAGTCTTTCGTTTGTTATTTTATCTAATCTACTTTTTCCTAGGATGCTGCGCTCCATAGCTCTCTGGCATACTTTTATTTTTTGTACTGCGTTTTGGGTTAGAGTCCAAGTCTGGCAACCATAAGTAAGGCAGGGCAGCAAGCAGGTGTTCATAATTTGAGCTTTGATAATATATTAGATAACTTAAATCCCAAATTATAGATAAACCTACTAGTAATATTACAACTCAAGAATTACATCAGGAGATCTTGCGATTCGCCCAGGTGTTGCATTCGTAGCTATGAGTAGCGTACAGGAAAATATTTTCATAAACATGTACTTTCTGGGTGTTTTCCCAATCTACGCAACACAACTTTGGTTCGGTTAGTTGGCTCCATGGCAATTTAGCAATATTTATGTATGCTCACAAAAATTGATTGCTAAACTGTATTACCATAATTTAGAGAATACGGAAGTATATACATACAGTATAAATATATTCATTTAACGTTATTTCCATGTGGCATATTCTTCTAAACTATACTAGGAACCCTTGTCTTAGGTTAAACTAGCAAACTCGTAGACAAAGGAGCTTCGTACGTACTAAAAGCCTTTTTAGTACGTACTAAAAGGCTGATAGAACAAAAACTACAAAGCCATTTCACTTAAAGTCTATTAAGTGGTCGCGCTCGGAACATCGCAAGGAGACGTTTCAAAGGCTGTAAAGTTCGAACTTTACTATAATTGGCTCCATTCGCGAGCACTGGACCAGAAATGCTGTTCCTTTGAAAGATTTCATCGCAAGATGGCGTTTCCGTTGGAGCGGGGGCGGCGTAATGGCAGCACTTTACACCCGACCACACTCAGGAAATAAGCTTAGGAACTCGGTAAAAGCAATTTCTACTCTCACATGAAATATAACGTGATGTGACTGCTTTATATTTATAAGGATTTAAGAGATCAACATTTCTCTAGCTTGCTATTGTTCACTGAATGTAGTTTTGCTGTTTGCACTTATTTTGTCGGTCCTTTTGGTTCTCTATCTTAGAATCAATATAGATTTAGGCGGAGGGGAGATTGACTAAAGCCCTCCGGATTTAGGTCTATAAATAATCGCCGATTTAGGTATGGCCATTCAATACAATTCATATCGACTCTAATCCTAAATAATATAAGAATTAGAAGCGAAAATTAAACTTAGAAAAGAATGGTTTTAACGGTTGTTATTATAGTATCTGCATATTTCTGACTGATTTACGACTGATTTAAATTTAATTACGCAGTAGGTATTTAGAATTGAAAACTAAATAAATCAAAACAAAATAGTTTGACAAGCTGAAGAAAAGTCAAATCTTCCCTAATAATTATGCTCATTATTACATGTCAATCCAAAGTTCTTTGTAAGCACATTGTTTTAGAACGCATATGGTTTGTTTCAGAATGGCTACCCCTCGCGCCGTCGTTCACTTGTGGATGACGCCCGCTTCGAAACCTTAGTTGTAAAGCAGACCAAACAAAGTGTCCTCGAGGAGGCTCGCGCGCGCGCCAATGGTTAGTGGGCAATCTCAATACTCTACATTCCTATGTAAAAATAAAATAACTATGCATGGTACCCGATACGATAACTTGTGATGACAGCAGAAGGTGGAGGGACTTCAACTCTTATTTTATTTTGTTGATTTGTTTTTTACTTTTTATTTTCATTTATTTAAATTTAGATTCGGGTTTGGATTCCGAATTGATCCAAGATGGTGTTCAAATTGGCAATGGTGATAAGACACCGACTACCGAAGACGGCACACACCAAGATGAAACTAAGAACGGACACCTTGGTAATTGTGAATTATTTTCATTTCAATGTTTTTGTTAAGTATTTATATTTTATTTCTTTTTATTTACTTTTGGTTTTTATTTTTATTTTATAGCGGACACTGACTTTAACGATGTGAAAGGACTAGCGGATGCCGGTTAGTATTTTATGAAAAACTTATTCATAATTTATAAATTACATAGACTTTGAATTGACACTTATTTTGAGCTACCGTAACTAATTAACAATTTGTCTACAGATTACACTCTCACCGAGGAGGAAGTCATTCTGCAGAACGCCGCCAGCGAGTCGCCCGAGGCGGAGCAGGCGGTGCAACAGGCCGCGCTGCTGCTGTGCATGCGCGACGGCATGGGCTCGCTTGCGCGCATCCTCAAGACCATCGACAACTACAAAGGCTGCGTCCAGCACCTGGAGACCCGTCCTTCCCAAACCACTGGCGCTCAATTCGATGCCCTCGTGAAAGTCAGCATGTCTCGTGTCAATCTTCTCCAACTTATTAGATCTCTTCGGCAGTCGACTGCTTTCGCCGGAGTCAACCTCCTGTCGGAGAACAATATCTCATCCAAGACCCCATGGTTCCCCCGCCACGCATCTGACCTCGACAACTGCAACCACCTAATGACTAAATACGAGCCCGAGCTCGACATGAACCATCCCGGATTCGCAGACAAGGATTACAGGGAGCGCAGGAAGCAAATCGCCGAGATCGCCTTCGCATACAAATACGGAGACCTGATCCCGTCCATCTCTTACACTGAGTCTGAGAACGGTACATGGCAACGCGTTTTCGACACTGTGTTGGACTTGATGCCGAAGCACGCGTGCATGGAGTACAAGGCGGCGTTCCACAAGCTTCAGGAGGCCGATATCTTCGTGGCGCACCGCATCCCGCAGCTGGACGACGTGAGCAACTTCCTGCGCCAGCACACCGGCTTCACGCTGCGCCCCGCGGCCGGCCTGCTGACGGCGCGCGACTTCCTCGCGTCGCTCGCATTCCGCGTGTTCCAGTCAACCCAATATGTGCGCCACTCCAACTCGCCCTTCCACACGCCAGAACCGTGAGTACTTACAAACCATTTTATTTACAGATGTCAGCCATGATTTGAATTACTACCACGAGTATAAGCGGGTTATATGTATACGACACACTCTCGCAGAACGTTAGGGACAACACAACCTTTTTATATAAGTAACACTAAAAAAATAATCATAACAAAATGTATAGGCAATAAGTAATTTAAAACATACAAAAACGATAATTACCTGTTAAGTGTTAATTAAACAATAATCTAGAATTGCAATTCAAATTGAAACTCGTCAAGCAAGTCGTATACTTAATTCAAAAAATTCATTACCGTTAATTTAATTACGATTAGAATTGTTAATTACGTGACAATTACCTTGACAATCATTTTGCGGAAATGTTACGCAACAGTCCTTGTTAAATATATGCAAATGAAGCCAAATCACACTTAGATGTGAACCACAGTTATAATATCTTCTAGTGTCTACTAGGTATACGACAAATATTAACAACCTACTTTGTGTTACGATGACTTACCTACATTATATTCACACCAATAGACTCCATAATATGTCTCCCAAAACTCTACGGTAATCATGAAATGAGTGAAGACCAGAAACGTCGATATTTGAGTAGGTACCTATGTCTGAGACTGACTCTACATTCATTAAAACGGTCGTCAAACTTCAAGTACCATTTCGTTGTATGTAAGTACGGGTATGTCTAATGATGAGCAAACTAAGGATGTGACAGGGCATTAAATGAACTAAATAGAATTTAATGTGCGTTGTGATTGTGTGAATGTTTCTGCTAGGCTTAGTTATTTCGTGTCCAGTAAAAACAAATGTCTACTAATACCAATCGAGAGTTATTACAAAAACAAATGTTCTGATTTTTATATTTGACTTGGATCTGTGTTTCTTTGGGCCGATAACTATATGTAAATATCTTGACTGTACAAGGAAGCTTATATCTGGGGTTATGGGCATAATGTCATTTTATTGGCGAGCGGAGTAGGTCGGTCGGCAGCGCCGTCGCCCAGTGATGGAACTCTAACAATATTAAATGCCTCCCTCTAATATAGTTATAATACGTTTTAGCTCCACCCCGGACGAAGTTTTTAGCGACAAAGGCAACTTTTATTCAATTAATTGGCACTCTAAGTTAGGATTGTCGTAGTTACGACCGCTTCGAGTTTAGAGTTGAGAACCGTAACAATGTTAATCTAACTTCGAATAGGTTCCTACTATGATTACGAACACAGTGCTGGTCTTTTATTATTATGTGCCAACCGCATGTGTTAACTCATCTCTTTTTTGTTACAGTGACTGCATCCACGAGCTCCTTGGGCATATACCGCTTTTGGCTGACCCCAGCTTTGCTCAATTTTCCCAAGAAATAGGCTTGGCATCCCTTGGTGCTTCAGACTCAGAAATCGAAAAGCTCTCCACTGTAAGTTTATTTTATGGAAATGATTAATAAGAGCATAGATTAAAACTTGGCGAAGACACGATAAGTGGTCTATTGTTAATGACAACTAACAAAATATTGAGGATCGAAGTGGAACGTGCCTCGATTCAAATTCCACAATAGAAGCAGTCGATTTTCGTAAAATCTTATTTGCATAAGACCCCGCATTTTACCCGCACATACAGTGCCCCTACAAAACACACAACGGGTTCAAAATTCTCCGTAGTTTAGAAAATTCTTAACTGATTAACAACCCTGCATCGGCTATAAGCAGATTATGAGATGAACTACGCCTCTGGCGATTGTGAACATATAATAAATATATAAACTTATTGTTGTGCCGATGCTTAGTAAACTCCAAATCAATATCCACATAATTTTGTACTTTAAACACAATATTTGCCCATTAATAACTAAAATATCTTCATCAGGTATACTGGTTCACCGTTGAGTTCGGATTATGCAAGGAAAACCATCAATTGAAAGCATATGGTGCAGCTCTACTCTCGTCTATTGGTGAATTACTTCACGCCCTGAGTGACAAGCCAGAGCTCAGACCATTCGAGCCCGCTTCCACTTCAGTGCAACCCTACCAAGACCAAGAATACCAACCCATTTATTACGTTGCTGAGAGCTTCGAAGATGCCAAAGATAAATTTAGGTAAGTCAAGTCTCATCATTAGTCATTGTATAATGTATAAATGACAATATTTTTTTTAGGATACGAATCAATTAATGTGTATGTTTTAACAGACGCTGGGTGTCGACCATGTCGCGACCCTTCGAGGTCCGTTTCAACCCGCACACCGAGCGCGTGGAGGTGCTTGACTCCGTAGACAAGCTGGAGACCCTCATCTGGCAACTGAACACCGAGATGCTGCACCTCACCAACGCCGTCAAGAAGCTCAAGGGCTCGCATTTCGAGTAATTGCCTTAAGTAGAGTACAGTACACCAATGGTTCAGTGCACGCGGCCTTGCCGCATTCTGTATAGCTAGTGATATTATAGAAGTAAGACTGTTGTCGGCGTGTGTGGAGTGTGAATGCGAGTGTGGAAACCATCGGATGGTACTTGGTTCAATTCCTTTTTTGTACCTTATTGTATTATTTATTATGCCGAGCTCATTGCCCGGGCCTCGGAAAGGCACCATGCTACCGATTGCCCATTTACGGAGGCTGTGTGCGTTTCGCGAGTCCTATTATTAGTATTAATTTATAATTTAAACAAAGACACAAAGAAATAAAAATGGAGCACCAAAAATATATTTAAAAAATCAAACCGAAAATATATGTGTTTGAATAAACTCAGATGTTTTATTTATACCTCATTGATTTAATAGGTACCTACTTAATGCATTTAGATAACCTTCTCAGAAAAATCATAATTAGGCAGTTACTATGTTACTATGGATATTTATTTGTCTTTTAAACACATCAATGATTGACAGGCAGAATATTAATTTAGATAGTTACACCTATGAATTAACATCAATAAATGTGGAATGGTTTGCTGCAGATGGAAGTCCATCGCCGCTGCCTGGGAAACAATTGTGAATGTATTATGTATGTATGTATATACATACATACATACATAATACAATTGTCCCAAAACAAATGTCTTATATGTAACTAAAAACGACTATTATTTTTAGCTTTGCTGTGATTATTACATAATTATTTGTACATTAGGTAGTACATGATCGGATAACTTATTTTAACAATGTTGAACAGATTCAAACAATCAGTTTCTTCAGTTTCACACTTTAACAGGTAATTTAACGATCTGTTTACAAAATAAGACAATTACACGAAAATATAAGCAGGTATACCTACCCTGAGTGGCTCGAGGCTCAGACGGGGAGGAGGTAGGTGATGGATGAATGGATTATACATTGTGGGCTAGTACAGCCCACAATGGGGACTGCTCGGGCGCCAGTCGGGTCGCGGATGTATCACAGTTTCCCGTGGCTCGGCAAGAATGGCACGAGGTGGAACACCCCAGGACGTTTAGTCGGTATGATGCCCCTTCAGGGCGGTGAGCCCGACATAACCAACACGCTCCCCCGGGCGTGGTGACACATGATCTAGCATGTTTTACCTGGGTTAAAAAAAAGGTGTACCTACCCACCATTTGAATGATAATTCAGTTTACATATCGGTAATTGAACGATACAAATACAAATTTATAAATTCCCATGATCAAGTATCTCGGTTTCTCATACACTAATCTCATTTGACAGATACTTACTGTAAGTACATTGTATGAAATGAAAACGTTTATTAAATAGCTCAAACATTATTTGAACAAGAATTAATTCGAACGGCACGGCAGTTTAATCACGGCACTGCTATAAGTACATATGCTCAACCAAATTGATCTGATAAGATACCCTTTTGGTTCAAGAAAAGCTCTTTAAAAGAATTGAAAGAAATGAAACTTAAATCAATCAGAAAAGAAATATCGAGTCCGGCTCGGCGCGGCACGGCACCTGTAATAAGATTTATTCAGGTCTCCGAGGAAATAAATCTTTTCAATTCAAACCAAATCGGATTACAATAATGTACCATCCTATATTTTACGTTCAATTAAAATCTATACCTATTTATTCGCGTATAGGTACATTTATTTTAATTGTATTGACATTGAGCTAATACTTTATTCATAATCTTTAAGCAAACAATCAACGTTCACCATTGCAAGGTACTTCCTTACATAATTAAAACAATTATTTATAATAAAACATTCTAGAACTAACATATACCTACTACTATATATGTATACCTAAGTGAGTATATAGGTAATGTTTAATTATTCAGAAACAAAAAAATGGAACTAAAAAGTAGTGGTAATGAGAACGGGTTTACTCACTTGAGAGCAAAACCGTTTCAAAAAGATTTAAAAAAAAAATAAGGCCTAGGTACGGTAGACTCGGACAAGAGCATGTTGGACAGCCACTAGAGTAGGGTTTCTAATAAAGAATACAATCGGTTTTACTTATATAGGTACGGACAACAGCAGATCAATGGTAACACTTGCAGTACGATTTCAACTCTTACGACGCAGTTAATAAGAACGGTCCAAAGTCCGAAGTGTTACACTTGGTCTGCTGTTAGCTGTACTTACCTACTTATCTATCAGAATTTTCGTATTACTTGTGACACTTTTATTTTTACAGAAACTTAGACGTATGTACTTGTCGTGAAACCAATTTTTATTTTTCTGAATTATTCAGAAAATTAAGATTAATATCAGATGTCTAACGATACTGGACCACAATACTCGTAAACGGGAATATTTACTAAGTTGGGTATATTAAGTTAAGATACAATGGAAGGAAGGACGGATAGGTATGACGGTACGACGAAATTATATAGATGTCTGAGCGTACGAGTTTTAAGGAACCCTAAATAAGCCACTGTGCATAATTTGATATTCACTATGCAAGTCGCCGCTTATTCAAGAAAGAAACAATTTCAATGCGAAAATAAAAGCGTAATATCAGAGTGCAGCGAAATCCCACAAAACGACTATATATTAATAACGAATCTGTGATGATGATTAATGTTATATTTAACTCAACTCAAGTTTGTGCTTAAATTTTTTTTTTTTTTTTATATATTTAAATATTGCGTCTTTGGCCGTGATTAAATCAATGAGAGCATTTTGATGTTTATAGGATCATTTTGACATACTCGTTGATATAGCTCGCCACACAGCCAACAACATACCTATTCATTAATCAACTTTAATGTATTTTAGAGATAGGTATGTATCTATATAAAATGCACATAAACACTAGTTATAACTAAATGATGCAAAGTTCAAACTAACCTCTGATCCTTTTGATCGTCCTCGTATCAACATGTAATTAAATTACTTAATGACATCATCAAGCCTACCATTCCTAGTTCAATATTACGCAACTTGTTGTTATGGTTTTTCAACAAATTTAGTAATATAATTTATATTATAAAGGACAAAACTAATACCTATTATCTTCCGGTCTCTGAATTTGCCTTTTAAAGCACGGAACTATAGCTACTGTGGGTGGTCATGTTTCGAGCACAGAACAAACTTTCTTGCAAATTTCTCATGAAATTCATCTAAATAGTATTTTTCACGGTTTGAAATGAAATTTTTTGACGGAAGTAAAATATAGCTCATTACTTTTTTGTGGTTGAACTAGTTGGAAAGAATATTCCAATTATTTCAACTTTGTAACTATTTAGAAATGATTACATAAAGTTGAAATAATTGGAATATTTTTGTCCAATTAGTTCAACTGGTTCGTGTATCAAGACTAACATTGATTGCCAATATCGAATTTTTTTTATAGGAAAGTGTTTCTGCCTCGCCTTCAGATGGAAATTAAAAGAGTATGCGTAAAATAGTATGTTTAAAAATTTATCATAAATGAAAACTAAGTATAAACGGCTACGTCGCCTGAGTAATTATCCCAAAGTCATTTCTATTTTCGTCTTCCTCCGACATCAGATACGTGTAGCTACTCTTCAACGAAGTTACCTGATTTTGTAGAGCACGAAGTTTAATCTCAACTAACTCCAAGTTTTCTTGCAAACTGTTAATCTGCATTTGCATGCGCTGACGAATCTAAAATAATTTTGTCAATGGTAAAGTTCGGCTCAGTTAGAAGATGCGACTCGCGTTTTTTGCCCGACTGACGCAAGGAAGGGGCTAGTTTTTCGGGTGTATGTATGTCGGTTCCATTATAGCCCTCTGTAATCTAAACGGCTTAATGGATTTTTGTTGTATGCGGTATAGTTAGATTACCCTTGATCACGGGATTGACACGCGGGGGTGACATGGGATTTTATGCGAGAAAATTGATTTGGATTGTTTTTGTAATAGTTATGTTATTAAGATATTAGCAATAAGATATTAACCTTAGCGCTACTTCATGACGTACCTTGACATGAGAGAGATTTATTAAAATCGATAAGCGAGGGTCACATCGCTAGTCTAACTGAGTTGACGCTTAGGTATCGTTTAGGTAATTAACCAGATGTAAGCAAGTACTTAACTTGATTACACCGCAATGGAGTTTGATTGATAGGCATTAGGCATATAAACTAGTTTAAGAGACAGTATAATATCTATTTAAGTATAACACGTTAAATCGATATTTACCTCAAAGTACATTCGTCTCGCGAAAGGTTTAGTGAATTTTGCCTGGTTTTGGAATAGGTAGAGGTACAACGCCGCATGGTGTGTTAAGTATATCATAGAATTTTGTGCTGTCTAATTTCCTTCACTAAATACTATACCGACGACTGTCCGTCTAAACCTAAAGGTAATCTAAACCTGAAATATGACAATATAAAAATATTTATAAATTCTTACCTCATCTCTATCCTTCTGATAGGCCCTGCAGTGAGCTCGACTCTGTATAAGCTGACGCTCAAGTTCCGATATTTGCGTCTGTAAATATCTTCGCATGGAATCGGATCTCTCTTTGCAACGGCTTAAGGACCTATCGCTCTCCTCTCGAAGTTCTTCCAGATCCTTCAGCAACTTTGCGCATTCAGACGATTTCTCGCCAAATCGGATCTCTTGTTGGGATAGTTTCTCTTGGAATCTTAATATATTGCATCTATAATTTAATAATGTCTTACTTACTCGCAAGTTGTGATTGAAATAATGTTTTCGTTACGACATAATAGTTAAGTGTTATGTGTAGCTGCTGAGAGCCAAATAATTAGATATTACGTTTTATTTAATTTGTCAAGTACCTAGGTACTCTAAGTTATTTTAAATGTTGTTGAGTCTACTACTCAAATTAGGGTGCTAATAGTAGCATTTATTTTACATTTAAATTATTATTATTAGTTTATATATTATTAGTTTCTTACTTGTATTCGTCGATATTTTTACAACATTCGTCAATTTCATTTTGTTTTTCAACCAAAGCCATTTGTATATCTCTGTTATCGTCAAGAATTTTGATTTTTTCAGCCTTTTCATGGTTTAAATTATTTACAGCTGCAACAAGCTGAAAAATGAGGTATTATTAAAATAAAACAAATTATACGAGTACATTAGATATTTACTTATTTCAAGATCTCGGTGGTGTAGTTAGGTTACTGAACTTGCATCACGGAGGTCCCCAGGTCGGTCATGTAGGTACTAATGAGTTTTCTCGGTTTTATCGAGATTACTTACGTACGGTTGTTCTAGAAACGGTTAAGGAAAACATTTGAGATGTAATCAGAGGGAAATATCGCGAGGGAACCTACACATAAGATAAAAGCTATCCCCAAAGAGCAGCGATAGGCTGCTCCATCTGCCATACATAAGGGTTGAGCTTAGTACAAAGTTGATGCTATATAATTCAAGGGACAAATTCCGTGAGTCCATTTAGGTACTAATATAATATTTTGATTTTGAGGTTGTTCTGCTACCAATACTGATCCGGCTTACTTATTTAACAAAAGTTAAATAAATGTGATCATTCAATGTTAAATGTGAATCGGAGAAGCGCTTAAATGCACTTCGCTATAGAAACCAATCCGGAACCTTTGCAAAAGGTTGTGTTACACGGAGGCTAAGGTTTTCGTAATTTATGTCGTTTAGGTACCCAATTATTACGAGACGAAAATATGAGATACCTTCTCTTTAACTCTGTGTAACTCATTAGAGAGCTGTTGCGAACTGTCTTCGGCTAGCTTCTGCAATTGTTTGGCCTCTTGTAGCTGAATTTGAGCGCCTTTTAAAAGATCTGGCAAAGGCGCCAGGTCCTGTAACTTCTCTTGAAATTGCATCTACAGTCAAAAAGAAATCTTCTCAGGAAACTCTCGCCATTAAACTATAGACTAGGTGTTACGTACTTATGTGAAGACAATATAATCAAGAGTCGATTTTTTATATATATGTACAATCCATTAATCCGTACATAGTGAATCATGACGATAGCTCTCTAAATTTTTATTTGACAGGTTTCACGATGTAAGAGGAAACTTGCAAGTATGTCCACCAACGACCATATTCTGATCTATTGTAAGTATAATTCATTATATTTATTTGTATTATTGTAATTTATTAAGGCTGTTTTTATTTCTTATATGTATATACTTAATAGGCAATAAATGTTATTCTATTCTATATATTAGAGTTTAATACGTACAAATACTGCCATCTATCGCATAGTCGATATATTTGCATCGTTACATTGTGGTTCCAGGTAGATTTCTCAAATGATTGGAAGCTTGCCACAATATCAGACGAATCTGACTTGGCACAAATTCAAGATGCGAACAATTGTCAGATCAAAAAGCTACTTTTACATATCGAATGCGTGTAACATACGCGATCTTTACGCGACGGTAATACGGGATAGTTTGCAATGGCTAAAATGGCTTTATGCATTTTGATGTGCTATCTACTGTAGCTGCATTTCATGTGTCAATGTTGTCGTAAACTATTTTGTAAAATCCTAGGTAGATAGGTTAGTACTTACTTATAATATATTCATGCTATATCTTTTTCAAGTATTATGGCATAGTGGTTGGGTCACTGGACTTACGATACGGTTCCAGGTTCGATCGCAGGCCAGGTTAACCAGGTTAATTACCTAAGTGTTCCTCAGTTTTTTTCCGAAGGAAAATCTTACGTACTGTATCGAATGCTCTCAAAACGGTAATGGAAAACATCGTGATGAAACTTGCATGCCGTAAAAAAATCTAAGGCATGTGTAATCCGCCAATCCGCACTGGGCCCGCGTGGTGGATCATGGACCCTCGAGGTAAGGGAGGGTCGGTGTCCGTGCAGTGGGGACAAAAATAGACTGATTATTATATCTCTTGCCGGGTAATACCTATAGGAACCTACTTAAATTTACTTGTTATTCACAAACACAAATGAACTCCTGACGTCACTTATTAAATATCAGAATTTGCGAGAAAGTAATGTATGAAAGTTTTGTTCATTCGTGCTTTGTCAAATCCGACATTCAAACGATTCGACAAACCAATTTCGTTTTGCGCACCTTCATCCTTTGTATTTCGATCTGTATTTGATCTGAAACTTGTTTATTGTCTATCTCTATGACATCTAATTGCCTCTTCAGCTCCTCAACCTGTTGTTGCGCTTGGAGGTACTGAAATAATGACAAATTATCTACTTATGGGACAGTCATATTTGTTTGACACAAAAATGCGCTAAAATCGCAAACTAACGGCTAGATCTGATTTTATAATATGTTGTTAGGACCTCATATTCAAGTTTGCAGGTTCGAAAGACCTGTGCTAACTTTGAATCACACAAAAAACTGCGAATTTTTGGCACTTGCAGAATTTTCGAAAAAAAAATGCAGCAATGAAGCGTTTTATGGACATCTTTGTCACATATGCTTGTGACGTATTAAATCTTCTACAATTTAGGCCTAACTCGAGCTCTATATGTATATTGGTTGAAGAGATAGAGCCAATCAAAGATGGCAAATTTTTTCCAATTCGTTTTTTTTTCGGTAGGGTCACATTTCAAGACATGTACGGACAACAACAGATCAATGGTAACACTTGCAGTACGATTTTAACTCTTACGACGCAGATAATAAGAACGGTCCAAAGTGTTACACTTGATCTGCTGTTAGCTGTACCTGTCAAACTAATGGTCGTAGACAAAAATCTATAATAAATAAATAATTTGTAGAATATTGAACTACCTTAAATTTACTTCCAAAAAGGTACTTCTGGCCTTTACAGTTTCCTCAAAAAGGAAGGAATAGTCTAACATCGATTTTTTTGAAAATAATTTAGTCCCTACCTTTACTCGGTATTCTTGTAGTTGTTCATTTTTCTCCGCTAGTAACATTTTCAGTTCCTCAGTTTCTTCCTTCATATCTCTGACTTGAATTTTCATAGCAGCTACCTCCGAGTTTGAATGCTGAATTTAGAATATTATGTTAATAATAATAACATGTAGATTATAGTACAAGTAGCTATTGTAGTAGTTTTGTAGGTATCTACAATTTGTGAGAGGTAAATTAGTTCATGGAACTGTGGGAAATATCAACAAGTTGCCAAACATTTGTAAATGAAGTTTAAAAGTTACGCGGTGATTTAAGACATGTTTTAAATACTTCATCGCTTTGATAAACAATTAACTGGATTTCATCATGATTTCACCATAAAAAGTTGGTTTAAATCGGTGGTTCAGCAATTTTGTAATAATGTAACTCCATGAAAAGTTGGGTGACAAAATACGGCACTTTTGTTAGGTACAGTCGAAGACAGAGATAAGTATACAGGGGGCCTCAATAAGTTGAGATTTTCTCAATAACTACTGGACCGAATGTAATAATTCATTACAGTTACATAGTTTTAACTTTTATCTATCAAACAGTAAAGGAATTTTTGCAATAGGTCAAGTAATTTTAGATAAAATTTTAACCTTAAAAACTCTCCTGTACAGCTTTCTTTGTCTTCGACCGTACCTACGTTTGTCCAGGTATCTTTATTTATTCGTATTCCTACTAAATTATCCTACTAGAATGGGACCACGAATAAGTCCTAAATCTCACACTCAATAGGTGCCTATGTGAGTGTATAAGTACATTTATTATCCCTGACCCAAAGTTGATCGATTTTAATTCATTATAGTATCTAAAACTGATTGTTTAGAACCCTTAACGTTACTATTATTTTTAGGGTTCCGTACCTCAAGAGGAAAAAGTAACCCTTATAGGATCACTTTGTTGTACGTCTGTCCGTCTGAAACGCGTGGGCGGACCAAGTTAAAATTAATACCAAATACTCAGGTCTGTGAGCAAAAATCAAACTTCTACGCCCAATCAAAAGATATGGCTGCTTATGTCGCCTTTTCCCGCATATTTGTATGAAAACGCGAGAAACTCAAAACCTATAGGCTACTCCCGTTGACCTAGAATCATGAAATTTGGCAAGAAGCTAGGCTAGGTCTTATATCCTAAAGGAAAATATCCGAAAACTATAAATTTGGGATTCCATCACGAAATAATTAGTTTTTTGTAATTACAAACTTATATTTGCAGTTGATGCATGGTATGTCGTGTATGTACGTTATCAGTTTCGAAAACGCAAACATAAGTTTGTCCCTAAATCTTGTTTATCTTTTCGTTACAGCAAATGTTATGATGAAGTTGCACGGAATCCTCGGTGCGCGAGTCCAACAGCTGATCGCAAACTCGCAATTGGCCGGTTTTTTTAACATTCGATTGCCAGTATCGATCAGGCCTCAACGTGCGTTGCCATAACAACTTAGTGTGGTGGCAAAAGCTCTCCGTCCCCCTATAATTAAATCGCCCGTAAGCCACAGATGAACAATTACAGCCCCGCGGGCGGGCGCCCGGCAGCAGTCGATGTTATAATATTGCCAGTAGTCCCACTAATTACACAGAAATTAATTTGTTTCTCTCATTCATATCGAATATCTGCCATTACGAGTTGTCAGTTACACGATAGGCCTGCGGTTTAAATTGTAGTACTGACAGTGACAACAAACGAATGCCCATTTTCATAGTAGTAATTAGCTTGTGAATGTCTTTTCACTGTCAAAAAATAGGTCTGAGTTCTTGTCCTATATGGGGGACGAACGAAGTGGTGGCTCATGTAAGTTGTTATCGCAACCCACATTGGAACCTAATTATAGGTAAGTAGTTACAGAGCATTTTACGAAAAATAATATTCTAAATAGGTATGTGTTCATGTGTTGCGATAACAAATTATGTACCTACCAACGTTGCCTAATATATGCCTAGTCAAATAAAAATAAATGGATAAACCTTAGTTTCATTTATTTTCCCAGCACTGCAGATATTGTTGAGCTTCAGCTCCAGGTCTTTTAGCTTTGCTTCATATTTTTCTCGCTGAATTTTTTCCTCGTCGGCTGCCTTTTTTGCCCTTATTAATTCTTCACGTAATTTGGCAATCTTTTGTGAAAATATATGAGATTGGATAATTAATATAAGTAGCTAAGTTATTATCTTAACTTAAGGCCGCACGCTCGCTGCCCTCTAATAATATCTAAAGGTGTTATTCCTATCCACGCGGCAGACGGCAGACAGCAACGGCAGACGGCGACTGCATTTGCCGCGACGGCAGACGGTATTGCTTTACTTACAGTATTAATTTGTATGAGAGCGTTTCCGACTACGACTGCAAGTGTCGCGCGACAGGTCGCGATAGGTCGCGCAGCACAGCGCAGCGTAGCAAATGCCGTCATCGTCTTCCGTTGCTGTCTGCCGTCTGCCGCGTGGATAGGAATCGCAACTTTATACTTAGGTACCTACCTACTAAGGCGAGAGATTCATATAAGCAGATACCTAAGTAGACAGTTTCAAGCACAAGCTTTCAGCCCGCTTTTTCAAACATCAAATCCGTAGACGTTTGATAGTTCTAAGACTTTGATAGTTCTAAGACTTTGATAGTTCTAAGACTTTGATAGTTCTAAGTTCTAAGTTCGAGCTTTCAAAACTGTCTATGAATATCAACCTATGTCGTAGGAAAGTCGAATATTTACCATTAATTATGTAGGTAGGTATCGTTTTCTTCGATTATGTATAGATGGATGTCCTGTCGACTATCTATACACACATAGACTGTACGTAAGTAATTAGATATCATACCTCTGCATATCTGTTACTATTGTATCTATCTTCATTGTGAAGGGGTGGAAATTGATTAGACGTAGGATCTCCATTGTCATCATCAGGCTCCTGAAAATTAACTATAATGTACACATATAATAATATACTTACCTAATTACTTTTTAAAGGGCGTATAGGCCTATACCCTTGTATAGGTACGTCTTTATGCATTAAATATTATTTACTATGTAAGTACTTAATTCAGGCTCACCCTCGTAGCCCTGTCATATTTTTTTTTTAAGTTATGGTATATTCACTCACCGATCCTTTTGACTGCTTCAAATTGTGCAGTTCTTGTCGATCCTTCTTGATTGCTGCCAACTCCATTTGGATTTCTTTAACTTCGCCTTCCATATCTCCAAGTTGTTTTTGCTGTACGCGAATGAAGGTTTATAATGAATAATTATAATTAGGTACCATGTTTATTTCCATTCTGTCTGTATTTCTGCATGTTTACTCGTTTGATCAATGGTACTGATCGGATTTCGATGCGGTTTGATTGTCCGTTTGACGCATTGGTTAGACGGCACGCACCGGTCTCAAACAAAGCTATAGGTATATTATGTATGTGCAGGATGCAGCGGTGTTTACCTATAATAATTAATTTTAAGTGATACGATAAAGAGCTATTTATTTTTAAATTGACATAGGTACCATATATATAATGCCTATCTATTGTATACAATCGAAAGCATAAAGGCGCAAACATACTGTTAAAACGCCAATCGTTACAATTTTTTATAGCCAGAATCACACTATGAACACCCGACGCAGATGAAAAATGTACGGTAAACACGCGTCGCATCGCGTCGTGTCGCGTGGCGTGTTAACAGTATATTTGGGCCTTAATTATCAAGTGTAACACTTTGGACGTTGGACCGTTTTTATTATCTGTGTCGTAATAGTTCAACTATTATCGTACTCTAAGTGTCACCATCGATCTGCTGTCGAGGCTACCTAATTTTGAAGCGTGTCCTGGCTGGAGCTTACCTAACCATGACTCTACACTGACTCGAAGGCTGTATCTGCCATGTCAGTTCTTATTGTCAGCTTTCATAAGAGTTGGAAGTTAGGTAGGTAGGTACCATTGTTACGGTGTCGATTTGAATATTAGTAAGTACAAATTAGATTATTGATGAAAAATTAAAAATTCATCCGGTTGTCATGCCTTAGGTACTTAAATATACATACTAGGTAGGTAATTAAATTAGATTAGTTGATGATGATGACTGGGTGTCTACTCGCGTAAATATTATAGTACCTTGCACTGCTTGCACATAGGTAGGTTGCACTTATACCGAAACCCAAGTCAAGTGACTTATTTTGTAAACGAAATCTACCCTACTAACATTTTAAGCTTCTGTGATTTTTGCATAGTTATTTTCACTTCATTATTAGATCGGGTCACTTTATTTTCACAATGATGAACAGGTTCAATTAATCAATTCCTTCAGTGTTAGGTACATCACATCACAATTAGCCGATAATATTGTTTACAAAATAAGACTTGATTTGGGCTGGGGTATACGTAGGTTTAGTTTTAGGTAGAATAGCAAAAATCCTAAAGAATCTAGGTAGGTATACACCAGCAAGTTGTTATACATACTTACCAATAAAGATGCTTCCCCGAAGTGTCCACGGTCTATCTTATTATTAAACGGCCAATATTGTGATTGAGGCATATTGATATCAGAGAAATAAACGAAGCGATTGTTTACTACTTTTAGGTAGGTACCACCAATGATGTACTCATTGAAACATTGAAGTACCTATGTAAGTACTGAAAATGAGTGTTAGGTACTTTAATATTAGTTAGTTAATTTGCCTAAAACCGGAAAGAAAATAACAAAAACGGGTTACAAATTACAAAATTATGCAATAAAATCAATACTTAGTTCATTTCATACACAGATAAATATATTAGTAGCAATGTCAATTTCATGTCAAATTATTATTTTTCATGACAAGTTCATGACAGTTTAAAATGAGAGAAGGGTAGGTAAAGCAGTAGGTAGGCAAATTGCTTACGTATTGCTTGCATCTCTACGGCTTGCATGCTTGATTGATCCATTTTAAATCTTTGTTCTTAAAGCTGGGTCTGCGACGTGTTACCATGTTACGAAACACGGTAACATGTTTCGGTAACCGATTTAGCAAAGGAAAATTGTTACTAAATCGGATGTTACCGTGTTTCGTAAAACGGTAACACGTCGCTGGAGATGCGGCTTAATAAGTAGGTACAAAAGGGCCTTCCATGAGCCAACTAGCGCCGCCAATCTTGAAAAAATAATATCTTCCAATTGAATCAAAAAGCTATTTACAAAATGTTTATTAGGATGAATAAGGGATGAATACTATTTTGCGCGCCGTCAGTAGGAAAAGCTCCATACTACATTTCGGCGGTTATGGAATGGGCGGTTGTCCCACCGCCGACGATGATCGAGAAGCACAGATTAAAGATATAAGTTTTCTATTCATAAAACGAGTAGCGAGTAGAGCTATCTACTAGGCAGTTGTCCCAGCGCCGGCGGGTAAGCGAGTAAAGCGCAGGGGGCCGAGCCGCGTCGATTTTTTGTAAACGTCAAAATAGGCGTGGAGAACTTCTAGGATTGGTAGCACGGTGGATTTTAGGAAAGCGCCTAATATGTTGCTAGTGTAAGAAATAATTAGTCACAAATTGTCAAGACGTTTTCAACAAAAACAGAGAAATCAAACAAACTCGTATTAAAATCTAGTGTACAAATATTTGTAGTGCACCGTAATGATATATTTGAGTATAATTGCCGTAGAAACGGATTGAAAAACATTAAATTAGAAATTCGCCATTATTTTTACTGTCAACACTCCGATGTTTCAAATCTTTTCGTTACGGTTTACGCAGAAATATACCAAATATAACTATGATATATAACAATCGAAAGATGTAACGTGAAATGAAACGTATGAATACTATCTATGGATTCGACCAAAGATAATATGACAGGGAGTCGACACTTCAAAAGAAACAATTTTTTCTGTAATCTTACGTTCTACCATAATAACAACCATGAATTCGCTGTTATTATGTTGGCCCTCCCCTTGTAAAACGACATATAATTCTAATTTATAATCTATATGGACTATGTCATTTTGTTTTGGTTGTCTTATTTGTGATTGTCTCCATGACAACTAGTAGTACGCTGCTTTAACGTAGTTCGTATATCCTCTTTGGCAGCACTTGAGCGCCTATTTTTGGGCGACGCGGCTACCAATTTTGAAAACGCTAACGCTAGCAAAATGTCAAAAAACCTCCACCCGGCTAGCTTTGACAGGACTTGAGCGCCTAAAAAAGACGACGCGGCTCGGGCCCCAGGCCACGCCGCCAGCGGGCGGGCGAGCGAGCTAGGCGGGCGGGCGAAGCGAGAGAAGGAAACGCCCGTAGTCGGTAGCTCGCAGTGTGAACCGAAGTATGTAAAGAGGTGAAACGATGTTCGCCCGCAAGCTCGCTCGCTCGCCCGCTGGCGGTGTGGCCTGCGCTTTACTATCGGCTATTTTCTCGCCCAAGAAACGTATGTACAAAAGATAGTAGGTACAGTCCGTGTAATATACCGCCCTTACCCACCTACCCTAAGGTCGATTTATATTTCAAGAAGTACAAAGAAAGATAATGTCAACTACCTACGTCTTGTACAAGTACTTACTTACTTAAGTACAGATAAGTAGGTAGTGAGTTATAATTGCGTCTTTAGCGAGCGAGTTTGATTTATATTAATATAATATAATTTGTTATTACTTAACTCACTTGTAGCGTTCCTTCCTGGGGTGTTCCACCTCGTGCCATTGTTGCCGAGCCGCGGGAACTGCGGTTCATCCGCGACCCGACTTGCGCCCCGAGCACTCCCCATTGTGGGCTGTAATATCCCACAATTCATCATCCATTCATCACGCCTTTGCCCTAACTTGCCAAATACTATTTGAAAATAGCGGCCGCCACTAACTCAACATACCTAGCACCATCTTGCTCGAACTTACAAGTACCAAGGAAAGGAAGAACGAACTTGGTTCTGAATAAAATGAAATGCAGCGCCCTCTTACGGTTCCTTAGCAAACCGTTAAAAGAGTTGAGCAAGCGCCATCTGGTGGTGGTGTGGTATGCAAAACACACTTGGTAGTTGGTATCCCTGACGGGTAATAGTGTTCTGTGGTTGGTATACTCGTCAAGTCGTCACACACACACACACATACTCCGACCAGTGACGTCAGTATTAGATTTTGGGCAATCGATAAATACGATATTTATAGCGTCGATATATTGATAATTATCGGTTATCCGATATATCGTTGCATCCCTAGTGAGTGACAGTGACAGGACTGACCATGGACTGACAGTCAAATGACATATGTATGTACTATACTAGTACTACTAGTAGTCCATATTCCATCTGTGGACTATTCCGAGATTCCGATTATTCCAATTCCATTTTAATTTCTTTTTACAGAAATAAGTATTACGATTTATTTATTTATTGAAAAGTGAGGTATGTGTTTTTCATAAAATATAAATAAAATTTCATAGTGATATCTCAAATACCGACTAAGGTAAGCGTTTTACCTAAAACTGTCGATTCCTGAAAAAACAGAATAAATATCTTATTTGAGGACGTGGAAGGCTGTTATTTAAAATTTTTGTTCAGCATTTCTGGATGTATGTTCGTTTCAAAATAACTAGAAATTTAGTAGATGATAATAAACAATTCGTGATGGATTGACTGCTGAATCCTGAAATTCAATTTCTTTAACATTTATACTTATTACTTACCTACTTATTAAATTAGTTGAACTAAGGTTGATAACAAACCCCATGCCGCTTTGTCCTCAAACTAATTTTTAGTGGCCATAATAACAGCTGAAAGTTGTTGACCTTTGCTGACTATCGTGAAATATTTTATATATTATTATATATGTGGTAATATAACTTGTAAATGAGTAGGTACTCAATGGTTATTCTGGTATATGCTAAATGTACAGTCATATGAGTGTACTGTACTTTTTTCTTTCCCACATAATAGAAAGTAAGTATAGTAAAAACATTATGAAACATCAGGTTTAACCTTTAGTTGAACCAGTATTTTAAAAGCTAACAGCTGATAATTTTATAACAGATATAAATATGCAGACTTGTACTTATTATCAAATTCTGAAAATTTAGTTTTAAACTTTTGTCAAAATGTATTGCAATGCAACGTTCTATCTAATTATTTATGTTTTCAGAAATTAAAATGGCTTACAGTTCTGTATCCTGTTAAAAAAATAATCATAATGGGTCAGTCCAAAGTGGAAACCCAAATCAACTTTCATGAAGATGTCTTGGAATCAGAAGAATCTCAAAGTGATATTGTGCAATGGAATACAAAAGGAGACACATCAATCTTGATTGATCCAAGTCAAGCAATATCCCATAGAAAATTCATTAGGGTGAGTTACAGAGTTTTTACTAGCCCTGTCTATTAAGCAGCTATGCTGCAAGATATAGTAAGAAGGCTGTTGAAGTGACCGGTGAGGTTACCTCACCATAAGTTACCACCACAATTTACGTTGAAAATATGTCAATCTTGGTAATGATCGCAACCAACTTTTCAATTCAAATGGAAGATCTTCACACCAAAGCATGGGAAGTTAATCTAAAAAGTCAATACAAACTAAGCTGACCCGAAGGGGCTTTAAGTTAAGGTTACTTTACAATAAATTATGATTATTTTCTATTTATTAAACCCAAACGAACAAATACTTAATAATAATAATAAAGGTTTTTATTGACTTAAGAATTTAAGAACAGAGTTTCTTGATTTGGTCCCATTTGGAGTAATGCGAATATAATTGTGTCATATTTGTTTGTTTCAGAGATGGAATCGTTTATCTCGTTTACAGAGATCAGTAGTATATGCCTTAATTTTAATAGCAGTGACTGTTCTAGTTTTGTTATACTCTTCAAAGATAGGCACGACTAGTAAAGATATCAAAATAGTTGCAGAAGTAAGTAATAATTCTATGCTGTTTAGTATTTTTTTTAAACCATAAACCTTTAGCCACTCTATACTAATGGGAATATGTGCGAAAATATAATTAATGATGTTATTGTTTTAGTGTAATTAAGATACCTTCAACTTTTTAAGATGTTGTAGTCAGATAAACAGAGATAAAAGTTACTTGTATCTTTTCAGGAGTTAAAGAATGTGTCCCACGTAATCGAGCCAGCTGTAACAACTCCACCTAAAAAGTCTGTTGTGGAGAGTGAACAGAATGAAAGACCTGTGTTTACAGGTAATAGGAGTCTATTAATCATTATAACTACCTTTTTATAATGAAATTAAAATCTATCAAATCAATTGGTTGGTTGACACAGGTCCAGTTAAATGTGATTTTGAATAGAATTGCATGCTGTAGTGGGTCGAGTAGGACTGCCAAAAATAACAAATTAGTTTCAGCCTTGGTTATTACGAATATTATTAGTACCCCATATGGCTTTCTGCTGTTCCTGTAACAAATAACAGTATAAATTAATTATAATTGAAAAACAATAATTGGTGTTTTTGTGCTTACCAACTTTGCAACATCTTTTGAATGAGACAGGCGTTTCTCAACTGATGCTACTCAAATGAACCAGTTACATACTTACCATCAGTGCTTCTGTTTAGGCCTACTGGAGCCATATCACAGGGAACCATAGACCATTAATTTGATTTATATATTATTTATTTAATTTTAATCCAAGTTTTTTTAAGTCATCGGGTTATCCGTATTGGAACTTTTTATCAATTATTTATTAATCACAGGTCCAACGAGTGCACGCCAGTACGCAGTGGTGCGGAGTTTCAAACACGCATGGAGTGGATACAGGGAGCACGCATGGGGCCATGACAACTTGAAGCCTGTATCAGGGATGGCATACGATTGGTTCTCTCTTGGACTCACCATTGTCGATAGTTTAGATACGGCATATATTATGGGTTTAACTGAAGGTAAATATATTTGTCTTACAAGCCTCTTCTTCAAACCACAGACGACAAAGAGGTAGACGAGAAGACGGACAGACGTTGAGTTTAATAAATACAGGGATTATTATTACAAGCACATCAAGATTCAGAAAAATGTTTTCTATTTTTTCTTTTTCAGAATACGAACAAGGCAAGGAATGGATAAAAAACGAACTTGTATTTACAAAGAATAAGGATGTAAATTTTTTCGAAGTAACAATTCGAGTTCTCGGTGCATTGCTGACTAATTACCACTTCACACAGGATGAGTTATTTATCAATAAAGCTGTAAGTATACACAAATTAGGGTATTAATTATAGACTAAAAAAATTGACTTTGTCCAAAATGGTGGATACAACCAAATTGAAAGATCTAAGCTCGCTGGGTGGATAGTTAGGTAGGCACCGCACCTTGCTTCAGAATGTATGTGAAGCTGGGCATTACGTGGACACTATGAACTAAACAATATGTTCAAACAATGGGTTCTATACAAACCACAACTCAAACCAACACGAAGGTGTTCTTTGATTGAGTGTATAATTTGAACAAATTACTGACTGATGATAGACCAAAAAAACCTACAGCCATTTAAAAACAATAGCTTATCTCTAGTCACATTTAGGTGTTACATGTACTATGTATAAAGATATTAACCATCACAATTTTGCATATCTCCAGAAAGACCTAGGAGAACGCCTAATGGCGGCGTTCTCTTCGCCGTCGGGCATTCCTTACTCGGACGTGAACTTAGGCACGCGCACGGCGCACGCGCCTGAGTGGTCCCACTACAGCACCACGGCAGAGGTCACCACTGTACAGCTTGAATTCAGGCAGCTCTCCAGGGCCACAAACAATCCCATGTTTGAGGTAAGAAGGCTTTTATTACAATAACTGTATCACGGATAGGATTTACGAACCCACAGTCTCGACATTATGTGGCACGCGCTATTTCAGAATGCAGAACCACCGTGATTGCGTAGGTTAGTAATGCTCTTAGTTTGATCAAGTAATGCCTGGCCTGAGGTAGGATCTGCTGAAAATACAGAACTATACACGGGACTCGATATTTATTGATCAGATGAGCAGAATGCTTAATTGCGCATAAATTTCGACAAATGCATATGGGTTTCTGGAGACGGTTGCTAAAGCGAAATAAATGTGCCAGACAGTAAAGGAATTCCTGGCGATCTGTTTGCTTACTATCTGGTAAGGCATATGATGTAGCGTGAATATATATAGGCCCGTTCTAACCAGCGTCGTATTTAAGAATATGTACACGTGGAAATATATTTATTATTATTAAAATAATGCACAAGCTTAAAATAATCACATACTTATCTTAAATAGGTAATTCTAAAACCATACCTACTACTAGAGTTACATTGATAATTTTTTAATAATAAATGGTACTTATTACATTTCTAATCAATTCAGATAATAACTGTGCAGGAAGCCGTTTTGGCCGGCGGCGGCGGTGGTATTACGTACTATCGAATTACGAAACAATACCTACAATCTCAGATATAATTACATAGTTACATGTATTTACGTGGTAATTGATAATGTGCCAATATTTTTTTTTAAATTTAATTGTTTGATGTTTTTTTTAAATAATTGGTTGTAAGTCTTACAATGCAATTCAATTACTAATTATAATAAATAGATCGACCACCATTCACTAATTGATTGATATATTCTAAAACGAATGTGTATGTCTATGAAGGTGTCCACAGTAACTTAAACTGCACTGGCCCGATCAAACAAACCTACGACCTTACACATATATCGTGGTCATGGGTCCAATGTCTTTACACTGGCGAACCGTGCTCTTATTTATTTAAAAAATATTAAATCTTTGAGTAGCATCACACTAGTATTAAAGTTTCACCCCAGTGTGAGGACAGTGTTTAGTTAGGTTAGTCAGTCGTAGAAAATACAAGCTAATTCACTTTCACATTTATAAAATTCTTCTTCTTCCTCAGCATACTGCAGCCCACTTCTGGGCATATGCCTCTCCATGAATCCTCCATGTGGCCCAATCCAATAGTTGACTGGTCCACACCGAGCCAGCACCTCTCTTAATGTCGTCGGACATAATTAAAATTATATACAATATAAAATTAGTTGGTTAATTATAATAACTAACTATTGTATTGCAGGACGCTGCCGCAGCGGTTTCCGAGAAGATCCACGGCCTGCCCAAGAAGCATGGCCTCGTGCCGATATTCATCAACCCCAACACGGGCCACTTCCTGCCGCACGCTACCATCACGCTGGGCGCCCGAGGTGACAGCTATTACGAATACCTGCTGAAGCAATGGCTACAAACGGGAAAAACCATTAACTAGTAAGTATACAATTTATCGGTCTGTTACACTAGCTGCACCCTGCCAACTATCTCGCCCTGGGGGGTGAGTCGCAATTATATTTACTATCGCTCAGCTCAACCGCGCGTTATTTACTAGCCGCAGTTGCGGTTTTACACATTTGCCACCAGTAGGCTATTCAAATTTGCCGCCCCTATCGAGACGTCTACAATTCGATACCCTAGTTCATTTTTTCCGTAATTAATATGATTGTGAACTAGGGCATCGATGTGTCAGTTCCTTCCTAGACTAGATTATTATTACAACCCAAAGGTATATTTCTGAGCTTAGTTTGATGTACAAAACTTTATTTCAAACCAATAATTTTAATAAAAAACGGAGATATTTGCACGTTTATTCGTTATCTTGTTAATCGTACGATAGATAGTGGGGCAGAATCTGGCATTGTCATTTGCCGCCCCTACCGAGACGTCTACAATTCGATACCCTAGTTCACAAACAAAGTATTTTACATTGTATGATAATCTGTCATACACTTTTGTGTACAAATGCGAATGTACAGTGCCTCAGCGAATGTCAATGAATTTAATGAGTATGCACTGGTTCCCCTATGCTGCTCCAAGAATAGGTTTCAATTAAGCTCAATTTACAGTTGAAGAGATCAAGTGGTGTGATGACTTATATTACTATTTGCTAATATTGCTGAGCGATGGTTACTTTTGTTTTGATAGTCTAGTATTTTGTAACCTATTTTTGATTTCTTGCATTAAGAGCGAAATAATTACCTTTGATATTTGCCTTCTGGGCAAGACTTATTTTATAGGTTCGATCCGCGGTCGCAAAGGTGATCGTACCCTATTGGTGAGATTTTTTCCGATTCTAAGCGGGTATTACCGTGTTTAATATACATTTATAGAATTATAGTTCCAATATTACGGTGACATTGCAGCTTCAGCTACTTCAGTTATCTCGTGAACATGGAGTCTGTAATGCCACCGAAATATCGGAACTTCAATCAATGGTAATTGAAATTTTATCTTATTCGTACTTCGAAAAAATGGAAAATGTTACTAAATCGATGTATTATTCTTTGTCTGAACCATGAGTGTGAAACTTTATTCTTATTAATTGGCAATTTTCAGTTTGCTAGACGACTATATGACGGCAATAGAAGGCGTGCGCGAATTTCTAGCAAAGAGATCTTCCCCGAGCAAGCATTTGTTTATCGGAGAGTTATCAGCGGGATCAGAGGTGAGTGCCGTCAGTGGAAGTCACGTCAGTCATGCATATTATGCATGATAAGTAGACCTACAAATTAGTACTACAAATAATTGACATCTTATATCGATGTTTATTTTCATGTGTCCTATTTGTAACAAAACGTCTTAGAAGAGCTGTGGTTTTTAATTATGATCCAACAGAATTTGAACAAACATCGTAATCACAACCCTTTCAATAAAATAGCAGAACACTGTAGTAGGTACATAACATACTAAGTACTTATTTTTTATCGTTCTTATATGTTTATCAAGGAAGTAGTACATTCAAGTAGTTTTCTATTATATAGGATACAGATAGTCTTGATCTAAGAATAACATTATGTAAGAATTATATCTATTATTATTTATCTATTATTGAACAGCTTTACGGTACAACATCCTACGACTTATCTAAAAATATTGAATACCTTCCATAAAAGTACCACCCCCATAAATCGTTCAGTTAATTGATTGGTTAAGAGTAGACGAAGATTTAGTTTTATTTTGAGCTGAAGTTTTATTTTGAGTTGAAGTCGTTAGTTGTCCATATAATTTATGGTACACCTGTGTAGTGCAATTGTAGCGGATTTTAAAATAATCTCTAACGCTGTTAGCCATAACCTTGACTTAAAAGTTATTCCAAGTTTAAGCCAGACTCTTAACATTTTAACGAAGTGTATTAGTGACAAAACACGGTTTAAGGGATGTGAGGTTAAACTAGGTTTATGGTTAACAGCCTAAAATATCAAATAAACTTCATTATTCATAATGAACAGTCTAAAATTGCATTGTCTTAATCGATTTGCAGGCCTTCAATCCAAAGATGGACCATCTGACATGCTTTCTGCCTGGCACGCTGGCCCTGGGGCATGCGAATGGTCTCCCCGATTGGCACATGACTATGGCGGAGGAACTCCTCCACACTTGTTACCTGACTTATGCCGCGCACCCCACGTTCTTGGCCCCGGAAATAACTCATTTTAACTTGGTTAGTACTAAACAAGTTTATTTTAGGATATTGGTTTGGTGGTATTGGAATATTGATTTATATTGGAAGTTTATGAAAAGGAAGTATATTAATTTACAGTAACTTCAGACACTTTTAATCTTAAGAAGTAACCTAACCTAAACCTACGCACAACCCTCCCAAACCCCTAAACGAAATAACTCAACGATCCACGCAATCATCGAGTTCGGCAAGGAAACATTGTTAAGAGCACAAAACTTCACAAACACGAATTCTTTCGAGGACTCCAATTAATAGAAACGTTCGCAGACATCTCCTGATTAACTTAACGTGATCATTAAGCACTAAATACTACGGAAACTATTAAATTAGAATTTTCACAAAAAAGTAGCTAATGTTTCGCGCGCTTTTTAAGGAATCACAAAAATGACATTTTGTATTCACCCGGGTTTTTTTTCCGGTCATGTATACCAAGGAGATTTTAGACGTAATTAGTAACCGCGCGGGAACTGCTAGTAATATAAGTCCCCATTGTATAAATGCGATGGGAGTTTTCGCTTGCTGAGATCTTTCGTCCAGGGTTGTAGCCGTCCTCTGCACTAGAGTTGTAAAGGGCGACTACATTAGAGGCAAATGAGAAAAACTATCGAGTCCATCAATAAAACTAAATGCAATGTTCCAGGCTAGCACGACCAGTGACATGTACACCAAGGCCGCTGACACTCACAGCCTGCTGCGGCCCGAGTTCGTTGAGAGCTTGTGGTACATGTACCAAATAACTGGCAACACCACTTACCAGGACTGGGGGTGGCAAATATTTCAGGTTGGTATTTGTATTGGAATTGTTAAATTTATTAATTACAGTAAAGTTTTAGCGCCGTATAATATTAAGTCGCCAGAATCAAGCAGCTCGTAGGTAAGCAAAGTAAGTAGCTAAGTGCATGTTCTATTCAATGTCAGTTTATTTATTCACAAACAATTTTACGATGTTTGGAGTGCTTATAAATAAGTATAAGATTATTACGGCCAACTAATACCACTCTTCCATACACATTTCTTTCATGTACAAATTGTGTGAGTAGTAAATCAGCAATGAAAATTGTGGAATTGCCTTATTAAGTAAATTTTTCTTCTTGAGATGATTCAATATAATATAAATAATTTGCAGGGCTTTGAAAAGTACGCGAAAGTGAGTAATGGCTACACGTCTCTTGGTAACGTAAAATCGGAGAAGCCGGTGCCGCGCGACATGATGGAGTCGTTCTTCCTCTCGGAGACACTCAAGTACCTGTACTTACTGTTCAGTAACGACAGGTTCGTTATAGACTTAAATAAATATGTTATCAATTCGGAGGCCCACCCTCTACCTATTCATAGAAATTAGGCCATTTTTAATGTCAAACACACAATAAATACAATTCAACATGTAAAGTACCTACATTACACGTACATACATACACACATTATTATAGCAAATTTAAGGAGGACGAAGTGCTGTCGCACTTAAAGTTATTATGACCGATATTGTCAATCAAAAGTTACTGTAAAAGAACAAAAAGCTTGTAAACTAAGCTTTGTAAATAAGTTTACACACCAAACCCGCTGTAACAACCCGGTGGCCAAGGTTAGTGATTTGTTCCTCTTTTACAGTATTAATTACCGATATCGATTGGATTTCAACATGTATTGCGATAATAAATTCTGCTACGTCATCGCCAGCTCTGTCCCCCACAAGGGCACTGCGTCATACGAGTCACTTCGCTAGAACGCGTTTTAGTGCTTTTAATTTTGATCCGAATTTGGGTGACCATTGGTAGCCAGTATAAGTATTACTCATGTAATTTAACACCATGTCGCATTAACTTTATGGACACGCGTACTTAATGTTCAAGTTCATAATCCAACGTAACTACAGCGACTTATCTAATTATATTCCCGCATGTGTGTGTCGTGTTTGGGTTAGGGAAACATTGACAAGGTAGCGGGTTCAGATCCCGCCACCGCAATTTATTTTATGCAATGTGTTTATTATTTTTACAAAATGTACAATATTATATTTTTATTTATTTTGTCTGAACATTAGAATAGGTTATACTGACTTAAATTTTATTTACAAGAAAACATATGTGACCACTAAAGTACTTACATTTTATTTTATTTTGCGAAGTTGTATAATATGTATTTAATTTAATAACTAATTATTGTGTCGCGGCAATTGTGTGGCTTGTACAGTCGAAAGCACATCACGTGGAACACTTTGTACCGGTCCTTCATATTGTCTGCGCCATATGATTTAAAATCGTACTAAAGAGTTACCCTTGATGTGCTGTTGAGTGTACATAATTCTACGTAATAAAAATTAGGTAAATATTCTTTAGCAATGTATACCATAATTTTACGGGGCAGAATGTATGTAAGGATTATGTTTGCTCAGAAATTAGTCGGTCAAACTTAAGGAGCATCCTTCACTTTAATTTCTCATACTATTTATTCTGTGCATAACTTTTAATACAAAATTTGTTTGCACAACCTAACTACTAAATCAAAGTAAAGTTTATAACCTCCGGATGCAAAGTTAATCTAACCCAGGAAGGAGAACATTTAATTTTTATATTTTAGTATTTTCATACTAATTTTTAATACGTAACAAAACTTCGATTCTGAGAAATATTTACCTTATATTTTGATTTGGCGGTAGAATGGCATGTGTTAATTAATGTAGTTCTAGTAAATAGTTTTTAGTAAAAATTAAATTATGCATAATATAATTTATATGCAGTCAAACCTCTAGAGCTGATAAAACTTATTCAAATTAATCCCTTAGTTTATGAGAGCACGTCAAATGTTAGCTATAAACGTGATTTAGCGTTGCTCCATAGTTGACAACATCATGACGTTTAACTTTACTTCATCTATGCATAATCAATACAAATAAAAATATGCAGTAACCAGTAGGTATACATATAGTAACTACGTACGCACTAAAACGAAGATTTATTAGTAAGACGTACATATAAGTAATAAGAATTCTTCTATTTATTAGATATACAAATCCTTTGTGCATTTTTTTTAAATACTGAATTCTTATTCACGCAATTTGTACGCCAAATCGAAGCATAATGTAATATAATATTCTCAGCACTAAAGTTATGTTAAAATTTATATATATGAAAGTTTTGATTAGTTGCTACTTTGGTAGCATTGTGTGTTTACTTCAATATTAAAAGTTATGCACGAAAAAGTTTGTATTAAGAGAATTGTACATAATCCCCGTTAATGTACATGTGTTATGTATGGCTGTGGCCGTAGGAAAAAGAAGTGGGGCTTTTCGCATTTACAGCTTCTTTGACTGTGGCATTCTGTAAAGACTTTACAGATATTATGTAAATATTTGACATAAGAAAATTAGTGAAATTGATTTGTATAGTATGGCAAGGCAATGACTACCTACAAATGATTTGTTGTATAAACGGTCTGATTTATTTAAGATCTTGATCTAAATGATAAATCGTTGATCGGGTGTTTTATACAAATATATACTCGTAAATAACTTATTGAGGTGGCCATTTCAGGAAAAGGTTTGTTTTTTCCGCGATACGGAGGGTTTCGTCTTATGTACGTAAGTATTTTACCACGTGAAGAAGTGCAAATCTAAGGTAGGCACATACATACTACTAGTACTATTAATTCTGAGACTATTAATAGCACCGTATAGGGTATTTAATAAGTAGGTATAGAAAAGCTTTTAGTTTTCATTACAACAACTTTATTTTCTGAGAATTAGGTAGTTATTATCGAAATAACCATAACAAATAAAATTAATGACAATAATTTGTAATCCACGCAATAATTATGCAATGATATAATAGTAGCACAGATTTCAATCGCTTTGTAAATGTTGATGTGCTATGGACTGTGCAGTAGACAACACATCACCCTACACACAAAACATTGCAATCTAGGTCGCATTATCATGACTTTAAGCGCCCGTGTGCTTGTTGACTGTAAATATTGTATAACCAATTATTTTTTGCAATCGCAAATGAAGCAAGTGCCAATTATACAAGAAATGTTTTTAAAGATTACATAGTATTACTGATACAGTTACACAAAAACAAGGATTTTTAATATTCTTAATTTTATGTGGTGTGACATCAGCACAAATTGTATCACACGGGTGAGTTGTGCTGACAATACAATATTTTACAATGGTTTTGTTTATGTCTATGTAGTGTCGACTGTATTATGGGAACGAAATGACTTCATTGTGAAATGATATGGTTTTTTTAGTACTTACTCATTGTATTTATTGATATTGGTTCACCGTTGCACTATTTGAACTGATTTTTATTTATTAGGTACTTAAAGTTAAGTGCATCACACAAAAATATGTTTAATGAATTATTTATAAATAAGTAATATTATGATTTTGTATTTTACGTTTATTTTATTTTTATATGTAAGTTTTGTCATTGATAATGATAAAATAATCGAAATTATCATCATTAATATCGTGGGAAGCACGTCATTGTACTGAATTACGTATGAGATACCAAAAATTGATATTTAAGTGTAACGAGTTAAAGATTGATTTGGAGTTTTATTTCTTTAGGAACATAATTGTAGTAAGTACTTAACTTACGTCTTATTTGATGTACATCACAAACCTTTGGTGATCGGAGAGTTGCCACCCCTCATACAAGTTGTTATTGCAATGCACGGTTTCCTGCTATTTACATATATTGGTAATCAAAACAAAAGTTATTGTAAATTTAGAACAAACCGGTTTTAATTAATAAGTGGTATGGGGAAATTTCCAAACTCATTTGATTGTCGTGTCGGTCTTAATAGGTATCTACCTATTTGTTTGGGTTGATAACTTACAAATCTCGTAGGTACTTCACAAATATTGCCAATATGAGGGTCTCACGTGTCTTGCGATAATATGTTTTTGGCAGGTGACCTCTCCGAGCATTAGTAACTTATAATTTATTTAAAGTTTTTCAAGTGTTGTATTGTTATAAATTGTATAATTATGTATATCCGTCGATTAGTTTTTAGTTTACACAATTAACTCTTACTTTAATTGATGCACGCTGATTTGTTGTTGCATTTAGTCATTCGTATAATTAAAATTATGTTAAAAAAAAATATTAGTTACCAAGAAACTAGTTTTGACACTAATTATCATTAATACTCACTTGTAAATTATTATAATAATTATGATCATACGCTACGAATTACAGTGGCGGTGGAACTGGTTCTAGGGTCTATCGCAAGTTCCACGGTATTTGTATTCGTTTCCAATACTAGGTATTTGAAAACCATATTCGCCCATGTATTAGCGGAGAGGGACGAATCGATAGCTGTCGTTTTGAACCTTAGTCAAATCTTACTGCAAGAACGAAAAAATTCTCAGCGCTCTATGGAGGGAGGCTAAATTAGATTTGTATGAGGACAGGTGGTCCGCCCTTGTTAACCCTGTCACTCCCATACGTCAGAAAGAGACGTCTGTTTTTTTTTGCTGTAATTCTATTGAAAATTCAATCAATGGAAAAACATGAGAGTGATGGTGGTAAAAATTATCGTGTTACAGCGGACCATACGATGTAAATATCCTTCATGGTTTATTTTTTTCAATATACGATTACCAAAACCATTGATTGGCGTCTCGCGATAGGCCCTATGGATACTCCACATCGAAACAAACATTTTGCACAACGATTTTATTATGAATTTATGACATAGGCGAAACGTAAAAGCAACTTTTCGGAATTTCCGGAGAAAAAATGAATTACGCTATACTGCTCGAGAAGTTGAGGCGTCCGGAACAAGTGGGAAAATATTCAAAGCGGTGTGTTTAACATTATATAAAAGTTAACAGTAGACCAATAATGGCAAAGTCGTGATCCAAGGGCGCCGCACCCCGGTTCGATCCCTGCCTCTGTACTACTTAACTGTGATGGCCAAGTGGTTGAGGTGATAATTAGTAAATATTAAAATATTGTTAGTACTAGTAAATATAACTATGTATGAATAGAATCATAAATAAACGAGGTGACTACAGATCGAACTGCAACCTGACTTCTCCAGTAGTGTACGTACATATACACGAAGACAGATAAAAGTATACGTGGGCCTCAATAAGGTTGACATTTTCTCAAAAACTACTGGACCGAATTCATCTTGCAATAGGTCAAGTAGTTTTTGAGATATCTCCACCTTAAAAACTCAACTGTACACTTTTGTCTGTGCGAACGACCGTACGAACGAAGTTGCAACCCATGAATAGGAATACTATTTATTAGAAAAATTCGGTACTTTTTTACATTTATACGTACTTATATATCAATACGTGAATAACTTTATTCTTCTCTTCTATACAATATGTAACGTAAATGGTAGTAAGCCGAAAGGAGGATGTTTGGACAACTTAGTTCTTCTTTCACGGCTAAAAAAATCAACATCTCTTACAACTGTATCGATCGGGTGATCAGTATATCGTGAGGAATGACACTTACAAATTGTTTTCGTGCAAATGAAAATGCAAACGTTGTAGAACAATTTGATCCGTTATCGGTACTGAACACCGTCCTTTTCACCCTTTACGTTACAATATCTATAGCCAATGTAATCATTAATTGTACTTCACAATAATGTGGGTTGTGAACTGTTGCCTATTTTTTTATTTTCAATATTATTAAGTATTTAATATTTTACAAGAGATGCGAGTTACTCTGGCGATAGAAATTCTCCTGAATGGATAATTTATATGATTGAATTGGATTACCAATACCTATATCTCTCGAATTATTTTTTGGAGTAAGTTAAGATGAAAACAGCTAATTGAAATGAATTGCAAAATAAACTAGGTACACATGAAAGCAGATCAAGTGTAACATTTTGGATTTGGGACCGTTCTTATTATCTGCGTCGTAAGAGTTAAAATCGTACTGCAAGTGTTACCATTGATCTGCTGTTGGTCCGTATCTAGGAACGCGCCTACGCATTTCAAAATCAGAAATTAAAATGATGTGACTCCCTTTACTAGTGGTACTACACACTTAAGATAGCCATAGACAGTTTTGAGTAGGAGTGGAGTTTGAGTTCGATCTTACAAATATAACTGCCAGTTTAAGCGTAAGTGCAAAGTCACGCTGAGTCCGTGTTTAAAACTGTCTATGACTATCGGCCTAATACTCGGACTAAGTTTCATTTTATTTATATAGATTTAATATTAATTACTATCGCGAGGGTAATTATAATTAATCATAGGTTATTTTATTACACTCTCACTCAATTATCACAATTTAATAACTTCGTTTTAATTAATTGTATGTACTTCCACTTGAATTTTCACATCACAATAAATGTATATTTTATGTATTGGTCTTTTGATGCGGTTGAGATGAGACGGGAGAAAAGTCAAGAGTCGATATTCATTCTTCTATTAACTATTGGTACATATTTTAAATTAAAATATCCTAACGACTTTCTGTTGCTTAGACTTTTTCTAATACTGTAAGGTAAGGATAGTATTAGAAAACTGTATAAGCAAAAGGGAATCATCAGGTTTTTTATAAATAATATTAAGTACCCTATACCTATTATGATTCCGCATGCGACTAAGCGAACTTACAGAAGGTATTCTAAAAAATAGTTTGTTCGCTAGACGAAGAATAGTCACAGTTGTATGCTTATGATTTTTTGAATCAATAAATTCCGGAATTTGCGACTTTGAGCAGGTGTATTTATATACAAAATTCAGGGAACTTTTAACTAGGATAATCCTCGAAATAGAAACAATAAATATGTTTTCTCAATTATATTTATTTAGTATAAATTGTGTACAGTCAACAACAGCTATACCTGAACGAACAAGGTGTCCAAATATATTAGAACAATCAAAGTATTCAATTAACTGTACCTAGCACTGCATATAATTGACGTGGCGACTTTTGCTTTCAGTGTAGGTAGGGGACCACAACAAATAGAGGTATGAAAATCCCAGTTGGCAAGGCAGTGTTGCATGCTTGAATCAATACAATGCAAGTATGAGTGGTGACACTTGGCATTTCTATTATTCAATAGTTGTTCTGTGGTCCCTACCTACACTGAAAGCAAAAGTCAATTATTCTTTGTAGTAAATATATCTAGTATGTTCTTTATTAGAAATGCCGACAGCGCGAATAGGTGAGGGCAGCTACATGACAATGAATACAACACACTGAAATTCGATACGGTGCGACCGACATGTCAACGCATACTTTAAACAGAACGTGTTCAGATAGTGCATGTATGACATCAGAGCCGTTTACAACTATATCTGATGCGGATTGTACACTTTTAAAAAA
This sequence comes from Tachystola acroxantha, assembly GCA_963506565.1. Classification (NCBI taxonomy): domain Eukaryota; kingdom Metazoa; phylum Arthropoda; class Insecta; order Lepidoptera; family Oecophoridae; genus Tachystola; species Tachystola acroxantha. The sequence continues at coordinate 11,895,390 of OY735870.1, read as the reverse complement.
AGAAGTGCGAAAATACCTCTAAATATATAACTAAGTACAGGCTCCTTTCCTGGAAGGAGACTGATTTGATTAAGTAGGTATTTCGAGTTACCTCACATGCATAAGCAATATACCTTTATGGCCAGTTTAAGCTGATTCCATGGGTTCGGAGAATCCCTTATTCTATAAAGTAAATTATGTTACATAAAAGTAGTAAAAACTTTTATGGTAAAGTCATGTGACTATATTTTATAACCAATAGTCGAATATAAAAATCGTAAAGGTACGAATCGCCACTGCAAGCCAATGTCAGTGGTGTCAAGTCAAATTTTGTCACCTGATTAACTCGTGTAAACTTCTAAAAATAGAATTTGCGGTACACTTTATTAACAACCACACCATTTTATTGCATTATCTTATTATTTAACACTATACTAATTTTTAATATGGAACAGTAAATTCATGTTTTAATTTACCAATAGAATATATTGCTATGAGTATATATTACTATCTAAATATCACGTTCATGTACCTAAATATTAGATACCCCTGGTGGTAAATAGTATAAAAATATTTATTTGTGTAGGTACGAAAAGCTGCTTAAAAATTACACATTATTCAGATGCGTCCAATACGATAACGCTATCCAGATATGTCCGATAAAGACGATACCTAGTCTCAGTGTCACACATTTATAAAAATATGACCATTGCATTGATTATAGGTACTAATTTGGAATTATTCAAAAGTGGCATTGGGTAAAACGTATCCCTAATATAAAATTAATCAGTTAGAATCAGTTTCACTTTCACGTAGTAACAAGTAAGTAGTCAATGTACGGAATGATTAAAAAAGTTACATAATTCCAGAGAGTAAGCCAACTTAAAAGTAATTTGTATATCACCCAGTAATCAATGGACAATTTTCTTTTAATGTAAATATACCTAAGTATACTTTTTTATAATATTTCCAGTTACCTAGAATTGCTGGTAACTAGACAGATTTAAAGGTTTAGAAACAAAATCTGAAGTTGAATAATTGGTATTACTACAATGTATTTAGGAATAATAAAATAATCTAATATCTAATTTAACATGAATCTATGCATTGACAAACTATTATTCTGTGGCATTGTACCCATTTTTTCCAATAGCATATTTTTCATTCCAATAGCATGGCAAAACAGCACATAAGTGTGTCTGATCTTTATTACGTCTGTCAATATATTTTTTCATATAATAATAACAAAAAAAGTGAATTTTCACTGCAACTTGTGCACTTAAAATATTTAACAGTCAGGTGGTAAACAGAGTGTACCTACCTGCCTGTTATCAATTTAGACAATTTTATTATGTGTTTAACAAAAATGCTTATGTAATGTAACTTTATGAATTTTTCCGTATAATAAAAAAACATCAAATACTAAAATATAAACATATACAGTTTGGCAGTTAATTATGTATAAAATGTGTTTACATACCCAATGAGCAACAGAAAATGACTGACATGACAAATGTAGGTACATTATAATAGCACATAAAACTTAAAGAAACCTCCCAAAAAACCACAATGTTATATAAGTAAACATATCCAATATGAAAATAATTTGACAAACCTCTATCAAAATATCAAATGCAATTAATGCATCAATAATATCAAGATGCCAATGAGCACATATGTATAGTACTTATATCTAAATATTTGTATGTATGTATATGTCTATTTATGGCAACTTACATCAGGACACAATCACAGCACTGTAGAGTGTAGTATAGACACTTGATGCCACAGTCCTCATCTTCACTGGAAGACGTATTGGAGCGCACCTTGTGAGCAGGGGGCGGTCTTAGGTACACACTGTCTACTTTGTCCTTCTCTGATTTGCTGTCTGGAGATTTATTCGACGAACTATCATTTTCTAGATAACTTTTGCTGTCTTTATCCTCATTGCCTTTCTTGGTGTAAAAAGCATCGCCAGCAGCCTCCTGAAATTAAATTAAATTAATCAACGGGAAGTGTGCAAGTAGGCCTTATCGTTGATATAGAACATTGATTTTAAAAGTAATAGTTAGGGAGTCTTGTCCTTGTTGTTAAAAGTTGTAGACATTCCTGCAGGATGAAAACATATGCATAGCTTTGCTGTGGTTCATAATATTAAGACATACCTTGCCTTCTTCTTTGTCATATCTTATTAATTCTTTTTTTTCTGGCTTGTCATCAAGGTCAGCTGGCTCATTGTTGTCCTGAGGGGCTTCCATGGTAGCCACCACTGTTCCTGCACTAGCGGCTGTTGCGATCGGTCCCTTTGGCCGTTCAAGTATCAGCAGATTCGTTTCCTCTTCTTTCTTTTTCAAAGGTTGGTGGCTAGTCGAGTCTCCAGACATGCTTTTGAACAAATAAAACACTCTAAAATACACGAACCAGATAGTAACCACGGTTAGAAGTAACATCTAGAATATGAGATTATGGATAAGTAGTGTCACATTCGCATGCAAAGGCACGCGACGCGAACACAATGCACAGTGCACACAGATCACATCAGACTTGACTAGCATTGCAGCTACAGAAATGTCAATGTTGAACAAATATTCTGTAAACAATAGTCTCTAAAAGTAACTACAAACGATCGAATTACGATGCAGACAGTTGTAGGTATATTCACCTTTCTATAGCAGAGGATTCGACTTGTTCTCCAGACATACGACGCCATGAGCTTATGATTGTCTCAAATTTATTTTCTTCCATAATGATTGATTCAATGAGGAACAAAAAGTTTTGTATAACAAACTAGCGACTTGTACTTATTTGAAGAGATTTACTTACTATAAACTTGCTATAAGTTAAAATCAAAGAAAATCACATCCTAAATGCCCTTATTACTTACTACAAAACTACCAAGAAACCTACAAGTACAAAGTACAAACAATTCCAACAAATGCAAGCTTTCAAGTTTGTCTCTTCTCTTCCTCCTCGTACGTATACTTCCTTCCTTTCCTTCAGCTTTCTTTCTTGTAGTGTTGTAGGTAAATCGATAGACTAACCGATATCGATAGTCTATAGGGACCTAAAAACTTCAAAATTCATCGTGTCGATACAATCGATAATTTTTTAAAGGTTCGATAACAAGGTGGGTCCACCCTCCACCAAGCGCATAGGAAAATATTTGCAACAAAGGTGGATTCAGAGGTTCATAAATATTTACATGGCGTGAAATCGTGACAATGCAGTGCGATGATTGGCTGGTGTGAAAGCGCATATTTCAGTCTAATGTGGATTCATAATATGAGATTTATTGCCGAAACATTTCTTGCGCGATTGGCGTAAAACGTAATAATAAAACGTAATAAGCCTTTCGCTTATTGTCTAGCATCACATTATAACCCTAAAATCACTTTGGAGTTATAATGCGATGTTTTCCGTGATTGTGAATTTATCTTCATTCACCCAATGATCTACTAATAAATTGGAAAAACAACTAAAACACAATACAATATTAATAATGCTGTCATTCAGGGGGGTGACCGCGACTTTCATCGTTATCGCTTTCATTTTGACATATGGACAATTGGACATTATACATTGCTGCAATGTGTTTGCAAGTTTTAACAAACGACTACGAAACGCAGCAATGTATATCGTCCAAGTGTCAAAATAAAAACGACGAAAACGATTGAAGTCGCGGTCACCCCCCAGTTTATTTTTTTTATGTTAATATCTAATTCTAGTATAACGGCGTAATATCGATATAGTGTCGGTAGCGTCGTTTGAAGCAATAATATTTCAATAGTTTTCTTTACGGCACCTAGTAGTTTAAGGCAAAATCGATACTATTGCCATATCTAATAGATATTATCTATTACCGTATTATGGCAAACTTTGTTTGTCAGAGCGCATCCGATCAAACTACAGTACTTATGAGTAAGTAATAATTAAAATAACGATTGATATTGAGATCGCGATCAAACACAGTGATCCTGTTAGTACGGATTGCTGTTTAAAAATATTAATAAATATATAATATAATATTTATTAATATTATTATCAATCTTAGAAACCTTTTCTCGATTATCAAAAGGCATTTAGGAGAGCGTAGAAGAAGTCGATTCTTGCTATCGAGATAAAAATGACACGTCGATATTATCATAATTAATAGGGCAATCGTAGATTCGATTGTGTCCGAGTTATCGATAGTATTATGAATGCACCAAATCACCTATCGATTATAATATTAAGTAATGATTCTGTAGAAATACAGATCGACAAGTTAGCGTGTTTTCGCAAGTAGTAAAAAAGGTAAGTACTCGCCGCCCGCCATCTCGTAATTAAACGTCACCTTTTATTGCGAAAAGCTCCCATGTCATAAAAGTGCCAAACAAAACTCTCCGGTCGGTATGTAAGTCTGTTAGTAGTGCAGTACCATCCTTTGTATAACTTTGATATAGGAGAGGAAGGCAACATTTTTAGAACTGTCAGATTTGGTTTAGTCTAAAAAAACCGTAGACAGATTATCCTATAGACGGAGTCCCCGCGTAACCACATTTACCCTTTCTTTCTGGCAGCCAGGTGTTGCCTAGGAAAAACTATTACCAAACATTAAGGGTATTTTTCACAATAAAATTATAAATTATAGATATGAACATGCATAAAAAATGCATTGGATATATTTTTGGTAAAACTATATTTAGGCATATAATATAATATGTAATTTTCGAAAAAGTCGTATTTTGAAAGTGTGATTTGTTCATTTCCGCCAATTATCTGAAGAAGAATCTGAAAGTGACAGCAAACCCATTGCTATTTTTATAATCCATTGCTCGGATGCTGTAACAAAAATTTTAATGAATTTCAATTTAATAAGTACGTCCACGCGTTTCAGAGCAAAAGGTCTTATACATACAGATATACATACAGACAGACGAACGGACAGACAGACGGACAACAAAGTGTCCCTTCCTATAAGGGTTCCTTTGTTTCCTATTGAGGTATGGAACTCTAATCATGACAATCGAGTGAATCAATCCTTTTGCACAAAGTAAGTGATCTAGTATCTAATGAATTAGACTAGGTATTTAAAATTAGGACTAGCTAAATAGTACTGTAATTCCCATACATATATTGTGGAACAAAATATTTTTTGGGGAATTTTTTACCAACACTGTTGACAACACTGAATTTTATGTCATACATTTTACAAAATACCTACTTTTCGATGTTATTTTGATATTTAGGCACTATTTCCAAGTAAAATTACAACGCGTTGCAACGTGTTGATTATGTATAAACTATGTACCGTACGTTTTAAAACATAGAAAGTTAAAGAATGGAAAATACTGACCTATGAAACAAAATATTTGGATCATTGCGTTCTCATCTATTTTTACACTCCTGTACACAACAAACCCCCTCAACAATGATGATATAATAACGGCAATATGTTTCGATCTAATATATGACTACAAACACGAGATCTAACACATAAAATGCTGCTAAAACAATAATTTATCATAATTTACAACAACGTAAAAACGATCTGTCATTTTGGTGCCGGTGACAGTTCGTTTCAATAACGAAAAACTGGCTACGCCGATAAGGACAGAAGATATATGACTCTTTCTCTCTCACGCTTACGATATCCATATTATGTTGTTCTTGTCACTCGAGAGCGAGACAGAAACCACACTCCATCTATAGGCTTCTCTATCTACGAAAAAAACGCACGCCAGAATTACCACTAACGATAAGTAATCCAAATTCGAACGTGCTTTGCGGGAAGAGGTAAAATGGTCGATAAAAATTATTCGTATAGTAGTAAGTAATAGAATACGTAGGTACCTACGAATCCTACGATAGCCTCCGTTCGTTCAGCGCCCGTCGAGATGCTTAATCTAGCTTTTTTGCAAATAAAAAACGAAGTGAAATGGTTCTTGACTGAAAATCGATACTTTCAGTAGTTTTCGACTGTAGCGTGACCACATGACAGTTATAGTAATACCTATATTACCATATCAATTTTTGATGTCAATTTTAATGTATCGATTCGATGCATCAACTTTACTACCATCACTATCGATCACTATCCTACCGTGTGTATTGCATACTTTTTTAAAGGTAAGGCAAAGGCATTTAGCCTATACAGCCAGTCAGTACTTTGTCTTCGGAGGTGCCATGTGATCAAAATGGCGGTTAACTGTTTTATTTTGAAAAGTTTGACGTGGTGTTTCGTTATCATTATCACGTTATTATTTCTTTATTTTATTAATGGAATCGACAGTTCGACATTTGCCAATGTCATATTACAGAAAATTCAATATAAATAAATTAAAATAATAGTCTTCTATCTTCCTCCAGAGGAATCGCGTTAGCGTCTTCACCCTGGGTAGCCGCGTTTTCATGTCTTCATCCAGAGGAGACGCCGTAGCGTCATCACTCTGGATGAAGCAGCTCGACAGTCACGTTCACTCCCGAGCTTGTAGCGGGCGGGACTCTTGATAAAAGCTTGAAACTTCAGATCTTGCTAAAATTATCCAATAAATTCACTATACTGTCATTCGCTAACATTTTCTGATTAACTTAACGTGATATTAAACACAAAATAAAAATGAAAATTATATCTAACCCGAAACAGTTATTCATACAAAATATATATCAAAATGTAGGGTACTACAAATACGAGAGCTTGTTTAAAAAATCTGATATTTGTTGGCGTATTTTTATTTCCCTGCCAAAATTCATAAAAATACGAATATTGAGCACTAGCTTTCTCTCTCATTCACAACTTCGATAACACTTATGCGTCGTCAGACGTGTGGACAGACGCCGTGCGCTCACGCGGAATCCCTTTGATGCGTGCCACAAGAACCGACACCAAACGGATTGGTGGTGGATGCGTCTGCCGACGTTAAATACCTACCACAGGCGAGCTTAAAACATGACATCCAGGCTAGCTAGGGCAATAATTTGAGAATTGAACCTAAGCACTAGAACATAAGTTACTTACTAGCTATAGAGAAGACTAGCAACCGAGTTTATATTTAGAACCAAATTGTAACTTACTGGTCATATTGATACATAGATGGAGACCTTTCTTTGGACCCGTCATAATTGTGGGAAACGTGTACATACTCCTTTTTCTTATTATGTCGTTTAGTGGGTATCCATATGATTCCAAGGCTCGTTGAAGGTTTTTTTGGACTGCCGAATGATGTAGATGGGTAACTTTTGCTGGGGCTAGTAGCGAATGGACTGGGAGTTTTATTTGCTATAAATAGAGGGGCTGTGCTTTTCCCGCTTGAGCCCACAATACCTCCACTTTTCCCGCTTATTCCCATCGACGACTTTCCACTGCTTGCGCTCAAACCCTGCGAGTTACCACTTTTTCCGCTTGTGCCAAATGAGCTACTGCTGCTTTTTCCACCGACACCGATTGAGCTGTTACTACTTTTTCCGCTAGAAGATTTTCCTACGAAACCGGTTCCACTTTTCGCTGTGGAACCGGCTCCTAGTTTTTTAGTAATCGGTGCCACGGTGCCGATCTAGAAAATGAAAGAAAATACAGGAAGTTAGGTAAGTAGGTATATCTTAGATACCTAAGGACCTAAGGTTGTAAGTAGATATTAAACTTGTGAAAATATAAGATAGGTAAGTATTCACCCAGAACCTTGTACTATTACTTATTCTGTGTCAGAAGTTAGTACCTTCGTTATTACCTACTTATATGATTCCTGGTGTAGCCGGTAGCACATCAAACTACCCAAAACTAAATATTGCATGTTTTTATACTGTATTCGCATAGATTGCCGGTGTTTTACACTTTTTGTCCTGTCGATTGTATTCGTGTAGTCATTCCAATAAATGAAATACAGTGCCTAGTTTACGAGTAGGTAGTTCTTTGTGTATCAAGTCGGTATATGTGAGTGAGTAGTAGATAACGTTGCAATTAAGTTTCTAGTCGCTGTCTAGTGCAATGTTTTTATACTACTAGGTCTAGGTAAGTCTAATAAGAATGATAATTAAAAATAGCCTTTATTGCATATAGGTGAGTTAGTAGTAGTAGTAGTATAAGTACCTATCTATACATAGTCCTTCATATCATAACGGTATACTAGAGACTACAGAATAAGTACCTTCTAATAGAGGAGACTTTTGTGCGGATAAGGTTAATGCGATCGATAAAATTACGTATAAGATATGTTGCTAGGTATATTATAACCATTTACTGAACGAACAGATTTATTTAATCGCAAAAATTTTACTTTGACATAACTTACCTAGTTTATAAAATTCCTGTAAGGTTATCCAAATATGATTAACAGTGTTTACTTATTTATTAGCGCATAATCACTAAACTAAGATAAATTTACGCTCTTGTTTATGTACAGAACTATAGACGGTTTGCCACATTAACAGCGCGTGCGCACAGTCATTCGAACGGTATATAACTGGTCTTGCTCTTGGAGAGTAGTAGTGGCATGGATAGGGCACACATACACGTACTTTAACTTAAAAGAGCCACTTTCGCAATAAATGAATACGCCGATTACGTCATACTTTAACTAATTTAATGGCCATATTTGTGTGAGAACATGCTTCAAATTAGAACACAATACATTGATTACATAGAGCAGCGAATCTACGTTTAAACTTTTTCGGGTTTTCCTAGGTTAATTTTGCATTAATATGTATTTTAAAACTAATTTGTAGTTATCTCAGAAAGGCAATAGGTACTTACCACCTAATTACCTAATTAAGACAAAAATAATTTTAAAAATCTTAATATCGAATGCATTTTATTTTTGAGAAAACATGGATTCAGTCATCGTGTCTGAACTGAACCTGTAGGTACTTACCCCTGCACCTACATAGGTAATTAGTTGTACGTCTTACTGTAGGTGCTTACTTATAGCATTGTATAATAATGAGTTATACCTTTAGATTAGAGCTTATAGGAAGTACATTTTTCTCAGCTGGCAGGGCGGGCTATAAAACCTTATAATATAGAGACATATATCTTACCTAGATACGTCTTATTGGGTTGAAGTTGAAGGTATATGTGATGTGAGATTTAGAGAAAATCAGTAAAATGACATCCGAATCTCTTGAATTATTAAATCATATTAAATAACTACACAATTGAATTAAGAACCTTTTTTTAGGAAGTAGGAATATAAATAGACGAGCGAACTTAAAACGAATAGCGAACATTTTATGTAGAATAGATATAATTATACTGTTAAATTTTTAGAGTTATTAAATAAATAACATAAAAATATTAATTAATATTTAATTTAACTTTACAATTACGTATCCTATACTAAAAGCTAACCTTGTTACCTGTCTGTGAAAATGTGTTGTTAGAGACAAATTGGCCTCTTATTAAGCGGTCACGAGTGGCGGATGGATGGTCTATTATTGTAACAGGGTTAATACTTAATTGCAAGTTACGACGTATCCTTCCACACAATAGACGAGCTCTTTGTAGAAAATATCCAATTTGACAGAGGTCGGTCAGAATAATAATGCTACTTATATTACAATATGATACTTTATAGTGTGAATTACGGGACGGACAACAATTACATACAACAAATCGCCGTTATGGAGCTAATGTCGCGCTTGGTCTCTAAGGATAAATTTCTTCCAGGACTACTTGTATCTAACAAATAAGTACACAATATTAAATAAAAATGGGTTGACTCTACCTTTTCAGTTTCTCACGTAATTTTATTATTCATTGCCTTACCAACGTTTCGAGGTTATAAACAAGTAGGTACATTCAACAGCACATCAAGTATAAGACACGGTCACTCTATGCTTCTGTACCTATAATGCCCAAAATGCAATGTGTTTGTGTGATGGGTTGTCGTGTAGACTGTGCATTATATTGTGGATAATATATTGCATAGTATATTTCGGACAATGTTGATTTGGCGTGAGTTACCAATTAGAATATAAAGTTAGTATTTATATACCTACAGCAGAACAATGGTAACACTTGCAGTACGACTACAACTCTTACGACGCAGATAATAAGAACGGTCCAAAGTGTAACACTTGATCTGCTGTCAGCTGTACCTAACCTAATGGTAAGTCCTATTGTATTCGCAGATAGCTAGATAGGTATGTATGATTGGTATCTAATCTACCTACCTACTTTTCTAAATAAAATATGTAGGTAGATGTATGAGATGAGCAGACGTAGCGAATGTGTTACTAAAATTGTCCCTCCTTTATGAGGTACCTACTTGGCATGATCAGAGGAGAGTTAATATTGTCGAGTCAATGTTAGGAATCAAAGTGGTGTCACAAAGACGATTTGTACATACGAAAAGGGACAAGAGGCGTGACCCGAATATGGACGGAGCTGCGAGATTGGGCATAACGGTCCCTGATAGCCACTGGAGTGAAGCCACTCTCGCTCGTGACCACAGCTCGTGACACAATCGACGATGAATCGTGTCAAGAGCACACACTTTTTACTTTATTGTAGGTAGGGTACACAATACATTATACAATGTTTGGTTCTGGGTCTACCATTTGATGAACCTATATCTCAGACACGCGCTGATGGATCAAGTTGAAATTAATACCTAATGCTCAGGTCTGCAACCTCACGCAGCCGTGAAAAAAATAAAACTTCTACCAAATTAAAAGATATGGCCGCTTATGTCGCATTTTCCCGCATATTTGTATTAGGATGCAAGGGAACCAAAACCTATAGGGTACTTCCCGTTGACCTAGAATCATGGAATTTGGCAAGGAGCTAGTCTTATATCACAAGTAAAGGAAAAAAAAATCGAAAACTGTAAATTTGTAGTTACATCTATATATTTTCTTATTACAAACTTATATTTGCAGTTGATCAAATAATTGCGAGTATGTCGATGTATGGCCATGTTATTATGGGAACGGCAAAGATAAGTTGGTCGTTAAATAGAGTTTATCTTTTCGTTAGAGCAAAATTATGTGCATAAGTTGCGTTGCACGGAACCCTCGGTGCGCGAGTCCGACAGCCGACTCGCACAAGGCCGCTATTTTTTTCTTCATATTACTAGCCTTTCATATTCTATACACTTATTTAGTTTTTAAATTAGATATGAAACATCAGTCGAGCTTATCTGTAATAAATATATTTCTTCCGCCCAGAATCGAGAGATTTTGTATATATAGACATAGATTAGCATTATATGTTAACAACGTACCTACATACCTACAACACGATTACTAAGTGCCATGCCCACCTACTTCTATTATTTATACTTAGGTACTTACCAATTAATTAATTAATTAATTAATAATTAATTAATTAATAGGTAGGTATTTTTTGTTATTTAAACTTACTTTACAATCGCTCAAATAATATTGTAAGTAGGATTATATACCAATGTTCGGAAATTCATCTTTTTGAGTAGGTAGGTAGGTAGTAAACGGGTGTGTGCGTATCTCAGTTCTCAGGGACCTAAGCTCTCTAGGGTCTATTCGCGGTTTGCCGACTTTCGAACATATTTCGGAATAAACACGCTCAATATTTTCGTAGGCAACTCCCAAATGTAATTATTAAAATTATAAATTTAACATTACTTCGGGTTGGCCTGAATCCGTGATAATATCAATTCCGGTTCAGAAATCATATAAGCCAACTTACAAAGCGTACTTACTGTATCATTATTATTGGCAACCTAGATGAATTACTTTACAATGTGTTAGTAACTATTATCTATTAGGACTTTTAGGACATATATTGTAAAAAAAATTTTCTTGAAGTATATACCTAGGTAGGTACCTACGCTAGGTACGGTCTAACGGTGTAGAAGAGAGTTTTTAAGGTTGAGATTATCTCAAAAAATACTTGACCTATTGCAAAAATTATTTCACTGTTCGATAGATAAAAGTTAAAACTATATACTGAATTGTAAAATAATTTTTATATTTGGTCCAGTAGTTTTTGAGAAAATCTCAACCTTATTGAGGCCACCTGTATACGTTTCTCTGTCTTCGTGTGTACCTATCTGAAACCGTCCCTAAGACGAATATGGAGTAAGTTTTTGCCCATCTGATCCGAGTCACGGTAGGTAAGTATAACTCTGTCGGAAAAGAGTAGGTATGCCACGGAATGCGCGGTCCCTTGTAGTAACGAATTTTTCTAGTACCTACCTACTTACTTGGTAAATTTTTAATAATATGAGTATCATAATATGACTATACGAAGGTCATGAAATAAAATCGTGTACTTAGGTAAGTACATACAAGTAAGTACTACAACAAAATGCAACAGAAGGTTTTTTAATGTTGTTTTTGAAAAATAATGACATTAAAATGTGCCTAACATGCAGTACGCCGAAAGGCAGTTGCAGCAAACATTACCTAGATGTATCTATTATTTGTGAACATGTGATCGGTATATAAAGTTATGTTAGCCGACAAATTACTGTTCTACATTATAAAGATTTTTCAATTTCCATCTTTAATGTTAAGTTTACTTCACCAAGTTAGAGTAAATGAATTCTAATTGGAGACTGGCAGCTTGATTTTGCGTGTTTCTGAGACTTAGCATCCCCGGTAGAATCGCCTTTGATCTTCTCCTCTAATTGTAGTTGGACAGTGAAATATATTTCTATACCTACTTATTGTATTTATGTATACGATGTATGTTCTGTAGTGAACGTAAACTTACGAACACTGCTGGCACCAATATTCAATTAGGTATTATAACTCAATAACCGTTGGATGTTGGATAGATAGAGGTGCTTTTCAGTGCAGTCTAGCTAGGGGACTCGAGAAACTTAGTGGTATGTAATATAGGTTATACGAATACGATCATATTGTTTATTTGCACTGTGAATGTAGCTTTTAATTGGTTAGGGAATTCTGATTAACTGACGAGTTGATGCCTTAGGAGATCCCCGTATGGAATCGGGCTATGGGATCCTGGTGGACTAATTTCAACGGGATACTTAATGTCCTTTAGAAACTAATCAATCTACTAAACAAGTTTAAGAAATTAAAGAGAGCTCATGGCGAAATCGATTGTGTGGAAGAAGCATATACCTACTTACAGACGTTATATCCTGGTGGTACCTAGCTTAAGTATATTGATGTCCATCGTTTCTCTAAGTCTAGGAGAGTCGACAGGTACCTACAATGCTTAATCTTACATTACATACAAAAGTTACTGTTAATTAAGATCCAAAATGCAGTTTCCACAAAGAAAACCTATAAGCATATAGGTATAAGTGCCTACTTCTGGCTATTTAGTTCTTCACGCGTTAGGTTCTTAGTAAGTAGGTATACAATAACTTTTAAATAATTAGGTTTCGAGTAGTTCTGCGATAATATCATCAGTGTCGGAAATCGGCAATGATATCAGTGTCGGAAAGCCTGCAACAGTGGAGCTGTCAGCCGGCAACCCTGCTGCGCTATTTCAGCGAGCTGGGGTGGCTGAGCTGACAGCGCGGGGGAAATACACAAATCTCTCACCTTCGTGGAGTCGGTGCACAGTCTCTCAACCCCTTTAAGAATAACAATAAGTACTAATTGAGATAATATTTTGGTAACGTTAGTGACCATTGCACTCCCTTGACTTAGGTACTACTGTCTTTAAACTCCACAACACAAAACCAAAAATTAGGTTATAAAAGGTTTTTAACTCACCGGAACAGATTTAGCGGTTGTTTTTTGTTTAAACATTATCTGACACTCGTGTCCAGTGTTCTATTGTAATGCTACTGGCTGGCCACAAGTTTATCTCAAGCACTGGACTCTTCCTTAGTTATCAATCTTAGCAATCTCGACGAGTGCAGATAAGTATTTAGAAGATTGTTAAAATACTAAATAGGTACCTACTTAGGTATTTTGTAAAGTAAGATCGGACAAAAGCGAGAAATGTGTGCCGATTGCCGGAGTAATGATACTTAGGTAGTACCACAAGTTACTACTTACCTCTCTACGCTAGGTAGGTACCTACTTACCCTCCTTTTGACACATTGTAGGTACTTACCTACTACTCACACTAGAACTCTTTCCAATTCATATATTTTCTCGATGACAGATCTAGTTTGCCAGTTATACAGGGTGACCTTGAATTCATTCGACAAAATTAAATGGATGGTTAGGCTTGTGACATACATTAATTCTGCACAGCGTTTAAGTAAATTAAACAATCTGGGGGGAAAAAAATATTTACAATAAATTCAACTATCAAAAAAAATATTAATTTGATATGCATCGTTACCGTTCAAATTCAAAAAAAATATTTCAGACTTGAGTGTCCATATTGTGTGTTAGTATACATTAAGCTTAATAACTATGTTAGTACTTAAAATAATCTTTCAGTTTCAAAGCAAACTGTGCTTTGGAGGTTTTTTGTTTACATTTTAAGGTATTTTTAATTTTTTGCAACGATTTCTTTCACTGGAATTTGACCTAATGGTCATTTCTAAAGTCATTGTGACTTGTGACATTAAAAAAACTGGGCAGTTTGGTTTACTAAAAAACCTTACCAATTTAATATTTAGTATAAGTACAACCCCCAGTTTCAATTTGTCGAATGAATTCAAGGACAGTGTGTTGTGACCAAATAAGTGATCAATCAGTAGGTACGATATCGATATAATTAAAAAACTACTGTACAAATGTCAATAATTCTCATTAGAATGCTACATTATCTCTGAGTAACATATAACTTTTTATCCCGAGGAAAAAATTACAACGCGTAGAAAGTCGCGAGAACACCTCTAATTCAATATAAATACCGATGCAATATGGATATTTCAATCGTCACTATTTTAATTGCCATAGAATGCCACTTTATTAAAACATTTGTTATTTATCGTACTTCAAAAATACTACAACATATATGAATTCAATTTGTCTTAGATGAATATTATATGGGATCAAGGAACAAAATTAGGCACTTGTCATATTTTTTATACCTCGCATTTAAATGTTAACTTTTGCGTAACATGACGCAGTTATTATGCTAAGGGAGCTGCCATCGAGAAAATAAATGATTGGAAAGGGTATAGTATACCTACTCACTTACTTTTTTTTAGATCAAGGAATACATGCAATACCTACCTACCTAGGTACTTCATTCAACATGCTATCACAGTGTTATTAAGGATTGGAAAATAAAAACAAAGTTATAAAATACCGAACATGTATTTATAAAATACCTACTAGGGTCTACATTGCGAATATTAAAAATACCTACTTAATTATAAGTTATTCATTATAAAACGAACACAAATAATAATTTTATCAGTCAGTAAGCACGAGCGCTTTCAGAAATTAAATGTAAATAAACCTAATTAAACCAACATTAATTAAACGTAGGTTTGTGTCATTATAGTCGCATATTTTATTAACAGACATTTACTCTGTTGTCGGCTCTGTGATCAGTCAGGTGTGATTCTGTCGTGACGGCCAAATCTAATACTAAACCTAAACACAGCACACCTGTCAGTTTATCCTAGAACGCGCGAGCAGGGTCGGACGCTTCGCTTCTCGACGATTACATATTATATGCGGCACTCTGGAATCGACACAAATGAGTAGGTAGTTCTACAAAGACAATTTATATTATTTTTTATTGATTTTGAGTTGTAATAGAAATCACTCGCTGATCAACATACCTACTTTGAAAAAAATATATACTTAATAATACTGAATGAGTACATAACTTTACCTTTAATATATAATATGAGAGTGTCTATAAAGTTGCATAACCTATGAAGTTGCATGACAAACTCGAAAAGTTATAACATTATATCGAAAAGAATACAACAGGACTAAACTAATAAAATAATTGATTAAATTGAACGAGCATTCACAAGTTTACGTGACATGGCATTATGTTCTACAGAGTGACATAGCTCCGGTTTTTTAGTCCAGCTAAATAAGTCTGTAATTGCCTAGCTAGGCCAACTACAGGCAGTGACGGTCTCATAACTTCAGAATACATATCCATTACGAAGACAAAAGACTGTCATACAAACTCAGCGTAACGTAGTAGATACAGTAATGAATACGTAAGTACATTATACACTTTAGAACAGTCTAACTATAGCACGTCATCAACCAACTTAAAACCATTGGAAAAGAGCATGTGCTTATATTTTGTTAGTTAGCTTTACGTAGAGATTGCACATGCGCGATGTGATGTCGACTGATCCTATCGCTCTCATTTCGTTTTTGATAGTTACCAAAGTTGGTAGGTACCAAAAACTACTACTATGACGACATGTAATTCGAGCGAGGCCAAAGAGGACATTATTTTGTTTCAGCCATAAAATTATGCCTATGAATTCAGTTCTTTCAAAAATATAATAATTGAAGTATATTTTGAAGTGGATTGTACAATTCATACATAATTTAGTTATAACTACTTACGTATTTGGAAGACGTATCATATAAAATGTACCGAACTTGTGATTTTCTCAACTTTCCCGCGACAATTATCACCATTGTATTGAACATCTAGTAATAAGTACATACTTCATACTTTGTTCTAAAGAGGTAGTACACCAACTAATATTTACGAACGGTATAGACATTTACTACGACACATTACAACATAATACATAAGAATCCTATAACTATCGCATTATTTAATCGTCAGACATGCTTAAACCTACATAAGTACATTGGCGAAATTCAAAGGATACAGTTGTTTAATTTATTTGTAGGAGTTCAGTAAATCGCTAGTACTTAAATGTTATTGACAGATTTTGAGAAATCACCATAAACATGTTATAATTTTGTTTTACTTTCGAGTTATCGCAAATTAATTTTATGTCACAGAGGCTAGATGTAAGTAGGTACTTAATACGGGGCGGTATACTTAATTCACCTGGGTGCATTAAGTACACTATTAGCAGACTTGATTCACCAAGTCTACTACGTGTGTATGTAGTGTGTAGTCATAGGGGGATGGAGCCTTAATTATTAGAAACAATATCTCTAATCTGTAAAGCCCTACCTATGACTATACGGGTACCTATCGTTTGCTAAGATCTAGGGATGTTTTTTATAATGTTATTATTGGTACCTACCCAAAATAAATTATTGCCCGTTGAGTCAAAAGCATTAGGAACTATAAGGTGGACGTTTACATAAACCATAAACTCCAGCAATGATGAAAATATGGCACAGTTTGAACAATTTTCTACTTACTTGTTATTATTTAGAACACGTTACTTAAGTGAACATAAATATTAAAAAAAAATCACAAAGGAGCGAGTTTGTATTTGCAGTACAGTCGGCAGCATATCAAGTGTGACCACTAGAACTTTACTGCACTGCACCTACAAATCGATCAAAATGATTATCACCAATTTTGACTCACGCACGACTGACTAACCTTCGCACTATAAGTACTCGTAGTTAGTAGATATTATTAGCAAGACGGCAATTCTGAGATTTAAAAAAAACTATTGAGTATGTACGGACAACAGCAGATCAATGGTATCACTTGCAGTAAGATTTCAACTCTTATGCCGCAGATAATAAGAACGGTCCAAAGTGTTACACTTGATCTGCTGTCAGCTGTATGAATAGGATATACATTGTATATCATAGGATATACACCTTTTGGCGGAGTTACGTACATACAGTCGACAGCACATCAACCTAGACAAAACCATTGCAATCTAGGCCATATTATCATCGCGTCAAGTGCCCGTGTATTAAACTTAATGTGCTGTCGACTGTATTTAGTTCATAGCAGGTCATTTTAAACCTACTTAATCTACAGATATGTAAAAGTTACTGCTTTCGAAACACACATACACAAATAACATGCTATTTTTATGAATCTACCTACATACCTCCTTAGATATACCTTTGAGTTTGCAAGGGTGATTTTCACTCACTGTAAATATTTGGAAATTGTTGGCATTACATACATTAAAATTTAAAATTGAGACTTAATTAAAGCGATTTCATGCATTTACTTAACCCTAGAAAATGCAATTTTGTTAATATTAATATCATGTAAAATATAATTATCTACCTACGTAAGTGCCTACTGGAGTCCAACAATAAACCTTAAATAAATATTTGAGGTAAAATCTTTACGCACGTTTATGTAGAGGGCGATGAGTAACGTATTCACAGCTTAATTGCATTTATTTTAAATTAAAGGACTTAGTCGTAAAATAGCCCATACCTATTTAACGGATATACCTATATAGGTATTTTGTAGTTACAAAGAACATTGAAAAATAAATAAATAGTATTTAATGAGCACCGTTTCTAGACGTAATTAAGAACTCATGCACCATTATTTTAGACAATATAGATTTTAATATTGCACTTTTTTATATTGTATCTATCACTCATGTGAGTATTAATCAATATTGAGTAGGTACGTACATACAATACGTGCTTGCCACAGAACAGAGTGAATAAGTAGATTCGCTCAGTGCGTTTGAGCTGAGCCCGAAAAATTGTATTATAAGTTAGGTATGTATAAACATTATCAAATGTGTGTTGGGCAGATGTGTTGCCTCACGAAAAGACTTAACTGGTTAGACCATTTACAACATACGTATATTTATATATAATTATTACATTAAATAGGTAAAGCTCCATGTGGCACTTTATTCATATACCTACAAGATAATTGACATCTCTATAACAACTGTCACGTTTTCGAGATACATAATATGTAGTTAGCATAGGCATCTGCCGTACTTCTTAACAATACCTAAATAAGTATCTTATCTACACAAAAATAGGGTACTTACAGTAAAATAAATTTTATGTATGTAACTGCCTGTTTGCAGGGCTGTTAAGATCATTGGAAGTTCATTTTAAAACAACGATTATTTCAACATTATCAGTTGATTGGTATTGAACTGCCCAAAAGTCATCGATGTCTGCAAACGGTTAGTTATTTTATTACGCCCTATAATCGTCTAATATCGTCTGTTACGATACAATTGTCTATCTCCGGTTCATATCGTTCCACATTAGCGTGTCCGGGTAATGTCGGTCCATTACTATAAATTCATCTGTATGACCCCACTACACATACCTACAGTTTGCAGAAAGTGCAAGTTCGAGTTGAACAATTGTTAATTATTGCATTGTAACACAACTTACACAATCGTTAATCGTATGTCATAGGTATAGGGCCGGGTCGGTATTTCCCGAAGCGGGGGCTTTTGAGGTAAATGTCGAACCCGGGCCGATATAAACCCATTTCAAATAATATATTATCTACCTATAGAAAACAATCCCGTTAAGCCAGGGAAATAAACTGTAATCTAATTCAAATTACTTAAAGTTTTAGTTGGTCCACAAGCACACAACGACATTATTTTAATGTTAAAACCGAATAATAAGTCATTTCATTATTTGAAGTTTCTGTAACACAAAGAAAGATTATAATAATATAATTGCACTCTAAGTGGATACTGTGTGTACACTGTTCAAGATTGCCAAAAAATACTTATTGTTTTCAGTCTTCATTCTCAGTTCTGTCGCTGTAACGTAATACTCATATAGGGAAGGTAAACTGGAGTAATTTCGTCTAAGTATGTATTTAGGATATATACATGCTACGTCAGGTGACTTCACCCAAAAAATGTTATTATAAGTAAAATCACTAACATAGTTGTAAGCAAATTGTTACTAACATATTATGGACTTGTGTCTGAAATAAAGATCATTCATTCACATAGTCATTTCGATATTTAGGTACCTATTTTATTTATTTAGGATCTCCAACAATTTAGACATATTCATTTAGTTAGAGATCTAGTCAAGTTTGCAAAGATCTTGGCTTCAAGTTCTAAAGTTGGTGAACGGTTAATCGTATCACACATCCTCGATAGCGCATGTCTGTGTAGGTATTTACTACATCGACATCGAGTCATTTCGAAAGCCGCTCCATTGGGTTAATTCAATTAACGCTAGTGGTACTAGGTCTGATATCATGGACGTTCAGTTATAGTCACGTTGAAGGCACGTTAGCCCCTCGTCGAGGACCTGCTGTCCACTCCACTCGTTGACGCAGAGGTTTCGAATAGTGGATGTCGCATTGGGTGGGCCGTCGGCCTGTAGAAGTAGTGGATGACATAGAAACAAGCTGCAGTATTGGTCTGATTTTGAGTAATTTGCGACGTCCTTTATTAATTATTATCATCATCATCGTTAGAGTCAAAAATGTTTCGTTTCGACATTCACCTGTTTTATTTTAGTAATATCAAATAATTTTGAATAAAATTGATCGATTTTAACGATGGACTGTATACCTTGTGATGTGTCTTTTTTTCATGAGGCTCAGCCTAGGTATAGTTACTCGTAGTCGTAAAATCGTTACAGCTCAGCTTTCTTTGGTCCCAGTTCAATGGTAGGTACCTACATAACACCAAAAACGTTCTGGGAAAGATTATCTTCATGACTATCGAGTCCTGATCGATATTCACAAAAATAACGTTCAATTTACTCTACATTCGCTATAAGAGATATAGATATTACGAGTTAGGAGCATATTATATTTAATATGTATACTCTACTTGTTTATTCTAATTAAAAAGAGAAGATGTGTTCTTATTCCACTCGAGTTCGTTCTCTTATACACGGTCTGTAGGTACCTACCTACATATACGAGATAAGAAAAAGCCAACTTGAACAGTGTACAGTACAATGAATTAATCAGTCGTTATAGCAACGTGTGTTTATTAACTAAGATCTTCCTTCTAGTGAATCTTATAGGAAGCAGTCGTCGTTTCTTCTTTGCCCCGAGTGCCCCGAGTTGTTGCAGGAGGATCTTGGCCTCGGCTAATGTTGCTGCGTCGGCGCCGTCCTCGAATCCCGAGACGAATCCGCTCTCAGGTCGCGATAGAGCCGGGGTATTCGTGGGCAGTAGCGAAAACCATCGGTCTATCTTTGCTTTCGAAGACAACTGTCACAAAAATATATATTTAAAAAACAACATACATTCCACATAATATATTTACCTTTCATTAATAAAAGATAAATATATTTTATTCCAAATTATCAGATTTAAATCTTTTAAAATATAATCGCTTAGGCTTATTATAGTATCATCATGATCATCTAATTATATATAGCACACTATAATGTTCTTATGCCTAGATATTAAAATCGATATCAGGTATCGATAGTCGGTACTAGATATGTGAGTCTTCTAACATTTAAAAAAGATTATAATGAGCCCCCACTCTAAGATGTCCAAATTGAAACCTACTTCATAGTACGGTGGAACACAGAGAAAGGTGTGCAGGAGAGTTTTTAAGGTTGAGATTATCTCAAAAACTACTTGACCTATTACAAAAATTCTTTCACTGTTTGGTAGATAAAAGTTAAAACTATGTAACTGTAAAAGAATTATTAAATTCGGTTTAGTAGTTTTTGAGAGAATTTCAACCTTATTTAGGTCCCCTGTATACTTATCTCTGTCTTCGACTGTACATATGTATACCACTTCCTATACCATTGTTGTGCAATAGAGGAAAAATGCCTCTGTAGAAATTTTCTGCCAGCATGCCGCATATCTCAGGGAATGTCAATTACTTCCTCCTACGATATCGAGAACTTGGGAGTATTTTATTAAGTTTTAACGGTAGGTATGGAATTACGTGACCGGGCTTCATAATTTCAATGGTATTTTAATTAAACGTCTACGAAGTAAGAACTTTCGGCTATATAGTTAAAAATGTACAGAAATTCCGAGAAATAGGTTCACGTAGGGTTTTATTGTCATCCTAATTCAATGTAATATACTCGTACCTAGGCACATTCTGAACGTCCCAGAAAATAACCGCCAGGTAGCGCAAGAAAGAAGAGGCAATCGCCAGTACTCCGTGGGCCAACCTTATAAAGCAACCGGCGGGCGAAACCGGGTTATGTCCTTACCCAAATGACAATGCCAGATTCTGCCCCACCATCAACCGCAAGTTGTACAAGATAACGATAATAAATATAAAAATATCTCCGTTTTTTATTAAAATTATTGGTTTAAAATAAAGTTTTGTACAAGTTTCGATTCGAAAAATACAGTTTACTTAAGAATTCAGAAAATAGTAAGAAATCGAAGCGAATTATTCATTGTGTGGCGTGCGTATATCGGAACGCTCGCCTCTATGGCAACTTGGTAACCATGGGGATTATTATTGTTATCGTCAAGGGAATGACACAATGTTTTCTTCGCATTTTATTCAATATAATATTTGACCTAATTTGATCTGGTTTCACTTGGAATCTTCATGTGGAGGACCAGGTAGCTGGTCCCCAAAATTGTTTTTGTTATTTTTCTATAGGAGTTGCGAGAGTAGTAGAAAATGATACTGATTATGATTATGCAATATGAAACCTGTCACCAACAAAATGATAGGTTCAGCTTAAATGGTCACGTAGTTTTGTAGGTCCATTGAAAGCTGGCAATGTCTTTTGTCTTTACAAAGATTAATAAATAAAAAAGATACTAAATCAATCACTCCTCCACATGTGACTTTACAACCTCTGGATTGACAAATGAAATGAAATTTTTTATTAAGGGAATTATCAATATTATTATAATTAGTATAATATTCTCATTATTTAAATGACATATATATAGATATATACTTGCATACCTTGTCAATGTTCGCTGTAGATTAGCGTTTCGGTTTTCGTGAGATTCAGGTCAAAGGTAGGTACAGACTAAAGCACATCAATCCATACAAAACCATTGCAATCTACGCCGTTTTGCCGTGGCGTAGAGCGCCCGTATGTTGATGTGCTGTCGACGTCGACTCTACAATAATCTGTACGGGTCTTGTTACTTTGGCGCCGCCTCTTGTAACACTTTTAATTAGATTGACTGGTAGAGACCCCATTATTGGATGATGTCACCAATTTGTCTCTATTTGTTTCGTTTTAGAGCTAGTAGAGCAGGGACGAAGAACATGATAACAATACATGTATACCATAGATGGCACGTGGCGGCGGGGAATTAAGATTAAATTCTGAGTTGGTGATTACTTCACTCGTAGGTATCATCATTTCTTATTATTTAAAGCTGACGGACACGTCAATGCGACGAAGAAACCTGTGCGATATTGATAGGCAATTAAAAACAACATGACTATATTTTTTTTGTTAATTAATTCTTAGCTATGTGGGTAACGTATAACGTCTTTAATTGTAAGTACAAGTTTAGTATACTTACAGTGCATTCACAATCAGTCAAAATGTTGGCTTTTCTTGCGTGGAATGTCGTTTGTTAGAACTAGTTACAACAATCGCGGTGTTGTCTTTGATTATGAATGCACCATTTTAAATAAATTTGTTATCTACGTTGTAAGTTAACAACAGTTGTTATTTTTACGCAAACTATAGATTTTATCTATAGATTGGCCCTGGCAACGTACAATGGACGCACGTCTCACGCCTACTGACCTGACCAGATGGAGGGATGACCTTCGCAAGGTGGCTGGCAGAGACTGGACTGCAAAAGGCCGAGATTGGGTTGAGTGGCGTGCTTTGGGAGAGGCCTACGTCGAAAAGTGCATCTCTTATTATGATTATAGATTGTTTTACTGCAACTTTTGTTTGATTACCATCAATATCGAACTTCAAGGCGCCTTGCGATAACAATATGTGTTGTGCGACAGTCTTCCGTCCTCCTTACATGTAAAGCTACGAAGTTAAATTCTTCAGGAACCATATTTTATTAAGCTTTTGTTTATCTAAAGTTTAAAACCTCGGAGGACTTATTAATTACCCACGGAATGTACTCAACTGAATTATGATGCAGGTATATAATAGTTTAAAATCTCTTTTGATTGGTTAGTATCAATCTTTGTATCATAATTTTTTTTAGGAAGGTGGTATTAAAAACCGAACACCCGTTGTGTTTTATTATAAAATATAAGTTTCCAAATTCTATAAGATGACACGTTGTTGTTACATATAAAACGCATCATCAAACCTGTAGTAGTGCATTTGCTCTACTTCTAAGTTCTATGATTACTTAAAGGATTGAAATCTTTGGGAAATAAAGAAATACTTCAATCTTTATTATTTCTTCTTCGTTACTTTACAGCCGACAACACACCAACCTACACAAATCCACCGTAAACTGGCCCATATTACCGTCGTATACGTGCCTGTGTTGACGTGCTTTCGACTGTACCATAAAAACTAAGTACCTATCTACTTAACCCCATGATAGAATCGCAACTACACTTGCGATACTAGCTCGCAAGTATCCGGATCAGCCCTTCTAATACTCTCAAAACGATGAAATGATATCATGATATGGCGTGCTGAAGAGAGACGCCGCTATACCAACGCGAAAGCACTGTTCCTGTCACGCACGCCATTTCATTGATATAATTTCATTGTTTTGAGAACAGTAATAGGTACGGACAACAGCATATCAATGGATAGTACTTGCAGTACGAATTCAACTTATATGACGCAGATAATAAGAACGGTCCAAAGTGTTATACTTGATCTGCTGTTAGCTGTACCTAAGCAAGACGTACTTTTATAATTAACAATGTTTCAAAGAGTCCTTACGATTTTAATTTACGAACCAAAATGTGCGTTGGTAAATTAAATATAATAAAGTTGCCAACCTATACTAACAGAATTTATGAAAAAAAAATCCTATTTTATTTACTCTTCTGAGCTCTGTTTGCCGGTTGATGTTTTTGAAGGTTGGCTTCAAATTTACTTTGATGGCTTTATGTCTTGGAAAACATATTTAATTACAATGGCGTTTCCCGCCAGATTATCATCATTAGTTTACGTGAAGATTTCTTTGTAGAGTCTTGTTTTCAGAACCCTATTAATTACTAGCATTTTATGTAATTATTCGAGCGATCGATGGCATTAACTGGCAAGTATTTGGGGTAAAATAATACTACAACATACATTACACCGATTTCTATTTATTTCCAGTTATTTTATTTGTCTGCATTATAGTTGGTTACATATATACTATTGCTACTGATCAATATTACGTTTTTAAATATTAATGTAAATATGTAGTAAGGAGTAGAATTAGCATGGGTGTCTACGAATATAGGGATCAGTCCTCCAATGTCAAAATCCCAGAATGACCAAGTCCCAAATTGACCATTTCCCAAACTGTTCTAATTCCCAGATTGACCAATTCCCAAAATGATCAATTTGACGCTTACACTAGCTGTCGCCCACGGGAACATAATATTTTCTCGGGATACAGAAAAGTAGCCTCCTTAAAACATCTGCTATCTGCCGGTGAAAGTCCCATCAAAATCGGTATAGCTATTTCGTAGATTAACCGGAACAAACAGACAGAGCGGTTGGTATATATACCGTTGGACATTTTGGGAGTTAGACATTTTGGGATTTGGACCAACTTTTCGACAAATTTGGACATTCTGGGACTGATCCTAATGAAAGAGGTGTCTCATAATTTACGTCTAAATATACATTCACTGTGTCAGTATTTTTTCTACATATTATGTGTGTCTATTATTGTTATACATTTCTTTGATTTGCAACTCCTTCAAGCGATATCTACCTGCTCCGTATTCGTCTAAGAGTCTAACACCCTGCACGCTAGGGGCTGTCTCATTCATGGCTGCGGGCTTTTCCCATATGCAGCATGCAGCCAATTCAATTTGTAACAAAAATAGGACAAAATCTTTGGAATCACATGATTTATAATATATTATATCGTATATATTATGTATCTAGAATCTTGGTTTAATTTGGAAAAGAACCGAGACTGAATATAATTCCTTGCATTATATGCAAAAATATGCGTTTTATGCATGCGCATTGAAACCATTTACCACAGATATTATTACCACACATTTCACGACAGATATAATTTGTCATAGACGTCGCAAAAAGTAACAGAATGTGGCCACCGGTTTATTATACTAACTTATACATAGAACGAACAAGTAAACGTAAGAACACCAAGTCGTTTCATTTCACAATGTCTATCTACACATACACTAATATAATATCTAAATATATATTGAGCTACAAGCCTTCCTTTTGCATTTTATTTGTGGCTTTTTATAAAGAGCAAAGTATTCAAATATGTGAAACACTTGCTACATGCTCAAAAAATAATACAAATGTGTAAGTCATATATTTTTACTAATACTAATTACATATTATAATATGTAACCAGGTGTAACAAGGTATGATATATTCGCTAAAATTAGCTCATGTCTTGGCATAATCATGGAAAGTCTATTTATTTAACCTGGCTAACTTACGACTGCACTACTAGTCGGTTCCTATGGTAATAATACTTACTTCCTAAAAAGCTCAGAAGGCAAGTAACTATTTGGTTGGTAAAGTCAATAATTCTAATAAGATTTACTATCTACCACTTATTTTCTACATACGCAAACAAATATAACATCCGAAGTACTACAAACTCAGTGCAGTTAGGTAGACAAGGTATGTATTACAATATCATAAAACATTTGAAATGATAGAGTTGCTTACTTATAATTAGTTCTGTTATAAACTGGTAATAAATGATTTTTAAATTCGAGTTACAGTTAAATTGCCTTTTGCCTTTTCTTTAAAAAATACTACTAAAGTACCTAAAGTAGGTAAACAAAATGTAATCGGGGGGAAGCCAATATAGCCGCACGTTTAATTGTTACGCGGTTATAGCCATAACATAAAGCTAGTTTATCCTCACTTCACTTCTCTTAAACCGTGTTTTATCACTTCTAAACTTTGTTAAAAAACTTGAACTTAGAAAGGGAAGCTTAAATCGTGCAATAACTTTAAAATAACGTTGATGGCTAACCGTGTTCTCTTTTTTATTGTGTATTGGAAGATAGCAAGACCTTAATAGTCATGGATATGTCTCATAAAACTACGCTTCTCAATTCGATATGATAAAAGATATGATGTCGTATATTTCCCAATATTATGTACAATAATAATAGGTAACTACATTCCAATTTCACGTAAGTAGGAAAATATGATATGTAAATAATATTTTATAGATTTTCCTATCCTAATAAAATGTTCAATAATTGATTTGGCTCGAAATTTGGCACATTTATAATATAGTCTCAATCTTTAAACTTGAATAATATTTGCATATTTTAGGTATAATATAAATAATAATTAGACATAGCAAGAGTATGTATCTAGGTACATATTAAAATACTATTCGTTTGATAACAATTAACGTACCTACCTTGCTAAATAAATTCATACATAGAATTGTCTATTTAATAGACTAGTTTTTTAGCGAACAATCAAGCTATGTTTTTTTCTAAACATTGTAAATATCTTATGGAGATGTATAATTGTGGGTATAGCCAACTATCTACTTTTTAACAATAAAATTGTCTATTTTTATTTAAATATACGACAATTAGAATGTTTATACCACAGAAAAACCATAGATACGTAAAATGCAACTCCCTTATTAATTTGCTTTTAAATTAGCTAAATAGGATTCCGCCTACTTCGTGGTATGCCGCGTCCATTGCGAACGCAATGCAGTCATCATTTCGCTGCGATTCGGAACTTTCTCACTGGTGGTTCGAGTGATTGGACCAGCGGGAGTTTGAAAGCGGTCCGGACCAGGAACTTTCAGAGTCATCCCAGATGCAGCTTGACTCTCTGTCTGCACCACCGCAACATCTGAAGAGCTGCCCGATGGACTAACTGGAACTATGAGCCTCACACGGCCATCTTCGCCAGTAGCCTTCAATGTACCATTATGCGATAGCGGCATTATAAATGGTACTCCGTCATCTGAACTAAATGAATCGGGGGTTGAATCCTTCGATGTGGTGGCTTGACTATTGCTACATAAAGATTTTTCAGATTGCCCAACACTCATCGGTTGAGTAACGCTGATCTCCTCAGCAGAACTCAATATTTCCTTATAAGCTTGATGTTTCGTTAAACTTGCCAGATCAGTGTTGCTGAAGTGATTCGTTAGTGGTGGTATATTAGGAAACGCATTAGTGTTCTGAAAATATTGTTGATTGTTAGTTGCTGCTACATTAGGTTTGTCAGCTCCGTTTTCGAATGATATATTTTGAAACTTCGATATCAGATAATTTTGTATTTGTTCATTTGACATTCCTCCGAACGTCGGCGCTGAAGTAGGCCCATTGACGGGTGTGCCGGGTATATTCGGAGACACGCAAAAGGGTGACAGTCTGACATTATTGTTCTCCATGTTCTGCGCGACTTGAGTGCCTTGGGAAATTAAATTGATTAGCGAGCCTGCTTGGGATTGTTGCCTGTTGCCGTTGCATCTGGCGAAGTTTTCAGTCTTGATAGCGTCGCCGACTCCTCCCTCGATAAGACTCTGAATCCGGCAGCATTGAAACAATTTTATTGAGCATTATATTAGATTAGAATAACAAATTATAATTGAAGTGATGTTAAAATTGAAATCAACAGTCACATTCCATAAGCTTCACAATATTAAGTTGCACGGCATTTATCCCTTACGGGATGCTACACACAGATTCTGTCAGGATCTTTAGCATACTGATAGAATTCACCTTATTATATTACTAAGCACACTTTCATGCGCGACATATACATACATGCGGATTTGATTTTAATATTATGTGGCTATTATCGTCCTAATATTATAAACGTGAAAGTTTGTATGGATGGATGGATGTTTGTTGCTCGTTCACGCAAAAACTACTGAATGGATTTTAATGAAACTTTACTATATAGCTCATACGTCAGCATAACACATAGGCTATAATTTATAATCCTGCGCAGACGAAGTCGCGAGAAGCAGCTAGCTAGCTAGCATTGATATATATTGATGTGGATTCAAATATTTTTTTATCTGTAGGTACTCATTAAGGATAGGTATTTTAAATTTATTTAGACTTATTGTGAAAAGTTTGTTTTAAATATCGTCATAATATTAGGTAGAAGAGTCCATGACAAATCTATATTTACAACAATATCGTTATTTCATGATTGATACATGAAACATTTGCTAGGTTGAAATAGCCCACCACTACACTAGTTGCCACTAGGTAGATCTGCTTTGTATTGATTAAAAATCCATTATTTCAATACTAGGTGCAATCAACTCTCACATCGAAATAAGCACATTCTAACTTTCATAGTACGAGTACCTACACCAAAACATATAATAAATGTAAGTGTGTAAGGTGGTACCTACTTATCAAAGTGTCAACAGCAGACGTTGGTATATAAATCTAAGGTAGCCATAAGACAGATAGCAAACCCATAAATTCGTTCAAATGTTGAATATAACGTTCTAAATTAACTTTATACGATCACAAGCAGATACTTATATAAATTATGATTAATGACTATTCTAACCTAATGTCTAATCAAAAACTACAGAATCAAACAAATAACTATGTATAATAAAACTTATAAATGGATTAAAGCAAAAAAAAACATGTAAGTACTTACTTATCTAATTATAACTAGTGACATGAGTATAGCGTGGAACAAAATGCAGCAAATAAAATAACTTGCGAATATAATAGTCAAATCTTATAGAAAGTAAGTATATATGGAAGACGGTATAGGTACAGAGTAGATATACCATATACCTATTATGGTTATGGTAATTTTTTGTCCCAGGTTTACAAGTACCTACCTACTCGTATGTGGTTACGAATCGACATTTACAATCCACGGGGGAAATTTGGGTCCACTGTTATCAATCGGGGGTAAAATTAATTGCACCTAACTCGGGGCTGGAATAATTTTATCATTTTTTGACATTTATTATGTAACATAGGTAGTAGATCTACCTGTTATCAACCTTCATTTTGACATAACGAGAATATTAAGTGATGACAAGGGAAATTGCTGAGATAAACGACCCTGTATGCCCCTGATATAGTTTTCTAACAGTGTTCCCAATCATATTTTCTGTAGGTACATCTGGCAAGTGATAATAAAAGCGAGCGCGATATGATAGTTCTCTGAGATATGAGACATGCGTGCCGGGACGTGCCTTATTTTGCAACACAAAACATATATCCTTAGTAGTAGATACAAGTAAGGCAAAAATCTAACTCGTGTATGATATTCTCGTAAATTATCAGACTTTATCTTGGTATTTCATTTCAACGATGTACAAAAACAACAAATACTTACCCGATAATAAAAATATTTTTTGCGAAATATATGCCATAAATTGACTGATAATCTCGGAGGATTCATAAAGGGCAGTTAAAACCGGTGAAACATAAAAGTAATATTTGTCATTAAAGTAATAAGTAACACACTCGACACTCGTATATTTAATAAATAAATCATTGTCAACATCGTGATTTTTCTGGCAACGGAATTTAATCTGGCAATGATCAGTGACGCAGTCCGACGTTTGCTTCGACTTGAATCTAAATGCGCCAGCACCAGCAGTGTCGTCAAACAATCCATATTATATCGATATGTTATTAAATGCCCCCAAATCAAGGCCCCTAGCCAAGGGGAATTGACTTTCGTTAAAGCTAGTATAATAGTAATAAAAATGTATGGGATTGACATTTGCTTTTTCGCTAGAATTTGCTAATCCCAAATTTTCCTAGTAATCCCATAATCTACTAGCGTTAACGAAAGTCAATTCCCTTGGCTAGGAGGGCTGTTATACTATCGATTGTAGATACAACATTATCAGTACTGGCGCATGCATGGGGCAACTTAGAGGGACCCAGCAGCAGTACGGTCTAATACAAAGAAAAGTAGAGTTATTAAGATTGAGATTTTCTTAAAAAGTAATAGACAGATTTTTTTTAAATTCTTATATTTTATAGTCTGCGGTCTAAGCTATTGAAAAAAATTCAACTTTAAGGGGAAAAACATACAGGGGATACTTTTATCTGTTTTCTTCACAAGTCGTTAAGACATTTACAATGTAAGTGTTTTTATAGCTTTATTTGCAACGAAAATGTGAACAAATGTAACAGGGGTGAACCTATATACTTTTGTATCCTTCTTACTGTATTCACAACAATGCTTACAAGTTTAAACGCATGTATTCCACAATCATTTAATATCAAAGGGCGGATTTTCAGATCGATGGATTAGAGCTTCAATAACTTAAGTCTTTAGCTTCGCGTACTGCTGCCGCTATTCAAGGGTGACCATGAATTATATAAAAGCTGTTTGCAGCTTATTCCATTCCTTACCTGCTCTGTAAAAACTTCAACTAGGCAGGTACCTACATCAATTTATACAAAATATTGTGATGTTGTAGTATATTATAAATGATATACTACAACATCACAATTAGCCTTTTGCACATAGAGAGTGGACTTTACTGGAAGTTATTACATTTTTCAGAGGAATGATGTAACCTGTTAACTTATTTTATATGAATTTAGGTTACATAATATATTAGCCTGCATTGCGATGTTATAAAAATGTTAGAAAACCTCAAATAGTAAGTACTTGTGCATTACGACTTATTCAAATGACGGCGTAGCAATTAATTTCCAAAAAAAATAGTCTGTATGAAGTTGAATACGTTTTTCATTGATTCTATTTTTACTTAGTTGACTTCAAAATAAATCTTTGGTTAAACAGTGACGTCGTTATTCCCTTTTTTTATTTACTATTTAAGGTTTTCACCTCCGCTCCGACGTATTTTTCATTGAGTGAGGTTTAAAGTATAAACAAAACGTCTAAACACACAATAAAATCACATCACATCTATCAAAATAATTAAGTAAAACAATGCAGGCATAGAAAATACTTCAATAACATACCTGAGGCAACAGTGTTAACTGTTGAGCGCTGATCGGCCGAGATGATCCACGCTCTCTTTCTTGCAAATGCGCCACGAGCGCAGCAATGTGCTCCAACAACTCCTTATTATGGACCAACAATTGGTGGGTGCGGGCCTATAATAAAATAAGTCCGTCTACAATACCTACAAAATACCATAAACAAAAAAAAATATCAAACTAAGGTGTATTATTGTAGAATACGTCATGTATTGATCGATTGACGACGTAGGTTCAATCTATCTATGATAATAAAACCTACCTACTTGAATTTATCTTAAATAACGTCAAGAAAAGATTAGGAAGTCTTTAAAATAAAATAATGTGTAGTCACAATGCTGAAGATGTCATAGCGTGACAATACTGTTTTCTAATTGTGATATATACGAGTACCTACTTACTAAATTTTATTATACCTATATCACAATTAGAACCTTCAAGGATTTCATTGTTTTGAAATGGAAAATGTAAACTTTATTAAACGTAACGAAAAAGGGAACCGTCAATGCTCCAGAGATTTTTGAATCGTTCATTTGGCCAGACTGTAATAAAAAGTTGAGCAGCCTTTATTTTGGTAAAATTTAGTTTTCATTCGTAAGTAAGCAAAACTTATGTGGTGTTTTCTAGATTCCTCACCTGCGCCTCGCATCGCGCGGATTGTTCTGCTGCTAATTGGTCTCGCAACAAGAGCAGCTGCGCGACCGCGGCACGGGTTTGTTGCGCCTGCTGTTCCAGCCGTTCGTGCAACAGTTGCAGCTGGTGTTGCGCGCTCAGGGGAGTAGTTGCGTCGTCAGCATTGCTAGTCATCTCCACTTTGGTGACGCACTCGGGAAGATCGGGAAGGTTGATGCTCGGTGCAGGCGTTATGCGCTGAAATTTTACGATTTGTTGAATGGTTGGCAGTCGGATGCGCATATAAGGTGATGGTTAATACGCCTATAATAACATTGGATACAAAAACTTACAATACCTAATTGTAATTTACAATATTATTCAACAAGGGAAATTAATACTGCGACCGCATTTCCGCTCTCGGTAGGTAACAGCTTCCATGGAACGAAATGGATCTGTCAAATAACGAGAAATGGTTGGTCGGTACATCTGGCCCGACTTCGGCGGTCGTTTGCATTCACCGAAACTTTTCTTGAATTTCCTGTCTGTTGAATTTTCCCGGAAGTCATTATGCAAAGCGCCAGCGGAACGATGCTAAGTTTACTTAGTTTGAAATCGTGGCATACTGTATAGTGTGTTTGGAAACTACTTAAACCGCCAGAGGTGTTTAGTTTCTAAGTATTCGCTAAAAGCATTGACGGTAAATGCATCATCAATTCTTTGCTACAAAGTTTATACGATTCCTACGGAAGTTATTAGATGGTTTGCGGATGGTTTACAAAAATAATATTCTCCATTATCATAGCCAGGGGCCATAGCCATTCCATTTTGGTTTTCGATTAATATTCATGTTTATACCTCTAAATAAATGTCTCCAAGATGTTTACACGATACCTACAAAAATAAATTCTTTATTTACCCGTTTCAGCAAAGGTAAATACTGAGACTGCTGATGGAAAATATTTGGCAAAGTTAATTATTGTTCCTGGACGTGGTGTTCAAGTTCAAAGAAACCTCGTATTTCAACGGCACAATAGAAAACATCGCTTGGAAATAGATTGCAAGTGTTGATCAATATTTCTCATTGTTTTCGTTTCATTTCCCCGCTACCCGAGAAAGAAAATGCTGGTACAAATATTACATCTAGATAGGTTACTTGTTGTAAGATGAAGAAAACAGTTTCCAAACAATTATTCAGGCAATACAGACGCCACAATAGGTAATAGTTACAAATAGCTAGGGTGCGGCGTATATTTAATATAGTTACTACCACTTTTATTTAATATGAATAAAAACAGTGGTGTATAAATTACAATAGATATACAATTTTAGAAACATTATCGTAAAGCGTATCGAAATTTTATCTTAAGTTTCACCACATATGTCAATGTGTCAAAGTGTGTCGTACACTCATCCCTATAAACATACTTAATTCGGTTGTTGATCAGATTTTGTGGTTTATCTATTTTCAAAGTCTTCACTATAGTTCAACCAGCACAAAGCTGATATCTGGTGTATGATTTACAATCAATATAAACTAGTGAAATAGTGAATCTATTTTGTATCCAGCGATAAAGAGATTTGCGCTATTTTTTCTCCTGAATAAACTGTTAATCTCGTCCACCTATGTTTTACGTCCGCACCAGCTCTACGTTACGTGGTTTACGTACGGAGTTTAATGAAAATGTTGGAACAAAATAATTTACTAAAATTATAATTGAAAAGCTTTTAAAGCTTTCATTTTAAAACCCGGTATAGTTTGCATCCCGGTCTTTTTAACATTTGTTTTACAAACCTGATATGTACGTACGTACAACCTGTATATGTAACAGCAACTTTTCGAATTACGCGATTTTTTTTTGTTACCTTTTCATACATTTTTTTACTGATCAGCTGATTAATGTTCAGATATTAATTTATTTTTATTCCAAAAGTCGTAGGTAGAACAAATATTTTTCAGTTACAGATACTGAACACTCTCCATTCGGCTTACTATATTTTCCCTTTCCATTACAACCTGTAGAATATGAAGGTAAATGCAAGTCATATTCGCGTGCCGATGATATTATTATGGCTTTGATTTATTATTACGATTCTTGGATCCAACGTGGGAGGGCGATTATTATGAGTGAACACTATTTTCGGGACTGGATAATATTGTTTCTATATTTATCAGGTTGATCCACATAAAGGTCGGGTGTTGCATAAGTTTATGCGAATATGTGAAAAGTTGGCAAATAGTTTGGTCGCAGTATCGTAGCTCAAAGTTAGAGTTCCGGTTAGAATTCTAAGTGAATATAATATGATGAAGATAACGTATAAAATAGTAAACGCTAGTTGACGCTAGGCGAGAAATATTTTTAAGCAGTTCGCCATTCTGTTCTTAGTTTTTTAATTATTCTAAAGTTCTTATTAAAATCATAAAAAGCACCAAAGTAATCCACTATAAGTAGGTAATTAATGTGCGGTGGTGCAATGCTTACCAGAGGCAATTTATTGCCATTTTTCCTCGGCGGTGGTGGCAACAGTTCCAAGTGCTTAGGCCTGGTATGGTCCTCGGATTCTTCGGCATCTTCCTTCGCAACTAACTTCGACGATGACGCTGCACCCGACTCTGAGGCACCGCAATCTGATGCAGCTTCTGCCGATTATATAGCGGTTACGTCTAATTGAGATATGGGATATACAAAATAACTGATCTGAGGGATATACCTATACGCAAAAAGGAGGTAATTAATTAGGACCCATCGTTATTTAGCAAATAATTTTTAAAGCTTCAACCACCAGTACAAAATATCATTGCACCTTTGCATATTATACCATCCTACAACTAGGCATACCTACAATGGAAAGCAGACCGACTGTTTTGTCGTACCAAATTATAATGATACAAATGGGAGTTAATGCGAGTTAAGTAGTTTTCAACGATGACGTATTATTATTACCGAAACTGAAGAAGGAAATAGGTCGTTTAACGTTTCAGGCAACGCAGTCAGGTGTGTTTGTATACTCAATTACTCACGCAGTTGACATTGGCAAAGAAGTGTTATGTAAATTATGGCTATAAAATTATGACGTTGTTGTTAAAACAGCTGTGATCCGTTGCGTCGGATGTCATAAAATGGTACATAAAAGCTAATTATAAGCCCCAAACACAACGTGAAAGCGAGAAATAGATGTTAGGTAAGATGTGAAGTTTAACATAAACACCTTAAGGTTGAAGACGTGCGTTCCTAAGTAAAATATTAACACGGTACATGAGGAAAAGTGATTTATATTTTAATCAAAAGTTGCTCACGATCATAATTAGCTATAGGTAGAAGCACATGTACCTACCTATATTACAAAAACTAGACTTAAGATTAAGAACCTTCCATGAGCCAACTAGCGCCGCCAATCTTAAAAAAATAATATCTTGTAATATACTCAATTTCATTAAAAAAGCTATTTACAAAATGTTTATTAATATAAATACAATTTTTAAAATGCTTATTTATAACGTGATTCAATTTCGGTAAGTTGTAGTTCGCATAATTGCTAAAAACGGCCGTTTTTGGCACATTTGTGAACTACAACTTAGCTTGTCGCAATTATGCCATGTATTGTATATTGAAAAATAGTATTCATCCTAATAAACATTTTGTAAATAGCTTTTTTAATAAAATTGATTAAATTGGAAGATATTATTTTTTCAACATTGGCGGCGCTAGTTGGCTCATGGAAGGCCCTTAAGTAATTTAAATTTTTTCTTCAATCGGTCCGTTACTACGTGTTTTGTGACGACATTAAAACAAAAATATTACCTGTTACGATGAATTTCTGAAAATGAGCACTCGAGGTTGGTTCAAAGTTAAAGGAAAATTACCCCGGGGTTAAAAGTGCCTTCTGAAGGAGAAAATTTGCGACAGCTTTTCGGAAATAACAAAAAACTCCCTTCCGATGTTTTTATCGTCGTTTTGCCAAAATACGAGTATTACAATTATAAGTATTTTATTTGTGTGAAATTTTAGTACCTGTGTTACGATGTTATCTCACGTATGGTACAGTCGACAGCAGATCAATGGTAACACTATTTACTTTTGACAGTTCTTATTATTTGCGTCGTAAGACTTGAAATCGTACTGCAAGTGTTACCATTGATCTGCTGTCGACTGTACCTCGTCTGGACTTTACTGATCTGAGGAATGGATATTATTGGTTTGGAGTTACATTATTATAAAATATACTTCACATCTGTTGCAATCATCTATTCACCAAAAAATACTTTACTTACTGCTGAAATATTTTCATCGATACGAATAGGTTGGTAAGCACCTACGAAAATGTTTATTGACAATACAATCCGTCTGCCTTCGTCATTCGTTTTATGCTAAATCTTATTCCATAGTAAACAGACGTTATATTCAAATATTGGGTATCTTTTGTGAAGTGTAACGTATTGTAGTGACATATTTTCAATCGGATTTCGCTCTATGTAGGCTAGAAAAACATTACATTCGCATTTCGTAGTATTGTTTTCACATTTACATAAAACAAAATATTTCGCAAGCAGATCATGAAATGAACAGCGCTGGGGACAATCTGTCACAAGCAGTTAGATTCGTAGGTATCTAATTAAAACAGAACTTAGGAGGGTCATTCGGACGAGACATTATAATTGGATTGTCAGTCAATACTTTGGTACGCATTCCATCTTGATTTAGTCGCTTCCCCGAATTCAGAACAAAGGAAATGCAGATTAGTTACAAACAATTGATTGGCAAAATACAAAGAACTTTATCACAACCAAATTTGTTCCGAATTGGTCAAGTGAATTGTGATATTATGATCAATTCAAAATAAAGCACTTTGGTAGCCATAACACGACAGTGGAGTCAGTGAGATTGGGAGTTGAGGTACCTACCTACCTATATAAGTATCTAACTGTTGTCATATTGCATTTAAAGAGAAATGGTATGTTTCTATTATATTTGATATGTGATGCCGATATTTGAGTTATCGATAGGTATGTATGACAGTCAGTCAGCTCTGACCATACAAACTATGGATAGTACAAAGTTAACCACGGTCCCGAGTCTCCGGCGTCCCTTCAATGGGACAGGGGTGCGAAGAATCCCCGTAGGCCAACACAAACAAAGCTCCGCAATATAAGAGAGTGGACAGCGATAGCCAGCGTCGAAGAGCTTTTCCGACTGGCTCAAGACAGAGGGAGATATGCGGAGCTGACGGCCAGCCTTCATTAGTGGAGAGGCACTGCAAGAAGAAGATGTATGACACTGATTTTATGATAAAAAATAAATGATAACATTGTCAGACCTTTGGAGGGTGGTGCATCACTGGCTTGGTCCGTTAGTGCCTGGTCGTCGACTGCTGATGATGTAGAGGCCACTGGTTGCGATGCAGAGTTGATTTGCATTTTATGGCACACTTCGAATGCTTGTCCCACTGTGCGTACGATTCTCATTGCTTGACTCTGTGGAAAGAGATGTAGGAGTAAAGATAGTATCTACAAGAACTTTGACCTGCAAAAATATTGTTAAAGTATTAAAAAATCGAGGTAAGTATTCCGTAGTAAACCTACTTGATAAAGATACTGTAGTGCTGATCTGATATTAAAATCTGTTTGATATAAGTACTTTTCAAAAGATACGATGATAAATTAATTGCATAAAACCGCTTAGCTATTCTACATTGTACCTATATTGAATATTCTCCTTTTGACTATCTGCAGTACCTAGTACCGGTATTTATTAAGAATATTTAAAATCAAAATATTTTGAAGCATTTCAGGTAGTCGTAAATCTAGAGCGCTTTTTTCGAGCTGCATGACCGAAAGCTTATCAACGACAACAAAGAGAACGATTGTATTTTCAAAGCTAAGCAGAAAAAACCGCGATATCATTGAAATAACAACACAATGGGAATAAAGGGTGCTACGAAAATGAGTGATATTTTATAAAGGGAAGATAAACAGGGCGCGACGCGAGCGTGGGAGATGACATGTGTTTAATTAATGTTCTCTCATTCACTCTGCGTAACGGATGGAAAGGAGATTGTCTAAAACGGTATGTTCAAGCCGAATCAACGAAGGGCTAGAACCGAAGTTATAACAACCGAAATAACCAAGTATTCCAAATTATGGATAACTATACTAAATGGTTATTTATTCATGTCAATAATATACAGTACATAAATTTATCCTAAATACCTACATTTATAACAGTTTATACATAATATATTATTACGAAAAATGCCCCTAAAGCATACTTACAAAAGGTATAACAACAGATCAATGGTAACGCTTGCAGTACGATTTTAAATCTTACGACGCCGATAATAAGAACGGTCCAAAGTGTTACACTTGACCTGCTGTTAGCTGTACGGAGATACGTTTTGTATTTTTTTTAATTCTACCATGATTTTTATTTAAATATTTTAACATAAGGACTGCGTTTGGCAATAAAGTTGGCGAGCTGCCATTATACCAGGCAGATAAATCCAGTAAAATGCATTGCATTTTAAGAGAAAGTGACATATTGGGACGTATATTGAATGCTACAAATTATAATTGGCCCGGACAATATTGTATCTAGGTATCGAAAATTTAACGACTGGCGATGCATTGGAAAATATATTGGGTTAGTGGCGATTAGACCGTTCTCCCGTTCTCTTAGGATGGTCACATACCTAAGGTTTTAAACCTTGCAAAAACCAATAAACCCAAAAATTTTGTCGGTACATGTGCCGAACACCCTGTATATATTATAGATGTTGCGATTTTTATAAAGTAATTTTTTTCTTTCCAAATAAAAATTGATTGACCAATGAATGGTTTAAAATTTTTGTCCCTGACTGTACCTACTGGTAAAAACTATTCGGGTGGAAACGGAAACGGGTCGAAACGCCACTAACCCAATAATATGTTATGAATTCGTCTGTTTATTAAACTAAATACTTTAAATGAAAAACGGTCAGTATAAATTCATTTTCCTTCACAGATTTCATACGTTATTTTGACCATAAAAGTAAAATAAAATATGTATTATATAGAAACGGTGTCGGTAGTAATGTATATAGAAATAGCGATTCCGAATTCATGTTTTGTAAAAGCGTATTTGCGCTCTATTAAGTAGTATTTCATGTACTTTTTTTGTATCTTACAATTCCAGTTCAATATTTTTTTTCGACCCTTATACAAAATGATCTCTCGTGGCGGCAATTTAATATTCTAGCGGCGTTTCTTATTTCTCAAAATACTTGGTACGAATCCGGAATAAGTTACTGATAATGTGTATAAAAATGTGTACAGATTTGTGGCATAATGGCACCTAATCTAAAATGGTTCAATTTTCCAATTCCCAATAATTTAATATAACCAATAACAAAATAAACGTTTCGAGGCCCGCTTATCCGAATAATAGGCCAGGAGAGTTGTCGAGAT
Organism: Tachystola acroxantha; assembly: GCA_963506565.1. Classification (NCBI taxonomy): domain Eukaryota; kingdom Metazoa; phylum Arthropoda; class Insecta; order Lepidoptera; family Oecophoridae; genus Tachystola; species Tachystola acroxantha. Next base: position 11,855,613 of record OY735870.1, on the reverse strand, counting down.
GAATAAGTTTGACACTGATCGATGATCGTATTCTACCTACGCTGTTTACGGTATCGGTAGTGGGAAAAGGGAAAAGGTCTACTATGTTATTAGATTAGACATGGATGGTGTCTACGTGGAGATATTGTCTATTAAACTAAAATCATACAACATATAGGTACATAGACAAACATATAGATGAAAATGATGACAGGCGCTGTCTGTGACGTGAAATCACTGATCGGTGACCAACCTGCGACAATGACCTTTACGTAGAGCGTAAAATCATAAAATATTTTTTGGCTGTAATAGTTAAATACGTCAGAGATTATTTGTGTTGGCATCGTCACTAACCGGACTGAGGTCAAAGAAATGCTGGCCTACAGAATATATTCGAAAATCCGACCGTGGGTTTACCTACCCGAAACAATTGACTATAATTATAGGTAGGTCTAGTAACTGTTCAGTAATAGAACTAGTTTTGCCGAATTGCCGAAAAATGCGTACCAATCGGCATTGTCGCGGCAACCCTACTGTTTTAAGAACACCACACCGGCCGGCGCTGACTTGGTTCATGCATTCAATTAGTAAGAGGTAAACATACAAATATGTTTGAATAAAGGCTATTATTATTATTATTATTATTATTATTAAACATACAAAACTTTGAGGCTGATGGTTAGAAGTGGCACCATATAGATATTCCCTTAGTCCCTCAATAGATAGGTAGGTACATATTCAATTCACCAATTGATATAATTGAAAATCACATAGTAAGCGACTTATTTCCCGTAACATGGTCTAATAAAAGTTACTCAATCAAAACTAATTTGTTTTTGGCAATATTATTTACTCAATGACAACCTAATTGATTCTATCATGATAAAATCAGGTAGGTCAACCTGCAGCTGGCCACCGCAGTAATAGAGAAAATGTGTTTTAGCTATAGATGCAGATACCTATCAGTAGTATAAAAATATACATTCAGAGCATCTTTATTCTTGACCCCATTTTCTTTCATCACCCTTCTATCTCGCAGCCTGATGTTTTGTGAAGCGTCATTCATGCCGACGCAGGTACCTACACACGTATTTTAGCGCCCATTTGAGAATCATTGGCTCGGGATAAAAGCTTCTGTACGTGCTAGTGGCGAGGACTGTCCTCTATAAAAATGCAGGCGTCTTTACACTACTGGACTGCTCGCTAAGTAGGTATGTATTAATTCAATAGGTAGACAGTTGATGATGTTGACGCGTGACTCAAAATATTAGATGAATAGCACAAAATAAAATTTTACTTACATCAACGTAACTAGCAGATTGTACAATCTTTTGAATTGGTTAAATGGCCACTTTACCCGTGAGAATTTAGGCATTCAATGGATAAGTACTTACTTTCAAAATGTGTATCTGTTATGAACCAAATGATTAATGAAGGTACCATTCATAATTCCCGGGCAACAAATTGAAATGGGCAATATAATTAATAAATATTTATTCTTCATTATTTCACAGCGTCATTTTATTATGAATGAGACTGTTACGCAATGTCTTGTAGGCACAACTATAGGTAAGTACTTACGTTGCGTACTTAGGTACCTACATTTTTTATATCAATAGGTCAATTCCTATCTCCTATATAACATAATTTATATAGGTCGGTCAATTTAAAATATTTAGAAGGTAATATTTACCTAACCTATGTCTACACGTACCTACCTATATTATTATTATTATTTGTACGTACACGCACTAAACGTAATTTACGAGAATAATTTATAATGCTCATATAATATATAATTATATCTAACTCTTGGCACTCCAAACATCGGGACAGCTTATTAGTGTGACATATTTGAGAGAAGATATCCAATGTTCACTCACGTGTCCAATCAGTCCAGACAAGTGATGAAGCAAAAATAGATTTGAATAACTGCTGATTAGATAGTAGATTTATTATAGTAGATATTTTATTTAAATATGGTTTTCATGGTAGCATTAGGTAGTACCATTGATATAATGAGGAGTCTCCATAGCGGCGCGGCGCGGATAAGCCTACCTATAGAACCTTTAAGATACTTTTTAAGCCAAAAAGAGTCAGGAGGTATGTGGGTTTTGTAACGATTCTATTATTTAAATCCTCAGCCGCGATCTAGCCGCGATCTGCGATCAGTTGAAACGCATGCCCCGCCTCATTTTCTGCCGTCGTTACCTACTGGACGTAGATCGCAGCCCTCAGATCGCTACCTACCGGACATTAAAATGCCCAGAATTAGAGGCGGGGCATGCGTTTCAACTGATCGCAGATCGAGGCTAGGTCGCGGCTGTGTGCGGAGGGCATTAGAACTACACAGTTCAAATTACGAGTTTGTTTTGTTAATTTCAATTTGATTTCATTTCGTAGAAGCCTAGACCGATTGGATGGGACTTAGATATATTGTAGGAAACTTTCTTGTAAACTGTATCATACCTACTCGTATTTCTGACGGATGTTCATTATGCTCATGAGAATGAATAAAATACATCAACAATGCAGATTTATTTTGGAGCTGTTTAGATATTTTGTTTGGAGCTATAGTGGGAATAACCAACCACCTTTTCAAAGCTTCTATCTATACTAAATACCTACCTAACAGTTATTTGCCATTTTGAGTACATACGTTGCTATCTACTTACTTGTATAATTGTATTTACTTTACCTAGATAGATAATTAGTTGGCTATGTTGTATTTGTTTGCACACAAGAATACCTACCTACCTACATTAATAATAATTTCTGGTGTGTATCTCTCCATGTCGACAACTAACATTTTGTATGCTTCATTTCAACGCGCATTGTATAGTAAGCTTCATTTCACTCCATTAGCACTTATGTTGATCTAAACGTAAACTAAACGCACCAGAGAATTAATGATAGGCGAGATTCTGTTTCGATAACTATTCCAGTGCGTAATTCACACGTCGGAGGCGGCGCGGCGGTAGTTTCTAAAATATCACATGCAACCGTAGCCCAAGCTTACCGAGTTTCTAAATAACAAATGGAGCCGACGACGGAAGTATCGCCCTTGGCGCAACAGCACGAATAGAGCGAATTAATACGCAGAAATGTCACTAGAAATATAGATTTATAAAAGAAGCCATTACTTCCGTGGATGCAGTCCTTGAACGTGGCCGCCATCGCCGCCCGAGTCGCCGCGCTCGCCGACGCCTCTCGCCGTTCGTACGTAAGTCAAAATAAACATGAAACAATCCCGCCTGAAAAACCGACCGATGACCGGCCGCCACATCGAAGTCGCTGCCGGCATCCTCAATCATAATGGATTTTCCACATCAATAAGCCATCGGCCGCGAATTGTTTTCGTGGCCATCAACCGAAAGTGCACCTTGATGTAATCGCACTAGCTTTAATAACTCGAACAAGTCATCGGATGGTTTGTGAACTTATTTTATTGGATATTTTTACTTTTTTTTATTTGAAATATAGGTACGAGGACGTACGCACTTTACTCATTATACCTAAATATATTTTCGGTTATTTTACACAACATAATTTCATGTACGGTGGTACCTCGCCTCGTCGTCAAAAGCCAATGGATGGTAATGGATATAATTTAAACATCAAACGACGTAACATAAATAGTTATGACTACTAACAATAGATAATAATTATACTTATCACAGATTCTCAATCACATACCCTATCTCCATTCGAAGGTGGCGAATTGTTGAGATGTCATAATGCACCGAAATTTATTTCAATTAATCTACTCCTCCATTAAGGGTAGGTAAGGCACGTCATGTAATGTAATGATTATAACCTGGCAAGGAGTCGTTCGAAATGACTGGAAGGAAATGACATTATCGCTGATTTGTGTGTAGGTAATATAATTATTTAGCCAATGTACATTCAAACGTAGATATGAGTTGGTATGTTGATACACCAACGAGTTAATGAAAACTTTATTTTAAATTAGCACTACTAAATTAATACTGCCAACATTACCTCTAAATCAGAATCCAACCCTTCTAAACTTGAATAATGCGTTTCAGAACGCAAAGATAATCTGTTAGGTCGTTTTGCAAGACTGTTAACACCCATCAGTTTGTGCGAGCGCCCAAGAGTAGCGCTACCACCACCAACAATTTCTGGTTCACGAAACGATAATTTCTTTCGTGGTCTTTCGCTCAAATCCTGCGATTGCAGATCTTGATTACTCAGTCTTTCATTAACAGGTATCACTAGTCGTGACTGTACACAAACGTCCTCTGAAGATTCAAATTGCCCATGATATATCAATGAATCCTCTTTTGTGAATGATCCACAGGAAAATTCACCTATTTCTTTCTCGTGTCTCTTAGTAGCACCAACTGACAATGGCCTAGGTCTTGCCCTGTTATCTTGATCTCGTTGAAAACATTCATCGACCCGACTCCTGTGTTTATTCTTTCGTACTTCGCTGAACTCTGGCTCTGATCGGCTGTTTTTTAATTTGTCTGTCTTTTTATCCTTTGATTCCTGTTTTGTAAGCTTAGGCCTCTGCTGCTGCTCCTGTCTTGGTTTCAGCGCTCCACCGAGAGATACTAGAGTACTTCGTGCTTTTAGTAATACTTCAGTTGGAAGATTTTTCAAAACATGATCGTTTCGTTTTTGTTTTGAATTAGTATCCTTGTTGTTAGACATTGTACAATAAGCACAGGTAATCGGGAGAACATGTAAAAGTTGTCGTATTAACTATTCGCGTTATTTACACTCGCTTGTTGAATCGATGCGGAAAGCGCGCAGCCGCACCGGTTCGCACGTATCTACTGAACTGATGTGGTGGCAGCAAGCAGCGTGGTTGCGCGTGCGACTCACGTCGCGCCAAACACTACAAATAAACATTCCCGTATGCCCAGCATTACACCAGGAGTGATGAATGTCGTCAATAGTATACTAAGTTTAGTACCTGTCCATAACACCTACTGAATCTACTTACCTATATGAATAACGATCAATTGAGATAATATAGAGTTGTGACGCTGTGGTTAGTCCAACAAGGACGATGCTACCTTAATAGTTTCTCTCATAACGACGGACGAAAACTTCGCGTGGAAACTCGCACAGACGGGTTGCCTACCTTGTGTATGTGAAATATGATAGCCCTTGAAGTAAAAACTGCCTATTAAAAGCGAGTACTTCTTGAGTAACGACTAAGCTCACTCGTAAAAAATCAATATCAATATTTCGTCATATCGGTATTTTGCACAGCAGTGGGACAACCATGGCAAAAAATATAGTTATAATAAAATACAGGTGGAAGTCGGAATGTTTGTTCCTAATTGCCTAACCAGGTGGAATAGGTGGGTGGTTAGGAATATATATTCCTAACGGCCCAACCAGGTGGACAGCTCAGGTGGGCAGTTAGGAACGCCCCAAAATAACGTACGAAAATAATACCAAAAAGGCAACGAAAAGTGAAAAAGTCGCATAAACTTTAAATTGAAATTCAAGCCTGCCTAGTAGGACCTATCTGATTTTAAATCGGGAGGAGCCTTCTTTATTCACCGTTCAGCTGCTTGTAAATAGTGAGTAATTAAAAGTTGAAAGCTGGGATTATTTGAGCTTTAGTTCGTTTAAAATTCATGCGAAATACTGAAGGTAATGTTTAGGAAAAGATGTAAGTAAAGCCCTCGCGTCTCTCCCCCATTGACTGGGGATTTTATTCGGGTCTTATTCGATTCTAAGAGGATTCACTTCATGCCAACCATAACTAACGGTCAATTTGCTGGTCTTTGAGGACTCAGCTCTTATTTTACTGGGCAATTTTAAAAATCGGATTCTCCTATTACAATTAGATAATTGATTGTACACACGCACGCGATGTTATCCTGAATCGACGAAACATCAATAAACAATCGTTTTCAGAGCAATCGGTATTCATTCTAAAGATTTTATTTAATTATAAATAAGTAATGCTCTCAACACTATACAATTGTATTCAATCTATTCCATCAAATTGGTGGTAAATAAAACACTGTTGCAAACGACTGAAGACAAACAACTCCATTCCTTCTTGAATATTTATGGCGGTCGGGAACGAGTGATCGAGGACGGTAATTGATTATAAAAGTCGAGTAGGTAATGCAATGGAAGATTTATATTGTCTATAAACAAGAAGTGCGGATACACAATAGTTTGACAGGCACGCAGAGCCGCGTTCACACCGATATATTTAGTACTTCTGGACCGAATGTACGAAACAATAAATAAATCGATTCCAATGATTCATTGCTACGAAATATTTCTATTGTTAAACTCAACTACAATCTTCAATTATATATATAGGTAGATACAGAATACCTACTACTGATGTGCTAACATTTTATATATATAGGTAGGTACATAAAAATATTAAAATGTTGTTAGGTATACTTCATTTTCTCCTCAACCACTCCAACTACATATAGGTAAATGCTTTTACTCGAATGTACTAAGAGCGCCACAATCGAATCCGAATCAGGCAGAAGTCCACCAAAGTTACCCCAATATACCCAAATGATTATAACAATTAGGGAGAGGTTCAGTCCTGTCTGTGTCAGTTTATCATCAAATAGTTTAACGGCTTAGAAGTCGTAATTTTTTATTTGTAGTTAAAATTTAATAGTTCAGTTTTGAGAACTTTCTACTGTATAAGGACTAAGAGCCAACCCCTACTTCGATATAATTAGCTAAATTTTATTGTCACCTACCCCGTCTAACGTGATATGAAGGCAGACGTTGAGTTTTTTTTTAAATAGAGAAGAAGATTGGGATTTTATGTTTATATTATCGTTAAAAAATGTTTGTTATATATCATATATACCTACAATGTGTTACATATACAACCACACTACTGTGGGTCGCCGTTCATCGGAATGAAGTATTTCTGGATAGACTAATTTCAGTCAAAGCGCATGAACAGCTCTCTGCTTTGATGTGTAGATATTTTATTATTTTCCACAAGAGTAGAGTACTGGGTAAATTATTACGTGATCCGTGATTTAGTGTTCTGCTAATAATTTGTAAAGGATTATTCATTCTACTATAAACAAAACGTTACGTTACAAAAGAACACCATTTTATTGACATCGCCTGGATTTGATTGGATTGAATTCACATATTCCATTTTATCGGAATTGGTAAGGCAGCAGTCCAATCATTTTTCACATTTTTCCGTCACGTCACATTTCTATTTACGTAGCGTGTAGGTCAATACTAGAAGTACCTATATCCATCCATATTTTTCATCGAATGTAAAATGTCCTAGATATGTTATGTATAGTAAGTAATAAAGCCTTTCATTCGGATCTTGCTTATTTAGTGGCGACATGATTTGTCGTTTGCTGAGCTGTTGCAAGTCCGTTTGCCAGTTGGCAAAGGCCTCCAGCCTTCTCCATTCTTGCTTATCTCTGGCAACTCTACCCCATGTTGTCCCGGCAACCTGTCGAGCATCATCATCCCAATTCCCATCTATGTTACGAGTATGTATACCTAATTGTAAACTTATTTCAGTTATCGTTTATTTCTATACAGCTTATAATACGCATACACATTTCATAGACGCATAATGACACGCAAAAATTAAATTACTTCAAAGTATTTTCTATGCCTCAAGCAAGTCACCATGCATAACAAGACGTTTTGATTTTTAGTTTTTAGGATTTCTGACCATGATTCAATTTTACGAGGTAAATTGCTTAACTTAAACAATCAAAGTCAAGTCTGAGTTGCCCCAGAAAATATTCCGCTAAATTACCATGACCGGGTTTCATACATACGAGTAGGTATATCACTCGTACGGTGCCGGTGGCAGTATAGTTTCCAAACGGGTTCCGTCGCGGCAATCTTTAAAGTTCTGAATCAAAAAAACTTCTGATAGACCATCACCGTACCTAAGGTGATGAGAAAGGTAGGTTCATATAAGTACTTACTCGAAGTTTGAAATAAGCTATACCTATTCAGAAATTAAAGAAATGAAACTTTAACACTGGCTGCCGGGATTTAGTACCTACTTAAATCTGCTTCGCATAGGTTGAGTGAGCTTTTAATTTTTCCTGTCACTTTTTGTCAACTTTGAAATGTGACTATTTAATATAAGTAAGTAGTTTCGTCATAATATTATGTCATTGAAAATCCTTCCGGAAGTAACTTATTTCCGGTAACAATTGCACATGTAAACTTCGCGAATAGGATTTGATTTTTTTTTGCCACCATGCGATGCCAAAATATTAAAATGGAAAAAATGATTGTCATATTCGGGATTCGAACCAGGGTTGCTGAGAATATCGGCACCATTTATTACTTAGTTTCGTGTTTTTTTGTGATTTTTAATTATTTTTAACAAGGAACTCTGTCTTCCGTGCTCGGTCCTTGAGGGGTTCGCGCTGATGTCGTGCCAAATATGTATACCATGCGCGACCGCTTTCACGTCAGTCCCCATAAATCTAGATACAGAATCTCAGTCAAAACCCGAGTTTTTGGACATCGGACGACATTGCCACCATTTGGCTGAGGGCCGCACAAAACGTGTCAATCCCTAGAGGAAAGTTACGTAATTACACAGGAAAAATACGTACCTATGTGTTTGAGTTTTCCTAAAACATAATATGTGAAGAAGCTCGTATCCACGAAATCAATGACAGTTTAGAAATTAGCCATCTCACAGATATAATCGAAGAATACTAAGAGGGATGCATTAAAAATAGCGACAAACAAAGATAAAAATAAAGAAAAGGTCAAAAGGCATCGATTGAGACTCATATAAATAAGCCCACGAGAATTCAGTCAACAAGGCCAGTCGGCTATGTTGGTCTGCGGCGAGAATTTGGAGACACCCTTAGTAGGTATATAACCGAGGTGGTACCATCCGTACTATGTCGTAGCTAGTTCTGAAAAGCTACCTAACAAATGCCGCGAATGCCAAGATGTATCGGGAAATTCAGGAAAGGAAGAAATTGGAGAAGTTAGGTAGACTATAAGCCAAGATAGATATAAAATGTTACGCCTACGCCTATGCTCAAGATACAAATCGCCAGAAACGTAACATAAGTCCAATAACCATACAATTAATACTGCATATAGAGGAAGATTTCGCCGACCTGATCGGAGTCCCGGTAGTTCCGTTGGAAAAGAGTGTGACACAGAATAGCGAGTTCCCTAATTCAAATTACTTATCTTTTAACAATTGTTTATCCAACATTTGTATATTTGCGAATATATTTACCATTGACTGCATATACTAGCTGTCTTATTAGACAGATTGTACATATACATAGGTACATTCTCGAACCATTACACAAGGGGAAAAATGTTAGATCATTACAATATTAGTTTTCCTTAGACATAAACATATTGTTTATTCATTGCCTTAATTTAATAATTTATTCTAGATAGGTAATCACGTGATTTCGTAAACCAACAAGATTCTTCAACCTAGCAAATATCGCTCATGAGCGTTGTGTTCTTAAATCATGAAGTAACTTGTACTACGTCTAAATTTATTGGACTTAAATATTCATTTTTACCAGTGTAATCCTGTAGGCCGAAAAATCTGTTTCCTCCATTTTACATGGCAAGTGATACGACAGCTGCGGTTTACAGCTCGGACGGTGTTTACGATCTCTGAGATCTTCATAAACAGCACTCGCGGACCCTCAACCCTTTCGGGACTACCATCGCCTCGCTCGTAACTTTTACAATCTTATATCAGTTCGTAATGAAATAGTCGTAGCTAGGGTTTAAGAGATTAAAGATAGCTGTTGAAACCTTATCGATAGGTAAGTAGTTTCAAAACAAAAATCTAGTTTGCAAAAAAAGAGAAAACCGCCCATTTTTAATATAGGTGGTTGAAGAATAAGTAATATTGTTTAAGTATTTAAGAATATATTCTTGATTCTTTTTATCTTTGGTTTAGTTCATAATATAGCGTAAAAATCTTGAGATTAAGGTGGTACCTAATATATTTTTATTTTTCAAATAGGTAGATACTATTTTCAGATGATGGTAGTGTGTAAAAATTTATTAGTTGATAGTATGGTCCTTAATAGAGTAAAATCCTCCTCCATTTCTATTCCACGTAGTTTACTTAAATAAAAATACTGACCTTTCTGTTGCTCTTGAAAACGTTGCATTTGAAGACATTTGTGGCGCCGTCTCTTGCAATGTACGAGAATATCTTCAGGTCCGAACTGTCGTGGGACACGTAGAATATACGGTATATAGGATGATGCATTATTTCCGTGGTTTCGTTCGTGACGTTTTTGGTGCCTCGTCCGAATAGCTTTGAAGTGGGATTCTTCTGAAACAAGGAATAAGTAGTAAAGTTGGAATATTTCGGCATTTTATCCTAGCATGTATAGTTTCCAAATGATTTTTTAAAGTTTTATTATTATTATGTAACTTACATAATCATGACTCTGGAAAATGGTTCATTTATATTTTACTTGATAACATTGGTAGTTATGTTAGTAGAGGGTTATTTTTGGTGCTATAGAATTTCCGGTCCTTCTCTGGTCTTAATTTTATACTATCTATGGTCATAGAATGGAATTATTCAATTCAGCGTTCGATATCACTTGAGTTGCTATTGCGGTAAACCACTGAAGCGAGCGATGTAAACTGTATGGCACAACGAACACTTGGGTTTTACAGTATTTGACTGACTAGTAAGTCCAAAGGAAACGCTTCCTCACAAACAATGCAAATAATACTTTATTTGTATTGTATATTGCTTGCTTCCGTTACCATGATCGCGCGGGCAAGAAGATATTTATGAAAATGGGGTAGGGGTGGAGGGAGTAAGTCTGTATCGGGATATAAGAGGGTAAGAAATAGCTTCCAATTAGCCCTGAGCTTGTCTGAAACGTAATTACAAGCTAACGCTTGGGACTACCGATAACAAGCTAGGGGATTATTATCTATCGCAAGCGTCCAATGAATGTTAACAGTTCATTTACGAGTATGCAATATTAAATAAAATACCAACATAAATCTGTATGGGAGAATATAATTAAAAAATGATCTTTGAGATAATAAAATCAGTGGGAATAAAAATCTGATTTATATGTTTTCTGTGTACACGTGACGTATAGGTACATACAGTTGGTAAAGACTTCGAAAGCTTGCACCACCAAGTTGAAAGGAGGTTCTGGAAAACTCTTGAAAAGTTTTACAATGGCATTGTTCAAAAAATATTTTATACCTATCTTTGAGAAAATAAACTCAATAGGAATAAAAATTTTATTTTATATGTTTTCTGCGGACACGTGACGTGTACCTACAGAATATTGGTAAAGACTTACAAAACTTGTTCAACCAATTTGAAAACAATTTGAAAAGCCATAGAAGTGTTGGAGAACTTGCACAATGGCATTGTTATAAAAAGAAAGTAAGTAGGTATGATTTCTTGGGAGTTTCAAGAAAATATTTTTAAAGTAGGTACCTGAAGACCAGTACATTTTGTACCATAGAACAGAACAGCTAAATGTTTAGAAGCGATTATTTCACCTATAATGAGTAATGTACCTAATGTGATGAAATAGTTAACTTTTAGAGTCTATTCCATTTCCATAAAATGAGTACCAAGTATATGCCAATAAGTAAGTATATCCGGCGGCAGCCCCTGACAACTACAACACAAACAGCACCCCGACCCGAACAAGTACTTATCAATACAAGTATCTCAAATATACAAAGAGATTTCATATTAGGTAGTTGTACCCTGTAATTCGTCGCTTTAATCAAATACCCAGTACCTTTGTCATGTTTCGTTATGTTGTACTGTAGGTATGAATTAAATCCTTTGACGTCTTCTAAAATACCTATGTACTCGTAGGTAATACCTACTTACCCATTTACATACATTCGAGTACAATCATGCCCATACCCAGTACCTTTATCATAATTCTTTATTTTATACTGTATAAATTAAATCCTTTGAAGTCTTCTAAAATACATATGTAGGTAATACCCATCTATCATGCCGTTAAACTAAAATTTTACTATGTTTGATACTGGCAGATGTATAGTTAATAGAAAGCAATAGATAACAAATCCCCCAGGAGCTGTGCGGCAATCGAGCCTTTATTCTTTAAAAGCCTCAATAGAGCGGTTACAATAGGAGTTCCGGGCGACGCAGCTCCCGTAGATAGGAGTTGACAGCTTTCCATTACACGCCGTCGTGGTGATTAATGACCACACAAAAAAATCAACGCTATCACTCGTTTCGTGCCTTGAATAAAATTTGCGGTTTAAAATCTGTCCCCCAAGCCACTATCAAATTCGATTTAAGCTTATAGCGTCGCCCTGGGGATTTTATCACTTCAGATTCTTGTAAGGTTACCCTTTATTGTTTTTACCAGACTATCGATAGAAGGAAGGTAATGTTTCTCGGGTGTATTTGTTTGTATGTTGGATACATTGTGGTCTCGTGGTAGTCTACATGGATTTTGATGAATGAGGTACCTAGCTATATCGTCAGATTCGTCTTCATCACGGGATTGACTTTTTCTATAAAAAAACGAGTAGTCTATTTTTTGATTTTTGTAATAAAGTCACTTATTATCACTTTAGTGTGTTTATCAGTTCCTTAGACACCTTCTAGGTACTCCAAAGGGTTCCAGGTGTGTTGTAGCCGACCTAAGGACGATGTATTGCCTCGTGTGTTGCCGACATAAACATAATATCATACAAATTTTAAATTATTCTACCTTCATTCAGTATTTTTTTCTATTAGGGACGTACTTACATCATTTCAAATCCATCATAATGTTCAAACTTTACTTACCTGAACTGAAAGTCGGACAACAGAAAACTTCGAAGTTACCAACTCGAGCAATACTTTGCTACTATAAAAGTTGATCGAAACCTTCGGCTTCAGCTTTCAAAGTTTTCAATGTAAGTACACATCGGGTTCAAAATAAAGTTATTTAAATTTCATAACAGTAATATAAAATAAGACTAGAATCCAAACGCACTTTAAAATAGATCTCACTCTTTAAACTTACATTACATGACAGGGTGAATATTGTCAACTATAGGTACATACGACTATAAACAGTGTTACGTTATTCACGAAAGTTGAATTTCCTCAACGTGAATGGAGTCTAATTGTTAATTACTTGGAGTAAGTAACCAATTAATATCCCAAATATACTGAACTTTCCTTTCAACGCCAAATGTGAAAAATTCACTTTTCTTAAAGTCATTATTATTAAGTGTTTTTATTAATTAAATGCACTAAAATTCGGCCAAAATGCCCTTAACTGAAAAAAGTGGGTTATGGGACATGATATCTACTGCCTTCTCTAATTTATTATAATGAACAACATTGAGGGGAAGTAGCGAGTTTGCAGAAGAATAACAGTTCGGTCAGCATACGGAGGTAGTCAATAGCCAGTATAGTGTAGGCACCTCAAGTAGAAATGCGGACCGGAAAATGCATATGGCCGACATCCACCCACCGATTATTCTAGTTCACTACTGATTTCATTTCATGAAATGTTGATATTGTGGATACACTTTGTATAAACTACTCCGTCTCCTAAAAAAGTGACCACATTCAGTTAGTTGTCGATACGTATAACATTTAAAAAAAAAAATGCTTCTGTGAAAAAAGTAATGGAATATTACCACAGGTTATGATACCTAACCTAACATACGACGCATAAAATGTTACCTATAAACATAGGTACTTCATAAAACTACTATAAGCGTAGATTGTGTGACGGAGTAAATAAAATATACAAGTGCCTATAAACGTATACTCACCTTGCTCTTATTTTTTTTCTTTCTAGTTGTGACCCGAACGCCGTCTGTTGACACATCCACCGTCACTTTACGTTTTTTTACCCCTTTTGCCTTGAATTCGTACTGAAAAGAAGAAAAGAAATATCTTTTAGATTCACTACTCACAAGGGTACAAATACGGAGTATACAGGGTGTCTAAAAAAGGGTCGGCGCACTTTGTTTAGTCGTTGAAATTCGAACGAAAAGTTAGATGCCTGATAGAAGTAGGTAAGAGAATTATAGTGCGAACCATTTCATTCTTTTTGGACAGTTAGACTACCTACAGGGATCAGTCTCTAAGTACAGAACCTGCCATTACTTATGATTTTATATAAGGCACAATTTTACCGTCAATCTACAAAGCATAAGTGAGAAAATTTTACAAAGGTAATAAGGTTTGCGAACAATTAGAAAGCGAAGTTAATAAGTTAAGATAATTTTTATTAAGATCTAGCGATGCAGAGGGTCGCCTTAAAGCAATAAGATTTTTAAGATTCTTCTTGTCATAAAGTTAATTTAATATTTCACGTAGAGGGCAATTTTAGATATAAATTTCTTTGCTGTGGTAAGAGAAAGAAAACGACTGTGGCTAATCTCTACTAAAAATATTACCCTCCTATACTAAAAGTAAATATTTATTATATGATCATATTGATCATGTACAGTCGATAATTTTATGAGTAATACGGCTGAGGTTGCAATAGATTTGTATAGATTGATATGATGTCAACAGTACGTACAATATTGTTTTTAATATTTCTGGTCCAGTCAAAGAAGAGGCATACAAGACTATCAATAAGTGTTTTTTATGTTCTCCAATTGGAGAAGAGGTTTATTAATCTACAAATATAATTTCGTATTAGTCAGTAATACAAACATAATCAAGACTAACTTACAAGTTCTGATATCCCACCTACTGCAAAAGTGGCAATCATAAACAGTAATTTGGCAAAAGTTATTTCAAACTTCTGAGTTCAGCCCAAGTCTTGTATATGAGTAAGTTGTAAGCTCGAGTAAAACTATGTTGTCATGTGAGGTATACCAGCAACTTAAAATATATATTGCCGTGTAGTTTACTCCATATAAGGTAGAAACAAAATTCAGGAGCCACGTTCTGTTACTATTTGCGTGGTTGCTCGTGACAAATGCTCCGAAACACAATATTTAATTGCCTAAATACGCTTATCGATTTTTTTAATAGGACGGAATACTCGTATCGCCTGAATGTTAAATAATATGAAAACTAATTTAATTAACAAAATGTCGTTTTAAAGTTTTGATAACACTCTTTACTTCGGGCGTACCTACCTATTATTTTATGGTTCAGTACCTTAGATTAGATACAATATAAGTTTCCTATGTATTACATAGACACATTAATCCAAATAAAATAAGTTTAAGTGGTGCAATGCCACATATTTTATACGGAGAACTAGACAAGCAACAAATGAGAAAGATCAGATCGCTAAGGGTTGGTGGGCTGGGGACGTTATTACCATATAAGCGAGGCGTGCGGCCGGGGAAAGAACGATCGTGTTACATTGAAATATGAATATGACACGCGTCGCGATGCCGCCCTCGCCTGAATATAAATGAATCACATTGGCACGCATTTGTAATTTTTTTGTCCTTCGTACAAATTAAATTAACCTATTCGCGGTACTTAAACCATACTAAGGTGTTGTCCAATTTGGCCATCGCTAGGACGATCATGCGATGCCTGCGAGTATGCGACCGATGCGACCGAAGTCGTGTCCTAATTGACGCTTGTGCGATCATGCGATGGGACGGAATTGAGTTTCATCGTACGACGGAATCGCATCGCATCATCGTCCGAGCGATAGCAAATTAGGACAACGCCTAAAGTTTCACGACTGAGATTCGAGACAAGTATTAGATTAGTGAGCTCTCAGATGACATTTTAAAGGACATTACTAAGTCTAATAATAAGCCTACACCAACGCGCGAACGAAAACTTTTAAAAAATCTTTATAGTTTATTAAACACAAATTTATTTTATTTTAATAACGTTAAAAATAATTTGGTTTCTTAAAATTAAGGACCTTCCATGAGCCTACTAGCGCCGCCAATCTTAAAAAAATCATATCTTACAAATTATTAACTTTTATTAAAAAAGCTATGTACACAATCTTTATTAGGATAAACACTATTTTTTAATATACAATACATGACATAATTGCGACAAGCAAAGTTGTAGTTCTCAAATGTGCCAAAAACGGCCGTTTTTCGCAATTATGCGAACTACAACTTACCGACATTGAATCACGTTATAAATAAGCATTTGAAAAGTTGTGTTTATCGTAATAAACATTATGTACATTTTTTTTTGTACATTTGTAGGTTGTTAGTTTAAATAGTTTAGTTAAAAAAAAATTTATCAACATATAATATGTCGTATAATATGTAAATTGGAAGATATTATTTTTCAAAGATTGGCAGCGGTAGTTGGCTCATGGAAGGCCCTTGAGAAGAACTTTATAATATTATAAATTAGACGTCGTTCGCGAGTGAGGCGTGCGTAAACATCCCCCGCAGGTGTGGCGCTACAGTAAAGGGCTTTACTTACTTATGCACTAATTGCATACGTGATACGCTGGACATGTGCCTGGACGTCATACCACAAACAACACAATGCATGATGTCAAACAACGACGGTATAGTTAGCAACAAAATTAGCGGAATATTTTAGTTTTACATAACCATATATGCCATACTATTATAGGGATGTTGACAAATATGACAAATAATATTTAATGACAACTGTGGAAAGAGAATCGTTGGAAAATTGAATTTTTCCAGGCATATGAAATTCGGGAAACTGATAGTACTTAAGATGTGACAAACTACATACTAACTTCATGATTTTTGTCTAACTCATCTCTGGCGCTAAGATTGTTTTCAGACAAAAAGTGTTTTTCAGAATTTTTTGAACCCTATGGCACAGAATAAGTAATAGTAGGTATGGCTTGTAGGTATATTAATAAACACGGTTTAAAGTTACGCGGTGCTAATAAACAGTGGTTTGGGTATTTTCTCTATACAAAAGCGAAGGTAAACAAACCACCGTTTTATTAGTAACGACCTATAAGTGCAGCAATTACTTCACATAATACGAGTATAATATGTAATGGAAACAAAAACATTTTTATTCATCGCTTTTTATTGCTGACTGTAAAGCATGTTCTCTGCAAAATCGTCCACATGTCCAGCTTCATGCACAACGTACGGACAACGGAATGTGTAATAATCGTTTCGTATAGTGTATCGTGTTCGGCCTTGGCTTGAAATCCCAATATTGTAAAACTACGATGGTGCATATAAAGCGCTTTAGAAAGGATGTGATCAGCGACTAAAATAATTGATCTGATCTTTGAATGATATGACGCCATTACTTTACATACGATCTGTTTCGCAGGTAGGCAGTAGGCACTAACATTGTGCTGTGCCTATCCTTTAAAAATGTCTTACAAAGTTCGTCGTAGAGCACCAAGCGATAATATTATCGATGTTCTACGAGTCCAAGCTACAGGTATCTAGGTCCCTATAGTTGCAATAGTCTTCATGACGCTCTACACAGCCTTTTACGACGATTATATCTCGTTCTCTTTCTATTTCCTCGGCCGCCCTTAAATGTAGTTCTCCTTTTATTCCTCCGTTTCCTTCACTCAACCATACTAAACTTCCACTATTTTATGTCAGATAGCTGTATTCCAAAGATATGTGAAATACTAGTTTGCTCTGGGGTATGCGATTGAGATTTAAGACAATCCTTTTCTTTCTATGTTGACCATAGCCAATGTTGTGGATTCTGTTTTGATAAGAAGTGATGATGATGAGAGAAGTATTCTTTGTGTCTCTATAGATAGTCTAATATGTAGACATTAATATTAAATAAGATATAACTTACTCGAACTCGACGCATCGCAGCGACGATTTCGACTCTGTTCGTGGGCCGCGGGACGTCCATGGTTCCAATGTACTGTGAAAAAATTTGTCAAGTTAATAAAATTATGACAAGGTACTAATCAAAAGTCACGAGGCGACAGTTACAATGACGACGTGCCGTAATATTAAAGAGCTTTCGGCGACACAGCTAGAAGCAGAATACAATATAAATTAAAGCGCCTCTTTATGTCTGTTTGTTCTTATACGTTATCAACATGTCACTAAAAATTAACGATCCACTATTATGAGGCAAATTCCGTCCTTTGTATTCGCAGGACTTTAAAAAAAATTGATACGGTACTTACAGATAATACATACGAGTAATTACATACCTAGACCTACCTACGGTCTACGAGTACAAATGACTCTGAAAATGTAAGCTAAAGCCGTTAACAGGTAATACCATTGCGGTTTTGCTTTATTTCCGCAAAAAATACTCGTAAGTGGAATAGCCTGAATAGCTTTTATATTCAGGGTGGTCCTGTGGATAGTGGCGTAGCACTTTCCACGAGACTTTAAAATAGTAATCAATATGAATGAAGTGACAAACAACATAGTTTGAAATAAATTGATTATGAAGTTCAATATAAATACCCTTACTAAGTGGGTAGTAAAACTAATATGAACTAGAAGTCTGGATTTGAGTAGTGGGTCAATTGGTGATAAATCCAATAACCCAAGAGTCACGTCGGGCCGGCGACGAAAATGTCTCTGTAATTGCGAAATAAAGTCAGACAAATCATTTTACGGTCGCCTGGGTCTGTCTACCTTCCTTGTAAGTATTTTTTATTATTAAAAAAAGTGTGGTCACCGTTATTTTGAGTATCTTTGAAACTCTGGTCGTTGTTGTGCTTCTATTATAAAATTCAACGACTTCCTGTTACTGTTTCTTCGATTATATTATTCCAAATGGATTTAGGTGTGGTTTTCACGCCGCACATAATAATATGCTAAGCACGTAAAGCGCCTGAACACCTTCACGCATAATATAATATAAGAAAATTTTATTATATTACTGTAACGAACGTTAGGGCCAGTCACGTATAGTTGTTACAAAGAATTAATTCTAGTTTAGACAACTAAATACAAACATTTAAAAATGTCCAACCACCTTTCTATTTTAATAAAGACGGACTCTACAAAGTACTTTTTCCCCGCGAAATATGCTTCAAACAGTGAAAAGTATCTGTCAGAACTATTTCAGTTCTGACAATTCAAAATCAAAGGAATCAAAGAAAGAAAAAAAGAAAATATAAGTATTGCGCGTACGAAATAAAATCATTTTGATAATGATGTAAATGGAGAACATAATTACTAACAAAGCATAAAAATAATGATTATTAGTATTTATTATTGAAGGATGAAGATAATATATGAATTTCAAATTCACAATGCTATTAAGGGCCTTCCATGAGCCAACTAGCGCCGCCAATCTTGAAAAAATAATATCTTCCAATTTAATCAATTTTATTAAAAAAGCTATTTACAAAATGTTTATTAGATTGAATACTATTTTTCAATATACAATACATGGCATAATTGCGACAAGCTAAGTTATAGTTCACAAATGTGCCAAAAATGGCCGTTTTAGCAATTATGCGAACTACAACTTACCGACATTGAATCACGTTATAAATAAGCATTTAAAAAATAGTATTTGTCGTAATAAACATTTCGCTTTTTTAATCAAATTGATTATATTGGAAGATATTATTTTTTTAAGATTGGCGGCGCTAGTTGGCTCATGGAAGGCTCTTAAGGGAGCTAAGTACGGAATAAAATAAATGAAAACAGATGAAGCTAAATAAAACTTGACTAAAATTGTAACAAATATGAAACAATTGTCCAAATTGGGTCACTACGTGGTCGTAGGCACGTGAAAATGCCTAAAACCAAATTCATTTTCGTATTGCACTGCATACCACAACCAATTCCAGTCGATTTCCGCCAACAGGAAGCCGGGCCCGTAATGTAATGTCGATTTGACTGCCTAAAGCTTACACACGCACCACACCTACCCTCTACCCTCTTTTAATAAGATTGTCTTCTGTTCTGGAAACTTTGATTGAAATACCGGCTTTATGTACGTATAGATATAGCGTCACCAAAGTGTTTAACATTCTGATGAAAAAAACCACTCAGAACTGAACAAAAAAAGTTTGAAAGTAAATATTGTTTTAAATAATATCAACTCCGCGCGTTCTACTCTGGGCTGTTGTAATGGATCGCAATAGTATTCGTTACAAGCTTTTATATCAGTTAAAGTGGCTACGGAAAAAAATATTGTGAAAACAATTATTTAATAAAACTGCTGGTGAGCGATGCTGCGCATGCTTTGTGCTGCTGTATCCAAGCGGCTGAAAAATATTAGTCTAATCTCTTTAAAAGTGTATAAAAAAGCTACGTTTGCTTACACTTTAATCCGGATTTTACAAACAGCTAAAAAGCGATGTAAGGAATGTTAGATCCTCGAAATAATATAAACCTACTAAATATATCCTAGAGTATTATTATTATTTGGTATCACGGTGTTGGTACACGCCCAAGGGTCACTGCGACCTCAAAGGTCTATTGTGGCCGCGCACCGAGTTCTTATATCTCGCTCCCAAGGCCAACGTCCCTCAGGAACCGTACAATGCACTTGGGTGAGAGAGTTTTGATATCCTCGGGTGGCACCATGTGTCCACCCAAGGCTCGGCTTCTGCTGTGAATGAGCGCTTCACACTCACAGAGGACATGCATGGGGGTTTCCTCGGCTTCACAGCAGAATCTACAGGCAGTGGTGTCAGACAGGCCCATTCTGTTCAGATGTTTATTCAGCCTGCAGTGTCCAGTTAAGGCTCGTATAAGTATCCTCAACTCCATTCGTGGTAATTTCATCGCGTGCGATGAAAAGTTTTGCGAGTAACCAGTGACAAGTGTTTTTGCGTGCCTCTGGCCAGCCATGGCATTCCAGGTGTTCCTGCTTTGCTCCACGGCCCAAGCTTTCAGCACGCCCCTCGAGGCGCTTCTGGGAATGCCGAGTATAGGCTCCGGGCCTATAGCGGGACCCTCAGCGCCTCGCCTTGCCATCTCGTCTGCTGCTTCGTTGCCCGCAATGCCGCTGTGCCCAGGCACCCACCCAAGCGTAACAGTGTTGTTATTGCCTAGTGAATTTAATGCCTGGATACAGTCCAAGGTTAGCTTGGAATCAACTTCTTCAGCTTTCAGTGCTTTAAGTGCTGCCTGACTGTCTGAGAGAATTATAATGTTTTTGTTTGTGTACTGGCGGTGCAGGTTTTCATGTACACAATCAATGATAGCGTACATTTCCGCCTGGTAGACCGTGGCATGTGGTCCCAGATTGGTGAATTTCTGGAATGGAGGTGTGCTCCCACATACACCGGCGCCTGCACGACCATCTTTCTTGGAGCCGTCAGTGAACCATGTTACGTCTCCAGTCCTAAAGGACATGGGTACCGCTTCCTTCCATTCATCCCTCTGCGGTAGGATGACCTTAAATAGCTTGTTAAAGCTATAGGACTTGACCATTGCATCCGTTGGCATTGCCATGATCGGATTTGCCGTGAGGTTACCGTATAAACGCCTCTTAGCAATTGATTTCCATCTCGTTTTGCCTCCCTCAGCCGCGCGAAGCATAGCTGCTCTGGCCTCTCGCTGGACATGAATGTGCAGGGGTACAAGGCTGAGTATGGCTTCCATGGCAGCGGTAGGTGTTGACGAGATGGCACCTGTCACCATGCGACAGGCGAGGGCTTGAAGAGAGCTCAGGGTATTGACGCATGTTGTCTGATCTGTTTTTGTGTGCCAGACTACACAGCCATAAGAGATAACAGGCCTCACTATAGCTGTGTAGATCCAAAGGGCAGATTTGGGACTTATGCCCCATCTCTTGCCGGCTAGTCGACAACATGTCCCCATCGCTATCTTAGCTTTTTTCTTCACATATTCAATGTGTTGGTTCCAAGTAAGTTTGTGATCTAGCATTACGCCTAGATATTTAACTTCCTTGGAAAACGGTATAGTTTTGCCGAAGAGAGCTGGGGGAACGAGTGCGTCCAGCTTCTTTCGTCTTGTAAAAGGAACTATGACCGTCTTGTCGGCATTCACAGAGAGTTTGAATCTCCCACACCACCTCTCTATCTTCCTCAGAGCCGATTGCATTAGACTAGATACAGTATTCGGGCAGCAACCCACGATTGATACCACCAGATCATCTGCATAGCCCTGAGTTTCTAGGTGAGCTTCATTGAGCTCACATAGAAGAATCCTAGAGTAGCTTCAACAAAACATTTCTTGCGTGCGGTCCGTCGTCCCACGTTCACAACAAAGAACGCAATTTGAAACAAAGTAAAAGAAGGAGGAATAGTAAATGTAAGGACAATACCGACTTACGACTGAAATGTACCTAACTCGAGAAAACACACTATTCCACATATAAATAGGTAATGGCAGCGTTTCTTAACGCCCACTTGCTAAATTTAATCGTAACATATGAGTGACAGCGACAGTTGCATTTAGGTTTAGGATTAGATTTAGAGACCACAACAGAATCACAAGTAATGTTGAGACGATTATGAATATTTTTATTAAGTTACACGACAAAAAATTAGAGATAATCCCTGTTTACCATATGTATAAGAAAGGCTGTACTGTCTTGATCTTAGAAGTACTTGCGTCCGTTTAATTATAATTATTAACTATACATACTTACCTAAACTTAAAAACCTACCTACTTACTTATAATTTGATAATGTAAGATGAAACTTACGTTTCCAAACTAAAAACAGTGTCAAATATGGTTCAATTTATCTTTCATAACATTTTTTTACTTAATACTCATATATAATAGACATAAATTAGTCGAAAAGCTTCTTACCCCTATAACTAAGGAATTATAAGCATACGAGTATCTACCAACTTTGGGTAGCCAGCGACCTTAGAGTCACATACGTAAACATTGAGCTCTAGTCGGAGATGCCTTGGGTTGCTCATTCGTCTCAATTTGTCCGTCCGAGGACCGTAATGTTTACAAAAGTGCGCGCTTTCCTAGTGGCTGTGAATAATGCTGCGGTTAGGATAATGCTTCTTTATTTCTTATGCGTGAGCAAAAAGAAAGAAAAAACTGTGATCTTTTGCCACTGCAGATTGAGTTTACCCTTAGGCTCATAAGGCATTAAATGGCGGCAAGATCCTTGTTGGGTAGAGTATACATGTACCTACCCCGTAGTTACAGTGTGAATAACGACGACGACTATAGGGCGACGCGTCGCGCTGCGGCAGCGATCCGTATAAATAACCGAACGTCGTCGTCGGGATAATCGTGGTTCTACTATCTATATAGTATATATATAAGAGCTAGTTTATACAATGTCATGCCAGCAAATAAAATAACATTGGTAGTACAATGGCTTACCTTGACACATTCATTACGATGGAAACTAATTCCTACTACACAGGCATTTAGACAACTGTGGGAATCTGTAGCCAAATACTAGAATTAGTGGACTAGTCGTCTAAAATGTATAAGGGGCTTATGGTGACTGTGCTGAATTATCACATTGGCACAGCCACCTCCTGATCTCGACAACCGCTCTAAATCTGACACCTAGGTACCTTTTGAATAATGTTCCAAAAATTTTAATATACATTTGGTAATCAGTTTATTTTCTTTAGGTGCATCACAAACGTAACGTATTCTTTCATTAAGTAAGATAAGTTACTACACCTAGTAACTTATCTTATATTGATGTATATTGATTTTTTTCAGTCATTGGTATTTTAAGCTCATCGGAATTGGGTAAAATAACTGTTAACACTTAAAAAAGGTTGTATAGTTGGATGTCTAACAGTACCTACCTCCCTATTGTTTGTCATCTTCAAGGAGGGTACCAGATTAAGCGATAATCGTATGATATGTGACCAAAAGAAAACACAGAGGCGGTCAAAGTCGCAGGCCTTAACAAAGTAAAATATTTATATATTTATTTCACATTTACTTGTGATTACCAGGTAGGTAATAAAGATTACAATTAGCTAGTATTTTAACGATCCATATCCAATACCTCGGTATTGTAAACAGCATTTAGTACGATTAACAATTAAGTGCAATACATAAAATATTTGGCCAAATGTACAAAGTATTCTTATCTATTATATGTGAGTAATAAAGGAATGGCAGGATCTAACAAAGGCAAAAGGCGGATATATCTTGAATAGATTGTATGTCTTGTTTATTACAATATGTAATGAATTGAACTTTATTATATTTTCTTGAAAATTAGGCCTCATTTAACTTGTGAGACGAAAATATGTGTGGGCTATGCCAAAAAGGGGTTCTCTGTTTGTTTCATAATTTAAAGTGACATGAACGGGCTCGGTATGTAGTTTATGAGTTTTCAAGTTTTGTTTGCAAGATGTTTTTGCTTCATTTTTTATAAATTGCAAGCTCGTTTATGTCTATTGTAGCGTTCATCGCTCCACATACAAAAGACATCAACGTGTTCTCTTTCAGAAGTTGCCAAGTTTAGTAGTATCAAAAAATAAATGCATTTAATAAAAAAATAAAAAATACACAAATTGATGGTCAAATGTAAAAACAGGTTTAAAATTCGTTGGAAAATGAAGTAATTTGAAAGATTAGAAGATTCAGAAATCAGGCGTTAGAAATAAATGGCCACTACACGTGTAGTGGTGATCGGTGACGTGCCGTCAATATGTGATGTTGTCTGCCATACAAGATACATACCTATTAAAAGATTGTTACCTTATTTTTTTCAGATGAAACTAGAATTTCATATTTGTTTTGCAGGTGTGTGTAAACAATTGTCTTTTAGCAAAGATATATTCAGTATAGATGCTGATGATTTACTTGAAGAAGTACTTCGCGATTCTTTTATAGGAAAACAGAACCCAAATGCAAATATCAGCGATTATTTAGGGGATGACGATTCATTTTACGAAAATACGTTAGCAATGTACAATAATTCTGTGTTTACTACTACCACTACTACTGAAAGAAACGTTGCAACCAAACACATGCTGCGAAAATCTTCTGACTATAATCTTACTATGAAAGATATTAAAATGAGAATGGAGCAACGCGAACTCGATATGCTGTTAGAACAAAATATTAGTCCTTTTGCGCAATTTCAGATCAAAGTCGATGACACAACAGCAGTAACTAGAAGGTTTGACAGAATTCGTGAGGAAGCAGCATCAGAACAGGTACCAATTCTGAGAGAAATTTACCACTCGTACGAAAATGCGACAGCTAAGGCCATGGAAAAAAATAGAACGATATCTCTAATGGAACAGTTCATATACACAATTCGATATAAACTACCATATGCACAATTGATAAGAAAAAAATATATGCATGATGTGAAGTATAAAATTGGATATTGCTTCTCGTTGCTGAAGACATTGAGGCAACAACAAATGTTGTTATACAATATATACCTGCAAAGATTTAATACCTTTTCAGCTGTATATCCACATATGAGATTGTACGAAAAAATATTGAGGTTAGACATTGATATAAAAGATGTCATAAAATATGTTAAGCAACTGGAATACGAGAGAAAAACGGTGGAGTTTCCGGATTACTATTACTTCTTTAGTTCTTCGACTGGACGTGTCTGGCGTAGAAATGAAGAAGGCAAATTTTAATGAAAAGAATAACTACACAATATAAGTACCAACAATACAAATCTAGCTAGAGTCTCACATTTTTTTAATTGTTTGATATAAACTTGCTTAATGTGAAATAAGTGGTGATGAGATGTGAATTATGGAAGTGGCACTAGCAGTACCAGTACACAATACGTTGGTATTTATAGTGTTTTGTTACTAATAAACCAAAAATCAATGGTTTTGTATCAGTAGATTATTAATGCGTATGTCACGCAAGATCAATAAGCATAAAGTATACAAGTCTGTATTTATTCTTTTAATGTATACAAAGACAAATATTTAGGCAAGGAGACGTTTGACAAAACGTCGCCGCTCGGGCCACAAGGGCCTCTTGTGTCGCGTAAACGGATTACGAGGGTTCGTGGCCCTTGTTAAAATCAAAGTGTTGACTGCGAACCTAATGGCTGTCAAAGTTAACTCTTCCCCGTTGTCGTTCACCGCGTCACGACATTCGCCATTTGTATGGTGTTTGCAAGACTGCAAAGTTTATAGGTCTGAGGGACTGATCATTCCATGATCATTCTCAGTATTTCCTTCCATCCATGGTAGAAATACGCCGTCGTCGTCGAGCTACGCCTGATTATACTCACAAATTCACAAAGCTTTTTAAATTAACCGTGAGTCGTGCTGAACTTACGTCGCACCTCTCACGAACTTACACGTGAAATTCAGCCCACCCGTAAAATATGCGACATGTCTGGTGTGTCGTTACAATCGTAATGAAAGGGCATGAGATCAGCTGCTGCGTAACCTCACTAATAAACGCTAGGTACTTACATCCCAGTATTTATTACTTATTTAGGAGAAAATAAAACTTTTATAAATCAACGTAGTTTTTCAGCAATATCCCACAATTATTGATTTCATACTATTGTTATCTGGTTTCGGTTCGGATTATTTATTCCACCTCACCATTAACTGCTTAAATACGATGATGCCAGACATGTAGCTAACACCGCCGCCCGTCCACGGCCAACGCTGAGTTGGTGTCAGATTTGAGCAGTCCTTTAAATTGAAACACGTTCGAAATAGGTACACTTTACATACTTTACGGAACGAAAGTTATAAATGAGTCGTGACGTCAGATAGGTTCTGAGGCGAATTGGATTTTGAATTGAAGTGACAGAATGATGAAGGGAAGGGTTCGCTTACTTCAGCTTTACTGAAGCACGTACATTAGAGAGGTTTTACGGCAGTAAATGAGAAAATTTTAGATGAGCAACGACTCGCTTCAGAATTAGGCCAGACTATTCAATTTGAAATAATACCGGTAGATATTATCAGAGATCTTGGTTAATCTCAGCACTGATGGGCGGCTCTAGTTCCAGCTGTTATTAATTGCAAATTATAAATGAATTCGGTGTTAGGTACAATAGTCTGACGGCAGACCTAGTTTTATTTTTACTAAAATGATTATCGATTATTATAGGTATAGGAGGTACGTACGGTACCAACTTTATCATATTTTAGTAAATAATAATTATGTACCTAATGGGTATTTTAAAATTATATTTAGTTGGAATTTTAGCTGTTTCCTGGTGGCGTTACTAATTAATACTGGAAGTTTATTTAGATCTATCATATTAATTTAGGATGACACCTTGAATAATATATAATAAGATATAAATTAACGTAAGTACTTTAATAATTAATAAGGTTCCGGATTACCAATTTACCATTGGCAGGAATTAGGATAGATAGTATTAAATGGTCAGATATGTATTCGTACCTAACAACTAGGTGTAGGTACCTAATAAGTATCTACAAATCACGTTAAAATGTTACTAAATTCCCCTGGTGTATTTCTTAATCTCTTTGCTTGTTCATTCCGCATTAAATATTTAGTCGTATATTACTGAGTTACGGAAATGCCGACTTCAATCACACACGCGAACTTTTCTATGAGAATTCATCGGATACTGGAATTACATACCACATGGCGATGTTAATAAAAGCTTACAACAGTGTAAGATTTCTGAGATTTTCTTTAAAAACTACCTACTTATCTGCTTTAGATTAGCAGATATTTGTCCAACTAAGCTAAATGTTTATTAAGCACCACATTGGCCCATAAAAGCGTATTTAGTGATACTTGAGAAAATTCTTTTTAAAACAAAACAAACTTTAACTGTCACATATTTATTCATATCGTTTAGGTATTGCAAGCTCAGATCAAATATTGTATTTCAATGGGTAGATTGTGTATATTATTGTAAACATTTACACCACATTTTACATGTCTGAGTTTTTCATGTAAAGCATCAAATAAATGCAAATTATTATCTAATATTAATTAAAAATCTACCATACTAACCTACAGTTTTGGCAAATTAGCTATCCATCCTCAACAACGCACACTTGTGGTATGTCCGTATCATTAATATTTATGTTGAACTCGCTCCACCATCCACCTGCTCCCTCATTGAGGGAGTCCCTCATCCTTTGTGTGAGATTTTGGTGAGTAGTGTAACATAATTTGGGGACAAATGTAAGGGAGCTGAGCTGACATTATGAATAAATTGTGAGTCCACTTCGGAATTTGCTTAATTATTTCTCTGTCAGAATGCTAAATGATGACCGCCATCGCCGAAATTATCAACTATCATATTACCTTATTATCAGGCTCGTTTAATTCAGTTTACCATTCGCTCGACATATGAACCCATGGCCCAACGCATTCACCTTATCGATGAACAGAAATATCATCTTTCATAAAAAATCTCCATTACGTAAAACCACAGTAAAACGCACATTCAAATCGGAAATACATACTGTTGTGGAACAACGGAGCGAGCGTAGTGTAAAACGGCACGTTCGCACGACGACGCCACGGCATCGGCATTTAAATACGACGCGACCGAGGCATTCCAATGGCCTTCCGAGCATACCCCGGAATATTCCTATCAATACGATCCCTATTTCACCAAAACTACAAAATTCAATTATGAAAGAACAATGACCAAATAACTGAGAATATCTAAACTGTATATAAGAATATAGAATATAGAAAACTCACAAATAAATAATAATTCACTTAAATTATTTATCCTCACCTACTATATTACTGTTCTAAAAATAATGTTTATAATTGAATCCCCTCAATGTGGATTGAAGAGGAAATAAAGGTATCCGCAGATCCACATGTGGAGCCGAGCTGTGGATCCAAGTGGACGGAGGGTTATCAAACCTAGAAAGCCTAGATATAATCAAAAATCATTTTCGCTCTTTAAAAAGAGTCAAAGGTAATATTACAGAGTGCATTGGTCAATAAAGAGCAAGCAAATGTTTACTCGACAAACTGCCGAAAGGAATAGTATAATGTTTTCGTGAGTCTATGTATGTAGGAATGTATATGTGTATGTAAATATACTGTATGTATGACTTCTCCTAATTCTTTTTTGTGGCCTACTGTAGCCTAAACGGCTTAAACACCTTCATGTGTGAGGTACCTGTCGTTAGATTCATTTTGATTACCACACATATTTGTGCAGTCTAAAAAGGAAAACACCAGCACTTCTATATAGGTACTATCCTACGTTTGAAATAGGCGCAATGGTATGCCAACCGTGTCTTGCTTGGCTACAAAGCATACGTAATCCTGCATTGAACAGTGTCTCTACCACACGGTGGAAATAGGCACCTACTTACGTTTTCGTTTCGTAATTGTAACAACTAAGGTTAAGGTCAGGTAATATGCAATTTTGTATGAAATATGACAAAAATATTACATTAAAGTAAACTTCTGGATATCTGGCTGGCTGGATGTAGGCAAGTTTCGCTAGACGGGAAGTGATAATACGACGGTGGCCAAACATGTGTACTGATTCGTCCAAGGAAGGTTTTCGTATATAAATCATCAAGATTTAACCGATGGGACGGGGAGACATAATTGACTCTGCGAAAATTCGAGCATATGGCATTCGACCCCACGAATATTCGAGGCAACGAATATCCATCAACGACTAGTCGAGCTTAGGCTATACACTTAGGTGTATCGAATCAAAAAATATTCGAGCCACGGCATTCGACCCCATGGATCGAATCCATAGGGTAGCGCTCATCGATGTAATGAATTTCGATCCCATGGGCCAAACAGGAGACATTGTCATGAACATTAAAATCAAATTAAATCATCTATTTGTACATTTGTCAGTCGCGTTTTTATTTCTTTTCGCCAAGATAAAGGTGCGAAACAGGTTTTTCGCGTGTGGGCAATTTTATGTAGCCTTTCATTTGCAATTTGATCCTGTGTGTCAGTTGAGTAAGTAATACCTACTATGTTTTATAACCCTATTGATATGTTGTCATGTGTACAAATGTTGTCATGAATAGGTAGTGTCCTTCCATTATGGTTCAGACACGGTATCTACGGCACAACTAAGCTTAGTCAGCGTTACTAGTATATCGATAAAGTGATACATCGGGCAGGTGCGCCGCCGCTGCACTATTTTTCTTGTCATTAAGAGCATTTGGCGCTATTATAATTTATTGTAGCACGGCACGGTACGGTTTTATCATCACGATACAATAGGAACGCGAATGTAAAAAATTATAAAAACGCCCATTAGGTAATCAAAACGATATTTATGGCAAATCGGATGCGGAAGCCAGGTGTTCGCAAAGCGAATGCAATGGACACGTTTATGGAACAAAATGAACTACTTACACAATTATCTCAGTAATGGCAAAGCTGCGAGTAAACTTAGTTACGTAAGCAGCGAGCAGTGAATCACGTTTAGTACATTTGGTAAGTAAGTACCAAACTAAACCACTAATGCTTAGGTTCTTGGGCACACAGCAGTTTGTGTACGCAACGAGAATGAAAAAAGACGTCAAAATTGGAAACTCCATTATCTTTGGATATTAAAATTCAACAAGTACGATATTTTCTATTAATTTTACAATTAGGTAGTGACTGTATGTATATATTTGTATTTTTTTTATCAAAACTTAAAATAATACTAGTTTAAAAAAAGTTCCCTTTTTACACAATATTTACATTATAAGCATTTCGCCTACGTCACCGGAAGCAACGGTCCAGGGCTGAAAAAGCCCTAGAAGATGAAGGGCATCATGGTTGAAGTACCTACTGTTTAAAAAATATATTATATATTGTTCTATGCGGCGTGTCAAGCCGAGCGAGAGTGCAGATTAGAAACACTTAAGAAACTTAACATATTATATTTACCTATTAATATATTTACATACATAATTATACAATTATATATAAAATATATTTGAATAAACTTTATAAAACAATACAACGAAGAGTAGGGAAGTATCTCGGTGGTAATATATCCGTACGTAAACGGCAATTTCTGAAATACCTTTGTTAGTCGTAAATAGCACTAAATGTTGCAATAAAGGCCCAGGGGGATGAGGGAAGCAATAAATTTGGTTTTGCCTTAAATCTGGGAGGTCACTGGGCTTACAGAGAGTTTACCACATCTGATCCTCATCAATGTCCCGTAGCTGCTTTGATTAATTTAGCACGGGATATTCCCGATTCCCTCTACCATTGATTATCAAGACAACTGACCAACCAGGTGGACAACTCAGGTGGTCGGTTCGGAAAGGGGGAATATAAATGGTTGAAGCGATTACGTGTATGCCTACAACCCCCAAAAATATATATTTTTTGTTATTACAAACTTATATTTGCAGATGATCAGGAGTATGTCGATGAATGGACATAATATTTTGATAATTGCAAAGATAAGTTGATTTCTAAATCTAGTTTATCTTTTCGTTAGAGCAAAGTTACGTTGCACGGAAGCCTCGGTGCGCGAGTCCGACTCGCACTTGGCCGTTTTTTTTCTATTTAACGTTTCAACAACGTTTATCCAGATAAAGATAACCTCGGTTATGCCTACGTTGAATATATGTATGAGTGTATGTATATTATTATATTATTATTAATTTCTTGGTAAAAAATAATACGGTACCTATATGAGTACATCTCGTGTAGGTATGTTAGACAAATTACGACGACGGTGCCCGCCGGCGGCGGCGGCGGGAAGGGGTAGGTCCCATTAAATATACGAACCGTGTGTTGTGTTGTCGTTTTTTATCAATCCTAAACAATAAAATAAAGTTATATTACAAACATTTAAATTAATCTTTAAGAAAATCGCAACTTTTAGGTCTCGTATAGGTACATACACGCTAAGTAACTTTTTGTTTGATTAAATAATACGTTGCTTTGTCGTCTCGACTAAATAATTTACTTTTACTTATGTTGTATACTTGTATAGGCATATTTATTTTATGTGACATTTTTGTTTTGTTTTGAGGTATGAGATAACGCTTATAATAATAAAAATTATATTGTAGAGTCCCATTACTAAGGGTTCACACTAACGCAAAAAAGTCTCGAGGGATGTGGATTCTTGTGACTATCCTATTCAAATCGGATATGATGACCCAGTAAGGGTAAAATAATAAGACAAAAAATTCCGTCTTCTCTGAGGTCACTACCTTTTATATTTCTTCTCTTGAGAAGGTAGGAAGTCACTACCCCTATAACCTACCTACTACCCCCAGTAGATATTATATAGGTACTATATCAGTGTGTAAAGGAGAACTTACGATTGTATTATGCTCAGCGATATTATATGACTGAATTTAATTATTTTATTAAAATTCTAATGAAAACGGGGTAGCGAAGCGATGTGCGTAAGACAAGACATACGGCAGATTGTTTTTTTTAAACTGACTTTATATGAACTTTTTACAGGCACTTGCGTGTCTTTGTCCCTATTAATTGTATAAAAAAGGAGCATTTATTGTACCACACCATCGCATCGGTGCAGTGATACATACTCTCCACCGAAGGGAGAAGGGTTCCAAAAGAGGCAATGACAAATAGCTAGAGTCGATACGCATCAGCACAATCGAAAGTTCCATTACACCTCTGAACTATTGTGGGGGATAGGTCTAGTATTAGCTTATGTGGAAAAGTAGAGAAGAATAAAAATCATTAGTAATGTGGAAAAAATATATTTTAAATAAAAAATATTCTCGTCTGAAAATCTTCGTTCTATATAGAACCGTAAAGGCTGTTTCAAGCGTCTGGAATGGTAAGGACCCTTCAGTCGTCGGGACAAGTAGTTGTTATTCGACAGAAGATGTTTCTATTTTTTTTTTCTTGCGCGCACTTCTACTTGCATAATACCGTCCGTATGACGAATATAGAGGAAGATTTCGCCGATCTGATCCAAATCAGAGTAGCTCCGTTGGACAGGAGCGGGAATGGAATGGCAAGTTCCCTGTCCGAAATCCAGTCATGACAAAACATTTTCCCCAAACGGCCGACACAACTATGACATTTATTTTATTGCTAAAGTCGATATTGGCCAAGAACTACCGACATACGAGTACATAATTAAGTAGAACGGGATACGAGTACTCTTTTAGTGGTCGAAGCAATACGGTGATATACAAATAGCTTTTGGACGAGTATCTAATCTATTTGCTGTTCGGTTTTGCAGTAATCAAAGTCAAAGCGAATCTCCTGAGATGTGCTTTGGCTTTGACATATAAATTAATGGTTACGGCAGGTATTCGGTACATGGTAATAGAGGATGATATAGATAGAGTATAATATAAATGCTTGGCGGCAGAGGTCTGTGTGACCAATGTACGTTTTCGTGTGGCCAGTCATGAAACTCGTGAATAGTTTACAGCTGACCGAACAAGGGATGAGCCGCGCTGTGTGTGAACATGACAAACGATTACCCTGTCTCAACTTTGAAACTATTTCCTTATTAATATAGAGATACTTAAATGTCATAACCAGATGTAACTTCATGAAGTAGCCACAGATCTCTGACTGAGAAACCCGTAGTGGTTTTAGCTAGAAATCAACAGATTAATAAATTTAGCTGCTACAGGCAACCCTGCTGTTTCAGCGCATCCACGGCGTTTCAACCCTTACGTACTAGTAGATATCTCTATTGGGATCTTTTACGATTCTAATAGGATCAACTTTGTGTCAAACTCTATCCCTCATGTTGTCAATCACATACATATTACAGGTGGCACAGTCTGTCACTTAAGCTTTTGTTGTGGAATATTTAATACGGCTCATCGATACTTTACACACAATAATACCCAGTGTATACAGATTTAATCGTGATGATCTTTTCCCAATTTTGAGTCATTCGGTATATATATTCTGGGAAAAAATTGGTAGAGTGGCTGTGGTCAGTCAATCGCGAGTTTACTCGAATTACACAAATGTTTGTTACCTACATGCTCTTAAATAAACTCACACCTTTCAAGTATATAAAGGGCTATAGGCTGAGACAATTGTCTTACATCTGCTGCATTCCTAGGATACCCCTTTGGCTTCATCTATCTGTAAATTCATCGCTACATACACGCTCGTCGGTCTATTAAAATTTTTGAATGTACTACACTACATAGTATTAGGTAGTCATATCCCAATTCTTCTTAAACATGTACGCTTACCTCATCTGTTTGGCTATAATATCCCTATAATATCCTGTAGTCCCGGGGGATTTTACAATGTGTCTGGCTAGAGTAAATCAAAATAAGCAAAATAATGATTCTGCAACTATTTCTGTCCCGCTGAATAGTAATGATTATGTGTTCGACTACTACAAAATAAATCACTGGGGGAAGCTAGCTATATGAATATTTATTCCCTAACTACACAATAACCCAAATTGGAGTCACTTGGTTTTTAACACTATGGACCCAAATAAGTTAAATCCTGGATAAATCCATATAAAATCCCAAATCAGTCAAGCGACGATTTGGTATAAACGACGCCAGGCATTTACCCCTCGAACGAAATTGCTAATGAAAAGGTATTCGTATGTACGTTAATTGATCAAAGACTACCCCGCTATTTGGTGCATAATTTTCGGAACTAGACCATGGAAAATATTTGTATTGAACGAGTATTTGCGCACATTTTACATTATATAACACAGTGTTATACTTTGTGTGATTTCGCCTAAGCTAACCGTTCGGCTCAGAAAAATAATTTATTGCACTTTCATTATTTGCGACTATACCGAAGCGCATTTTGTTCAATGATTTATATTGAATCATTTAAAATAATATTATAAGTTAAGTTTTTATCCAACTGAACCGACACTGCGGCTCATAATGTATAATATTCAGAAATACGATGTTTGCGATTAGGCACGAGTCGATTGTGGTGGCAAAATTGAGGCTCCAGCACGTACCGAGAATATTGAGTAGGTACTTACCTAATATTGATTTTCTCGAATGCTATTATTAGTCTACACGCATATACCATTTATAAGGCGAACAATTTGATAGGCTAGCCGGTAGATATCCAAATAAAGGATCAGTGTTTAGGGCCTTACCTATTCCAAGCCACAGTCGTTGAACACCACTCTTTTGTAACAGCACCTAGCTAGAGCCTTGCCAAAATTATACTTATACAATTTAGCGACATTAATTTCATCTATATTTTGTTCATATATTTTCTTTCTGACCTTTACCAAATCCATAAAAAAATCCGATGTCACCTCTGTTTCAACACATTTGATATACAAAGTACAAAAATGTTTATTTGGAACTAGAACTAAACACAGCTCAGTAACAATCTTATTTTGGCTTCATTTCTATTAAACAAGAGAGGCTGAATACTGTGCAGATGGAATTCTAGGTCCGCGATGGGCTTCCCTGTGCTGCGGCTACTGGTGGCTCCCGTTTCACCAGTGAGTGTACACCAGTTTCATTGGGATTGATGACTATAAAGTCTTTATATCTCGGCGGTATACTTTAGTTCTTTTAAACGCGCACTTGACTTCAATCTCCAGAAGGTCAAAAGCAAGTCCGCAACAGAATCGCGACGAAACGGCGGAATTTCTTATGCTAATCCACGATCTATCGCGATACAGGTTCGATTTGGTTCACATCAGCAATCGATCGAAATGCTGTTTGCTATTTTGACGTTAGATAGAAGTGACTGCAGAGCGCATTGGAATGGACTGCTGATGCTGCGATTGTGCGCTTATACATTGCAAACGAATTTAAGTCGATTTGTAATGCCATGTCAGGCTGAATTGTTTCGTAAACTTAATACGAATAGAATCATAGTATCTATCTATGTACGGACAACAGCAGATCAATGGTAACACTTGCAGTGCGATTTTAAATCTTACTACGCAGATAATAAGAACGGTCCAAAATGTTACACTTGATCTGCTGTTAGCGTACCTACGTATTATCTGTGAATGATTTATGATATATTATGAAGGACTACAATTTGTAAAAAATTTAAGTGTCTCAAAACCTTAAAAACACACAATTGAAAACAAAAAACTTCTAAAATTATCCTAGTAAGTACCAAGTACAATATGAGGACAAGAATACATACTCTACTACGAAAGTTCAAATACCTACCTACACTACAAAGATTTCTATAGTTCCATTACGCAATGATATTGCAATATACCTAGGGATATTTTTAAAACATTAATCAAATCTCTGTAGCACTTCGATACAAGCAATTAGTAGTGTGGCACAAACAGAAATACTAGTCTGAAATTAAAAATAAAATCTGCTTTTATAATGTGTATCGAACACTCATGGTTACCGAACGCGGGGTGTGTAGACTGTGGATGCATTTAATTTAACTCAATATCAACATTCGAAGTACTTTGTGAGTTGTTACGTAGATACTATAGCGAGCGACGTCAACAACTATAAAAAGTTGTTGAACAGGATCCTGCCTATGATAACTTTGCATGAATATAATTTTACTTTTTGCAAAACATGTATTTTAAAAGGATGATAGAAAGTACTTGTAAACATTTAACATGCCATTCATTTTGATTTCTATCCCAAGCGATACATGGACTGGTGGAAAAAATAAATCCGTTGAAATCGTTTCGTGGTTGCGATTTTGTAAAGTAACAATTAATTTCGTCTAGCCACAGGACAGCACAAAGCTTTGTGGGTATCATACTGTTAACAAACTTGTAAAAGCGTCAGTGCAAAATTGGTTTCCAGTGGCTGGGCGGGGGATAGTCTAGTGTGGGTTGGTGGTATAACCTACATATCACCGTGATATCAGCGTTCAGTTGTCGTTCAACGGACAAATTGCCTCATCTGTCACCTAGAACTGCGACGTTTCGGAATTCAACGATCGATGGTGGTCGTCGCCAAACCGTCCCAAATTACTCAAACGTAACTATTCTAGGCATATTATTTGGCAATGATAAATAAATAAAATAACATGTGTATATTAACCCAATAGGTACAGGTTGTAACTAAAAAAGTATTGTAAATCGACAGGAGCGTGTTCTGTTGCTGTTATTCATAAACCTAGATAAACCTCACTAACCCTTAAATCGTGTTGCTATCCCTATCACACTTCGAAGTTAGGATTAAAAGGGACAGGGGTAAACGGTGGCGTAACTTTAAATCACGTTTATGAGTACGCGCCTATGTCCTTTATATTTTCGCGAATTGTTTTTGACTTTTCGTACATTTTGTGCTGATCAACCGCGATTTGTACGAGACATTTAATTTTTTTATTACGTGGACTTATATGACGACTTCAACGGAGAGAGGAAACTTTTTCCCGTATTTTCCGATTACGGCTGACCAGAATAAGACTGCTGTGCTGACACGGATAATATCAATCATCTTTTTTGAAAGTATTTCATGAGTCATATAATACATGTACAGCTAACAACAGATCAAGTGTAACACTTTGAACTTTGGACCGTTCTTATTATCTGCGTCTTAAGATTTAAAATCGTACTGCAAGTGTTACCATTGATCTGCTGTTGTCCGTACTTATATGGGTGTGGTGTGTGTGGCCACCGAGTAACTCTAATTTATACAGGTGTCACTTAGGTGTATCTTCTTACTAAGAGTTAGTGGGGATCAACATTAACTTAATTTTAGGTTACCTATTTGAGGGAAAGAAAAGAGTTTAAATTGAAATAGATTTAAATAAAAATTGGTTTTGAAAGCATGAACATGAATAAAGTTAGGTATATTCAGTGGGACTAAGCAAGTAAACGCTGTTTTTTTTTTAATTCTTTGGCTCTACGTTCTGTTACGTTTTGTGATGTCGGCCGTTAAGACAATTTTAGTCACATTATCATCTCCCTAATAGTGGAGCATTGATTGAGTCACAGAATAACTAATAGTAGATGCTGGTCGGGGCTCTGACTGCTGTTTTGATTGAAATGTTTGGCACTTTTTATACACCATATTATAGATTTTATAAATATTGATAGTTCAACAGCAGCGTATTTAGTAAAACATGAAAATAAATTGCTCCCCTTCTCTGGTAGGTACCTTGCACTCAGTACCTGAATGAAAATGACTTTTAATTCGCGAATAAGAACATTTTTCGCTACCATACTTGCGTGAGAAAAACTCGTTACAGGTCACGACTGACCCAGAATAAGACTGCAGCTTACTACTTACATAGTCCGTCACTGGTCTAATCCCCCACCGCGATATTGTATGGGGAAAATCTACGAATGGACCCTTTGTGAGCGCTTTATTATGTCTGAACTTGAATGGAGAGCCTCAGACCCGGAACAGCTCCCCTTTAAGCAATTTTTATTCTATTAAAGTTTTATAGCAGCAGCAATGTGCTGCTTCATCCTGAGTCCGTCCGTTATTAGCCTTGTTATTACTTACTTTATATACTTTACTTTTCCAAATAAGACGATAACAGAGGCTTAATAATCATCAACCTATAGTCTGCAGCATATCAAATTGTATTATTTAACACGCACCTTTACGCAATTGTAACAAATAACTATTCTGGATTTCATGTAGGCGGGTATGTTACCGATGGTACAGATATATTTCCAATGAAAACAATCTATAAAAAAAAGTCACCTTAAGGCAGCTGGCTTAGGAAACCCCTTTGTGTCTAACGAGCTTTTTTTACACAACTCTTTTTCTTTACACAGTGTTAATTAAGCTGTAAGAAAGGCATAGTATGGAGCGACACAGTAATACATTATTGTTTAAAATTTAGATATCATTACAATAGATAGGTAAGTTTTAAGGCATATTATTAAAATATCTAATCTAATTTGCTCAGTAGTCATAAAAATAAATGCGTAAGACCAACTCACAATTTATTGTCGCCATTACTGAATTGTTAAGACTAAAACGAAATTTCGTGAATCGACGGAGTGGAAACATTACTAATTGAATTTTGAATTGCTTTCCGCGAAATAGGGCGACTTTTAGATTACTTACCACTTCGTTTATTTCTGTTGACTGACACGAATTGTCAGCACCTTTTTATTTAACTACAGTTATGACAATAATATAATCTAAAATCAAAGTTAATCTCATTAATTTAACAATGCTTGTTTTAATAATGTAATACGATACAAACAGAAATATAATACATACCTACTTAACTCGTTAAAAATTAGTTTATTAGATACCTACGAGGCATTTAAGTAAAACCTACGAGTACTGTACTCGACGATACCTTGCACGTTTGATGAATAATAATAGCGATTAATAGCCAATGCTATCGAAGCTTTGCAATTGTAATCTCGCTGAATTTCAGTAAAGCTTTAAAAAATCCGAAAAGCTCAGTATGTACATATTGCATTCGTTCGGAAAATAAACCAGCAGCTTGTGCATATTTTATTTACTTAGGATAAAAGCTGTGGGTGGAAAATCAGAGCTTTTCATTTTTGCCAAATACTTTTTATTTATTTATTACAGGATTGTTTGTATATAGGTACAGGCCCAGATGCTCAGTATACCTATCCACATTATTGAATTATGTCTAGCCAGTAAGAAGTAGGTAATACTCATATATATATTTCTGATTAAAGCCTGACATACACACAGGCGGCCTGTACGCGGCTTGCGGCCTGCGGCCAGTTGAAACGCATGCCCCGGCCCCTTTTCTTCCGTCATCGTTAACGTCCAGTACGTAGCGAAATGCGATCTAGGCCTCAGATCGCTACCTACTGAACCTTAACGATGAGAGAAAATGGGACGGGGCATGCGTTTCAACCGACCGCAGGCCGCATGCCGCGTGCAGATCGCGCCTGTGTGGGAAAGCCTTAATAAACTTTACAAACCGGGTGTCATTATCTATACCTCTTTAATAATTAAAACTAATAACGGCAACATTTTAGGTTCCTTATTAAGTTTAGTAGGAAGATTTAGCAAATAATTTAGAAATGTAAAACTTACCTTCGCCTGAAAAGTGATGCCATACTGGAATGCTTCGTCGGGATGTAGAGGGATTCTTGTGTCGTACTCGTCATTGGGCACCAAGTTGTACTGATTGGTAGACGGCATTTTCCTGGTCCACTTTAGTAACTTCATGGGCACTCTTCTCCAGGCCCGGGCCCTCAACACCACCTGGATGTATGGAGCTTTGGAGCCCCGTCTAAACATCTGGACTCATTCTTTGAGTCCCTGTCCTCGAAACCCGGTCTGGTGACGACGTTATTATCTGAAAGAGAAGTTACTTATTACCAACGATACATTGCCTTTGTTGTTACTAAAGTATTGGTATTGCTCGTGTGTATGTACTGATTGACGGTCAATCAACCAGTCGATCTACAAGGAAAATTTCGCGTAAATATTACTGTGCCCACAATTTGTACTTTTCGCGTCAGTTACCTATATTATTTAGTTATTTACT
Source organism: Tachystola acroxantha (assembly GCA_963506565.1). Lineage (NCBI taxonomy): Eukaryota > Metazoa > Arthropoda > Insecta > Lepidoptera > Oecophoridae > Tachystola > Tachystola acroxantha. Next base: position 11,815,508 of record OY735870.1, on the reverse strand, counting down.
TTATTTGTATACTTATTCTTTATTTAATGTATATCTAAACTAAACCTTATCGATAATATTATAAACTAAATATGAACTTTCGACAAAGAACAACAGATTTACAAAATCGCTCCCTGTATGATTTTTCCGCCTGACTGTTTAGTAAGTAATTTTATTAAATTTATGCAGTCATATAAAAAGCTTTTAGCTTATTTTCATGTCAGTAGATACTTAGTCAAGTCACAACTATGCGATTTATCGAGATATATTAAGTGAGACGGTAGTGCAAGCACTTACTGGATTATGAATATTCGCCTCGGGGCGAGCGATGGGCACCTATTCAAAACTGGAAATTATTGTCCCTCAAACTACTCGTATATCTGGTGTCGCTGCCGGGGACCCGCGCCGGCTTCGCTCGCGCTCGTGTACGATTAAATATTTCTGATTTTATACAGATAGCACTCTGCTTTTCACGTCGACTGCGAGGAAATAAAGCAATAACATAAAAATATAAGTTAGGGTAAAACTTAAGATTTTGACGGATGACGAATTTCACTCGCATGCGCTTCCTGCCAATTTCTGGAACAGTGCCGCGGTTTTCCACCAATCAACGTTCAGCCAAATTAATTTTGACATTAGTTAACGCTATTGCTAGTAGAATAGAAAGGAAAATGTATGGGTTGGACATTTGCTTTTTTAGTTAGCAATCGTCAATCAACTTTTTTTCAATCCTACTAGCCTTAACGTCAAAGACAATTTGGCTATACATCCATAGCCAAATTGGCTTTGACTATTATTGAAATGCCGCTTGCAAATTCCAATATGAGTTGCGGTGACTTACTTCGCTCCCTAACTTCGCTCCCTTAATTCACCAACTTTTGAAAACCTTAACACTGAAGATGGGTGGATTATTCATGGTCGACTTTAGAACACATATTTAGTATAGCTAGGTTACATAACATGGTTTGCCACGCGTTAAAACACTTGTCCTAATCTCTTAGTCGATTTCAATACTACAACTTTACTGTTTCTAATAGCCGCCTATTAGGGTCAACGAGGTAGACGGCAACAAGCCAACCGAACGTTGCTGTTTATGACTTAAGTACCATTACTATGTGTGACCTAAAATAGGATGATACATCGACAATGCTTTCATTGACAATAAACTAAACTCTCATATAACGCAATTACGTAATTCAATTACTATCAATCCTTTTTTCGCACCTGTGTGGCCACATTCTATGTTGTGTATTATAGGAACATTTGAAAATAAATATAATGGCATAACTCGGTTCCTCTCTCATACAGCATGACTTTAATATTGAATACTACGCACACAACTTGACTACTAAATCCAAATAAAAAATATTTTTTTCAGCACGAGCAGGTGACGTCGTTTTTTGGTGCTCAAAATATCTTCGTGTAGGTACCTAAAAAGTTAAAAACCTATACCTAACGCTGATGACAGACGGCCTAAGATCCCTTGCCTACACTACAAACTGAAATACAACAACAAAAGAAAAGTCGGATATAATTATTGTAAGTTACTATTTTAGTAGGTATTGTAATCGGTAAGTATTCAATAAATATGTTTAAAAGTTCGTCTCCAGTTTGGTTTCCATTAATATTTATAATTGACGACCGCTCCATTTGCAGTCAAGTAATAATTGCGTTATAAGCTCACAGATAACCATACAGACATAAGGATACATACATTGGTTTTTTATAAATACAGAGAATTATGTACCTAGACAGATATTAAATAGTATTTGCTACTGAAAGTTTTTTGCCACTTTTTCTCCTCAGCGTTGGAACAACCTTTTCCTTGCTAAGCGGTGTACCTAAATGGAAATTCAAACGTATATAGTAGGCAAAATGTATTTACTTGCTATATACTTACCTAAAGAGATCATAATTCTAAATCTTGAGAATTGAGATAACGCTGAACCTAGGCTTGTGCTTGCATCTCTGGCTCACTGACGTATCGCTAACCAAACTAACGAGGTTATGTGTTATCTATGTCACTGGACATGAACAGCTCGACACGACAATCGTACTCCGATAATTGTCATAGTATTGATGGCTAACTGAATTCCGAAATAGTAAGCCGTATGCAGATGTGAGGTATTATACGTAGTGGTGATTGTTTCTCTGCAGTACAGAAATAACCAGTACCTACCTAATCAACAAGGCAACATTTTCCCCTAAGACGGAAAAAACTGAAACCTTACAATTCCATTTTTCGAGTATTGTCCCAACCACTGACGCAATGTATTTTCTTGCGAATAAAAAATAAAATATAGAACCTACATGTTGGTAATGGCGCGGTGGCATGTCGGCTTTTATAGACACGAGATCGAAATACATATTTCTAAATCTCTTCACTGCCCTAAGAATCACATGAGATGGGCAATATACGGTTTGGTCTTGCCAGTATTAATAAATGGCTGTGGTAACAAACCATTGTAAACTAAAATTGTTCACATTGTTGATTTGCAATGTTTGGTATTCTCTATCACACTACAGCTCTATAAGTTTGTAGATACGTAATTATTAGTGGTCCACCACCAACCACAATATAGGTAATGTTGTGAAGATCGAACATGATTGAACAACTAAACATGCTATTGAATTCAAATACGCAAATTGCATAAAAAATCTAGATAGTTGGTTATTTTGGCCATTTTCATACAAGTATATAAATGGGATAATTCAAGTAAGTGCAAGATCGAACAAAACACGCAAATGGTAATAAATGCTTCTTGGTCGTTTGCATGTATGGTATATGGTAGGCTATGCGTAGAACGAAGGGAATCCGGTAAATAACTAAATGACAATGCCAGATTCTGCCTCACCATCAACCGCAAGTTGTACAAGATAACGAATAAATGTAAAAAAATCTCCGTTTTTTATTAAAATTTGGTTTAAAATAAAGTTTAGTACAAGTTGCGATTCGAAAAAAACAGCTTAATTAAGAATAAATTCAGAAAATAGTAAGAAATCGAAGCGATTTATTCATTGTTTTTGTTATTCTTCTATAGGAGTTGCGAGAGTAGTAGAAAATGATACTGATTATGATTATGCAATATGAAACCCGTAATAAGTCACCAACAAAATGATAGGTACAGCTTAAATGGTCACGTAGTTTTGTAGGTGGGGCAAAGCTCCAATGAAATGTGGCAATGTCTTTTGTAAATACCTACTGCCATGTAGTGAAGTTATCTTTGCAAACAAAGTGGTCTCTAGCTGAAACTAAACGGGTCGCTCCATTGGCAAGTTCACCAAGCTTCTTAATGGCGGTTTGGGAATATTAATTAATTTTGCTTCGGTTTGTTAGTGGAAAGTTTAAGAACAACTAATGTATTTCAGGTTTGTAAACAGCGGCAATGTTTATGTAACTATTTCAATGCATTGTTTACTGAAGACACATCAAACGTAATTGCTTCAAACACTTTTGTAAAAAAAAAAGGTGACAGGAATTGTACAAAGGGTCCAGTATGACCTTTTCTTGTAACAGGGGCCAGATTCTGTAACAGTTGCGACGTCGATTAAAATATTTGGGTTGCTGTAGACAACGGCGCGCCCGGCTTGTGTGTGTGTTTTTGAATGAATTAATATATTCGGCACCTACAGGCACCTACTTACAGTAGCTGAATGTTTTGTAACATACACCAATATTTTACTGAAGAATCCCTCTAGGTATTACGCCAAAGATAACATTGCATCACTATTTTTGGGTCAAAAGCAATGCCCGCTTATACCCAAAACACTGAGAGGTTAAGTTTTATAATTAATGGATAACTATGAGTTTAGGACTATTAATATAAATGAGTTTCTTCGGCTATGCGTTTTGTACGAGTAGATAATATATCTCGCGGCAAACACTACCAGACGAAGAAACCTAGTCCAAGATAACGGAAAAACAGAACATAAAGAGTAACGCTCAAATCCCTCACTAAAATAGTCACATTGAACCCCTTCACGCGCCTTAAGAGGGTATTGAATGTTTATGCTTTCATAGCTCCATAACCCCTGAGTGAACGTTTCCGTTCCAGTGGGTAGTGAGTGCTACAGCGGATCTTTGTCAAGAAATAAATATCGACAATAGAATCCCACTGTAATATTTAGGCCGTGTTTCCTTTAAGCATGTTATTGCATACAGGTATGACGTCACTATGCGTGCAAGTTCATTGGAAATATGTTTGCCAAAGCTTTCTTGCGAGAAGAGAAATTACTTGCATGCAAGTGTAACGACACATGATTCGTGCCAGAGGGAAGGTTTATAATTTTTACATTGCATGCAAGACACTTGAATAATGGAAACTAGCACTCGAACCTATATAACTGGCGAACCGGCCTATCAATTATGGAACTATGACCAGTTATACCGAAAAATTATCTACAATACATTTTTCATACAAACATTAATAAAATACATGCATTATTTTAAAACCACGCTCAGGGGTGTTTAGTATAATAATTATCATTTTTATAAAGGCGACAAGATCCTTTAGACTATACGTTATTTATTTATTTTATTAATGGATTCGACTGTTCGTCATTTGCCAATGTCATGTTACAGAAAATTCAAAATATTAGTCAGTAAAAGGATTGTTATTTACGATTTGAATAAAGGACTCTGAATTATAGCCACGTAAATTAGTTACCTACTATTCTTTGGTACGAAGAAGAATTTAAACTTCTAAAAAGAGTAATTATGTCTACATTCTACAATGACATTGCCACATTTCAATGGAGCTTTGCCCTACCTACAAAACTACGTGACCATTTAAGCTGTACCTATCGTTTTGTTGGGGACTTATTACAGGTTTCATATTACATAATCATAATCAGTATCATTTTCTACTACTCTCGCAACTCCTATAGAAGAATAACAAAAACAATGAATAATTCGCTTCGATTTCTTACTATTTTCTGGATTTATTTATTAAGCTGTTTTTTTCGACTCGCAACTTGTACATAACTTTAATTTAAACCAATAATTTTAATAAAAAAATTCGTTATCTTGTACTAATTGCGGTTGATGGTGGGGCAGAATCTGGCATTGTCATTTAAAGCATGTGTAATCAATACACACGCAATAGGACTACGGTGTGGATCATGGCCAAGCTCCATAGGTGTTAAGGAAACGCCTTGCCTTGCCTCCACATTAGGACATAAATAAGCTGTTGATCTTGATAGAAAAAACCGTCCAAGTGCGAGTCGGCTGTCAGACTCGCGCACCGAGGGTTCCGTGCATCGTAACTTATTCCAGTAATTTTACTCTAATGAAAAATAAACTCTATTTAGAGACCAACTTATCTTTGCCATTATCAAAATAATACATCCATACATCGACATACTCGCAATTATTTGATCATCTGCAAATATAAGTTTGTAATAACAAACAAACAAAAAATTGGAGGGATGTAATCACAAATTTACCATTTTCGTTTTTTTTTCCTTTACTTGTGCTGTAGACCTAGCTTTTTGCCAAATTTCATGATTCTAGGTCAATGGGAAGTACCCAAATATGCGCCAAAATTCGACATAAGCGGCCATATCGTTTGATTGGGTGGACATAGAAGTTTGATTTTTTCATGGCTGCATGAGGTTGCAGACCTAAGTATAGATATTAATTTCAACTTGATCCGTCCACGCGTTTCTCAGATATAGGTCTTGACAGACAGACGGACAGATACACAACAAAGTGATTCCATAAGGATTCCTTTTTTCCTCTTGAGGTACGGAACCCTAAAAATACCAGGAATTTTATTATAAGTATAGAGTGTGTTCTCTTGAAAATGGCGGGAAACGACGGTTGCGAAATTATTTGATAATTTTCCTATTAATGTCTACGGGGCTATTTTGTGTTTAATATCACGTTAAATTAATCAGAAAATGTTCGCGAATGACACAGTATGGTGATGTTATTGGATTATTTATGCAAGATCTGAAGTTTCAAGCTTTTATCAAGAGTTCCCGCTACAAGCTCGGGAGTGAACGTGACTGTCGAGCTGCTTCGTCCAGAGTGATGACGCTACGGCGTCTCCTCTGGACGACGACATGAAGACGCGGCTACACAGGGTGAAGACGCTACTGTGACTCCGCTGGAGGAAGATGGAAGACTATTATAAATTAAATTTTCTGTGACATTGGCAAATCAAACTGTCGAGTCCATTAATAATAATAATAAGTATAGAGTGATTTATAGAGACATACTTATTACGAATTGGATCATACCTAATATTGCCTTCCACCCAAAAAGTTACCCACTTTATCACCATTTTCGGGGGCTACGAAAACACAATAACGTATTAATACGCTAGAAAACTTTTCTCATTTATGTTTCGTAACTTGAGCAGTTAAACAAAAGTAACATAAGAAGTACAACAATACTCTTTTGGTATTAGCATGAAACGAAAGACGTCAAACTGGAAATGTGAATCGAGTTTTCTTAGAGTTTTCCCAAAAGGAAATCAAATATTATCTCGCCAGTTCAAACACCATTTTCTGTTCGCGATTAAAATTAAATTCCTCATTTTTATTTAAATGTAAAAGAAATTATTATAGGTTTTTTTAATATAGTGATAGCTGCCCGTCTCGCTGACGACCGACATGGCTTCGTTCCCCCGGGAAAACGAAGTTGCTAAGAAATTAAGGCACGCTTTTAGTTTTTCCAATACTACACAACAAAATAGAAAGGACACTCACTACAGTGACTAAACTGCCATACCTAATCTTTGTCTACCATGACAATTTGCATTGCTACTCCTCTTTGCTATACCGATTGCAATGGTGGTCAATTACACAAACTAAAATTACTGCTATTGGCGTTAGGTAAATAGAGAAAATGCAATTTTTTCCGTATTTTACCGATGGCCTAGAATAAGGCTGCAGACTACATCCTCTTATTTTATACGAAGGCAATTTTGCGTCGTCGCTAGACATGTTCCTTGACAAATTTTTTTGCTGAAAAATATATCAAATCTCGCTGCAATTCGACGGCTTATATAGTTTAGTAGCCATTTTAGAAACTTGAAGTTTGGGCTTGGTTATCGATAAAACAATCTGCACTTCTGATACAATTAATGTGGGTTAACTAACATGTAACTTGAGTGACAAGGATTTACAATGACACGAAAAAAAGGAATAATTAGTAATTGAATTATTTATGAAATAACTTCGTGAGCTTTCTAAAGTTTATTTTATGTTATTTACTTTATGTTAGTGGATGACAATACCGTATAATATTTTTTATTTAGCAAAATAACATTTTAGGTATTATTATTTTTATCCATATGAATAATGAATAGAACACCATTTCATTTTTCTGGCTCTATAATAATAATTGTGGCGGGCTGCCCATTGGGAGAAAAAGAGCTTTTGAATAAATTACGACACGAGTTCCCCGAGCGGAAAAAGATGGATCAGATCGCTAATCCTGTAAATATAACGTTGGAGGAAAAACAGATACTTATTATATTTAAACAAATATGAATACTTACCTAATTCCCACTCCTGCCGCTTTGGCAACCAAGTTTCGCAACCAGTTGTTAATAAAGAAGTAATATTCTTGCTACGCAACTAGTTGCCCAAAAAGAAGTTCCCACACTGAAAATAATTTTACATAAAAAATCAATTTCAATTTATGAACTCAAAATAAATACTTTACATTGGATATCTTTTACTACATATTTAAATAATACATCAATAACCGAGTAGCGGTGGATTCAACAATACGGCTCACGTCGAAAAAACTCGAATGATTGTAACAGGATGGGTCGATTACCGCTTAGTATGCACATATAGATTGACTTCCGAGACCTGCCAATGCGGCAAAGCCTTCTACTCAGCTCTATGCCACTATTTTAGATTCATCTAATGTTAAGACGTTCTTGGAAGAAACCAATATCATCGTAGGGGCTCATGATTTTTCGGCAATCAAATGGTTCTATCGAATTTAGTGGCGTATTAAGTAGTAATATATTTTAACTATGTGTTATATGATACGTTAAAAACAGGTTAATTTTATCCATGATACTTATTAAATAATTTGACATCAGACTCCGAAAAGTCAAACGAGGCTAGACCTCAGATCAGAGCTAGACCTATACAATACAATAGAGCACCTTTTATTATTGTTCAAATACTGTACGAATACCTAACCCAAAACCTTACTCAAAACTTACTCGTAAGCGTCGATACAGAATAACCTAACACACATTGTAAATTATAGGAAAGATATCAATCAGCCGGAAGGGCATGTTAAGGGGAAGGGGATGTTATGTTAAAATATAACCTATAATATGATCTCGTTCCTTATTGTATTAGGGAATTGTCCCAATTTTGTCAGTGTTCTACTTGAACCACCAGGTGGTGACAGTTAAGTAGTGGGAAATAGTCCGCAACAATTCGTGTTTGCTAACTGTTTGCTTGTAAATTTCACCAACAACTAAGCTCTTAACTCTCAAGTTAAAAACTTTAAAGTGTTAATCTCGTCTCGTTAACCTATTTCGATTGTCGTCGCGACCGCGTCGTTCGTTCCTATTTCAAAATAAGTTTATTGGAATTCCAAAACCGAAATCGCTTAATCCCAGCTCGTACATTGTTAGGCAACACTTTCTATAGTACACTCATTATGTGTGTAAACATGAGTTGATAATTAATGAGAATGAAAATTTTAGGCGTGTAACAAAATTGTTAAGACAAATTAAAAGAGATAATGATCCAAGTTTTTATTATTATAGACCCTTGTAAACATAAATCGGAGCGTTCAGTCGTTTTGAATGAAACGACATATATAAATGCTTTCAGTATTCTGATGATAGGACCTGTAGTAGGACTTTGAAGCACGAGTGTACCACCTTCTAACCTATTTCCTTTATGAAATGAATATTTATATATCATTTAGATAATAATGTTCCTAGCTCCAAAGGTAGGTATTTTGTCATGAGCCTAATTGCAGAGGTGTCGCCCCATAGTTGTTATAAGTAGCCCACGCTGGAATCCGATCGATACATGACAGATCTAAAACATATTAGCATCCATAACTTTTTAGACCTGTCTTTAATTTAAACATACCACCATTTTAGCCAAGTGGCATAGACTTTCGTTAACACTAGTAGAATAGAAAGAAAAATTTATGGGAATCCCATTCAGTTAGCCAATTATGTCAGTCCCATAATGGGATACGAACGAATAATGCAAATGTCAATCCCATACATTTTTCTTTCTATTTTACTAGCGGTATCGAATGTCAATGCCACTTGGCTAGTAAGGGGACATCAGAAGCGTTGTCATTTACAATCAAAAGGTAGGCACTGTATATCAAAAATAAGTCTCAACTTCCAGCAAATCAGGTTCCTATTTAGTGAATATTTCATTCCCCTGAAATTTTTCTTTTGCCGGAACCTAGTTTTTTGTTCACAAGCTGCAGTGAAATTAGATTAGGTACCAATAGCGATCAGATTCCAACATGGCTTGCGATAACTCTTGAAGCGGAACCTTTCCGCTCCGTGCTTCTCCCTCCGGCCGCCATGGCAACTTCCCGCTTATCTCTGCGCTTTCAGGAATTAGTTATAAATTATTGGATATTATCTTCAATGCACTTGACTGTACTAGTACATCGAAGTTCAGTTTTGAGAGCTAATTACTATAAATTGAACATTCGTTACTTTTCAAGTTCTGCTAATTACTTTAAGTTGAACTTTCGTCACTTTTCAAGTTCTCTGGCGCAGAGGCATAACGATGCGCCTTGTTTAGTAGAACCACTATACGTACAATGTCTGTGTGAGGCTCTAATTTTAAATTGTGTGTAAGACTGAGGCTGCACTGCGGATAAAATCGCCGCGTTTTATTCCCGTGAGGATTATTTTTCCGCAAGAATTACAATCATGAGTGCGTGTACTACGTAATTGTTACAAGTGTTATGAAATACGCTACTTGTCCTGTTTTTTATTTCGTAAATGGATCAACTCACATGATTATGCTGAAGATTCACCAGAAATATGTTTTTAAGATGTGTCGTCACATCATATTAAGCTGATTTGAATTTACCTGAAGTATTTATTTTCAACTGATTGATTATTTTCCACAGTTGACCTACAAGTTATTCCAATTTTGTAAAATTAACGAAAATAATTGTTTTTTGATACTTGTCAATTAATTACCCTATTGTTAAAAACTTACTGCCGATTTTTAGGTAAATACATGGTGCACGCACGGCACGATGCACAAGTAGAGTTACGCAACACAGTGTCGACCAGTGCACATCAACACACACACCACCACCGAGGAATCGCCCAGAAAATTACACTAAGTGTCTACTTTCACCGACAACTCCAAACATTTATTGTGTTCATAGTTCCTACACCTTAGATACAGATAAAACGATAACCTTGTTCTGTTTGTCGGGTGTTGAAAAATATTGTAGATAATGCAATTCTCTGGCGTCGCATCTCACATTTTATACGGTAATTGGACGATCTACGCAGACGATGAACCTATGTGATGTGACTCCAGTGGATGTCTCCGAAAATATTTGTGGTATGATTACAACTCGTCACTTACAAAGCGGTCATTGTTACGTTTGAGGATATTGAATCAGAGCCAGTGACAGGTTCCTCGCCTCCTCCACAAAAGGTCAAACACGAAAGGAGTTACAGCCAAGGTCTAAGGACTTAGCACCCAAAAGTAAAATCATTAACGAAGGGCGATCTCTTTCGTCCCTTACTTTGCTTTACTGCAAAGCTCGGACTTAACGATGAGCCGGGTAAGTATCTAACTACTTACGAATTTCAGAAGAAAGTGAACGTAAATAGAAGTCGTTAAGAAAAATGGCTAATTTTCTTTCTAAAATCCAATCAAGTCAAGTGCGATCGATCTAAGAGAGGGTCTGTTAAGTGGCGGGAGAGAAGTTAGTCTGATTAGTTGGCATCAGTTTAGGCGCAAGTGGGCTTTGTCAAGGAAATTGACTGATAGATTAACTGACATACCTACTCTCTAGTCGTCTGCAATGCAATGATGTCAATGAAGGTCAGGTTCGTTTACAGAGTTTTATGGGCTAATAGATGAGCGTATTAATGAAAAGAGAAATACTTCCTACGCTATGGATTTCATGTGTACAGTCGAAGACAGAGATAAATTCAAATTCAAATTCATTTATTCATTCATAATGCATGAAACATTACAGACATTATGCCTAAATCGTCACATACATTTAATTATTTAAGTTTAATATAATACATTATGGTCATTTAATTTTTAATTATTATCTTATATCACAGTTATTTCACATATATAATGTACTTATAGCTTTTATTTTATAATATCACATTTTACATCTCATTCACACACTCATACATCACATACACGTCGATTCCCTTGCACACACACACTCGCAGAACTTTAAACACTCTCGCTCGATTTCCGGCCACTCGTCTGCAAACACATCGCACGCGGGCCGCGCGGCGAGCAGCGCGTTGGTGGCGTGCATCGCGCGACACACAGGGGACTGTTGGCGCGACACTGTGCGCGATAATCGCTCGGCGAACAACCTAGGGGTACGAAGGCGATTTCTATTATCCGGCACATGAAAACGGCAAGCCTCCTGAACAAGATCAGGACAGTCCAGCTTACTTCTAAGAATTTTCAAAAAAACCGTTATTTGTTCGTATAATCTGCGGGTTTCGAGTGAGTTAAATCCCAGCATACCCTGTAAGAAGTTTGTAGGGTACATAAAAGGATAATAGTTATATTGCCTTTTGTATAAGGAACGTAGAAACCGCTTCTGCACTGTTTCGAGCATTAGGGAATATCTGCTCTCATGGGGATTCCAAGCACAGGAGCTCGATTCTAGCTTGGAGCGGACGAGTGCTGTATATAAAAGTTTAATTGCCGAAATATCATTGAAATCCTTGCAATTTCTAAGAACAAAGCCAAGTCTCTTAAAGCCCTCTGCAGTCAGTGTCCTTATATGTTCCCGGAAGTATAAGTATACAGGGGGCCTCAATAAGGTTAAGGTTTTTTTCAAAAACTACTGGACCGAATTTAATAATTCTTTTACAGTTACATAGTTTTAACTTTTATCTATCAAACAGTGAAAGAATTATTGCAATAGGTCAAGTAGTTTTTGAGAAAATCTCAACCCTAAAAACTCTCCTGTGCACCTTTCTCTGTGTTCCACCGTACCTGTTAGTATTAATATGCGACGAATAAGTAAAAAAAGAAAGCTGAATTCTTTGTATTTACAAAAGCAACATACCTATGTCTTGGTAGGTATATTGAACGCACGTATAACCCTTGGAAAATCACAAGAATTTCGAACGTGTAACCCTCGTTGCGACATACATTTCCCCCTGTCAATTACGACCAAATTACGGTTGTCGCCCAATGCGCGAAGACAATAAAATATCATCAGCATCACTGTTACTGTCACAGTCGTAAAAATGGTAACACTTATTAATATTTTAATTTTATATCTTCAGAGAAGCTTTTAATTGACTGTAATATTATTATAATTATCGTATGTACCTATAGATATATGTGTGTCTATAAGCAAAGATCCATAATGTCTAGGAATTGTAATGTCCTCGCTGAAGGCAGGTCTTTCACCAATATGTGCTTCGAAAATGACGTTCGAGTAGTTTCTGGAAAGTGGACTCTGACCTACGAATAGGTTAAAAGTTGCATAGTAAGGAACCTATAATGCGCGGTATAAAACTACACACATAAAGAAAGCAAAGCTGTGGGTTATATACTCGACACAAGTAGATACACAATAACTCAAAATAGGTATATCACTTGGGATAATAAACACAGATACTACATAAACCTCGAGGTTTATGATCAATAGAAAAAGTGGAAGTGGGTTAACTATCTCAATAAAGTATTATATTATCACTATCTTTACACACTTAAAATACCTACTCCACCCACTACATGATATATCAAAGAATATACATTTTACTACTCATCTCATTCTCTCCTACGTTACGAAGCGACACTGCAGTTCATTAGCAATGTGTAAGTTTTACTATAGAAATGGCTTAGCTGGCTGAGCATGTAACGAGTTCTCAACTACGAATGTCAAAGAATAGAGTTAACGTTGAGTTTGCTCAAGCGATGCTTAGTTCACGTAACACTTTGCAGTTGTATCCTTCTAATTGTCTGCCGCGTAAGAGTTGAAATCGTATGGATATGGAGTGGAGTGTATCATAAACATAATTGCCCTTCTGTTCATTCCTAACGAGAAGTTACGAAGATTTTTTACTTCCTATTAAATACGAATAGCTGACTTTGTATTGAACGTTACATAGGGGTACTTACTCGTACCTCATAAAAATTTAAATGCCCACCGTGAAGCTTGATAGTAAGGAGGTCATTCTAAGAAAAACCTTCTATTTAACATTTATATTGAATATAGGACATAATGATATGGATATGGACAGTTTATACCCGAATGCCAAAAGGAGGATGGTACCTAATATTTAATGGGTAATTACAGTACTACACCAAAAACATGATCAGTAAGGGATTCTGTAAGAATATAGATTGATGTGGAGTGCGAAATATACTTCAATATATTTACTTTCCACGTAAAATGTTATACCAAATATTTTATTGTCTCTGCAGACATCAACAAAATTACCCCCATAGTCAATTTGGTTGCGTATTCAAGGGAAATTGTTTGATAACTATTTTGGTTGTAGAGTATATAATTCGATCTGAATTTATGGTATGGATGGATGGCCGCTTTCGTTATACCTTTTCATTCCACAGTCATGTCATGTCAATGACACAATGTTGCAAAAACATAAACTCAAACTCATCAGTAGATTATTAATGGGCATATTGCTGTGACGACCTCAGGGACAGATAGATCACACCTGAAGCCTGCAAAAAGCAGTGCCAAAAATTAAATACATATGTTTACAAATCTACATCTCAAAAACACAAAGATTCCTACTGCGACTCTACTATGATGGTACTGCGAATTTTCCTTTCATGAATCTTATTATGCTCTTTTATGCTGTAAAGGAAACAGCCTACGGGCTCTAATTCGTTCATATTTTACTGTAACACGGTGCAATTATTACAGTAAATAGGAGAAAAAAAAATAAAGGAATTTTGCATACGATCACAATAAGTGTTCAGAAGCGCGTTTTCAGGGCTTTCATTCTTTAATCGTGTTACATTTTAACAACCAAAAAATTGGTTACATTATATTATATTATAAACTTATCATCGACTTCTCTCAAAATAAAATTTCCCAAAAGTTTTATTTACTTATGTGCTACAATTTATAATTATAACAGTTTTTAATATCCCCTGTAATATTCTATGGGCCTCCCTCCCTACATTGGCTTGATAAATCCCCTGCTAAAGCTAAAGCTATGGATACTGCGACGATAGAATATAATTTAGCTAGGTATATTATGTGTACATATAAGTTATATTTGGAGGTGTATTGTACGCAACAAGTCACAAAGTAAAGATAGACTTTGTATCCTCGCGGCACGGAGGATTGCCTCTCAAATCTCGCAACCTCTCGCAATGAGAATCGCAACGCTTGACGCTCGTTTAGTTTTCGAGCCTTGCGTTATTTGCAATGAGTAGGTAGTAAGTGGTTGAGAGGTAGAGAGGACTACAAGTGGCACCCGTACGACATCTCGTTTAGTAGCGTGCCCATGAAGGAAAAAAAATCACGGCTCTATGGAGAGAGCATAAAGTATATTTTGTATGGGGGCAGGTACCTATTCGCCCTTGTCATTTTCATTTCACTCTCAGCAGAAAGATACATCTGTTTTTATATGTTCGACTTAGATGTCGAAATAACTTGTTTTTCTTTGTTTGAAACAAGTGAGTGGCAGAGACGCGAATAATTGTCATGCAAGAGCGGCGTATGCGATGAAATATGGCTAACTCTATCGGAGGTTCCTTGCTTCATGAGTGTGGCTAAGATATATTAATGAAGTAGGTATGCGTAGAAAGAAACATATTTCATTGAAAAGAATCGCCTAGCTACATATAAAATTTTAGTGCTGCGCTTTTAGTTTGTCGTCGCGCCATGTGGCATTGCTACGAGGATGTGCCGCGTGTTATGTAGTAAATAAAGTTTTATTATATACTACGACTACAGGGTGAAATTGAAATCATTAACAATCTTTTGAAATAAGAATCTACTCATACGGATTATGTAGGAACAAAATTTATACAATAATACATTTTTATCTAGAAATATAATTAAGTAGATGCAAAACTATACATTGAACTAAATACAGATTTAATACGACTACGTTTTCAGGCTTGAAGATTTTTTATTTTTTATGATGGATGAGTCTTTTTACTAGGTGTTTTTGTCGATCGTCTATGATGAGCGCACAAAATATTTTTTAAATTTTATTTCAGAGTAATTAATTATTAATTTAGTTTACTGTAATCCTCAATATGAATCCATCAATACCATAATAAGTTTCGTTTCTGCCAATGACTTAAATTTCATCCTGTACCTACTCCAAATGTATATCCGATTAACCGAGTTAGCTGTGTTGGATGCCGTTTCTAATTTCACGGTTGAACCTCCCAGAACATAGTTACATTCCCTATTCTCTACATTTAATGTTCAACAGTCTTTGTCAGTTCCTGTAACGGCGTATCTCGCGGTCTAATTTCGATCCATCCATCTTTCACGTCTAACCGCAGTCATCCCGAACATTCCTCTGGGGTAGATTGCTAACCTACCTTGCATGTCTAATCGGCATATCGATTTTATTAATAAAATCATTTACAAGCAAACTCCATTAATAAAGGCATATTAGTATGTTTTACAAAGTAGAATTTACTAGTTTTAATTAATTAACATGTCTAATAAACTAAATATGCGCTCATACCTCATGAAACCAAATATTATGTAGGGATATTAGACAAAACTAAGTTACACTTTGGTTCGCAACGAATATAAGTTACGGAATGTGGGCATAGCTGATATGTATATGATACCTACCTCTAAGGCAATTGCTAGTGTTTGAGAACTAAGTATCAAAAATTTATTAATAACCTATAGACAAAATGTTAACCTCAGATTATCCAGTAAGTACTTATGTCAACCAACAATCTATTTCGTGTAAAGATCAATAGTAATAAACGCGTTACACTTACACTACGCCCTTATGTAATTAACACCAGCGAAGGAGTTTGAGGGTCTTGATTGTATTAACAGTAAGACGACCAAAATTTACCCAACTTAAACTAATGGCAACCAGTAGATTTCAATTACGATGAACGTGCTTAATACAATAACCATAAAGAAAGGTCAAATTGAATGTGATGATTTCATGGTGATAACTCTGTGCAGAATCCGCCTACGTAAGTATAAAAATGTGCGGATTGCTGTGTTCCAAAGTGATGAAGGTAACCGAAGCTCGCTTCGGTTATGTTAGGTTGCTTGCTATGAATGACAAGACCACATGCAAGAGCTGAGCGAGCAAAGCGAGCGTACTGTAATTATAGTACGGTCGATCGGTCGAGCTTTAGGAGTTCATTTACTATGCTTGAGTAAACAATTATTTATGTAGAGAAATTATTTACACTTATAGGGTAACGAGATGTTAAATAGTTAGCTATTTTTTTAATGTGGTTAATTTTAGCGGTCATTTACTATGTTTGGGTTAACAAGGACAAGTTTGGAGTCATTTTTTGGTTTTCATTATAATGTCTTTGAATTTTGGTGATCATTTAAGCCTGACATACACAACACAGGCGGCCTTCCTGAGGCCTGCGGCCAGTTGCACCGCATGCCCCGCCCCCTTTTCTCCCGTCGTTAACGTCCATAAGGTAGAGATCTGTGGCCTAGGCTGCAAATCATTACCATAAACTAGCAGAAAAGGAGGCGGGGCATGCGGTTCAACTGGCCGTAGGCCGCGGTCAGGGCGCCTGTGTATGTGTCAGGCTTTACTATATTTATGGCAGGATAAATTGTGACCACTCAAACATAATAAGCCTTGTCGAACAATGTCATGCATAAGAAATATTTTGTTTTGACATCGAAGCTTCGAATTACTTATACACTGAAAGTGTTAATTTCATTAAAGGCACTTAATTAATACGGACTATATGGAATGTCCGCAGTCCTATCGAAACAATCCGTGTTTCGGCTTTTAAGATAATGGTAGTTAAATATTTAGCAACGTTAACGCAAAACGTATAGACATGATTTATTCGCCCCAGCTACCCTTGTACAACATTCATTACACAGGGTAATGAAACCTCATCATATGCATATTAATTTCTCTCTCCAAGCCGTCGCCGTCTGGAGTGCCTAATTATGCAACTAGTAACTGTACTATGGTTTCAAAGTCACGCCAACCATAATCCTAACTTTGATATGTTAATAAGTAGGTATGTCTTTATAAAAGAGTTCAGTGGCACTGG
The DNA here is from genome assembly GCA_963506565.1 of Tachystola acroxantha. Classification (NCBI taxonomy): domain Eukaryota; kingdom Metazoa; phylum Arthropoda; class Insecta; order Lepidoptera; family Oecophoridae; genus Tachystola; species Tachystola acroxantha. The sequence goes on along the minus strand of OY735870.1, from coordinate 11,798,096 downwards.
ACACCACCAGTAAAAGATATCTAGGGAGGCGAGTATCAACGATTTTCATTATAAATAATCAGATAAATATCAGATTTTTGCCGACAAAAATTCTTTGATTTAGGTGCGCTAATAAAAATTGTTGATGCCAGCGCCACCGCACTCTCTATCCAGATTCGATGCCCAGGGCATATACCAATGAGTTAAGGCTTCGTATGCGCGTATTTTCAGTTTTTCTACGAAGGCTACGGCACTAACTACTAAAATTAAACGTCTGAAAAAAATATATAGCAATCTTGGGGTATCTATTTGGAGACTGGAATACCGATACACGATTGGACAAACTTCGCAAACACACCCCTTCCATGTCTTTTAAAATGAAAATTATATCCAAACCGAAATAGTTATTCATACAAAATATATATCAAAATGTAGGGTAATATAAATACGAGAGCTTGTTTTTAAAAAAAATGATTTTTGTTGGCGTATTTTTATTTCCCTGCCAAAATTCATCCTATATTCATAAAAATACGAATGTTGAGGCACTGCGCCGTGCACTTCACTCCGCCACCGCGGGGCATCTTCTGTCTCATCTTCCGTAATAACAAGTATATAGAATGTAGTCATCATTATTTATCATATAACATTATTTACATTATAATGTAGTATTTAAGTACTTTTATTTTCGCCCGTATTTATTAGCGGGGTTATTATACCAACCATATAGCGCCTTAAGTAGGTACTCTGGTTTTACGAGAGAACTTTCAAATAAGTACATTTAAAAGCTTATTGTTATTGCTCTAATAACAATGAAGGAAAAAAAACCTTATTAAACGTGCCACACGTTACGTGTGTGTAAAATAATAAATATCGTAAATTCAAGGCCATCATTTTGGAATGGCAGATTGATTTTTTATTCGTTTAATTTTCTATTTACATGAAAGAATACTCTAAATAACGTGACATTGGCGAAATTATCTCTTAAATTAGAGTAGAAGCCATTCAAATAAAAATAGAATAGAAATAATAACAGGGCGTATAAAAATGTGTAATAAAACAGCGACAGAAGGATGAGCTTGGTGCAAAGTTGATCCTATTAGAATCGTAAAAGAATCTATGGTTAGCCCACACATGCCTCCTAGCCTATTCCCCACACATTAATGTCTTAAGTAGGTATCTAGATTCTAGAATGAAGATTGACGAAATGTGGTAGGATACTTGAATAAAATTTACGACCATGCCACACGAAAGTAGGTAAGTAGGTACAATCGAAAACAGAGAAAAGTATACAGACGGGTACCATTAAGGTTGAGATTTTCTTGAGCGAAGACTACGTAATTTAAAAAATCTAGTTTATTTTTTGAGAAAATCCCAATCTTAAACATTATCCTGTAATACTTTTCTTTTTTATCTCTCTCTTTTACGAGCCAAGAGTTTGATACTACTGACTTTTAGCAAAAGGCGAATGAATGCTGAAAAATTTAGGAACTCGAGTCTTATTTGGAGACGCTTTAATTTACAAAAGAGAACAGGTAATTAATTAAATGAGAGGTAAATACGAGCACAAAGGCGGAAAGTCATCCTTCAACCTTTGAGTATCCGGTAATTATTATCCCTAAGAGCGAATTATAAATTATAGGACCGGCCAATTTTGCATGTGACTATTATACCTATACTACTTCCAATGGGCGGCAGTGTCCCGTCCCCAACCAGTCTTTAGTAAGTACAAAAATGATACAATGTTTGCGGTCACATTTTGATAACAAGTTAACAACCCTTTGTGCCAATTTGTTTCTTGTGTATGCTATTTATGTATTTGTCTGTGTTTTAAAATAAAGTGTTTTTAAAAAACTTTCAGTAGTAACATGTCGCATTTAGTTATACTCGTATAAATATTCGAAAGTTAAGTAGCCTTAAAAACAATAAGGAATAAGACATAAAACCCATACAAAATACAATACGACTAATAATGCTATTTGTACATTATTGTCACATATTTCACGGCCACTGGACTTGCGGTTATTCCGCGATTCAGTCGATAGGATTCAACTCAGTTTTCAATTTAATATTGGACTTAGTGTACCACAATGAACGTCACATCGACTAGAAATTGTATTTGTATTACCTCCGGTAACGTAGAGGGTTTAGAAACATATTAAAGTTTCTAATTGAATTTCTATTTTATAGATATGTGAAAATATATCTGAAACCTTTTTATATTTGGTACTATGAATCTATAAATAAAGTACTTAGACGTAATTATGTGAAGCATACCGTGTATGCACATAAAATACAAAAGCATTAACATTGTACTCCAGACTTCCGTATTGCAGGCAGCCCATTATTCCGCACAATACCTACCTCAACTTACTGAAGTCCGTGTAAGGTTTCCTATTCTTACAATTTCCTGGTTAAGTTAATACCTACATACCTACACTACCAATAAGCTATAAGTACTTAAGTATAATATATAACTAATATGTATAATCATAAATAAGTTTTCACAATTTCAAATTCGCAAAAAAAAACAATTTCGCATATAATTCGCAGAATGCTAAATTCGCAGAATGTCAAATAATTAGTAAAATGTTAATTTTCCTTTACCATGGTGGTAATAAAACGGTGGTATAATGTGACCCACCAATTACGTATTGTAAAAATCCTTAAACCATGGCTGGTTAACTTTAAAACCGCCTTTATTAATACAAACCTTATAATTTTAGATTACCAACAATACAAAGGTATTATCTTTATACATGTATGTGCATACACCTGTCATTTCGTACGTGTTGTCAGGTGCAATCGAAGGTGCTGGTTTCGGATAACAGGGTTCCGTCCAATATATTAATGTCATTTACGGATATTGGAAATGTAAGTACGTACATACCTATTACACCGACTCATTAAATGAGTATTTGTCATTATCGCTGTACAAATCTGCTTGGACATAATTATATGCATTTTAATTCGTGACCAATAAATGTCATTTCACCGGAATTAACACACTGCTCACTAGTGCTCACGTTTGCATTATTTTACACTTTAAATTAAAATGGGGAAATTGTGAATAAAATACATAGGCCTACTCTTCAACACGTAGGGTATACGTACAATTCCAACAAATCTGGACTTTGCAATAAAACATATTGGTATAGTAATACGAGTAGGTAATACTGTGGGAATCAATCCGATATTTCGAAGGCTGCGGATGATAGTCGAAGTTCTCAAACTTGATTGGTTCGATTACCGAGACGAGATCGTGTAGTAGGTAACTGTTGGGCTTCTTTTCTTATTTAGTTTTTATGTCTACGTATTTTGTATTTTTGTTGATTTTTAGGATTCTGTACTAAATGGTAAGAAATGTTATTTTTTACCCTTAGCCATACCAAATTATGTAATAAGTCCTACCTAAAAATGCTTTGTTTGCATAATACACAAAATAAAATTTTTGCTTTTTTTATAAGGCGAACTATGTACGAATATGCTATTAAAATGAAATATAATATGTTACTGTATGAGCCTGAACACCCAAAAAACCTAAGATTTACCAACTCCTATTGGTAAAAGTCCGAACAGCTCTATGATTATCTTAATTTACAGTTAGGTAGGGAATGTGTGGACATGTGTACACCTATGGGTACTGTACGTGGGTACAGTACCCATAGGTGTACATAATACAGCTTAGGTAATGAACGTGTGTTAAATTATAACAATTGGAATGCAACTTCTCCTCTCGGTTCCCCTTCAATTTATTGTTTAAAAATAAATTCCAATATGGAAATGTCGGAGCTTATTTTGCACTGCCATTCAAAGAGCCTAGCTAGGCTAGACCGAGAGGAGATGACTAAGAATTCCTACAACTTTCATTGAGATTATCTCTACCCCTCTACCCACTTCATACTATCCTCGTATATGTTTAGCCAACTAAAAGGTATTTAAACATGATGAAAAATTTCTTGCCGTGGGCAGGACTTGAACCTGCGACGTTGTCATTCCGTGACACGCTCTTACCAACTGAGCCACCACAGGCCACGCCACACACGGAATGACAAGGTCGCAGGTTCAAGTCCTGCCCACGGCAAGAAATTGTTCATCATGTTTTAATTTGTTCACCGAACATGGATAAATGCGTGATACAAATTCTGAGTAAAATCTATTTGTTACAATCAGATCAGAATAGGCAAAAAGTTATGAAAGGCTTTCTTTTAACAAAATATGTGGTACCTATTCTGCTAGATTTAGGTCATGTTATCAAATACGCTTTCCCCAAAACATTTATAAGTAGGTAAAGTACCCCACTGTCCCAATTAGTTTACCTTAGGAAATAAATGAAAAGGCGACCCACCAGTTATTTTAAAAAGTAGGTAGTACGAGTATTTCAATAATTTATTACATAAAACCTAGATTTAATAATGATGTAAATTAGGGTGTTGTACGCAGCTGCCGGCGTGCTTGTTGCTTGAGCGTATTACTTGTAGGTAATTAAATTAGTACTATATCACAATGTAATTGCCAGGGTTTAGCAACATAATTCTCATATTATATCTGAAATACAGCCCTTTCGAATTGCAACTTATACGATACACGGTCCAATCCCAACGCTGACAATTTCAAAAAGGGATTTCCCACTGATTAGATCTCACTGTAATTGGTAGGGCAAAATGGAAATGGGAAACGATGCTATTTGCAGAGCGAGTGAATTTATCATTCAATGCGGTCGAGAATGACTGACCCGAACGACAACGAGCAACCCAATCGAGGCCGACTGAGCTGAAACTATATGTGATTCTGTCGTGGCTGCTAAATCTAATCCTAAAATCCTACATCGTTTAAGAGTGGCCCGGACGTTCAGTTTAGTGATGAACTGATGATATTTGAGATGCGACACCCCGGAATCGACACAATTGACTACCTGAGTTCAGTGAGCGCGAGTGAGTTTGTTAAGTAGTCATTAAAAAGTGCGAGCTCACTGAGCTCAGCTTTCATACAAACTCGAACATTTTAATGAAAGCTCACGATCCTCTCTAGATGAATGCATCAAACTGCAATATCAGCGGAACAAGATTCAAAGTTTCAAGATTAATTTATAAGGGTAAAGTTGAAAACAGTTATTTTTTACTAGTTGATGAACTTAGACGTAATATATATACCATTATTCCGTTTATGTATTACAACGTCTATTTATTAAATTACAGCCTATCTACTTATCTAAAGAAACCTAGATCTTGCTATTCCGTGGGATTACCGATTGAAATGCAGTGACTCGCACGTTCGCGATGATAATCATCTCCGTTCTCGTGCAGGACTTATATGATCGATAAAAGCATCTATCGGGAAATATTGGAATTAATCCGGTTATCTAAAGTAGGCCCCGTAAATCCCGGAGTAGCATGTGTAGTTTTTTATGAGAGAAAAAGGAGACCAATAAGTAATTAATTTTCTGCTTCCTTTGTCAGGCTTCAAAATGAGGCATTTAAAGAAGAGATGATTTACAATTTTATAGTTTAACCCTACCAAGGATGTAGGTACATTAACGACATCAATATTTGATCAATTTAAAAATTTAAGTTGGCATTACCTGTCATTGTATGTGTCGAGTCATCAATTCTTGTAATACAAAAAAAAAATTTAAAAGAAAGAAATTGCCGTTGACTATCATTAAATTACCTATTGCAAGTACAATCCGGTTTCAGTACGTTTCAGACTGAAACGTACTGAAACCGGACTGAAATTCAGTCCCTCACGAGTCAAAACTCGGACTTCGGGCGTCCTGCGAATATCTGTTGAAGTTTTATAGGATTAAGATCCTATCCGCGTTTTATATTTATCGCCTTAGTTCCTCCTCGTCGCCGACTTTACAAAACAATTCCCATTCCATTCATTCGTCTACGCACATTGAAATCCACAATTTCAATGCGTAATTGAATATCCCGAACAAAATTAGGAATTCATTCATTCATGTCCCTGTTCAACAAATTAATTATTCATGTCATGTACCTAATTGTAGACAACCATCTACACTTATGTTCCGTGGTGTTTGAAATTTCAACTTTAGACAGTTACTTAATCTTAACTTTAAAGATGGCGCGAATTCATAAACGTGATTTAAAGTTACGCCATCGATTAAAGGGAAGTGAGGTTTAACTAGGTTTATGAATAACAGCAATTGTGACTTTGAACATAAAAGTTGTCCGTCAAACTTGGCGATTTGTAAAACATAGAAATTATTACCTTTCTGACTTTCTCGCTAAACATAATAATCATAAGTGCAAAGGAAATTATAATGCTGCAATTTTTTCAGTTCTTCTGTACCAGACATTAAATAATCCCGTTACAGTCGTAACCAAGGGTGGTGCGAGTTCAGAGGCTGGCTCGCGACGACCAAGGTCGGCGCAAGCCATGGCCGCTGAGCTCTATTCACTGAATAATTATATTAGGCCATCGCCCCCAATCGGTAACCCGCTTTTGATGTTCTGTGACGCTTATGTTCAAGTGACTTGTTTGGGGTTGAAAGGAGGTGGTCGGTTGGTCGTTAATCCAGTGTTGTTGCATTCGATAGATTCCATACTTGTGAAGTGAAGATCTACGATTTCTGGAAAGGAGATTAATGCACTGGAAATGCGATCACTGCGTAAAATTTGCGGCGTGACAGAATAGATATGAGTACGCGTTAATGAGTGTGGAGAAAGACTGGTTTGAGAAAAATGGATTTGACGTTTTGGGCATGTCGAATTACCGTGTGCATCACAGGCGCGGATCCAGCCCTCAAAAAAGGTTGTGGTCACAGCCACCAGAAAATCGGTCAAGTGCGAGTCGGAGAATAATGTACTCGCTCGTAATCGATATAGTGCATTTCTTCCTACAGAGGAGATGTTTACAAAACATAGGACGTTCTGCTTGACCAAGATTTTGTACAGTGTACAGTTCATCAGCAGCCTATCGACCTCAGACCTCAATAGACCGTAAAAGTGTGACGTCACAAGTCTATTAGGGGTGTGGGCATGCCCATCGTGCCCACAACGGTGCAATGGATCCGCGCTTACTGCATCAGAACAACTGGCTATACAGTCTACAAAGTAAGTGTTATAGAAGAAGCTGAGGCCTAGGATGACATTTACGTATTTATCAGACAGGCCGTGAGTTCCCACTTCAATTTGCAGAACATTATGATGACGTCCTCGAAACGAGACTGTCTATGATTGCCAGGTGCTTCTAGTGTTATCTCTGGGCTCTCCGGCTATATGCTGGTCTAAGTCTAGGTCTAACTCACAGAAAGGTGTACAGGAGAGTTTTTAGAGTTGAATCTTTCTCAAAAACTAATTGACCTATTGCAACAATTCTTTCACTGTTAGATAGATAAAAGTTAAAACTATGTACTGTAAAATAATTATTAAAATCGGTCCAGTAGTTCTTATTGTAGCCCCCTGTATACTAATCCCTGTCTTCGTGTGTACTATTTCTGTATAAAATCCGCTCGTCGCTTAAACTTATGCCTTCCTCATGTCGGCTGAACACACGTGCACTCGCTCGAGTAACCGGTTTGGCAGGCAGAGCGGGGGCGGTCCTTACAATCCTGGAGAGAGGCTGCTGTTGCTGCCGTTTGCTAGAGATACCATAAAATGAAACTTATTATGACACGTTTCGGGCTTCAGTAGTCATGGATTGATTATTGATTGGATGGAGCATTGGACATAAGTTACGGTGAACCCTAGGTCAACCGTATATATAAAATTACGTACTGCATATCGGTGGAAAAATATCTTAATTTAGTTTAAATGTTCTTTTATTTCTATGAGGAAACTTGCAAGTCAGGACATAAAAAATTCTTCTTATTTCATTCTCTACATTTATAAAACTCTATGTATATGCCTATTTATAATTATGCATGCCTGTCCAATTATATTATAAGTACCTAAAGAACGGCTAGACGTGGGAAGTATGGTGGAACACAGAGAAAGGTGTACAGGAGAGTTTTTAAGGTTGATATTTTATCAGAAACTACTTGACCTATTGCTGCAAAAATTCTTTCACTGTTTGATAGATAAAAGTTGAAACTATGTAACTGTAAAAGAATTATTAATTCTGTCCAGTAGTGTTTGAGAAAATTTCATCCTTATTGAGACCCCCTGTATCTCTGTCTTCGACTGTATAGCGGTAATCAATTATAAACTCAGATTTGTTTAATTATTTGGTTTTAATTAAGTACATAAATCAAGCAAACTAGAGGACAGTTAAAATAAATGTTAGATGACGATGAATTAATTAACCATTTTTCTTTGTTAAAATTAATCAGTTTATAGGCAAACGATCTTAAGTCTCTGTCCATACAGTCTAATTTTTTCCAACTATCATTGTCATTTGGCAACGCACCCGCTGACATAGGTAGGTACCTACTTTGTTTTGTACAGTAAAGTAACAGGGGGTTTAAACTGCTACTTTATACCCCTAACCGACATATTTCGTATATTATTAAATGGACTTATGTGGATTATCTAGGTAAGTTTTAGATAGATAAGTATAATAATTTAATATACCAGAGCCTCAAAATGTTTAGAGGATGGTGAAATGGTCACATTCATTTGTTATTTTTTTATTATTTTATTTTGCGCTGTACTTGCGTTAACATCATGTAGTTAGATTACGTTAGTTATTCGGTTCGTTTTAGCCATCATAGGTACACTTAATAATAAGTATATACTTATATATACCGAACCCCGTACCTACATAGTGGTAGAGAAGTTTACAGTTTCTGTCTAATAGAAATCGCTACTTATTCGTTTATTCATAATTTAATTAATAGTAATAGTAATTAAATAAAAACTCCACATATGAAGACTCCATGACAATAAATAATCTATTTATTACAAAAGTTTTTACTAACTTAATAGGCCTTCCTGGTTCTAATTGATACAAAAAGTAGGACCACTAGAAAACAGCCCGTTTGAAGAAAAGTGGCGTAGCAAAAAAAGAGTGGAGAGAGACTCTAGTATTGTTGTGCCTAGACAAAGTCCACAGAACATTGCAACATAATTGTTGATAATGGTCAAACATTTGTATTAAAATTTAGGAATTGCAATAAATAAATATTGATCATTGAGTAGGTAGGTACCTACCACCTAATCTTTGAAGAAATAAAACCGAAATCTAAAGATAATAATATATTTTGTACTTCATCATGTACCTAAGTAAAAGTTTATGTTACATTATTTATTAGGTATTTATTAACTTTATTGTTTATGGTCGCTGCAACATTGACCCTGAGACTTCTTATGGAAAAGTACCTATCAAACCGAGAGGATCTGCATCTAGTTTTCATAGACCTCGAAAAGGCTTTTGATAGAGTTCCAAGAAAACTTGTCTGACAAGCGATGCGAGCTCAAGGGCTGCAAGAACAGTATATAGAGCTTGTTAAAGACATGTACGATGACATCAGCACTAGGGTAAGGAGTGTGGCTGGACTCAGTAAGCCATTTGAGGTCAAAGTGGGCGTTCATCAGGGATCCGCGCTTAGCCCGTATCTATTTAACTTGGTTATGGACACAGACCACTTACCCCAATAGACTTGAAATCGGTACATATTTGCAAGCGAAACATTCTGTCAAGGCCGGTAACCTACAGACGAGGCGGGGGACAGGGGTGCACTCGGTGCACTCATTTAAAGAGACACGGCCATGTCGATATCGATAATATATTATCGATGGGGATTGTTGAACTGTTACCTACACAGTTTCAATACTTAATGTACTTAAGTATGAATTTGAAAGTTAATAAACGATTTCTACTGAGGCAATGCTATCTGTTTATTATTAATATAATAAAACAAGAACTTCTCATTATTAACGTATCACAAAATTTAATAATTACACATTATTTATAATTTAATTATTGTGAAATAATAATTATGCGTAACGAACATCATGATTGTAGTCCAACCAATAGGCATTGATGAATAAACATGGCAATAAAATAATGTAGGTCGATATTACATTACGTAGGCTTTCTATAAAGGTTTGTATGTATATATTATGGTGTTTTTCTCAAACAAAGCGCGGCCATTTAAACAAGTTACGACTGACGATTCGTGATCATTCCTAACGATTGCTTGCGATTCTTGTGATTTTTAGCGATTCTTACTCACCCAAATACATTAAAACAGAACCTGACTTTTAAAATTTCTGAACGCCTATTTGTTATTTGTATCAGCCATAAAGTTTATGTTTAGAAATAGGTAAATTCAGTTAAGAACAAAAATTAGTCGATGCTATTTTTAATAAAAAAAATTAAGCTTTAACTAACTTTGTTAATTTGCTACGTTTACTTATTATGATACTCCTTACTAGTCGCCGACCTATTATTTTTAACACAATAATACTATTATGATATTATTATGATTATATGAATATTATGATTTCTTGAAATCCCGAATTCCGGTTAGAATGCCGCCCCGTTAAATACCTACCTGCCGCATTAGAATAGGTACCTTAGCTAGATAGCATTAATAAAAATATAAGATACCTGTACAACTGGTAGGTATAACGTTGGAATTGCAGTACTATGGAGTTTTCTTCGATAGTTCATATTAATAAAACAATCCGCCGTAAAGTTACGGGAACATATTGTGGTGAAAGACGACAGCCACCAATTTTCACGCATTGTTTTTATTATCCATTCACTTTTAATGTCTGGATCAACAGGAAAGCTATTTATAAAGAAAGTAAATGAAATCAAAACTCATAAATCTACACAAACTTATTTAGGTGACGTAAGAATATCGATGATTGTATACCACATCTCTAGCTTACACGTGCCACGAAACGAAAGAGTGAGATAGGGCTACAATTAGTAGGTGGGTGAAAGAGAGATCTCTCGGAACTACTCGTAAGACACGACAATCGAACCAGTGTAAGTTGAACTCCTAATTGATTTGTCGGATTAAGTAATGAATTGATTTATTAATCAGATACTTACCGATGAAATGTGATACCATCCTTTTTGTAATTGTTCCTCCTACTGTCATTACCACACAACTTTATAGCACAGTTGGGCATGTTAAAATATTTTTTTCTTCCTTTTTTTTACAGCAGTTTATGGGTCGAATATCTGGTCACTACTAATTTGATAGGCGACATAGTTCGGTTTGTATAGAACTTTTGCGCTCATGTGTTGGCAGAAAGCGGGGCCCTCCTATTACAGGTCTATTGGGGTAAGTGGTCTGTGGTTATGGACTACTTAACAAAGGATATCCAATCCCCACTTCCCTGGTGTTTGCTATACGCGGATGACATAGTGCTTATCGATGAAGATGTAGATCAACTGCAAACGACTCTGGAAGAGTGGAGAGGGGCCCTCGAAGATAATGGGCTACGCATTAGCAGAAACAAGACCGAATATCTTGGCTGCAGTTTCAGCAATAACAATACCAATGATAAGAGCATAAACCTGGACAACAAAACGCTACCAAAGGTGTCACAATTTAAATATCTGGGCTCAATGCTGTCAGCTGATGCCAATATCGACGCGGACGTCACCCATAGAGTCAATGCTGCGTGGTTAAGGTGGAGAGCTCTAACAGGAGTACTGTGTGACCCAAAAATGCCCATCAGAACCAAAGGCAAGGTTTATAAAACAGCAGTTAGACCTGCAATGTTATACGGTGCCGAATGCTGGGCTGCTAAAAAGACACACGAACAAAAACTCCACGTGGCAGAGATGAAAATGCTGAGATGGGCGGGAGGGGTGACGAGACTCGATAGGATTCGGAACGAGTATATAAGGGGTAGTTTCAAGGTCGCTCCTATCCCAGAAAAACTTGCTGAAAGCCGTCTTAGATGGTACGGCCACGTGATGAGGCGAGACGAAGATCACGTCGTCCGCAAGGCTATGGCAGTTCCGGACGCACCGAGGGGTAGAGGACGCCCGCCGGCCACGTGGTTATCCACAGTTCGCAAAGATCTGGAGAGAGCCCAACTAACTGATCCGACAACCCAGGACAGATCGACCTGGCGCAAAAGAACGAGGAGAGCCGACCCCGAATAGACGGGATAAGGCAAAGGCAAAGAAGGAGGTCGCTGCAACATTGCCGAAATATATGCAACTCAGACATCTTTAGTACTATATTGTTACAAACCGTGAAAGTTTACAAAGTGACAAGATAACATAATGACAATATTGAATGTATGTTCACAAATGGGTATGTATGTAGGTATCATCATCATCATCAGTCTATTTATATTGCCCCACTGCTCAGGCACAGACCTTCCCTTACATTGAGGGAGCTGGGGCCATGAGGCATACCGAGGCCTAAATCAAGTGTCTTATTTTGTAAACAAAAACTACCTACCTTTACTTACATTTTAAGCTTTTCTGTGATTATTGCATAGTTATTTTCACATTGTTAGATCGGATCATATTATTTTCACAATGATGAACAGGCTTAATCAATCAGATCCTTCAGTGTTACATCACAACAGGTAATTAGACAATCATATTTGTTTGCAAAATAGGACACTTGATTTGGGCTGCGGTTTAGGTATACATACATTGTCAGTGTAGTGTAGTATACATACATACCCGTCTGAATTACAAAGTGTAGCAGAACGAATGGTTCTACCTTATTATACACGTTTTCACGAGTCAGGAGTGCTAAATAATTCGTGTTAGTAGTGGTAATCCGAGGACGCGGATGGCCAGAAAAGCCCTGACTGCGCAGGAGAGAATAAATTCAATTAATCCCGCTTCATATTGTACCGAGCAACCGTAGCTTGGCAAGAATAGAACAATATCTTATAAATTATGTAGGTAATCTAAGCTCAGAAACTACGTTCACGGAATTACTAATTAAATACTAATAGGTACGGCAGGGAAGTCAATACTATTATACTCAACACCATTATTAATGTCAGTACTTGAAATAATAGGTATGAGGTCCCGCCCGATATTTCGATGACATTGCAGCCACTCACTGTGGTCAAGAGGTAAGTGAAGTTGGTGAGTGTAGACCGTATAACGTCAAAAGGCGTAAAATACGCGACTACACATGCACAAAAATAAAACTAACTGAACACCTATACTTCCCTAAATCAAAATTTTATTTGTAAAATATTTTGATGAGATAAGATTTTCCTCTCCAGTTGTCTGTCACAGATTAATACAGTAGTAGTTCAGTTAATTTAAAAAGCAATTTGTACGTCTTAATATTCTTTTGATCTGCACATCTTATCATATTAACAATGCATCCAAATGTAAGAAATAAAATTTAAAAATGTACGGCCAAACTGTGCATTCGACCATAGTTTGATTTTACGATTCTGTCGGCGAAGTTGTGATGTCGTTCGATGAGGAAATGTATGTTAGGTTCTAAATCTGTCCCCGTTTATGTCCGGTTATGCCCGGAACCGGAACCGACATTTACCTCAAAGTGCGCCCGTTGGGGCTGCCGACCAGATGCGGTATTGCTTACCTAACCTATTGATTGATATAGGTTAGTTAGACTATACATATTAAACCAATGAATACGTAAACCTTCAGATTTATTTTACATACAGACTGACATTATTGGAATGTTTAGGAAAATTACAAGTTTAGCAAATCAATCTGACAACTTGTAATAGATTGTAGAGTCAATAAAGGCTATTTTTTATTTTATTAGGAAAATGTCGCCGATTCGATATAACGAGAACAGATATTTACCGTAACTTAAAGGTACATCACACTCTCTACACTGTGTACTAATCTCAGATCAGTTGTACAAATCCATTAGGAACACATTATTTCATTATGTTATGAGTATAATTGTGATGTCTAATTTACAGTCAGCCTCTTAACATAATTCATGTATCTACTGTATACTACAATAGGATATATATGCACGGAATAAGGCTGAGGTGTGTGGACCCATCAGACAAATAGTTTGCGGCTGACTGTCGGCTAATTGACTCTTGAGTTACGTACGACGCGACGCGTAGTGTAGTCAGTTTGCTTGCTTGGCGGAGTGAATAGCGAGCGCGCCGCATCCCCAATTATGGATCTGACAGTTACAGCAATTCCCAGTCCCATTTTTATAATCCATTACTCAGTTGCTGTGACAGGAATTTTAATGTTACCAATGAAACCCAGCAATGGATTATAGAAATAGGAATGGTTTGCTTGCTGTCACTGTCAGTTCCACAATTAGACCGCGGATCGAATTACGCGAGAATTTATGCTGCGGATCGGCCGCCGACTGAATGAGTGGACAAACGAAGTCGCAAACTGTGTATAGTACGCATTGTATGAACGTTCCATGTAAAATAGATGGGAGGCAAACAGTCTGTATTTGCCTGAGTGCCCCGGGTATCCATACACCTCGCCACCGGATATCTGGTACGTATGGTCCACAGCCTAATACTTAGTACTATATTTATCTACCTACTAACTACAGGTCTCAGTAAATTCCTGACTAAATGACAAATACGTACAACAAAAGTATACGCACTTGTCATTTTATACAAATTGGATCGATCAGAGGCTCATTTTGTTATGTCAAACAGTATTACAGCAAATCTGGACTTTTCAATTAAATCTCTGTTTACTTCGAGGTTACCGAGAACTTTCAATTAAAAGAGCCTTTAGATAAGTATATATCTACATCTAGTTAGCTAGATGTATTGATTTCATAACAATAGAATTATAAATTCCATTAATAAAGTTATGACGGGCTTATAAATCCAGTTACTGAAAGCGTTTTTTTTACTAGGTAGGTATAAACTATTTTTGACGTGTCTGTACGGACAGGTGGGAGGAGGCAGGGAATGAGAAACATCAGTCCTGAAGTCCTTAGACGTTTTGGCTATAACATGGTTTGATTTTCTGCTGTGATGATGAGGTACGTATACTCGTACTCGTGTCATCATTAAGACACCAAGTAAATCTAAAGTTCTCTAAAAAGACGGCGATTAAGTCCGCCAATCGCAAATTCGCCACTCATCACGGGCATGCCTAAAATATCTGGTAGGTAGGTACATATATCTTTGGTAACTTAGTAAATAATGAATGAATATGAATATGGCCTGAACAACTTTGACAATAGCTTTGGTCGCTACACCACACGAGACGAAGTATGAAAATGACGGAAATTAATTTTATTGTCATCATTACCTTCCTATCTATACGTTTATTTCTAATTTAAATCTTTTGCCAAATTCTCGTCTATAGTTTGGTGATTTCATACACCTTTTATTTAGCGAACATCCCCATATTGGCAACCACATCACTCACACAGTAAATTGTCGTTCTGGATCTGGATAGAGAAAAAAGCCTTTGTTCATAGAAAACATATTTATTTATCTACCATTGATTGCTTGTGCTATTCAAGAATTTATTTTCAACATGGCGCCTAGCTATCCCTCCCTATCAATCTGCGCCTGCGGTAGATGACTTCTTTAGTTTCCCTCAGACCGTTTGCTAATAAATCTTTTAGAGGACGCTCGCTATTAATTTAATGGGTTTCATTTACAACCGCACTGTATTTCAGCCCGTCTGTGTACCGAGGCAATATTGTTTTAGTATTCCTTGGCTTTCATTGCTTATAAACTGCCTAACCTTTAATTGATTGTCTGCCTCTGTAAAACAATTTACGAATAGATGCGTATTTTTACATAATATGTACGAATAATTTATACTGTACGAATTTTAAGGGGGATGGAGAGGGGCCGCCGACCTAATGCACTTTGAGTTGAAGTTGTTTGGCTACGAGCATCTTTGGAATTACCTAAATGTCATAAGTATAGAGAACATTAAAAGTTTTTGGGACAACCGCATAAACTGAGTCGGGAATTGAACATGGTTCATTGCAAAAGTGTGTATAGGTACCTATATCTGTCACATTTCGATCAAACCCTGTCGGAACATTGTATATCAAAACAAATGTAATAATTCAATGACGGATGAACTACACCAAGTTTACTTCAAGTAGGTAAATGAATGACACAATACTGGGTACGGAGTGTGTTGTAGCTATGTTACGTGACGTATCTATAAATGTATCTAGCCACCTACGTCAGTACTCGAGTAACAACATTATCCTTTCCGAGGTACAGTACTCGTAAGTTCCAGTTCCCGTCAACCTTGGCCTTTCTCGGCTTTCATTACATTATTTATGGGTAAAATCGTTGCAAGGTGCAGGCGTCTCTGTTTACCAACTGTATACCTTTGCTAACACAGGCAGGGTACCTACTCGTAATAAGGGCACTAACAATGCTGATAAATATGGATTCACGGCATTTATGTCTTTCGGACTTTTATTAGGCAATTTTTATCCCCCGACGCAGAAAGAGGGGTGTAATAAGCTTCAAGTGTGTTTCTGTGTACCGTAGCTTTCAAGGGGTAGACGGATTTTGATTTAGGTTTTATTTGACACATGATTTGGTCGAGAGTGTTCTTTTGCTAGCTATCATTTTAGATCTGATACGGGGGGTCCTATCCTAATAGTGGTCAAATTAGATAGTGATAAGATACAGGTTGTGGGTAGTTGCAAGTGATAATTTAACTCATGGCTCAATTACTTGGTGTGTGCAGGTTTTCTTGCGTATTTTCATTCGCCGCGTCTTGAGACCAATCGGTAAATGTATTTAAACTCTCTCGAGAAACGATAATCAGAGGACGAAGGGGTTGAGACAGGTGGGTGTAGATTGAAACGTATGGCGCTCAGTTCTCATTGTATACTCCGCAAGGAATATCTACAGCATGAAGTCCCAGCTATTGGATTATCTTGACAGAGATGGATAAAACTGTTTATCGCTAAAGCTCAACGGAACTAGGTTACGAAATTTATAGTGTTGATGATCTCAAACCAAGCACACTCGCAAGCAGTAAAACTGACAATGTTTAAGAGATTGTACCCCATAGGTTAGATGTAGAAGATCATACTATCGATTAAAGTTCCTTCACTTGGTATCTCATCACTTTATCCGATTGTTGCAAGGTTGAGTGATGGTAATACGCGTGTCGTGTGGTAGCCTTACAGTAAGGCTCATGGGCCGATAGTCATTGAATATGAGTGGAGTTTGAGTTCGGTCTTCATACAATCAGTGTCAGTTTTGACAGTAGTAAGTGCGGACTCTCTCTCTGAGTTCGTGCTCAAAACAGTCTATGACTATCGGCCTAAGAGTCTTACTGTAAGAAACACGACAGCGCTGGGCGCAAGGTCCCCTTCAACGGAAATCGTTGCCAAGTTTCAGCCATTACGTACATCTGAAAAATGTTGAAACCTGGCGCGACATCGGTTATCATCGGCAATAGGCATCGTACACCACCAACAAAGTGTTATGTTATGATTATTATCATCATCTTGTGTGTTTTTCCAAGTCAATATGGAAAATTGCTTGAGCGAGATCTCGTGCCGAATTTATAGCATCACAATAGCTCAGTCCAGTCCACTCTTTGATGTCGTCCACCCATTTCCGGGCATCCCAAAGGCTCTCTTTCCCGATTTTTTTTTGTTTATTCATTGGTTTGTTAGTCGCAAAATGTTAGACAAATATCTTTAAGCGCAAGTAATGGTTATTTAGGCAAATAGATAGATATACCTAGGTACCTATATACATATATGTACTACTACTATATCTACTTTTTGAGAAAATCTTAACCTCATAATATTGGCTCTCCTATCTCCTGTAAACTTTTCCTTGTTATTAGGTATGTGGTTACGAGAAGGATAGAGCATTACCAGCACTACTTTTGGTAAGTAAGTACTAAAATTAAGTCTTGTAAGAAAACGTCAGAACTCAGAAGGTTATACCAATATACAAAAATACGTTCATTGGTATAAAGGCCTACTTAACATCTACTATAAGTAGATACTTATACGTAGTAGGTACCTATCTAACCATGGTTCATTCATCTGTTGACCAGTGGGTCATTGATTAGTCATTCATTTTTATTCTCCATTCCTCAATGCCACAGAATAGATTCACCTTTGTTTGAACGTAAACGCTTACGAAACTGGATAAGATAACGTAAAAATGTAGGTAGGTACCTACTCACTTACTTTAAAAACTTAAAAACAAAATGGGTACGTAGTACTTAGGTAAGATAATGTTATATGCTCAATAAACAGAGTTAATGAATAATTTGAAGACATTAAGTTAAGAGGTACGAGTAGATACCTGACCTACTTATTGATGTAAGGTCCTGTCCTGACAGTGTCACAGATTAATAATAAATTACCACCATGCTAAATGCTTAAGTCGTGACGTCAATGTATTGCTTCTAAGACAAGAGACAATTGTAAGCAACCTGATGCTAAAATCGTGATAGGCTGGAGACAATTAGTCGGTCGGAGTGTTGGGTCGTCTTTCAAACAGTGAACATTTCTTAGAAATTAACGTTATAAACAACGCCTTTGTTGATTGGCTGATCGGCGGTGTCTTTGTGGAGGCCGAGGCAATGGGAATGTTACCCGACCACCAGCCAGTCGGGCAATAAAACAAATAAGTAGATACTCCCACTATACAAGCTGAACACAAAACGACTCGCCTTATAAGCAATTTAAGTAGAGACGAATTTATAAAATCATTCAATTAATTTTTTATTAATTTCTATCTTACAGAGTAGCCTATTAAATTAAGTAACATTGTACTTACTTAAAATAACGTAGGTGCTATAGTCTAGCTAGGTCAAATATACGTGTCTACATCAGTTTTATGTGAATACAACGAAATCCTATGAGACACTTAAACATACTAATTTGATTGGCATTCAAATACTTTCCGGTAAAGTTCGTTTACTCACCTACAGATACTGGTTTAACGAGAATTTCGTTCAGCCATGACTTCGAAGCTCACACTATGCACGCACACTGCAAACGAGCGACAGCTCAAAACAAACTTTGTAAGTTTTTCAAAGTTATCACACGAATATTCTGTGATATTCACTTAAAAGTACGGTGGAACTTAAGGGAAGTTAATCTTCTGTTGCAGTGCTGTTGTGTGGGAGCTTTTTTTGTAGACGAAACAGGTTTCCGGCGACGGAAAGTGAGTTTACAAGTTTGTTTGAGACGGGCGATGTGGAGCGAGCGCAGTGCCCGCACACGGACGCTCGGTGGGACGCACCACGCGGTATGACACGAACGAACGGGCGAGCACCCGGCGACTTGGTAGAGTCGCGCGCGCCCGCCTCGCCTGCCTGTAGGCCGCCGGCCGCTGCGCCTGGAAGCGGAGCGGCAACGTCGCGCAGCGCTACCCCGCGCGGGGTTTGAAGCCTCCATGTCAGCCATGGAACTTGGAACAACCTTTCATGATGGCGTCATGGCATTGCTTCATCCCAAGGTGCATCCTCTTTCTATAGCATTGTCATGTAATCGTACATACTGATCAAAACTCCTAAGAATATTGCCCTTGTTTCCAGCATTTCGGACGTTTAAATGTAGATCAGCCGTAGTCAAACATTAGCATTGACTTTCGTTAACGCTAGTAGAATAGAAGGAAAAATATAGGTACTTATTAGATTGTCATTTTCTAACGAGAAAGCAAATGTTTATATAAATTCATTACCATACATTTTCATTTATATTCTACTAGCGTTAATGTCCTATCATCCTGTCATCATCATCTGCACGTCGCGTTGAGTGCCAATACCGCTTCGCCTAACCATTATTTGATGAATGGAATGTATCTTTTCATAGTTTTTTTTTAAACTTTTCTGAACTTAATTGCGTACCTATATCCCAAACCTACGTCCTAAAACGATGCGATCTACACCCACCTTTTCATATGTACAGTCGAAACAGAGAAAAGTAAATACAGGAGAGTCATTATGGTTGAGATTCTCTCAATAATTACTTGACCGATTATCAAAATTCTTTGACCAGATGATAGTTTAGACTTAAAGTTACAGACTATGAAAATGTTAAAACTAGCAAACTAACCAAATCCATGACTAGCTAGACTCATCAATATGTTCATTTAATCAACGAGTCCACCAATAATCTACGAATCTGTCAAAATCTCGCACGTGAAATGATTGCCCAAGGGGCGTCGCACGCACGCAATTGCAAAGCCACCCCGCGCTGGACCTGTGGCCGACTGGACCGAGGTACGTTATTTAATTACAGGGTCCTAGGTAGATTGACAGGGTAAACTTTAAATTCGCGTAAACAAAACACTTTAAACAGATACCTTATTATTTATTTTATTTTCAGAATAAGTTTTCCATACAAAATGCAGAACTCTACTACTCTTGTAGAATTTCTAACGAAAATCAGGAAGTTTGGAGATTTTTTAGTTTATAAAACGCGTCATTCATTACCATTATTGCGCCACCAACAAAGAGAGACCGTAATCTCAGAAACCGCTGATCCCAACCACGCTTTAATTTCAGCTGAAGTGAAACCGACTGAAGAGTACACGTTTTAGCTCTTACTCCCTCGACCCGTCTTGCTTACGAACAAAAATATAAAAAACCTACCTTCGAAAAAAAGTTTCATTTCGTGCCGTCACATTACTTAGTGAAGTTCGAAACATGACTCTTATTCGGTTGAGTGAGAAGAATTTGTGCAGGATTACGGTGCAGCCTGAACCGTGCAGGACATACGATTAAAAAACCTGATTTAGGTAGGTTTCTAAGTCTCAGAATATAGAGCCTTTGTTTACGTACCTGGCACGTAAGCGATCCCGGGTTTTGTATTCTTTTCACACCTTTCTTCACTTTTGTTTGGTTCGCCATAACGTACACCACCACCACACTGATACCATTTAAACAAAGTATATTTAAATATGTTTTTGTAGAAGAAACAATTATTTAAATCTCTAATCTTGCTAATATATTTTTCACTTCACTTCACTTTCTGAAGTGCAAAGCAAATCACTGTCTGTCACTAATCTGTGAAGTGCAAACTTGCGAAGAGAATAAGTGGTTTTGTTTGACACATAGTTTTTTAAATTTCTTGTGGCCTACGTGTGGCCTTGTCGTTTGCATAAATAATAAGGTTGCATGCAATGTAAATCCTCTAGATGTAAAACATAGGTAGGTGTTGAAAGTAAAATTAATTTTCATTGTGAGAAAAATGAAAGATATTCAGATGAAAAGCTAAAAAAGAAAAGGCGGTACCTGTAAGATACTTACTTTAAATAATAACGAGAAAACACCTAGGCACTCGCTAAATTCCAATTCCTTTACATGCAAGGTTGCAAAGGAAAACCAAAAGAAAACGGGAAACGGGATATTTAAAAGTCATGTTGCGGTTCCGACAATAAAGTTGCGAGTCGTACCTTCGCTAGTATCTCAGTGTCTCGCAAATTCCTTTGTTTGGAATTCCTCCCTTTCTTCACCAAGTACTGCTGTAGTAAAAACGTCCCGGGAGCGCAATTTATGCGTAAAGTTCGTTGGGATACCGTCCTATAATCGCGCGTAACTAGCGCACTTCATTATAAAGTAGAAGCGGCTGCCCAAATTTGTTTAGTCAGATGTTCCCTGGTGGATCTTTTGATCTCTCTTGTAACGTGCCAAAAGCTTTGCACGTTGATGCGAAAAAGTTGCGCGAACCGAAAGGTGTCGGTACCTGCCTACAACTTAGTATTCCTAAACTCTAATAAAAACCTTTTAATATTGCAAACGAGTTCTAATTTATCGCATTTAAATAACTGACGGTCAAGTAAATTCTGTGCCAGTAAATTAGGTAGGATATCTCTACGAATGACACAAAAACTCCAACAACCATTCGTAGATAAACAACAACAAATTTAATTTAGAACTCCTAAATTGAAATTCTAATCCCAGTTTACCAGGAATAGTACGAGTACCATCATTACAATGTTAAAGTTGCAACAAACTTTTACAATACATTACTCGCACGGTGGCCGGCGGCCGTCCGAACAAACTATTTAACTAACTAACCTACCTGTTGTGTGAATACTCGAACTCAACTGGCTCAGGGACTAATAATTAAAGTCTAGCGTACCTTGCTGCTGAAACAATTTTGAATGATGATATCAGAATAATTATTTAAGTACTTGTAATACTTTAGATATATATACTATATCTAAAGTATTAAAATTCAGTTGGTGGTCATAATACTTACTTATTACCAATACCTTTCCAAATAATTTTACCGAATACTGTTCTGAAAACTTTGAAATTAAAAGTTAATTAAGTAATAACCTACTTACTCAATATTATGAATATTGACACTGATCAGTACCTATTCAGCGTACCGTATGCAAGCAAAATTTTCTAATACTGGCTAAATTATTGATAATTCTATATGTGGTACCTATCTTGAATAGGTCGATTTTGTGAAATTTGTTACTGTATATAAATGTAAGTAGAATGGGATTACATATTCTGTCTGCCCTTCACTATCGATTGGTAGGGATGAGATAAGTGCGCGAGATGTGCACTTAGCCCTACCAATTTGATATACAGTTGCCTTCGTAAGAGTGAATCAAATGCTAGTAAAGAAAGGTACACATTGCTATGATAAAATATTCTTATTCTTTGAAATGTATTCGAAATCATAGAAGCAAACTTCAAAATCATACAAACAAGCAAGCACGACATCCCATATGGCTTACCGAAAATCTTCCTCAAAGCCCAGATAACTTCAAAAATAATTCGTGCTCTTCACTTCTTTCAAACAATACAAATCGTTAGCTAACCCAATGTAACTCAGACTACATAATGCAAAAATACTAATCAATCATCTAATATTTTACATTTACCTAATTGGAAAAAATTAAAAAATGCATAAAGTACCTAAATGTAGGTTCAAATAAAAAATATAATAATTTGAATTGGTCAGAAGTTAAATAGAATACTTACGCATAATATGTAAATTAGGTAGTTGCAATGTTGTATTCCTATCTTACTCGAAACCTTGTGAAGCAAGTGCATTGCTAACGTTAACGTCATACCTATAGGTAGCACCGCAGGCTTTTAAGGAAGATAATATGTTCTAAAAGGCTTCGTACGAACGAATAGCGCTTCTGAAGACTAGTTAATGCTCCGTGTTCGCACGAGTGGTGGATGGTTATTTTGTAAGCATGTTACATACGTAGGTATGCAAACATTACCGTTAAATATATATTATGTAATACAGTAAGTATGCCATATGATAGTAGCAATACATAACAGAATAACTTCCTAAATAAAAATAAAAACATCTGGAGTCTAACAGTACCTACTATGGTAGGGAGGGACTGACACTACTAAAGGACACCTTAGCACGTTTAAAATGGTTTCAATGTAAGTACTTAGGTATAGTTTCCAAACTCGAAAATTACATGTCCAAATATTACCGGTTAAAATTCATCATCATCAGTCTATTTATATTGCCCCACTGCTCGGGCACAGACCTTCCCTTACATCGAGGGAGCTGGGGCCATGATCCACCACGCGGGCCCAGTGCTGGTTCGCGGATTTCACATGCCTTAGATTTTTCTTCTTCTTCTACGGCATGCAGGTTTCATCACGATGTTTTCCTTCACCGTTTTTGAAAGCTCTCGGTAAATGTACGTAAGTTTTTAATTCGAAAAACCCGAGGATAACTCATTGGTACATGGCTGCCCTGGCTGGGAATCGAACCTGGGACCTCCGTATTGCAAGTCCATCGACCCAAACGGCATCTACGGCATGCAGGTTTCATAACGATGTTTTCCTTCACCGTTTTTGAAAGCTCTCGGTAAATGTACGTAAGTTTTTAATTCGAAAAACCCGAGGATAACTCATTGGTACATGGCTGCCCTGGCTGGGAATCGAACCTGGGACCTCCGTATTGCAAGTCCATCGACCCAAACCACTGCGCCACCGAGCTCTCCTCGTTAAACTCGCTCTCTCGGTTAAAATTATTCATGATGAATTGATGAACAAGCTCATCTGCCACCTAATCTTATCAGCGCTTTATAAAACCTATAAAACTTCTGAAGAATATAAAGTAGAATGACTTTGTTTACTTTGAAACAGATTCTGCTTCAACTTCTGTTTTCATAATTTTTCCCGGTAGATTTCTCAAAGGTTCTGTTTGTGTCACGAAAATTATAAGGCAAAAAGTCTTGCTCGGGGTTTGCGTGTTTTATTTTTATTACAGAAACAAGAACTCTCGTGGCTAAGAAAATATGACGTCAATTTCAACTGTAGGTAGGTAATTGTATTGTTTTTTAGCTACGATTTTTATAGATCCCAAGTAATTTATATCGCGACGACGACGTTTGCTATTTGATATAGGTACCTTTTATTTGAAGAATACCTAAAGGAGAATTAAAAAAGTCGTATCTGAGGACTTGTCGGAACCACTTCCACTAAAAAATGTGGGGGAGGGATTTTCACTGGCGCCATGGATGGGAACGCAACACGGCTCCCTTTTTTAGCTTGCCTATAAATCCTTCTGCATTTTAGCATCAACCGGCTTATGACACACCTGACCTGTAGAATAGATACTAATAAAAATATTGTACCTGAGTGGAGTTCGCCCCTGGTCCCGCCGGACTACAATTCGGGTCCAACAGAATACCAGCGTTGCCGGCATCCTGTCGACAACATTATGCTGAGTTGAGGCCCTTTTAGCAAACGCAGGACAACCGCTCTGTATTTATTTGGTGTGTTATCTTGTTAGCCACTATAATGTAGGTCTTACCTATGTCTTGCTGTTGCGAAATAAACGGATTACTTACTTACTTTTTTACCTGTGTTGTTAGAGCTTCATATCATATCGTATTCAACTAATGAGACTTAGCTGCATGTACCTGACCATACTTATATGCACATTTTTATGGTGAACTTTTTATCTCGTAAAGTATGTAGAAAAGGTAAAAATCTGTTCACAAACTTAAAACTAACACATAATAAACATACACTGTCGTGTAAAGTTGTTTAATTAAAAAGGAGGAGAATAATCAGTCGGCCGTGTCTAACATTGCCTAAACTAAAACAAGGTCGAAAGTTTAGATCAGGGAAGATCTGAGGTCGAAAGATACCGATAAATTGGTATTTTTTGACGTCTATACTTTATAATTAATCTTATGGTAAGACCCTTTGTCTCCAGAGTCTTGTAGAAAATAATAAAACTAGTAAATAAAACACCGCGTTACAGTCTATTAGCATACAAATGAGCTTTACAGCACGGCTCCCGACGCTGTCGTCGCCACCCGCAAAGAGAATAGGTACATATAATACGAGTACCACATTGCCACCCGCCTTGTCTAGTTACCTCCTTCCTACCTTCCATGTATAGTCTGTTGACTATCACACATCAATCAACAGAAAACTAATGCAAATCAATATTAAATAAATCACTTCGTTTCAGAGACAATATTACAAAACAAACGGACCGAAACAGACGGAGAAGTGCAAATAATTATAACCATTAAGGTGGTAAACACTTTCTGACCGCGACTATGCACCTACTTACGCGTAGACAAAAAAACTGTCCAACTACGATTCTTTATAGCGGCTACGCCGTTACATAGGTAATTTCATGAAATAACATGTCAAAATAAATGAATATGATGTCAAGATATACAGACTTCCAAAACGAGAATAAGAGCTTGCTAGATAGGCGAGATAGGTCACGCCCACCTTCAAAATGCATTAACCTCTTTAAAAAAAAGTGTTTTTAATAAGGTTTGCCTACGTCACTCTAAATTGATGGTAATATTTTCTAGTAAAAGATAAATTGGTTTTTTAATTAATTTTACTTTTTTATATTTAAATAGGTAGATCAGATAGATTCGGCGATTTTGGTTCTTATAGATATTTTATTGATTTTTCGGAGTTAGATGGGATAATATATTAACTACATTATGAATAGGTATTGTATATCCCAAAGATATACCTATAGGTAGGTGGTTTTTGAACCAAACTATATTGGTACACGTCTCTAATTCTCTTTATTCCTTTAATAGATATAGGTTTCTAATAAATACACAGGGTGAACATGACGTGTGAAACCATGGTATCTGTTGAATAACAACTTCCCCCGCCGCGCGCCCGCCGTGTCAATTTTATCTGACAACTATTTTTGCCATTCCATATAAAATACCTGCGAGATACATTTTAGGTACCTAGGTATTAGGTATATGAAGTGTCGAAACATTTTCACCAAATAACAGAAATTGGCATCAGAAGTTGTTACATAACACGTTTCGCACAAATTCGGATTCACCCTGTAAGTAAACGGACGGGCGTTCTCGTAAGATGTTACCTACTTGCATTATCATAAACGGCGCCATGGGGTGAATATCGATGGAAAAAGGTAAGTGTTAGGTTTTATTTAAAGAGCGCGTACCAGGGTTGATAAGGTAGGTAGTGCCTATGTAATGTGGATGGTGGAAAACACTGTAATAATTCATTTTGCTATAACATTGATTATACAGTGAAGTGTAAGTTACACGTCACTGTGACACACTTATTTGTTATTCAACTCCAAAAATATTACTTTTGCTGTTATTCATAAACCTAGTTAAACCTCACTTCCATTAAATCGTGTTCAAACTTTATCGATATTGATGATCAAAGGATTCTGTGTTAAAGAACAAAAATCTACTTAACGCACGCATAGAAAATTGTTTAATAAATACCTAATTATAAACTTACAGGGTTCAGAATCCTTAAAAAGTCAATGTTGGTATTACCTACAGGATTTCTGAGTTCTGTACCTTCTTAATTAAGTAGGTATCCTATAGGTAGGTACAAGCATTTTATCTTTTTGATTTCTTGTACGATACTGAAATAGCAGATTTTTGGTTTGAAAATGGTGACTTGACTTATGAGTAAAGTAGTTACGTACAGACGGATGGTCGGACTGTCGGAAAAGTAGGGTAGTTTTTAATAAAATGCACGCCAGAACTACCAATAGCGATCGTTAAGATTTTAGAACATACCTAGGTTGAGATAAAAAAAAAATTGTGACCTCACTAGCGGCTCCGTCAGCTTTAATAATTAATATATGATGCTAGCGCAGGTAGCTGCACATAGCTGATGTGTTTGGAATCTATTCTGGTTGCCACCACAGCCGCTGTAAGAAAATCCTCTGCATTCTCGCTCAGTCAAATCGTAGTAAAACCTACAACAAAAAGATAGAGATCAAAGGTGGTTTTTGTCTGACCTGACATAAAACAAATTATTCCTGTTTATTCTCCGAAACGGGTCTAGAATGGACAGAATGCTCTTCGCGCTGTATGAAATTTAATAAGCGAAGATGCGAGAACGCAATGAATGTCATTTGCTTCGTTCGCATACCTTCATGAATCGTACTAGTTATTTTATTAAATTGCGAGAAATTGCTCGAGTTTCCGCCTGCGCATGAAATATCCTTGGGAATATAGCAGAATAAAGCAATAAAGCATCTTTTCATCATTCATCATCAATCACACACCGTATTCGCAACTGTATCGACAGGGTGCTCGCTCGCGAGTATATTATAGGACGCTAGAGGACGTATGCAGTCTTTGTTTTTTTATGGAAAGTTGAGGCTTTTCCTATCGCTCGCCCTTGTCTGCTTGGCTTTCGAATTAGGACTTCCGATATTCTGTTCCTATTCCCAGGTTCGATCCCCACGTACAGCTAATAACAGATCAAGTGTAACACTTTGGACTTTCGTCCGTTGTTATTATCTGAGTCGCGTCGTAAGAATTAAAATCCTACTGCAAGTGTTACCATTGGTCTGCTGTTGTTCGTACGATGTCCTATTATTGGTAATATGATAATGGTAAAAGTATATACGTATGTACCTACTTGCTCAGTATTTACTCTGAAAAAATATGAAGGAAAATATCGTGCAAGCAACCTGCATACCATGCCTGAAAACAATGAAAAACCGGCCAAGTGCGAGTCGGCTGTCGGACTCGAGCAGCGAGGGTTCAGTGCAACGCAACTTATGCCCGTAATTTTCGTATAACGTCAAAGTCAAATTTCTTTATTGCAAGTAAGTACGTTGTGTTCATTTTTGCACGTCAACATATTTTTGCATTTAACACCACTTTGCAAGGAAAAGGTGCCAACGCTGAGGAACGAAAAAATAAACTCGATTTAAGGACTAACTTATCTTTACCGTTCCCAAAATAATATTTTACATCAATATACTCCCCGACTATATGGCAACAGCTGTAAATATAAGTTTGTAATAAGAAGAAAATGTTTTTAGAGAATGTAATCTACATATTTACAGTTTTCGGATTATTTCCATTACTTGTGTTATACCTAATACCTAGTTTGCCAAAATTTCATGATTCTACTAGGTCAACGGGAAGTACTCTATAGGTTTTGGTATCCTTGCATTTTCATACAAATAAAAAATGCGACATAAATGGTCAAATTTTTTGATTGCGTTGATATAGAAGTTTGATTTTTTCACGGTTGCAGACCTGTATTTGGTATTACTTAATTTCAACTTGATCCGTCCACGTGTTTCTAAAATGCTTTGTTGACAGACAGACGGACGGACGTTAGGTACCTACAGACAGACAACAAAGTGATCATATAAGGGTTCCTTTTTTCCTCTTGAGGTACATCATCATCATCATCATCATCAGCCCGTATCAGTCCACTGCTGGACGTAGGCCTCTCCCAAAGCGCGCCAATCAACCCTACTCTCGGCCCTCTGCATCCAGTCCCTGCCAGCCATTTTGCGAAGGTCATCCCTCCATCTGGTCTTGAGGTACGGAACCCTAAAAATCTTTCGGCATGTGTGATTTAGTATTGATTGTAAGAATATGTACTTATACAGTTAACTAGCCAGACAGTTGTGTGGATCTTGTCTCGAGTTCCCTCAATCCAAAAGATGGCTTGTTGTAGAAAAAATACAGAAGTATTTACTTAAACGTACTTACTTAATTGTACTTATTTATAAAATGAACTTACATAGGATGGTAGCTATTGCAGTAACCGAAATCTGACTGAAGGCGGCAATATACATTTTTTGTCAAATTTTCTGGTATTGGATGTTCACCAACATCTGTTTAAGTACATCATTTATTAATCATTCAGCCTAATGCTCTATTCTTTGCAAACCGTTGAGTGTATCTAATGGAGTTCAGCTGTTAGGTCTTAAATCTGTGGTTTTTATGGCTACTTTCATAAAAGAACGGCCGCTACGCTAAGTATGTAGTTACGCGAGCCTCTTAAATACGAGCCTATAATATAGTCAACAAACCGAAGTTCGTTGGCCTTTGTCTGTAGCATTGGTAAACAGAGAAAAGTATTCTTCAGAGGGACCTCAAAAATATTGAGATTTTTTCGAGAACTACCTACTCGTAAAAAATCTTTCACTAGTATGTAGGTATAGCTTAGATAGAGTGCCGACTACCTATATAATTGAATTATAACTTTTAAAATCTGTCGAGTGCTTTTTGAGGAATTCTCAACCTTAATTCTATTCTCCTATACAATTTTCTTTGTGTTATACCGTAGGTACCTGCCTATAATCTAAAATGAAAATTCGTGCTTACCTCGACATTTCGCATGACACTCAGATAGAGAACTATATGCATTCATGTCATTATATTTACAAAATCCAAAGTTTGCCGATTTGCAATCTTGAAGCAATGTGTCGTAGTAGTATCTGTGAATTTATAACGTAAGTCTGAGTAATTTATTAATTTGGGCCTGAATCAGAAATATCATTGACTCGTCTATCATCTCATTCATATGGACCAAATACTTGTAGGTTAGTAGGTACCTACCTATATTATAAATTAACTCGAGTTGGAGCTATGCGAGATACCCTACTATAACTCTCCATCTTTGCCTACGCTCCATCGAAAGAAATAGATCATCTGGTAAAGGACCTTGAATTCGCCGCGATTGCTTTGTAGTAAAAGTAGTTTAAAATACTTAAGTACCTACTGGGAGGAATTTAGGTAACATGTTTCCTTTTGACAAGCCACGTTGATAAAAGAAAATGTTACTTCATACACTTGACTAATAATGACTATTTCAAATAATATTCGGCATTCATACGAGTCTAAACTGTTGTAGCGAATAGCGATTCTAGAGTATGGCGCGGTAAATTTTATCGTGGCTAAGCTAGCCATCCCGCTTTTTCTTGTGCGATGTAGCACATTGAGTCAGAGCGACAGTTGCACTGAGACTTAGATGCTACGCTTATCGTAGCGCTCAGCTGGTTCGTGTGGAAAGACATTCCACATTTTGCATATGCGGCCAGACTATTTGCAGCAAATATACGTACCTACCTATGTGCCTGGAAAGCTTTATAGAATTTTTTTATATAAGGGACAGTAATTAAATTAACCAAGTGTAAATTTTTGACCCAACTGTGTATTCGTTTAGTGACAATAAGTACCTACAGGGACAGGTGAATGGGCTTGGATACACCAGTCACATCGCACAGGTTCATCGGAAGACAACGGTCGACTGACTGACCCATACCGAGGTGTCGGACGACGCATCGTTTATAACGTACTATAATTTAAAACATCGAACATCTGTTTAGCAAAATCACACACTTACCTAGAAACGAAAGCTTTCTTATTACACATATATCCGTTAGGCTGCAACTTACACCATACAGAATGTCCGTGGGCTCTAATATCATCATCGTGAGCTAGTCATAAGTAAAAATACAATTGGTTTGAATTTGATTTAAGTAATAATTTTATTATATTGTTAGCTTACTCTGTTCTTAATTTAGAGTTTAGACTAAATAAGATTGTACCTAGGTAAGGGCTGCGCAAATTAGACGCAAGTAGACGAGAATTAAGTGTCAACCAAATACGATTACAACTTACCTGTATTAGCTTCATCATTATCTGTTATGGCTGTTTTAATATAAATTAAACAAATAATAACGATAATGTTAATCATAATACGAAATGTCTGAAAATGCAGTCTAAGACGTTGAATTTATTTATCAAAATATATCGACACCTACAATAATATTGCACAAGTATGTACCTATAGACGTCGTAAACCAAAATAACTTATGCATTTTATATTTACCATTTCAATTCCCATATTCAATTATACCCAAGCGTACCGTAGGTACGTACGTAACATACAGATCGACATGTAACGCAATGTATTTCATATTTTGTACCCATAGGCTATTTCAGAGCGCACGTTGTGGGATGCGTACCTACCGACGACGTGCTAATAACGCGTCACTTTACCATACATACACCATAGTAGGTAGTTATACCTATTTTCAAAGTCTACCTAAGAAATCTCAGTCTATTTAAGTTACTCTATCTATGCTAAGAAACAAATTGCTGGCCAACATTTATAGAAGATATGTAAGGGTGCTGGCTTACTTAGATACTAAACAAAATCAACCAATCAACTAAAATATAATTTTATGTTAGGTACTTCTTTATTTAGAGCGATCTGCTGCAGCTGCTAGGTCAGCAATAGCCTGGTCCAGCGCTTTCTGCTCAAAATCAGCAGTGATCGACTGCATGACATTTTTCAAAATCCACTGAATCATCCACCTCTGTTGTATGCGGGCCTCAGCGTAATACTTCTTTACATGATAATCCATACGGTTCTTGACGCCGCGGTACACTAGCATGGACCTCTCGCGGTACTCTGCTTCTAGTTGCATAGTAACATTTTCCTTTTTTGCATCCATTAAGACGCTCTGACCTTCTGCCATCCACTGTTCTTTTTCAGAAGCTTTTATAACTTCATTGAAGTACTGGATATCATCCTTCCTTCCTTTCTCATATTCGTTTACAACAGCATCGACTTCTTTATCCAGAGCAGCGGCTATTGCAGGGCCCAATTTTGTGGTGACTAAATAAATCACTATTACCCATGATAGCCCTCCATAGTATTCGTGCTCCATAATATATATTTCCTTGCTAAACAAATAATTAGCTAGTACTATGCCGAGGACATAAGGTCCAGAGACCCCGGTTTTTGAATGTAAAAACAGGAACCATTCTTCTGGTATGAACCCCATTCGACATTTCCCCGATTTATCGGCCCGTCGAAGAGCTCCACCGGCAGGTACTTTGCCTCCTGTCGTAACCTTGGACATACAGCATTTGTTATTCTCTCGGTTAATAGATGTGTGTGAGATACCAGGTAAGGACAAACAGCGCATTCTGGCTCCTAGGATTCGAATAGAAAGCATCGTTACGAGTATATAAATATAGGCAGGACTTTTGAGAAAAACAACACAAAGCAAAATTTTAAGGACAATGACAACGAGAATCTATGGCAAATCCATGGACAAATTAAATGAACAATATTTTAACAAAGTGAAGTGAAGTTACATTGAAACGTAATGGTATGACAAACATTAAACCCAAAGAGAATATAATACGTTTTAAGTAGGTTACACATCAAAGTAACAATTTGGATCTTTCTTATTATCTGCGACGTAAGAGTAAAAAACGCACTGTTACCATTGATCTGCTGTTATCCGTACCCTACGTAGGTACTCTACGTCCGTACCTAACGTTTTAATCATGAAAGGAACCCGGCGCCCCGTGGCCGGTCGTTCGCCTTTCTTCACTACCTATATCCTATTTTCTATATTCACATACATCTAGGCCCGGTTTCCACCAAAGCGGAGAAGAGAGATGTGTTTGAATAACCAATCAGATTTCGTTCCTTCTCCTAAGCGGAGATGATATGTGGAAATAACGAAATCTGATTGGTTATTCAAACACATCTGCTCTCCTCTGGCCTTATTAGGGTCAGCTCAGACCGAAGTGACTAATGTAGTGACAATTTGAATTCAAATTTATTTACTACAACATACGATATATTGAGATCCTCCGCGCGACTCCGAGCACCGTCCCGCGCAGCTAGCGAAGTTATGCCGTTTACAGTATGTTGCAGTAAGTAAATTTGAATTCAAATTGTTACTAAATTAGTTGCTTCGCCGCCACTCCTCCGTGGAGGGTGAGTTGCCACCTAAGCTCAACGCCGATGCTGGGCGGCACAATTTTTGATGCAGTAGGAACTAACATCCACCATTCGACTTACGTTACAATCAATGGCGATTATTCATAAACGTGATTTAAAGTTACGCCACCGTTTAGGCCCCCTGTCCCTTTCTACCTTAACCTTCTTTAATGAAATGTGAAACACTAATGGGATAGCAACACGATTTAAGGGAAGTGAGGTTTAACTAGGTTTATGAATAACAGCAAAGGAGGTCACTGCTGAAAAACAAATAAAACTACTAAAGTTAATTTGGATATAAGTCTGTTTTATTATTTTTCATACATCACACGATTTACATAAGTAATATTATTTAATTTTATGAGTAGTATAGCGTTATATGGGGTTTTGAACCCTAATTTCTTAATAATTTTGGCATCTATTGTAAACTCTGAACCAATTATTATAATGAAGAATTAATCATAAATGTCAAATAAAAATTAGAAATAATAATAATAAAAATATTTAGCATTGGATGTTTATGCTCAAAAATACGTTACACGTTTCTATTTATAGTAATATATTAGTTTTAAAGGCGATATTTGGCAGCGCGCAGGATGGGGTACTTGTCGCCCGTGCAGAGACCGCGGAAGTCGTCCATCGACAGGTCCAAAATCGAAATTCCGCCGAGGTTCTTTGATCTGGAATGATACACATAAACTTTAGATCATGATGTGGACAGTCAGTACCTATAATATGAGCCATTCGATAATCGTGTAGCTTTGTACCTATTAGGTATACTTATTGGTCGAATCATTCCTGCCATCTCTATTAGTTGCTCTTGCGACTATACAAATTAGTAACACTAATAACAGGTGCAAACGTAACGTGAAATTTAATATCGTATATTATTGTATACAGGACGTTACGTAAAGAGTAGCAAGCCGAAAAGGGCGATGTTGAATTCAGTAAATAACTTTCCATCTACGACTTTTCGATTTTATAGCCTAAGATGTCCCACTGTTGGGCAAATACCTTCCTTGATTCTTCCACTAATGCCTATTCTGTGCTGAATAATGAATAAAAATAAATCAGATATGATTTACAACAGTAGGTACTTACTTAACATATGACGCTTTCTGTCCAGCAGTGTCGGGATCCTCGTAGCTGACCCACAGACCACCCTCGCCGCTGTCGTCAGGAAGACGGAAGGCGTACGTTCCTAAAAGAATGCAGATTTTAAGTGATTGTAATTTCTTAGTACAGACGACACCACATCTACTGTAACTCGATGAACGTTGTAACCAACTTTTGTATACGGCGTGAATAATTAAAATTCTGCTTCAACAGAGATGTGTTGTCGTCTATACTGGCAGTTACTTAAATATGTAGGTGCTCAAGTAGCATGGTGGGTGTACTACACATAGTGTAATTCACATTCTATAAATACAAGATAAATAATAGTTTAAGTACTTATAGAATTTTTAGCAACTGCTTTTTGTAGAAAATACGAATAAGAATACTAAAATGATAATTGGAAAAATTGGGAAACTTGGGTACTTATTATATTGAGTTATGTATATGTAAGGAACAACTATTTACTATTTGAATATGAAATATTTCGTATTAGCATAGTAATAAATTATATTCTTTATAGTATTAGTAAAACGAAGCCAAAAGCCTGCTGTATTAGAGTACCAACCAAATATATGAGATAAATCTGCGTCCTTGGTTAAGCCCAGCTCTGTAAAGTTAAATGCAGTTGCTAGTTTCCAAAATCAGCTTTATATTTGTTACAAATGGTTTAATCGAAACTTACCAAAACGCTTGCTGGGGTCAGTAACCTTTCTCAAGTGAGGGCGCATTCCCTTTTGATGATTGGGGTTGATGAGCTTGGCGCAGACTTCGGGGTAGCTTAGTAGACCCTCAGTTTTGGTGTAGGGTCCTGTAGCCGATATGAACAATAAATTAATATTCGACTCCCGTGCACAGTTTGTCATCGGCCCCGGGCCCCGAAGGCTACCGATAAATATAATTATCGTACAATGAAGAGTAACAAACTCTTATCAGAAATTAAGTATAAACATAGGTAATGTACCTAATTAAATTATCAATCTCGGTAGAATTTATCGCTGGCATACATGGGACTATAGTTATTAAGAACGATTATAGAGGGTTTAGATTGTATGTAGAACATTTTCTCTGCTATGTTTTCTTCTTTAGGAATAAGTTGGAAAAAATTGCTTTCCGCGTTAAGATATTGTAATCATTGGACAGTTTCTGCTAATGTGCAATAAATAACATTTAATATAATCGCTTATGTTTAGTTATCCATCTCATTATTACGATTTAATTAAATTGAAAGCTATTGAAAACCAATAAAACTTTATAGTATTTAGGGATAAATTGGCAAACTAACCAGCTTCGCCAGGTCCATCTGTATGTAGCGGGGGAACGCCAGCGAGTTCGCTCTCAGCGTCCAACTTCCAGGTGCGTGCGAATGTAGATATGCCTAGCACGATCTTACTGGATGCTGCACCACCTTGGAGCCTGGCAAAGTCAAATCTCTTTATTGCAACGTTGTGTACATTTTTGCACTTCAACATATTTATTTGAATTTACATATACACCACTTTGCAGGGAAAAGGTGCCAACGCTGAGGATAAAAAGTGGCAAAAAACTCTCAGCAGCACATCTTTTAAAATAATAACAACACAATTATTAATAACTAGGTAATTAGTAATTACATAACTATTATTAGCAATCTAAACTTTAACCTTTATGCGGAACCGGCGACACACACCATTCATGTTCATCGTTTAAATAGTCATATATACTGTAAAACGACCGGTCTTTATCCAGAACTAGCACTGTTAATATAATACGGATCAGCATAAGATGGCGAACCATTGTCGCCTATACCTACAGACACCCAAAGAGAAGTTGCAGATACCTTTGCCGCACTTAAAATTGAGGATGTAACTCCTCGTGTGCCCATATTTGTAACGGAACAATAATAGAGCTTAGAATACTCTGTACCGTGAAATTGGCAAATGATAAACTGTCGAGTCCATTAATAAAACGGAGAACGGTCCATTGATAAAGTGAAGCCGGTCATACAGACATACAAAGTATGAGTTGAAGTATGAACATTGGCCCGCCGCCGATATGACATTTCTAACTTCTGTTCGGTAGTATTTACACCTTACCCTTCACCGGAATACAGCAATGCCAATATAATTTGATGGCAGGAGATAGGTACTTAGCCAGACGGAATCAACATGGATCATACTTGGTTTACAGTGGAATATAATTGTGTTGTTTTTCTGATTGACTTGTTATAGATATGAAGATAGATACTATATTGTAGATTACTATCAAAATCAGAATACATACTAAGAATATATAATACTTGGAATACTATTCATTACCATCGTATTAGCATAAGTTGACAGAACATACAATGCACAATGTCGGATGCTGTGACAATACAGTTTGCCAATATGGATATTATAAGTACAATATTCATTATTTACCAATAAGAAACCTCAGCATCAGCGTTCTCCAGAGGGTTTCTGTTCTGAGGAGTGTAGATTGGAGAAGCGTAGTCGGCCTCCTTTGGATTGCGTTCAGCGGTGAAGTAGTCGTAAGCATCGATGTTCACAAAGTCCACCAAGTTAATGATCGCCGGCACGTCGTAGTAAACTAGAAATTAAAAAAGAAATCAAAGCACGAACTTATACAAATGGCGCACAAGTAAAAGGTATTTTATTTTTCGATGCTGTTAGATAGACGGATAGGGGTCGGACGACATGTCTAAATTGTTTTATCGCAACACATGTAGGAGGCTGCTCAATAACTCTATATTAGCTAGGTGTATGTAAACTATGTTTTACAATGACCTTTAATTTGCATGACCTTAATTTACATGACCTTTAATTTATCAGTATCTATCAGATTTGTAGTTGAGTTGCGAAAATTATTTTGGTGACGTCACCGACCATTGTTTGACAGAATTATGAACAAGCTCACGAAAGAATGCAAAGTCATTGGGAAATATAACTGAATTATTAAAAAAACGTTGCTTTTTTAGCAACTAGCTGTCAATATGCCGTCTTGTGATCAAGACAACCTAAGATCACGTCATACCTACCTACATCAAACCGCGTAGGCTACGGGTACGAGATACGACATATCATAAAAATAAGACAACTTACCTGTAGCATTAACATTGGGCAGGACTGTGATGGACAACTGCATGTTAGGCTTGAGGCTGATGGCTTGCTTCAATTCGCGCACCAGGGCCGTGTACCCTTCGCGGTGCTCGGACTCCTTGTCGTCGACTAGAGTGGTGCCGAAAGTCTTCTTGATACCGTGCCAAATGGACCCTGAACATATACCGCCGATTATGTTATAGGACAACATACTCTTTTCTTCTCATCTCTTCAAAGGTTTGCTGATGGTTTTTTATTTAAATATAAATAGTCGATAGTACTGTTTTGCGTTCGAAAATATGTATGTGAAGTCCAGATAGTACCTACATAAAGTATGCCCAGTTTTCATGTTGTACCTACACGACTGTACAAATAGTCGGCATGAAGTGGCTCAAAATTAGACGGTATTGTGGATTCGGCTTTGTAAAATTTAAATAAGTGAAAATAGTGAAAGTCGGCATAAAGATACAAATCTCAATGAGTCTTCAGAACTCTGCGTAAAGGTAATCGATACATGATATTTAAAAAAACCGTCGCCGTCGGTGTGGGAAAGTCGGCACAAGGGTCCTTACTCACATTGACACGGGACATAATGCTAACCCTACCTTTGCCTCTATTATGAGAATGATAATAATGACGGCTTGAATGATTTTCAAGGCTGCTTTATATCTAGACCAAGTGCGTCATTGCATCAAACGACGAACAATCGCAGGCGTTTTTTTTTTAATTTTGAATCATCGCCCTTATTTGTGTAGCGCCAAGACCGAACTCCATACTTAATAGACCGGAGACTGGTATAACAATGTCATTTAATGTGGCTAAAACTAAATAAAACGGGTACCCTTACCCCACGTAGAACGGATCTTCTTTGGCTTGATCTTGGCGAACTGCCACGCAAGGTCGATACCATCGAAGCCGTGTTGCTCAGCAAGTAACACACCGGAATTGACGAAGGCGGTACGAGCTTGCGCCGACTCCAGCTGTTATACAAAGAACCGTTATCGTTTTGACCAAAAGAAAATGTGTACCTACCTAATAATACTTAAAGGGTCAGGTGTTTTCATGGTTATCGATCACCAGTAGTCTTAGCACGAAACAATACTGTCCTGTCATCAATCGAACGCGAACTCGCTTCAAGTTCGTATGTATACAAATGCAAGTAATGTAAGCATATATTATTATTGTATATGTAAGCGAAAATTTAAAATCTTACCAGAAGATTGTACTTCTGAGCTTCCTCAGTATCAGCATCGCCTCCCACTGACAGCAACACCTTGAGACCAGGGTATTTGCTCTTAAAGTTCGTCAGGGTCCTGTAGTTAGCGTGTGATCGGTCTACGTCCAGGTTCTCGTTGAGAGGTACCATCTTGTAGGTGTCAGGTTGGACTCCGGCATATCCATACACCAGATGAGTGCAGAATGACAGCGCAGGTTCCAGGTCCAGCGGCAACATGCGAGCTTGAGCTGGATAAATGCATCCTTCGACTAAATTATGATGTAGGCAAAGGTAAAAGCAAATAGATACATATTCTCTGTTTAAATAGTATATTGTATTTGGTCCTTTTTCGTGGTTAGATGACTTAAAGCAAATGTTAGATTTAACTGCAAAGGTATACTTATTTCGGACGATCGAATGATCGCCCCCGGTCGGGCTTTCTGGTAACTAAATAGGTGGAAGGACGAGGTCGAGAAGGACCTGCACCGACCGCAGGTTACCTTCCTTGACACTGGCAAAAAAGTCATTTGTAGATGCCGTATATATTAAAGAGAATATTGAAGAGGATGAAATTAATATAGTAAAATGATTTTAAAAGCTCGTCTTCATGCTATATACTTATACTTATATCCCTTGCTGGGTAGGTTAGGATCTAATGAAGAGCATTAACTTCTTTATTCAAAGTTCGTGGAATATGTTGGTACACTACTAATCATATCAAATATTTAATATCTAAAAATAAGTATCATTTCATTATGCTCTTATATTTTGTTTCTCACTTTATGCGAGTTAAGCCCAGTAAAAAACAATGTGGGTGTTTTAGAATCTAGATGTGCATATTGTAAACGCCCTATTGTTTCCATCACATTAACCACTTAACGTACTATGAGTCAGTGTACACTTCAAAAGGAAGACATATTGTGTACTCGTAGCTACATACTCGATCGGTACCTACACCGCATCGCCTTGAGACGAAGCCATAATATGGAGTTACAAAATGATGCTTTCCTTATTGACTCGTATTTCGCTTTTGAAGGCAAACAACTCGGACACTGTTGACTGAAAATATTATATAATATGGTAATGTATAGATATTTATGTTGGTAGATATGTAGGTAAGTAGGTAGCTTGCTGCCAAATGGTGTATTTTGCTATCAATTTACTGCCTAGTTAGCCAATATACCGAGACATTATTCAATCAGAATACGTATGTTCTGTAAGAATACCTACCTACCTAAGACGTTCTCGAATGATGTATTTATCGAAGTGTTTATCGACTGCCCTTGTTGACATCGGCTGAAGATATCTACATACAGGTCACGCGTTATTATTTTCCTTGGTTGGTAGGTGATTGTCATATTAATTAGCTAAGCAGTACACTATTATCTTTTTCCCGAGTAGCTAACGTAAGTTCATGATCCCAACAAAAACGAATGTTAAGTTAGTAGTAACTACCTACGCATCGAGTCTGGTAGGTAATGACAGAATCTAGTAAATAAGATCATTAGAAAAAAACGCCCCTCCAAAGCAGCTTGCAGCTTTTTTGGTACTGCCAGAAGTGCAGTGCACATGTTCCGGTGTATGGCGGCCTGTAGATACTATATTC
Organism: Tachystola acroxantha; assembly: GCA_963506565.1. NCBI lineage: Eukaryota > Metazoa > Arthropoda > Insecta > Lepidoptera > Oecophoridae > Tachystola > Tachystola acroxantha. Next base: position 11,758,264 of record OY735870.1, on the reverse strand, counting down.
ATAAAAATACAAAATGCGCCTGTTTGACACTATCTGTCGGGCCGACATTCATTGCCCGAAAGGTGCAATATTTGGTTCAATTACCTTTAACCCGTAGTTAAACACGTATGTACCAAAAAATGCCACAATAAAAGCTTTGATTGAAAAAAAATTCTCATGATACCTACCTACTTTCGACTCTGAACGTGGCCTTTGCTTTAACACACATTTACTTTATAGGTAGGTACCAACGAACTCTACCGTCAAAGTAGGTACATTAATATGCTTAGCTTAACATTGCAAGGCCAAAGTCTACACAGTCAATTAATTACAAATTCTAGGTAAACAGGAAAGAATTACAGCATAGGCTGTTTGTAAAAAAATACATTAATCTGATTTACTCTAAGTAGCAATCAACAAAAAACCTATATTTATACCTACCTAAAATAATTGTAGAAAGATAGGTAAGTAATTATTTTACCTAATATAAGAATGTCATCATAGCATGACTTTCATAGGGTGGGCAGGTAAGTACCTACCTAAATACATATAAGTACTTAGGTAAGTAATTGTAATTAATACCTATCAAAATATCAACCCATAAAATTAGAAAATGGCGACGGTAGATTCATATTTGTCATTATTAAATATATTACGAAATACACTAAGTACTATACTAATAGGTATGGTCCAAACTAGAACCAACAAAATGTGTCGTCCTTTGAGCAGGTAGGCATAAATCTCCATAAAAAAAGTACTTCCCTGTGTCAATGGCCTAAGCAGTGATAAATCCACTACATCGTACTAAAGCTCATGCATAATTCAATTTCTAAATCTTAAAATTAACTTTAGGCGTTAAGAATAAGAATTGCGAAAACCTGTTACAAAATGCAAACAAATAGAAGAGAATTATTCGAAGGTACAAAAAATTAAATTAAGTAGGGTTGTAAACGCACAGCAAATAAAAAATAACTTACATTCTCTGACATAGCTCTTGCTGTCGTAATAGCAGACGACTTTGGGGCCTGTAGTGGTCGTGCTGGCAAGCGCCAGGGCTAAGAAGCCGGCAAAGGCAAAGAGGGTCTTCATGTCTGCGCCAGCTGCTCTCCACGAAGCGAATGAGACGAATGAGCGCTCAACACAAGCTCGGATGATCGAGCTAAAAGGTCAAAGAGTAGGTAACGATGACCACATCTCTTTCGTCAAATTATTTATCTGTTGTTGTTTGTTTATATTGTGGAAAACCATGACTGCAATAACTTGACCTGAAAGTCAATGTGTCGTAAATCATTATAATGCATTATCTTTGGAATTTCATTTCCATATTATAATTTATATAGGTACCTACCTATTTATTTAGATACGAAATTTCTGCAAACGTTTTTGGCATTCATCATACCAATACAGTACCTAGATGTGATTCTATCGTCATCGTCGTGGCTGAGTCGCCAAGTCTAATCCTGAACCTAAATACAACTGTCACAGTTACATAGTGCAAGGGCTAGACAAGATGCCTAACTTAGCGACCAAAATCTACATAAAAATCTAAATCTTATGTATTTATTGTAATAATCGGAATGTAAGTAAGGTACCTGAGTTCGGCGATACTGTACATCTGTTTTCCTCCAAATACATAATTCGACAATAAAATAATCTGTAAGTATTGTAACAAGCACTCTTTGTTGTACTAAAGCAGGGTCTGAAACCAAGAATCTGAAACAGAAACAAAATAAATATCCTAATTAAACATAATCACGAAACAGTATGATTACTGATTAAGTAGGAAATTAAGCAGAGATATTCATGGCAGTAGGCATAAATAAGCTTACCCGCAATAAAAGCATGTCTGCATCCTTATTGGTAACTGGTATTTGGCCATTCCGTAATCGAGATGATGTCACGATTCATGAGGTAAGTAAGTGCTTACCGAAATAAAATCAGTGATTACTTTTGTTTTTACCCGGCTTTTCCCAGATCGTTTTTGGTAACTAGCTATTCTTCATATTTTATTCGTTAGATTGTATAAATAAGTAACTATATTAAATATACAATAATATGTAGATAGATATAATTATGTTAAATAGGATCTGACGAAGGCTAATAATTAAAATTTTAATGTAAAGTTCCTATAACTAGTCGATGAAATCAAAATTATGATTATTTGGACGAATTAAAACAATACTATTATGATGGTCCTCAATCTCATTGCAATTGAGAAACAAAAAATAGAGCGATTAAAGTTATGTAGGAGGTAGGTACGCTCGCTAGTAGAAACTAAAGAAATTGAAAGAATAATGAATGGGATCGAGATTTGCTATCGAAAAAGGAAATGTCACATATATTTTTCTTTCCATTATACTAGCATTAAGTAACGAAAGTAAAAGTCACATGGCTAGGGGCTGATATAATTGTCAGAAAGTTCAAATAATGCATGAATCTATAAACGTCAGCGTGATATAAATGTGGGCATTGAAAATACCTTGGCTTATAAGTTATTATTATATAAGGCAATGGCCATTAGATGACGACCTTGAACACGTATTCGGCCGAAACCTGCACAATTACCTACCTACTTCAATAAGAGACCTGCAATAACGCTAAGACGTGGCTTAGTCACTGCAAGTAGCTGAAAGAGTAAATGGAAAGTTGCAAGAGTAGGTATATACTTAATTGTAATTGTAATGGCGAAAGTTTACTGCCGAGGAGCATATACTACGAGAAAAAAATATGATACCTTAAAATTATAAGTAAGTAATGGGTTTAATTCGCAATGTTCCAAGGCAAACATATGAAAGAATGTTTCAACTTGACTAACTCTGTTACATAGTTACACACTCGATCAATATATTTTTTAAATAGGTTGAGAATAGATAGGTAATGTAAATAAAATATAGCTATACCGAAGCCCAAATCAAGTGTCTTATTTTGTAAACAAATATGATCGTCCAATTACCTATTGATGTAACACCGAAGGAACTGATTGATGGAACCTGTGAAAATAAAGTGATCCGGTCTAATAATGTGAAAATAACTATACAATAATCAAAGAAAAGCTTAAAATGTTAAGTAGTAATTTTGGTTGATAAAATAAGACACTTGAGTTGGGCTCTGTTGTATACATGTATATATTCCTATTATTTTGATTTTCTGATAGGTGTGGTGGAAAAATATATAATTTATGGCTCATGCTTGGCATACAAATATAGCAATGTGCCGAAGTGACTCAATCTGGTCATGCACGCTGTTATCGCTTGATTGCTATATTGAACTATTGTTACGAGTAAAAAATATTAAATCTCACAACAAATTAACAGGGTAAAATAATAATATTTTATTCGCCCCGCGATACCCCGTTCTGACGCACAAACAACTTCGTAAGATTAAATAAAACAAAAGTACCTACTTAAATATAATTAAACCAACCGTGCGTAGGTATTATTCGGTCTGGGGTCTCTCTATATTATGATAATTTCCTGCAGTTTTCCTTATTTGCTCTCGGTCTGAGGCTCTCGCTAATTCGATCAACTGGACTACCTACTGAATTTCTGAGAATTATATCTTCTATGGAATTGGCAAATCACAAAATTGCAGATTTGAAAATTTATTTATTGTTATATTAATCTCCATACTTATTACATTTATACTGGATTATCACGAAGTAAAGAAAAGACTCAAATTTGGACATCGTCAAGAACGTAAGTCCCTATATGAACTGAAAATAAATACATCGACGAAAATTGACCTATTTCAACATTCTTAATTGTGTTAATTACATTTATTACTTGCTAATTTTACTATTTGTATTTGATTTTGTGATTGTATCGGCGGAGGCGCCTAACTTTACGTTTGACCTGTTTATCCATGCATATATTGAGGATGGTCTTGAGTCAGTTGAGGATGACCTTGAGCCTGTTGTGGCTGACCTTGAGCCTGTTGAGGCTGACCTTGAGCCTGACCTTGAACTTGTTGTGGCTGGCCTTGAGCCTGTTGTGGCTGACCTTGAGCTTGTTGGGGCAGGCCTTGAACCTGTTGTGGCTGACCTTGAGCCTGATGTTGCTGACCTTGAGCGGGTGCGGCAGATGGACTAGGCTGCGACTGTTGTACAGGCGGGGCCTGACCTTGGTTCACATTAACGACCTGAGCTGGTTGTTGGGGTGCCTGTGCTTGAAACTGAGCTTGAGACGGTGATGGTGCTTGGGCGTGTCCTTGAGGTGGTTGGAACTGTCCTTGAGGTGCTTGGAATTGTCCTTGACCGTGTGCTTGGTACGCCTGTTGCGGATATCCTTGCTGTGGTATTTGACCTGGATGGTAACCTTGAGATGGCTGTGGGTGACCTTGTGGCATTTGACCCGGTGGGTAGTATTGTTGTTGGCCTTGCTGGTACTGCTGCTGCTGATGATGGAAACCTTGCTGTTGTTGATACGCCTGTTGTTGATGGTATTGTTGGAGTTGATGGTGCGCTCCTGGCATCGGACGGCCGTGGGCATCAACCTGCATAAGTATTTACGTATTAATAAACTTCAATATTAGATATCCTTGATTAAGTTTTTACACACATTGGTAGTGATACTGACGAGCGAAAATCTATTACGTCTCTCGTTCACAATTATGTCGTCTGTTTTCTAATATTATAATTTAGCTTAAAATTAGAAAACAGACGACATAATTGTTACCTATATATTATTTACATTAAGAGCTAAGCTACAGAACCACAAATACGTTGAAAGTTATAATTGCGTTGCTGTATGTGTTCCGAGCGAAATGCTAAATTTGGTTAAATATTTAATATTATAAATATTTAATTATTAATGTAGAAGGTGTTACAGGTCACATGCTTAATTCCCATATAAAAATATAGTATAGGACAGGCATAATGTATAATAACTATACTACTAACCAAACCACGTTCCTGTAGGTATCTTAGTTCGTCGAGCCTTCTCCTCTCAAAATCTTGATATTCAGCCTGAGTGTATATTTGATTCTCGTCAATTGATTTCCAGCCTACAAATATTAAATTCTGCTATGATTAAGAAATAAAAGTGCCTATGTTGTAAATATCTCTCTAAAGTACGTATATTAAAAGACAAAATTGGTGAGATACGGTATCAATATTCAATACAATAATTTCAAACCGTTACGTAGGTTTTTAAAATACCATTAGAGCCACGGTAATGAATCACAGAAGAGTTGCCTTAACGAACCAAATCGTGTGCACTATGACGTCAGAGAAGTAGGAATAGTAAGACTGTCTCCTCGTTCTGCCGTTCGAAGAGAAAATATCTTCGGGCTGCTTGCCCGAAGATAGGAGGAGAGAGGAGAGAGTTGGACTGTGAAGTGGCATCTCTATTCTTACCCCGCAACTATGTGACACAGTTTTTTTTTTATAAATTAATAAGTTGCGGCGACTCCTCTACAATCCAGTAGGTACTCCGTGGTTGGAAGGAATCATTATTCGTATAAAGTGTAATAAGTAAAACATCACACAGAGGCAAGTTACCGCCTATCCTAAATAACAGTTTAGAATAAGATTGACTGTTTCGTACCCTCATCCTTATTGAAATCAGCCTTTTGTGTCTCCTGCATGAACTCCTTCAAGTCTATCAGCCCATCACCATTGATGTCGTTTTCTTGGAAGACATGTTCGCGCATGCGCTCCATTTCCTCTGCTCTCTCGTGAAGGTCCTTGTTGGGACCACCGGGTCCGTACACTTTGTCCAACTCCTTAATGAATAAGGCCTTGACTTCGTCCGCATCCCACACGCCATTGCCGTCCACATCTATAGTAATTTAAAGAATAAAAATATAATTTACTACTTACAGTAATGTATGAGGGTCGCCGTTGAATGCTGTTCTAATCTACAACAGCCGTAAATATTTGTTGTCCTAGGCAGATGAGGACGTATACAGAATCATCGAACGCATTTCGCCTAAATTCATATCTACCTACTTAAAAAATCATTATAATTTTTGGTCATTTAATTCACCACTTTGCTCACAGTTATTCTTGGTCAAGTCTTGTGGTGGTTTTCTTCGTCATATAACTCTCATTATACGAACCAACATCAACATCTCATAAATTCTCATCATTTTTGGCCGGCGTAAAAGCTTAATTATGATTAAATTACGCGAATTCTGTAGGAATTCAATTGGACAAAACAGACGAAACGACTAATCACACAACTGACCGACAAGAGAGGGATAATTTGTAGGTACCTACTCTTTGAACTCTCTCAGTATGACTACAAGGAAAACGAATTCGTGATACTCATACTGATATCAATTTCAACAACTCAGTACGACTACAAGGAAATACAGATTAAATTGACAGATTCATTAACTCCGTACATCTACGTCCGACTATTCCAGAGTGCCGCATTCTAAATTTATTAGTTGCATTTGAGTTTGGGTTGATTTAGCGGCCACGATGGAATCACACATTTATGTCATACTCGTCTAATATCCTAAACTCATTAGACCACGTATTCATTAGCTATGTACCAAATCTTTATTACGATAAATACTATTTTCGAATATACAATAGATATCATAAATCCGACAAGCTAAGTTGCAGTTCGATCTTAAATTATTTTCCTGAAATTGAATTACGTTGTTAAAGATCATTTAAAAAAGAGTATTTATCGTAATAGAGATTTGGTGCATAGCTTTTTTAATAAAACCTAGTATTTTAGTTTAGAAGATATTATGAGAGGTTCTCTTGAAAATGACGGGAAACGACGGTTACAAAATTATTTTAATTTTTTATTTTAATGTGGTTATTTTGTGTTTAATATCACGTTAAATTAATCAGAAAATGTTCGCGAATGACAGTAGGTATGGTGAATTTATTGGATAATTTGAGCAAGATCTGAATATGATCTTTCAAGCTTTTATCAAGAGTTCCCGCTACAAGCTCAGGAGTGAACGCGACTGTCTAGCTGCTTCGTCCAGAGTGATGACACTACGGCGTCTCCTCTGGATGAAGACAATAAGACGCGGCTACCCAGGGTGAAGACGCTACTGCGACTCCTCTGGAGGAAGATAGCAGACTATTATATATTGAATTTTCTGTAACATGACACTGGCAAATGACAAACTGTCGAGTATTAACATTAATAAAATAAATAAATAGAGATATTATGATTATTAAGGTTGGGGGCGCCACTTCGCTCTGATATGGCCCTTAATAGGTGTGTTTATCATAGAGTTATTATAATAAGTAAGTACTTGGTTTTGATGATTGATTATAATATTTTAAACAAAAATTATGTATTAAATGAGTATGTAACTATTTTGTACACCGCACATTAACTAAATAAAAACATAAAAAAAACAAGTTCAAAATCATGCCAACAAATAAATCTAAAACACAAATTTAAATACAGTAAAATCCAATAAAGCGTGCGAGCATTATGACAAAATTACATGACGATGTTTCAAATCAATAATTTACTGCAAATCATACTCAAAATGCTACCAGCACATGCCTTGGATCTTACCATGCATCGTGAAAAACACCTTTGGGTTGAAATCAGTCATGTCCATTTTGTCAGCGTTTTTCCAAATATCTGACAACTGTTCTCTTGTCACAGGATGATGAAGCTGTTACAAATATGAAATAATTGACAATTAATGTAGTGTTCAATGCCATCACTTACCATGAGTCATGAAGAAAACTTTAGGGTCAAATTGTTGGTCCATATGGTCTTGCTTCTCCCATACTTCTTCTAGTTGTTGCTTAGAGCCAGGATGATGGAGCTGCGTTTCATTAAAATTACATTCCATTATACGGGCGTCTTACAGGTATGCCACATTGGGGGAAAGTACCTACCTTAAAATATTGTTTTTGTACGATACCGGTCAAAATGGTTCAGGAGGGTGACTTGCGACGATTTTTACTAGCGCTCAAGTCACGTCATAGTCAAGTTTTTGGCGGAAAATAGTACAACATTGACAGGACTTGAGCGCCTAAAAAAGGCCTCGCGGCTAGCAATTATTTAAAAGAAAAACTGACTGCAATTCTACAATATTTCAGGTAGGTACTTTCCCTCCGTATGGCATAAACGTTGGGATCGGCAGCGTGTAATAAAATAATAAATGTAATAAAAAAGATAAAGTGGTATACTTAGTATTATTAAACTGGAACAATTACTCATAATTAACGAACGGGATTCCAACCAACCTTGCCATTACGTGGCCTACCTTTTGTCAACATGAAAATTATCCTTATAAAATCCAAAGTCAACACCATGATGCCATCATTAATCAATAAAAATTATTATTAATTCCACAGAAGTTTATGACCATTCCCTTTTTCCTTACGAGACGATTATCTTCGATTTTTCTGGTAGCTGGGTGGCATTGGCCAACCAGTATTTACTATATCGTCTTTTGATTATCTATGAAATCGAGACAACTGTAGTTCTCATACCACCCGGGACTTTGATCAAGGCATACCTATTGTATCAAACCTTAAATTCTATAATATGTCAAACCTCAAATTCTATAATGTAATAAATAATAATACTCAGAGCCAGTCTGACATATCAAGTTGATAGTACCGCATATGCTGCCAAAGTTAAAGAGATGACACATTATCTAAAAGGAACAAGGGACATTCACGTACCCCGTGATTCACACGCATGACATAATGCATTATAAAACATTAGTATTGGTTTGATTGAATGTTTTGCAAATATGCAATGTGTATGTAACTCAGTAGGTACTTCAGTAGATTGCTACAAACATAACATGTTATTTGTATGCTTCCATTATGAAGGCTTATATACCTTGAATTTGTGTGAATGCTGTTGAACAATTAGTGATTCGATACCAATTAAGTTGCATTTTGTCGACAAAAATGGCTTTGTCCAAATAAAATAACTTGATATAGCAACGCAGAACCAGTTAATTAAAGGGTGGGGACAATCGTTTATCAATTAAACTGTTGGCCGGAGCTCTTACGATATACCGAATTATCCTTCACCAATGGAGCGTTTCGAGCTCTGTACGGTGTACCTAACTAAATGAAAATATTTACTGGTTCGTGATGTTTCTTGGCATTTTCCTCTTCCTTGACTTTATCCATATATTCTTTTTTCTGGTTTTCGTCCATATTTTCCATCTTCTGATGTTTCTCGAATTGTTTCTCCATTTCATATTCCTGAAAAGTAGTAGGTACTTAGTTTAAATAATCTTATTGGTTATTTATAAGTGAATTACCATTTACCAATTTGTTACGTCATAATATTTCAGATGTGGCTTTTGAATCTGCTAAGTTTGCGAGGTAACCTAACATACTATTGTTATTGTAAGTTAGGCTACCTTGGAACCCCCTTTTTTTGAAATCGAGAGGAAACATATCTTTCTAATGTTTGATTTGCATTCTGTATGAACAAAAATAATTGAACCAACTATTTCTAGCTCTAACTTCTATTGTACCAATCAAAGGGAATATAATAAAGTTAACCTTAAATTCTTCTTTTCTTTGTTTATCGGCAGCTTCTAAATCGGCAGTAGTCTTGCGGATTAGTCTTTTTAGATCCTCAATCTCAAAAGTGTGCAGGTTAGAATTGTCTAGATGTTCATCTGTTGAAACTTTGCCCGCATTCGTATTCAGGTCATGAGTTAATTCATATTGCTGGAACATATTAAAGGTCAATACCTACATAAACAGCCTTAATGCCACTCACTGTTAGGGCTCAGGTCTTATCTTACATTGACGGAGTTCTAGCTCTAGAAATATCACAAGAGCCCAGTGTGAATTGTGGATTATATTTCTTTGGTTTATTTGACCAAAAACTTTACTTTTAGTAAACCAGTAGAATCTATTACCAAAGTTCTTGACTAAAGGCATACTAAAGGTAATAAAATTTTGTTCGAATAAATTGAGGAAATCCATCTCACAATTTGCATGGCCCGAACAACATCTCACAATGGTCCATGGCTTTTCTAATCTATGTAAATAAATTGGTATCTACTCATTTCCTATATTCAGATATCATTTCATGATGATATTACCTCTAGTATGGAACACTAACACATTATCAAACACTGCGAAGTTTTCCCAACCATTCTTGTAATTCCCAAATGTATGTTAATTGACTAACCCTATGTTCAAATAGATACGAAAGTATAGGTTAGGCATATTATTACATAAATACCTTAGTTGCTAAATGTCGAAGTCGCTCCAATTCACGTCGCTTGATTTCGTCCAACTTTGTCCTCACATTGTGATTGACAAAATCCAATTGTTCAGCTATTTTTCCAGACTGTGGAATATGAATAAGGTACCTAATTAACTTTTTTAGTATAAGAACAATGGACATAGCCTCCACTGGTAGGCAAGCTGTGATAGATCTTAAATTCGAAGTTTTAGGTCGATACGTCAATGATCGGTATGTTAATAAATAAATAAATACAGGGTCTAGTTTCATTGCAGTTAAAAGTAGATTTATATCAGTGGAGAATTTGCAATGGCTGTCGTTTTCTTATGGACTTACTCGGACATCATCTTCATCAGCTTTCTCCAGACGTTCCCGGAAGTCAGTGTCACTCTCCAAAGCTTGCACAACCTCCTTCAAGTATCTATGGTACTCCATATACTCTTCCTGAAATATTACTTGTTTAATAAGACTGTGTGAACATCATACAGTATAGTAAACAGATCACATAATTACAAATATAAGTACATTATATTTGTCTTCTGTAATTTTATTTGTTCTGTGCCACTGGGTAAGTCAGCTGGACTGGAGGGTAGTCCAGCACACTTACCTTGTTATATACGAGTATGTAAACTACATACCTATAGTTAAATTTGTTTGGGGCATTTTATCAGTACATCTTAATCACAATCATACTTAAGTGCCTACTTATTGTTAGTCAGACATAAATTAATAGATAATGATGGCATGGTTTCACTGGAAACATTTTTAATAAATGAAAACAAATATTACCAAATCATCCTTAATCTCACTGTCATGTTCTTTGGACTTATCTGGAGATACTGGTGGTGCATAAGAGAAGTGAAGAATACCCAAAATGCATATCAGGCTAGAGAGCAGCTTCATTTTTGACCTGCGTAATTAAAAAACAAAAGTATATAAGGTAATCTGTTTCATATCAGGTAAATTGATTATGTAGTCAACATACTTTCTTATCCAATGATTGGTTGTAGTTTCGAATTTAATGATGCTATGTAAACTGATTGCATATTTTAGTACCCATTCATAATTTGGTTTATAATATGAGTTTAACTAAATGTCTGCATTGTGTTCATTATTAATTACTCATCAAATAATTCATTGCAGTTCCATAATTATGACTTTTCAGAATTATTTTAACATTGAACTGATTTTGTAAGGCAGTGCCCCACAAAATCATAGTAACTTACCTACGTAGGTATAAATAATTAGGAAAATAAGTTTAAAAAAAGTGCTGTTATGTAAGTTAGGTAAAGTGAACGGAGAGGCATAAATCACAGCATTTCTATATCTCTATATACGTCCAGTGAAAGAACACCTTCATGGTGGTATTCCGTGAGAAAAGGGTAGCCGTGGTCTATTTCCACCTCAGATCAGTAAATAAGATTGTTACTGATATAAGATTTCAGCATTATGACCTATCCTTTTTTATTATAAGGAGGCTCCAGAAACTAAGTTTCTGAATTGTATTTAAAAGTCAGCACTGATTATATGCATAGCATGGCATGAATGAATAAGTAAATAAAAGCATCTAAGTTTAGGACCTAAACTTGATGTCAATAAGCGAAGATGGTAAGCCCCTTAGTCTGTAATTATTACTAAAAAATGAGACCATCCTTGGGGTATATACCTAAACATTTGAAAAATCAGAATCGGTTTACACAAACCGGAGTTACAGAGTATTACACTATTTAAGATATTGAGTAGTACCTCTTTTTGGAAGTCGATTAAAAATATATAGGCTAGGTAGGTATATAAATTATTTATTGCTTAAAAGCAAACTTCTTGCAAAATATGTGATATTATTTGGAGTGCTATATCACTCCAAATCACGAATAGTAGCTTATATGTATAGTGGGTCAACAAGTACCATACCTACTCCATGTAATTTTAGAATTAAAACTATAAGCCAATATTTCAAATTATTATACAGATATCAGTCACTTAGGTATATAAATTGTTCAATCTGGCAATTATACTCCACATACAATATACATACATCAGAAACATTTGAAATTAAAGTGGATCCTTTGCACATGATTATAAGTGTGCTCGAACACTAGACTTAGGAAATTGCAATGCATATCATGTAGGATGGCATTCCCATTATGGGAATCAGTCAGTTTAAACTGACTCATCTTGCTTGGAACATGTAAGTAGGTGCCTACTTACCATATTGTTATGTGTAAAATGGTCTGGGGAAGGGGAAAAAGTGGAGAACATACTACCAAAACATTTTATTTATATTTTAGGAAACAAAGAATTTGAAAGGGGAAACACAACCAATGATTTATTGATCTGCTTTACTCTGGCAAATGTATATATTACAGATTACGAACCTTTTTGGAAATCCTCAGCTTTGATGAATATCCAAACACCTTTTTAGGCCAATATCACCGGGAATCAAGATCTGGATCGGAAACACATATGCAATTAAATATAGTGAATGTATCACTCACAGGTTCTCCTTGAGCTGATGTGAGTGATGTTTTATTTTCTTACGATTCGTTCGATCCTGATATCGATCGACTTTGTTTCAGAGTAGGTATTTAGAACGAAGTGAATTTACGGACGAGTGAGGTATACGAAATCAAAGAAATATAATAAAGTATTTGTAGGTAGATAGATAAGATAATCGAAATCACAGCTGAAAATTGAAAATATTTGAAATATTACACTTTAAGGTGAACGTACACTTACGCGAGCTGAACGCGTCGAATGAGCCAGAATAAATAAATTTTTGATTAATTCTCTATAAAGCTGCGTCCTAATTCCGATGCGACGTGTCACTGACCGTGTTATAAAACACCGTAACTTAACGTAACTTCGTATTTAGTGTGTATTAGTGTAATTTTGCGTGGCGTAACAAACAATTTTCCTTTACCAATTTTTTATTAATCGGTTACCAAAACATGTTACGGTGTTTCGTAACACGGTAACACGTTACTTAGTTCATTACTGTAGAAGTAATGGTAAGGCGAATAGCGTAAAGCGTTTCAAAATATGAGCAAAAAACTGAAAAAGGGGACCTTTAGCCGAAAATGTTTTCGAGTGTATGATGGTATGTATGAAGCCAGATTCACATTTTTAGGGTGTGGTGTGTCGTGGCCTGTTATGACGTCATCTCAGATGTCGATTCGTTCGACACGCTCGGCTTCGTTATCGAAGTTAAGGTGAACCAACACTTATGTGTTGGTTCACCTTAATCGACTAGGTAGGTGACGTGCCGTGAGTTGACGTGAATCAATCCATCTGTCAATGGTCACGCCACATTTAAAAAATAGGTGTGCCAGTCAATTTCACGGAGGGAAAGGCAAAGCTAACTAGAGCATACAGCGAATATAGTTTTTATTGAAATAGATACTTTACAAATATCCTATCACCTATATAGCCCTTACCTACCATTTAAATATAAACAAATATATAGACGCAATAATTTAAAGTTTCACGTTCACCCTTACGATCCAAGCCGCGACGATTTTTACTAGTTGGTTCGAGCAGACTTTGACAGGACTTTAGCGCCAAAGGCTTTGCGATCGCGTTAAATATTGATGTGTAGTGCTAGTGTAGATGTCGTGGTCATATCGTTAAATTGAACATTTCATGAAATAGTCGACCATTTCATGAAATGGTGGCATTTCATGAAAACGTCAAATGTCTATTGGTCATTTCATGAAATAGCTTGGCCAGATCAATGAATAGAAAGCGTTTTACGATATGTCCAACAAACGCACGGCTATTTCATGATATGACCAAACACAATTGACCATATCGTAGAAAAATAGCAATAACTACCGCTAGAGGCGCTGAGAGCGCGCTTTGTCATTGTTTATGTCTGTGTGCGTAAGTAAATAGTGCGGATTCATGTTGAAAAGTGAATAATAATGTGCAAATTATATAAGAAAGTGTGTTGGAAACTTGGAAAAGTGTTCCTAGTTATACGAGACTGTGTGAATTTTATGACAGTCACGCAAAAACCAACCGACCGCAATTTACAAAAAAAAACTTGGGAATACATTTCACAGGTTAGTATCTCAATGACAATAAGTATTTAGTTTAAGTATATCCTTTTAAAATCTCACCCAAGTAGGTATCTAAAATGTATTTACTTTTAATATGAATCCTAGAAATTGAACATACATAATTTTCGTTTTTAGGTTATACAACAAATAGAGGAAAGTAGGGTGACCAGGCAACGAAAGTCGACGGACTATAATTTACTGGATTACAAAATATGACATCATGGAAATACTGGAATTACGAGTTTTTAATATACAAGACGAAATGCATTGATGATCCTACTATTCGTATAGTTACGATGGAGAAATATTTTGAAATACTAACGGAATTTCATAAAGGTCACACATACCGTATGTGAAATGAAACGTTTTAACGTTATATAATATTATAATACAATTTTGTACTTTCAAGGACAATAAAGAAATTTTATTATATGTTTTTTTATTATTATATTTATTAGGTAAGTACCAACATGTCTCAAGAAAAAATTAAATATGAATATTTCGTATATTTAATTCCAGTGGACAATTTGTTTGAATTTTGTAACATATATTTTTTAATTTGGTACTGACTAGATCAATAAATAAGTTCGTAATAAGTATATTTAGAATTATTATTACTTAAAACTTTAATGGGCACCCTACATTAATGATCTGACCAAACGTCGTTGGACAAATCGACGAACGTTGACGTTTAAACGATATGCTCAGCACAACTTGACGATTTCGTGAAATGCCACCATTTCATGAAATGACTGACGATTTCATGAAATGCTCAATTTAACGATCTGACCACGACATAGACACCGGCCTCTTAGTAATTTGTGGTAGACACAGACACTCACCATACGTAACCGCGAACCATAACTTTTACATTTTCCCTAGAGGTGAAGGCAAAGCTAACTAGAGCATACAGTCTGGGTCTGACTTTGCTAATGACGTAAACTGTCGAGTCCATTAATTATTAAAACTATAAAAAAAATTCGATCGGCAGGCTGGCCGGATTTTGCTCGATCTCGATTATTTTATTTTATTTATTAGGAAATTAGGAAAATAATGGATTTCAAAATGCATGAATATACACACGCGATAGTCGGAAAGGTGACACCGATTCTTCGGATCACAGACAAGGCCGACTTCAACGACGCCCGCCGACAGCATGACTGTTACTTGAGGCTGCTCAGGGAGTTGAATGTAGAGGTGATAGAAGTCGACCTCGCAGGAACATTTCCTCAAAATGTTCTGGTGGAAGACATAGCTGTCACATGCCATGGTATTGCCCTATTACCCAAGCTATCGTCGAGTGCCGAAGAATACAAAGTAAGTAGCTACCATAATTTTATTAGGATAGGTATTTGTCAGATATAGAGATCTAATGTTGGTCTGCATACAAAACGATGAGCATACATGAAGAGTGATAGTGATAATGAATGCGGAGGAAGCGAAAGTGGAGTGCTAGGCAGCATCAGATAGAAATCTATCATCTCTGCCTATCTCTATGGGAAATTGGGGCCCAACCCTTCCACCAGGCTTGCATTTGATTGGGGTGTTGCTACGGAGGCACTGAGGAAAAAGTCTTAGTAATTATTGGTTCAAAAGAAAATTTTGTGCTGCCTTAGCGACATTCTGACCTTGCATTTACTAAATCCTATACTTTATTGGATTAAGTACCTCCTAGTACAATTTAGAAAATGTGAGCCATAATCAGACCTGTGTATGATCCGCGAATTAGCACATGACCTTTTAATAGTATTAATTGTCAGGTCAGTGTTTTACATGCCTGGTTTTATGCTTTGTGAATTATATGACTAATACAACACTGTACTGTTTATATCTAAGTTCTAATTAGTTTACTATGAGATACCCATAATTTCTAGTCAAAATTCAACAAACTCTGCATGTCAAGGTATGTGACATGCTTTTACCAATTATGCAGTGTTATAATTGCTTATGTCGACTTATTACATTGATTTGTACAACTGCAATGCGAATAATTTAGGAGAATAGTGGGTGCCAGAAAAGCGAATAATGAAATTATTTTAAGTAGTAAAATGTATCTACTGATTGTTAATTTATTTTACTGATTTTTAGACTTTAGTAATGTTTTTTATTAGGTACTAATTTAATTTTCCTCTTAACCACTCCATCTAAGCTAAAACTAAAAGCTTGTAAGCTAAGAGTGGCCCGGTTCATAGTATTGTAGTAATACCTGAAATGAAAATACTGCTACTAATATTATAAATGCGAAAGTTTGTATGTATGTATGGAAGGATGGATGTTGCTCTTTCACACAACAACAAGCTCATACATCAGAATAACACATAGGCTATAATTTATAATCCTGTGCAGACGTTATCGCAGGCAGCAGCTAGTAATTATTATAGTGCAGATGTGATGTCCCTTGATGTAAGAGAAGTTCTGTGTTCGAGCAGTGGGGCAATACAAATAGACTGATGATGATGATGAGATGTGATATATCTACTGGATCTCAATAATGTATTATTTCAATTATTTTTTACAGTCAAAGGTGATAAAAGAGGTGTTGAGGAATGATCTTGGTCAAACAGTGCTTGAAATAACAGATCCTGATGCGAAAATTGTTGGCTCTGATGTACTTTTTACAGGTAATTTGAGAATAGGTACTTATATATTTTATTGTTACACTTATATACAACATTCCTCAAGAATGCACCGCCTAATCCTATATGTATAACCGAAGGTTGACTGGTAGAGAATGCCGCATGGCATTAAGTTCGCCTGTACATAAAATCGTGTATAAAGAATAAATAAATAAATATGGATATACCTGACAATCGCCGGTGGTGTCAGCTGGCACACCTGCTACACCATTTCAGTGACATTGAGCTGACGATGTGGGGAAATGCAGAATACTCCCACTTTTGTGGAGATAGTGCAGTGCAGAGTCTCCAACCCCCACTTAAGAATAAGAATATTATCCGTACCCTACCACGGGGTATTGAAAGATCGCCTAGAAACAGCTGCAAGAATAGTGCAGTGCAGGGTCTCCAACCCCCACTTAAGAATAAGAATATTATCCGTACCCTACCACGGGGTATTGAAAGATCGCCTAGAAACAGCTGCAAGATCATACTGGCTGCTGGGTTGCTGACAACAGACAAACTCTATGAATTCATGATTCACAAATAATCTTATACCATAACTCTATGGACTGATGTCGCAGGGTCATTCCGCATCTGGCATGAACGCCGCGATACAGTTTGTGTAGTGGTGTAGCCTGTTGAACAAGTGAATCTAAATTCTACACAGGTCAATGGTGTAATATTTAAAAGTGATTTTTGTAATTATCATTGACATTGTTGAAGATATTTCACTTAATTTGGTTGTCAATACTTTTCAGGTCGCGAATTTTTCGTCGGCATATCTGAGACCACCAATGAAGCTGGAGCGAGTGCGGTCGCAGAGGCGTATCCTGAATTCCCATGTACTCCTATTAAGGTAAATAAATTTAGTAGCTACATACCGACTTGTGTATATTAATATTTCTTTCAGTCGATTTTTATCCGACTGCCGCAAGAAGGAGGGTTAATGTTTTCGTACTCTCTTCATCGGAAATGTTAACGACGCGACGATTAAATTATCATATATCCGTGTTGACAGAGTCTTATTGAAAGTTACTGTAACTAAGTTATTCAAGTTCCGCAGAATTACATTTTTTGTTTTCAGGTTCCGAAAGGATTGCAACACCTGAAAAAGTATATAACAGTGGCGGGGCCAGACATTCTATGTGTCGGAGCGAGCAAAGAAGCTAAAGAACTTCTCAAAAGAATAGAAAGAGAAGCTTCGTTCTCATATCAGACCTTAACTGTTCAAGAAGATGATGCCGCTAACTGTCTCTATGTGAATGGGACGCTCATACATAGAGCTATTGAAGAGATACCTGATTCATTCAAGGCACGTTATTTATCTAGTATTTTCTTCCATTAATTCAACAAACATCAAATTACTGCATTCCATGCCAGAGCTTTAAAAATAAACTTACATACGCGTTCTTAAAAATTTCAGGTTTTCTGCGAAAAAATTGACTTCGCGAGAAGATCCATCTGCTTCTCCGAATTGGCCAAGATCTCCTGTGGTCTCAGTTCAGGCTGTTTGTTGGTAAGGAAGTCTTAATCTATCGTTTGTAGACAAGTACTTATATCAGTACAAAACTGTCTAGGATGTACATTAATTTATATGACAAAAAAATAACCAGCTGATGTGTTCATGTGTAAACTGCTTAAACAGCTGTAAACTGCTGTAAACAGTAGTGTAAAACAAGTACCTTTTACATGTACTGGTAAATGTTGCCCTAGAACATAGCAGTAGAGGGCGTTCTGAGCCTTCATGAATCATGTCATGAGAGACGAGGCCAAATTTTGATTTGATGCCATTTCTGCATTTCTGTCACTATAATTAATTCGTTAAATATGACATATTCGAGCAAATTCTTTTAGTTAAGTACCTATATTACTGTAATGCGATTCATTTAAAATGTGGGTATAATATTCAATTAATATTTTGAGGGTATCCTCCGAATTCGACTTCCATATAGGTAAAAATATGTTATGCACAGTTGTTAGTATTCAACTCCTACATTTACCACTAACAAATGAAAAAATTTCTGTTATTGAAAAATTAACCTCGGATCTCACAAAATGTTAGATTTCCATATTTTAAATTTTGTATGAGAATTAAATACATATAATTAGCAATAAAATACATTTAATTCAATAAATATAATTAGCTTTGCGATGATAATAATAATAATTATGATTGCGAAGCTAATTAGAATTATAAGTTAAGCGTAATATTATAAGTTAACCAGTGAAACTTTCCAATTGTGTATTTTATTCGTTTTCTAAGGCGCAAATGCACGTACATCTAATTGCTAATTAATACTTTACCTCATAATTTGAATAAAATAAATAGCCATTCTAAGGATTTGTATACAATATGTGAACGAATTGTATGACATTTAATTTTGATTTAAAAATGCGTGCAGCTCCAAATCGTACGTACGTATGATAATATCATAGTAGCCCCTATAAAAAACACAAAAAAGTACTTACTTACCTAAATAGTTATGATCAGATTCGGAGAAGCAACATTTATTTGGAGTTGGATTTTTTTTTCGAAGATATTTTGTAATTTTTTCTTAGACGCGCGAGCCGCTCTTACTGATTATCTATAGTATACCTTGAAACAATGAACAATATTAGCGCTGAAATCATATATTATTATTATTATTTACTATACATATATGTCAAGTATATATTATTATTATTTACTATACATATTGTGTTCCGAGCGATGAGATTTGTCAACGTGCTTGACGTGCATGCTCGTGTTCTCTCAAAGTCAACATTGTACATTCACGTACTGCCATCACGATGGATTTAATATAGGATTTAATATTTTTGAGGTTAATTTTTTTATCCTTTTGCAAAAAAACACAAAGTAGTCGCTGTTGTGCAATGCGCAGTGCGTGCTCGCTCGCTGTGCGCCCGTGGCGTGCACGTATGCAATCGTCCCTAGCAAACCGATTGCAAATCACTATGTGAGAACTTACCATCAGGCGAGATTGAGGCCAAACGCGGGTTTAGTATAACTGTTTAGTATATCGCAAAAAAAGATAACGCTCCAAGAATCTGATCAAAATCAAAGAAACATTTTTGTCTCGTATTGGGGGGAAGCGATAAGTCAAAGACTGATTTTGGTACAAATAATTAATTTGGTTGCAGTGTAATTTTCTTACACAATGAGCGATTTCGTCTCCATTTCTCCTAAGTTTAAATCAAAATAGATCGGTTAATAAACCTAGAATAATGGCTATAGTTTTCCTGCAAGGTTTAGGTACTTTAATCATAAAAGTATTTAATAATTATGTAGGACAACAACTTAATTCAGTGTCAGTAGTTTCGGAAATATAAGGAAGCCAAACTCTAAGGCTCGACCGATTTTGTATGACTAGCGACCAGCGACAATCCAACCATGGCGTAAACCACCGCCTAAGTTTAAGTCGCATTTATCGCTACGACCCTTTAAGTTTATCATTATGGGACGAAAATAACTAACAAGCTACTAAGCTATCACACATGGCAAAGACTGATTTAAATAAAACTTGCCTGCTATCAATAGCTTAGTCCAGCAGTTACGATAAGACTACCAGAATAATTTATAGTAATAGTAAAAATGTTTCCAGACACCAATCCACCATTTTTCTAATGAAACATTCCTTCCTACTTTCCATAGCTCGTTCTAGTTAAATTTAAGGTTTTTTTGCATAATATTATGTAAGTAGATATTATATTCGTTGGATTATTTATATAACCCATTTACATAACTAATAACATAGGTAACTATGTTTAACTTATCTTTATCTTCAAGATACTGTTCAAGCCAATTACTTTATAGGAAGCCATAATTTAGACTTCAATGGTAAAATTACCCTTCTAAGTTTTTGGACCAAACACAGATTTTTGGGCACTATTGGACTAATCAGAGATTCTATTAGCCCAAGTCATGCCCAAGCACGTCGGTTATGCAGGACAGGTGGCAAAGATTGTCACTGCTCTTTTAGGGCTAGCTTGGCGAACTTACTAGGCCACATTACATGACATATATTTTGTTTAAGATTATTGACTCAAAATAGTGTAGTGTGAGTAAACTACCTACCTAAATTTTGGTGTTGTATTTGGTTAAATAGCTGTTTTTAATTCATATAGTACTGTACTATTTATTGTCTAGTAAGCTTACTGAACGAGTTTTTTTGTAATCATTATTTTGATTGGTATAAATGAGCCAGAACTTGATATGACTTATAATAGTTCCGTAGTTTCGAATACCGACTGATTTTATTTGACATTTTGTTATACTTTTAGTATTTATATGCATATCATACATATTTGTAAACTCTGACGAGTACACAATGTAGCACAAAATGTGCGTCATCTTTGATATTAATTGTTTCAAATATAATTTATTTATTTTTTACACTTGTTCTAAGCATGTCCTTTTCATGTTCACAATAAATGTGTGTTATGTCATGTTGTGTCGTCGCGTAAATATTTACTATTATACTTATAATAATAATTAACATTGACGGAGAGTCACAGCACAGCGCATAGAAGCGACGACGACGCGTGTTTATTTTATACTCTATTTATTATATAATATACCTACTATTTTATAATTTAATATTTATCTATCTCCATTCGTTTGGACTTCAGCTCCTTATCCAAGTGGCATTTATTTTCGTTAACGCTATTGGAATTGAAAGAAAAATGCTTATAATTGATATTTCAGATTTATATTTCATATATCAGAGGTGATCCAATCGAGACATAAAATTCTCACGTAAAAATATAACCTCCCAGATCTTCACCGTTTCTTTGAGACTAAAGACATACGGCCATTGCGATAACACCATATGAAAATATACCGCACTATCGCCAATACCAAAATCGCTCATCACTTCTTAAGTAACAGAGTTGTCCACGCATGGAACAAACTGTCTGATGATGTGGTATCTGCACCATCCGTGAACTCATTTAAAAATCGCCTCGACATGTGGTTAAAAGCAAACATTATATAAATAAGCAATATGTGTGGTAAATCATATGAATATTAGAGAACATTAACTGAACTTACCAACACTGTGATATAGACACACCAGGATTATGCTGCCTGTCTATCAAATGGATAATAATAATATTTGCTGACGAAAAAACAAATGTCAATCCCGTATATTTTTCTTTCAATTCCACTATATTTAAAGTAAATGCCATTTGGCGAGGGAGAATACTGCGAGTCTTCTCGTTCTAGACACGCTATTGTGGGTGGACGCGGAATTCAGTATGTTGTAGTGCAGAGTGTACATACACTGTGTCCCTTCGATGCGCTTCGACTCTACATCACTTTGAATTCAGCCTTAACAGCAATAATTTTACTAGATATCATGAAATGCCTATAGATCACCAATCAAAAATATTTAATTATGTATTTAAATTGTGATGTCCAAGTAATAGGTAGAAAATGATAATAATAATCAAAAAGAAATATACTTATATATTTGTTAAATATAAATAAAGTATAACCATTTGTCGTCGTCGCTTCGATGCGCTTCGACTCTACATGAAAGTTAATGCAAACCTTAATCTCCTTTGAGCAATAATTTGGCATCGATAATATTATTAAATACTAGATCTTGAATCTAAAATGTATAATTGTATTCGACTTGTGTGATGTCCAAGTAATAAGTATAATAGGTACCTACTTATTAAAATAATAATCGTGAAAATTATATCTTTGTTAAATAAATGTATACGTTTGGTAGCTTTCCTTAGAATTTGTATTTGTTGTCGTATTATTTGTGGTATTAATTACTAGGTTTGTTATTATGTAAGTATAATTTATTCGTTACATGTCTATTTTTAGCATTAAATGTGTATTATTAGTATAAAATGTGGAACTTGGTTCTTGAATTACAATAGTTTGCGTGCTGTCTTTCACTAGCATTTTTTGTATTATGCTGATCTGATTTTGTTTGATGTATGAGTAATGCCAACTCGATAGTCCCATCAGCAACACTTCTCCCTGATCACCTTAAGGTTACATTTTATTTACGGCAGCCGGCGGCCATGCAGCTGCCCCAACGTAATCGACCCATAGCGTACCGGGAATGTATGTTACGGAAGCCTCCGTCATACAAAATTTGTTAATTCATCATAACTGTTATTATTGAAACCTTCTACCGAATCAAAATATAGAGTAATTATTCCCGGAAAGTGAAATTTTGTTTTAATTTAGGTGTGCCAAAAAAAATCATATTTTTACATATAAAAATGTATAAAAATACAAAATCAAAACAGTAAAATATTTTCTGCAATCACATCACCTTATGTAGTAAACTTTACTTCTAATTAAATTTCATGTGACGTGTATTAATTTTGAAGTCATTCAATTGTACGAAGTCTGTGTGTCTTGCTTGTAAACACATAAAGCAGAAGTGTTGCTGATAGTACATACTTTATACATGGGATATGTTGATGATAGGTTGTTGCTGAGGTTCCGGTGCATACAAATTGTTATCGGTACGTTGGACTAATAATTAGATAGGTACATACATACCTACGAGTTGTCTGTCTGTGAGTACGATGCAATCTCATTTTATTTTTATACTTATCATATTTTAAAAATATTATTTTCACCGAGTGTACCTACCTATGTTTGTAATGGTTTGTGTCTAAACATTGGTATTTAAATAAACATATATAAAAGAAAACTGTATTTACTTACATAAAACCATATGATCATCCTCCTGTCAGTATCTATGTATGTACGTTGATTATTTTGTTAAATCAGTGTAAAAAGTGGAATTTAGTTCCACAACATTAGTCAATTGCCAATATCGCAACCAAAACGTCTCGATACAAATCCGGTATTCAATTCACTCAACTTTACAGGCTTTGTTGTTATTTAGCCATTTGCTAGTGCCATCTGTTAATTAACACGTACCAAAACATACCCTAGACCAACAGAAGGTGCACTAATTATCAAAGTGTCATCTGTTATCAAGCACTAAAGAATTGCGCAGTCGCTACCAATCCTTGTCACTAGATGCCGCTAGCAAACATCTAATAGGTAGGTAAAACTGAACTTGTGATGTGGTGTGGCAATGGTAGGTACGTGTGAATAGTCGTCTCTAAGCACTTACCTAGCGAATTATGTAGTTATTAGACTTTGTCGACACTACGGAAGCTAAACCTGCAAACGCGGGATCCTGCACCATTTTTGCTGTACAGTACATGCGGGATCCGCGGGATTTGCAGGACTGTAAAAAATTTAATCCGGGGCGCAGACGTCGCTCTAAATATTTATGCGTTCTTCCCGGCCTCACTAACAAGTGCTTATGATCAACTTTCTCTCCCTATACTTACTGTACTAACTATTGGGTCTATAAAATTATGACTTTGTATGACAAATGTAATCGATTGTCCGTTTTTTTATATTTTATACTTACTTATTTATTAATGAATAAAGATTAGAGTTTTATCTTATTAACTTTCCATATATATTTTTTATCTTTTTAATATCATGTTTACTGCATCCTGTTATTTTACCTAATAATTATGAATAAAATAGTATTTTAAAAAAATCTAATTGTCGTTTATGTCACACTTCATAAATTCATGAACGCAACTAATTAGAACCAAAAATGTTCAATTTCCTGGCCTTCCATGAGCCAACTAGCGCCGCCAATCTTTGAAAAATAATAACTTCCAATTTAATCAATTTTATTAAAAAAGCTATTTACATAATATTTATTACGATAAATACAATTTTTTAAATGCTTATTTATAACGTGATTCAATGTCGGTAAGTTGTAGTTCCGCATAATTGCGAAAAACGGCCGTTTTTGGCACATTTGAGAACTACAACTTTGCTTGTCGCAATTATGCCATGTATTGTATATTATAAAATAGTGTTTATCCTAATAAAGATTGTGCACATAGCTTTTTTTAATAAAAGTTAATAATTTGTAAGATATTATTTTTTTAAGATTGGCGGCGCTAGTTGGCTCATAAGAGCCTTCCATGAGCCAACTAGCGCCGCCAATCTTGAAAAATACTATTTTATAATATACAATACATGACATAATTGCGACAAGCAAAGTCGTAGTTCTCAAATGTGCCAAAAACGGCCGTTTTTCGCAATTATGCGAACTACATCTTACCGACATTGAATCACGTTATAAATAAGCTTTTATCGTAATAAACATTTCGTAAATAGCTTTTTTAATAAAATTGGTTATATTGGAAGATATTATTTTTTTAAGATTGTCGGCGGTAGTTGGCTCATAGAAGGCCCTTAAGAAGCCGAAAGGGTACAAAATGTATGAAAATTGACTTTTATTAATTTTGTATGTACGTACGGAGCTCGATCGATTTGTATGACACATAAATTATTTTTTATTCGAAAATCCGTTAAAACTTGTTTAGTCATCTACTGAACGCACTCCCTTTTGCACACCCTTTCCGTTTCAGCCTGTATAGATATTATTGTTACTAGCTAACAGATGGCGCTAGCAGGTACTAAGTATGTAGCTTTTAGTACCTATATTTTTCATTTGGTAGACCAGAATGAATTTCGATTCCATGAAATACAAATTCTCATAATATACCCAAGTTACTGCAAAGTACCTAACATTTTGTAAACATTTTATACTTCATAAATACATACTTAAGTAGTTTAAAAATAATCGAGTGCGCTACCTATCGTTTCCATCCTGTGTAAAAATAAAAGTAGGTACTTACCTACTTATTTATCTTTACTACTCCTTCATTGTTATTTTTGAAGTAGGATCTCAATGCTATTAGTTATGGAAACGTGACTTAAAAGTAAGGCGGTGGCTTATATACCACGTACGATTTTCGTAACAATAAATACGATTTAGCCTTAAGCGGTCGCTTAAATCGGTGACTTAAATACACCACATCGCTAGCTACTTTTAACGCCGTAAAACGGTGGCTTAGCGGAAACATAGATGGCGGATTTATGTCAGCTGATCAAAGGGCAGCAACGACTTGCATGCTGCGATGCGATGACACTGAACTATGGCCTAAGTAGTCAAACCATATTTGACTAACCGTTTAGGTATTTTTATTACCCAACGCCGTTAGAGTTAATACTTTTAAAAATACTCGCTTATTTAAAAAAAATAGGTAAGTATCACAGTCATGCCCAAAGTCCAAACTATGATTCCAAATTGAAAAAAAGGTCACAAATTACATTATATTTTTGTACAAAACCTTCGACCAGGAATCGAACCCAATACACAGACGCACTTTAAGTATTCCTTATACGGCAATGATAAGTTTTCCAAATGGTATTTATTTATGCACTTAACACGTAATATCTACTTACCTACTATTATTTTATTCTGTGATGGGATACCAACATTGCTTTGTATTGCAAATTACTAAATACCTTACATACGTATCTATCTCTAGCATATCCGTGCTGTCTCGTATAATTTTTACAGTTATGTAGTCCGAGGGTCTATAAAGGAAGTTATATAAAGCAATAATCTAAATAATCTCCTAATTCGCATTAGGTAGCAAAGTTGTTGCGGACGTATAATTTTAGACATTTGCGAATGCGGATATCAAAAGGCTAGACTCACATCCGCGGAAAGGCATCTCGCTCGACTAAACCCGCCCACAATTTCTCGTCGCATTGATTATAGTGAATGTGGTTGCGAATGTTAAAATTAATGCGGAAGTTCCGCGATTGCGAATGCGAATATCCACAACATTCCTGCTAGGTTGAGTCCGCACAGCGGTCGCGTGAGCCTAAATTAAGCTTAGATCGACTGAACGTACCTACTTATCTACTCGTACCTATTGTGTCTACAATAGCTATGTCAGTAATATACATGTCAGGTGAGGCAGTCAATAGGTACTTCACCCAAGTCGAATAATCCATACATCGTGTATAAATGTGTGTTTTAGTAGACATTTAACGGTTTAAAAGAAGGCTTTCTGGTACAAAAGCGCACATTGTATTTATGCATGTTCCGGCTTGCACTTGGCCGGATTTTTGTTACTTGCCTACGCTTTGCGCACATTCACAATGGTTTGTGATAAACAAAGAGTTTGTTATGAATTTATACATTTATTACGTCGTAGGACAGTACTTCATACGAGTACGACTACGTGGGATAGTAAGGATATAGGTAGGAATTATGTAACATACCTCTAAAATAATATCCTAAATACCTAACTTGTTTTCATATTAGCCTTGCTTTTCGTTGTATGTATAGACAAATCATCTAAGAATCCTTTTTTTATCTATGTAGACACTTTTAACACATTAGAATTATGTTTTAGTTATACTCGGTGGTTGAGGTTCTCCGCAATGAATACTTGCCACAACCCTTGGATGTGATAAAAATCAGTGCATGATTTTATTTATCTTCGATTTTTCAATCTACCTACCTACTCGTATATGCTACTGCCATGTCACGTCACGTCCCGAAGACGAAGCTTTCAACCATTAACAAGGTGTGGGCGCAAAGTAGGTCTGTCGGCGACGCGAGCGAGGCGTTTCGCCACTCTACGAACGTAATGAGCCTCTTACCTCGTTATACACGGTCACGAAAAAATACTGAAGCTCACAAAGCTGTGTAAATATGAACTTTGTGTTATGTTATCATGCTTAGTTTCTATGCATTGCTAAGGAAATAATGTAGTACCTACCTAAATGTCAGTTTCTGTTTAAATACATACATACCTATACCTATTTAAGGAAATTGGCACTAAACTTGAAAGCGATCAATACCTAGGTAGGTCACATTTACACAGAGAGCGTAATTGATCATATTAATACAGCGAACTGATAAGGTCTGATACAAAATAAGTGTAATTTTTTCCTGAACATGGATGTACAAAGAAGTCTCTTTTTCTACATGAAGCAAGCACGGAATCGCGGAATCGAATAAGTATGGAGTAAGCCATATCTACTTCGCAGACTCCGCTCTTGCATGACAAATTTTAGCGTCTCAGTCATTCATTTAAATTAATAATTCAAACCATTGTTTGAATTTTAGAGTGAATTCTTGCATTCATGAAAATGGTTACTATTATCTACCTATTACCATTTTGAACATGTATGTATACTATGTACTTAGGTATTTAAATAAATTAAATAATTATACCAAGCACTTTCCTTTTACTGTAGACACTGGGATTAATAGAAAACTTTATTCCTTGCAACACTATCAGTTATCGCAATAAAAGAACTTGCAATTTTCGGAAAGAAAATGACTTGGAATTGAATCCAAAGCTTTTTGGAAAATCTCCATAAACTTCCAGTTTTTCTGCGATTCCTTCGAACATAATTCTCTAACTCTAAAAGTTTCAGATTTCCCCATACTGACCCATCTCGATGATCCACACATAGGTATAGGTCCCTACCTAATAGTAGGATTTCGGATTAGTATACGAATGAAAATAAAATATAAACTTACAGGTAGCCTATAATACCTGTAGCTTATTTATACCTACCTACTTACTTACCTTGGAATGAAAAGTTTTGAATCTGTACACCCAAGCCAAATTCTACCTTCCACCTTGTTCATTATGAAAGATAGATATCTAAAAGTACTTTTAATGGTGATGATTGCATATTAATATCCAAAATACACCTACAGTATTTTTTTATTGTAAGTATTAAACACGAACGAGAGGTTACAGTATTGATTATTTTAGGGATTGGATTAAAATTGTTTGTAGCGTTTATTTGAAGGTAACAAGGGGAGTGAGCGCAACTCTTGTTTCAGAACCAATGCTAGGCCAATAAAAGAGGATTGCTTTCGCGTTATAGCTGCAAACGCCTGGTGCCGTTATTGGTCGCAATATCTGTAATATTGTTACCAGTGTTGTTGACTCAGTGAAAGCTAATCGATGTGACGCGTTATTACATTTTATCGGTTTCAAACAAAACAAAAAAACTGTCGTAAGTACAAAAACATTGAACAGTGTAGATTTAATATATAATATATAACTTACCTATCTCAGAATGAATTCTACATGGTGGCCTTGAATACATATATAGAGTTTTACTAAGTATTTAATTTATCGCTTTTAATTATTAAACTTTTTACACAATTAGGTATGTATAAAGGCGAACTTAATGCCTTGCGGCATTTTCTACCATTTAACCTTTGGTGATGCGGAGAATGATTAAATCTCAAAAGTTTATTTTTCCTCTATTTGCGGTACGATTTTCGACTGTGGCGAATTTATGAAGAAAATAAAAACGTTTATTGAATTTCAAAAGGGTTTAACAGGTTCTAATTGCTTAGGTCATTGAGTCAAGGACCTATCTTGGAAAATTTGTAAGTAGATAAAATGCAATGTTTATTTTATACGCCCTATCGCATAATGGAATAGAATTTTGTTTAGATCATCGCCAGAAACAAAATACTTTTATTTACACCTGTTCTAAATTATGTACCTACCTACTCGCATATTACAGATTAAGTAGTTTGAGTTAAAAATCCAAAATCCGTTCCACGCGTTTTCCCTGGTGTAGGTACCTAAACTAAGATAGTTTTAACTGAAGGATTTAGTTTTGAAGTTAGAACTGTGTTCACTAGGGAAAACGCGTCATAATTACAACTGACAAATCAATATCAATTTCAATTAAAACTAGTTTTACCTAGGGAAATCGTGTTTTGAGTTTTGATTTAATCGACGGTTAGAACCCGAACTATTGAAAACTATGAAACAATTATTTTGAAGTTTTTATTCCTATTAACAAAATACATAATATATGCATTTTGTCTTTAAGATAAGATAAGATATTTTATAATTTTTTTATCTTTGAGCAATTAGGTAAGTACCTATACTTTTTCACTATAAAGAAAATCATAGTCAATTTGTAAGTTTAGGTTTTTCCACAAACCTACCTAATTTCATATTTGATATTTATTGTTGTGATGATGAATATTATTATACAACCATAATAAATAATATCTTACCCACTTAATAAATAATAATGATAAATAATGAATAAAGAGCATTTAGTTACATCTAATAATAATTTTCCCTTGGGTATCAAATTCAAAGAGAGTTTAGCTACAAATTCTTTATTCTGCGGTTTAGCGGTCCAGCTGCGCAACATTTATCTGCATGCCTGTCCATTCCGTTTAATAGGTTTGGTAGCTACGCTTCCTCTGTACGGTTAACGGGTTTTCCTGTTTCTGACCAGTGCACAGTCAAATGTCTTTCTGATTCGTTCCAATTAAGTTTTTATAAAGCGTATAACGTTTATTTTTCGCGATAGGTATTATTATCCCACAGGGTAGGAACATTTGATGTAAAATGTTGCACCCCACCGACTTGTCACGTCGCCGGTGCCAAATAAAATAACAGATTATCGAGAGAGAGCCCGTGCGTGGAATAACAAACTGTTAATGGCTAAAAGCGATTTTGGCTAAGATGGCACGTTGTTGAACTTAGCAACTTCTTGACAAAGTATGTTAATTCCATAATATGCTTCTAAATTTTGAGTTTTATCGAATAAAAGCAAGGAACTTTGCGAGTAAAATGGATTAGGTAGGATACCTTATTTATATGTATGGTACAGTCATCTGCAATGTTAGCTTTAGAACTGGGTTGCTTTAAAGTGAATGAAGTTCACATTTATTTATTTACCTACTCTAAGTTATAATACCTATGATAAATAAACCATATAATGCGATATTGTCAGGAAGTCACTTGCCTACTTAAGTAACTTCCACAATGGGTTGACGGCGACACCGAGACAGGCCAAGATGCCGTTCATTTTCGTTTGTTGGAAAGTTAATTTAATTTGCGTTAGTGTTTTGTATTACAAAAGTACTTACTCATTATTGTTTTGCCAATACGTACAAATTCGAGGGTGGCGAGATGAGGGGTGTCAAGTTGGAATTACCTAAACCGTTAACAGTAGCAAAACCTATTGATGTTTAATTTAATATATACCTACTTAGTCGCTTCACAAGACTGATTTTCG
The DNA here is from genome assembly GCA_963506565.1 of Tachystola acroxantha. NCBI lineage: Eukaryota > Metazoa > Arthropoda > Insecta > Lepidoptera > Oecophoridae > Tachystola > Tachystola acroxantha. Next base: position 11,727,486 of record OY735870.1, on the reverse strand, counting down.
GATCTTTCCTTTCGTGTTCTAATATTTACTATGGATACACATACCTACCTAGACGCTTCTAAGAATACAGGGTCAATCTGAGCTAAAGGCAAAAGGTTTAGGTGGAGTGATTGAAAACTCAACTACAGGATAATAGGTCTTCTGGTTGAACCATGATTAATTGAAGATACGTCACGCGTGTCCTTACAATATACAGGTACCTAAGTACCTACATACCCGCTTATTACTCACGTACAGTCGGTAACACAACAACCTGCACAAAACCACTGTAACGTGGCCGTATTCCCGTAGCGTAAAGTGTTCGTGTTTTATAGGGATCATGATGCTGTTGGGGCTGCCTCGCTTCTGCAGCGCGTCCGGCATGTTCGCGGAGACGCGCACTGACGGGTTCCACGCAATCATGCGTAAGAAGTGCGCGTCTCTGCTCTGCAGAGTGCGACGCAGCGACAACAGCATCCTGCAAATGATAGCCGGCAAATACGACTGCCGTATTGTAAAAAAATGTGTGACGTTGCATGTCCTAGGCTAGTTACTAATATAGTGTATAAGACTCTACTAACAAATAATGAATCTTTGTTATTCGCAAATAAAATTATTATTATTATTATTATTATGAAAATCGATCGGTTACGAAATCCATACATACTCGTATGTATGTGTGTCGTGTTATTTCAGTATAAGCAGCAAAGTGAATATTGTTTTAAACTTAAATGGCTTTTGCCACAGGCCATCCAGTGTCAGATTAAACTCACCACCAAGGCAAAGCAACTGAATCTACTTATTTTTGAGGTAAGTTTGATGTTACTTGTTTAGTTTAGCTATTAAAAGCATGATGTGTGTGACACTAATCAATGGATTTAAAAAATGCTTGGATCCAACAATGTGCATCCAGTCAGTCCTATAAAACCTTTCTTCCACTGTTTAGTCTGCCTATTAAAAAGCATGGTGCGTGTGACCTTTTCAATGCATTTGTATGTGCTTTGATCCAACAATGAGCATCCAGCAAGTCCTATACAACCTTTCTTCCTCTGTTTAATTTAATATAATTACTCTATGGTTTACCTTTTGAAAAAGCATGATGTATGTGACATTGTTCAATGCATTTTTATGTGCTTAGATCCAACAATGAACATATCCAGCAAGTCCTATAAAACCTGTTTTCCACTGTTTAATTGAATATAATTCCTCTATGGTTTAGGTAGGTATCTATTGAAAAGCATGATGTATGGTACACTTTCCAATGTATTTTAAAGTCCTTGGATCCAACAATGACCATCCGGCAAGTCCTATAATACCTTCCTTCAAATGGTTAGTTTAATATAATTAATCTATGGTTTAGCTATTAAAAAGAGTGTGACACTTTCCAATGCATTTTTAATGGGCTTGTATTCAACAAGTATAAATCCAGTTTTATAAAACCTTTCTTCCATGTTCCACATTCTGCTCGCTTCGCGCGCCTTTTTTTTGACCAAAACGCACCTTCACAAACAATTTGCGGAGAAAGAAAACAATGGTGTGTTAAATTTTTGTTTTTATTTGGATTTTTTGCAATTTTCTTTTAGACCATTCATTGTTTTAATTGGATGTTTTATGTTTTAAATTGGACCGTTCATTGTTTTAAATTGGAGGTTTTATTCTGTTATTAGGTATATGTCTGGATGTCTGTTCTCATAACTTAAGAACCGCTACAATGGCAGTGATGTGGCAGGAGTATAGATTCGCCCAATCAAGGTTTTAATATATAAATCAAGCTAAACCAAACTTGAGGCGAGAGGTTTAGGCATTTTTTTTTAAATGATATAACTCAACGCTCCGCGTCTACAACTGAGTCATGCGAGGAATCTTTGTTAAGAGCACTAAACTTCACAAAAACGTCTTCTTTCGAACACAATAGAGAAATTCGTGGACATTTCCTGGTTAACATAACCTAATCCTGTTTTAATCACTAAACACCCTGTAACAATTAAAAATAATTTTCACAAATAAAAAGAAATAAATGAAAACTCCCGCGTTTTTCTAGCAATCAATGTGTTTGTCAGATTAATTAAGTTTTAGATGTGCTGCTCAAAGTTTTTTGCCGCTTTTTGACCGACTGCGCAAGAAGGATGGTTATGTTGTTCGAGTATGTAGGTATTTATTATAGTAGGATTGTATGAGTGACATAGGCTATAAAAATTTAAAGAAAGTATTGATGCAGTCGGGTTTTTTGATTGTTTTATTTTTAAATAATTTCTGCTTGTTCTCGTCTGTGTAAATTAAAAAAAATGTTTGTCATGTAAAAATAAACACTGAATAAGTACTAAATATATAAAAAAACACTACTTGCAAGAAGGATATACCTACTTAAGTAAACCGAAGTCCAAATCAAGTGTCTTATTTTGTAAACAAAAACTACCCTACCCTACTATCATTTTAAGCTGTTCTGTAATTATAGCATAGTTATTTTCACATTATTAGATTTGATTACTTTTTTTTTCACAATAATAAACAGGTTCGATCAATTCAAACACTTCCTTCAGTGTTACATCACAACAGATATATTAGACGACCATATTTGTTTACAAAATAAGACACTTGATTTGGGCTGCGGTATACATGATTCTACTTACAAATACAATATTGGTAGGTACTTAATAAGGTTAAACATCAGTTCTCGCTCTGCATACAAAGGTTTTCCACCTAAATTCGCATTTTATCATTCAAATTCAACATCAAATTCATCACGGAGTACCTACGATGTACTTGAATTATTTTATTTTTTTTAAAAACGAATTCAAGATTGATGTTGAACAATAATCAGATGACAATAACAAGAATCAATGAATCTTTGTTATTCGCAAATAAAATTATTATTATTATTATTATTATTTATGTAGGTACCACTTGACGTGTGCAGGCTGTCGACTGTACTACTCAATGCTGTTGAACCAAAGGCGTCTCGCACATATCCTGGAGCGCAGGTGTACGCTCTAGTAAATTACCACTAAATAAAATGTAGGGCGGGCGGGCCCCACCAGACCTTCTCAATAAACATAATAATTCTAGTAAATGGACTAGAGGGGAATTCTTAACGCAAATTGATTTTTCGATAGTAATGCCCACTTGCAATAAAGTTTCTAATGAGCACAAATAACTCGGAGTCAAGTTTAAGTTATCTCTGACGAACAATGGTTACCCAGGTTAACTATATTTAACTCGAACGATGTCTTAGGTAAATAAATTCGTAAAAACTTCAGAGTGATTTATTATAATCTGTAACCCCAGCTATTATTACCTACATGAATCGTTTTCAGTTACACATAAAATTTCAAAGTTCCAAAGTGTGCAATTATGAAGAGTGCTTCACGCTGATGACGACCCATCCCTCTTATACTACGGTGTCAACATGAAAGGGAACCCCGTGTCTGTAGGACGTGATCAAAATTGTTGCAAAACCGTATTCACGCAACTTAAAACTATCTGGACCACAAAATACGGGGTGTACCTACCTGTAATAAATACGGAAATAGTATGGTCTCATAAGACATCGTAAGACGATCAATATCTAGGTACTTATTTCGCTAATAACTTACCTAGACATTGATCGTCTTACCACAAAAAGACAAACACATGTTGAACGCATCTACACAAATAAGTATGTCAGAATTTCAGTAGATACCTACCTATATAATATAGGTATACGGTACCTACTTATAGTTCCTCGTCTTCACCCATCCAGTAACCCTAGGCGGTGCGTCTTGCGGCGCGTATTGCGTATTGCGTCGGCGACCGCGGAAATGTATGACGTTGTATAGAGCGTGCCACGAGACGCCGCCCGCGCCGCCGCGTCTTGCGGCGGCGGCGGCGCGGCGTCGAGCGGGACGACGCGCGTGCGAAACAAAAGTACCACGCAGCACGTAAGCACGTAAGCAGCCACGACTTGCGACCACGTCGGCGGCGGGCCGATTTAGCGTACAAGCGTATCGATCAAATAATTTTGTTTTTTATACAAAAGACCGCGTTTTCATACAAACATAACTTTTTATATCACAAATTATGCAGATACCGATAATAATTAGTCGAATGTATCCAAGGAAATTCGTGTATAGGTACTCAAAAAAGTTATCGCGATAATCTCTGTACTCATTGTATGAAGTCTTGAATTCACTACATTCCTTTCTTTTTTATTGAGCGGATGTACTCCTTGCCGTAAATTCAAAATATCTTCAAAAAAAAAGAAATTTGAGTCCAGACCGGATCGTGCCACTTTTGATAAATACATTCTGAATACGTCCGCCGCCACTAGCGGGTCGTGGCAATGCAACGCCACTCGCAAGACGCAAGACTCGCCGCAAGTCGCATCGCCTAAGGTCATGGCTGAGGCAAGTTGGTTATCATTTTAGACACGTCCATTAAATTTACCTCTTAACAGGCTCCTGATATTTTTACGTCGCGTCTAAACTTGTCTGTACAGGCAGTTCAAAAATAAGATAAAGAAGAGATTAAATTCGTGGAGTCTCTCGCGTTTGTTGATGCAGGTCACGATGTAAATTTATCACAGGTCTACCTTGGATACTCGGAAGGTAATTGACTGTAACAGAGGGTCTGGTTTCAAAATGCCGAGTTGACTTTACCGGTCGGCTTTTACACTCGCGCATAAGTACAAAGTAAGCCATGAAGGAAATAACTCGTACACCGCTGCCAATTTATTCCTTCATGGATCCTACATTTATAAACAAAATAAATAATATATTGGATATAATATTTAATTACAAAATTCTTTTAAACACCAGTGGTAGAAGTAGAAGGTATGGTTAAAGTAAAGTTGTGGGGAATGGAAAGGTTCAGTCTTTTACCGTGACGTATATTCTTGTCTTTTGATTTCTGAATGCCTGAGTCGAAAATCGACTAATTTTAATTCGGTTTCCTTACCATATGAAGCAGGGATCGGTTTTATCTATGAAGTCTTTTTTATCTGTGTAGTCTTAATAATTAATCAATGACTGCTCATGCACTTCGCTCGGTCAATAGTTACCTACTATTCTAAACATATCGCCGGGTAGCGATGACGTGGACGGGTTTCAATGAATAACTAATGCAACCAGCACGTGCCCTGGTTTCCATTACCTACACGATAAATTCATTTGCATTTTAGAGCAAAATCAACCACCAAAAGCCTCAGCGGTCACGCAGCCAATCACATAGTTGAGACAAACTCCATTTCGAGTAAGTACCATGAACTCCATATTGATTTTACAAAGCTCATCTTAACGATCCCCACATCCGATTACTATTTATTATTACTGGTTACTTACGAACGGTAGAGTAGAGAGCTAACACGGGATCAGTGTATAAACCTACAAAGACTTTTACACTAATTCGTATGCAGTTTCTCATTTTGATATTAGGTATGGGATAATGGATGACCAAGCTGACCAAGTGTGATGACCAACTTTTATTAAAATTTCCAATAGGTTTTGGTTTTGTTACTTACTGTATTCGTTTTTCACAGAATGGCGTGGCCGCACTGCCTACTTACATCATAACATTATTTACTCTCCTGCCCTGGTCCTGCCGTGTAAGTGACTCTATCATTTTAAATCAACTGTAATTTGGACAATAAAATATTTAAATAAACATACCCAGCCAAAACATTTACTAGAAGTAACTGAGTAACAGGGTCTAACATGAAATTAGGTATAAGTATATGGATTAATTTAGAAGCAGGCTTCTTTATGTCAGACTAAACCCGCACAGTCATTTTACATGGAATTTTTATTTTAGACAATCAAATTGTAAAAAATTCTGAGACAACACTGCTAATGACAGAAGCTGAAAGGGTTCAGATTAATTATTGGCATTTTTCGTAGGTAGGTTTTACCTTTTCCCTACCTCCTAAAGGTTTAATAAAATTCCAGGAATCTCGAAAGTTTTTAATTTCGCGATAAGTACCAACCTACTACCGTCGTCGTATTGAGAGAAAAAACACTCGATTCATCGTAAGTCGTAAATTCATTTACTTTCCGACAAGAAATAAAAGCTATTGCAAAGTTTTCCTGCATTCAAATTGAGCCTGGAAGGCTTTTCAATTCAAGTTTTGTAAAGAACAATTCGCGGTAGAACGAGTACAGCCGAGGATAATAACAACATTTTAGTTTACTTCTACACTTCTGTTGAAAATATGAGTTCTGATTTCTACAGGGTGGCCTTGAATTCATTCTTCAAAATTAAGTGGATGGTTAGGCTCGTGACATACATTAATTCTGCTTAGCGTTTATGTAAATTATACAATTTGGGGAAAAATAAAAAAAATATATTTACAATAAATTTGAACTATTAAATTTTTTTTTAATTTGATGTGCATCGTTATTGTGCTTTGGAGTTTTGATATTTTAGGGTAGTTTAAATTTTTGCCAATGATTTATTTCTAATTATTAACATTTCTAAGGTCATTGTGAGACTTGTGACGTACTTAGTTAAATTTTTTTTGGAGTTTTGATTTATTAAAAAACCTTACCAATTTAATATTTATCATGAGTACAACTCGCAATTTCAATTTGTCTAATGAATTCGAGGACCTGCATACTCTGCTATATAAATGTTACAAGTTCGTATTTTCCTACAAAATAATGTATGAATGTGTGCAGGTAAATACACTACATCGTTATGCGATTGGTTATTTAGCTAGCTAAAACTAAAAGTAGTGCTTATATTATCTTCTTTGGCTAAAACATTCAAACATATAGCTTGAAGTCAAAAATAAACTAGGTACTTATGCACAGCAATAATGTTTTCATACCTGCGTATTGGCGGGTGGCAGGTCAACTATATACCTACCTATGCATTGACAATGTCCAACAATAGAGCGATTGGATAGGGTAGGAAATTGTGCAAAAGCAAACACCAAATTCCGCAATAACAGAGATTGTGAGCGCTTTGTGGACTTCATCGTTACAGAAAGTGTCACGCCACAAACAGTGACCGTTCTGTTCTGTAATAAAACGCAGATGTGCGACCTGAAACCCTGAAACTTTATTCGTATGTACTTATACAAAGAAACAAGTTTAACATGTTCATTTGCCATGGATGTTACGTACGCAACAGTCAACATGTTTATAGAAAATATTGAACTTCAATTTCTCTATTGATCTGATACGAACAAGTTTAAGTTAGTAAGGTCGGTAGTCGAAAAGTATACAGGGGGCCTGTATACTTCTGGGAGATGTTGAGATTTTCTCAAGAACCAATTTACGGTTTGTAAAAATCATTTTAAACACTACGTTATTGTAAAAAAATTATTAAAAATCAGTCGAATACTTTTTAAGATAAGTCAACCTAAGTGATTCTCCTGTACATTTTACTCTGTGTTAGACCGTACCCATAAGTTAACTCATGACAAAGTGTTTGCAAAAATATTAATATTTATCCGTATCGAGACAGTGAACTTTTTAGGATACATTTTCGTTTCCGCCAACTATTACTTTAACATACAACGGATAACTTTCTAATTTTAAACTCTTTCGCATCACCGTTGAATTATGAAATCCAAATATAAATTATTTATTCTCCGCATTTTAAAATTCTATTATACCTACTAGGATAGCGGAGAACTTTAATTCTATTAAAATATTTTATATTTTTATGAATGGCATACCCATATAAATGAAGTTATTTCTTTTGTTCGTGATCATAGAGGAATGCGAAAAAAAAGAGATCAACAGAACTTTAAATTGCGGAGACGATAACACAGAACCTTAACTACCTATAAATATAACAACGAATGTTGATACTGCTGAAATATCCTACTAGTTCAATATATACAACGGAGCAAATAGTATTTTCCATTCTCTGTCGATTAGTACGATCAATCAAAGTTGTAAGTATTTAATATTAAAAAAAAATGATATTTTATACTATTTAGGTGTGGGATTCCTTGCGGGCGGAGCCGTAGTCAAAATCTAGTTGTATATTATAAAACAGGGGCGACGAGATGCCGGCGGCTATTCTCTGTCTGCATACTTGCCATCCGGTGTGTAATAAGTTTCTAAACAACTTGCCAGCTCGGCTGGGAGCTGCACATGTATTGCAAGCCGTCTAACCCAAACCTCCAGGACTTCCGGAAACTTTGCTAAGACAAGCGTCTAAGATGAATATACCAATACCACAATTTAAATTTTAAGCGTAGGTGCTGGATTCCAGACACGGATCGTAGGTATCAGTCATGCTCGATAAATATTTGTTGCGGCAGTTCCGTGGTTTTCACTAGACTGATAAAAAGTAGAGATAAGGACTGTTATTTTATTATTTTTCTATAGAAATATAATTTGGAATTTATCCACATAAATGAATAAAAATAAATACCTACAGGCTTTTACTTATATTCAGTCATTCATAAGCCAGTAATTTACTGACACCCAGAACAGCGATAAGTCCAGGCTTTTTAAAGCAATATAATTCGTCAGTGTGAAGACCATCGAATTAAGCTGAAAATTTACGAGATCGCGAGAAATGCAATCAAGATGAAAGCTTCGCTACCACAGATGACGACCCTCACTCATCCGACGCCCCTCCCGCTTCAGCCCTCAGCGGTGTCTCACAACCGCGCGTAATTCATGCACTCGAGCACACGGCCAACATACATTTTAAAACCTTTAAAGGAGGTTTGTAGGTAAGCACGTAGGTATGTTTTAAATGACCTCATACTTATGTTATATTTCCCCTTTATGGTTAAAACATATGCAGGTAGGTGCCATAGCCAAGCTTATTATTTTATAACCCACAGTGACTGGACTCCAGTCCAGGTACTATATAACGATGGGTTAAAATTTTGTGCAGACAGACTCTTGAGGGGTTAGTAAGAGTGTAATTGAATAGGTAGTTACTCGCATACAAACCAATTGGTAATATGACACATTTTCGGATTATGTGCACTTCTAATCAAATATTATATGCGGTCACATAATTACGATGAATAATCCCGAGTTTACCAAGTAAAATAATATGAGTAACATGGTATTAGAACGAGTTGGTTAGGTTATATTATAATAAAGCCTGTGGCTATACTTGCTATTGTTTAATGCGTCCACGAGTGGCCTTCGCGACAAAGTCCAAGTTACTGCTACACTCTTCTATGATTAATGAGGGCATTACGTCGAGATCCATAATTAAATGCCAGCAAAAAGTATAATCAAGACACTTTATTCAGCTGAGTGACATTTTCCTTAGGGAGCCACTGTTTTCACCACGTAATATTACTAAGTGTATAAAAGTGAATAAAATTCGTATATTGTAGGCTGTCTACATTTAGAAGTTTATGGTCCAAGGAACAGTCAAATGCTCTTATTATACGACTGAAGATACTAGGAAGTACATACCTAATACATAGACAGTTTTGAGTAGGTATGAGTGGAGTTTGAGTTCGGTCTGTTTTCATACAATTTTGACAGACGCCAGCTCACGTTGAGTACTCAAAACTTCTGACTAAAAATGACTTTCAGCTTTAGTGACGTAGTGGTGGAAGCTGTTATTTATTGTTTACTCTACTCCTATATGACCGCTTCCGGTTTATAGATTTTTACGAGTACTTTGTGAAAACAAATCACTCTTCATAGACCACATAACCACAGGGGTGCGCTTTGTATAGGGATGCGACTTTTTTTAGCCGATGTTGTTATTTATCAACATACGAGTTAGTATACGAGTACCTACTTACTTAAACGGAATGAAGTTATGTGGTATCGAGTTTTATACGAATTCAGAGTTACTATAACCCCAGGTACTCTTATAATGAATTGATATAAAACCAGACGACTTTTCAGTAAATCTGTTTAAAATGTTTAAGATACTAGTTAGTTACCTATGTAAAAAAAACTAGTTATCTATCCTATGTAAAAAAAACTCTCTCTCTCAGTTTACACAACTGCAGTTCTATTTAATCCTACGCATCTAAAAGTTGTATTACCTACCACATATTAGGCCAATTTATATACAATGTTACTTTCATTTCCTAAGTATATAACTTTGCCAATTCGGAAAAATAGCTCCTGACAAGCTGTGCTTAGATTGATTGATTTGATTTGTAAAAGTCTTTATTTGTCAAAAAAAATGACAATTACAATATCTAGTGTAAATTATAATAATCCTAGCATGTAATATCCTAATGACAAATTGTTTATTTCTAAGAGAAGTTTCCTATTTTTAAACTTATGGCTATGATTATACATACTTATACGAATTGGTGTAGGTAGATTACTTTTATGCTAACTTAGTTGGCATTTAGGTGCATGAGATTATGACGGTGCATATTCCGTCTGATATTCAATTTAATTGTGGCACTGATGTAGTTGTACATATGGCTTAGCATATTTTAGCCAAAGATTATATAACCACTTATGTATTTAGCTTTCATGTAATGTGCTAATGTGGGATTAGTGGTCTTACAGACGCATTTGTAACAGACGACCTCCTTGTCTAGTCGATATAGGTAGGTACGCCTGCCTTCTGTGCAAAGAACCTGGATTTGATTCTCAGTTAGGAAGGTGCTTGCATCTGTTAACAAGTATAACAAGTTTTTACTAGTCGGGGTGTAATTTGTGATCGTTTTTGTGCCCGTCTTTGGCCCTACCTACCTATATACAGATGTAGGTAGGGCCAAAGACGGGCACGGTACCTACAGGGAATCCTAGTTTGGACTATGCTTGTGATGTTGGTATTTTTTGGGAAGTTGGGATTGCCACGAACTGGCACCGCGGATCTGTCCCGCGAAACCGTATTGACTGTACAAATATTCAACTATTTAACAAGCTATCCCTCCTCTATCCCGGACAATACTGGATATCTATGAGATTACGCAAATAACTGCAGGTGTTTCTACTTCGTAGATAAGTACAGTCGACCAGCACGTCATTGTAACATGGCAGCGGCACTTTATGCGACTGCAGTTGGCAAGTGCATACGGTTTAGATTGGAAAGGTGTTGTGTTGTGTGTACTTCGGCATGCCTTGTGTAAATAAAATCTGTCTATAGAGTTGTTTAGAACTAAACCAAATATGAAGTGGAGTAATTAAGCGCTATACGAAGCCCAAGCTAAAGTATACTGGACAACATTTTTTGCGCCAAACGGTTCGACCATGGTTACACTTGGTATCCTTTCAACTGTACATTATGCAGATTGTTTATTTATATTTATATAAGTAGGTATTATTGTGGAAAGTACTTGTTAGGTATATTCATATAATAAATTCTAGATCTGTTAGGTTAGATAGGTACAGTCGACAGCAGATCAATGGTAACACTTTTTACTTTTGACAGTTCTTATTATATGCGTCGTAAGACTTGAAATCGTACTGCAAGTATTACCATTGATCTGCTGTCGACTGTACCTACACTTACGAACATAGGTAGAGATCTAATCATCGACATTAATATAATATTAATATAATTATTTCTACATTAATATCATTATTGTAGTACTCGTACCATATTATGTCGCCCTCTAATTGTGTGTCGAGTTAAGCATCCAGTACATACGACATCACATCAATAGCAACACTTGCAGTACGATTTCCACTCTTTTGGCGTAGACGCTAAGAACGGTAAAAATTCCAAAGTGTTACACTTGATGTGTTGTCAAGAGTAGACACGTATCTTTGCTACAGCAAACAAAATGAGGACGACATGGGTACTAAAGTGATCATGATCGAGCATATATTAACGCTGTCGACAATATTAATTATGTATAGGTAGGTACCTACCTACTTTCTGTAGGAACGTAGGTACAGTCGACATCAATGAACTGTAAACAGGGGCCACAGTAATTTTTAATAACTACTTGACGATTGGGAAAATTCTGTTATTAGTAGCTAGTTTAGAGCACACACTAAGTAATTGTAGAGAATTTTACAAATCAGCTCGGTGGCGTAGTGGTTGGGATAATGGACTGCGATACGGAGGTCCCAGGTTCGAGTCCCAGCCAAGGCAGCCATGTTCCAATGAGTTATCCTCGGTTTGTTCGACGGAAAAACTTACGTACATTTATCAATTGCTCTCAAAACTGTGAAGGAAAACATCGTGATGAAAACTGCATGCCGTAGAAAAAAAATAAGGCATGTGTAATCCGCCAATCCGCAGTGGGCCCGCGTGGTGGATCATGGCCCGAGCTTCCTCGATGTAAGGGAGGGTCTGTGCCCGAGCAGTGGGGACATAAAAAAGACTGATGATGATGATTACAAATCAGCCAAGTACCTACGTATTGGGAAAATCGGAACCAAAGTATATGACTTTGTGTACTTTTCTCTGTATTAGACCGTAGGGCACGTAAGTAACGATTACCTATCGCTTTCCGTTACTTTTCAAGTTATTGATGATAATTGACAAAATTTGGAAATTGATTAACGTGCGACCAATTTGTGCTTCAAAGTTTAAATTGGTTTTGTTGGTGAGTGCAAGTCACGGATATCATTAGCCATCGTTATTAAAGCCGCCTGCATTTAGTGGGTAAGTACGTCTACAATAATGTCGATTCCGGGGTGTCTCACGTTTTTAATCATCGATAAACGAAATGTTCACACAATCTAGTATCTACGTAATATATGAGTGATTGTTACAGTTTCATTTACGTTTTGATGTAGAGCCACGATATAATATAATCTCACCTATGTCTTTGTTCACTAACATAGTATACTTCTTCTTCTTATGGTGCCGTCTTCTTACGCGGTTGGCGTTCATTATGGCAATCTGCACTCTCGACAACACCGCACGGAACATAGTATACAGGAAGTGTTTTTGATAAGCTACGCCCAACTTAGCCTAAATAATCTTAGTTCTTAAAATTTTGTTTTTATTATTAATAATATATTATATTATATGTATATAAACCCAAATATATCTGTTCAAGTTCTCTTGAAATTATCTCAGCGAATATGCTGTCATTGTACTGTACAAAATACGCCCGATCATGCTGTCAGTGACCCGGCCGACATGCCACGAGCGTAGGTAACAACGAATTTTATAATTTGTGGATTTAATTCATGAATAATTGAGGTATCTTTTTATATTTTTTTGCATCAGTATCGTGTATATTATCACCCCTGAGTCGTTCGTCTTCGATCTAAACCACAGTTACAATTAATTACGTATACTATAACTTTCTCGCACACGAAGGAAATCTTGTGGGAAGTTATCGGCCCTTGTTGTCACTTTCACTCTCATACGTCAGGTAAAGACATCTGATTTTATGAGTAGATATATGTTCGGACTTCTATTGAAAATTATATAAAGCCTTACACATACATAGGCGGCCTGCACGCGGCCTACGGCCTTCGGCCAGTTGCAAAGCATGCCCCACCCCCTTTTCTCCCATCGTTAATTTCCAGTACCTAGGTACCGAAAACTAGCAGAAAAGGGGGCGGGGCAAGCGATTCAACTGGCCGCAGGCCGCGCTTGTATGTGTCAGCCTGGAAAAACAAGTGAGTGGTAGAGCTAGACACCCGAATTGTCATGCAAGCGATGTCTACGAATGTAGAGACACACTAGCGTCTTTCGAGCGTTGTCGTCCTTCCAGGGCGCTGCAGCGTTCTCGCAGGGTGGTCTCTTAATATGGCTAACTCCATCGGAGGTTCCTTCCTTCATGTTCTCACCAATGAGGAATTGTATGTAATAGGGATTTCTTTTGGTGTAATAATAATATTGTTTATTTCAGAACTTAATCCTGATCAACAATAAATTAAATACTTTTATATGAAAACATAATCTGCGAATTCTTATTTTTCTTGTATACACGAAGACAGATAAAAGGTTGAAATTTTCTTAAAAACTACTGGACTGAATTTAATAATTCTTTAACATACATTTGTTACATAGTTTTAACTTTTATCTATCAAACAGTGAAAGATTTATTGCAACAGGTCAAATAGTTTTTGAAATAATCTCAACCTTAAAGACTTTCCTCTTTCTCTGTGTTAGAATGTACCTACTACATTAGATGCAAACTAACACACGCAAATACATTAGAGATAAACTAATATCTACCTATTACTTGTACGGTACCTACCTGCAGGTCCTGTAGAAATAGAGAGGTCGCAACAAAGGTCGGGATGGTGGTACCTCCACGCGATATAAATCACGTCCCACAAATGACCCCCCCTTATCTCTGGACTCATCTACGCTTGATGTTCGTACCACGCTCCGCCCGCCAATTGACTCCCATATATTATCCATTACTATGATTGAACAAATACTGGACGGTTAATGTCTCGTAATTTGGGATTATACGGTTTGTAAGAATAAAAATGCCAAGACTTCGTAGTTTATTAACAAGAGTTATAAAAATTCCTAGATAATGATGGTCTACTTATATTGCTATTTATATATATTATCCAAGAATGTTAGCCGAAAGCCGTTTAGACCGTGTTTCCACCTGCAAGACTGCGAGTAAAGCCGCGTATCCTTTAGGCAACAATTCGCAGCATGTGACGCTCGACAAGATCGGCAACGTTGCACAACAACGCGCAACGTTGCCTGGACAGCAAACCTTACTAAACAAAAGTTCCTCGTTGTCATTCAACATGGCGAGCGACATGTTGTGCAGCATGTCGCACGTTAAGTTGCCATAGGGCGATGCCCCCCATCTGTGCGTTGCGTTGCGTCGTCGCATATTTTTGTGACATGCCCCGTCTGTGCGTTGCGGCTGTTGCGTCGTCGCACGCCTCAATATAATATGAAATTCGATGCGACGGCGCCGGCGCAGCGCTGCGCACAGATGGGGCATCATCCCAAAGCCTGACACAAACAGGAGCGATCTGCACGCGGCTTGCGGCCTGCGGCCAGTTGAAACGCCTGCCCCGGCCCCTTTTCTCCCGTCGTTAACGTCCAGTGTGGGAAAGACTTAATTGATACGAGGTCCGTCAGTCTGTCAGACAGCAGCTTGTTGTGCAAGTGCTGTCCCGACAGCTTATTTAGCGCTACCGGCAAGTAGTTGCATGTAAAAACGAAATGTGTAAATGATATTGCAAGTAACTCATACAAGACTTGAGCGAGTTTACTTGCAGGTGGAACGCGGCCTAACAATTATGTACCTACTTAGAAGGTAAGTACTTATTTAAATGCAGGAACAATCGACAATAGGAAATTAAAATGAAGTCAAGACAATGGATGATTTCACGATTTGCAGTTCTAAACCTGGAATAGTCACGTGTAATCTGGGATTAAACGGAGAAGGCCGGACTGTATAAATGTAAACTACCTACTATACATCTATAGTATCACATTATTGGCCGCAGCCGAACGGTCAGTAAGGGAAGACTTACTGATTAACATCTAATTTATTGCTACATTCTGAGTACCTACAGTTCAACTTAATCAAGATATATTGTGTCTATTGCATATACAACTTTGTGGAGTAGAGGTAACAGGAAGCTTAATTCGTAATTAATTATAAATCTAATTTGTATTTTCTAAAGACAGGTATAAAATATCGCTATCCTTTTCTATGACTTTAGTTATGTAGGAATAAAATAGCAGCTACCTACCTAATTTTGGGCACATCTTTAGTTTAAATTAAAGTACTTATAGCGTAACGGCAAGTTATTCACTTCGGGTCGCTGAGCCAGCAGCGTATACTCATAAGTATTTTCAAATTAAGTTCTAATTTTCTCCTTATCCACTCCAAATAAGCTAAAGTAAAGATTAACTGTTAAGTATTCGCAACTGCAGCTGTTGCTACATTCCAAGTGTTTTGATGTTTTTGCTAGTTTGATTGGTTATTGTTTACAATCTTATGCTCTGACTGACAAGGCAGTAGCTGTTTTAGCTAGAAATCAACAGCTAAGTAGGTACATTTAGCTGCAAATGTTGTTGTTTATGTTGCTGCTGCAACCCTGTTTTTCAGTGTAGGAGCGAGCCACCGCAATAGGAAGTGTTCTCTGCCAAATTTTCGCAATGGCCGATCCTGTGCCGCAGTCTCACACCCGGGGCATTGTGACTTATGATGTAGGGTTATCACAGACCGAAATTCATATACAGTTTTGAGCAAAAGCTTAGCGGGAGTTCTCTTTTACAAACATACAATTCCACGACTTTTGACAGTTGTAAGAGCGAGCTCAGCATGTTAGTCTTGAACTTAAAACAGTCTATGAATCTCGGCCTTCGTATCAGGGGTATAACTTGATAACCTGTAACTAATTCTTTAATACTCGTAAGTCGAAAACAATCAGATCATTGAACTGATAACATTACGTGTAAATAATATATCAAGTAGCACACAGAGACGATTGTCTGTTAAGACTTTTAATTTCGTTTCTCCAACAATTTTATTCAATTCTATGTACTCACATATATTTGCATTGCCTACGGAAAAATAAAAGATTTTGTTTCAACTTACTTTTATACCCACTTTGGATAGATAAACCAAGAAAAGCTTTGCGAACGATATTAGCATATTGTTAGCTTTAATTTTTTTTCTAAGGTTACCTTTATGAAAATATTTTTGTAAAAGACTTACAAAAAACTTTTTCGTTCATGCCTTTGTATATTCACAACTACCTTATATATTAAATCGATTATAAGTCTGTAGGTACGTTTATACCACTAGGTATTAATAATATATGTGTATCAAATTATATATCTGTACTATTAATATATCATTATCAAAGACCGACATCCATAGTATGACTTGACCTTCCAAAAGACCTTACATCTGATCTGAAAAGGAAAATCTTTCAATGACCTGTTTTTTGTTAGCTGCTAGACGAAGGCATATGCAGGGTACCTACCTAACCTCTATTCGCTTTTGTTTTACCAGGTAATGAATGAAGCAATTAAAAACGAGGTAACACTGTAAGCCGTGTTTTTAGTATTGTCCTATAGGGCAGCAACCCACCCGCGACGCTCCAGTAACATTCAAAGATTTTTTTCATCAGTTTTTGCATTTTTGAGTTAAGAAAGTACGAGAGGTGTAATGTAGAGTTACATTACCATGTTTGGCCACACTTTTGTAATTTCTAGATCGTGGCAATTCTATGCTTGTTTGAATTAAATTAAGGATTGAACCTTGTCGAAGTGAATCAAAAATAAAATTATGTATGGATATTACAATTCTGCGTTTTCAAAAACTTGTTTCGAAAGAATAATATTAAAGTCTTCTTCCAAAACTGTTTGCCAAATAAGATTAATAGTAATATTTTAGAACTAGTTTCTTAACCAGAAATAACGGCTAGTAAACTCTTAAAAACTCTATATAGAGGTAGAGTGACATCAAGTCCTGTTTGTACCTATGTTCAACCTACAGCCGAAAGATCTCAAGTGAAATACTTTGGACTTTGTTCCTTTCTAATTGTGTGCGTCATAACATGCGATGAAATTAAGCATTGAAGTGTACGTAGAACCGACGAAGCGAATTATTGTTATTTTGAAACGACATCGCAGAAGTGTGAGTAATAATAATTCTTAGCTAGAAACATGGCAATAATGGTGTAGGTCAACACCATCTGCCGCGTACTGATTTATGACATCTTGGGAAAAAACGCTCTCCAGCAGTCGGCTCGGTTCGTTTCTTGCCTTTCTCCAAATGACGAAAAAAGATTTTATATTTCAGCTTAACATAGCCACATTCGCATTAGTATTCCTACTACACTAGGTAGGTATCCAGTGGAGCACCTAGCATATAGCAAGTGTACAGTAAGTGTATTTTTATTTGTAAAGAATCTAATGTAGACCTAGGGAACTCGTTATAACCTGAACTAATTATACTCACTGCAGATTCTTCGAAGAGAATACACCAAAAGTCTTCTTTGTTTGGGCCAGTCTATACGGAATAAATGACCCTATGACATTTCTAGTACACTAACCCAACTCTAACCCCAGTTGGTCCGATAGAGTTTTTTGATTCTTTAAAAACAAGAGCAATTTTGTGTAAATTGCCCTTTTTCATGTTGACCGTAACTTTTTTACAAACCTGAGAAAGTAATTCAAACAATTTCCAAAAGTTAAGGCCAGTCTCCTAAGAACTTTTTTCTTGTAGTTACAAAGATGGAGCCTGCCCTTCTATAAATCCATCGCATATAAGTTCGGGGATGGAGATTAAATAGCGCATTTCTATAGACAGAACAGTGCGCTATGAAATTAGATTACAGAACTGATACAGATGAGCTAAGTTGCCATTGTTATGGAACTGAATGAAGGAGTTCTCGAGTGGAAACCACGATTGGGTACAAGTAGTGTCCGGGATATCGGTTAGTTGGTGCGATCGCAACTGTCTAAGCAAGCAATATTGCAATTTATGTCAAGGTATCTAGGCACACACAAGATAGATGACACATTGAATTGCAATGATCTGCCGGTCTTGCACGATAAACAATATTGTAAGTATTAGATATATTGTAAGTATCTAATACTTACAATATAATTATATTATGCCACTAGTCACTAGGGGATAAACTGGAGTAGGATCTCTACTATTTGCCGGCACATGATGAAACAAATACGAAACTTTAAAACACTAAAGCTCAGCTTCTGAATATAACCGTCCCTTATTAATTCGTTCCCGCATACTTCAAAGCGCTATATAAATATAGGTTTAGCAAAAAACGAGAATAATATTAAAATATCATATTTGTATAGCGCTTTTACCTACCTATAGCGTATATTTTCTCCTATTCAAAATTGAAACAATAGGTATTTTAGATTATGGACATGCTTTGAAACGCCCACACTTTGTGCGCAAAGTCTTTGGTGTTTTCAAAACTGTAGAATCAGAGATCCTCAAGAGGATATCAAAGAGTAGGTACCTAAGTCACACGTAACACAACCACACCAACCTACAGTCCACTGTCACCGATCCAATTAAATAAGGCTATCGAGTTTATGATATTATACACTTAAGGCTGGGTGTGCGTGGATTTTCGTGGAAGGCTACGGCACTAACAACTAAATTAAACGTCTGAAAAAAATATATAGCATACTTGGAGTATCTATTCAGAGACTGATGAAGACACGATTGGACAAACTCCACCCGATAGATTTTTTTGGCAAATAATTAAATACCATGACCAAATAAAAATTTCCAAGTCTTTTAAAATGAAAATTATGTCTAAACCGAAATAGTTGTTACCTAATACAAAATATATATCAAAATGTAGGGTATTATAATAAGAGAGTTGGAATTAAAAAAATATGATTTTGGTTGGCGTATTTTTATTTCGCGTATTATATTCATCCAAAATTAATAAAAATACAAATATGGAGTCACTGTCCGTGCTCTTCACTCCGCCGCTGCGGGACATCTTCTGTCTCCCCCTTGAGTTTGACATCTGGCACCTTAAGCAAAAGTCCAGAATGCAGTTTTATTTTCTTTAAAAGTCCACCTTTGCTCTACCTACTTTTTCGAACTGGTACTTTTTATTAATTAGGTAGGTAGGTACCTAGATCCCTATTTGTTAGGTACCTTATTTGAGTTATTCAAACTTAGTAGTATATTTACGTTCGTAGGTATCCTTGGGGTAAAAATTATGAGGTATGATAAATAAAACACTTATATTTATTCATCTGTTTTAATTACTTTATTGTGATTCATTAAAATTGTAACATTTATTATATAAGGAGTCTTGATATACGGGTTACACTACTATGTAATACATGTAAGTGAGAAACGTCTAATAGGTATATTTGTGCTTAAACCATGTTGATTGGTTTAAGTTAGAACAAATGTGTGACTATGATTAATTTATCAGTTAGATGATTATCTGTCAGACAATAAACTCGACATAAAATTACAATTAGGTATACCTATATTAAAATACATCTTATGTACTCGTAAATATAACATACCTACTTACTACTAATGAAACGATTATGTAAATCAGTCATTTTAAAAGAATAACGTATCTCAAATTAAAAAAAAAACCACTCCCGCATGTACCGAATATTGGTCAGCTGGAGTATACCTCACTATCATAATATTCCTAATAATAGCTTGTCTTGTGAATACAGTACAAGTTTATACTTTATATATTATATCTACCTACTGCATTCATAAGACAAGCTCTCTCCCCGTCACGTCAGTCTCTACAAATCGATCTTGTGACTACAATTTATTGTAAGTCGATAGCTTTTCCTTCTTTTCATTGATAAAATTTTTGATGATTGTGTAATTGTAAAGTCTCAATACCTCCAAGTATAATCTTTTGAGTAGGTATATAATATTTATCTAAATAAGTAAAGATAGTAGGCAGGTACAGCCCTTTATAAAATACTTTATAACAAAAGTTCGTGGGTAGTCGACTCAAACCATTTTTATTTAAGCACAATGTTTGTGTTGCCCTTAGGCATCCATATCAAGTTTTCCGTTAAGCTCATGTTACCTTCCTGTACAAATCATAATAATAAAGTGAATAGAAGGTAAACACGGACGATCTTCCCCGATCAATGTTAATATTTCTACTTATACGTAAGTATAAGTAGGTTTAGATAGATGATTATCTATCCACACTACAAAATACTTACTAAAAGTTTAATTACAACAGTTTATAATGCATTGGACAACTCTACATTTGCTTGATATGATACGACAAATTACTATTAGTGCCTTTGGCATTACTTTCTATATCTATTAATTATAACATTGTTCGCTAACGAGTGAAACATATTCCTACTAAATACAGACCTACAATAACCGACAAGTTTTAATAACAATATCTCAACCTATAACTTTAAATAGGCAAATACTAGTGTCTTGTAGTTGTGTAATCTGTAATGTAATTTATCTATGTAATCTTATATGTACTTAAATCTTGAATATCTGAAATTATATTTAGACACATAATGGGCAATCTAAAATTTACAGGAAAATAATAAGTTAATTATACACATAAGCTGTCGCAAAGATTGATGTATTTATGCATATTTTAAGAGAAACAGCAATTTTTTAACATACAAGATCATTTTAGTCTACCTAACCTATGATAAAAATATCATTTAATAATGTATCTATCACACAGCAAATTTACCATCAGTTGTTAATAATTAATGAATTATCCAGATCTAACACATTACACTTGCGAGCAAGTGCAACCTAAAATATTTTATTTATTGAAGCTGTCTTCTGAAAGAACGCATTATAACACATTAGAACGCACAATGCACTAAACCTCTCAACGCGGACTTTATCTGACTTTTATTCTGACTACTTTTATATAAAAAATATTTAAGTTGCACAATGTCGTATGTACTAGTTGGTAAAAAGTAAAGCATTTTTCGTATTCGTTCGTTTCGTACGGTCGAAGACAAAGTAAGGTGTACAGGAGAGTTTTTAAGGTTGAGATTTTCTCAAAAACTACTTGACCGATAGTAAAAATTATATCACTGTTACATAGTTAAAACTATGTAACTGTCAAATAATTATTAAAATCGGTCCAGTAGTTCTTGAGAAATTATCAACCATATTGGGGCCCCCTGTATACTTATCTCTGTCTTCGACTGTACCTACATATAGCAAAATATAAATATTAAATTCATTTTAAAATCGTGTCCGTTTATTTTGATACTTTGAAAATGTATTATTTTTAAACTTAGTTTTATAATTGACAAGATAATGAGAGATATTAATTTAACCACCCCAGATTACTTGCTCGCTAGTGTAATTGAATTACCTATCTAATAAAGTTAATTGTCCAAAAGATTCAGATTGGATCGTAGATTTTGGAATAGTCGACATTAACCTGATTATGTTAGTATTATTCAATAATAAAGTTACAAACTCAGATTGAACCTCTCAATTCAACTGTGAAAATATTTATGTTCAATAATATTATAGTCCACTGCAAAAGTAGCTGATAAAATGTGTCAGTTTTAAATATCTATCTATCAAACGTGTATAGTATGGTGAAAACGTTGATTTGCTGACTGAATATTCAACTAAATAAAGAAATTACTGGGGGGACACTTGTGTTATGTGATTGAGTGGGTATTTGCTTAGATAATAATATCTAGAGGCGTTTGTTTAGAATTCAGTTAATGATGGTAAACCTCACTCAACCTCAACGTGAGAATTTAATAAACGCGACATAGTACTAAGTGCTTAGCTACTTTTGTAGCTGACTGTACTTATGTAGTACCTACTTATATCATAATTATGTAGGTATGTAGATTCACAATATATATGGTTAAAATATGAGGAAGACAATTTATAGATTCAAAATAAGTCATACAGTTATTTCTGTAACGAATAACGTAAAGCATTACGATAATATTAGTAAACCCAAAAAACCAACCATAAGAAAAATATTGAATAGGGGTAGAACTGTATAATATTTTAACATTGATTCATAATAAATAGTAACAATTATAAACGTGACTGAACTTACATACATATAATTAATTATACCGATTTTCTCAAGAAAGTAATCTACGTAGTACTCGTAACTAGCCCCGTCATAAATATGTAGGTATATGAGTATATGGAGATCGTTTGCCGAAGTATATCATTTATGTCTCGTTGGCACCATGCGCTCGGATGACGGTTATTTGTATAAATTAATAACGGTCAACCTTTAGCTACCTATCTAACAGGTAAATTAAACGTACGTGAAGGTTGCTCGCCGCACACAACATATCCACGTCAGCCGAGTCGGCTGGGTTTGTTGACCAGCAATGAGCTGCCGAAATGTAGTTAAGTATAACAGTTCGACTTATTAAATAGGCATGTAATTATAATAAGACCCTGATAATATTTTCTATACGATAACGATTATATACGGGAATCCCAACAAATTTGGACGTACTAGAGAACAGTATTACTATCTATTCATTTAAATATAGGTGTATGCATATTATTAAATTATTATTTAACATGTATCAATCGTATTGGAAACAAATACATATATCTGCCTATACGAAGGGCAATTACTAAGCAAATGTCTAATAAGCAATATAATAATATAACATGTTCATTATTAGGCATAAGTATTAACATGTAAATAAAATATCTAACAGGCCGTTTTTTCCTTGAAATGTCGTCTATTTCTTAATTTTAGTGCCGGCAAAATAACCTAAGATTAGCCACACTGTATAATAGCATTGAAATAAAATTAGGCAGTTCTCACGTGACGTGGAGTCTCGTCGTCGTCCCGCAATGCTTACAGCTTACAGCTGATACAGGTCGGAGTCGGCGAGTTGCATGGAGTGGGTCGCGCGGCGGACGGTGCTCGTAGCCCTGCCCGCCTCCGCGCCCCGGGCCTCGGATCACACTTGCGTGAAGCTCCCGTGCATAGCGGTCTCCTCCTGATTGTTGGGGTTGGCTGGCATGTAGAACTGTTGGAAAAATACCATTTTCACTATATGGCTCATTTTACTTACCTTATATAATATATCTAAGTGTATACATAAGCATGCAAGAGAGAAGGCAATACACTACATACCTACATAAAATTTTGACGTGCTGAACATTAGATCCAGCGTGTGATAATAAATATATTACTTATATCGCTCATGCATCGACACAATGAATTTCGATCCATGAGGTACAATCATCCCGCTAGAACCCTTTTCCAATTATTAAAGTTATACACAGACGGTCTCGCGCTGCCATAACTCCAGCAGCGCCAGGCCATCTACCCAGTACAGCTAAGGTAGTGCAAGTGGCCTCACCCCGCCGGCGTAAGCTCCTCCGTTCCATGGCAGGCGGTCGTGTTCGCGTTGAGGCGTGCGCGCCGTAGGGGCGTTGCGTTCTGCGCGTGCGCCGGCGCCCAGGCGAGCCTTAGCGCTGAGCGCGGCGCGCA
Organism: Tachystola acroxantha; assembly: GCA_963506565.1. Taxonomy (NCBI): domain Eukaryota; kingdom Metazoa; phylum Arthropoda; class Insecta; order Lepidoptera; family Oecophoridae; genus Tachystola; species Tachystola acroxantha. Next base: position 11,703,739 of record OY735870.1, on the reverse strand, counting down.
GCGGCACGTTGGCTCGCGCCGCCTCCGCGCGCCCGTGATGACAGAACTCCACCAGTGCCACAGCCATCGCAAGCCCAAGGCCACCAATTAATACGTAAAAAAGTCCAGCGACTTGGTTTAAGGTCAACTCGGGTGGCCGCTCGGCAGTCTGTAATATTTTCATTGTGTTCACTTACAAATCTATTTAAATTTAACAGGCTAGTTATCTGTTGCACAAAATGCAGATATTGTATGATATAGGTATATATACAATTTCATAGCAATTTTAATAATCTGCATCAATTTTTCACTTACATGTTCGTCTTCGCAATCAACATTTGTAAACCATCTCTTTATAAGTTTTTGTAATTCTCCGTCATCTTTTAGCGACTGCAAAGCAAGGTTGATGCCATCCCTACAACAAAACTTTATAGTAAGTACTTAACTTATAATGCACGAAGAAACACCCGAAAAATGCTTTGTTGCTGTATCCTAAGACAAAGGACTAAAATCACCAAGTTGTACGATTCTAAAATGTAGTGCCATAATTCGCATCGCTAAATATTTTGGCTTCGCAAGGCAAATTTCGCGTAAGCAAAGTAATTATTTACACTATAAGTGAAAGAAAACCACTTACCGCAATAGCGATCCTTTTGGTAGAGCAATGGCGAAATCTTTTAATCCGGAGTTGGTTATAGTGACGAGCATCTCGCAGGGTGTATCAGAGCCGGCGCTGCCGGAAGTGTCCGATCGGTCCAGAAGGAATCCTAGCCAGCCTTGGTCTTCTCCATAATTACTGGAGGCAATACCTCCATCCTTTTGACGGATCGTATTATCCTAGAGATATGACAAAATAATAAAATAATCACCTCATATTGATGTCGTAGATATTTATAATATTTCATATTTTATATGATGAACAAGAAATGCATATTTTCTTGTCTGTAATTCTTGTCTTCAACAGAACTATCATTTTTAAATACTTAATATAATTGATATTAAAACATAGATAGGTATTAGTATTACCTCGGGACACGTAGTTATTTTACCGTACGGTTGACTGGTTTCAGGAATACGTGATAGCGTGAGATATGAGGCGAGATTGGCAGTATATGAAGATATCACGATCAATGCGAAGAACCACCAAACGGTGCCCACGATTCTCCCAGACAATGATCTGCAATTTTTATTATATTTGTCAGTTATGGAAAAATAAAATAGTTTACGGTTTAATACTAAATCAGGTGTCCGAATTTAGTAGATATATGAGATGTGCGTTTTGATTCCCACCGCCGAGTTTATTACTTTCTCCGATTGACTAATGTACCAATTAATGTTATCAAATATCTTTGACAAATAACAAGTCCTAAGTAATTTTAGAATTAGAGTCATTAAAATTATACTATTCAAACGAATAAATAAAAAAATCTGTTTGTATATTCTAAATCCTAAATAAAATATATTAAACAAAGATCGATATATCTTCGTATCGTCTATAAGATGAGTCTTTACTATACTATTTTTATACATAAAGAATATCCCATTAAGTTAGCTGTAAGTAAATATTGTTGTAATCCCTGAAAATACCCGCGAGGGCTGTCAAGGACCGTCCCCTAGCTGATTTCTAGGAGAATTTATCCGTTTGTTTATAATTAGATTATATTAGATGAACTAAGCTATGGGATATCATTTCATTACTTAGTTATCTTTCTATAAAACTTAAGGGCCTTACATGAGCTAACTAGCGCCGCCAATCTTAAAAAAATAATATCTTCCAATTTAATCATTTTTATTAAAAAAGCTATGCACACAATCTTTATTAGGATAATTACTATTTTTCAATATACAACACATGGCATAATTGCGACAAGCTAAGTAGTAGTTCACAAATATGCCAAAAACGGCAGTTTTTAGCAATTATGTGAACTACAACTTACCGAAATTGAATCACGTATAACGTTGCACGATAAGCATTTAAAAAATAGTATTTATCCTAATTAAGATTGTGTACGTAGCTTTTTTAATAAAATTAAATATTGGAAGATATTATTTTTTTAAGACTGGCGGCGCTAGTTGGCTCATGTTAGCCCCTTAAATAGATTCCGAGGTACCTACCTATTTCCCTACAGAAGTAGGTACCTACTTTAATTCAATATTAATTTAATGCGAATTAATTGATGCACCATACAACGTGAGTTTTAACGCCACATACTAAACTGGACGTTAATAAGCGTGTACGCTAAAATATAATTAATTGTACACATACGCGCTGACCCTGAATTCAAGTGCTGCGCTCTTTTAACTAGGATTTTTAATTCGGCTTCATACACATATTAAACAAATGTAATAATAATCTCTAGTATAGTATACCTATGCATGGTTTGACAAACCCTCGATAAAAGAAAAACAATACCTTCATTTATACTTATTTCCATTTGATGAAAATATTTATGACTACCTAAGTACTAAGTACGACCTTGTCATTTAAAATAATTTTTACCCAAACAAGTACTTACATACTTTTCGTATATTAAAATATAGAAAATTATATCTGTTTGGAATAGTTATACAATTCAAGTGAATACTACCTACTAATCCTGTCGATAATTGACATAATTACGTCATGATACGATATAGCCACGACTTAAAGGCACATTTTATCTGTATAACATCATTACATCACCCGCATACAGTTAAGTGTATTAGATGAGATTACCTTTGCACTAAATAAACTTTTATACAATCAAATATTAAAATATACACTGACCTCGGTGTAATCTCGCTACCCTGCTGCATAAAAGCACCCAGCGAAAACCACATAGAATTCCAGAAGCTGAATTCGTTGACGACCGTGGTCTGTAACATTGCGGACGATTTGAATAAAAATCCATTTAAGTAGGTACTAAAACGTTCTTTGAATAAGAATATTCATTATATTCGTATTTTTTATGTGAATACACTAGCAATCAAATAATTGTCTAGTCTTGCAATATCTGACTATTGACGAGTAGGTATCTAACAACATACCTATGTACTTAGGTACAATCTGAAAATCGATTCTGGTATTGTTTGAAAACTGCGAGAGATCAAGGCAATATTAGATAGCTTGTATACATTTAAAGCATCAAAATCTAAAAAATATCTTAAATAGATAATATTATTCCTCAACCAAGTAGGTAATTATAGTTTTTCTCGTTTAAGACAGAAAGTTTGCTTTGACCTAATAGTACCTACCTTGGTATTTGCTACATCCACATTTTCAGTAGACTGGGCATCGGTAAAAGATACCACTCGCCATTCATTTGGGGAAAATCGCGATACTATGTATAGTACCACGCTAACAGCAACGCCGCTTAACAAGATGCATAGCTGGAAAAAAATAATCAATTAAGCGCGAGCAATAAGACGTATTACACTCTCGAAACAGAGCTTGAAATTCGATACACATATTTTTTTAAACGGGCAAAAATCTGTACTTACAAGATTTTCTTGCGTTTGTCAAAATCAAAAATACGTATTGTTATTAAATAATGTATTGAGGTAATAGGAGCCATAAAAGCCATAACAATGTGGTCCAACCTATTTTGAATCCTAATAGAATCTGTGGTTAGTCCGCAAGGCATTTAGCGTCGAGTACATAATATAGATGAAGTACTATTTATGTGTGTAGGTATAATAAAGAAAAGTAGGTACCTAGTTGGATCTATATTTGTAGAGTAATAGAATACAAACTTACCCATATCTCCTTAGACAGTGGATGCAGAAAACCGAATACAGCTCCAATATTCCTGACGGCGTTTTTGTTACGTCTCACGTCAAAGGAGAAAAACGGTTTGGTGAAGTCTACAACCATTTCCCTATCTACAGTAATCAATAATGGTGCTATGGCCATATCCGCCTCCTAAAAAACATAACATATATTAATTATTGGATTACCGATCTCACATGGCAACCCTAAATACCTACATTTATTTATTTATACATATATTTATGGCATTACAGTACAAGACCAAAGCATCACAAACTTAATACATGTACATACTAATTGTACACAATGTACTCAATTATATAATTATTAAGTAGTTTACTAAAAACAGATAATTACATCATTTAAAAGCACTTGACACTCTGTCAGGCATTCACGACACACATTCGCCCATCCACTCGCAAACACATCACTCTGGTGCTGTTGTCAGGAGTGCATTGAGCAGCGTCAGTGCGCGGATCAGGGGCGAGTTCCTGTGCGCCACAATGCGCGCCGCTGGTACCGCCAGTAATGCGCGCCTACGAGGTCTGAGGCTGCTCCTGGGAACGTCCGGAACAGCCAGTCTCTCAAGTGGCGCCACCAGTTCGGGTACATAATACACTTGCCTAAAATCTAGGAGCCCATTGTGTGACGAAGGTCACAGTGCCGCAAAGCATATTAAGTAACTTATGAAATCCAGCAATGATAGGTACTGTAAAACCGGGAAATGGTTTCCTGTCTCTATCACACACACACACACTCTATCTATCTCAACACACACCCTCTCTCTCTCACACACACACACGCACACACTCTCTGTCTCTCTCTATCTCATACACACACCCTCTCTCTCTGTCTCTCTCTGTCTCTCTCTCACACACACACACACTAGGTTCGCCTATGTCAGTCATTTTGTTAAAAAAATAGACACTGGACCCGATTATTACCAGAATGCCTAAGATTTCTGAGTAAATTAAATAGTTAAAAAAAGTATATAATATTATCCATATTTGTTCGGAATTATCGTACAGTAAAATACCTATATTTATTTCTATAAAAAAAATCTCAACCATTAAGTACATAACACATAACTTATAGATGCGTGCGATAAGGAAACGACATTTGAGATTTATGCGGCGTAACTTGCTATGAAAAGGAAAACCATTTACAGGGGTTATAATAATAGGTACTTGTAGAAGCTCGTGATACTTATTATTATGTTTCTTACATTTTACGGAATAGCGAATATTATAAACATCGGCTAGGTAGCATAACACTAAGAAAGGATAAATTTATTGACATCCAGATTTTTTAATTTAGTTGTTACACTATACGTAAGACCTGGAAAAGGCATTGCATTAGGGAACTAACAACGTTAAGTTCTCCATTACAGTTTTATGTGACAACCCGATATAGGTATAGATAATATTCACAATAAATTAAGATTAGGTACACTTGAAGTACAATTTCAATTATTATAGCACAAAGCCCAAAGTGTTGCAATTAATACTAGCGTCTTCGTATTTAATTGCATGTTAATTATAATCACTGTTGGAAATTGGATTTGACGTGTTTTCAGCTGTATACTGTCAGTGGTTTACTCTCAAGGTAATCTAAGTTTAAAGACGATAAAGGTAATCCTGATGCATTTCTATGCCAAAACGCCTTCAAAAATAACTAGAGTATGGTAGAACTAAGATATATTAATAGGTACCTACATCTATATCCAGAATAATTTCAATTTCTAAAGCTGTCAGAAAGCCTCTCTTTACAAGTAATTCGAGCGCAAATGAAAGAAAACTACTTTATATTTTGATTTAAGTACAGGTTCACTAGATGCTTAAAAGAGCTTTTCATCTCCAAAGAAATCATTTTGAATATGGAAAAATTTATTACGGTGGGCGATAGTTACAAATTATGTCAACAAATTCACTTCGACATTCTTTGCATTGCAAGGACTACATTATGCTTATTAAGTATTATTTCTAATAAATAATATTGAATACAATATACTTCAGTCAGCCAGAGACTGATGTGATGAAAACTACGGGAATGGAAAATTTTATATGATATCCCTGTTGGATTGGGTCATTGTTGTTATTACATGAAGCCTTATAAAGATTTTAATTATTTTTATGGAACGGCTTTCACTTTTATTTTTCCCGGGTAAATATAGCTTTCAGAATACCTTCCCGAGATGGATGGGTGGGTACCTAGTTAAACTTAATAGTGGTACGTACGTACCTTTCTCAAAAGTTCGCCGATCATTCCGTCCCATCCTCCAACTATTCTCGGATCCTCGCTTCCGTATTTACCGTCTTTGACTGGCCTCATCTCGTCTGTCAAATACAAAAGTTTCTTTTTAATCAATTTCCATTCAGTATATTCCGTAAAAAGTTACTTTATATCGAACCTGGTACATTAAATTTAATTACGGTCCCATACGGACTGTATTACCGATTAATTGGTGACAAAAATAAACTATTATAACAACCATGAATACCTTACGCCAGAACCAGATCAGTATTGTATAATTAAGAAGTTAGAGCTTGGAGTTTTCTAACAACGTGTGTTCCGATACGATACGACAACATTTATGCAACGGCCCTCTCCATAAAGTTTCAAATAAATCATGCTAGGTTTATTTATTTCTAATTACGTTATTAGGTATCTATAAATAGTTGTAAACTTTATTAATAACTTTATGTGCTTGTCACACGTAAATGTATATAGAGGGCATGCCAGACAAATCCTGGCCTCCTGACCACATTCTGGTTATTAGGTATTTAATTTTGCTATGTCAGACAATGTATCTGACAAGAGCCTTTTTTTTTTAAATGTTATAATCATTTGCGACGACTTAAAACTAATTGAAAGTTTTACTATCCCAATCACTTTTCTGCCCGTCGATATTTCATGAACATTATAACAACCCTGAATTTTGTATATCCGCATGGACAGTTTTGTACTGCGAGCTAACTGACACTTTACTAATTGGTGCTTCCATGATAACGAACTCAATATGTAGCAATTCTATCATTACGGCCTTGTGGTGTACCAAATACAAAACTCAGTTTCCCAGTACCTAACCTAATCTATGGAACTTACATTTGATTTCCAACTTATCGGATAACATTTTGGCGAGGTCCACACAGAATCCCTTGAACGGGTCGTTAGTCGTGGATTCCGGTTTGTCAGGGCTGCGGTGCATTACATAGGGTGGCTCTATTATGGTCGACACTATGTATGTCTTATTTCTGTCGTAAAGCCCTGGCACATTTAAGGGTTTCAGTTTTGGAACCACCAGGACAAGGCCTTTGTCGTCGTACCAAGTTGCGACCTGTTAGAATACACTTTAGGTAAATAATAAGTACTAAGTATATAAGCAATTACTCTAAATAAGTATATATCTATTGATTATGCAAGAAACAAACATTTTCATTTAAACCCAAAATAAATGATAATCATTAGTACCTACCTATAGCTTCCGCAGTGGATACTACAAATATTAGATAAAACCATATTTTGTAATCCAAGAATATTTACCTTAACCATTTCTCTTTTTACAGTCATCTCCATGACTTGCAACGAGAAATTGCGTCGATGGCCTTGTTCATTGAATCTGATGGTGCCCGTCAGCCCCACTATGTCCGTCTGAAGCAAGCAACACATTCCACTCTTGTCTATCAACTTTATGCAGTATAAAATACACATTTTCCATCCAAAAAAAAGTTTCTCACAGAATTATCATGAAAACTGATAGTTATTATATTAATATACCTAAATATATTTATGTATATTATTATGGTAGCACTTCACTTGGCTATTCGTATTCGCTATTGGATGTTTGTCGTATTTGTCAAATATTTGACGTACGGTCAAAGTTAGAATACCTATATATTTTCTTTGCGTACGGTGGAATATAGATAAAGGTGTACAGGAGAGTTTTTAAGGTTGAGATTTTCTCAAAAACTACTTGACCTATTGCAAAAATTCTTTCACTGTTCGATAGATAAAAGTTAAAACTATGTAACTGTAAAATAATTATTAAATTCGGTCGGTTCGGTTTTTGAGAAAATCTCAACCTTATTGAGGCACCCTGTATACTTATCTCTGTCTTCGAATAAGACGAATATTTTGTCAAGAATACCAACCACACACACATGGTGATTATCACAAATACGCAAATACGAATAGCCAAGGGAATTGCCACCATTATATGAATATATATTATTTAATCATAGGGTAATAAACTTTTCGTGGTATTTTACGCTTCGAGAATGTATTAGATAGGTATCTTATTGTGTTTATTTTATGATTAATCATACTAATTAAAAACGAAGTTTCCTTATAAACGGCTAATTTGAAATTTAGCTTTAAGAAATTACAGAACCTAGACACTTATGTAAAATTTACACGAAAAATTGAAATTTTCATAATATCAAAGATCTGTAGCTTCCTCTATACATAACAACTAATTATATTTCTGCTTGTCAGAGAGTGATAGGTGAACTAACTTTCTCATGTACAGCGAAATTAAAATGTCTTTAACCTTTTTATTCGCATAGCGATAACTTCCTTTGAACAAAAGTGGAAATTCCCGTATTTTTACCAAAAGCAGAAAGGGTTCTCATATATCCCGTGCATGAATCGGGGCAGTTAGCAAGTGTGGGGTTAATTAGGCGTCACCCAGCGAAACCTAATTAATCGTCAAAACCTCGAAACCGGGCACAGCTACCCTCGGCACCGGGGCGCGGAGGCGGCGGCTGCGGACACAAACGGCGGGCGCATAATTATTACCTTACTATACTATATATATATTACTCATCTGTATTTAAAAAGAGAGCAGAATTAGAAAGACATTAGAAGACTAAGCTAATGTCTCATACAAATCAATCAGTGGATTGGTACGAAATGTATGAAAAGTCAACAGAAGTTCTTCAGTTAAGCTCACGTCACACACAAAGCGGGGCTGGGAGCGTTCCGGTCCAGAATTTGTTGTAATGTATGAAATCGTATGGAGGGTGCCACACAGAAAGCGTGGCGGGAGCGTTCCGGCCCGGGGTAGGAGCGGGCCGGCCGCTACGACAAACAGCGGGCGGGAAGCGGCACGGGTGCGGCGCGGTCCGGGGCGGGAAGCGGCCGCGGGCTCTGTATTCTATGGAAGTGTATGCAGGCCGCCACACAGAGTGGGCGCGGCGCAATCCGGTCCGGGGGGCGTATATGGCTTCCCGTATTCTGTACGTCCCCCGAGGAGAGACGAGTTCGGTACGCTTTTCTAAGAGCCTAAACACCTGAAAACCCGTATGCAGTACGTCCCCGCGCGGCGACGAATGTGATACGCTTTTCCAGCCGCTGCTAATGATAAAGTTAACAGAAACCCGTATTCAATAGGTCTACAGAACAATGATAGTATGGAAAGAAAACGTCTATCGTATACGAGGAGACTTGTAGTATTTATTGGAGTTAAAAATTCTTCATTCTTCATAGTCGCTATCAGACAGCGACATAGTTATTTGTCACAGGTTGACTAGGAAAACGAAACGCGGCCGCACGCATGGGTGTCACACTGGCCGCGCCCGGTCTGGGTGACGCGCCCCGGACCGCCGCCGTTTCCCGCAAAACCGCCGCCGGGACGCTTTTCCGCCTCTATGTGACATTAGCTTTACCGATACTGAACACCCGCCCTTCCGCTTTCCGTTCCTAAAATTCATATACAGGCTGTATATTATGTATTTTACTCAACTGTGTTTAAAAAGAAAGTATAGAACTCGAAAATCCTTAGAAGATTTATAGGCCGCTGGCAAATTAGACTTCAAAATACTTATGAGAAATACTTTAATTTCGAATTCTATTTTCTGATAATGACCACGATCGATAAATCGAGTGCCGGTTGCAAAAATTTAGTTGCATCGTCGAAGTGACATAGCACGCATTGTGTGACAAGGGGTATGTGAGGTTTAACTCGCGTAATCATGACCCTAACTGCGCACACTACACACATGCGCAGTGGGCAACCGAAATGGGGCGCCACGCATCTTTACCTCGACATACTTCTTTCAGTAAGTGTTACACGTCACAGAACGGTAAAGAAATAAAACAGCACTTTCACTGGCTGCGCCGCACCCGCGCCCGCCTGCACGGCTGCCGTATAGAGCCGGCTGCAACTCGAGCCGTCCTTTTACAATTTTATTTATGTTTTCACAAAGACAGAGGACACTTACCGTATAAACGAAACGTCATTTCGCTCGACTTTTTCTCTTTACTCGTTTCTACTTAGAATTTTTTAAACCAAAAAAGTCAACCGTTATAATAATAGCGTCGGAACTCTGCCATTGATAGCTACACTCTCAAATTAAAAGTATTTTGAGTATTTTTATTTAACTGTGGATATTCGTACCTAAGTACTTATAGTGTGTGTATAGGTATAGTTAGGTTCCATGAATCTATAAAAAATGTCTTGACAAGAGGGAAACAGAAGTAACTTTCTGTGGTGGATATAGCAATATTTTTCTTTTCATTAGCAAGGTATACTTACAGGACAACTTCATGTCAAGTAAAGTCAGTTCAGTCAGTCAGTTAGTAATTCTATATAAGTATTACCATTAAATTGATGTCGAGTCTACATAATCTAAGATTACGATTTCAACTCTTACGACGAAGATAATAAAAACGGTCCAAAGTCCAAAATGTTACACTTCATGTGCTTTCGATTGTACAATTGTAGATTTAGCGCAATTACGCCGCTATTTTGGGTCAACTTACTGCGGGCTGCGGGCTCTACATACAACGTACCTACTGAGTTAGATAAAGGATGGCTCACTCTGTCTTCCATTTTAAATTGTGCCAATGAGATCGAAACAAAATAGAAGCTAGACTATCTACTTAAGGGTCTTCCATGAGCCAACTAGTGACGCCAATCTTGAAAAAATAATATCTTCCAATTTAATCAATTTTATTTAAAAAAGCGATTTACAAAATGTTTATTAGGATGAATACTATTTTTCAATATACAATACATGGCATAATTGCGACAAGCTAAGTAGTTCACAAATGTGCCAAAAACGGCCGTTTTGCGCAATTATGCGAACTACAACTTACCGAAATTGAATCACGTTACAAATAAGCATTTAAAAAATAGTATTTATCGTAATAAACATTTTGTAAATAGTTTTTTTAATAAAATTTATTATATTGGAAGATATTTTTTTTTAAGATTGGCGGCGCTAGTTTGCTCATGGAAGGCTCTTAATTAGTAGCGCTGATAACTTTTCATACAAATTTTCGAGTGACGTCATCAAACGCACACGCCCGCGCCGCCCCGCCGCCCGCCGTTTAAACCAGGAGGCAACGTTAACCAGCTAAATCTTCGTACAATAAATAATTCAGGCTATAAACATTGGACATCCCGTCAATTTTTTATATTACCTATGCATACAAGTACCTAAATACGAGTAAGTTGACTATGTACACCTATTAGTAACAATATCTATCGCTGTTTTTTTGTTTACATGCCTTTTGTAGCTATTATGAAATTATAGGTAGACACGAGTGTCATCGTATGAAATAATCGTGTTCGCAGTAATATAAATATTTCATATTCTATCAACCATTACTTATAACTTCAACCTGTATCAACATAATGCATGAATATTGAAGTATTCGCTCGCAATGGTAATTGAATGTATGAATTGGCATCAATCATTCGCATGGGCAGGGCTATGGGGAATTTAAAACGACTCAAGAGAATAGGAAATTGTTGCAGTGGAAAAATTACGGCCGATATTTTAATATCTGTGTGGAGTGTTTTCCATGAGATCAGATATTAAAGCGAGTATAATCACTGATGGGTCCGATTATATTTCAGTCTGGAATCAGTAATAACTGATATTGTAATAAGTGATATTGTTCATAAAAATATAGGCAATCAGTTTGTCAATCAACTCATTACTCTGACCAACTAAGAGAAGTATGGTGCGGGTCATCCACCGTAAATTCATATCTCATCGAGTACTTTAATAAAAGTATTCTGTGGCGATAGAGTAAGTAATATAAACATGAGTAAATGTAGCCTGTGCTGACTTACAGCCATGGAAAAAAGTAGGGTAATCGGTGAGGATAATGAACTCATGTTGAAATGAAAGAACTTTCTAGTGAAACTCTGAAACTCAAACTCTTTGCGTCCAAGACGAAGGTATATAATGTTAATATTTATCATGATACGGATCATGATCCGATGGGCACAGAATTATCAGTCAAAGCCCGTGTTTTTCACTATCAGGTGAATCCATCCCAAACGGTGGATTCAGCATCTCAAAAAATTATTATATGGCCTTCGTATATATACTCGTAGGTATTCGTGTGAAAACGTGGATTTGGGATGATATTCTGAATGCACCCAATACAAGATAAATATTGATGTGTACAATTCGCAATACGATCACCGCAGCGCGTGAATATATAAAGTGTTAGGGCCACCGTACAACACAACGGCGCCGTCCGCCGTCCTCCGGCGCGGTCCGCCATCAGGTGAATGATAAGAGAGGAGAGGTAATGATAAGAATGATAATAATTGGTGTAGGTTTCATTATATTTATATATTTTTTTTACTCGATGAGACATGAAATTGCGGTGAATGTCGGACTAGGGCCTATATTGTCTTAGATGTACATATCTGACTGTTCGCTGGACGACTGTGATGCCAAACGTGTAAACGGAATGTACGGTGCCGTATAGTAACGAAACAGAATGAAATGATGAATGTGTAACCGTACATAGAGGACGTTTGGCGTGGCGAAGTTAAGTTGTTATTTAATACACACTTGTGATCGATATTCATTACAGATCGTTCAAATCCGATTGCCATTTTAAACCGGCTATTTTGCTTGACAAGCCATCGATTCCAATATTGAGCATTGATAGATCCGACTCACTATGCTGCAATGTCAATGAAATTCGGGACCTTAATACGCCGTAATTCCCATTTTAACTTGTTAATATTTTTACAGTGTACCTAAATTATTTAAAAGTACTGTAATATAATAATGGCAATGAAATTCGGGACCAAAATACACCGTAATTCCCATTTTATCTTGTTAATATTTTTACATTGTACCTAAATTAAAAAAAAAATACTGTAATATAGCACACTACCTAATACTCGTAGTAACTATATCAATTGATCTTTATTTTGTAGACCTAGCAGCATTGTCCAGTCATCGATATTCATAATATTCATTGCACCAAAATAATTCGATCGTCTGGATGCATAACGACCCTTAGACTAATTAAATAATAAATTATTCGCGTTGTGCGTAATTTAAATGTAAAAAATACCTTTTTGATCATCCTGGATATCTTGTCACCATGTTCGTAAGGTGTGATTTGGTCTTTGGGATTACAGTCGATGATTTTGGTAGTGTTCACGGTTGTCATACGGCGCATCATTACTCGTAATAATTCTGGCCTTTTCCTTACCAGGCGTGAAATAGCATCGTGTAGGACTTGCACCGCATCGTACATGAGAGCAGACCTAGCCTGGACAAACGAATAGCAAAATTGAACTAACAATCAAATAGGACACCGTTACTATAGTCTGAAATACATGAGTGAATTAAGTCTACTAATGTAGTGTACTTACTGCACCCGGGTGAATTACCCCAGGTGAATTAAAGTATCCCCTCAATTTTCTATGAAGGTAAACAAACCACTAACCGCACTTACTTATTTACTAATGATCACGATCCATTGCTTTAGCCAACTTTGGCCCGTACGACTCAAATAAAAAAGTGAAACAAAGTGAAACGGTCGAAATCAAACATGAGTTATTAGTCAAATATTTTTTTGGTGAACTTTCCAACGCCATAGTTTACATCCATGGAAAATTGCATTGGGACAAACTATACACAACCACTAAAATCAGTGTCAGTGAGCACTGCTATGTATTTTCTTATCAAGGTGACTGTGTTCTCCCCATGAAGCAAGGAGCTCGAGGATAGAGTTAGCCATATGTAATCGCAGACACTGCTCTTGTATGATAATTTGCGGCGAAATTTTTTCCTTCATAGTTCTCCCTCTTCGAATGTATGGGATGCCATGTCGTGAATGTGCGCATACATTCACGACATGGCATCCCATACATTCGAAGAGGGAGAACTATGAAGGAAAAAATTTCGCCGCAAATTATCATACAAGAGTGTGCACACCTTCATGGTCGCCCGTAGACGTGATCACTCTTTCACAGTGACCCGAGGCACGAAGGTTACAAATCATTTACAAATCCTACCAATATACCTACCTTTCGGCACCACACAAATGTGTATACCACATACATATTTATCACCTGAATGAATGAAATACAAAAGCGCAATTTTTCGTAATTAGTTGTATTGACCAGCTTCAACTGCAGACATTGAACGTAAAGGAACTACACCCATGTATGTACTTACTTCAATTATATGTGTAATACTACTTATTAATACTCACCGAAATAGGACCTCGCTTCCAAATGTCGAAAAAATCACGAACTACTTTTCTTGAAAGATCTAGTACTCTAAATCCAGTTATGTTAATGGCTCCGAATTCGGTGACCTCCTTCTCCCAGCGATCGTCCATCACCTGGGTCAACACATACGGACGTTTTCATCTAGGTATGTACGATTGACTATGCCGAACTCTGAGTAGGTTTGTAGAAATACTAATAATTGGAATTTAAGTCAAAATTAAAGTTTATAACGTAGGTAATATTACATAGTGAGGAATCTCATAATTGGATATTATTACATCGCTACTCTATGGCGGGCGCCGAGGAACTTAACTCTACATCGGGTGCCATTTGTAATAAACTAATAATACGAGTCACTACTGTCTCTGTTTCGTATGTAATTTGATAATATACCTACCTATGTGTTAAACATGACGTTTATATCATCGTTGTAATTTATTTGTTTTTAATTGGCCTTATTAAACTTTTTGGAAATGTATCCTGAATCCGATCGGAAATTCCCGATAAGAGTGAGAAAACAACAACCATTCCACAATTAGGTACCTACCTAGAATGGTTTGTTCCTGGATTTAAAATTAAATCATTGAAAACAACTAAGCATTATTAGTTGGCACTAATTGGTAGTATTATTTTAAAATTAAATCCTTTACATAAGTGAACTGTAAAACAAAGTAAGTTGTTCGTGCTTTTGAAACTATTTCTTAACTTCCCGACTACTATTTTGAAGATGCACCATTATCTTTCTAACAAAGCATCCAGGGGATTACTCACCAGTCCGCTTAAGAAATAATGGTAGTTCCTTCGCCCAAGTTGAACTTGACGTACGTGTAGAATTAGCGCTTCTTTAGCTAGTTTTGTTGTGGAGTCGAGTACGACATATTTGGTACTCCAACGGTCTAGTTGCTCTATGGCGACGAGGAACTTAACCACATCAGCGGCATTGGAGACTCTCTTCACGTTTGAGATGCGGAACGTTGCTTGACCGGGTTGCAGGCTTTGATATAACTGTTGCAGCCGGAGTAAACCTGTAAGTGTTGCATAGGATCAGAATAGATCTTATATATACGTATTATAGAGGATGACTAATTGATATGAGACAACCCCTTTTGAGATGTTGCCGGGAATTCAGCACCGGATACCAGTTGATAAAATGTATAGGCATCCGGGTAAAGTATACGTATAGTATACGTACTATGGAGCCATCACAGTATTTTACATTTTCCTTACATTATTAACCCGACCGACTGTCATTACATATGAAACATAAAATATATACTAAAAATATATTAGAGTTTCATACACTACAACCACTACACGATTTATGTTTTAAATGGTTTCAGCCTTGAAGAGCTTTAAAAACTTCATCCTTAGTGATTTTTAAACATATGCGTTTCATTATTAAAAAAACTCTCGAATAATGCTATTATGCATTACCTATTTATTAAGTCGATATCGATAGGTAGTGTTTCTGTCATAATTTGATCGGATTAAGAAATCATCAATTCGAATTCCTAAAGTAATGTTATGTACGAGCCGTACATATCCGACTGTAGGAATAACGAGTAAGTACAATATCGTTCGAAATGATCACTTCCTTCGGCTGTAATAATATTGGAAAGCAATATATATCGATTGCCTTGTTGTTACTCTGTGAACACCTATGGGGTTGTACTGTAATATATGGTTGCAATTATAATAGATGCCTAATGAGTTAATTGCTAATAATTAGATGGTGTATTAAGTGTATCTACCTACCCTAATCTGTAATACACGTTGTTGAATGCATTATTAATCACAGGAGAGTAGGACAAGCGACCTACTATATATTGTTATCATTGCAACGTTGAAATCAAGGTCATCCCCACAATATTTTTTCGCTTAGAGAAATATAACTTTAGATTGTGAATATTATTCGCCTTCACTTGACTATTAAGGTAGAATGCAGATGTGAAACTGAAATCACTGGAAATCTTTTCGACAAGACTCTCTACCTCTACTCGTTATAGGAATTACATTAAGACTAAAATCTAATAAATTACCTAATGAGGTCGATTGTATGTCTGCTGTGATTAATAATGCATTCAACAACGTGTATAGACTAGGGTAGGTAGATGTATCTAAGTGTAAGTGTACTTAATACACCATCAAATCATTTGCAATTAACTCAATAATGTATTTTACTAATTATTAAATATAATTTTATTCGCCAATGTAATGTAATTGGATATTTAAACTCCCACTCCGGAGGGAAATAATCCGGCGTGGACAATATAACGTTGAAATCAAGGTTGTAAGGATGATTGCGCTTACAGAGTAGCACCTCTGGCTATAAAGCAGGCAACAGTAACTATTGGCCACATTGTGTTACTTTGTGCACCGCACGTTTGGGTATTCGCCATCTGATTAATATTTGAAACATATGCAACGACGTAATTTATGTGTTAGATCAAATAGATCCTCGGTCCGTGGGGACCTGGCGCCTGGTCCCTTTTCAAAGAAATATCCAAACGAGTAGTAGACGCCACTCAACTGGTGACCTAGCAGCTACCTCGCTCAACGGATTATCATTGCGATCCAGCGAGGTAACGCCTGCCAGTGTCTTGGTACCTATCTCTCGGTCAAAATTTTATTCATAATTTAATTTAGGTTTTTTTTATTATGAATGTTTATTTTTAATAAGTATTTTATATTATACCCTTTTGAAATAAATTAATCTAATAAGATTAATTAGGTAATAACCAATAACTGTTATACAACGTTAAATTTTAGTGGTTGTTTTCCCGCAGCGAGACGATTTAGTCTCTGTAGTACTATCGATTTAAAAATATATATTTTTTTCTAAATTAACAAATGACGTGAAATCACGGGAAAACAACCACTAAAATTTGACGTTGTATAAATTGTTCCGACTGTAGCATCAATAAAAGGGACGAGTTCGCATTGTGTTCATGACTAAAGTCTCAATACTTGGTTTTATTACCTCTACTAAAAATAGTCTTATAAGTAATTTCCTTAAAAATAATAAGTACCTAATTGGAGTTAAAACCCTGATTAAAAGATTTTTTGAGAAATTGGATTGTGGGTATGGATGATGTTTTTTTTAAATATTCAATTTAGCCATTAGAAACAATAACAATTAGAATATCGTGGCATAAAATAAAGGTTTGATGAACATGTCACTAAAAGACGAATGCCATTCATCACAGGAGGTTTCATTATGCAGCTACCGATGTGGCGCTTTTGTCATAATTTAAGGGTAATATCCGAGAAAAGATTGAAGGCGTGACGAAGACGAGGCGAGAAGAGGGTTGACGTGTGGGTAATGAAGGCGTTATCGTCGGATTTGTCGAGCCGCGGCCATCTCACGGCCCACCCAGCCCCAGCGGTCTCGCGGAGCCCTGTTCTCATTGCAATTTCATACAGCGTCATACATACTGCTACCTTTTTATTTTCCACACACTTTGAGATTACAAATTCAATTTTGCTCCGTCGCTTTACGTTTTATAATTATGATTTACTTCATGTTCAGTTATCTAGGTGTATAAAGCAATTGATTTTGTTATTAGTACCTACCGAGCTATCTAATGCTACAACGGACCGAATAAAAGTTGGGTAGTACAGCAAAGACGTGTTGAAAAACTTTCAGAATGCATTGTAACTGTAACAAACAACCTGAAATTCTACATCCACATCTGTGAAGTGCCTATTGACATCTCTTTCAATTCCATAGTAAAGAGAGAGAGATGATCCGCGTTGTTTGGAGCAAGCCTAGGGAGAATGTACTTTCTGTAAGATAAGACAAGACGCTGGGTCCACTAAGAGACTAGGTAAAGTCTTTAGATGTTCGTAGTTGGACATCTTAGAGGACTTTGGCGGTACGCGATCCCGTACTGAGCAACTAACTTTCCAAACGCCTTTTTGCAACATCTGCCAAATTCGAATAGAAAAGTTTTTCTTTATCTTTAAAAGTCCAGCTGGCTAACGATTCTGAAGCTTATCTTTTCTCGAGACTAGCGTGAAGTTGAAACTCTTGGGAAATTATCTGACGAGTGGTTTTTTATTGTCTCCTTTTCCTGTACGATTTCTAACTAATAGTCTCTGTGATCATATTGCATTTCAAACTAGGTACTGGTTGGAACAAAGTAAATATTAAATCAAACACTGAATAAAATTAAGAGAGTTCGGAAAAACCTATCTAGGTACGACATCATTTATAGTGATTTCGTATGCAATAGGGGGGCGCCCATTACTTCATATTCCCGCTATCCCCTATATCTATAAAAACGTCGATTTTTAAATAGCGGAAGTCCTAAGTTATAGCATAGAAAAATGAAGGTAAGTACTTTAACGTTGGGAACTGTTCTACTACAGGTGACCTTTCTACGGCGAAGTGTCACACTCCTAAAAATAAGCTAAAGGAAAAGATAAGAAAGAAAATTAGTTGGTTGAAAGTATAATTTATAAAGAGGGAAACCTTTATTATTTCCTACACGTACAGTCGAACCCAAAATCATCCAACCAGCACAATGTCCTCGAATTACTTTATTTTCTTTCATGTTATCACGATTGATAAAAGAAGCAAATTGTTTTGACTTGTTATCCTAATTTTAGATATAAAAAAACGTAAGCACGAAAGCCCTTCCTTTTTGCGAAGAAAATTATCCACTGCAAAGACTGCAGGGATGCCGGTGCCGAGTCCGGCGGAATTCCGGCGTTGTCGCTCGTTGGACGTGATTCCTCCCTAGACATGATTACGTCTTTTCTTATATTGTGTGAGATGAATGGGGCATTCGCCGTTCGCCTAGAAGTCAATTGCTTACGGTTCGTGACTTAGAGAATAGAGTAGGTAGCTAGTCGGTACTATACTAACTGTTCAGACCACTATTATAGTCTTCGAAAATAATTTCATAGATTTAGGTTGCTATGTTAATGAACGAATCAAAACTTCAAACTATTCAGAAGATAATATAATAAAAGGGGAAATTTAAGTTTAAGTGGAAAGTGAGGATACCTTGTGACTCTCTGATGAAGTTTATCGAAATAACTTTGACTATTACTTTAGGAACGCTTTGTAGCTTCTAAATTGTGCCTTTGTCAATTAATCATTATACGAAATATACGCATTGAAGTAAATACAAACGAAACCACTAATAGAACTTCAGATACTTATGAATAATTTTACTCGAGTACCAAATGAATAGTCATTCTAATGTCGTATAACAACTTTGTATACTGTAAGCAAAAATAATTAATATTTAATTGCTGAATCCATAAATTATTCCTTATCTTCAAATGTCCGAGCTATGGTCAAACCAAATTCAAGCAGACGGAAGTAGGTATTTCAACCCTCAGTTGCAATCTTAAACTTACCTACCATATTGCTATTAAAGTAACTTAAATGTAACTTGATGTGCTGTGCTGGCATGCAGAATGTAAGTATCATGATTGGATAAGAAACTGTTTCAAATAATACGAGTGGGAAAATAAATAAGTTATACCTAACTAAGTTGGGTCGTTTTAATGTAAAAGCAATAAAATTCATTATGGTTTCAGCAAGGATTCGCCCAGTACGCGGTCAGGAGCGGAAAATCCGGGGATTTTATACATTAAACTCGCTGTATAAATTGGAAGTCGATAAAACCATTTCTATATAGAATCCAAACGGAACCGGTAGCCGCTGTAAAATAGTGACGCATGAAATTTTATTCAGGAAAATATTATTCTAAAATGATGGAACTAAATTCAGAATGAACGAAATACCAATGAAATCGTATAGTACAGGTAGGTTACTTAAAGATATTAAGAAGTGGGTAGGTAGGTAATTTAGAAATCCTTCAGTGTTTTGAAGTGGATCGTAATGGATTTGGAGGTATCATCATTAGTCTAATTTTATACCCCCCCTTACATCGAGGTAGCTCGGGCCATTATTGACCACGCGGGCCCAGTACGGATTGGTGGATTACACATGCTTTGATTACAGAATTTTTTTAAAGTATGCGGGCATGCCTCACAACGTTTTCCAAGCATTCGGTAAATGTACCTGTAGGTACACACCCACCCTCACACCCTCGCACGCACCCTCACACACACACGCACACAAATTGTCACCTAGTGAGCTAAAATTGTCGACCGAGTTCTTTTTGTTTATGTATTGATAGGTAATACAAATTAGAACTACCGCGACACAGGTATAACCTAGTGCGGAGTTCATTAGTTAAAATATACTGTAAATGTAAATTTCTAGTAAATAAATTATTTTGTATTTGTAGGTAAGTTTGACTTCGAAAACATTTACAAAACATTAACAAACCATTTAGATACCTAGAGGTAATCAAAATGATCAAAAAATATAGTTTCCGCAAAATCAATCAATGACAAAATTTTGCGGTTTAAAGTGGTTATTGACAGAAATATGTTTTGTTCTTAATTTACAATAATTGCGATCGTTTTTTGACAGATACCAATTTTCCAACAACCTTTAACTGAACGTGAAGGTAAAGTAAAAGTTTCACATATTGCGGCCCACGAGCTCCTGTGCAATGTGATTACAAAGGCATTTACTTGGCTGAGTCGAGACGCTCTAGCTTGTTTTATTCAGGGACTCGGTAAATCCTTCTTATTCTGTAGCGACAATACTCGGGGATCACGTCTCTATTGTTGCCGGCATCGCGATAGACGATTAGGTGTTTCAATAACACACCACGTTGGGGCTCACATAATCTATCGTTGCATTGTCATAGTTCTCATTTTATAACTATATAATAGATACTATTATATACCTACCCAGATAACTTAAGTAAACATTTATAAACAGTCAATCTACCTTGTCGTTTTGCGCTCTAGTTTAATGATTGACCAAACCACTTTCAATGTTGAAGTTTTATACGAGGATTGAATAGAACGTCCGTTGAAAATATTGAAAGGATATTTTTATCCGATTTAATGGTTTAAAAATCTTCCAAGTTATTGAGCATTCATAATCCTCTCATTGCTGATCTTTATATCCAGATGGATGGATTGAAGATTTTAGAAGATTGAATGATTAAAAACATATTAGATTAAAAAGTAAAACTGACACCTTTAGATAAACTAGATTTTACATTCGTAAGCAAAGCAGGCAATATCAGATAGGAAATCATATTTTCTGAGTAGCTAGCAGATATCGTTTACCTTTGTAGGTACCTCTAGCTGTAGTGTATACTCGTAGATTAGATACACTCGGAATTACAATAATGAAGTAATGGTAACACTTGAAGAATTGCAAACTCCTAAGTTACACTTGATATGCTTTTCACTGTACTGTACCTAAGTACTGCCATAAAACAGGTTTATATTGTTTGGTAGGTACTACATTCATTGCTTAGTGCCCAAGCTCTATTAATGTGAAGGATAAAATCGTTCGAGGTTTGCTGTTTCTGACTGTGAAATGTTCGGTTTTCCGTTCAAGAATATAGGGCGAAGTGGGTATTACGAGTATTTCTATTGTGTGAAAAAGAGAAGTAAAAGGCATGTTTATAAATAACCAAGAACGTATTGAACCTTGACATTTAGAAAAAGAAGTAAAAAAATGAAACTGTAGGACCTAATACTAAGTATGTTTATGACTCCTCGGATAAAATGTTTTGTGCATTTTATTGCGATTTAACTTATGTTGGCTGAAATTAGAAAAACTAAAAAATAGAGATTTACACAATTCATACATATATCATAGAAACATATCTACATACATACGTAGGTGTACCTATGCAGAGACGACGACTTCCATCTTTTGCGATCCCGGCATACAACTCTCGCTTCATCAATTGATTATAAAAATAAAATGGATTAGTAATTCATTAGAGTAAACTAGTAAGTACCAACTCACCTATTATTATAAAAGAAATACTGTGTTTTTTGACATAAAACGTGTCTTAAATGTCTGTGCGAATCTATAAGAATCTAACGATATCTGTTAGGTAGGTGCCTACTTACATCAAAATGCATCAAGCTGTTTATGATACATACATGGCCATGAAAAAAATAACATACTTATATAAATAAATACACTCGAAAAACATTACCCACCTCCTTTCGACAGTGGTAAAAATTCCATTGTTTTCGGTCTATAGGATAATACGACATACTTTGGATGGAACTCAATGAATGAGAAATGAAAGTGCTAGCTAGCTATTGATATTCAATGGGGGAAGTGTTCGACACGGATATAATGATGACGTCAGTCGACGATGATTTTGCAAATCTGGGACCAGTAAAGAATATCTTGTTACCCATCTTACTGGTTATACTCGTACAACGATAATAATACAAGAAAATGACATCAAAACTTTCATTTAACGATCAAATAATATCTCATAAATAGGCTGTGAGAATCTTTTTTAGAGTTTTAAATAGATTTAACCCCATAAAACTTCTGGTGAATAAACAACAATAAATAAGTACCTATTGATAGATTTTCTATTTATAAATAGATAGGTACTTATATATCGATTAGAATCAATAGTCTTGCAATAATATTTTATTCGCCTCTCGAGTAGCTGCGTTTAATTTATATTAGGAGTATAAATATGCACTTATTTAAAGTGTTTTCCGATTAACTTTGATGCGACATACTAGTGTGAAGAGGGTATTATTTGGGTAAGTGTTGAGAGACAACCTGTTCCGTTTCCATGCGAATCCGATTTGTGTTTTATTTCCGTTTTGTAAACCGGACGCCCTTGAATGTGTAAAAGAGGTGACGTTCTGACCTATTAAAAATGTCCACCGTTTACGTGCTTTTGTATCAACTACTCATGACAAGTTAAATATGTTACCTATACTCACCGATCTATATAGGGTTTCTAACATTTCATTCCTTCTGAAACTTTTTGTAAATAATTCTTTAATGAACTTCATTGAATTATTCATTATCTAAAACTAACAAATTTGCCTAAACGCGGCTTGATTTTGTGTTCTTATAATGTATTGAGAAATGAAAGCTTTTTTCCAAGAACGTAAAGATTTTTCACCTAATATAATTAGTTACCTATTTAATAGTTTATTCACGAGTCTACAAAAAAAATCCAACTTTTTTGTGTTCCGACAAATGGTGACGCGTAGAAGTATAACAACCAGAAATTAATTGAAAAACCAAAAAAACCGACAGCCAAAAAAATTATACATACATACATACATACATATATACATACATACATACGTACATACATACATACATACATACATACATAGCAAAGAATATATGTATATTTTTACCCGGCTGCGCAAGAAGGAGGGTTATATTTTTCGAGTGTAGGTACGTGTGTATGCATATTTCATTCCTATATCCTTTGCTAATACACAATAATAGACATTACATAAAATTAATACTTCAATGTATTTCTTTATTTCGTATTTAGCTCTGCACTTTCTTTTATACGAACTTAATGTTCATGGTTCTTTTATGTGTACCTCTACTTAACATCTGCATCATATCCGGCGGCCACAACTCCCGACTCCCGACCGCCTGCTATGACATCCGCACTTGGTTTTTATGTCTTTTTCATTTTTATTCCACAGCTCAGATAGCTGTGTAGTTATTGTGAACTTTCGTGTTGTAATGATTTACCCCATAAAACGTAAGGTAAATAGAAACGTTCCTTACGTGGAATTATAAAAAAAAACGTAAAGTGACCCATAATTTAAGAAATTATGTGTAAGTCACATTATCACACATTTCCTGAACCTGACTAGGTACAGCACACACCACATTGAGTGTAACACACAGGAATTTTATGCCATATAGGTTGCTATGTGTTTGTTTAGATATAGGTATATGCTGTACCACCACCTGTTTTGAATGAGTATAAATCTATACATTTATAATTTGTGTAAGTATTTTTTAAAGGTAAGTGTATATAGTTACTTCCATCTAAATTTTCATATACCTAAGTACTTTGACAATTTTTGATGTATCACACATTTTCCTGATATTATATGTACGGCGGTACAGTCTATTTGGAGAACCTCGTAATGGAACTCATCCAGTAAATACCCTTTGAAACATTGCCCGGAAGCAAATGTGGCTAGGAGATATTTAATTAACTAGGAGCAAAAAACAGTATTTTGCCACATTTCAAAAGTTACGCTTGCTTCCTGGACAGTATTTAAAAGAGTGGAGGATGTTGGCGGATGTAACCCAGAGAAGGCAGATAGAGGTAGGTACTGAAAATTTACTTTGTGGGATTGACAGTCAACGGTATTAATATTATATTTAGCGTTGTGAGAGCAGTCGGTAAATGTTTGTGAAATTAAACTTATAAAATGCTTTAGGGTAGGTTTACCATGACTTATTGAATTGAATGTAAGTAATTGGTACAGGTATTAATTTTTTTTTGATAATCTTTGCTGGGTTTCGTGAGCAACATTACAATTTTTGCACAACAATTGAGAATTGATTTAGCGATAAAGAACTTTATTGCCACAACCAGTTGTCATCTGACAGTTACACAATACCCAAGAATATAGGTAGGTAGATACGACCAGTTTATAACAGAATTGTCGTAGATCGTAAATAATGAACCTAACAAGAAATGGGTGACTTGTTACGGTGACTTCAAGGTCACGAAATATTTCCACGCTAGGAAATATTTTCGAATCATAATATAGGTACCAATTTATACCACTGCCACTGGTATTATGGGCACCTTTGCACCGGGAACGATCAGAGGAGGTTTGTTTGATTAGGTTAGTTTATTTTTATTTTATACTTTGTCTTTAGTTTTTTTAAATAATTTTTAACAGTGTTAATAAATTATCTATTTAATAGTTAGATAAAACATAAAAAATATATACCATATAGGTACGTATACATTGAATGTTTGCAATGTTAACCAGTAAACTAGTTACTACATCTACATTCATAGATAGCTAGACGTATTTATACTTGTTCTGCAACCAACGTTTTATATGTAAATGGGCTTTTCCGTTTGCAAAGTGCTCTTTTCTCCGAGGTGATCCTGTGACTGCGACAGAAAATGAATTCCACATCGCATCGCATCGGATACGTAAATACGTTTCACAAACTGTAGGGAATGGGTGTTGTAGTCTCGATTTAATTTTATTTGTATATTGTATGTATCACAAATAACTCGTAGAAGAAAAGTTCTAGCGTGTAACATTAGGTATGTAATATAATATTTGAAGCTAGTTTATCTAATACATTCATTCTGGTGATGTATAGTCTTTTTAAATTAGGCACTTAGAATGAAATAAAAGAACCTTCTGGAAATTAAACAAATTTATTCTTAAATTGGTTTATTTACTATATTATCTACCAAAAATGTGCAAGAACTCACATTTGTGTGTTCGGGATGTTTTGTGTGGTTTGGAATATTTTGTGTGTAAGGGTGTTTCGGAATGATTTAGTGTATTTTTTGTGTGTTTCTTAGAGTTCCGAACCCAGTTTCGGAATCACCGGCTACGATTCCTGATTGTGTGTTTCTTCAAGGAAACCTTAAAACCCGCGGGCGACGCCGACTTCAGGAGTGGGGCAAGAAGTATCATCAAATCGTGTCAAATTTGGTTGGTCGGTGACAATTTCAAATTGTATCGAATTGCAAATTGGATAAATTGAGATATGTCGGCCAATTCATGTCCAGCGACGTAAATGAACGAATGAACCAAATTATACCACATTGTCGAGCATATGACTTGTCGATATCGTGTCATTCGAGTTTGTAAACGTTTTCTATATGATATTCGCGAGCAAACGGCATTCAATCTCGAGGGGAATTCAAAGTTTTGCATGGTCTGCTAAATAATCTTAATTACATGCACAATGTACATATTAAAATACCTCATCCCTAAGCAAGTGTCTTATTATGAAAATAAAAACTATTATCATTATAAGCTTTGCTGTGATTATTGAAAAACTATTTTTACAAACTGAAATATTATAACACATACAACACAACATATACAACCAAACAAAATTATACTGCCCGATCAGTGAAAAATATTTACTCAGTTCTCGCGTGAATATATTACTAAGTATATTCGTATAACCCTGATCAAAATAAAACCACAATAAAGAAACTAAGTACTTTGTACAGTACCTACATTTTATAGGTAGGTATCAGGGTTCAATCAGCAGTTGCATGCCATGAATACAAAATAAACTCATTATCATTGATTATACTAATGAGTGCTTGAACAGAGTTAAAATTATTGTAGAAATTTAGAATTAGCATTCGGGGCGTGGATATTTAAAAAAAATCGCTGTATTAAGTCTACCTCTAAGAATAAAGGCGTAACTGTTGCCTGTTTAATGCTTGTAGCAGTCGAGAATATTAATGCGCACAAAATACCTGTTCAGAGAAAAGGCTTGTCTAAATTTAAGAATATTAATTTAATTACAAACGCCTTTTCAAATTCATGATTCGGTGTACGTAACCTGTTAGTTTATTAAATATTTATATGTAGACATCGACCAACATTTACTTTTCTTTGCAATAAACGTAGAATGCTAACAACATTAAAACACACGAGGCACTCATCTCGGCTCGTGGGCTTCGCATCGAATGATGTTTCATTCGCATACTACGATACTACGATGTATGACATGCAGTTCCATTTTCGTTCGAACCGCATGCCTCGCTCGCTAGTAGATATGTTTATGCACGTTTAGGAGTATACCACCGAGCCATGTTTACTCCATCTGGGTTAATGTTGGAGAACTTGCCTTTTGACATTATGCCTCAATTTATAAAGCAGAAAATAAAACATAGGTAACTACAAGAACTTACCATCATGAGAATCGTAGATGTAGATTACATTTTTCCAGCCGTAGTACGTAATGGTATCTATAACAGCTTTGTGATAATCCGGTCGCAAGCTCACAGCGTAGTCAACGAGCCCTGAAGATGGCGGAATTACCTGTAAAACAATATCTGAAGTAACAATGACCTGAATAATTTATTTTTGAAGTAAGCATTACCCAGGTGTTATTATCTATACCTACATATTTACGTAAAACCGAATTTCACGAGGGTGTGATACGACTTGCGGTACAATACAAGTCACAAGGGAGAAACGAGGTATAATAAACATAATGCACTCTAAAATGTAATAAGTCAGAGATATTATCAGTATCCATGTTTTTCTGAGCTTCGCCTTCGATATGATACTTTATCTTTTTGTCATATAATAATAGTAGGTAATTAAATGTCCATGTACACTAATTTAAAGTCATCCGTGTCTGTAGTTAGCTCCTAGAGCGTAAAAATATCCGAGACAAATTTACAACTAATTAACAGCACCTTTATCTTTAGACGATTCCATTGAGAGAGCTTCGTAAATTCTCTCACTTATTCCATTTCTCAATTAGGACCTGTCTTCCTTTCAATTATAATACATAGGTGTCTGAAGTATAAGATGGTAAGTATAAGTCAGAAAATTGTCTTCCTGAAACTTAGTGGAAAGTTTTTTAGATGACATAAAATACATACCTTTTCGGGGAACCATGGTATGGCAAATGGTATCTGGAAGGTGTTGGTGTACGAATGCAAGGTATCGAATGAGTCTGGAGCCACAGCACCCAACATTGCGACCACTCCTCGAGCAAACTGGTTGCATACTAGAACAAAAAGATAGACTTTATTTTTGGATTGCATTGTCTAATGGTATTTGCCACGAAGAAGGTCGAGCTCGTAATATAGCCTGTATTGCCTACTTTTCTATTCTATTTTTATTTGAATGGCTTCTACTCTTATTCTAGAGATAATTTCGCTAATGTCACGTTATTTAGAATATTCATGTAAATAGAAAATTAAAAGAAAAAAAATCAATCGTCCATTCCAAAAGTAAATGTAATACTCGTATCCTGCCTACTTTTATTTTGTACTATATGATTTATAATGTATTAATTGACATTGAATGGATTTACATCCGCATTTTTTTCTTCAGCCCTACAACGCAGTAGCTTCAATAGACGCAAAAAGAGTCGTACAGTGCAAGCGAATCAACAAATCTTCTGTGTGACCACTTTCCGCCCAGGTAGTTTTCCGATTACACACACAAAGCTATAGGAATTTTGTAAACCATTACAACTTCACTGATACACATCGGAGGACAAATCAAATTCTTGAATAATAATAATAATAAGTCGTCAACTTGCTGCTATGCAGAATTTAGAAAAAATAAAATGAAGTTAAATTGTTTCTGAATTTGGGGATTCCGAAGAAGATATGAAACAGTACCTTCGTGTATAATCTGTTGAATGTTATTGTCTATGCGATTATCATCATAAAATGTAAATTTGGAATGCTTATTATTGTATGATTGTACTATCCACTGTAGCTTCACGAATTTCGAAGCCAAGTATTCTCTTTGATTTCGCCCGCAAATTAAAAGGAGTCAGATGCATATGTCCCTAAATCTAAGTTTCTAATTATTTAAACCGTTCGGCCGCCTATAACGTAATCGTTTGCCGATCCTAAATTCAATTATTATACTCGAACCTTACCGATTGTTGGTTTGGTGAATAATTTCAATCAGACCGTGTTATTGCCAACCACAGCGATAATTACTCACACCATCTAATTATGTTAAACATGAAGGCATTTAACATTCATACAGAGTGAATCTGAATTCGTGTAAAAGCCAGTGACTAATATGTGACTCCTGTTATATAGGTCCATAAAACAAATATAGTCATTGTTGCGTAGGTCATAATATTTTATTATTATTTTGTCTACACTCATTGCAAAATGCTCCCGGCAAAATTGTGTTTTTACAGGAGTAAATTTTTTTACTTTCAAAGTGTGGTTTTATGTGCGGCGCAAACGAGCTAGGCCACAGTCAGTCAGTCACCGGTGGTCAGCGACAAGCATTTCACACATAGCCATAGCCAGCAGAGGCAGAATCACCTATCTATAGTATGGCCCGAGCTCATTGTCCCAAGACCCTTCAACTAGCTAAGAACGTGAACACGCAAACGAACCTCAGATCAATATAATATCACCTGGTACCACTGAAACGACTGTGAACAGACCAAGGGAGTCATTTTCGCTTCCTAATATACCCGTATAAGTAAGGACGCCAATGCGCACTGTGATAGGAACACTCACATGTCACTGTCCACAAAATAAATCATCATCTTTCTAATATCACCGACAGTCCTCTTTGCAGGAGTTTGGAGGCTGAAGATACCCCGAACCATGTGCTATTACAGTGCGAGTAGCTGGCACACCACCGAGCCCAGACTCTGGACAACTCAGGGTCCCTCCACAGACTATAGACCGCATCCGCAGGCTGCTGACTTTCTGGAGGGAGTTGGGCTCTCTGACCTAGTGCAGTAGCACCATCACGCACAGTGGCTGCTATTGATAGGCCGCGTCGAGAAGAAGAAAAAGCATTTCATACGCTTTTTAGTTAGTTTAGTAAGGATTCTCCTGCCTACAGAAATGTTACTCAGGTACAGTCCTATTTAGATTTGCTAGGTATTAATTTCGATTTCCGTTAAATAATAATAATAATTCGAGACGTAAAACGTCTACTCTTTGTATTTTACTATCACCTAATACCTATTGTTTCGGATTATCCTAACAGAACTCTGTAGCATACTAATGTGACAACGCTGGTCTCGAATATTCAGTACAGCATTGTACGTTGATACAGGCAGGACCGTATAATAAACTGTTATTAGCAAAATATTCATGATTTATTTCAGACATTCCTTAACGCATACCGATTACATTGCATAATATTTCGTATTCCTTTTCAGCAGTAAACATAAATTCATTTAAATTCTTGTTGAAGAAGCGACTACCAACTTCCGCTACCTAATTGTTAAAACTATACCGATACTAAATTATTATAGGTACTTGTACCTAGGTACAATATAATTATATTATAATTGTACAATATTATTTCTGTGACAGCGAAATAAGATTTTAAGAAGACGCCTGCTTCTTCAAATCACGTAAGTCTAAACGTTGGTATTTCTTCAATAGTATAGTTGGTAAAGGTATTTTATACACAATTTACATATTATAGATGCCTAAAATAATATCGGTAAAACCGGCTACAAGTAAGAACTTGTAGCTACGCCCTTTTAGACTCATAAAAGTAATTCTGATAATATTAAAGTTCATCCACAAACATGTACGTGATCTCAATACATGCACGATTGTTCCATTTTTCACTATTAACATTTCAATTGCGGTGTTTATACAGAATATCGAATAGGACGGATCAAATCATCTTTCCTGCCACGCACGCATTAGTGCTCTCAGTACTTCCAAATATTGTTGAGGGTATTCGTGTTGAAATATGGATGCGGTAATAAAAAAAAGCAAATATCGCCTGGTTTGCCCGCAGGGAGCAAGATGGCATGCCGGTCACGTCTGGCCGGCATCACGGGGCGACTCATACTCTAGCAGATACTTTGCTGGCTCTAAACTGTTAGCGGTTATGTTATGAGTGCTTCGAAAGTTCGTAGGTAACGGTTTCTTTTTGTTTCGAGCCCCTGTACGCCTTCCTGGAATGTTATGTTAATGCAACACCGCTGTTTATTTAAAGTAGGTACGAGTATATGAATATGAAACTAGAGCTTTTGAAAGTACGAATGGGTGTACTTATATTACTGAAACGAGTCTCAAGCGTATGAAAGTTGTTTGATAAGGATTCGGCTGCCAGTTTAGATAGTACTTTTTTCACGTCAAAATAACGGTTCAAACTTTTTTATGTTGCTGGCGTATCTTTTGGATAGGTAATGTTCATAAGACAACTTTGCCTTTCTGAAGTTATACTCCATACCATCATCATCCATAGACACCTCAATTATCTTTCTAAAGAAAAATTAATTTACCTGACGATTATTATTATTAATAATAAATATCTTTATTTCAGGCATTAACTAACATAATACAAAATGTACTGTACAGTCATATATATTTAATTACTTATATAGCTACATTACTTACATAGGTACGTCATACATATAGGTACACAAATATTCATTAATTCAGTAAATAAATTTGTGCATAGGTACAGATACATAACGCCTTGTTATACTTAGTAATAGGATCTAGTTTAAAATAGTTAAATTGGAATTGTAGGTACATCTTTATGTCAATAAATACAAATAGGTACACAGTATCAGAAGCGTTGTGTAAGTCGAGTCGGATTTTTGGATAGCCCTGCTACTGAAATGACTTGCCGCTTGGGAGAGCGCATTTTATCGATTTCAGATTACATATGGGAGGCAAAAGTGCAGCCCTTTGATTACCGTTACCGCAGTCCGCACGATGGCGGAGCTTCAGTGAGTCACGACTTTCTAGCTAGCAAAATTAGTCCTATCTATACCGAAGCCCAAATCAAGTGTCTATTTTGTAAACAAAAACTACTAACATTTTAACGTTTTCCGTGATTATTGCATAGTTATATTCACATTATTCGATCGGATCACTTAAAGTCCTGCCCACACAGGCGCGATCTGCATGTGGCTTGCGGCCTACGGCCGGATGAAACGCATGCCCCGCTCCATTTTCTCCCGTCGTCGCAAGCCGCATGCAGGCCGCCTGTGTGTGTGTGTGTGTCAGGCTTTAATTTCACAATGATGAACAGGTTCTATCAATCAGTACCTTCAGTGTTACATACATCACAATAAGTAATTAGACGATCATATTTGTTTACAAAATAAGACAGTTGATTTTGGCTTCGATATAGACACTATATGAACGGGAAGACCCACAATATTCAATAGGAAGATCATACTAAACTAAGTAGTTACCTTATAGTGGTTGTTAATAGTTAACAAGCCTTCCGAGACTTAAGCCTTAAGCCTCGAGCCTAGGCTATTGTTTCGAGTACGTCAGTTGATTGCATATGCCTGAGCCTAAGCACTGCGTGTATAATACTAATACGATTAGTGATTTCGCTTTACGGTCCTAAACGAATATTATGTAGCATTAACTATTTGGTGTTTTATGTTGTTATTCATAAACCTAGTTAAACCTCACTTCCCTTAAATCGTGTTGCTATCTCTTTCACACGATAGAAAGGGACAGGGGGCCTAAACGGTGGCGCAACTTTAAATCACGTTTATGAATACGCGCCAAGGGATTATCTCGGTACCGCTCATTTATAGGTATTATGTACTTATTAAAAATAGTTATGCCGTCAACAAAATTTATTCTTTCCGCGCTTTCCTTACAACTTATGTTTTAATTTTAATACCGAAACATGCAAGGGCACGACACATTTGATTACCAAATAAAGTTTAAAAATTTGTATTAATATTATCCACATCCTACTCTTCCTACTACTATCCTACTCTAAATGCGGAAATCGCATATAAGAATGTCGTAGTTTGGATAGCTAATTTAGGTGGGTTTATAATAATAATACAAAATATGCACAAAAGATGACATATATACTTCTATTTTATCAGCTGAGATATCTGCTCAGACTTTCTATTAAAAACTTAATTGGGTCCACCATATCTTATGTAATGCACTTAAAGGCGTAAGAACATTGCGGGGGACTCTCCTATTTATTTTCAAAAGACTAACTACTAATTGAGGGTTTACATAGACTTATGCAGTCGTATAATTCCACAAGGAGAGGTGCAAGGTGAGGTGTGATGAATTGGTGACCCTCTGGTGGCGTGCGCTCGCTGGGTAGCAATTTGCGACGCGTTGGCGGATGCTTCGATTTTATGTCGCTTGGGTCGCGTGCCATAAACATTCTTGGCGATCCGAATAACTGTGCTGAGTCGTGCTGGTACCCTTTTCCAATAACTGTGCATTGCAATGGAAATGCCTTTCCGCACTATTAGTCGAATTTCCAATGAGAGTTTCATTCGATCCACGCGTTTCGTACATCTCAATCTGAAATTTTTACCGTAAACTTTGTACAGCCAAATAGTAGAGTTCACGACGAATATCTGGCAAGTGTAAGTTCCTGTTGATTTATTTTATATTTTTGGGCGTGTTACTTTGGGTTTGAACACTGAAGTAATAGAAAGAAGAACACTTAAAAATTAGTAAAAGAGAGTAGCCGACTTGTTAGCATCCATGTTATTGGTGCTTTAATTTAAAAAATTTCAATTTTTTGTTGCTAAGATCTAGTGACCATATCTGCTGATTGATTATCGTTCGAGTAAGTAGGTGTGTGGTTATATTGAATGACAGATTGCCATCAGTTAGGGCCTGTTCAAGAGATAGACACCTGATTGCTCACCAACTATAATTCAGTAGAGGCACTACTGTGGAGGTGTGCATACGAAACTAACTTAATTGTTTAATCGACTCAATCGGTAAGTGGTACCTAACCGATACGCCCCCGGGCAATTTAACTAAACAGTTTAATTGGCTGTATGTATACCCTTAATTATGTATATGCACCCTTAATTTTTATTATGGACAATGTACAACACAGAGAAAGGTGTAGGTTACACAGGAGTTATTAAGGTTGAGATTAATCTCAAAAACTACTTGACCTCAATAGGTCAAGTAGTTTTTAATTCTTAATTATTTATTTCTTAATTGTTTAATTCTTGCAATCAAGAATTAAATTATTAAAACTATGTGACTATAAAATAATGATTAAATTTGGTCGCATCATCATCAGTCTATTTATATTGCCCCACTGCTCGGGCACAGACCTTCCCTTACATCGAGGGAGCTCGGGCCATAATCCACCACGCGGGCCCAGTGCGGGTTGGCGGATTTCACATGCCTTAGATTTTTTTTTTTTTGGTCGCATAGTTTTTGAGAAAACATATTATCAACCTTATTGAGGCCGCCTGTATACTTTTCTCAGTCTTATGCGTGTGTACCTATTACGGGCGTTACGATCGATACAGAAATATTAGGAACTTATTTTATGCCTTTCTTATTATTAAACGTATCTTAAGTATACCTACCTAAGTACCTAGGTAAAAAAATATTAGTAGGTAGAAAAGTTTTAATATTTTAAATTTCTGAGATTTCGGGCTCTCGCAAACATTGCCAGGAATGTTTGGAAATATTTCGGGTTCTGGGGAATGTTCTCAGGCACGGTACCTACTTCATTCAACACCGACTTCGTCCGCGTGGAACTCCACATTCCTTGCAAATTAGGGATATTCCCATGTTATTTATCCCTTGTCAAGGACATAGGCGTTACGTAGATACACTGACAAATCTCAGATGTCTATACATATAGTTAGACCCACTATTGAGTGGGTTTGACTGGATTTTAATGATACAGTTGTCAAGCAGTCATTGATCTCACCATATCAGAAACTAAAGTTTTTAAAGGAACGCGAAAGGTAATGCAAGTGACAGTAGTTGACGAAAGGTACGTACATCATATTATCCGACCACGTTTCATGGTCATGGCAGGCTTTGCCGGCTTTCAGGCTTTTAGAGTGACATTATGATTACATTATGCCTTCCCCACAGGGAGAATGGCGACATAATGAGCACTTATGTAGGTAGGTTCGTATTATACTTATACGGAATACGGGTAATCTCTACTTAACCTCTCTACTCTAGGATATCTATCAACTAAGGTATTAATTACCGTTAGACGGTTACCGGAATGTAGGAAATGTTAGATTTTATTGTCCTAATATTTTCAGGCGTTTATAGAAACATACTTACCTACAAACATTCAAGTGGCAACAAAACAAAACAATTATAAATAGAACATCACGTTTCGTCATGTATAAGTTTCACATAACCTATTCGTAAGTGAAAGCACGCACGACTTGTTTATTATGTCTTTAATACCACTGAAAACTAATAGTCGAAGTTAGGCTGGGCACTGACTAAGTTTCGGTACCGTACACTTGTATAGGGAAAGCTTAACGAGCAAGTCACTCAAGGTTTTAGGCGAGTTCTGATTTATTTACCACTAGTAACATCTGTTACATGAGACCACGACACAAGTGTTTCAATGATACTTTGAAGTTGTCAAATTAACGCGTACACTTTGCTAAACTAAACTAAGGGCTGGCTCATATTTGACGATGTGACGCACCCGGCCCGGCCCGGCCGGCGCGCGGTGCCATTTGGATATTATTTGTATTGCAGTAGCGCCATGTAGAGCTAAGGTAAATATTATATTTTATATTGCTATTTTCGGTCACAGCACAGCCAAATAATTAAACTAGCTTCGCGTAGGCAATGTCAACCATTGCTAAATATAGCTCATGTACTATGTTACGGTAAATGTTTGTATATGACGATGGTGATATACGACACGACAATTAACTAAAAGTGTACCCGTTTCGAGAATACTCATATCGAAATTCAATAAAACAATATTTATTACATATAGTATTTCACACCAGGATCCAAATTAATATATCACTTTTATTACATAAAAGTAGAAGATGACTGTAAAATATGAAATTGAAATTAAAATATTACCCCGTATTTTCCCACACGTCAAAAACGCTAGTCGGCCATGTTCGCGAGATTCGTGATATCACTCTGAATTTTTAGGGTGCTCGATTTTTTTGATTTATCGATCTTATGTGGGTTTTGGTAGATACATTGAATTATTAATAATAATTAAAATTTTAATGACATGTAAATGAAATATTTGCCAAATAAATCGGTATGAATACATTTGAAGGCGGGATTTAACCAGGTATTACGATGATAAAATCTATGTTAAGAGCAAAAACATCGATGTTTTAACATCGTGTTTTCTCAACATCGAACAACCCTTAGTTTATCGGGGCCACGATGTCGTCATGCTACAGACAATCATGGCGGACGGCGTTTTTGATCGAGGTTGGAATGTTGCATTTTGAATTAAAGTTTTTGGTGTTTTAAAGGTCTCAATAACTCTGTAATTTTTTTTTA
Source organism: Tachystola acroxantha (assembly GCA_963506565.1). Lineage (NCBI taxonomy): Eukaryota > Metazoa > Arthropoda > Insecta > Lepidoptera > Oecophoridae > Tachystola > Tachystola acroxantha. The sequence continues at coordinate 11,667,675 of OY735870.1, read as the reverse complement.
TCTATTACTAGAACGATTACCTATTAACTGTTTAAGACCAAATTCTTTTTTGGGTCAACTAGCCTGTTGTCGACCTGATGTGAAGTTTACCTAATTTACCAATACATTTACAAACACTACTAAGAATGACTTCATTTTGTGTACCTACCTATTAATTTAATTACCACATGACTCTACCTTCATTATTTCGAACATAATTTGGATACCTATGGGTACTTCGCATTTACCTAAGGAAAATCTAAAACTAGGTGCTATAAAAATACCCATCAGAATAGATATATTTACAATACGAACTCCATCCAACTTATCCTTTGCAAACAGAAAAGAGTTAATATTCTTTAGCAAACATTGGTTGCGGTGCGGCGTTCTTCTACCCATTGAATTGATAGGATCATCACATAATCGGGATTGAAATAAAATGGAATCCAACCATTTGTAAGAAATTACACTTGCATGCATGTCGGATTGTAGGTGCCTGCTAATATTATTATGATCGACACATGCTGAATGCTGATACTTAGAAACTTATACGATAAATGATAATTGAATCGATTATTTCAGAAACAAGGTTTGCCTAAGTATCTGTTTTCATTTGGAATGCAATAAGTACCTAACGAACACCCTGTATAAGATATTATGTAATCTATACCCAACGTCAGGAACTGATCAATTTTTGTTCTACAACTTTTCCATTTTCGTGACTGTGACGTTCTATACATTTTACATCGATTAGTTCTAATGCCTGCACTACACATAGACAGACCATCCGCAGAGTAGTGTTGACCATTATAGTAGATAGTAATAATATCGATAGTTTTCACCTGAAAAAGCCAACGCTATCGATAGTATTGTTAATACCAAGAACTTCGATAGTATCGATACGATCGATCGATAGTAATACTATCGATAGTTTGTTAACACTATCTGCGTACGGTCTGTCGATGTGTAGGGCAGGCATTAGAGAATTGATTGATTTATGTACTTTAATTGACCAATATAGATAGGTATATACCTAGTAGAACGAAAGTTGTTCAGTTACCGATACTGAACCGCCATTTTATCTTTTAGGTATACGCTACATTCTGTTCATGACACATTTTGATTTTAATTCCTGCTGTAATTTGATTAATAATGAGGCAAAATGAAGTAATAATAAAAATATAGCTATGGCCTGGACAAAGCTTTCAGGCAATATTAAATGTATAAGATATATGATGTTTGTATCTAATAATTGCTTATTGCATGTTAAATCAGCGAGTGTAAAGAGCGTTCAGCATTATTAATTCATCAGTGGGGAATGTGAATCTGACAAGAATTTTCGGCGTATTGCGCATGATACAGATTTAATTCCACGAATGAGTAGGACTTCGGAGTTTTGAACATTGGGCGGGGAGGAAACGAGCGAAAAGTGACCACAGTGGAGCGCACAGTACAAAGATTAAATTGAATTGGGCAACTTGCCAGATACACCGTACCGAAATTACGAAATATTATGCTGATTTTGTTTAGCTTTCATATGAGATATGAGCTGATTATTTTGCTTGTGTTGAATGAATAAAAATATAATAAGAACTAGACAAAAGTATGTCAGACATACACAATACTAGATACTTAGTAAAAAGTCTAATATTAAACGCAACTGTCACTGCCATATGCTACTCCATACCGTAAGGGTGAGCGAGCCGTCTCGCTTAGCGACCATTAAAATTAGCGTGCCATACTTTAGAAACATAACCAGGTAAGTATACTTATTTCGTTATTTTGTAAAGAGAATAATCACGTCCATTAATTGAAATCGGATACCTAGTGTTTGTTACTCGTCCTCTAAACGTAGCTAATGTATGTTACCACTGCTAAGTTATTGTCCCATGGCCGTTCTATAATCTTAAAGAGAAAATGCCGAACAAAACACATAAACAAAATGTCTCTTTAGGTCAGGTACACACTTTGGGCATTTTAACTTTTTATAGCAGCGGCTATAAGAGTAAAAATTCAACGGATTTCTGTGAACAAATAGTAGTCCCTGAAGAGAGGAAACTGCCATAAAAATTCGCGTCGTCGTCATTAGTCTCCGACGTGTTTTGATCAGGACTCCGCGCGGCGACCGACGCGGCCTGCCTCTTTTATCTTCGAGTCGCAATTTTAAATGAGGCCCCGTGAAAAAATCCGCCTTAGAGAGAACTCGATTTTATATCCCCAAAAGAGACGGGAAATGACTTTTACGTGTCGGTTAGAATCACAAAGTACTAATGTCAACAGCTGACAAAGACTTTATCTGAATGCAACAAATGCGTGAATTTCTCCCAAAGGGGTGATAAAGTATTTGACCCTGACCCAAGCCACCCTGTAATTAATAATATATGTGGAACATGGTTTTAAATTTACTTAGATTTTTATTTTTTCATGTGTTATCGACTGTACCTAGCACATATAGGTACTCTACTTTTACCCGTGCATTTGTTTTGATGATACGAGAGAGACCAAACAAGACGACGACACCCCAAAGGCATATCGTCTCATTCTCCGTAGTTGAGCGCGTGTTTTTAGTCGGAAATCTAAGAATAGAGTGAAGACGGTGAAGATAGCCGGACTGGAAGCAAGTGTACAAACGGTCGTTGTGAAAATTCGCACCCGACTCCCTCAAAAGTGTTTTGATCAGCCTGGCGTGACTCGACAATATAAAAAGCATCGCCGCTCTTGCATTCAAATGAGACCGCTTCCTGACAAGAACACCACAGAGTGGAAACTTAATTTTTGAACCCGGGCGGCGGGTTGTGACTTGCCATGCAAAACTATGACGTTAGGTTTGCATTTAATTTGCTACACTTAACATTTCGTGAACTAGTTTATCCTCAAGTTAGGTATCCCTAAAACGTGCCTGGCATAAGCTCAGAATATTGCAGAATTGCTCGACAATCCACTAAACACTTTTTATTGAGTAGATACTAGATTGATTTAAAATAAACGAGAATCCTCATTCATAAACCTATTTTTATGTCTCCACTATTGGGGTCCAGACCTATTATATCGCGGGAGCTGGGGCCATGATCCACCACGCGAGCCCGGTGCGGATTGCGGTTGACAAGCTTTAATTGTTTTCTTGTTCTCGATGTTTTCGCTCAACAATTGTTGAGAGAATTCGGAAAATTTAAAATGAAAACTTATCTAATGCCGATTTAAGTCACCCACATTTTTGAGCACGAACTCAGTGTGAGCTCGCACTTACGATTGTCAAAATTATATGAAATGTTGTAAGGCCGAATTCAAACTCGGCGCGCACTCAAAACTGTAGACAGTTTTGAGTGATAGATCACTCCCGGCCTAATTGTCCCACATGAGGCTTGAACCAGGATCACGGTAACATAAGTTTAATGGCCTAACCACATCGCCACCGAGTTCTCCCAACATTAATTAAATTAAAATATAATAACTAATATCAATGACAAACTGAGTCTGCGTTACGATTCTAGGAATACGAGTATTACTGTTCACACCATATCCTTTGCGAAGCAGGTATAGAAAATGGAACGCCATCCTCCCCATCACGACACACTTCTTTCGCTACATCCGGTCTCATTCGCTATCTCCGCTCATTGATGTAATTGTTACCTATGATAGCTGTGACTGTATTAAGGATGGTTGTATGTATGGTCGCTGCTAGATATTCTAAACACGGTGGACTAGCAACAAAAAAAAATTACTCGTGCATTTATCTAAAATGTATGTTTTATTATTTCGATTTAAAAAATCGACAGAGCAGCACGCATACTAAATGATAAACACTATTCCATCGTTTTTTTAACACGCCCTTTACTTGTGCCCAATGGGATAGGATGTCCAATAAAATACAATTCCTCTGGACCCGGTATTGATTACAATCTAAGTATGCTAGAAGCGTCCGACCGTTGTCCCATTCCTATTCAATCTAAATATTGTTAACAGTAGGTATTTCTGCAAATATTACGTTCTAAGTCCGATTATTACTAGGGAAGTACATACCAATGAGGGATCATTTCTTTTTTTTAGGAAAATACTAATTATTTAGAATATTCTGTGAAGTTATGAAGCAAGCGCGCGATACCGGCATGATAGATTTACTATTCACCATCTAGTGAAACTCCGGTAATCACTATAACCTGTTTGACTGCTGAAACGACTAGGGATAGATATTTCCTTCCAGAAAATTCTTCAAATATTACGTACCTAGTATCTATCTAGAAAATGATAACAACGATGAGAGGCTCTTGTAATTTACACGCAAACCTATACTATTTTAAATTATATAAGGTAGGTACAGCCCAAAGCACATTAAGTGTAATAGTTTAGACCGTTCTTATTAACTGCGTCGTAAGAGTTTAAATCGTACTGCAAATGTTACCATTTATCTGCTGTCGTTTGTACCTATATTATTATAACTACTAAGGGTTGGTATCATTTCTATGTGCAAATTATCTTATAATTATTATTAATTATTACAAGAACGTCAAGTCTATGATATTTTGTAATATAATTAGTGTATGGGAAACAAATACCTACCTAAATTAAATATTGATTAACGCGATCGGGCTGCGGTTGTATTAATAGCTACAAGAGCAATTACATAGTAATTAATTACAAATTGCAGTACACATTTCTACGCATCTCGCAATCTCATATTGATTTATTGTGAACCTTATTGTAGAGAAATAGGGGTATTGGGGTATTATAACCACGTTATTTAAAAATTAACACGTTTCTCAGCATCCTCTGATAGTTTGATACAAAAATCAACAAAACGGCTTTTACATAAATGTATGCCCCTGACGTAAAGAAGGACATGCATTCGGTAGGTATTTCTATCTACACAGCCCAAACATTCAAATTCTTTGCGTGCTGTAGGAGGAAAGGCTATTGAATCTATTTTGCAGATATCACGGTAAGACGACGAGGTTCGTTCGTGGTTGGAGATATGCTTAGCATTTTCTGTTATGGTGGCACTTCACTTGGGTATTCGTATTTGCGTATTTGTCATAATTGCCATGTGTGGTTGGTATGCTTGACAAAATATTCGTCTTATTTGTATGTAGGTACGTCAAGTATTTGACAATACGACAAACATCCAATAGTGAATACGAGTAGCCAAGTGAAGTGGGAGCATTAGATATAATAAGAAACGAGTATATCCGCCAGAAGACAAAAGTGGTTCACATTGCTCATAGAATCAGTAAACTGAAGTGGCAGTGGGCTGGTCACATCTGTCGTAGAACCGATGGGGTAGACATATCCAGAGTTTCTAGTTATAGAGATTGCCTCTATTTTTGAGAGATGGCCTATATTTTTATTTAAAAACTATGTAAGAAAAATACTTACTGAGTCTGGACAATTTGAAGGCGTCCGCAGTGTTGATAGTATCGACCAACATTCCGATGTCGACCCGCGTTCTGTTGTGGTTCGAGGGATGCACTATCGCGATCTTGAACACTTGGTTAACTTCTTCCGAGTCCTGATCAAAGACGACGCCTGTAAATAGACAATTCGAATTACAAAGGTGTATCTCCTATATAATAGGTACGCGCATATATGTAGGGGATAGATCGAGCTAGAAGATGGGACGATAGAAAAAGTAAATTAATTACTACCAAAAATTTAGGCCGCCTTGATTAAATATTTATAGCCTATGTTACTCCTACAACCAAGATGAATCTAACGACATGTCATATGTTAAAATCCATCAAACCGTTTAGGCTGTAGGGCGTGCCAAAGTATTAGACATAAATACATACATACATACACACACGCATACATACTTACACTCGAAAAACATAACCCTCCTTCTTTCGCAGTCGGATAAAATATATATTGAGTCATGTCATGAAATTCCTAATTAGCCTTGTTTTCCCAAACACATCACAATTTAGAGACAAATTCTGTAGCATTATTTCTTGCTTATACACGGAAAGAAAAGATTAGCAGTGGTTGTTAAGTATTCGCAACTGCAGTTAAACCGATACAAACTAGCCAAGTGTTTTGCTGTTATTGCTATTTTTTCCTAGCTAGTTTGATTGATTATTGTTTACAATTATTTTCTCTGTGACAATGACGACGCCACAGTTCTGGTCTATTTCCATAGAATTATTTTTAAATTAATTTATTAATATTATGGGATATGAAACTTTGGATGATGATGTCTCCAAAAGTATTCAAGTGAGCCTCTCGGGAGTTCTACTCCTGCATTAGTAACAGAATGCTTCGTACATTTATAACTTAATATCAACGTGACAATTTTTAGGGCAAAAAAAACACTGTGCGCCGAAATGTTTAGCTACAAATCAACAGTTAAGTAAAAACTGCTACAGGCAACACTATTTTTTCAGTATATAAGTATCATATTCTTATTCTTAGCGCTATCATATTATCATTACGATTAGCGAGGAAAATATCTAAATAGAGAAAGATTTGTTCAGGCCGTGGGATAGAATACTAATACTTAGTTGTCCATTGGTTTATGAATATGACTAGTGTGCGAACGGCATTCACAATTTATTGTTTTTCGAGCATACGCGCTGGTAGTATTCCCGAATGGAATTTATAGCTTTAGTCTGGCTGGAGAAAAATATGGATTTATTGTCCGAGCTTTGCAACAAATCGTTATTGCTTTTAGGGATCTCATGTTACAACTCGATAAAATGAAATTGTGATATAGTAGCAATTTATTATACAAATACCTAATATTAATACATTTTTAATAATGTGTGCTTACAAAAATATTGACGACTAGCTGTACCAGCAACTTCGTATGCGCACTAAGTCGCTGGTTACCTACCATAGCCCTCCACGAAATACTTTAAATGTACTGGGAGGCAGCTCTTCCTCTATGGTAACATGGTTCCACATCATATACCGCAATGACTTAAGCCTATGTGCTGCCCAGATATTTGAGCTTTCCTGGTGAAAGTCCCATGAAAATCCTTCCAGTAGTTTTCGCGTGATGCCTGAACATCGAAACAGATAGACAGACAAGAATTTAAAAAAAGGTATTTTGGCATCAGCCTCGATCCTAAAACACATCACATTTTATTATTTTCAAAAAATATCCAATGTAGGGTAAAGTCGTCAGCCTTTTAGTGAAAAGTCTAACTTGCAGATTGTGTAGTTCGTGTTTATTGCATATTTGACAATAAAATATGAAGAAAATATTAATCGATAGCTTATTTTGACTTTTCAAATAAAGTGAAAAAAGGCAACAGAAGTATTCTAATGATTATTTAAAAAAATCACAGCTGCATGAGGTTGCAGACCTGAGTATTTGGTATTAATTTCAACTTGATCCGTCCACGCGTTTCTGAGATATAGGCCTTGACAAACAGACGGACAGACAGACAGACGGACAACAGAGTGATCCTATAAGGTTTCCTTTCTTCTCTTGAGCTACGGAACCCTAAAAATAGCGCATCGCTTTCATTCGCTAGTGACACTGACGTCACTGCAGCTCGAATGTGATACGTTATCAATGCAAGAACGTGCATGTCGACCAATAAGGTACCAAGGAATCGATTCACCTACACATTACGATGATGACGTGATTAATACTCTATTTGTGTGAGATTAAAGTGAGAAAAGGCTGAGCATTGGAATGAATTTAGGACACTTTACCCTATACCTACAGACTCAACTTTTTTACAGTCTTATTATAAGTGGATTCCCGGTCGTGGAAAGGTGCATGTGGCGAAAATAGCGAGTGATGTGTACCTACTGTTTTATTTATTTAGTGTAGGTACGTATACAATGAATATTGTATACGTATTGTGTTATTCTCGTAAATGTGTTTAATTTTTTGACGGTGGCACTTCAACCAATTATTTTTTCGTAATAATTTACTGTTACGAGTACAAACCGGTGAAGAAAGTCTTTTTAATTATTTTACATAAAAATCTACAATAAAAAATGATATTTCTTCAGATAAATGTGTTAAAATTCAACTAATTTTATTAAAGTATTATATTATATAGAAGCGAGTTGGTTTCGTCACTAAACAGTAGCTTGGGGGCACTTGTTTGGACTTTTATTTGAAACTGTAAAAAGCTTCTCGACGAGGAAAATACACAGCTTACTTTTAGGAATCCTCAAACCTCGAAAGGAAGAAAACTGAACCCTTATAAAATGACTCGACCCTTAAACTTTTTAAGGCAACAGTCACCTAATAGAACTGTAAACAAAATTCCATATATGAAACTTAGCTTAATTTGGCCTTAGTTACGCGTGTGGTTGGAATTTGATGAAAATAACATAAGTAATAGCGATTATCCGAGGTTTAATAATTAGTCTGATCCCTATTCATAGTATTCTAGCACTATCGAACAATCTTAATTTCGTGGGACAAAATTTCTGTGACGGAACCCTCATTGGCCAGTGCGTGAGTCAAGCTTGTACTTGACAGGTTTTTTTTTATTGTAACGTGAAATGGTATGGGGAGACGGAAAGTTTCCTTATTTTTTCACGTTCGCAACGACAGATGCCTCTAATGCCTTGGGTCACTTTTTATAACCTTCGATGGTTTTTTACCCAATAACTCGTTCTCTCTCGTTCTAGGTACAACAACTATAATAATAATTTACTAGTATCCCACGCACGACACAGGGTATCATAGTGTGGGGACTAGTGAATTTGTATCTAGAGTGTAAGTATCCAATGTTCAATTCAATAAAGGAAATTGAGCAATCCAGGCTAGATAATAATTTTATGGCTATTTTGGGTAAATTACGAGCTGTCGTTCAAACAAAATCCAAGCAACACACAGAGCGAGACCATTAATTAAACCGAGCTCACTCACAAAATCAAAATTCCTCATTTCCTTTTACATTGTCATAAACACCGCCCTGTGAGTGTGACCTAGCCGAGTTCGCAAGAAATAATGGCATAACTTTTGATTGATAACTCCACAATAATTTAATACAAGTAATTCTTATAACAATAGCTACTTCTTATTACCTAGCAATAATAACTTCGATATCAAGAATTTCAAAATTCTGTTTCCGTTTATGTCGAATTTTGGCGCATATTTGTATGAAAACGCCAGAAATTCAAAATATATAGGGTACTTCCCGTTGACCTAGAATCATGAAATTTGGCAAGAAGCTAGGTCTTATATCACAAGTGAAGGAAAACTTCCGAAAACTGTAGATTTGGGGTACCATCGCGAAATATTTTTTTTTTGTAATTACAAATTTATATTTGCAGTTGACGTTATCAGTGTCGAACACGCAATGATAAGCTTGTCCCTAAAATTAGAGCAAATGTCGATGCGCGAGTCCGACAACCGACTCGCACTTGGTCGGTTTTTATTAATATTATGCCTTGTCAGTGTACAAATAATGGCATGAATGTAAGTTAATTTAAAAAGTTTGAATGTCGGAAAATGTTGCAAATTGTATGAATTCAGTGAAATTATCATTGAGAGCGAATCGTCCCAGGCAACACGTGTGATAACAATACTCTCGATAGCGCAAATAATCTGCCTCGTAATGCGTATAATAATGGCTAGCTACACAGCCAACGGCCGATTAATTTAATTACAGTGTGAATTAATTGCAAAAGTGAAGCGACGCCGTGGCCATGCTCTCTCACAAAGTGTTTGATAAGTAATTACTGTCGCGTACCACTTGAGCCAATCCCAATTTATATTGAAAACGTCGATCGATCAATTTTATTATGTGAGTGACGTACTCGAAACTATATAGGAACTCGTATAGGTATGTATAACGTTGGTTGCGGTCGTTTCCCATTTCACTTTGTCTCTCAGTCGCATATTATATAAATTCACCGACATGTAAAATATTATATGCCAGCCCTGACCTGGCGCCATCCAATGTTCTACACAAAAACATTTTTAAATGTGACGAGCGCGACACACTTAAAAAAATGATTCCGCCCATAATTTTCCATTTCACGTGGATTTACTGGCGTCTATTACGGGAGATGATGAGGGCTTTGTTCTTGTTAGGGGTAGGTAAAGAATAATTTGGCAAGCGTTACGCAAGTATGTAGGTACTTCAATCCGTTGTGAACTGGCGTTTCCTGCGAGGCGCGCTTGCCTCGTCGCCCACCACGCCCGCGCCGCCGCCACGCTGACATACACCCTACATTTATTTACACGACGCAGATTAATTCCACGTCATCCCACACATATCTACTGTGAGACTCTGCTATTCTCAATCATGCCACTACACAAAATAGCAATCGCAAATAGCTACTATTCAAATTCTTGCAATTGCAGCAACTAAAAAACAGTATGAATGCGGGTTCTCGCTTTTCTCATTGAACTTTGAACATTCAATGCAATAACGAAAACACTACGTAGAAATTGAATGAGCGTGTGTAAATGGCAGGTAAATAGGAGTTTGAAATATGCCTCCAACAGAATCTCATAGCGTTGAAGCGTTAATTTACTATACGTACAAAACGTTGTCACTTATACATAATGATCCTAAATTTATACATACTTAATTCTTAGCTGGTCTCTCCCAAGTTGTATTTTTCTTCTTTATATAAAATGGATAATGGACGTCTAACAATTTTTTGGAAATTATTTTAATAATTGATACGTTAGCGACAACGTAAAAGTAAGTAATTAAATATGGACAAGTATACTTCATCAACTTCAAAACAAACAAAACTACCTAAGTTTGAAAATGTACCTATGAAATTATACCTCTTAATTTATCTCTATTTACAGTTAAAGTTAACCTGTTTCTTCGTATATTTCGTTCAGGGAATACAAAATTATTTGCGTAAATCAAAAAAGTTGCTTAGGTATAAATTGTGCGTATAAAATGTAGGTTCCTTTGAAATACAAGAGTACCAAAATTGTATGCCGCCCCAGGGCTGCCACGAATGCAGCGAACGACGTGACGTCGGCTGTTCGTTTCGCCCGCGCTCGCTGCCGGCCGCTGTGGTGCGGTCACATTCCATTAGACTGTGTGCCCATAAACTCCACTCTACGTCATACTCACGGTTTTACAACTGAAAACTTCCTCGTCAGACAGTTTCATTTCAACTCAATACTGCAACGACAACGGTGGGGATAGTAACTTGAACATTGTGACGCTATATAGCTGGGACTGGATTTACAAAATACAAGGGTTAGATTTCACATTTAATTGACTGTTTGAATTTCCTTTACCCACTGTAAATGTAAAATAGGTACTTATCTATTTTTTTGCTTTCATTTGAGTAACATTTGTGTAAAGTTAACGTTTATACCAAATGTTGAAAACCACAAAACTTGTCACTTTTCTCCTCAGCATTGGCACCTTTTCCTTGCAAAGAAATGCATATTCACATAAAATTTAGACTTGAAAAAATAGGTACCTACACAATGTATTTACTTGCAATAAAGAGATATGATTCTGATCACAAAATGATACTAAGTTGTATATAATACACTTATTTGTGTCACTTTGGTGACACAAATATCATTTGTAGAAAAATAATCATTACCTGCATATCTCGAAAACCGTGGAACTTCTTTTTTTCTTATATTATAAATTATCCCACTGCTGGGCAAATCCCCCTCCAATGGAACTTCTCACAAACTAAAATTCTAGCGCAGTGGACTCTGACCTATCCACAGTTGTAGGATTTACAGGAAATGTTGTAGAACATATAATATGATTATAATTTAATTTAGGTACCTACTAGCTGATGATGATAAAACGATATTAATCACACATTAACTAACCTGAACGTAGAACAAAGTTTATTGCTGTGTCCAAACTCGTGTGTTCCCCATGCAACCAATAGAGCTTAATTTAGATTACTTAGTTGAACCGCCTTGGGATATTGAACTTAGAATATAACGTGCCAAGTGTAACATATTACCGTCGCGGCGTTTCCAGTAGGTACAGCATGTTGTCAAAACTTAACATAAAGTGCAGGAGTTATACTAAGTTACCTTACTAACGTAACATTTCCTTGTCGAGAAATTGTACAAGACAGTTAAAATTGCTACTTTAAAGCACAATTATAATCAATTGGTGATTTAATAATAATATACTTACATGTATAGCTACTACTATTAAGACTTCGTTCGGACGGATCACGCGATAACGACAAAGCTGTCGCTGGATTGAAAAATTTCGAAAAACCATACTTACCTACGTCATGGTTTCTACGCACTACTCGTTTTCATACAATATCTGTCGGCGTCAATTTTATCGCTCTACGACACCTGGTCCTCGGTCCATCTAAATTCTAAAGGACGAAAAGCCTACGAGCTCGTTTCATAGTTACCACACGGATGCAGAGTGGATCAGCTTGGCGAATATGGCGATTTCATTTCATTTTTTTACTTTATTTAAACCGGAATTTAATTAACAGGCCGTACGCGGGATTATATGTAACAATAGTGGCAACCCTATAGGAATTAATTTCTCACGGTTCAGCCTTTGATGACTTTTATAATATTATAATAATACTTTCCCGTGCTACAATACGGATAGGTATCTACATATATCGGGTTTTCACAGAAAATGCGAAAACTCGTGAATACCGTCAAACGGCCAGCAAGGGACACAATGTATGAATTTTTGTGCACCAGACTGTTCACGTAGAATAGACTCCTCTTAACTATAGCAAAAATATACTATGTATGAAATAAAATGAAATCAATTGATTCGTTTTATTTTTACGGGTTTGTTGTGCCTTGTAAAAGAAATATCGTAGTGCAAAGGGTTAGTCAGTGTATTAATTTACGACGTAATTAAATTAAACTCAAAGTCCTTATTTTTTTGCAACCGTATTAAAAGTAGGTAGCTGCCAATTGAATACCATTATTTTTCCTAAGCGTTATCGACGAAGAAGAGCTGTAATTTTCGTAATAAACTAGTAATGTTTTATAATGAATTGAATATATTTTTTGTAAAAGTTGATTGATATGAATAATTGAACCAAAAATTAGATAGTTATTTGAAGTAAAACTGTTATCTACAACATTTTAAGAGGCTTTTATTACATGAGTGAGTCTGTCGATTGTGCGGCCTTGCAGTAATCCCGCAACAGATATTGGAAAATGTGTATTATACGACATGCTCTTAATTTTGAATATTATTATTAGGGTAAGTACCACCTACCTAGCTAATTAGATTTTTGGTTTTATTTTCTAGTTAATTTTAGTTGTCAAAATACATAATATTATATTACCTATTTATATATTAATAAGTTGCATTGCATTATGAAATTATTAAAGGAAAAGCATAATATAGGTAGGCCATGATGTAACATGGCCATAATTATCATCTAAGTCGCCTAACTAGTATTTTTGTAGAATAATAATAAGTAAGTAGGATGATTGGATACCTTTTAGGAAAAGGTAATTTTCAGATCCACGCTACGCCCCTGTTGAGCTTCGTTAGGTATAATATAACGGTCAGTGCATAGAGTTTGACAATTTATCTAATATGTAGGTACCTACGTATGTATCTAAACGACAGTCCTTTATTTTGGCCATATTATTCTGTTAACCTACTACAGCCCGGGCAATTCTTTCATTATCTCATCGAGTACCACTATGAGGCTATTCTGGCGCAACAAACATATACCTACCTACGTAGCTTACATAACATGAAACAATTATAATAATTTTACCTGCTGTTCGTTACCACTTACACACTGTTTCAATATTAAAATTCCAAGTTTCACGAAAATATGTTTTTATTATTATTTCATCGCGTATCAAAATGCCAAGCTATTATGGCATTGGAATATGGCATGGTGGTTATTTTTGTTCCTCCGACGGATTTATCCTACATTTATATCTATCGTAAGATAACATGGGCCACATCTACTTATTAACAGACTTTAGAATTTGGTTCTCAATCACCTACTTATATTTTTTGTCTTATTAATTACAGTCGACTCGACAGTTTGTCATTTGCCGATGCGACTGCAATCCTGAACGACGTAGCTTAGTAGTAACGTTCACTGAGCTCCATAGTGGGACTCTTGGATCTAGGTCGGAACTGCAGATCTTGCATATAATTATTCGAAAACTCTTACATATTATTGATATTCGCGAACATTTTCTGATTTTAATGTGTCATCAAACACAAAACAACCACCACTGTAGGAATTAAAATTATCAAATAATTTAGCAACTGTCACGTTACTGCCATTTTCAAAAGCCCAATTAGTAGAATTTGCATTTTTTTTACCAATTAGGTATTCCTTACCTTCAGAATATTATTTACTATCTCAAAATAGTACCTATCGGTGGTCCTCGATGAGAGGTAAATTTACGACGAACACGCACACTACTCGTATGTGACGTGCGGTTACATTCCATTTAACTTTAGGGTGCGATCTACTGAATGTCACCCCTACATCTTTACGTATGGCTTAACGAGGGTGCTTATGAATTTAATTAATTCTCTTTACGATGATTTAAATAAAACTTGACATGATAACGTTCATTATTTAATCCTTACAAGATTATATTCTTAGCTTCTCGGAATTGATTTAGTGTAAAATTGGGAACTTATTCTGATTCGAAATGTCGTGTGCCAGCAATTTTGTATGGGGAGATAATTTCTTTTGTTTACTTGTAAAGAAAAGCAATAATCACTGCATCTTCAGAAAATGAAAATCAAATGACGATATTTGTTGCATAACAAGTGATCCCGTATAGGCAAGTAATTAATTATTGTAACAGGCAATTGGTTAATGTGTACCAAGAGCAGAGATTATAAATTATGCATTTGTGACATACATGGCGTGACGCAGACAGGATGGTGGTGCTTAGGGAATATGTGTCCACCTGATTGCGAACGTGGCTAGGCAACACTTGACTGGCTAGGCTCGCTCGCACACACGCGAGAATCTTACATGTGGTCAAATTATGTTATGTAAACATGAAGCAAGGAACTGCCGATGGAGTTAGCCATATTTACATCGAAGACTCCACTCTTGCATGATATTTTTACGCGCCTCTGCCACTTCTTTGTTTTCCAAAAAACAATTCCGCCCTTGTTAGTCAGTAATCTTACTGACTCATGAGAGTGAAAATGAAAACAAGGGCGGAGACCTGTCCCCTTGCAAAATAATACTTTAGGCTCTCTCCATAGAGCTCGGCGAATTTGTTTCCTTCGTGTGTGCAAAAGAATTAAGTCGAGAGCATTCTCGAAACCGCAACGCGAGATTGTAGAATTTTCACAAGGTTGTTATTTCATAAGTTACATTGAGGTAAAGTTGACATGTGCTGAAAATTACATACAGTATGCATACCTTATATAGTCGCGTAATTGGGGTCAACTATGAAAACAAGGTATATTTAAAATGAAATACAAGTTATAGACTAAGAAATCTAGTAAGATATTATGATATGACAACATGGTTTAAAAAGGAAGCATTTCACATTATGAAATCAGTCAATACGTATACAACTGAAGAACTTTATTGGCAGTTCCCATTGAAATAGGTATTGGAACCGATGAATCCTGAAGCATAAAAATCTCCCCTTTTTGAAGTCAGTAAATTGGCGATGTTTTTGTATGAAAAAGGGTCAAGCATAGTCTACAACCGCCTACAAACCGACGTGCTTGCATAGGGGATTGATTGAATGTGAAATAGGTAAAAGTGGAGTGCTAGTATGGCCGCAGGCAGTCGTTCATTCTATGCGTGCCACGATGAAATAGACTTGTAGGGTGTATGGACGACGTCCATATGGGCGTATGTGTATTAGTTGTTTATGATTTTGTCAGTGTGATTTGCCTGGATAATTAATGGCAATTGTGCGTAATGCCCTAGGTCAGTGCACAATGCGCGATGCGCCAATTCACACTAATGGCTGGCGACCGACATGACGAAGCGGTCTGGCGACAACAGTTGTTTGCAGCGTGATGTCTCGAGGCACAGCGGGACGAAACCCAAAATGAAACCCAGGAAATGCGTATAAACAGTAGCTGTATCTATGTACGGAGAGCTGTCACGTCGCTTAAAGCCTGACACACACAGGTGCGATTTGTACGCGGCTTGCGACCTGCGGCCAGTTGAGACGCATGTCTGCATGCACGCATGCATTTTCTAGAGAAAATGGGGTGGGGCATGCTTTTCAACTGACCGCAGATCGCAAGCCGCGTACAGGTCGCGGCTGTGTGTGGAACGCTTTATATCGCGCGTCGTAATAGAAACCTATAAATTATATCAACTTTTATACAATTAAAGAATGTTGTGTAGGATGCCTCTTAAATTTAATATGTACACGAGTATTAATTTGTGTTGTAACTACCTTGATATTAATATTTCTAGCATGCGTCTGATAAAGGAATTTTTAATTAACACCTATTTATTACTACCTTGTTGAAAGCATTATCCGTGTCTTACCTGCTAACAAGAGTATTATTTTCTAAGCGCGCTACATTTTCTATAAGACTGATATACTATAAGTTTTACAACGCGGTAGGTAACAGCATAGCAACGAAACATGTTTTTAAAGCTACAAAACATTTCCAGTGAATGTAAGTCCGATATTTGTGACAATGGAATGCGAATAGGGTTGTAATCTTTTCGAAATCTTTCGGACATTGTTTCCTTTTTTAACGACTTCTAAAAGGAGTAGGTTCTTAAGGTTTGTTTTATTTGCTTTTGCCACGAACAAATAGGCAGATAAATAAAGATTAGGGATACCATCTCTGTCTGTGACTCTCAGAGACATTAGTCATTATTGTATAAAATGTAGATATAAAAGTAAAGTGCCTGCAAAACTTATGCCTTTAAGAAATCGTTTTTACCAATATAACAGCCGAAATTGTACTTTCTAATCAAGTAAGTTATTTATTGTGCAACAAGGTGTATCCAATTGAAAACTTTCCCGATTTACATGATTAGATCCCAGTCCTGAAACTAGAATGGTCGTCCTACATGCGAAGCACTTTTGAGTGGAGCTCGTAATTTATTTCGCTTTGTGATTTTTCATCGCGTGTCTCGGCTTGGCCTCGCCATTTGTATAGTCACATTTCATCCGATGCGATGCCAGCGTCACTTTTCACCCGGGCTTCACGCAATGGCATCCGCCCCCTACACCTCACCACCTCCATTCCATAGCATGCTTATCTCAACCATTACTCGTTAATTCTACCCCGCCCGCATCGCAGCCGTGCGTTGAGCCGCAAACTGGTTAAGCTGAAATTTGTCAATCTGTAATGCGAAATTTATCCAACGGTAATTTATACGATCGTGAAAAGTAAGCGGCGATCGTGTGTTGCCACTTTGATCAACATGGAAGATAAGATTCTTAAGGAAAATGTATTTCGTAACTAATTATGATATTGTGAACTGGTTTACTGTGAAATCTAGCAGATGGTGTTCAGCAAGGCCTCCGAATCGACCATTTTGTCCATCATATGATCCCTTAGCCCGATCCCCTATTAGGAGATCCCCGGATATAATGAAGTCAAAGCAAACCTACCAACATTTCATATTAAGCCTATCAATTTTTAAATACAAAGTTTTATTCGGACAATATTGTTGCTCATTGGTTGACTTTTGAAAACCATTGCAATATTTGCAATATGTGCCGTATCACCATTGATAGAATGCTAATAGGTTACACTTGATGTGCTGTTGACTGTAAGAGGTAGGTACTTACTACAAATTATCATTGTCACCTATCATTTACAATGTCACGGTTATGAATACTCTTTCCAATCATTTATTTTCTCGATGACAGATCTATGATTTCGTCAGTTATAGTGTTGTGACCAAATAAGTGATCATTAGAATGCTACATTATATCTGAGCAACATTTTATCCCTTGGCTAGTTTTTATCCCTTGAGAAAAAATTACAAAGTCGCGTAAACACCTCTAGTTCAATATAAATACCGATACAATATCGATATTTCCATCATAACATCACTATTTTGATTGCCATAGAATGTAACTTTATTGAAAACGTTTGTTATTTATCGTACTTTAAAAAAAATACTGCATATATGGACTCAATTTGGCTTAGATGAATATTATATGGGATCAAGGAACAAAATTAGGCAGTTTTCATATTTTATATACCTCACATTTAAAAGTTAACTTTTGCGTAACATGACGCAGTTACATTCTAAGGGAGATGTCATTGGAAATAAATAATTGGAAAGGGTATATAACTACTACCTATACTGATAATTATTGAGAATATTGTTCGCTAAACTATGTATGTACCTATGATGCTGTCTGTACTGGAATTCGTTGAATTACGGCGCTTAACATCGGTCGTTGCCCGAATTATATTAGTTGGCCTCCCTAAACGCCACGGTTGAATGTAAACGCGGCTTTTGGAGTTATTGTTCTCGTGCAATAGCAATTTCCTAAGTCATCTTAAGTCACAAAATATTAACTGGAATGGAACTGTGATGAATACTAATTGTATAGAACATTTCTGATAATGATAAGTAAGTGATAACGACTGTAGGTTAACCCACAGATTTCTCATATGAAAACGTTACGGCTTTTTAATATCTTCATTCGGCTACTTTTAGAATACAGAATGTTCATTAAATTGTGTTCTAGGTGAATCCTATTGGGATTGTAATAATCATAGATTCCCTGGCTACACAGTAAGGGATAAAGCCAGACACACACAGGCGCAATCTGCCTGCGGCAAGTTAAAACGCATGCCGTGCCCCATTTTCTCCCGTCGTTAACGTCCAGGTAGCGATCTGAGGCATACGCCGCAATCCGCTACCTACTGAAAAAACCTACTGAGAAAATGGCGCAGGGCATGCGTTTCAACTGGCCGCAGGCCACGTACAGATCGCGAATGTGTGTGTCAGGCTTAAATGTTATTAGTCCATATAACAACCCCGTCCCCTTTAATGTCATTTTCCTTATTGTTTGTTCATTTGTGCCCACCCAAATCAAATGTCTAGTTCTAATAAATCAAACTCATTCAAAGGTCTCAAGTCTGTAATATGGACTTATAAAAGACTGATATAGACATCTATCACAAACTTGAGACAATTTTGATTGTCGAATGTCGACTGAATGTTGGCACTTTGAATACTTAGACGAAGTGAAAATGTAAATGAGAATAATCGGAACTAACTAACGATCAAAGCAGCCTTTTAGTTACACCCACACCTTTTATAATGTACCTCTGTCTAAGTTCCATCTTACTTTCGCTCTTTTAATTAGTCTTCTAATTACGTTGAGACTCCGCGTCTCGTACCTCGTTTCAATATAAAACTTTGTTTAGGGTGACGTTAGGTGCAAATGCCTTTGACTCTCTTGTTAGTGGTAGGCATGTGGTATACAAATTAACTACTTATATTAGACTCACGGCCTAGTCTAGGCTTCTTTAGGATCTTTAACGAATAATAGGATCTACTTCGTTCCAAACCTATCATCCACGATAGGTCGAACAATTTTTCACAGCTCTTTAATAGGCCTTCTCCTATTTCGCACAAATTCTATACCAAGAAGCTAATGTAAATACTCATTATAATATAACTTCATAATTTAATAAGGTTTCATGAGCAAGTTAGTTCTAATTAGTTCATAGTGAGCAAGTATTCGGGGTGACTTAAGAATCCACTCCCTGACTGGATGCCTAGGAGGAACGGCGCTCGTTACCTATTTCCACACCACATTACCTAATCATGTATTTAATATTTTGGAAGAGAAAATGTTTTTATGTAATTTTGATTTTAAAACGAATCAAGATTCATGTCGTGCTCACACATGGTTAACTTAGAGTTACAAAATATTATAATTATTTTTTCGAAAATTCTTTGACTGTATTTTTAGATTTTGTAGGTATATCTACCAACATATGAACAAATAACTTTAATTTATCGTCTCACACCTCGTATGGTACGAGTAGTTACCCCAAATGTAATGATATACATGTACCCAGGACGATAAAACTACTGTCTTGACCTTATTTAGCAAAAAAATAATTTTAAACATAAAATGTCGCGAAGACTGAGATGAGACATAAATTCCAGTACAGTACTATCGACATAATTAGGAGTCCTGGCACATCTTGCTACAGCGTTATTTCCAGCAATATCTTACTATACTGTAAACGAGATTGTTCAAACAATTTGAATAAGTAACTTAAATTACTTCACTAAGGGAAGTTTTTAGCCTAGATTTTTCAAACTAATCTATCAGATGGCAGAATTATGTGTCTATGTAACTACCATGTATTGACAACGGCTTACTGTAGCCTTGACACATTTTATAAAATCTAGTTGTCGGTGATATCACTACCAAATGTAGATGCCAAAGAGGATTATCCAAAGTCGAATAGTTTCCGAAATATTTCAATGTTTATTAAAACTACCACTACAAAAATCAATAAATTAAGTGGTAGCAACATTTATAACATTATTAAAATAATTTATGACGAACGTCTATTATATCAGAGAACTTCATATTGTGTAACATAATAAAAAATGTAGGTAATCAATAAATACTTAATATTTATAATTTTGATTTTTAAATCGAGTAGAGCGGAGCGCAAATTGAAATAAGTATGAGATGAAAGGATCTCGTCAAAATCTTATTTACTTGATGAAAAAAGAACGACAATTGAATTTCTAATTAAGTTCTATATTAAAAACAAGGCAATACACAAATAACATTTTCGTTTTTCTTTCTTATTCAATTCTTTTAAGTCATCAGTTTAACATTGCCGGGTCTTTCATTGCTTATGAAATTAGGATGTCGTGTATTGACTCGAAATAGTAATTCGAAAATATTTCCGAGAAATTCTTACAATGAACGGATCTTTTGTAGTTTTAACTATAGTGCAAGGTTAACTGTGATTGTTTTCATACATATTTATTAATATTAAAGCGAGAAACAACGTTAACGAACAAGTTTATATTTAAACAATCAAAGCAATACCGACCTGTATAGATATCGCAATAACGTATTGAGTTCATTCGGGTAACGTGCTTATTTTATTATGAAAGTTTTTATTAACGAAATTCACAGTTTGTTCTATAATTTTGCAGAAAAAAGTGGATAATTTTAAAAGTCCATAATAATCAGATAGGTGTTGAAAATTGCTAGCTACAATTCCTGCATTCTTGAGAGGGTGAATCGTACCTGCAGCCTTATTGTCTAACTGACACTAGCCATGGCAATCAAGTTCAAAACCATTACCATTGGCAGTGACAGCTGTCTAAAACATTGGTATTGTGTAAGGCGTTGACAGCAAAGTGACGTTTACCATGTGAATGGAGCGTATGGAGAATCGTTCTTGCGTTTAGTATGTCTCGGTTGTGTTTGCCTAAAAATTGATACTGAAGATATTTCTCAACTAAATCAATACGTAGTCATTGTTTGACTTTTTATAGCGTGTTTCATAACGTTACAATTAAATAATTACAAATTAAATAATTTGAATTGTAAATTTTTCTATCATACGAACTAAACGCGCTTTATACGAATGAGTCGGAATGAGTGAAGCTACTTATTTGACGTTTAATTGGAATTGTGTAGTGAAATGACAGCTCGAAAGTGAAGTTCGTCCCCATCGAAATTTGACAGTTGAAGCCGGCTAGAGTGTAGTAATGGGGTTCGATGAAAAGTCGACTAATATCGCCTTTAGTTACATTTGTAAACCTCAGACATGACATATTTAGTTGATCACTGTCGTGGAGAACATATGACTACTCTCAGAAAAGTCTTCACCCTCTAAAATATGATTTATTCAATCGTTTGCATGATCGACTCGAATTACGACTTGCACGCCATCTTTTACGATACAATGCGCCATCTAGTGTTTACTTGATGTACTTGCATAAGCTGTTTTTACGATACAATGCGCCATCTAGTGTTTACTTGATGTACTTGCATAAGTGTTACCAAAGTATGCGACGTCGATATGTGCGTTTATTTCGTACGCTAACAATTATACTTAAAGTTACAAAATAATTTATTTTATTTCAAATAAAGGTGTGTGTAAGAAACCATACGTTAACAGTTGCTCAAACAATGACTGTGTAATGGTTTCGTAAAGAAATATCGTCTATTTTAAACTTTAATTAAACAAAACCATTTTATATATGAACAAAATTATACAAAATAAACTCACCAAAAACTTCACTCCAATACGTCACTTTGAAGTCCATGGCGATGAAAAACCTTAGACAATCGCAATTTTTTGACGTAATGGTAATGGATATCAATGAAGTTCATGACCAAAGACAAAATAACTGTATTTTTAGATGCGTTCCCAATAGTATAGAAATAAGTAAGTGAGTAATATTTTCAATTACGATGGGTGAATTTTAGCAGCTTAATCACGCAAACAAGCAATATGATTACTTCGATGTCTTTGTACAATACACGGGTACAATACGACATTTATATCTTGAATTGATCGAAGTTGTATGGATTTTGTCTTATACTGTGTTACAAAACTATAATTTTGGTTAAGTACCTATCGTTTTTGAGGGCTGCGCATGTGGGTAGGTGATATTCTGATATCTAGGAAAACAATCGTTCAGTTTTTACAAAGTGTTTAAATTTACGCAAAAATTTACTAGGTACGTGATTTTGTTTTGAGAATCTTTTCATAGGTATAGGAAGTTGTTTTATAGAAAGGTAGTAGCGTGTTCTAATATTGCTTAATAATTATTTCATTGATTGATTGGTCGAACCGTCTTATTTATATTGGAATTATTTATATTTGTGCGAAATCGTGGCAATGCAATGACAATTGTCTAGGTTATCTTTGTATGTGTATTTATAAACAGAAATTGTTTATACATCGCATCTGGCTGTATGCTCTAGCTAGCTAGCCTTGCCTTTCCCACTAGGAAGCAACATCATTAAACAAAAGTAGGTTATGTTGAGAGAAAATATTAGCCTTTGTTTTTATTTTATTTGTTAGTGAAAATGAAGTAATTAATGCCACCAGAAAGAAACAATGTCAACCGCCGACAAAACACAGCCTGGCAATTGATTTGAACCATCAGTTACATCACCGTAACCCGGGTTAACGCCACAAATGGTCAGTCATCGAGAGAAAAACATATAATGATTTTACATTTTTTATATAGGTTGGTTAATCGTTTTATATAGGTTTGGTATACTGAAGATTGAGAAAAGTCCATTTCCCACTGCCACACACACTATAATTGTTCATCAAGGGGACCTAGCACAGACGTTTTGTGGAAACTATATACCTACTCACATGTTTTGTTCATGTTTAAGTTTTAATTAGGTAGGTACAGTCGACAGCAGATCAATGGTAACACTTTTTACTCATGACAGTATTTGCGTCGTAAGACTTGAAATCGTACTGCAAGTGTTACCGTTGATCTGCTGTAGACTGTACCTACACATATTACACAGTAATCAACTCGTACATAATAAGAATGGGCCAAAGCGTAACCCTTAATTAAAGCCCAAAGCATTGGGCTGTACAGTACCTGCATCTCTTCAGAGTTACAGAAGAAAATTAGGTTGCACGAAGTTGAATTATTAGTTGATAAGGAAATTAATAAAAAAAATTATGTTTCAGATATTAAAATGTAATCAGAAAGTGGTATAATTAATAAAAACAAATGAGGAATTGAAATTCGACTGAAGTTCCAAAAACTTTAATTCACATTGCAATATTTATGCTTGTGTTTTACATTTTTTAATTACAATAGACTGAATAATAACCGGCTATTGGTGTGGGATGCCACTTTCGTTGATACGTTGGTGCCGCCTCATCTTCCGTCGCAAACATCAACACTTGCGAGTTGTGCTACTAGCCGCAGGCCATAGCCTCTGTCGAGGTCATAATATTTGGGCCGCTTGGGGTAGACACGCTGGGTCCGTGGACTATCTGTAATGCAAGCAATTAGTTTTTAGTTTAGTTAATATTTTTAGAATACTATTATTACAATTGTTGTTTTTAATGTGTATTTGTTATAATCAAGAAAAATACTTTTTTGCAGTGTGAATATAAATATACCAGTGTATAAGTCGAATTCTAATCGCACTGTCACTGTCGCTCATAGAATTACTAGGTAGTAATTACTAGTGGATAGTTAGTAAACACTTATATGTGGTTGTAAAGAATTGTTGATCTCTATGTTGGCCCTCCGTACCAGAGGTAGGAGCTTGACTCCAAAATCATTAAATAACATACCTACTTAATTATCTCCCAGAAATAGGTTATTGTATCTAGTCCAAGTATAATTATTGTATTTATAAAATAAATCTTGAATTGATATTATGCCTTACTACAGTCAACGTCGAAACTTGTTAATATATTAGCTAACATCTTAATGTATTCTACAATATTTCTCTTTCAATATTGTAAATTAATGACTGGTAAAAACCTGTAAGTAATAAAAGTTGTAATTAAAATTAAGTAAATACAATAATATTATACAATTAATTGGTTTTTTTCTTCTTACAAATCGACTAGTTAGGTGGCGATAAAGTTAAGGTAAGCTTTTCTGGGCCTACTGACCTTACTACTATTTTTCAAGAAACCAAGGCAATTTCATTGGTATCATAACAAGTTGAGAACACATCAATCTGCAATTCATGATGTCCATGCAGATCTTAAAATATAAAATATTAATGAAATGTTTTTTGTAGCCAAATAATTTTATCGTACTTTTAAAATATATTTTATATATTTCTTACCTCTTCATAATTGACTAACAATGTAGGCATCTATGTTCCGGGAGATTTTAGGTACCTCCTCTGAATCTCTGGAGCGTTGAGGGCATTAGTTACAATACACGAGCAATCCGACACCACCGCTGTCTGAGACAATGGTCCAACACTTTTTTGGTAACTCCTATGCGCATAAAATGCATTAGCAGCATCTGTGAAAACAAAGCGCTTATTAGACTCAACACAACAATATTGGAATCTATGCAGAACTGTAAATACTAAATAGTAATAAATAGTATTGTGTAAACATGTAGTATTTACTTACAACGTTTTCCATCATAAGTAATCCATCATAGGCATTTAGTTAAAATTTACAAAGATGATTTTGATGATTATTACTCAAGTAGAAGTTCTATTGTAGAGTATACCTTCAATTCCGGTCGAACCGTATTGCACTTCTTCTGTTTCTGGCGCAGGGGCATAATTTCTCTACTAAGGCCCCTAAATATAAGCTTCTAGAGGCGGTATTTTGCTATAAATAAGGGACAAACGTTGGTTCGCTTGTAGATATGCGAAAACATCGCGTTGCTTGTAACTTTTGGAGGGTCTCCAATCTTTCATCGTCCATTCCAGCCAACGTAAATTTTATACGGGTGCAGATGCAGACTTTTCAGCAGTATTCTACGATAATTCACAAACAAAACAACTCCCGCACAATTTTATCTAAGTCTGGAAAATGTACCTAACCTCAAATTGCTTTTTTTCTGTTTATGTTTGTATCTAAATCATTCGACTCATTCGCTCAATGGGGTTGAAACGTCAAATAAACGTCAAATTGACAATGGTAATGAAAATCGTCTTTTGACAGTATTACACAATTCCAATTTGACGTTTGAACTCCATTAGTGGAGTTCAAACGTCAAACTTTATGTCACTGTCAGTTACACAATCGCCCTGCTGTTTGTGTCTGTGCACCGTCACGCATCGTTGTATATACGTACAAGAAAGGTATAAGAATTTGAATTGGGAAGCAAATCTAATAGGATATGTACCTATATAAATGAAAATAATATAGAAAAGGCACAGAGGGGAGGTGCCGGAAAACAGCAAAGTCGAAACAAACAATACAACGGAACTGTAGATACTCACTAGCTTCTTGCGTTTATGTAAGTATACAGGCAGATAAACAGACTCGATCGAGAGTAATGGATACCATTACGTAAAAGGATGTTAGTTCATTCTTGAAATTTTTGTTTCTTTTCGTGATCCGCTCTCAGTAGCGCTCTAACCTTTACCGGGGAAATAACTCGACATGGCTCATAAAGTGAATGCGCTGTTAGTATTCGTATTACTTATTCACATTATGATCGTAAGTACCGTTCACATTATTAATTCATTAAAAATAAATAATATTTTTTAACAATTTTTCCATTTATATCGTCTCTGGGCAGCCCTTGTGTGTTTTAATTGTTGTCTTATCCTGCCATCGCTTATCGGACTGATCGCGTCTCCGCTTTAATTGGGCTCAAATCGATGGAATTCATAGCCCTCAAAAATATAGTAGATACAAATATGTCTTGTCCACAAAGACCACACGTTACCTCCCATACGACAAGCGAAACGTATATCAATCACCTTTAGATGAACTTTTATAATAATTATGTGTAAGATGGAAAATCTAAGGCCGAGATTCATAGACAGTCCAGCTAGCCACTAGCTAACTGACTTTTTGTTACTTTGCTAGAGCGCAAGCTTAGCGTGAGCGTTTAATAAATTAGTTTAAAAAAATACAGATTAGAAAACTAATACCTAGGTACCTATTGCTGCTAAAAATTAAAATCGAAATTTTTAATTTATCTGCAGATCAAACTAACCACTAACACATTAATTAATAGTTATAGTAATTATTTCAGGTAAATTCAGCGACATACGATAAAAAGACAATAGACGGCATGATATTAAAGACGCTCTGGGAGAAAGTTTTCGCTCGCTACGATGCAAAATCTAAAGAACAAGCAATAAAAACTTTAAGGAAAGCCGGTGATTACAATAAATTAATCGAATATCTAACGAAGGCGAAAAAAGATAAAGTGCAACATATATTGAATTTATTTGCAGATATCATTATTGCATATGCGAGTTAAGTAGGTATATAAAACTAAATAAATGTGAATTTACATAAATAAGTAGTTTACTTCCTTTTTACAAATGAGCTGCAATTCGAATCATTGTCACTAGATCTACCTATAGCTATTGGTTCATCAGTTCAAGATATTTTACATTCACCCGTAATGCACAATTATACGAATATTGTACAATCAGTTTTCGGACCGTATACGTCTCCCGTAGAGTCGCGTCATGACATATTAGTATGGTTTATTACATATTAGCCCGAGAACTCGTACGAATCTCCATTAAATTAGAACAGTAGCACGACATTGGAGTGCTATAATGTACATAGATAGTAGTATGTAGTATGTCGATATTACTAATATTAACTTGCTGGGAAGCTTCCGAACGTCATGAAATAGATTCGTAAGTTCTCTATTTTGTATAGATACGAGAGAATTGTAATGCGTGAGAACTTTCTAAATTAAACGAAGTTCAATCATGTGTTAATTGAAGTGACATTGTTGAGCGAGTAGTTATGAAGGTATGTATTATTAACGATAATAATACACTAGGTATGTAAATATACTTTATATTGCTGGATATAAGTTGTTGTATATACAGTACAATAGTTACACCTCGTATGGTCTTTGGTTAAAATGATAAGATGAAACATAAGAAATCATTAAATAATACTAAGTTCATGATATAAAATACATTTATTGACATTATTATTATTACGATACGTTTCGATTTTTACGAAAAGTAGGAAATATAGGCAATTCTCCTGAAGAAAAAATATATACATATTTAGTACAGGTATTCAGTGAAAAAGTTCCTGTAGTTTACTTTGTAAACGCAAGCCTACACTTCACCTCACTGTTATATCGTACTCGTCACTCAGAGGAAAGCACCAGAGGGTTTCATGCTCGCGTAAACACAATTTATGCTACGGTCCACTAATTTTAGCTCACTCGAAGCTTCTCAATTGTTCGTTGGCTGATTGGTATGTGCCATTGATTATATCTAGGTACATTAGTTAGGAACAAGGTCCGTATTGCCGTTGTACGTAATACACAAGTTTGCAGTGTATTTCAAGTTGTGTTAGTTCCTTTATTAGTGTCTGTGAAGTCAAAACTGAAGATGTGGTACTGTGGCAGATAATACTAAATATACGTCGTAGTAAGTGGAGAAACTATAGATGGTGGTTACTAAAATATCATTAAACGAGTATTATATTTTAAGGACCCTTTTCCCCTTGAGGACGATCTAGCCAAATCGGACGTGAGCCTGCCTTCTGAAGCTTCTGTGCATTGGGTCGTCGGATTCAACTGTGGTAGGTAACCAATGAAATCGAGATTTGATATCATGAAAATGTATTATAAATTCTGCAAGTACAAACTCCATGCTAAATACGTTTTGCCAAAAAGTGCAGTGAATCACGACGTTTATTTGAAAATTAATTAATTGTGGATTTGCAGAGTAATATGAAAAAAGAAAGCGTTTACATGTAAATTAATTACAGTCATTATTACAATTTACATGTTATGTTGTGTTCTTTTTATTATTTTTTTGTACACTGGAGGCATACGACAGACATACTTTGTAGTTGAAGACTAATAGAAAATACAGATAATAATTATGGCCGTCACCACCACCATGTATCACCTTGATGTGCTTTGCATATCTATGTTCTAATATGATTCACTAGGTATTATAATTTATTTATAAGCCTTAGCTAGACGGATTTATGATTAGCCCGCAAGGCATACTGTAATAGGGATTCATTCCCGTAACCTCGCTTTCCCGTAAGCGCAACTCTCTTTACGTCGCTTTCCCATTACCGCAACTCTCTTTACGTCAACTCTCGCTACGTGGAGTCTCGCTATATCAACTTTTCGCTACGTGTGATACAGTTAGCAAAAGAAGTGAATATTTCGCGAAACGTAATTATGAATTGAATTATTGTAATCAGAGTATCGTAATAATTTATTTATTATTTATTTATTTATAATACGATACTCTAATTACAATATTTCAATTCATTATCCATTAGTCTACTTTTATGTCCCCACAGTTCAGGCGCATACCTTCCCTTACATCGAGGGAGCTCGGGCCATGATCCACCACGCGGGCCCAGTGCGGATTAGCGGATTACACATGTCTTAGATTTTTTTCCACGGCATGCAGGTTTTATCACGATGTTTTTCTTCACCGTTTTGAAAGCATTCGGTAACCTCAGTAGTTCGTTGATTTTTTCCGGTACCGAACCACGTAGCTGAGGACCCTCAGTCTCATCAGTTCGGTGCACCTGCACCGAACTATTGAGACTAAGAGGGTCTCAGTAGTTCGGTACCGGACAAAATCACAAAACTACTGAGAGATATATACAACGTGAAATTTTAGTAGGTACGGTGGAACACAGAGAAAGCCTACAGGGGAGTTTTTAAGGTTGAGATTATCTCCAAAAGTACTTGACCTATTCCAAAAATTCTTTCACTGTTAGATAGATAAAAGTTAAAACTATGTAACTGTAAAAGACATACTACATCTAGACAAAACACCAATTTTTAGAATTTTTGTCTGTTTGTCTGTGACTGTGACTATGTTCAGGCAGGCATCACGCCATAACTACTTGAATTTTGATAGGACTTTCACTAGGAGATAGCTAAAATATCCAGACAGCTCATAGGCTATAAGCCATGGTGGTATGTGATGTGGAAACATGGGACCAAAGAGGAAGACCTGCCTCCCAGTACATTAAACATACATCGCCAAGGTCTATTTGTTACCAGCGACAAAGAGCTCGCCGTTGTTGAATTTTTGATAGTTAGGCAGGTCAATGATACTGGACATTAGTTTTGACAGACCACCCGAATGCTAAAACGCAATAAATTAATTTGTTGCAATATGTAGGCAAAATAATAGATAAGTGCATAATAAGTAAAATTCGTTTGTAGTAAGTAATCACAAAGTTTAAAAAATTCAACGCCAAAACATATCGCATTCTTTATTAAAAACTGACCGAATTCAAAAACATACATTTTTGGCAATAGAATAAAAAAGTTTTGTACTTTCACTGCACCATTTTTAAATTGATATAGAAGACTTATTCCCGTAGCAGTGATTTCTCTTTACGATGAATTCCCGTAGCGGTGACTCCCGATGCAGTGAGTCCCTCAACGTCAATTCTCACTACATTGATATCTACAGTCAGGTACAAAAAGTTAAACTTTGATTTATTTTTAACCAAGATAAAAGAAAAGGAAGAGGTTATCATCAATTGACAAGAACTGTCTAAACTGACAAGAACTGTCAAAACTGACAATAACTGTCAAAAATTACAAAATCTGTCAAAAATTAGAGAAACTGTCAAAAATGACAGTTTTCTGACAAATTTGAAAGTTTCTGACAGATCCGACAGATTTGACAGTTTCTGTCAGTATGTGACAGTTTCTGACAGATATGACACTTTCTGACAGCTTTGACAGTTTCTGGAAGTTTTGACAGTTCCTGGCAGTTTCTAGACAGATTTGACAGTTGCTGGCAGTTTCACTCACTGCATCGGGATTCACCGCTACGGGAATTCATTGTGAAGCGAAATCACTGCTACGGGAATAAGTAAATTTGTTTGCGTGAGAGTCGCTCCCAACTTTACCATATGCGAAAATCGATATTAGCCTTATAGTCTGGCTCTGCCTTGCTTGGAAAAGTAACGCTGGCTTCGTCTTCTACGGATATAGGCTTACGGCCTCGCGGTTTTCACTCGCTTCGGACAATGCATAGTTTAATTAAGCGCCAGAGGTTTGTTTTATGATCAGTAAAGAGACGTTTCGAGTTAGAAATTAGCTTCATTGAATCTGTACATAATAATAAAATTAGATTATTGGCTGTGTATAGTCGAAGACAGAGATAAGTATACAGGGGGTGTCAATAAGGTTAAGAATTTCTCAAAAACTACTGAACCGAATTTAATAATTCTTTTACAGTTACATAGTTTTCGCTTTTATCTATAAAACAGTGAAAGAATTTTTGCAATAGGTCAAGTAGTTTTCGAGAAAATCTCAATCTTAAAAACTCTCCTGTACACCTTTCTCTATGTTCCACCGTACCTACAATATTTTGAAATGTTGGGTTACGTCGTTCTTTCTTGCTGCAATGAAATATTTTTTTTGTGGGATGTCGAGCATTGAAACCGATCGAGTTTTATGTTGGGCAAACTTTTTGGAAAATAGAGATGGGCGCGTACCTATTTATAAACGTAACTTAAAGTTACGCCACCGTTTACGCCCCCTGTACATTTCTATCTTAACATTTTTTAACGAAGTGTGATAGGGATAGCAACACGATTTAAGGGAAGTGAGGTTTGACTAGGTTTATGAATAACAACAATAGACGAGAATTAAAATTATA
Organism: Tachystola acroxantha; assembly: GCA_963506565.1. Classification (NCBI taxonomy): domain Eukaryota; kingdom Metazoa; phylum Arthropoda; class Insecta; order Lepidoptera; family Oecophoridae; genus Tachystola; species Tachystola acroxantha. Next base: position 11,636,552 of record OY735870.1, on the reverse strand, counting down.
CTGTTTTTAAGACATTGTTTAAGGTTTTTGGCAGGAACTCGGCATACAAAATAGGTTCTTCAGTATAAATTAAGTCATAGTTTAGGAGTTTAGAACACCCAAACCAATATTTATGTAAACGGTGGATTAGCCATTATTATGAATATCACGGAATAAAATATCAATTTATTCCGTGATGAATACGATGAGTGAGCCTAAACTTATGAATAACATTCAAAGAGTTTTTATAAAAGTTGATTTCTGAACGCAACTTTAAAAAAGTAAGTCACTTGTCAAAGTTGTCAATATCGTGAAGTCATTGTCATGGTAGAATTTATTTGATTTGATTTGATTGAATAAGGGTTCTATCACACGGCCGACTTTCAGTTGGTGTCCGATACTCCGATTGTTAGTAGTTGCCAATTTTTGCAGATGTCAAATGTAGCGGATTTAGGGGTAAACGAAAAAATTCATCTTTAAACAGCTAACGGATTTTCAAACGTGAATACAGTTTGTTACATGAAATCTTTTTTTGTGCTTACGAAATAACGTTGCTAAATAATTAATCTGTACATAATTTTGTACTCTGCCGAAATATATACATATATGAAGTGGGCAATTTGGCATTCTTCCCGTCAGGGTAATAGTGTTCTGTGGTCCAAGGCAACCAACTAAAAAGTTGAGTTGGTTAATTTAATGAAAAGTGAAGTGAACTATCGTTCGTGTGAAATGGCTCTTATTAAACCATGTTTTAAAAAAGTGAAGTGATTTGATTTTTCATTATAACCTAAGTCCGTTTTTACATTATTTTCCATCGCAAAAGACTATAATATGTCACATTGTAGCGACCGTGAACAATAATCAAAGCGCTGCTACAGCTTTTCAAGATTGCCGGCACCATTTTACATGAGATGTTGGCAGCAGGCAGGGGAAATCAACAGAGAAGTAGACGAGACACTGAGCATGTAACCGGACGAGGCAGATGATTACCGGTACAAATGGAATACTATTAGCAGAAATGCGAACGAGCTGGTTATAGAAGTTTGTGTACTCGAATAATTAAATTTCGTTTTATCACAGGAGGAAACTGAACTGATCACTTTGCGACAATTATGCGGCAAAGCTCTGCTGCTGTACCCCATGGTCGAGTCTGCATTACCGGATGATACCTTGAGAGCGTTCGCGATTGCTTTCTGTGGAGAATACCAGTAAAACTACAGAAGATAAAGGTGAAGATGTACTAAATAAAGCTAAAAACTAACTGACTTTCATTATTATTAGAGTTTTTGAAACAAGAAATTGAAAGTGTACAAAGAATAAACATGGCTAGAATGGCTTGCACTGCGCATGAACCGATGCATAGATACACTTTTCCCACTGCTGTAGTTTTGGTAGCCGCGAGACGAATAATAAATCATGTTTATTGTTTAACAAAACAAATCAACTCTGCAATGAATGTTTCAATTGAGTTTTGATGAGAGAAAAGATAAACTAAGACAGAAGTGTCCTATTTGCATGCATGTTCATCATGCGAAGGTGTGCAGAAGTAATTTAAAATATTTTATTTGTTCTCACCATCATAATATTGTTATGTGACCAGATATTTGCAAGAGGGTGTCATCTGACAAGAGCAATGGCAGCTTCAGAAAAATGAAAGGCAGAGACGACAGTGCGCAGCAGTAAGACAGCAGCCATGGCAGCAGTACACAATTACACTTGTCAGCGGGTCAAATAATTTATTTTGACGTAGATATTAGATAGAACTGACAACCGGTAGGGTAGACGAGTTCTCGAGGGGAGGCCATTAACTGGTAAACGTAGCGTAGGATGCCCCCCAACCAGATGGAGGGATTACCTGCGTAATGTGGCTGGCAGGGACTGGATGCGAAAGGCCGATAATCGTGTTGAGTGTCGTGTCTAGGGAGAGGCCTACATACAGCAGAGGATTGAAAATGATCGTGTAGCTGATGGTATGCTAATTGTAAACCTTTTAATAAATAAATATTGTTGGTGTAAAACTTGAGCAAATAGTGCTCATACTTTGTTTTACTTTCATACTTCATCATATTTCATACTAATTCGTAATAAGTACCTATTAAGTGCGACGGTTAGGTATAAAATATACCTGAACTTCACACACACTAGTGTGGAAGTAAGGAATTATTTACCCCATCCTTCACACCAGCGTGACAAGACTGTAGTAAGAAGTATTTGTATGTCCTCACTGCTCGGACACAAACCTTTCCTTAAGGGAGCTCGAGGGACCTCGGACCATGTTCCACCACGCTGACCCACTGCGGATTGGTGGATGACACCATGCCTTAGTTTTTTCTTCTTCTTCGGCATTCAGGTCTCCTCGTGATGTTTTCCTTCACCGTTTTGAGAGCATTCGGTAAATGTACTTAACAGTGGGCAGTTTTGTTCAGAATAGAGTGAATGACTATCAAATCAGATGATTGACATCATGTACCAGGTGTGATGAATCCAGCGGACCTTCCATCTCGAGGATGAAGGAAAACGCTGATAGTCTTCCTGGTAAGAAGGCCCGTCGTAGCTGAAAAAGTGGGTGCACGTGGGCTGACCAGGAGTGTCGTGAAGAGCTGCGCTGTAAATGATTTAATTCAAAGCCTGCGATGCCGCCCAGCGCGCCGCTGCCTTTGTCACGTATGAATGAGAATAGTTATCCTTTCGAAACGACATGAGTAGACATGGCTGGTCCATTGTATTTGTCGAAGGGAGATAAGTGGTTCATCGCCTTATTTACATGCGCAATGTTCCGAGTCATTCATCTTGAACTGGTAAATTGTCTGTTCATAGCCAGAAGAGGGCTGGTTAATACAATGTATAACGATAACGGGGGAAAGAAGAAGTAGTTACAAGGGAGATGCAAGCATTTACAGAAATCATTTAAAATAATTAAATCATGTAAAATAATTATTATGTTGACGCTACGTCATCAAAATCGGCGCGACATAGCGGGAACGCGCTGTTACGGGAGTTGCGGTAACGAGAGTTGCGGTAATGGGAAAGCGACGTAAAGAGAGTTGCGCTTACGGGAAAGCGAGGTTACGGGAATGAATCGTAATAGGTGATTCTATTGTATCGGGTATTCAGGTCCCTTTGTTGATGATAGTTCATAGAACAACGCAGCTAATTATTTCGTAACATGCGGCCGTTCACCTGTCATGCAAGAAGGATGAGTTTGGCATAACTGGATCATAAGTAAAATATTATAATATTTATAATAGAGCCTGTGCAATAAATAATGCCTGGAGTATATATTCATGTACCTACTCAACAACTCATAAAGAAAAATAAGTATAATTAATATGACGTATATTGTAAAGTTTGTTTAGATATGTGCCACGTGACGTGTGCCATATTAGACATAATACGGCCTAGAATGCAATCGGTTTGTGTAGGTTTAATAACTCTTTACTGTATTTTTATTATATGGATCATTGATCTTGCTGATACAGAGTTTATGATTCTGTACCCTTCTTGAAAGTTGTTGAGAAATGCAGATTAGGTTAAGTCAAACGAGAGCTGAATGTTATTAACAAGCAACTAGTTTATACGCTTAGTTATTTCTGAGCTACACGTAACAGCTGTTCAGTTTCTCACGACGTAATTGGAAGTTTTAAAACTAAGGCCCAGTACACAAAGGAGGAGGACTTAATTTTAGTTGTAGAGGTCGGTAATTGAGCAGGCAAGTATGCGCAGTTTAGTGTAGTTACCTTACTGTCGCTGGAATTACGGTTCATTTCAGCTTTTCCTGTCACCATTAATGATAAAAAAGTATACCTATGTATGTTGTATATCTAGTGTTGTAATTAGTTAATGCATTTTCTAAATCTGTATAATTGGCGTAGTGATTTTTATTTAAACATAGAAGTATTAACATTTTTATATTTGTGGTAAATCTCTGTTAGGCTATTTGATGAACTCTACAATATAAAACAATGTTCTTTGCAGTACGCTTCTATCAATAATCAAAGGTACCTGCAGTGTGCATCTGGCCTAATCAAGTCATCTCGCAAATATTGATTTATCGCTCTTAACTTAGTCGTAACCATTACAAATGTAACTTGAATAAGATTCAAGTTTAACAAGGTAGGTACTGTCGATAGCCAATGAAATGTAAAATTTTGGCATTTGTATTGCTCTTATTGTCTGAGCTATTAAGAATTTAAATCGCACTTAAGTGTTACGATTCCTGTTCGTGTGTACTGGAACATTAATTAGCGTAGAATTGGAGACTAGAGGGGTCGCTCCGGGGCTACATCTCAAACGATGTGGGAAGAAGCCGACCGATATCTAGTTACTTACCGGCCGGAAAAATAACGCAGGTAAGTACCTACCTATATTACTATGAGTTTAAATTAAAAATACTTAAGTCAACGTTTTATAAATAACTCGTTTTAATTATATAGTATACATAATTATACAATAAAGAACAATTTTATGTCATTTTACTCATTAGTTAAAGTACTTCCGAGGAATAATCGCCTGGCCAGGCTACAGATTCATGTTATGTAACAGTGTAATATGCAATAAGAAGCTTGTTTAACAAAAGAAATAGTAGGACCTGCAAATAGGTAGAGTATGAACATGCATTATAGGTAAATATGAATCAAAGGGGAGAATGTGAAACGTACAACACACAAATGCCTTCTGTTTGCACGATGCTTCATGGTGATAATAATGCATTATATTCTCTCTCTATTCTCCAGAGCTGTCTACATTTATTAAGATTTATAGAATCTTTGCCAGCCAACCTAAATACCATCTGCAGCAGACTCTTTATACCATGTACCTATACATACGTAGCTCACCAACTACGTACAAATAGCTAATGTGAGCAGCTACAGTGTACGTATAGATAGGTGCAGTCGCCAGCACATTAACTTACACAAACCCATTGCAATCTAGGCCATAATAACATAGCGCAAAGTACTCGAATGGTACATTTGATGTGCAGTAGAATTTACTTCTATAAGTCGTTAGTTAACTGCACCCGTGAAAGATTTATAAAATATCTTGAAAAAATACCCTCAGGATAATAAATTAGAGATTGACCTTGTATTAATTAAAGATTAAATACAGCATTATACACTCTACATCTACACAGTGACATCAAACAAAATATCACACCTCGACCTGTTTACTGTTTACGTCACACAACACTAAATGTCACATAGCTGTACACTTGCAATTAAGTGTCCAATAAATAAGACGATTGTATTATTGAGGTTGATAATGACGGAAACTACGACTATACTTGACTAGCTTGGGAATAAATATAAAGAGAAAGATGCGAGCAAAAATATGCAACACATAGTGCTTTCGTACAATATATTTATGGGTAGTTTTAAAACATGATCACGCTCCATTAGTTCCATGCCGCCGTCGAGGCGTCGACCACACTATCGATCGCGTGTGGCTAATGCCCACTAGCTTTTAGAGTTTCAAAAAATGTACCAAAATTACTAAAACTATTTAAAAGTATTTACTATCTACTAGTATAATTAATGAAATAACCCATGGGATCCTATTACTAAATAACAGCAATAATATTAGCACTATATAGTGAGGTCACTCCTGGCATATTCCTATACACGCCTTATTTTCTTGGCACTTATAATACATACAATATAATACGTACAAATACATAAAAAAAATACCATACCTTCCTGATCCAGTATTTAACTACTTTGCTATATTTATGTAGATATAAAGTGGGGTGTTGCATTGATTACCAAATGATCTGTTCCTTTAGTTTTACATTAGTTATATGAACCCAGAAGCAATTTTGAAGGTCTTGATACAGACTGCCTACTTCTTCCTGGATTACGATCTTATCTTAAATTATGAGCCGAAGGACTCTTTATTTATGATCCATCACGTGTCCATTTGTGAGTTTCCGCTTATAGATCGTGTTGTGAAGTTCTGCTTTCTATTTCGTCCTCGCAAGAAAATCCTCTTACGCCTTTGTCGCGTCAAGATGTATTTATCACGCAGCAGTATATTCAGATTTCAAAGGTTTCGATGGCAAAGGAAAAGAAGAGATCACCCATATTTGAACTCAAACGTAGAATCTGTTGTTAGTGATCTATATATTTTATATTGAATTTTTTCTATAAGTATAAGTAAAACCGTAGAATCAAGATTGTTTATAAGTCCCTCGCTACTGGCTGAATACTTCCGCTGATCCGTAGAGGGGGTAACCGCATCTGCGGGATTCTTATGCAAAATCGATGTTTTTATTGCTCTTTTATGGTTCCCTCAGTCTTTCAGCCAAATTGAGAGCAAGAAAAGGCGTGAGAAAATTCATTCGCGAGCCAAAGCGTTTCTTTAATTAAGCGTACTCGATTATTTTTCAGTTAACGACTCGGATGTTCAATGTGTTATGTAATTGATGCCTTTTGTTTTAAAAGTTTTATTTTGTTTCCTCTCTTTATTTATAATGGTAGCTACACACTATAAACATATGAATTTGAAATGTCTAAACTTCTTTATACATATAACCTAAAGAGTATCTAGATTATTTGGCTATAAACAAAGATTGAATGATTGAAGTGCAATTCAGCTACTGACAAATAGGGATACAGTCATCACCCATATCATTAAATTCGGAGTATGTTCCAAATATATAACTATTAATTCTTTAGTTAGTAAGTAGAAGAAGTAAATCCCTCTTGTGCATGAATCGGCCAGGAACACTATTACACCTACATATAACGAAACGAAACGCCGGCGTGAATATCAAAATAATAGCAATCTCTCTTGATGCTCCGGGTCAAGTAACATTATCACAGTTAACACTTCAACAGGTACTACAATTTGCGTAATTATGTTAGTAATGGTTTTGGTTGTACATAATTATAAAGTAAAGCTGAAAAACGCTGACAATATCACCAACCCTTTAGTTGCTACCTTTGAAATGAGTAAGTAAGTAATATAATATTAAGTGTATAAGTTAAACCTTAATATAAATTATAATGTTTCGGCTTACTTGATAAAATAAACAATTTAAAAAAACGATTATAATTGAGATAGAAGATTTTTCTTCATATGGCCACCTTACTAAAATGGATCCTTACACATGAACAGGGACACAAACGAGGTGTGTGTAACACCGCTCATTGCACAAGTAACAAGCAGAGCTACGTGCAGGAACAAAGGAAACATATTGAGTAGACTTTTTACGCTACAACAAACAACCTATAACACTTTCAAAAATAATATATCGATAGAATACGTAGGTAATGTAATTTGAGCTCGTTTAGATCTTTGTCCTAATAAACTACTATTTTTTTTAATCTTTCTAAATTATACTACCTACCTTATAATTTCGAGCATGACGTCAATTCGATTTAATTACCTGCTAAAATTTAGTTAAGTTTATAATTTATAAATCATACGTTTGTTAGTTATTGCAGTAAGTAGTTAAATACAAAAATAATGTCACACATTTATCCTCAAGCTAGTACCTACTTATTTAGTTTAAGTACTCGTACCTAATTTGAATGTCTTCTTGTGGTACCTAAAATGCATTTAGTTACTACGATACGTTATATAAATGTCTACTCGTATGTATTTGTTATAGTAAACCAAAAGATCAGTCGCCTTTTAAAAACTATGGTTATTTATTTACTTTGCAGTAAATACTCAAAATAGTCACTACACGGCACACGCATATGTTGTTACTAACTTTTTTGATAATCGGATTTTCATATCGACAAGTTTTAAATTGTCCTGGGTCGGTTTGAATATCCGACCATCCAAAATGTGAGTCAATCAAATATTCGTGTGTTGCAGTTTTGAGACTCGCTCGATCACAGTATGGAAGTGGTGGCGGGCAAATACGATTGCCATTTTAAGAAAATGAGTTTTGTTTTCAACATAAGGTAGTTTGTAAGATTCAACTACGAAACTTATTTTTTCTCTTTTATTTATAAAACGCAAATTCGATCTGCCAGTCTCCTGATTTTATAACTTTAACTGCTGATTGTATTTGGCTGAAAAGTTTGTTATACATAGTAGCATTCTGAAAGCAGAAGTGGGCATAAAAATGATCGTTAGTATTAGCAACATAGTGCAATATGTCATCATGACCATGGATGAACATGGATGGACAAGGTGCCTGGCATAGACTGGGATGCAAAATGCCGAGAATGGGGTTGAGTGGCGTGCTTGTGAACTAGTACTGGCTGATGATGATGAGTGCAACTATCGATCACCCGTTGAGCCCCACACGCTAATTACAGAGTGTCGTGAGTAGATGCTAATTTAGACAATACACAACATTTGAATTTAATTTTGGTTTTACAGGATGTAAACGGTGTAGGTATATTACGGACTCACGGAGTGACGGTTTCTGTATTGGAAAAGAGCGTGATGGAAGGTGAGATCCAGGGTACGAATCTAGTCACAACGAAAAGAAAATGTTATTTTTATTATTTAAATATACTTACAATTAATACTTATATCCCTAGTGTGTCGGTAGCACTTCCTGTGAAATTTTGATACGAACTGCCTATATTTTTCCAGTGGCAAACATACGGGCGGAGCGGCGGTATAGAGATGAGAGACCACTCGAGCCCTCTCATCTGGTAGTTTCCCCAACACATATCACGCGAAGAGGGCGGCAAACGTTGTTCCGCTGTGGGTACCGACATTTAATTTATTTCCGTTTGAAGGAGCTGTGTTGTTTTAGTTTTACACACGTACTACGCGTATTTTATTTAAATCCTACTGTATACGAGCTTATTGATTTCGCGACTGCTTGACCACATGTGACGATGAAAGCCGAACACGTAATCGAAAAAAAAATTGTGTTATTAACTGAAACGACAATAGTTTATAAAGTGGCATTAGTTCCTAGCTTAATATCTCCATTGAATCAAAAATCTAACTTACCTCGTCTTGCACTAAAGAAATACCTAACAGGTGATTTTTTACATTTTTCTTATTAAACACCGTGTTAAACGTTAACCTTGGTTGTAAGCCACATTTATATGATTTCGATATGGCCTATTTGGAAGGAGGTTCATCAAGAAAACATTTCATTTTAAAGCAACACATGTTTAGACCTCGAAAGATATTGGTGGTAATCAAAACTTAAAAAGTCGTCCAAAAAGGTTCTCAATTCGCCGACTTTGTATTCTTTTTTACTCGTAAGTATTTGCTTCCATCGAGCTAACTTGGGATTTGTGGCTTCTCTTCAGCTTCTCTCAGCTTGTGGTTTTTAGAATTGGAACACCTTTTTTTTGTATCAAACCACTAGAGGGAGCTGTAAATACACTTAATTACACAACTTTCGGTCACTGTTGAAACAAATAGCTAAAAGTGTTGAATATTAAAACTTAGAGGAGTGTTTAGACTTTTCAAGGACTAAATTTAGAGATATTAAGGACTATTGGTCGTAAATCTTTCAGGTAACGTTTTTTTAACAAATTCACTAGAGGGTCGATGTGTAGTGGTCAATTTTCAGAATTTCAAGTCATTGTTCTACGCATCGCGTTGTGATAATAATTTTCATGATATCATTAATGACCAGATGTCAGCCTTAATAACCGTTATATTAAAACCCTCACTTGTTTTAATAAAGCAAACATAAATAAAGTTTTATTGCAAAAGCGATGTCGCTTAAATGAAATTCAGTGCGCCATACTCGTATGCAGCACAAAAATGTGAAATAAGAATGATTTGTTTTGCATTCATCGATGTGCATTGTCGCTTACATCATCCAACATACTTACTTAAATACAATACGCTCGATGTTACAGTTCTCGCTCCAATGGTATGCATTCATCTGAATTTAAACTGAGACTGCATTCCCCAGCGCACAGAGTTCACACAATGCTCCGAAGTCATTGCTCATGGTGTACAGTGCCGAACTTTTACGCACTAGCTCGGGCCATACATATAAAATGTATCAGATATGTTGGCAATTTTGTATCGGGAGCTGAACTACATAATATTTTCTCCGAAGGAAATTTTTGTACATGGCGGAAGTTGTTACATAAGGTGTCGAGTTTTACACGAATTCAGGGTATAACTTATAAATACGCCGTGTAATACAATTTTAGGTATATTTTTAGCGATTCCAGAGTATTACACGCTAAATTAAATCGTCGCTCTTACGCGAAATAGCTAGTAGGTAGGTAAGTAATACTATGTTATATTATCTCCATACAACATGAGTCACAGTGACAGTTGCGTTTAGATTTAAGATTAGATTGGCGGCCACGACATAATCACATCTAGTATTGTGGCTCAAAATAGCAAATAATTATGTTTAGTGCTTAAAACAGAAGGTCAATATAACACAAAGCCCGCGATAATTAAAAAAAATCTAAACGACATCAGTGTAGTGACTGACATCATAATAACGGATTATGGACATCCAATAATCTTCAAAAAGTGCTACAATGATAGTATTTTTTGTGGCAATCATTTTTTTATGTTATTTAACCGTTCACAGATGATCCAGAATATGGCAGCTGGAGCGGATGCGTAATAAACGATTACTCAGGAATTGTTAGTTAACAGTATTAGACAATAATTGAATGAATAAACGTTTATTTGACAGCCAAACATTAATTTAAGTTATGGATCACCAGTGATAGTAAATATATACAATAATTTATATCTCAGTAATAATAATAATTTACTTATACCAAAAACTCCAGTAGTCTTGCCTTGGTTTCAGAGTTACTTATCGCCTCTTTTAAAATGTAATACACGAAAGTAATTGAGGGCCCTCCGGAGATACTCAGTCCTGAACACGTTGCGAGGTGAAAAGATGCACATTTCAAGTTTCTAGCTAGATGTAATCATTCAAGTGGAGGTCTCGCCTGCCGCTTCCAGGCACTGAACATGCAATATTATGTTTAAAGCGATCTCGATTTCATGTTAGGTATCTCTTTGAAGAGATAACTTCAAATCTTTAGTATCTATATTGTATGAGATATGTAAATTCAAGAGCTTCTAAACATTACAATAATTTAGTATACAGGAAGTTGTTTTGGTCAACGACGAGCGTCTCACGAGTGATAATACACACAATACTAATGCCAAAAAATATATAAAAAGTACCTATAGCTTAACTTTTCTTGTAAAACCACAAATAATCACACAAGTTCAATCCACAAATAATAATACAAGTTGTTACATACACTCGTGGCCTATGGCTGGGCCACAGACAACGTGCGTCGGGCGTATAAATTGTAACGCACAATGACAGCGATGCCCATGCGCTGCGATAATGTCATGATTTTTTTAATAGTAATTATGTTAAAAATAATAAAAATACAATTTTCGAAACTAAGATTATTTAGACTACCACCCCTAATTCGCTCGTCGTTGATCAAAACAACATCCTGTATATATCCTTTATATATATAGGATATCGGTATCTAAACTTTGGTCTAGGTATATACTTTAAAAAAAAAATTGAAGTCTTGTTCTGCGTTTTTTCGGCGAAGCGTTTGCACCGGTGAAGGGTATTTCGGTATACCATAGCGAGCCCCGTATAAATCGATGAGCTGGTACAAAATGTATGAAAAATCAAAAAAATCGATACAGGCCAAAAGTTGTAGAACACAACCAACCACCTTTGAAACCCGTGCTACGTAACCAGGTTCGAGTACGAGGAAAGTTTTTACGTAATTGGTTTCGTTTCGTACAAAGATTGGCTTAGCCACGATAAAACCCGTGGTGTTAATTGTTATATAAGTAGTAGGTTACAAACGAAGAATTTTATCGGTACGATATCAGTTCTTTTATAATGCCTTAAAGTAAATTTTGTATTGCGGTTATCTTAATTATTTGGATCACAATGCGTTCTTGTTGCCAAGAGACATACAATAATTAAAAGAAATAATACTATGTATAATAGATGACACGACCGACATTTTAGGATATAATCTACCTACTTAAAATTACAACACACAATGGGTTAGAATGTTAAGTGGATAATAGGAACAGACCAAGTGGTCTGTGATAATAGGTAATTATTAAAAAAGCGTTTGCTTGCAATTAAACGTTGCCGCTTTGATCGGACTGAAGAAATGTTTAGAGTGAATTGTATAATCATTGGATAATAGTGCCATTTCTTGGTGGCTGTTCACGTTAAGTGTTCCATCACAAATACCCTTCGTAGAATTATTGGCATCGCCAAAGAAAACATTTTATGGCATATAATTAAACCTGGAAACTCTTCCACGGAAGCAAGTTACAATACAGATTTTAGTACCGTATATCTATTCCATCCAGCATTCCAAATCAATGGCCCTAGTAATCAAGGCACATTAAGTGTAATAGTCTATTCTATTCTCCATTGCACTGCCATTAAGTGCATTCCGTTAGGAACACATCCCGATTGCGATGTGTCCCTAACGGAATGCACATAAAGAGCTTCTACGTATTCACCTTGTAATAGTGCAAAAACAAAAACAAATATACTATAATCCAAAAGAACTCAGAGCGTGAAAACCATCCTTCGTAAGAGTCGCCAGCGCTTAAATAACATAACGTGGTTTGGTTATGTATGTTTTACCATATTTAAGTGATTACATAACATTATAGGTAAAGATGTCCATTATTTTATAGCCTTAGTTGTGTGTAAAGAAAGTTGTAAGAAATTGATTTTGTTTTAAGAAATTGATCCTCACAATGACGGCTTACCAAAAACATAACATATCGGTACAGCGGTACAGCTAACAGCAGATCAAGTGTAACACTTTGGACCGTTCTTATTATGTTGAATTCGTACTGCAAGTGTTACCATTGATCTGTTGTTGTCCGTACCTATATAGTTCAAAACATGGACAGTGACCTTTTATAGGTTTTTGTCGACCGATTTTGACGGTCTGTATCAAGGCTAGTGCGTCACGTTGCGGGGGCGAGCGTCTTATTATTTATCGTAAGTACCTATATTATAATATTTTCATCTCTCTTCTTGAGCTAAAACTTGTGGTATTGGAACTGGATGACCAGAAGGCGTCCACAATTATTTTGCTTTTACCGTTAAAATTACATTTAAAGAGGTTTTTAAGCCGTAGCTTCCGATTGCCGAGTCTGGTAATTTCGTAATCATCTTTCAGGAACCACCTGCATATTTCTTCTATTTTTAGGGTTCCATACCTCAAGAGGAAAAATATACCCCTTATATAAGATCACTTTGTTGTCCGTCTGTCTGTCAAGACCTTTTTCTCAAAAACGGGTGGATGTATCAAGTTGAAATTAATACCAAATACTCTCAATCTCATGCAGCCGTAAAAAATCAACCTTCTACGTCAACGCAATCAAAAGGCATCTATGAAAACGCTTGGGAGTCCAAAACCTATAGGGTCCCGTTGATCTAGAATCATGAAACTTGACAAGAAGCACAAGTAAAGGAAGAATTCAGAAAAATGTAAATATGAAGTCACATACACTAAAAACATATTTATTTGTTATTAAGTACAAACTTATATTTGCAGTTGATTAAATAATTGCGAGTATGTCGTTAGAACACAATTACGAGAATAAGTTGCGTTGCATGGAACCCTCGGTGCGCGAGTTCGACAGCCGACTCGCACTTGGCCGGTTATTTTATTTCGAACATCTATTACCATTTATTTTAAAATATTGGAACGTAAATAAATAGGAACGTGTAAGAACGCGAATATTAAATAATTGTAGGAAATAAACCAGATTAATTATGTAAGTACGTGATGGAAATGTTAACACAGCAAAATGATGAAACTCGATTTAATCTATGTTTAAAGGAAAGCAATTTTTCCGTTTTTTTTCTTCAATATTATTAACTTGGAAAACTGAAGTACTATTTAGAGCAGCGCTTGTAAAGAAGATTAAACGCTGCATTGCATTGTATTGTAATATTTCTATCAGCAATTGGCGTAGAATAACAAGAGTGTAATTGGAAAAATTTATTTTTCAACGAAGGAAACCACAATAACAATGTCTGGGGAATTAATGAGATTAGTAATAAAATAAAAAACGGCCAAGTGCGTGTCGAACTCGCGCACCGAGGCTTCCGTGCGACGCAACTTCACCCCGTAACTTTGCTCTAACGAAAAGATAAACAGGATTTAGAGACCAACTTATCTTTGTCATTATCAAAATATTATGTACCTAAATACATCGACATACTCCTGATTAGTTGATCATCTGCAAATATAAGTTTGTAATAATAAGAAAAAAATATTTTTGAGATGTAGGTAATTTCAAATGGTTCCCTATTTTTGTGCATAAATTTTTATGTCATAATATAACATGGCATACTTTAAATTGTCCTAGTAATAACTACGCATAATAGTCATTAGGCATAACTTTATAGGCATAATATTATTAAGCATAACTACAAACAGCATAAAGATTGTTAAGAATAATATTATAAAGCTTAAATAAACTTTGTCATAATGATATTGAAACATAATTGTAATAATCATATTAATTACTCGTCGAAAAATATACTCCTGAAGTTTTAAAAACAAAAATTAAACCAAGGGCCACCCCCGCCGCACCGTAACCAACTATTACACTATAATACCTACTTTTTGATTGTAGGTATATAAAATAAACATGTTGGCGGCTTACGGGTGGCCCAAGGGCCACCCCCGCCGCACCGTAACCTACTATTACACTATGGTACCTAAGTTATATCTGATATACCTACCTAATACCTACTTTTTGATTGTATATAAAATAATCATGTTGGCGGCTTACGGGTGGCCCAAGGGCCACCCCCGCCGCACCGTAACCTACTATTACCTAATACACCATACATACAACACCAATACCAACAAAAAAGAAGAAATACACAAACAAACATTATTTATGTATAATATCTATTAGACGAATAAACAATATGCCATAAAACAATATGGAAATCAAAATTAGGGCAAAAACGATTAGCCCAAACTAGAATTATGCTTAGTTAGATTGTATGCCCAAAAACAATTATGACAAAAAACATTATGCCTAACTCATTATGCTAAATTAAATTAGGACAAAAAAATTATGGGAAAAAAAGGGATCCCATTTCAAATATACAGTTTTCGGATTTTTTTCCTTTTCATGTGCAGCTTGTGCTATAAATGCCTATCTTCTTGCCAAATTTCATGATTGTAGGTCAACGGCGATTACCCTATATAGGTTTTGGTTTTCTTGCATTTTCATACAAATATGGGAGAAAATGCGACATAAACAGACATTTTTTGATTGCGTTGACGTAGAAGGTTGATTTTTTCACGGCTGCATGAGGTTGCAGACCTTAGTATTTGGTATCTATTAATTTCAACTTGATCTGTCCATGCGTTTCTGAGAGTTCTGAGAGGTCTTGACAGACGGACAAACGGACAACAAAGTGCCCCTATAAGGGTCCCTTTTTTCCTCTTAAGGTTCGGAACCCTAAAAACTACCTCTGTAAGTTCTAAATAAAGTTATAATTATGTATACCTACCTACTTATCATTATGTTTTCCCACCAGTTTTGGCTTTGATTACTTTATATTACTTACCTATATAGGTATTGTAACTAATAATACGGATGTTCCATCAGCGTTTATATTATGTACAGAACATGATACCTACCTACAATCATATATTATAAGGGTAATTAGTTTGAATCTTACAAAATATAATAATTGGATGGCAGAACAACCTATAAAAGCATAATGTTCCCGGATGTATTACGAAAATACACATGTGATAGATATTTACGAAGAAGAAGAACCACAATTTTCTTAAAACTTACTGTTATTCATAAATTACGTAATGAGCAAGGATATATGGCTCCTATAATCAATAATAGGTACCTATATGAGGTAATGGTTTAGTAGATAATGAAAACGTAACTAAAATTATAGGTACGATTTCTTCACCTGGATGTCCGTTCAGTTTAGTTTCAGTAAGTAGTATAGGTAAAGGCATGCTTTTCGTGGACCATGTAACCATTTTACCAGGTAGATAGTAGGTATTGAATAATTTTACAAAGGAAATACCTATAGCATAAAATACCCTTGTACGAGGCCTATATATCTTACAAAGAAGCAGGTAGGTACTTAATTCTGATGTAAAAGTTACATCTACATTGTACTTCTTAATCTCTGCGCCATTAGAATTGAAATCGCTCTCCAAGTGTTACCGTACCATTGATGTTCTGTGGAGTGTAATATAGTCCGTTTGCAACCCAACGCTGTATTCCAGACAGAGCTAAATAATTTTACAAAGGAAATACCTATAGCATAAAATACCCTTGTACGAGGCCTAGGTATATATCTTACAAAGAAGCAGGTAGGTACTTAATTCTGATGTAAAACTTACATCTACATTGTACTTCTTAATCTCTGCGCCATTAGAATTGAAATCGTTCTCCAAGTGTTACCGTACCTACCATTGATGTTCTGTGGAGTGTACTATAGTCCGTTTGCAACCCAACGCTGTATTCCAGACAGAGCTAGGCCCAGGCGGCTTTCAGCACCATATTGGCGAGACCGAGATGCCATTCGGTCGTAAATAATAACTTCATGCATAAACAATGAAAGCCATCCCCTAACCCAGCTCCGTTCCTTCGCCACCGACGATATCCATTCATAATTTTCACATCATAATATACACGTATCTACCTATGGCCGACAAAAGTGATAAACGGGGTTTCTACTGTCACACTCATATTTTGTTGTTATTATTTGTACTAAAATCCGCGGCATAGCAAATCTACTCAAAAGATATTTGATATTTTGAGAGATAGAAATACGGAAGGCAGCACTAAAATACTAATTACGGTAAATTAAATATGTCTCCGGTTTATTTCGGCCCAATTTAGCTACCTCAAAGTGCGCCGCGCGGTCTCGGAAAATGTCGACCGATGCAATGCAATATTATATAACTTTACCTAAGGAAAACTATATTACTTACTTGGTTAAAGATTAATTTCAAGTAGGTAGGTATTTAAAAGTTATACCTACCTAGTAAACATGATTTCTGAAAACTTTTCAAATAAACTGTATTGTGTATTTGTTCATCCAAGCAAGTAAAGTTTCTATAAAGAGACCGGGATTTTCTGTAGGTATTTAAGAATTGTATCCATTTAGATGTTGTATAATCTGACGTATCTTCACTTTCAGTTCATTAAATAAATAATGTCCATAAGCACAAGTGAAGTACGAATAATAAATGGAGGTTTCAACCTGATTGAGATCTAATTTATTGGCTCACATTCTGAGTACAGCCGCATTCTAAATCACAATAATGGCATACGGGTCTCGTTCTAGCACGGGCCTACACGTTACGTGCAGATAGGTAGATAGATATACTGTAAACAATGTCTCTGCAAACACCACTCGTAACGTTGCGTAAGTAAATTAAAAGCCAATGGGCACATTCGTATGGAGGGTGGTGCCTTTTTTTTTTCGCGCGGCCAGAATCAGTTTCATATCTACTGTGTAGGAGACCATACAAAAAGAGAAAAAAAGTTGTTCCCGGGGTTCTAACCGCAGTCCGGGCCGAGATAATAGAGTTTAACTTTTGCCAAAAGAGAGGAGAATGTCGCAACTGCCATCTACAATATACTCCCCCTTTGCGACAATTTATTGGTTTCCGGTCTTCAAAAGCGGAAATCCGGTGTACCATGTGCAATATCCCCCCCCCCCCCCCCTCCCGTCCATACCAAAAAGAAATTGTGTTTCCTATTATTCCTTAAGATGTCGCATCCGCCATGTTCAATACACTCCCCCTAGATTTTTTTTGTGGTCAACCAAAGCGGAAATCCGGTTTAACATGTACATTGAACAATATCCTCCCCCTCACCTAAAAATAAATTGAAATGTATTTTATTTCATAAGGCGTCGCATCTGCCATCTATAATACACTTCCCCTTTGATGTTAATTTATTTTTTCGTCCTCCCCCCGTAAAAAAAACATATTTATTTCATTTCCCATAATAATTATCCTCCTTGGTGTAACTTGTGTCCGGTGTAGTTGGATTTTCCCCGTGTAAACTTGACGAACTGAACTACACTAAATAGTTCCTCAGCATCCTCTGGCTAGGTGATCGATGTACGGTCGACAGCACATAAAGCGTATCACATTGGCACGCTACGCAGGGGTTATACGTAGTTTGCAAAGTTTGGTGTTTTGTAGGTTGATGTGCCGTCGACTGTACACAAAAGTTAAGACCTTTTGAAAAAAATACACAGATGTATAACATACGCCGTAACAAGCCCAGTGGCTTGTTAAAAGAAACCATTGCAAAATATATCGTATAACTCCTGCGTATGGTGCCAGTGTGTTACGCTTGATGTGCTATCGACCGTACATCGATTGTTGCGGCGTATGTTACACTTATGTGTGTTTGTATGTGTTAGAGGATATTTTTGCACACATAAACACTCCTACATATTAAAACACTCCCAAACTCACGCCAAACGAGATCCAAATACAAAAAGATACTATTCCTAATATCGTCGATCTGGTCCGAGTCACGGTTTTCAACTGAGCATTAGCTCAACATTAGTTGAAAAAGAATGGCAAGGTCTCTGGTTCGAATCCCAGTCGCGATGTAATATTTAAAAAGATACCGTAAATCACAAATTACATTCGGATGAGCAAAACACACCCTAAATAACACAAAAATACTGGTACATAAAAACTCTCTTACACACAAAAATTCCCCTAGATATCGTACTAATTAGTTTTGCGCGTCTGAGTATGGTAGTGTATTTTGAATCTGAATGTAAGTACCATAGAGTGTGTTGTGACTAGTTGTGAGTATTTGGGAGCATTTTTTTTATGTTAGGACACGAGAAAATCAGTTTTCGTTTGTCTATGTATTTTTTTGCGTAAAGGTATGTTTGTATTTGAGGAGTGCGTTGTTGATTCTATGTGTTTCGTGGGGCGTATTTGTGTGTATTTGCATATTGTATTTTGTACGCTGAAGAGTATTTTTGATTGGCTGTGTGCTTATGCATAAAGATGACTGTATTTTGTGTGTTACAAATGCAGTTGCCTGTGTTTTGTGTTGTTCGTAAAGGTATGTTTGTGTGTAGATGGGTGCGTTTTTGTTTCTAGTTGTGTTTTGTGTGTTTGCTTCTTTCTGCGTTAAACAGGGTTTTTGTATCGTAATGTATGTATATATCAGGGTGTAATTTGTGTGCGACACTGTAATTATGTTTATCTGGTTGATTTGGATTAAGGTGGCGTATTCAAACGTGTTTCAGTGTCTAGGTATATTTTATTATGTTTAGGGGTGTGCTTGGGAGTTAAGAGTTTATTTTTGTGTATGTCGGACTCTGGATATAGTTATATGAGTCAGCGTGTGTTTATATCCAACGTGTTTAACGCTTCTGTATACTTTTCTTTAAATGTTAGGGGTTCGTGATAGTAGCATAATTAATTATGTATCCTAGCTAGGCGATGCTGATAAACGACTGAGATAGTCTGGATCCTTTATTGAATGTTTTAGGGGAGCCGGAAAAAGTTTTACTGTTTTGGGGGTGGGGGTTCCTTACCTCAATAGGGGAAAAAGGAACCTTTATTTAAAATATTTTCAGTCTCCGCGATATTAGAATTTGAATTTAAATAAAATGAGAAACTAAAGTAACATGAGAGAGAAAGTATTTATTTATAACAGCCGAGTCGTTGCCTTTCGACGACAGTAGGGTCTTTAAAACCATGGGAATTTGCGAGATATTCGATTTTAATTTTTCCTTTACTTAAACTCAAATATCTCGGCCCCGGATGAGTGGGGAAACATAGACGCAACATTTTTACGTTCATCGTGAAGTCCGGGATTCTTACTTTCAGTCAGAGTATAAATATTTAAGTTTAAGTAAAGTCATAAAACTTGAGAGGGGATGTGGTGTAGAGGACACACCGGATGTGAGAGGATTCTTACCTTCCGGGATTTTTACCTTCAGTCAGGGCAGAGATATTTAACTTTAAGTAAATGACAAACGTGAGAGGGGGAGAGGATGTGCTCATTTTAGATGATGCAAAGGCCATCTAAAAAGAACCGGAGTTCTAGTGGCCCAGTCGGGATGAATTATAACAAAAGTTATAGTAGATGGCCGGTGCACCATAAAATGAGCATATCCTCCCCCTCTCTCACATTTGTCATTTACTTAAAGTTAAATATCTCTGCTCTGACTGAAGGTAAAAATCCCGGAACAACATTTTCTTGTAGATGACTTCATAGTGAATGTAAAAATGTTGATTCGACGTCTCTACCCTCCACCGGGGCCGAGATATTTGAGTTCAACGGAAGTAAAAAGTTAAAGTCGAATATCTCGGCCCGGACTGAGGTTACAGATGAGCTGCCATAATATGTTTTATTTACTTTGCCAATATGTACCTAATGAACTATATTTGGTTTCTGGCTGCGAAAATTTCAAAAGGCTCCAAAAACGCCCATTGGCTTTTAGATGATCATATAAAAACTAGATTATAGTTATAGGTATGTATATATTAGTGAGATGAGATGATATTAGTAACATGAGATTTGAGTGCGAGCTGAGTTTGAGCTCGGTCTTACAACTGTCCAATTTCATACAACTTTGACAGGTTGTAAGACCGTGCTCGAACTCAAGTCGCACTCACTGTCTTATCTCGCCTCACTATTAAACTCGCTCTATGAGTATTGTAGGTAGGTATATTATTTTATGAACTGGTAATTTTAGTAATTAATTAAAAAATAAGTCTGAACGTATAGATATAACTATATAGAATTATATCTAGGTACTACATTCATTACTGGGTGGTGTATCCACTGCATTCACTGCTATAAAAATACGCCACCACGGCACGCGAGGTGGACAAAGTGAATGGAGCAGGACTGCGGGACTAATTACTTTATGGTACCTAAGCCTATTGATATGTATACCAAAAATATTTGTGGTGCATCAGTATCTCTCCCAAATAAAAGTAATAAATAACTCTCCCAAATAAATAATTCTGCCTATCAACATTTAATTAGCTTTTTTGCCATCGCATAGGTAGGTACACACGAAGACAGAGATAAGTATCAAGAGGGCCTCAATAAGGTAAAGATTTTATCAGGAACTACTGGACCGATTTTAATAATTCTTTTACAGTACATAGTTTTAACTTAGATCTATCTAACAGTGAAAGAATTATTGCAATAGGTCAAGTAGTTTTTAGGTAACCTTAAAAACTTTACTGTACACCATTCTCTGTCTTCGACCGTACATTACAAAATTAAATATAGCGCATGGCATACAAATAAATATTGACTTCAGAAGAGCAATTTCTGTATTATGTATATCTAATTTATTCTTTGTAACTATTAGCCCGAAAGTATATTTATAGTATAACCTTGTAGAATAGAATAGAATAGAATAGAAAATATGTTTATTGCCATACACCAATTAGGTACATAAGCTTACAAAAAAAATCAATCAAGTAGTAAGTTATAATCCAATATAGTTATGCTAAGTGGTGTGGCAAAAGGTGCATGTTTCAGCTGAGCTGACACCGAGGTGTGCAGCGCTGTTTTTCGACATGCACCTCTTCCCTGCCATGTATACCTGATATTCGGTATGATAACGAGCTTGAACTAAGATAGCCTAGTGCTATCTTCCCTTAGAACTATACTAGGGTGGGTGACTGGGTGTGTACGTGTGTAAGGTGGGTGAGTATTTGTGTGAAAGTGTTTGTGTAAAATGGATATAGTAAACAAGTGTATTTGTATATAGATAGTATGCTAAGTAATGTTTTATGTGTTACCAAACGAAAGGTTGTAAGGAATATAATACGAGAGAGCACAAGCTACCCAACCCTACTAACTAAGACACGTGTAATAGGTAGGTACCTACCCGGTAAACGAGTGGAAAGAGATTAATGACTCGGAAAAGTTCGCGCCGCTTCGGTTGTTTCACTAAAATCTACTGATTCTATTTACACAATAAGTTTGTACTAAACTACTAACTCACAGAAGCACCGTCGTCGATTAGTGCGATCAATTGAATTAACAATATCTCGCTTATTCTTCCATTATCGTAAGACAAGCTGTTATCTAGTTACAAGAACATTACATTTCCTATATAAAATAAGATTTATTCATAAATATTTATATAATCCGAAATATTTATGACCTCCCATGGAAACGGCGTACAAGTAGGTTCAATTCTTTCCTTTAACTATAACGAGCTAAATTTTATGAACTTTTTATACCAATATTGTTAAGTACCTACATGACTACATCAGAAGTTTTTCACTTTCACGGATTTTCTCACTTCGTAATATTTGGCCAAGACTAATAATTCTAATTTTTATATCACTTCAACGCTAAGTTTAGTAGTGAATCTGCAATTAGTTATAACTTAAAAGTAATATCCAATGGCGCGTATTTAAGGTTACGCTACCGTTTAGGCTCCCTGTCTCTTTCTATCTTAACCTTTTTTAATGAAGTGTGAAAGGGATAGCAACACGATTTAAGGGAAGTGAGGTTTAACTAGGTTTATGAATAACAGCATATGAGTACAGAAAGAAAAGTTTACGAGTAGGTATATCCTATTAGATACATAAAAGGTTACGCAAACGAGACCCGTCTAAAGTGACAGTAAATATCAGAATACGATGATGACAAAAAGTCTGCACGCATACACACACACACTCTCTCTCTCTCTCTCACACACACACACACACCTACTCACCCTAACTCGCGCCCTCATACACACATCATACACAAAAACACACACAAAACAAACCCTAATGCACAAAAGCACACATATCACCCAAAACGTAACAATATTTATTGCCATATACGCAGGCTCTATTATATTTTTTTTTAATTGACCCTTTTACCTTTGAGATGAAAGACTGTTATCAGTAGATCCATACCTAGATTTAAAATCGGTTCCATTGAAAAAATAATCTAGATAAATCCATCATCGGTCGGGCAATGGATCTACAGAGACTGGTCCATCAAGACGAAACTAATGACATACACATTACACTCACATAGCTGAAATACATTACAAGTAAAATAAAATGCAGAGCGGACCTCACCACATTGTCCCGCCCGAGCAGCATACACAACAATAGGCTAGTTGACCCAAATTTTTTTGGTCTTAAATAGTTAATAATCGTTATATTACACCCTACAAAAAATTACAGAATTTTTTGAGACCTTTAAAACACCAAAAACTTTAATTTAAAATGCAACTTTCCAACCTCGATCAAAAACACCGTCCGGCATGATTATCTGCGGCATGACGTCATCGCGGCCCCGATAAACTAGAGATGTTCGATGTTGAGAAAACACCATGTTAAATCATCGATGTTTTTGCTCTTAACATAGATTATATCATCGTAATACCTGGTTAAATCTAGCTGGAGCCTTCAAATGTACTCATATCCATTTAATTGGTAAATATTTCATTTACATGTCATTAAAATTTGAATTATTATTAATAATTTAATGTATCTACCAAAACCCACATAAGATCGATAAATCAAAAAAATCAGGCATCCCTAAAAAATTCTACTAGCGTTTTTGACGTGATGGGAAAAAAACGGAGAAATATTTTGATTTCAATTTCATTTTATACAGTCAACGTCTACTTTTATGTAATAAAAGTGATATATTTGGGATCCTAATGTGAACTACTAAATGAAATAAATATTGTTTCATTGAATTTCGATATGAGTCAACTAGCCTATTATTTATGTTAGATTAGTAATGTATGGTACCCATGAAAGAAAAAATTACGCTGTGCTCCGAAAATACATTACATGGGGATATAGTGGAACACCAGAACATTGCCACCGCCACACAAAAAGCGAAGCGGGAGCGTTCGGGCCGGGATTTGTTGTAATGTATGAGATCGTATGGAGGGCGCCACACAGAAAGCGTGGCGGGAGCGTTCCGGGCCGGGGGCGGGCACGGGCCGGCCGCCACGACAAACAGGCGGGCGGGAAGCGGCGTGCGCGGTCTGGGGCGGGCAGCGGTCGCGGGCTCTGTATTCTATGGAAGGGTATGCAGGCCGCCACACAGAGCGGGCGCGGCGCGATCCGGTCCTGGGGCGGGTCAATATCGGGATCGCACGTTGTATTTTTTTTACAACTTTTGAGTGCGTTTCATGAAGTTTCAATATGAATCCGACTGGAAAACTTCGGGCCCGCCACACAGAGCCCGTGCTCGCGATCCTGGCCGGGGTGGCGGACCCATGCGGCCGCATTTCGTTATCCTATTCAGATTGTAAAAATAACTATGTCGCTGCCTGTTAGCGACTATGAAGAACTTCTGTTTTTATTGATATTATATGCAAGACTGAAAAAAAATCGATTTTTCTTTAAAAATTTAGACATTTTTGTTGTGTACTACTAACGTTTTCTGCTTCGAGATTTTTTACTATAACGGAATAAGTGGAGACACTGAATTTTAAAAGGTAATCAAAACAACTATTAGCTGTTCTTGTAGTTAGTTTGGTCAAATAATACTTAGGTATGCATTTTCAGCCATACAAATATTTAGGTTATAAAATAACGTCACATGTATTATTGAACACCAATGCTGTTGAACCAATAATATTAGTTTTCCAGTCGGATTCATGTTGAAACTTTATGAATATACACACAAAAGTTGTAAAAAAATTACAGCGTCCAATATTTTGTCAAATAATATATTTTTTTCGTTTGTGTAATCCTTTGTCGTGATTATTATATGAACACGAATGCTTTTGAACCAATATTATAAATTTCCCAGTCAGATTCATATTGAAACTTCATGAAAACGCACTCAAAAGTTTAAAAAAATACAACGTGCGATCCCGCTATTGACCCGCCCCCGGACCGGATCGCGTCGCGCCCGCTCTCTGTGGCGGCCTGCATACACTTCCATAGAATACAGAACCCGCGGTCGCTGCCCGCCCCGGACCGCGCCGCTTCCCGCCCGCCTGTTTGTCATAGCGGCCGGCCCGCTCCCGCCCTCGGACCGGAACGATCCCGCCACGCTTTCGTGCCAACAACAAATCCCGGACCGGAGCGCTCTCGCCCCGCTTTGAGTGTGACGTGAGATTTAGTGTACCTACTGGCAATAAGTATCTTTTTTTTGGTTAATATTTAGATATATGTGCCGATTATGTGAATGTAATTTAAAAAAAACACAACTCATCAAGTTACGCAGTAATTTGTTACGGAGATTTATAAAGAAAGATTTACACTTAGTTAAGTCACTCGAAAGTAAATATTATTAGTGATTATGGGTAAAATATACTAAATAATATACTATTTATCCATATTATCTAACTTAGATAGGTAGTTTTTTTAATTGGAACATTTTATATTTAGCTATATTGAATTAGGTATGTTTCAATGAAAATACCTACTCTTAAAAATATAAAATAATAAAAATTAAGTGCGTTAGCTTCATGGAATATTAAATTACCAGCTTATTTTATTAGTACGTACTACCTACCTATACATAAAATATATTCAACAGTTTAGGTACAATGTGCGATTTTAAAATACCTTATAAATATGGTTACTTACCAACTGGAATCTGGTCACTGTGCACTTGACTTTTGACAATGTTGTTGAAGTACATTATAATAAGGGTTACGATTACAATTTGCAAAATACGAGACATTATTCTGAGCGGCAACATTGTCAGGCCGTCGTGAAAGTCCGTCTGTCTACAAGAGTAAATCACATTTTGGAAAATCACTTTTCAAAGTATTCGCGCGCGGCTGCGTCATAAACAACTCCACTCGTGGAGAGCAAAAGTTTGCTGGGAGATGTTTCAGCACAGGTTACTTGGGCGGGTGTCGACTGGCGACTGGACTAGGTCCTCTCCCACCCTTCCCGGCCCGCCCTTGCGCGTCCTCGTCCTCAGCGGTATCCTCTCTTTCCTACACGATACGCACGACTTGTTTTATTACTTTTATTTTTCTTTAATAATCTTGCTTAATGGTCTATTTCGTTGCTCGATGAAACTTCGTAAATTTTCTTTCCGAACGTTACTCGCACTCTCAGCAAGTTTTTCAGGACATAAGTAGGTAATGTAAAGTAGATTGAATTATTATAATCTTCGTTTAATATCCCGATAACGACGACGACGTGGGCACCATTTTACAAATTTTGATAAGGAAAATATTATTAGTAAAGGTAAATTATAGGTAAATTTCCTTATGGTGAGAATAATTTTATTATTTCATTATAATATGAATTACTTAATAAAATTACCAAATAATAAAATTATTCACATACAAATAACCTAAGGTTCTCAATGTAAATGCTTCATGGAGTTTGCTGGAAGAAATCTCTGATAGAGATAAGTTACGCCCTTTGTATATGTATTTTCTTATCTATGTTACAATGTAAATATCCAGTGTGTATACAATAAAGTGTTAATATAATATATATAATATAAATCATGAAAATATTAATATTGCGATAGCTGTAGTGGAGAAGAGCAGAGGATATGGAATGGTATGGTTGCGATTTCGACCCGTTCGCGTTGAATTGTTTTGTTAAAATTTCTGTGAAATGAGTAAATTTGACTAGTTTTGCGAATATAGCGCGCAGTTCGGGGATACTTTGATTTGCGAGAATTCCTCAGCAAAATAGTATCACGAAACTACTCGGAAATATTGTCGTATTATTAACTTACTACGTAATGGATGCCTGTAAAACATATTACTGCTATTTGTCATTCACTGATCATTAGGTAAGTACGATCAACAGCATATCAATGATGCAGTATAGGTACGGTTTAAACTCTTGACACAGATAATAAGAAGGGTCCAAAGTGCTTTCTGCTGTAGGTACACACAGTTTATATACTTTGAGGCAGATTAATATCATGACTTAAAAAATTTACGAATGAATAACCTGAGGCGCGATATTTATAAAATATGTTCAAGTGGATACCAATAATAGAAGGAAACGTACTTAAGGGAAGGATATTTACATGCAGAGATGCGCTCAGCACGGTGGTTGTGTTAATTTTTTTACTAATAATGGTCAGTTTTTCTGCTGACACGAAAATATGTGTAAGTTATTTTTACCCCACTGCCAAAAGGAGGAGGCCAATGGTTTTGTTAGTTTATTGTGCCGTGACGTCTCAAAGATGTCGTCACATGAAGAACGCCAAGGAAAAAGAAAAATCCATCCCGTTCGGTTCAGGTCACGTGGTACGATCACCTAATCTGACCCATCGGACTATGAGGGTTTTTTGGTATGTTAGCTGGACTGAGCAGTTTCAATATTTGTGATCTATTCGATCACAAATATTGAAACTGATCAGCATCGCATAGCCCTAAACGTTATTTTGACAAGAATTATCATGCATTTCCGTTCCGGACCTAGTTGCAAGAATGCTTGCCAAATATTTGCTCATAAAGCTGTTGTTTGACGCATTACGGCAAAATCTATATGCATTATGCGTTTAACGCATTCCTCACGTATGTAAGTACATTCACATTTTGTTTGTTTTAAAAACATCTTTATTTCGTAATATAAATCAAATACATTTTTAGTGTACATTAAATCCTAAGCTAAATGATCATGAGTTACAACTTTCTATGGTTTCTATGGTAAATATATACTTACTTGCAAGTAGCACTCAGATAACAGCAGGCAGGTACCTACCTATGATATTTATTTATATTCTGCTCTCATTGTCTATATTCCTCAATGGATGTAGCGTGAATATACTATCTCAAATACTTGTAGTGACTATTAATTTTTCACCAAATTTATGTATACATATAAGTACCATACGTAAATGATAATGCCAGATTCTGCCCCACCATCAACCGCATGATGAACAAGATAACGAGTAAATGTAAAAATATCTCCGTTTTAAATTAAAATTATTGGTTTAAAATAAAGTTTTGTACAACACGCGAGTTGAAAAACAGCTTAATTAAGAATTTAGAAAATAGTAAGAAATCGAATCGAATTATTCATTGTCTTTGTTATCATTTTTAAGGTTAAATTGTTGAAATTGCTGTGTTGACGAAAAATAAATACTTAACGTTTTTATTCTACATATTGTTTGATTTTTCTGCTGTCTATACTGAAAATAACAATGTGACGAACTTACAACAATCAAAATTAATATATGAAGAAATCACTTCATGAAATTAGAACTGTGGCGAATTTACACATAGGTACCTACTATTTTCCGTGACGAATTTACTTTGTGACGAATATACAACAACCCCTGATAATGATTATGCAATATGAAACCTGTAATAAGTCCTCAACAAAATGATCTGACTGAGTATATTGTTTTGACATTTAATTAATTATTGTCTTATGTTGATTTTGTGTCCGAATTAATGTTTTAGTACCAAATTAATGATTTTCGATTCAATTATAATTAGCTATGTAAGTATAATAAATATTGTACGCCTGATATAGGTAGATTGTGGAAAGGATAAATATATTATAAGACCTATGTACAAACTCGCAATCTTGCAATAAAGATATTTTTTGATTTTTGATATATGAGCTTCAATGGTTACGTAGGTGACCAAAGCTGAGGCAAAACTCCATTGAAATGTGGTAATGTCATTTCACTAACCATATAAGGGTGCGGTTTCATAAAAATATTTTAAAGTAAATGGTAAGAATTTATATGAAATAAGAAATGTAAGTACAAACAAAAATTCGTATTCCAAAAAGTGCCAGAACAAAAGTTGTGCCATTTCATGGGCATATTATTCATGCGAAACTTTTTAAATATAAGAGCCTGTGTACACCTAAGGTATAGATGTGTTTTATGGGTTTTCACATATCCTCGAATTTCTCAATTTGGGTGTAGCACAAAATAAACACGGTTATGAAAACTTTTAAATTGAAATTATGATCACACAGCGGAAGTTTCAGGATTTCACTGCCCACCGGGTTCGGGCGAGGCTCATATTACCTATGTACCTACTTGTACAGGTATAATATAGGCACTCTGTATGTAATCCTTGTTTAAAAATTCAAACAATGTTATATTTAAGGTACATATTTATAGGTACCTACTTCCAAATTTTGTATCATTTTGTATAGGGTACCTATGTGTTAATACAGATATTTACTTTAGTACAAAATATCTTACTTGCAGATAAAAGGTTTCTCAGATATGCTTTCGACTCGACGTTGTTACGCGTCGAACGAACGGTGTTTTACGGTTGCCAGTCTCGTTTTAGTAACAATGAAGCGTTTAAGGATCTCAACGCGCTTATTGCGTCTTAGCATTTTATAAGAATAACATTCTTGTAGCCCGCTTACAACTTTTTAACCCCTATTGTACAATTTGTACATGACTATATTATACCCAGAGTAGTATTATGTCACGCCCTGAGTAGTATTGTTTAAATGAAACAAAAGTCTTAAAATGTGTTTTTTATTTCTATGTATGTGAATTGCTTTCCTAACAGGTGTTTTAACACCTTTTTAGGGTTCCGTGCCTCAAAAGGAAAAATGGAACCCTTATAGGATCACTTTGTTGTCCGTCCGTCCGTCTGTCCGAAATACTCAGGTCTGCAAACTCATGCAGCCTTAAAAAATCAAACTTCTACGTCGACGCAATCAAAAGATATGGCCGGGGCGATATATGGACAAAATATTTTGATAATAGCAAAGATAAGTTGGTCTCTATATCTAGTTTATATTTTCGTTAGAGCAAAGTTCCCCTAACTTTGCTCTAACGAAAATATAATTTAAGTAAGTTGCGTTGCTGGGAAGCCTCGGTGCGCGAGTCCGACTCGCACTTGGCCGGTTTTATTCATATCTTGTAACGTATTTTTTTTTAATTTACACATCCGCAATATTCAGTTAGGGTTGACACTTGAAATTTTATCTATAATCATTATAACAGCGTTCTGCCCCATTTCGATTGAAAAAATAGGTACTATTCAACGTGTTTGAAAGCAGTCGCCGCGTCTGTGATGATGGCTTTGCAAGGAACGGAAAGTAGCTATCGCGTTAGTGACGCGCTTCCCTGATATTCTATGCGAGATGAAAATGGCTAATTACTTCCGCGTTCCCCTTGTATATTGGTTGTGGTTGTATTAGCAACATATTTTATTTTGCTTGTACTAATAACTACTTATCAACTAAATGTTGAAATAGGCCCTAAGCATAAGAGTGTGCTGGCCACATGCAAGCTATTAAGTAATATTACAATTAATAATCATAATGTAATATTTGAACCCACCTTAGGAGATAAATAATAATGTAATTAGTAATCAATTACGTACTAATCAATGCATTCCTGCTTTTGTGAGTCGTGCTTGGTTTGGAATCAATTTAATTTCTTTATTACCTAATTTCGATAAAGCTGATGCCTTTGAAAAAGAATAAAAGCAATTTAATTCGCGGTCGAGAGTTCGAATGTAGCAGCTGTGTCATTCTTGAAATTTGATTCCAATTAGGGAAACAAAAGCCAAAAGTTATATTAAAAGGAAATAATATCTCTCGTGATTTAATGTTAAAGAATATATTCTACTGAGCGTAATATGAATTAAGTACATTTGGCATGTTTCCTTGTTCCGAAAGTTGTTGATAATTTCATTCATAATTTTGTCATTGTTTTGTGAATATTAAAACCTACTTAAAAACGTACGCAAGACAAGTTAAATATAAAATATAACATGGCAAGTAGAATGGCAATGGCTAGGATTGCAATGGGTGTGAGATCAGCACTGTCTGCTGTGCCCAGACGTAGGAAATTAATGCATATGATAATCAGAAATATGAGCTGCCATCTTACACAACACAATAGATATTTTGCATAAGTCAGCATAATGTAGGTTTGGAAAGGTTGCTTTTCTGCACACGCTACTCGGAATTGCATGAATTTTTTTAACGTAATCATTCAAAATTCTGAAATTTCAAACTCCACCCAATGGCTATATTTTTAATTTAGAACTGCCCCTTTCTAGGGTTGTTTCAATACACACAAAGTGAACCATCTCAAAGTCGCCTGGCGTGCAAGACGAGGCATGTCTCGGAATCTCTAATGAACTTTATTCATGCCCCCAGTTTAAAAACCTATTTGAATTTGTTTTGCTGTACTACCAAGGCATGCTAATTACGTAATATACTTACATTTTGCGTTTAGATTGGTAGAGAAAATTAAGATCTACCTATCTAATTGGGTATGTTCAGAATGTTTAATATATTTATTTAGATTTTCTTAACTTTACATAAGTTTAAGAATCTAATCTCAAGTTTTTGTAGTATAAATAAATATACATATAAAACACTTAAAATTTTTATTATCATATAACAGGGATTGTGACACCCATAATATTCACAACGATAACCAGTGCAAAACATACACAATGGAGAATAAGGGATGATAACATAACATTTCATGCGTTCTGTGTCTTAACGAAAACCAAATTAAACAAAAAATTGCAATGGAACATTTTTTGATTTAAAAAATCTATTCTAGTGGTGGATAAATTATGAATAGTAAAATATCCACTGTACGTTTGTTCTCTTTTGTAGTTTAGAACAGAAAATGGTATTTGGGACAAAATACATAACATTTAAAGTCATTGCAACTTAGATCTTATTGCCTCCGCGCAAAGTATCCACCCATAAAAATTACATTTGATGGGTATGTGAGTTTCATGTCTGTGTTTTAAGTTTGGGGCTAGGATAGAAAAGAAGGAAGGTACACATGGGTACGCGTTAGTAATAGACAGTAATTAAATATATATTTTTCAATAAATTAATAGAGAATTTGCTTTGAAATCTTTATCACAGCTGATATCTTCAAATAGGTAACTAAGTCAAGACCGAAAAGGGTGTAATGCAAAATCTGCAAAACTGGCAACATCAGAGTGCGCGGTATTCGCAGCCTTAACTTAGATTGAAACCGGTCACTTTCTCATAAAATAAAATGGAACTTTGCGAAAACTTGCTCTACGCTCTCTTTATGTTGTCCCAATTGGCAACTTTCAAGACCTAATGTGTATTGGGGCCATAATTTTTTTAACGAAAGCGTTTAAGATAACGAAGGTACAGTTAAGAAGGCAACTTAGTTGTTAGGGATCCGCCTGTGAATAAGATGGTAGTACATAATACCTACCTAGTATGCCAATACTACAGGTACCTACCTAGCTAATATACTAACCCAAATGATTACCTTTTACGCTATAAAGTCTATATACAATATATATATAATATGTTTTGATAAAATTTTATATAAACATTCCAAACTACAACAATATGCAGATTGAACATGCACCACCCTAAGCTACACCTCCTGATGCAGATTACATATTTTTATCATTTCATGTAATGGTCGCCTATTGATATTATTATCGATGAAGTCGTCACTTTTCAATGATAATGGCTTGACCAGATCAATGAATATAAAACGTTCGTCGATATGGGCAAGAAACGCACGGCTATTACATGATAATATGGTAAACATAATTGACCATATTGTAGAATAGCAATAACTACCGCTAGAGGCGCTGTGAGAGCGCGCTTTGTTTTTGTTTATGCTGCGAGTGTCATGATGGCGACAAAAATGCAGATTCCTTCTTTCGAAAAGTGAATAATAATGTGCAAATTATACAAGAAAGTGTGTTGGAACAGTCTTACTATACGAAACTGTGCGAATCTTATGACTAGTTATGACAGTCACGCAAAATCCGACCGCAATATAAAAATAAGCGTGGAGTTCGGAACGCATTTCGGAATGTATTTTATAATATTTAGTTTAGATTCATTTAAAATCTCAACCTAAATATATTTTGTTATGTAAGTATGTTCATTATCTGAGTATTAGATATATGTAGGTAATAATAATTATAAGTACCTACCTACTTAATAGTATTAATTATTTTAGTAGTATAATCCATATATTTCTCTCTTTCTACTTGTTGCACTGTAAGCCGCCTCTTCGAAAAGAATAAATTCTCTACCTGAAGGTGGTCTGGAAGAGATCGCTCTCAGCGATAAGACCGCCTGTAGTATAAAATTACTTAGCTAAGTATGATAACTATGTACTTATCCTTTTTTGTGCAATAAAGTATATTTATCTTATCTAGTTTATGATTATACTTTAGTTCGTAAAAAGTAGGTAAGTACCTGTATTTAGAATCATTATTATTTATAATATCTTTAATTTGCATTGCACCCTACATTAATGATATGCCGAAACGGCTACGTCCCGTTTCGACAACTTCCCATTTCGACAACCTCATATTATACCTACCAAAAAGTAGCGTTTCGACAACATTTTATGTTCCATACATTGAGTCCCGTTTCGACAACTTTTGAGTAATAACATACTTTGCTTTCCCGTTTCGACAACTTTTATTTGAAGTGAGTACAGTCAGGTAAACAAATGATATCCTGTTTTATTTATAAAAAAACAAGTAATCTATCATGGGCGGCGGATGGGGTTCGGAACCGTTCGAAAAATCATATTATTAAAGATTTTATTTTAGAACAGCAAATTACCAGGAGACCAGAATTTTAAAGAGGTGGGCATGGTGATTATTTGGTCGGGCGCGTTTGAAAACCCTGATTGAAGAATTACATTGTAGAGTAACAAAGTACCAGGAGACCAGGTGTCTCGAAGAGGTGTACTGTTTGTAATTAGGTGATCGTGCCATAGCTTTCTAAGGTTTACAACTAATAGTTAATATATTTTTAATCATAGGTAGAATAGTCGGATTTGACTGTAAGATAAGCAGATAAATCAGATTATGAGTGTAATATATTCGTATAAACGTTTAGCAATGCCTCTCAGTAAAATGTATGAAAGGTTTCTAAAAAAAATCAAAGTAAACAGTATTTATATAATATAATACGTTTTATATCGGATGGTTCCCGTTTGTGAGACAAAACCTCAGAAATACTATGGTTCCCGTTTGTGCCGGTAGCCATGTTGAACGGAGTTTGACCAAAGAGGACGTGTGTTAGTTTGTGTGTATATGTCGATTCTCATCTAGCTCCAAAATAGCTGAACAAATTTCTATGCGGAATTTAACAGTGCTCTAAAAGTGATATTACTAAATTTATATTGAAGGACCTGTGATTGTGTTTACAAAAGTTAACGAGATTATACAATATTTATGTGCATTGAAATTATTATTAGGGAATTATCTGTGGTTTGTTACAAAATTGTATATCACACAGGAATTATGACTTAATCCACCTTTGTATACAAAAAACAGTCGAATTTGGTCACCCAGCATTATTCTCAAACCTGCCGACTAAAAAGAGAGCGCGTTTTTTTTTAATTTATTTGGATTAGCGCCATCCGCCCATCTGGCAATTGAATTAGCTAAAACTTACTCGTTTGAAGACTCAGCGTTAGATAAAAACGTCTCCTTTAACGTTAAGTAGGATCTCAAGAGTTTTTTCATTGACTGTACCGTACAAAAATAACAATAATATTAAAGTTGTCCAAACGGGAATAAATGTATGAAGAAATAAAAAGTTGTCGAAACGCTACTTTTTGGTAGGTATAATATGAGGTTGTCGAAATGGGAAGTTGTCGAAACGGGACGTAGCCGCCGAAACGTGGTTGGACCAATCGACGAACGTTGACAAAAATCCGTTGCAGCAGTGGAAACAAAGTACATACGAAACCCAAATCTCAGTGTTTAAATGTGATAATGAAGTGGCGAGAGGCAACAGCGGAGCAGAGCTTCTCAGACATCGCGCATGATGTTGAATAAGTAATGAATCTTCTTACCCAAACCGTGACTGCGGCTGAGTTTTAAGAAAACAAACTAAGACTTGTAACTATGTAGCAAGTAGGCAAATAAACAAAAGTGAATTAGAAAGGAGTGCCTGTTTCTGACACCTCCGCTTATCGGTACGGACGTACCCGGCATTTAGGTACATTAAATCGAATATGTTGTATACTCCTACACAGATATATGTAGGTACTTATCAATTTTACTTATAAACCCAACACAAAACAACAAAAATAGGATGAGTGCTTTTAGAGCGCAGATACTTACCTATGGCACATACCTACTAAGAGACATTTGCGATCGAAGAGCGTAGTGGGAAATTCAGAAAATGTTGTGGAAGCGAGACGAGGCGGCAGTGCCCCCCTGTTTGATACCTCCGCCTCTCAAATTGCGACTGTCGGTACAATTCGATTTAGAAAATGTAATGTTCTACTCAGTTGCAAACCCCTCTTAAACAAAATTTAGGCAACACAATCGTAAACAGCTGAAGCAGGCCGAGTTTTGGTTATTTAAAAAAATGCTTAGCTTTCCTCAGATTTTCTCGATCATCAAAAACACATATAGGGGTAGGTATATTATAATATAGGTGTATACTAAACTGTAACTTAGTAGTAATTATTTATTAGGGCACTCATTAGCACTAAAAATAATTTCAATTCGTTACAAATTCAAAAACAAATATTTCAGCGACACTACGATCTGAGCAATAAATGTATTGCAAATTCGGATGAACAAATATGACGGATTATGATTCAGAAGCTTTACAAATTCTGTGGCTGCCTGTCCTTTGTACCAGTTTAAGCCTCACCTATGCGACCGATCGTAGTATAATTCGATACCGGGAATCATATGCCCAATGCCCAAAGGTATCTCCTTTAATTTTTGCTTTACATAATCCAGATTACACGAGATAAAAATTACATAACGACGCTCATGCATACTCTACATATTATCTACAACTCTCTGTATGTATAAGTACCACAGAGGCTCTCACACTCTATAAACTTTAAGCTCATAATATCGTTGAGGTACCGATTTCACAATGGATTTTGCAATTATAGAATAAAGTTATTGCTGTTGGCCCTCGGGACTACATACTCCGCCCGCTCTAACTCCACCAGCCATGGCCTCGCCTCTCTGACGTAATAACGACCGACTTTGTAAACCTACCAAGCTTAAATCTGACAACACCTTCCAATCCCTACTTACCTGCAGCGACTCCCACTGGTGCCTAAGCCGACGATTACAATAGATCCTACCGGCGTCAGTAACTTATCAAAAAATCCGCAGTGATTTAATGTTAACGGTCTCTATCTGCCACTAGCTCTTAAGGTCGATTCAAATATTTTGCATTAATTAAATCGACGAGTAGCCGGCAAAGTTGCCATACTACAACTTGCAGTCTGATGTCTCTGATTTCGGCCAAGTTAATCAGTGCGAAGTGATTTAATTAATAGATGGCTCGTCTCGGGGAGTTACGCTGTTGTACGGGGGACCATCATGCAAAAAAATATATTATCGATTAAATAATAACTACCTAGCAGCCCCTAAATTTTGTTATATTGAGAACAACCTCGCTGGGAAGTAAGGAAATTTTAACATACCTATATTTAATTTTAATGGCTTCCAAGTATTCCAACCATTGCAACATCTAAGTTTTATTATATTTGGTTATATTTGCGGAAACTAAAATTATGTACCTACAAATGTGAAAGAAGATCGCCGTTCCGCTCTTCGGCTATGCATGTCTTACTGACAACATTTTGAATAACAGAAGCAAGTTGTAACTAAATTCCATTAGTTACGGTTTGAATGCTGCTTCCTACATATCTAAACTCAGCAAACTCGCAAATTGAGTCAGTGCTTAACTGATGGAAGTGTAAATCGGCCCTAAGATCCTCAAGGTCCTCAAAAATTTTCCTCGTGATATTCCTTTGACCGCAACTTCCGAATTAGATTAGGGGTAAAAGAAACAAAATGTGGTATTATAATAATAAAGTTTCTCGTATCCGAGGCATTTCTCTGATGTTTGAATCCGGGCATAATTTACTTTATAACATCAGAAGGTGACTCGTGTAAATAGAAAAGTACATTTAAGATTTATTATACGGTGGTTACAGAATGAATTTATTTCTTCTAAACAATATATGTTCACGATGAGTATGGATCCTTATAGATAAATTAGATAACAAATATATATATATATATATATATATATATATATATATATATATATATATATATATATAAGTGAATACCTATATATCTAAGTGATATTATTAATTCCCTAGATAATATTTACTCCCCTGGATCCAGCCTGGATCACATCATGTATCCTCTTGCATATATCGCCTCGGCTCTCTATCTTCAAATAACGCCTTTCCACACCCAGTCATCATAATAACATATATAACACTACACCACACTTCTTTTATTATGTCAATTTTTTTATTAAATTTTAATTAATTTTAATATAACCGACCAAGTAGCCGACCTAACCAAACATGAATCAATAATAACAAACATCTCATCACAGATTAAATTCATACAGATTCAACTGAATATTTTTTAGAAGTGACTTTGACACATTCAGCTTAGTATATATTTTTTTAGCTTTTATGGTGGCCAAAAATACCTAGTCCCATGAGGATTCAAAGTATGAAGAGTAAAATTGTGTATACCTTGAATATTTATGATTCACGTCTACCAGCAGGGGAGTACCTACATTAGTATGTGCAACGATTTTCCATGTTGTATACACCGTACAATTGGTCCGCCGGGGAAAAATTCCCCGTGGTCCAACCAGTTGGACCGTGCAGTTGTACCATTGTACGGACAACAGCAGATCAATGGTAACACTTGCAGTACAATTTTAACTCTTACGACTACGATAATAAGAACGGTCCAAAGTATTACACTTGATCTGCTGTTACCACGGACGGGTAAAGAGCCGCTGGCAGCACAGCAATACCAGACGGAAACACACTTACAATACGCGACGCGGTTCGATGAATCTATATTAAATGAAATCGTATTAATGCTGTGTATATAGACAAGATGTTGTTTTATATAAGCGGTTAATTTATTATATATAAAACGTACAAATTCATTATATACAAAAGTATTTACAACCAAAACACACTATCCAGGTCGCCACCATGAATCAGAGATCCTTAGAAGTGCCGTAGGTAAGGTAAAAAATCCATAAAGAAGGTGCCGGCTCTGAGATCGCGTTGTGCAAGGACAGTTCTTTATGAATATAAAGAATAAATGTAACCTAACCATTGAATGTAATAATGGCGGAATTTTTCTCTTCATGCACCTGTGACTTGATACTCTCTACCCGATTCCCCGATGATCCCAACAACACCCAATCGATGTATCAGCTTGCCTCTTGAATAATCGAGTTATGCGACGAGAAAATACCCGACGACACACGATCGGTAACATAATTTTTTTTACAGGGGAGCTTATTAAGCATGAGATTTTCTCAAGAACTATTTGACCGATTGTAAAAATTATTTCACTATTAGGAGTGTACTACGTGATACCGAAATTCGAAATACTACCGAAATTTTACAGCACCGAAATTAATTGAATTCACTTTTAGACCGTACCAGAACTTTCGATAAGTTTGTTGAAGTTTTGTACTTACCTATTTATTTAAGAAAATTGGATAGCTGGCACGGCACACGATTGCTAAGATACATCGTCATAGCACTCATAGCAATCGCATCTCGTAAGGTAACTATGCAAGGTTCGCAATAGGCGTCGAATCGACACGTCGCGTCGCGTCGCATTGTCGTCGGCGCAACGCGTCGTATGACGAAAGTGTTTCCGCCGTAAAGCTTCCAACTAGTCTCTTTACGACGGCTCTCGTCGTAACAGAATGATTGCGCACTGAGCTTTCCACGGTAAATGCAATAAGTTAAAAAAGCAGTTACTTTTTACCTTATTGCATTTACTGGGAAAGCGTACGTGATACGTTTATCTGAGATATCGTTACGTCATTAATAATGTAGAGTCGAAACATAAGTTGATCCATATCTTAAGAAGGCATTATGCGTATGTGTCCTTATTAATATCATGGGAGCCAATATATTTTATATTAGCACTTTATATACCTACGTAATAAGTAATAACACTTTCCAGGGTGAACCAGTTGTTGGGTGTTTCCAGTGTTCGTGTTGCTTGACTGCACTCCTTTTTTAAAGCAAAATTTTCTCGATTTTCTATCCAAAATCCGCTTTTAGTATGGGATAAGGTAATTTCTCTTGTGGGTTTTTACACTGCCAGTGGACACCACCAAAAATAACACCACCGGGGTGTCATGGGGAATCTCTATTGCCCGCCGTTCATTCCCCATAACAACGTGGTGTCATGGGGAACTTCCTGATAGATATCTATATCGCCCCTAAAGCACAGTTTTCTTTGATTAGTGATTAATGCGAGTGGCAAATGCAAATTGAACTTAACAAGTTTGGACAACAACTGATTAGTCCGAGTAGGAAGTGATTTGTGAAGTAGAGTGAATAGGAAAGCGGTCTATTTTCATGCGAGTTTCCATACCCCGCGAGCCATTGTACCCCTCGCAAAGCGTCTGTGGCCTGCGGATGTTTTGTTCCTACAACAGAATTGCTTAGGGACACCACTCCCACTTCGAACTTACACTTATCATTGTAGATATCTTCTAAGATAACATATAGACCCGCCGCTCCAAAAAATCTGACAGTGTATCATCGCCTCACATAAATGTGTGTGTGCGGAAGCATGTCAAATAAGTATAAACATAGAATACTTACACTCTCTCTACGACTTACACCTACACACAATCTCCTTCGTTAGCTATAAGTACACACATTGAAACAATTGTTTGGAGGGGCGGGCCATAATATCGTAGAAAATCTCTAATGAACTTGTCACTCGCGTTCGCTCTAATTAAAGTGAATGTATCACTTTGCATGGCGCACAGCAAGAAATATTAATATTACCCACGCCCGATTTCACGCATAGGTAGCTAGGAGAAAATGAAGACATGATACAAGTGAAAACTACCTGTATAAGAGGGGAAATGCCGCCAGCATTTTGGGCACGTTGCCGGACAACGGGGATCGGTTGAACTATCTGTAATGCCAAGCCATTCAGATAGTTCAACCGACCTATTGTATATATAGTTTTTAGTTTAGTTTATATTTTCTAGGTTAATATTATAATAGTTATTTTTATTTTTTATTGTTTTCGAAATAAATGTTACATTACCTGTATAAGAAAAATATTGATGTAACTTATTTTTTTAATAGGTAATTTTGTATGTCTCGTTCTTCTCGTACTTCGTTGGTCTACATTTGACTCTGTTTTGATATTATTTACTTTACAAATGAGGTATTGCAACGTGAAGGCACTTTAAAATATTCCAGTAGAGAATACTCCTCACTGCGTAGCATATTACGAGGGTAACGAGTCTAAGTAGTAAACATGCTCGCCGGGCGTGTGGCGTAAAAAGTCAGTGGACGCCTTTGTTTTATCTGCACCCTAATTAAACCTTCAACACAACATTATTAAGTAATTTCTCAGCTTGAGCTTAATTATAAACCTGTACGGTGTCTCGGAGGGAGACACATGTGTAGTAACACCAGACTTGCCCAGTGCAAAAAGGAAAACAAACACAATCCTTTTCCTTAATTATGCAATTTTGTTGACATAAACTCAACAAGTTGTATTCAG
Source organism: Tachystola acroxantha (assembly GCA_963506565.1). Taxonomy (NCBI): domain Eukaryota; kingdom Metazoa; phylum Arthropoda; class Insecta; order Lepidoptera; family Oecophoridae; genus Tachystola; species Tachystola acroxantha. Next base: position 11,596,144 of record OY735870.1, on the reverse strand, counting down.
TACGGCCCAAGGCGATTTCGTTATTTACAAAGCCACGCTAAGTCGTTTCTTTAACTGTTCCAATTAAACATTTCAATCGTGGGGGTAAAATACTTCGTTTTCCATTCTGATTACATGGACATATAGGGTGATACGCAGATGGTTTGGAATGCGGAAAAATAACATTAACAAACATAATATTTGACAGTGATACAGATGGATATATGTATTATTAGCTAAGTTTATTTGAGTACGGCTATTCAATACTACTCGTAATATAAGAAGATGATTCTTCGTCTCTACAAGTTAATATTTTATTCAAAGACAAACTCAAGGAAACTATTATAAGTAGAGGGATTGTCGCTGGAATCAATCTCAACTTGTAACTTTTCCTTGTGGAGCCACACAAATAATGGGAACTTTGAATATCTAATGAACTTCTTCACCTCTCTAGCCATACTGAGTCGAGTTTCCTTGACTCGAATTATTTAAGCGCGCTTCAGTCCGCGACGGTGGCGGCGGCGACTTCTCCTGTGCAATTATGTGTTTTGGCTTTCATTGAGAAACTTGAAATCGTTTCTTCGAATAAGTACTAAATGTGTCAGTCAGCTGACATCAGTATAAGTTTTAGCTTGATTCTGTATTCTTTGAAGTGATTTATTTCAAACTAGCTGTACCCCGCAACTTCGTTTGCGTAGTGGAGGAGGATGGAGGAGATCAGGAGGCAGATCTCCCTATCTGGATCCTTGTTTCCACACCACATACCGCCATGGCTTATAGCCTACGAGCTGTCCGGATATTTCAGCTATCTCCTAGTGAAACTCCTATCAAAATCCCTTCAGTAGTTATGGCGTGATACTTACACAAAGTCACAGACAAACATACAAAAATTCTAAAAATTAGTGTTTTGGCATCAGTATCGATCCTAAAACACATTACAATTATTCTTTTCAAAAAATATCCAATGTACAGACACAACTTTTTTACAGTCTTATTATATGTATATAGATATCTAACATAAACATATTAGACATATTGTGTTTCAAACGAAACATTTAAAAATAAGGGTGGTAGAGTCTCTATCTTCGCCTGGCTCGATCTACTGCATTTATATTCATATAAATAACATTCTGTAAACCCTCCTCTAATTAACAGGTTAATTATAACTATTTACAGGTACCTACTTTTGTTACATTAAAATAGACTTATTTTTAATTAAATTTATAATGATACATTGTAATTTATAATGGAAGCAGTAAATAAGACAAAAGCGGAGTGGTCCAGAAGCTATTGAATAACATATTTTGATGGGTCGTTTCTCATGCACCTGCGAGCTGTAAGCTACACAAGGATTTGTGTAATGCATTATCTTATTACAATACACGATAAAGTTGATTGATCGATAACTGTACATTCAATTTCACAATTTTAGTAAACATGTTTTCTAACGTTACCGAGGTTAGCTTCCTAAGTGCGTAAGGTAAGTAAGTGTACTACACACCTTACTTATCCAATACTCACCTATCTCGTTTTGTATTTCATACGAAATGATTTTGAGTAGTATATTAAGTATATTTTTTATTTATTTCGAGCGGCACTAATCGTAAGGAAATATTGTGATCGCATAAAATGTTTTAAGTAGTTTTGATGACATAACATGAAAGTAGATTAATAGTATTTCCATATTATCAACCTTGTCTTGGACCACAAGTCGTACTATGTAACCATTGGGACTATATTTTATATCTACGGGTCATGTGTTTTATTGATATTTATTTATTGTACAAAATTCAATACTATCACATAATTAGTAGTAGATAATTATTATGTACTTAAGTATATTTGTTTTTGTTTTGCTTTATATGTCTAAATTACTTAATAAATTTTCTTTATACTATCACATTAGGTAGGTACTAATCACATTACATGCGCCACAGTCTCACTACAATAGCCCGCCCTAGCCATTACTTGCGCCGCAGGCTATTGTGACTTATGTACGACTATAGCTGAATTGTATACTGTTACAATTCAACGATATTATGTGAAATGGGAAGTGAGGCCAAAAGTGTAGGTGTACGAGTGCCTACTCGTAGCGACAACAACATTCATTACACATAGGTTACTCCAAGGCCATTATAAACACTCGGGTTAATATAATATTGAACGAATACAATAATATTGACGTTAATAAGTAATAATAACTACATTTTAACATAAAGTCTTGAAAACGTTTTCTCGTGTTCAAGAAATATTCAGAATAATTCTTAAATTCAGGTGAAACTACAAATGGAATGGTTGTTTGCTAAACAATATTATAGAAAAATGCTGAATAGCCACTTGGTCTCGGAGGCCGTCTCTACCGCCGCTCGCAAACTTTTATGTTGTGAAACTTGCCAGTATGTGCTTGACATTTATTGCTTTTATATTTTACGAGCTTCAGGGAGACGACTTGCTAAATAAATGTTGTTGCACAATGTAGGTGAAAATACCGCGCTAATGCATGATTTTACCTCATTTTGAAAGCTAATACGGAAACATTAGACGGCACCATTTTATACAGGCTGTGTTTTATAAAGGCGTCATGTCATTGGGGAAAGAGTGTTTATAGGTTTGGAATAGCGGTACTTGTACAAATCCATCAGCTGATCGGTACACCTAAAATATTTCTACTTAGGTATTGATTTTTTTGCGAAGTCGAATGTATCGTTTTTTAGAGTTCCGTACCTCGAAGAGAAAAAGGAACCCTTTTAGGATCACTTCATTGTCCGTCTATGAAGATCTTTTTCTCAGAAATGCATGGGAGGTATCAAGTTGAAATTGATAATTATGTCGATTGTCGATGTATGGGGACAATAGTTTTAGCACGGCAAATATGCCCCTCAATCCAGTTTGTTAGAGCAAAGTTTGTACGGAACTTGGCCGGTTTTTTATTTATGGTTAGTCATAACGTAGAACAAAAGTTGTCCAGTTGCGGTTATTGTGTCTTAGATGTTGCACAATTTAATAGGTACATTACCCACTCGTACAAGATTGAAGTACGATAGGGCTCAAATAGGTCAATTTATTATTATCTTTTACAAATGTAGCTGCAATTGTCGTATAATTATTATTCGCTCACTGCTGACACTTCTCTCACGTTAAAAGTTTTAAGGAATTCCAGATCTTGGACGGCGTGAAACGCCAGATCTAAATGTCTCTGAGAAACTTAGTGACTGTAAATACCTAATTCGGTGTCAAGAAAACGAAGTGTATTATAATTTATCACAACATTCACTAAAATACCGGATTTATTACACCATTAGATTAAAAAAAAAATACCTACCACTGTTTGGGTTCTATCTATTAAGGTAGATAAAATTAATCGCATACAATTGATTTACAAAGCGATGATCTTGTGACTGTGATTGAAGGGATTTTGTGAAACAACCCGCTTGACACAACTAATTCCATCTCATGGACATTATTTTGTCGAAAGCATAAATTAATTTGAGCTTCACTAACTGACCACACGTAAAATAAACACTATTGCGATTTGCGGTCAGTTGATCGGTTGAAAATTTATTTCTAGTTTACCAATTTTATCACCCTTTTCACCAATGTATCCAGTTACGTGCGCTTCAATGTACATTTAAATATATTATGTACCTATAGCTATACTAAGGACACGCTAGCTAGGGTGAGAAGTGAATGTTTGTTATCGAAAAAAATGTACTCAATGCGTGTCGTATAAAGTTATTGGATTTATAACCAGTATTTGCCGGTAGTAGCTGATTAAAAAGTTTTAATAAATCGAAAAATTAAATGTTTACTCAATGACCCTTTCTATAAAGGACCTACCTATTCCATCTACTTACTAATACACTTAGTTCTACTTGTGGATATGACTACTTAGTTGGGAAAAAATTCCAAGTAGTTCTACACGTATGTATAACTACTTGAACTTCATTACATCTGCAATTATGGATTTATCACGCAATACAAATAGTACCTACCTAAGTACGGCCAAAATACGGCACAAATCGAATCGATTTTTATATCTAACTGCACGTTACTATTGACAATAAAGAACAGCAATTTGTTCCTTCAAACGTAGTATTAATTTATACGAAACTTCATGAGCGGGGACCAACGTCAAACCGGCCTAGCTAGCGTGGCCCTAGAATAGTAATTCCAAGGGTGTTCATCTAGACACTAGTAGTAATTCTTTCATTCGTTTATCAAAAACTAAACAAAATCTGACAAGTCTAAAAATACTGCCTCCTTTTCTTTCATCAAAGTTATGAAAAGGATGGCAATTGACACCACTCTTAGAACTATCAAAGTTATCTTATGATTGGAAAACACGCGACAGAATCGCTACCATAAATCTAGAGTTAGCGGAAAATTTATCCAACTTTTAGTGCCTATTCACACGGCATACCCACTTTATAGACTTGCTGCAAAAAGTGGCTGACCACGCAAATAAAGTTGATTGTAAATTGTGTTCCATGTGAACTATAAGCTATCAATTTTCATACAAATTAGCGCCCGCCCACGTATTGTAGATGTCCCGTGGTTGCAGTTGTGATACCTATGTCTGAATCAAGCCTTACGTGGGGCACACTGAAAGTTTTGCGTAACTCTAAAATAAATAACAGCTTAAGTAAAGTAATATATTTATTGTTTTTCAAAGTATTCTCCGTCACATTTTAAATACTTTTTCATTCGTTCAAACCATTTTCATCAAAGCATGAAGACCATTCATCTGAGGGCATGCTTTTCAAGTGTTGGTTGAAAGCGGTCACAGACACTTCTGGCCTCGTAAATGTCAAACCTCTCATCAAATCTTTGATTTTTGGGAAAATAAAGAAATCACATGGTGCAAGGTCTAGACTGGATGGGTCACGAGCTCCACCTTTTCAGAAGCCAAAAATGACTTTGATTTGTTCGCGGTGTGCGAAGAACATTGTCATGATGCAAGAGGATGCGACTTCTTGGTCGCTTTTCCCTAACTTTTTCAAAAACACTGGGCTAACAAATAGTAGTATACCACTCAGCATTAACTGTCTTTTGATCTTCAAGTGAGATCGTGCAGACAGGACCCGTCTTAGAGAAAAAAAAACGCGACCATTTTTTTACCCACGCTTCTCGGCTGCCTTAATTTTGTTGGTCTGGCCAGTTGAAACATATGCCCCGCCCCATTTTCTGCCATCGTTAACGTCCAGTAGGTAGCTGATTGCGGCCTCAGATCGCTACCTACTGGACGTTAACGACGGAAGAAAATGGGGGCGGGGCATGCGTTTCAGCTGGCCGCAGGCCGCAAGCCGGGAGCAGATCGCGCGTGTATGTGTCAGGCTAGCACGTCCTGTCAACTTTTAAGTTAATCTATCTTTACTATTATTTTATTACCAAGTTTGTTGGGATGACGAGGTCAAATATATGTAGTGTAGAGGAATACCGGACCTAGTAACACAGAATAGGGAGTGAATAGGCAGGAGATCGAATTTCCGCAAATTATCCGGTTCCGCTCTCCACTATAGAAAGGAGTTTATTCGCAGAAAAATGTTATATTGTCCATTTCAGTTGGAATCGTTCTGTAAGACACAACAACACTATCCAAGATTGAGTAAGGCTTATTTACCCTTGTAAAGTAAACCCTACCCAAGTAATAGAATGGTATTGTGAAGAGATATTTATTGATGCACCTTTAAGAACTTACAGTAGAAACACGGGAAACCTATAAATATTTCCTAAAATATTTGATTCATTATGGTTTATATTATTTTTCAACAAGCTACCTATTCGTTCGTTGAATTAATTGGGTAGAGACCCAAAAGTTGTCTGGAAGATATCGCTTTAAGCGATAAGACCGCCAATTGTGATACAACTGTATTAGCATACCTATTACTTTTGTGTAATTCCTTTTTTTACATAAAGAATCTTATGTTAAATATCCCCGTCCAGACAGTTTACAAGTTCATGAGAACTCTGTAGCTATTTACTTGTGGTAACAAACTACAGCGAGAATTCGAGACGTAGGAGCGTTTGTGCAAAGTTAGTAAAAGTAAGTACTTAAGGAATTATTGGTAACAAACGAAAAAAAACATTACCAATTGTATACAATACTGTTTAGTTTACGAATGGCAAAGAGAAGTTTGTCCCTCAACAATCCAGTTTATCGCTTACTTAACTACAAGGTTGTACAGAACCTTCTGCGCGAGTCCGACTCGCACTTGCCCGTTTCATTTAAATTCTCGGTTCGATTATACCTAAAAAATGTTATTTATTATTATTATGTATGTTCCGTCTTTTGTTTCCTCCGACATGATGGTCGGATACTTTTTTCATTCAGGTCGGAGACTTTTTTCATTCATTTCATTTTTGTATTCATTTGTATAGGTAACCTAAAATCTTTATTCAACGAACCTCTACTCATAATTCACACACCAACCGCTTTTCTTCCCGTCTAGCGGTTCTTATATCATCAATAAGCCAACAGAGTCATACAAACATGTGAACAGGTGTTGTATTAGTCGGAAGTGGGATGTACGAAGTTACTCCCAAAGGCATTCTAGGTGGGTTAATAAGCTTTCATGTGCGATACTTCGCACCTTCTCTCATAAGCTAATCTGTTACTAGGTTATATTATAGTTTCCGAGTATTATAATTTATGCATAATAATTTTGTTATTAAACTCTTATTATACCTACATACCATAAACTCACCAAACTCTTGACTGAAATGACGCCGTGGCCATTTCCCAAATAAGTACAAATTCACTCAAGAAATAAAGAGTTACATAATGAAGAAAACATCCGCTATATGCACTAAATGACATTGCCACATTTCAATGGAGCTTTGCCCCACCATCAAAACTACGTGACCATTGAAGCTGTACCTATCATTTTGTTGGCGACTTATTACAGGTTTCATATTGCATAATCACAAACAGTATCATTTTCTATTACTCTCGCAACTCCTATAGAAGAATAACAAAAACAATGAATAAACCGCTTCGATTTTTTACTATTTGCATAATCTTAATCAGTAGGAGTTGCGAGAGTAGTAGAAAGTGATAACAAAGGCAATGAATAATTCGCTTCGATTTCTTACTATTTTCTGAATTCTTAATTAAGCTGTTTTTTCGAATCGTTTGATGTACAAAACTTTATTATAAACCAATAATTTTAATAAAAAACGGAGATATTTTTACATTTATTCATTATCTTGTTCAACATACGGCTGATAATGGGGCAGAATCTGGCATTGTCATTTGATACTGCGTCTTAGGGTAGGTAATATCAATAGAGCGAAACCTCGCCGTACCAATAAGGATTTTGTGCGGTTGGAATTGCGGGTATTCAGTTAATAAATATGTCGTTATTAATATAGTCAACTTAATTTTGTAACTGTATTCTAACTATTAAACCAGTAAATCACATCACATTAACAGTTTTAACTATATGTGCTGACAAATCGGACAACGGTATATGGATTTACATTAATATAGATACTTATCGAAAAGATGGAGCTTAATAATGCGTTGTGGTTTCGCCGGGAGTGTGGATAACGCGTAAAGATCAGGTTTGGGGAGAGGCAAAGAGGAGAGAGGGGTTGCAACGAGTCGACGTCGACCCTTACAAGCCTGAAACGACGCGCGCAGCGCACCCCTTGTGCGAAAATGGTTTTAATTTATTTTTATCTGCGAAATTTCTATAAATAATTGATAAAAATATCTAAATATACGGCTCCATATTTTGCACTCATAAATATTATTAAGTATACATTTCCTTAAATTAACCTCCTTTGCTTCCGTAGCCGGGTAAAAAATTAGCACATGTCGATATTTTTTCTCTTTCATTAATTGTTATAGGGATTTATAGAGTCAGAAGTAAATTTAACCGATGGGCTAGGGTAAATTCATTGCATTAAGTACATATTTTAGTACGATTGTTAGCGCGAATTGTAAAAGTTTTCTTTCAGTGAGTAAGTGAGAGCGCGATTGTGGCGGGTTGGGCGGGGGACACCGCACCCCATGCCACGCTCGCGCCGCCATCGCCCATCAGTCGCCCCCAAGTCTCAGGTTTGCTCGCAGCATCCCTATACATTTCCCAAATAAGCTTTCAGATATTTCTAAAAACAATGACTGTTAGCATGTAATTTTGCACCCCCACAAATTAGTCCAAATACCTGTACCCGGTTGTGTGAAAAATGGTGTCAAAAAAACTATTCGTTTCGCTCGGTGCCGGCTTGTTATTGTTACACATAGGGGTGGTGTCAGCGCAACCTTTTCCGGTTGAAAAAATTGCTGTCGGTAAGTCTATTTCTACAGTAGTAGCTTTTGAATTAGATTTATATTAATTCCTGTCGTTATTTGTTTGTATTACCTTAATTCGTAGTAATTTTATGCCATTATTAGATTGAAGTTATGTAATATAAACTTACTTACTTTTTAAACGTATTTTTGTAGTGTCGACTTTTGAAACTTAAAGTTTATAGATCAATTTTACATGATATAAACTAAGCTATGTGTTGTGTTTTATTTTCTTTCTCGCTTCAAGCCTTCCACTGAAGCTGAAGTAATTCACCTGTCTCTGTCTAACACTCGCATCTTGTATCATCGTTCCCTTTCTTTCTAGCGCTATAAACTACTTTGAATGTGGTGTAATGGTGTGCTTCTAGAAGCCTGTTAGTATTATACAGGTGGCCTTGACTACCTGTAAACGACGTTAACAGGTGATTCCACTCACTACACAATTGTATGCATCAATGACATTTTTATTTAGATATCGACTCTCTATTCAAACTGTCAATATGTATTTTATAAGAATAATCACATTCAATCTACAAACTGGGAGCAGTATAAGACAAGGAGCGAAGTCATGTGTAACATATAGGTACTTACCTACTATTTTAGGGTTAGCCGGCATCTAATTACAACAACAACATTGCAATTATTTGCACTCCAAATTATTAAATCAGAGTTGTGCCGTTTATCGAAATTCATTTATTTCTTTTTTGCTCGTGCATAAGTAATTCTGTGAGTGAATTGCCTGCACTTACACTGCATTACACTTCACTGCATTACATACATATCATAAGCAACCAATGCATCGTGCAAATCAGTATTACATTACCTAAGTAATTACTTTACAAATGTTTGAATAATATAAATTATAATTTGATTATCTAGATTTGTAGTGACCATTTGAAGAAAAAATCTCAATATCCTGAAAATAGCGACACTTTCACTAAGATCATCTTTAGGGTACCGTGCCTCAAAAGGGAAAACCGTCCATGTGCGAGTCGGACTCGCGCACCGAGGCTTCCGTGCAACGCAACTTAACCCCGTAACTTTGCTCTAACGAAAAGATAAACTAGATTTAGAGACCCACTTATCTTTGTCATTGTCAAAATATTATGTCCATTCATCGACATACTCCTGATTAGTTGATCATCTGCAAATATAAGTTTGTACCTAATAAATAAATAAAAATTGTAGAACCCAATCTAATAGAGCTGTACTGTTATTGAGACAATATTCATCCCATAATTTTCTACCTCTGTTAGACAGAAATTGTACTGGGAAATTATTCAATTCATATTTACAAATAAATTAGTTATATATCGAATTTTATTCCATTTTAAATGCGTCATTTCCTGGTCAACTACTCACAGGAGCTCTTATCAATAAAACTGTCTATCGATGGCTTAACTTGACAGTCGCTAAACCACCGATTTTGTATTATTATTATTTACCTATTTATTAATGGACTCAACAGTTCGTCATTTGCCAATGTCATGTTACAGAAAATTCAATATATAATAGTCTTCTATCTCCCTCCAGGGGAGTCGCAGTAGCGTCTTCACCCTGGGTAGCCGCGTCTTGATGTCTTCATCCAGAGGAGACGCCGTAGCGTCATCACTCTGAACGAAGCAACTCGACAGTCACGTTCACTTCCGAGCTTGTAGTGGAAACTCTTGATAAAAGCATGGCGTGCGTAGAGAGAGAAACTCAGAGAAAGAACCTTCTCTAAGGAGAAACTAGTGCATAAATAGGCGACGTCATTATTGACGACCATAGAGAGAGAAGCCTATAGAGGGAATGTGGTTTCTGTCTCGCTCTCGAGCGACAAGAACAACATAATATGGATATCGTAAGCGTGAGAGAGAAAGATTCATATGTATTCTGTCCTTATCGGCGTAGCCAGTTTTTCGTTATTGAAACTAACTGTCACCGGCACCAAAATGACAGATCGTTTTTACGTTGCTGTAAATTATTGTATTAGCAGCATTTTATGTGTTAGATCTCGTGTTTGTAGTCATCACATATTGTCGTTATTATATCATCATTGCCAAGGGGGTTTGTTGTGTACAGGAGTGTAAAAATAAATGAGAGCGCAATGATCCAAATATATCGTTTCATAGGCCAGTATTTTCCATTCTTTAACTTTCTATGTTTTAAAACGTACGGTACATAGTTTATACATAATCAACACGTTGCAACGCGTTGTAATTTTGCTTGGAAACAGTGCCTAAATATCAAAATACAATCGAAAAGTATTTTGTATAATGTATGACATAAAACTCAGTGTTGTCAACAGTGTTGGTAAAAAATTCCCCAAAAAATATTTTGTTCCACAATATATGTATGGGAATTACAGTAGTATTTAGCTAGTCCTAATTTAAAAAAACCTAGTTTAATTTATTAGTTACTAGGTCTATTACTTTGCGCAAAAGGATTGATTAACTCGATTGACATGATTAGAGTTTCGTACCTCGAAAGTAAAAAAGGAACCCTTATAGGAAGGGACACTTTGTTGTCCGTCTGTCTGTCCGTTCATCTGTCTGTCTGTCATGACCTTTTTCTCCGAAACGCGTGGACTTACTTATTAAATTGAAATTCATTGGTTCCTAATATTAGAATTCTTGTTACAGCATCCGAGCAATGGATTATAAAAATAGCAATGGGTTTGCTGTCACTGTCAGATACACTAATTGGCGGAAATCTAATTGGAACAAATCACACTTTCAAAATACGACTTTTTAGAAAATTACATATTATATTATATGCCTAAATATAGTTTTACCAAAATCATATCCAATGCATTTTTTTGCATATTCATATCTATAATTTATAATTTTATTGTGAAAAATACCCTTAATATTTGGTAATAGTTTTTCCTAGGCAACACCTGCCTGCCAGAAAGAAAGGGTAAATGTGGGTACGCGGGATGCTGCAGGGCGATTGTGTAACTGACAGTGACATAAAGTTTGACGTTTGAACTCCACTAATGGAGTTCAAACGTCAAATTGGAATTGTGTAATACTGTCAAAAGACGATTTTCATTACCATTGTCAATTTGACGTTTATTTGACGTTTCAACCCCATTGAGCGAATGAGTCGAATGATTTAGATACAAACATAAACAGAAAAAAAGCAATTTGAGGTTAGGTACATTTTCCAGACTTAGATAAAATTGTGCGGGAGTTGTTTTGTTTGTGAATTATCGTAGAATACTGCTGAAAAGTCTGCATCTGCACCCGTATAAAATTTACGTTGGCTGGAATGGACGATGAAAGATTGGAGACCCTCCAAAAGTTACAAGCAACGCGATGTTTTCGCATATCTACAAGCGAACCAACGTTTGTCCCTTATTTATAGCAAAATACCGCCTCTAGAAGCTTATATTTAGGGGCCTTAGTAGAGAAATTATGCCCCTGCGCCAGAAACAGAAGAAGTGCAATACGGTTCGACCGGAATTGAAGGTATACTCTACAATAGAACTTCTACTTGAGTAATAATCATCAAAATCATCTTTGTAAATTTTAACTAAATGCCTATGATGGATTACTTATGATGGAAAACGTTGTAAGTAAATACTACATGTTTACACAATACTATTTATTACTATTTAGTATTTACAGTTCTGCATAGATTCCAATATTGTTGTGTTGAGTCTAATAAGCGCTTTGTTTTCACAGATGCTGCTAATGCATTTTATGCGCATAGGAGTTACCAAAAAAGTGTTGGACCATTGTCTCAGACAGCGGTGGTGTCGGATTGCTCGTGTATTGTAACTAATGCCCTCAACGCTCCAGAGATTCAGAGGAGGTACCTAAAATCTCCCGGAACATAGATGCCTACATTGTTAGTCAATTATGAAGAGGTAAGAAATATATAAAATATATTTTAAAAGTACGATAAAATTATTTGGCTACAAAAAACATTTCATTAATATTTTATATTTTAAGATCTGCATGGACATCATGAATTGCAGATTGATGTGTTCTCAACTTGTTATGATACCAATGAAATTGCCTTGGTTTCTTGAAAAATAGTAGTAAGGTCAGTAGGCCCAGAAAAGCTTACCTTAACTTTATCGCCACCTAACTAGTCGATTTGTAAGAAGAAAAAAACCAATTAATTGTATAATATTATTGTATTTACTTAATTTTAATTACAACTTTTATTACTTACAGGTTTTTACCAGTCATTAATTTACAATATTGAAAGAGAAATATTGTAGAATACATTAAGATGTTAGCTAATATATTAACAAGTTTCGACGTTGACTGTAGTAAGGCATAATATCAATTCAAGATTTATTTTATAAATACAATAATTATACTTGGACTAGATACAATAACCTATTTCTGGGAGATAATTAAGTAGGTATGTTATTTAATGATTTTGGAGTCAAGCTCCTACCTCTGGTACGGAGGGCCAACATAGAGATCAACAATTCTTTACAACCACATATAAGTGTTTACTAACTATCCACTAGTAATTACTACCTAGTAATTCTATGAGCGACAGTGACAGTGCGATTAGAATTCGACTTATACACTGGTATATTTATATTCACACTGCAAAAAAGTATTTTTCTTGATTATAACAAATACACATTAAAAACAACAATTGTAATAATAGTATTCTAAAAATATTAACTAAACTAAAAACTAATTGCTTGCATTACAGATAGTCCACGGACCCAGCGTGTCTACCCCAAGCGGCCCAAATATTATGACCTCGACAGAGGCTATGGCCTGCGGCTAGTAGCACAACTCGCAAGTGTTGATGTTTGCGACGGAAGATGAGGCGGCACCAACGTATCAACGAAAGTGGCATCCCACACCAATAGCCGGTTATTATTCAGTCTATTGTAATTAAAAAATGTAAAACACAAGCATAAATATTGCAATGTGAATTAAAGTTTTTGGAACTTCAGTCGAATTTCAATTCCTCATTTGTTTTTATTAATTATACCACTTTCTGATTACATTTTAATATCTGAAACATAATTTTTTTTATTAATTTCCTTATCAACTAATAATTCAACTTCGTGCAACCTAATTTTCTTCTGTAACTCTGAAGAGATGCAGGTACTGTACAGCCCAATGCTTTGGGCTTTAATTAAGGGTTACGCTTTGGCCCATTCTTATTATGTACGAGTTGATTACTGTGTAATATGTGTAGGTACAGTCTACAGCAGATCAACGGTAACACTTGCAGTACGATTTCAAGTCTTACGACGCAAATACTGTCATGAGTAAAAAGTGTTACCATTGATCTGCTGTCGACTGTACCTACCTAATTAAAACTTAAACATGAACAAAACATGTGAGTAGGTATATAGTTTCCACAAAACGTCTGTGCTAGGTCCCCTTGATGAACAATTATAGTGTGTGTGGCAGTGGGAAATGGACTTTTCTCAATCTTCAGTATACCAAACCTATATAAAACGATTAACCAACCTATATAAAAAATGTAAAATCATTATATGTTTTTCTCTCGATGACTGACCATTTGTGGCGTTAACCCGGGTTACGGTGATGTAACTGATGGTTCAAATCAATTGCCAGGCTGTGTTTTGTCGGCGGTTGACATTGTTTCTTTCTGGTGGCATTAATTACTTCATTTTCACTAACAAATAAAATAAAAACAAAGGCTAATATTTTCTCTCAACATAACCTACTTTTGTTTAATGATGTTGCTTCCTAGTGGGAAAGGCAAGGCTAGCTAGCTAGAGCATACAGCCAGATGCGATGTATAAACAATTTCTGTTTATAAATACACATACAAAGATAACCTAGACAATTGTCATTGCATTGCCACGATTTCGCACAAATATAAATAATTCCAATATAAATAAGACGGTTCGACCAATCAATCAATGAAATAATTATTAAGCAATATTAGAACACGCTACTACCTTTCTATAAAACAACTTCCTATACCTATGAAAAGATTCTCAAAACAAAATCACGTACCTAGTAAATTTTTGCGTAAATTTAAACACTTTGTAAAAACTGAACGATTGTTTTCCTAGATATCAGAATATCACCTACCCACATGCGCAGCCCTCAAAAACGATAGGTACTTAACCAAAATTATAGTTTTGTAACACAGTATAAGACAAAATCCATACAACTTCGATCAATTCAAGATATAAATGTCGTATTGTACCCGTGTATTGTACAAAGACATCGAAGTAATCATATTGCTTGTTTGCGTGATTAAGCTGCTAAAATTCACCCATCGTAATTGAAAATATTACTCACTTACTTATTTCTATACTATTGGGAACGCATCTAAAAATACAGTTATTTTGTCTTTGGTCATGAACTTCATTGATATCCATTACCATTACGTCAAAAAATTGCGATTGTCTAAGGTTTTTCATCGCCATGGACTTCAAAGTGACGTATTGGAGTGAAGTTTTTGGTGAGTTTATTTTGTATAATTTTGTTCATATATAAAATGGTTTTGTTTAATTAAAGTTTAAAATAGACGATATTTCTTTACGAAACCATTACACAGTCATTGTTTGAGCAACTGTTAACGTATGGTTTCTTACACACACCTTTATTTGAAATAAAATAAATTATTTTGTAACTTTAAGTATAATTGTTAGCGTACGAAATAAACGCACATATCGACGTCGCATACTTTGGTAACACTTATGCAAGTACATCAAGTAAACACTAGATGGCGCATTGTATCGTAAAAACAGCTTATGCAAGTACATCAAGTAAACACTAGATGGCGCATTGTATCGTAAAAGATGGCGTGCAAGTCGTAATTCGAGTCGATCATGCAAACGATTGAATAAATCATATTTTAGAGGGTGAAGACTTTTCTGAGAGTAGTCATATGTTCTCCACGACAGTGATCAACTAAATATGTCATGTCTGAGGTTTACAAATGTAACTAAAGGCGATATTAGTCGACTTTTCATCGAACCCCATTACTACACTCTAGCCGGCTTCAACTGTCAAATTTCGATGGGGACGAACTTCACTTTCGAGCTGTCATTTCACTACACAATTCCAATTAAACGTCAAATAAGTAGCTTCACTCATTCCGACTCATTCGTATAAAGCGCGTTTAGTTCGTATGATAGAAAAATTTACAATTCAAATTATTTAATTTGTAATTATTTAATTGTAACGTTATGAAACACGCTATAAAAAGTCAAACAATGACTACGTATTGATTTAGTTGAGAAATATCTTCAGTATCAATTTTTAGGCAAACACAACCGAGACATACTAAACGCAAGAACGATTCTCCATACGCTCCATTCACATGGTAAACGTCACTTTGCTGTCAACGCCTTACACAATACCAATGTTTTAGACAGCTGTCACTGCCAATGGTAATGGTTTTGAACTTGATTGCCATGGCTAGTGTCAGTTAGACAATAAGGCTGCCGGTCTACGTTGACGACAATGAAGTGACTTCAACTTCAAAGTCACGTCACCAAAAAGGAGAAGTAATATCAAAAATACTAATTACTCCTTGTGTAGCTTTAAAAAAAGTCATTATGTTCTTATTTGTCATATTACCGTAAGTAACAAACTCTTTGTTAGTATTCTTCCCTTCCCTTTATTTTGGTGACAGAATCTATAATCTGCGACTAGAAATTATTTGTTGTGATGGGTAACCTAACCTAAATGTTCCAAATGCAGATTCAAGTCTACAAGAACCCCATATGGATAAAAGGTTTATTTGTACAGCCTTGGTAAGTACGATATCTCTCCAATTTGGTTCTCAATTTGGTGCTCAAAAAACATTTTTTGAGCCTGCGCTCTATGGCGCTTTGAACAATGTCCACAGTTTTTAGATTTTTTCCTTTACATAACTTTTTGCCAAATTTCATGATTCGAGCGGTTTCATACAAATATATCTTTATATTGGGGTAACGTAGAAGGTTGATTTTTTTTACTTGAGAGACAGACAGACAGATGGACGGATGGACGGACGGACGGCGCTTGGCCGTTTTTTTTTAAGTTAGACGTAGGTGTTTTGCCTCCGGACAACGAAAATCCAGTCTTTGGAGGACCACCACTCACTCTTGCCTCTCACTTTCGTTTGTCGTGATACTTAGTTACGGATGTATAATCCTGTATGATATACTGCCTTGCTAAGAACTGTACATAGCACGCTAGTTAAGTATTATATTTTCCTTTAGCTTAGTTTTCTTTGAACACATATTACCGACCGAAACCGCGACGTGAAAAGTTTTAATAATATTTGGAGAGAGACTAGAGTTTGTAACATTACCAACCACCGAAGTTATCTTGCCGACCGCTCTTCAGTGCTGATACTGATACAACCAAGTTTCGTTACGTTCATGTGTTAGCCATAAATCAAGTTTAACCAGTTTTTGTCACCTTCACATTTCGTTAAAATGGTTGTTAAGGTTAGGTTAGAAAGGGACCGATTACTTTAAACCGTGGAATAACGTTTGGTCACGTTTATGCCTAACCGCCAGTGGATTGAGATCCCGATATTTCATTTAAACTGAAAAAAAAAATTGCCCAACAACCATTTATGTAGAGTTTCATTAAAGTTAAATTCGTGGCTAATACTGTAGCGGCCGCTAAGTCGAATCCTAAACCTAAACGCAAGTGTCACTGTCGCCCATATGCTACATCCCGTAAGAGCGAGCGGGGTGCCTCGTTAGCGGTGACTAATTTAGCTTGCGCATTCTAAATTCGCACTGTAGTCATTCTTTGAAGTCTAATAACGCATTATTTAGATGTAACTGCGGAACAGATACAACATAATAATTAATAACTGACAGTCTGACACTGTACATCTCTAATCCATCTATAAAATTAATCAAGCTAAAATGAAAAGACTATAATCATTTTTGCTTATCTTAATTATACATGAAATTAACGGATACTGAGACCAAGTTTCTTACGTGACCACAATAAGAATTTTAGCTTCACTCACCATTTGTTTATGTGACGTAAAATGTAATTACTCGAAAAAATTCTGTGTAAGCTGCTGGCTCGAGGCCAGTTTCCTGTTGTAAAGAAGTTTTTAAAAGTATGTAAATCATAAATGTAATGTAATGTGGGTAAGAGATAATTAAGGCTTTTTAGGCCACTGTGAAAACAAAGTAGGATAATTATAAAAGTATAGTTTTAAATTCAACATTTTGAGTATTCAATAATAAGGACGTGTAATCTAAAGACATTTTATTAAAATAAATGGACGTCATAATAATAAGGAAATAGGAACCCTCCACAGATCCTCAAATTTATTAGGGTAGTTGTTATTACGCCTATGTTCAATGCATATCGCATTTCAGGACGGTTGTTCTGTCTCTCTGCAGTCTGTGAACATATTATATCCTATGAGCATGTCTGCAATCACAAATTATAGTGATAGGGTTAGAATTTAGCGATATTATAATGCTGAAATAGCAGTATTACTTGTGACTGCTTAGGCAGGTACGGTGGAACACAGAGAAAGGTGTACAGGAGAGTTTTTAAGGTTGAGGTTTTCTCAAAAACTACTTGACCTATTGCAAAAATTATTTCACTGTTTGATAGATAAAAGTTAAAACTATGTACTGTAAAAGAATTATTAAATTCGGTACAGTAGTTTTTGAGAAAATTTTAACCTTATGGAGGCCCCCTGTATACTTATCTATGTCTTCGACTGTACCTACCTCATAAAATACAGAAAACTGGAAATATAAAACCCTTGAGAGGCTATTTGTATGCTCTGTTGATGCACTCTACATCATTTCCTTAGATTTCTTTGTTGCAGATATAAATAAAATATTTCTTTCAGAGTAATATTGCAACTCGCTATTATCGTCTCATAAAACTCACGGTTCTGTAGCTGGGGCGTCCGGGAATAAAATTGTAGTATACTTTTTGTAGCGCTGAAAAAGTTTGTTTTAATCTTCTTTTAATGAAGTTACAGTCTCACGGCCAGGTAAACTTTAACTAAGGTAAACACTGCCCGTTTCACAGTTTTAATAATTTTAATTGCGGTCTTTGAATAATGAATGCAATCATAAAATCCAGGTCTGCTCAAAATAGAACATCGTGTTATTTATTATATAAATTTAGAAATGTTTTACGTGATTTCGATCAATTAAACAAGTTCTAAGTTATCATTATTTTGGTTTCCAAATGAGGTAATTTATTCGGAATTCACGTCTATAATAGAAATAATAGTCAATATAATTAGCTTAATTGGAGCATTCATGCTCCTTGGTTAAATGGTCGCAATGCGTTACTATTTATGCATGTTATAATACTAGATAATATATGGTATAGGTAGGTATATACATGTATATACACTTAAAACGAATGTGTGATCAAAAAGCGTATTTCATATGAACACAAAATCACACTATATCTTACTTGAGAAAGGTCTTAGAATACTTAGCTCCACAAACCCTCACGAAGAGACATTCCAAAGTAATACAGAAAGAAATGACGTTGCAAATGGAAGAAATATTGCTAGAAATGGAGCCTCAAAATGGCTCTTAGGTCATAATGTCCGACCGCTGGGTGTGAAAAAAGACATAGTGATAGTGTGCGACTTCGTATAGCACGGGCTTTCGGGGAGGGTGGGGTAGTATTAAAAGAGCCAGCGAACTGTGGCTTCAGTGATTCAGATAAACGTTTCGGTCAGCAGCCATATATCAAACCGATGACGCTTTCCAGAATACGGGCTCGCTCGCTTTTTCACTGTAAGACCGATAAAGATGTCCAATGAAGTATTCCTCCACTTGTTTACTTGGCTTTTCAACGGTAATGATATTTTTTTATCCATTGAGGAGGAAAATGAGAATAATCCTGATAGGTACTTATTTTGTATAATGTATTATATATCGCTCTTGCCGGTTTATGCCGGGGTTTTTATCGAAATTTACCTACCGCAATGATAGTCCAGTGCCATAAATTTCGATAGTCCCGTAGAACAAAGTCGTATTTGCAAAATCATAGTTTTGCGGTAGAGCAGTTCAAAGATTGTGACAAAGATTTCTATTAATATTGTTCAATGTGAAATGCAGATTGCTAAGAAATTTTATTATGTTACTAAATTATATGAGACGAGACTATATTTATAATAAGATATAAAAATATTTAAATTTTTGTCCAAAAACGGGGGCCTATAATCATATGCGCCGTTGTTCTATGGCTAAGTGATCGCTTTATAAGCACATACGTCATTGTTCAATGTACTTCCGATGCAAAAAAGATGTAGTATATGCATAAAAAACTTTTTTCTTCGGTATTTCGGGAGACACTTGGTGTCGTATGTTCATAAAATTAGCTGTAATTGACATATTAAATACAAAATCAACACTTTTATTCAATAATAACCCTTCTCAAAATTAAACAGGAACAAATAAGCTATTTTGTTATCTAAATTTAAAACAAAACTCAATTTAAATCGATAAATAATTATACCACCAAAGTCTAAAGTAGCCAGGTAAGCACTTAGAGTTATACTTAATTTAATTTGTTGTAGTGTAAGTAGTCTAAAACCAGTATTTTTTGTCAAAATAAACGTAACTTATTATTAAAGATTTAGTTATTAGACACCTACTCTTAATAGTCTCAAAAAGGTACACTTTGTTTCAATACCTTCTAACATACAGAGATCACAGCAAGATTTAATAAGAAATAGATCGTGCTATAAAAGTATAAGAAAATAATTAAGTAAAATTATATCTGACAAGTACATCATTAATTTCTCTTTACTATTCTACTGGTAAAGATTTAAAATATATATATGTTCCACAATTATCTCTACATAATCGCACATACCTGCTGACCAAATCGTCTATTATTAATTATAATACGTATAAGTATTTTAGGAATATTCGGTAATGACGGTCTATATCAGGTAGAGCTGATGCATTGCTGGTTCCGCTAGGAATGATCAAAACATCACATTGGAAACTTATTTTTAACTATGTTTTTAAGACATTTCTTTTCGCGTCGGACTATTCTTCACGCCTCTTGATATGATTCTTTGATCGCCTTGGTTCGGTGCTTTTAGACTGCTCTTGACTACCATTAGCAGTAGTGCTTGAATTATTGCAAGATGTAGACAGCGTACCAACCGAATCAGCCCAGTTATTATGAAGACAGCAAAATGCATCTTCATAAGTTCGATGGACGTTAACTCGAGATATTGGTTGTTAACTCCGAGCAATTTAATGGAGAATTATTTTCAATGTTTTCAAATTCCTCAATTTGAAAACGTACATATACTAACTCGTAAGAGAATTTTCGCAATCAGTAGAAAATGAATAATAGAAAAGGGGATAATGTCTTTAGTTGCAGGGTATTGTTATGCAGGTTAGTGGAAAAGAAAGACAACTGTTTACCCGCAACGTCATATTCCATAGCAGGTTTTTAGGAACAAAGGCAATATTAATATCTTGTTGGTTGGTAGGAATCAATAAAAAACAGTTTTTCACTGGCCACCTCTCACTCTGCAGTAGAGATGGCATGGCAAGCAACATTACCGGGATATTGACTCTCTTTACCATCATCAAATACGTCTTTCCACACCTCGGCCATGTCAGTATGAATATTTGGTGTTGTTGCATGTAACTACCGGAGACATCGTACCATGAAAATCTAAAAAAACAGAGTTTATGATTTACTACAAAACTGGAAATCAAGGAGGTATTATAAATAATCAAAATGTATAATTCGCCGTGGATTAAAAAAAAATATCATGTGTATTCTCAAAATTAAAAGTCGAACATTGTCGCATATAAAAAGCGATTGCAAAGAAAATCGTAGCTTGTGCACATACGATGTTATTTTGTTCATTTGAGTTCGGAGAACAACGTCATATATGCACAAGCTACACCATTTGTCTTTACAACTAACGACGAAAAATGTCTTATCTACTTATAATACCACGTAATAAAAATATTTTTGTTGTTGTATTTATTCTATTGCTGTTGAACATAACCGCATTTTGAATCATTTTATTCTGTTTATTAAGTCTGTATTTTAATTATAGTTTATTCCATAGAATATTGTAGTATATTACTTTGAGACGATACATTAAAGTAATTTAGCAATAAAATCAAATAAACAGAAAAACATGCAAGCAGGTAACATAAAATAGAACATAACTGTTATAGTTATTATAAATTTAGTAAATCGTGATTTAATACATACCGGTATCCACAGAATTTGCTTGTAAAGAAATTTCGTTCTCATTGTCCTCTGCTTCATATTGAATATTTCGTGGTGAAAATAATTTTTTAAGTGCTAAAGTTAAAATATATTATGATCTTGATAGAGGCATGATGATTATTTAAAAAAATAGTGTACAAATTCGCGTAAAACACAACTTTTAAAACAGCGTGACAAAACGACCTCCCTGCCGCGAACAACGGCGCACCTGCATGTGAGGCGCGGCGCGGGCCGCGCTCACAATGTCGCGTCTGAACATGCTTCATTATTCTGCGTAGAAAAAATCTTATGCTACGTTGTTCTACTGAGTATCTCATTAATAAGATAGAATACAGAAAAAATAAAAATTATGCCATGAAGTTTGGCACCTTAGGATGCTTAAATAATCAAAAAACTACTTTTGCTTTATGATCACAAGCGACATTGTTCTACGGGACTATCGATTTAGTCCTTTTAGCTCCATTTTGGTTCAGTTTTCAAAAATAACCTGTAGCGCGGGCCACCCGAATTTCTCCTTGAATATATAGAAAATGTGTAGGTAATATACTAATAATCAAATTTTTGTAACAAAGCATTTATTAGGACTTTATTAATCATTATTTATCTCCGTATAGGCCAGTCATTAAAGGAGTTGACCCTAGCAGTAACTCCTCTATCTATGAAATTTGGCACAGTGATAGAGTACCATATGTAGATTGAAATTGACATAGTATCCAATAATTTGTAGAAACGGAAGTTAGGTATTTTCAAGGTCAAACTTAAATTACGTGGTATCAATTACAGGAAAATTGCTCTATCCAAAATTCTTTTTTTACAAGTTCTAGTTACCTATAGGCATGTGTTGACAGAATATCCAACCATATTTCCATATGGAAATATATATATTTTAATAAAATGTGTTTTTTTGCCGTAATTTCCAAGGGATAATTACTCACTCCAATTTCTATTTAATTATGTATTTAAAATATTACTTTCGAAAGTAGTTATGAATTTCCAATAAAAAATCCAGACCGAAAAGCGTTATCCAGAAATTGACGAAAAATGGGGGTTTCCAAAAATGCTCAGCCCGATTTTTCTTGTCATTATGAACAGACTATCTTATTAAAACTGCTTTTCAAGTTTTCCAATAAAAAATGCAGGCGAAGCACAAAATATCAAATAGAGTTGTATTCAAATATTTCTAATCAACGCGGCGGTGCATGCGCCACTGCGCGCGGATCGCTACTACGGCCGATTAACAACCTTATTCCTATTTCACGTACAGAACAGCGGGAACGCGGACGAGAAATTGGACGGAGCGGAGGAGATATTTGGAGATGGGATTCTGTTGTCTACTCATATACAAATAAGGTTAATTGTAGATTAACTCTTTACTAAAGTCCAGTAAAGATCCATGCGGACAAGCGTTTTCTAGAAATCGACGAAAAGTTAAAGTTGAGAAAAATGCTAAGTTCGATTTTTCTTATCATTATGAACATACTTACGATCTTAGTCGAACTGTTCTTCAAAGTCAAAGAATTTATAATAAACCTTATTCCTATACAAGTAGAAAATATCCATCGCATCGGTAACGTGGACTGGAAGTTGAACAAATATTTTGGAGATAGGATTCTGTACTCTACCTACAGTTATACGAATAAGGTTTATTTTAGGTTAACTCGTTACCGAGTGGTGAAAGCTCGACCGACCTACGCCAACATGCACAAAACCATTCTAATCTAGCCCGTATCATCGGCGCATAAGTACGACAACATTTCAAGGTTAGTACGGACATAGCAAAACAAATGGTAACACTTGCAGTACGATTTCAACTCTTACGACGCAGATAATAAGAACGGTTCAAAGTGTTACACTTGATCTGATTTTGGAATGTTTTAAGTAAGCTCGACCGACACAACAGTACCTACGCCAACATACACAAAACCATTGTAATCTAGCCCGTATCATCGGCGCATAAGCGCAACATGTCAAGTCAAGGTTAGTACGGACAAAAGCAGATCAATAGTAACACTTTCAGTACGATTTCAACTCTAACGACGCAGATAGATATATAGATTGGAGCGGCCCAAAGTGTTACAACTTGATGTGTTTTTATGTGTACTTACTAGGTACCTACTACGTGGAATGTTTAAGTAAGCTCGACCGAGACGATAGTACCTACGCCAACAAACACAAAACGTAATCTAGCCCGTATCATCAACGCATAAGTACGACAACATATGTCAAGGTTAGTACGGACAATGGCAAAACACTTTTTTTTCGCCGTGGGATCTCGTTTGGTGTGCGTGTATCAAATTATTTCTTAAAATTATAATTATCTGTTATATAAAACCCTACTGTATTGTGATATTATTAGAATCAAAATAGATTATCAGTCAATAAGTGATTCAGCGGAACGGTGCGCCCCGTGCTACATGCGATCGGACCCCCCTCACCCCCTCGAGTAACAAAGACAGCTTGTTATTTTTCAACTCGCTCGCACATCGACTACGGGTATATTTGCGTGCGGCATAGGTCTTATTACTTACGTCATACTGACGACTACAGCTAAGCAAATTTAAATTCTACACTTGTACGATGAGCGTGAGATATTCACCTACTAATAATATGTAATCGCAACTGCAACCACAAAAATCTACAAGTGAGGGTGATCTGCCTAATATACTAACCAAATTCCAAACACAATTATTTTTTCAATTAGACGAATTGATAACCTCCTCCTTTTTTTGGAAGTCGGTTAAAAATACAAAATAAAACACGAAACAAAATACAAAACAAAAAATAAATAATAAAAAAATAAAAAAATATATATTTAGCTAAGGATCGAACCCGGAACCGCGTGCACGGGAGGCGACCGCTCCAGCCACTAGACCGATTCGTTCGCTGTTTAGCCCGGCGAAATTACCAAGCATATCTCATGCACCAGCGTGAGACATGAACGGACCGCTCCGTCTAGATTTCGACAAAATTGCAAGTAATCTAGTACAGACAGATTCCCAGCTCTCCTAATACACCTACTTCGGTATAAATGAGTTCAGAGTTTATGCTCAAATAAAATTCAAAGATAATTACAACAAAATGTTTGATAAAATACTAACCAAATTCGAAACACAATTAAAATAAAATACAAAATAAAACACGAAACAAAACAAAATAACATATATATTTAGCTAAGAATCGAACCCGGAACCGCGTGCACGGGAGGCGACCGCTCCAGCCACTCGACCAATACGCCCGCTGTTTGGCGTGGCGAAATTATCAAACACTATCTCATGCACCAGCGTGAGACATGAACGCGACTAGATTTCGACAAAATTGCAAATAATCTAGTACAGATTCACAACAGGGGCGTTTCTTAAAGCTGGAAGTAACATAAAAAAACACTAAGCGCCCAATTAAGTTAAAGACACTCTAAAGGAATCTCTGGGTTAGTTTATCCTAGACCCCGTGTCGCGAAGAAAACACACACTATATACTCAACTTATACAAGGCAATACGCATATTACATTTACTGCGTTCGTATGTTTCGAAACGATGACGATAATAATAATTAAATTGCGATGTTTAGATCAACCTCCTACATACATACATACGTATAGTACGGACAACAGCAGATCAATGGTAATACTCGCTCGCATTCGCACGATTTCAACTCTTACGACGCAGATAATAAGAACGGTACTTAGTCCAAAGTGTTGATCTTCTGTTAGCTGTACCTATTAACCTACTTGAAGAAACTCGCCCGCCGCTCGACCGGTTTTCGACGCCCCTCGCCCGCCTCGGGCCCCGCGCTGGCCTGCGCTTGATAGGTATTTCGAAATAATGGTGTTCCGCCTGGATATTTTGTTGGATTCTTTTGAAATCAGGTTATTTGTGGGTATCTCATTACAATTGTAAAAAATATCTGATAGAGTAATTTTCCAGAGATAGTTAAAAGACAAATTCTGTATAATGAATTGTTTCATTTGGATTTTTTTGTTGGATTTTCGTACTTATACTAGAAATAATAATTTGAAGGCATATTAAAAACAGAAACCCGGCGGAGCAATTATCCTATGGAAACTACGGCCAAAAAAGACATTTTATTAAAATACCTACACTTTCGAATTAAAAAGTAGTTTTACTTATGAATGTACAGAAGCACACTAATAAAATACAATTTATAGAAAAAGAATTATGACCATAACATTGTTCCAGAAAAAGATACGGTATAATGTTGAATTTCAATTAAAATAAGTAATTTCCGCCTCGAAATATTATTGGATTCTCTGACAATTGTTCTTATAAATATGCTATTAAGTATACAAAAAAGTTTCATCGATAGAGGAGTTATTGTTGGGGTCTCCATACAAACGCTCGCCAGAATGACTGGCCTAGTATGCATGTAAGTGACTCTATAGATCGAAAGTATTGTAATGTACTTGTACTATTATATATTCTGTGGTAATGGCGAATAAAATCAACTTCGAGATTTTGATGAATTACGGCTGACGAGCATTTACTGACCCAAAAAAGTATTTGAACCCGATAATGTGTATGTATTTATTTAGCTCTATGTGCTGGGAGCGCAGTCTATATTATGTACCTTGGAGCCGAATTGTTATTCGACATCTAGGTATGGGGTCCGTTTCCTCCCCCAAATGTTTATTTTTTATTTTATTTTACCATAACTTCATTATTAGGTAAGGGTAGTTTAGACTTGCACAATAAAGTTCGTTGACATCGGTATTTTTTATTTATTTAGTGCAAATTTATGGGTTTGACTGTCGGAAGTTGAGATACGATGCTTTAGAGAAAAGTGAAAAGCACGGGTAAGACAAAAGTGTATTAGATTGTCGATTTTTATTATTATTAAATTGATAAAACTTTATTGTTCGCAGGCGCTATCTTCGATCAGAACACGGAGGAAATACAGAATGTGTTCAAATACGCAATGACCGTACATAATCAGAACATTAGCAGTCGACGCTTGGAATTGCAGGCGTATGTCGATGTCATCAACACTGCCGATGCATTCAAGCTTTCACGACTGAGTGAGTAATCAATTAATCAAGCTCTGCATGACGGACAAAAGTACTAGTTTTCATCGATCAATAACGTAGCCTACCTAAGTCAAAACGTTTTAGGAAATAATAAATGTCCTCGGAGGCGGAAGAAGAGATGACAATCTACTATTATAAAATTGGTTTGTACGAGTATATTTTTATTCTCATACCTAACCGATTTTATAGTAAGTATCAGTTGAAACCAAAAAGGAACCTTATTGACGTTGATAACAAAATTTAAGATATGTAATAAATAAGTGTCAATAATTTTCACGTAATATTTAGATGCCTAATAAAAAAACGGATCAAGAGATTTTTCAATGAACATATTGAATTAATTTTGATTGCTTTTCCGGAAACAATATTTTTTATTGTCCTAATTTTCTGTAACTTTTTACCTACCTATCAATTATGACGTTTTATCGTACAATATACATAATATTAGTCACATAATTCATGAATGAATTAAAAAAATTAAATAAATTGTTACTATAAATGATTAATTAAATAAATTGACAATATTATTATGAGACGTTGCCTTCAAATTATTGTCTGCTACCAGTATGACTGAGTGAATTTATATAATGTGTGTAAGTGTGTATGCTACCGATTTGATGAATTAGTGAAGTGTACTTACGGGTAGTAAATGGCCATTTGTGTATACGGCCCCATGCATACATCATCAATGCAAGCATGCAATAGGATTATTCCTGCATGCGATATTCACTTCTCTGTGCATTTGCTATTCGAGCATTTAGCTTTTAAGACAATGTGAACGACATTATATAATCCGTATTCAAATTGTGTTCGTGTCTTTGAAATGAAATTAAGGTTTGTAAGGCTCTGTGCCATTGTCTTGAAAGGAGACGGCAAGTGTCATCAGCATGTCACGTGATTAGAATACTCCACTCTGATCGATAATTCCCTGGTAAGAAGAGCGTGTCTCTTGGAAGAATTTTAAATTGTACTTCGTAAATATTTTAGGACTGTTGGGAAATATTCATGTACCTACTTACCTATTTTATTTTTATTAGGTACGATATAACTTTTGCTTCATAGTCATATGAAGTGTACAATGAGTTTTTATATCTCTATATTTATAAAATTCTACTAAAACCAGTAATGCTGTTGCAAGTTGTTTTATGACTTGAGGCTTTCTGAAGATTTCAGTACTTAAGTATATTTATTTATTATAAACCATGACGCTACATCAAACTGGAGACAACATTTAAAAATATTATTATTAAATTTGACGATATTTAAATAATTACCTCCACTTTCCACCTCTGTCTGTATCCTTTTCTTTGTTCTATTCGGCCGTATACATGTATATTCTACGGTTGAGACAGGTTTATATACTAAGGAGGTTTTATGCGCGAGTGGACTAATTAAATTCATACGTAGGTAAGTGTTGTATTGTCACATCATGTGAGTCTTAAGAACAGATTAAATGTATGAAAAATGTATGAATATACTATGTAAAGTACAAATACGTAGGTACCTACACTGTCGTATGCTTATCAACTGTTAATTAAAATAAGTGCTTATTAAGAAAATCACAAACCTCATTATGTCTAACCTAACCTAACCCAACAATGTATCGTTATGAGTCGGGTATGATTATACTTTCGTAGTACCTACTTATTCATTTTTAACTTCTAAAACACGACAATAGATAAATATAAAAACCGTATTATGTGTGCCTTTGAAGATGAGAACAATTTACAAAAATACTGACGCGGAAATTAAAAGGAGAAACAAAAAGCAAATTGCCCGTGAATGAGCGGCGGCGTCCGCAGAGGCGCGGGGGTGGCGCGCGCTCCTACTGCCCTAATGACGAGTACTTTCCGACCTTCTGCTGCCTTACAGCCACCAAGCGGTAGATGTGATTTCTTAAGTTATCATTTATTGCGATTATTTTGTGGGATCAAAATTGAGAATGTATAAGTACCAATATAGAGAGAGTAACAGAAAGGGAGCCGTAAGCCGTATCGTCAGGGGGATGTTTAGTATCTGTAACTGAACAACTTTTGTTCTACGACTTTTCGACCTATAGCCCTGTTTCATCAAACCCTGAACATAGGTGCTTATATATATATATGTTTTTAAATGTATTTACATGCATTAAGTAAGTACAGCCGTGCAATTCGCAACCTTAGTTGAATCGTGGAGCTCCAAAATAGTTTTATTGTGTCGCAATCTCTCACTAAATGCAGCCACCTGAGTGAGAATCTATACATTTACTATAATTTCCACGTAACTCTGCGGAACATTACGACGCGACCGGCGACGTAGGCTTATCTATATGGTAAGATAAATCAGGACACAATCTTGTAATAAATTACGCAGTGGATCGTATAGTCAGATACCGGCTTGTACTACCGCAGTCTACAACATGTAAATTGCAGTTTGACACAGAGTGGTACGATATAATTACTTACTTGTAGGTATATTTATTTTACATCGAGGTATTAATAATAATAAAAGATCGATAAGCTGACTGCTAACAGACTGCCTCATTGGACAATACCGCCATACGACAGTGACATGCCTTTACAGAGAAACTGCGATGTAATCTATTGCAAAATTTTTAATAATGGACCATATTGTATACAATGCCGTTGCGGCATTGTTTAAATTTTCATTTGCAGTAAATGACTAATGAAATGACAGAGAAGTACGTCTGACGACGTCTTGTCGTCGGGTTTAATAAAGTTGCGTTAGAAACGGATTGTAAATTGTCGGTTGTTATTATATTTACATATTATATCAATGAAAACAGTTGTCCAATCTGCATTGACTCTCGTTAAAGGAGATGGGTCAAATGTGTTCCAGTCCCGGGTGCGAACAAAACTTATCTTATAATTTTTGATATACCTATTATGCATAGGTAATAATTCTGAATAGTTGCCATATACGAGATCAGTGGCTAACACATTAATATTGCCTAGTGTGTCTAGTATGGATAAATTAAATAGGTATTTTATTGAAAAAAAAAACATTATTTTGTTACGTTTTATGTTCTTAATTGATAATTATCAAACTATCAAATTTATATTTGGTATAAAGATGAAGAAAAAAAAATTCCATTTTGAGCAGAGCAGATTACGACATGTGCTGTTAGCCATATACCTAGTTTAATCTCACTTCCCTTAAACCGTGTTTTAGTCCTTTTCATACTTTGTTAAAAAACGCAAAGTTAGAAAGGGTCCGTGGCTTAAACCGTGGAAAACCTTTAAGTCACGTTTATGGCTAACAGCGATAAACTTTTATTCATTCATCAAGTTTGCGATAAGGGTTCATACAAGTAAGCAAGTCGTAGCTAGTCACGAATCAGAAATCCATGTCTGAGTTACTGATTAAAAATCAAACTACGACAACAGCAGGCATTGTTCCCTGAGGGAAGAAAGTGCCGATTAACACTTGATTTTCATACACTTTTTCCTCCCCCATACTTGTATGACAAGTGACGTACATTTTGCCTGCGTTTTTATAGAAGGTGGAAGGTACTTTGTGAGCAGGTGTAGTATGAAGTATTTTTCTAAAATATGGAATTGGATGAGGTATAGATAACCTCATCCAAAAGCAAATTCTTTTCATGACACGAAGGAAAGTAATACGTATAGGGCGCGACGAATTTTTCCTTCATAACTATCTTTCCTCACCGATACTTTACGCGTAGTTTACGTTTTTCTCGAGAGCTCGCAATTTTCCCAGAACATGCATGTCTCATGGTAAGCCATTTAAGCGCGATGAGCAACAAAGATCCCATAGGTATACAAAGTTTAAACTTCAGTTATTCTCTTTTATTCCTTTGAAATATAACTTTCAACATATAACTCGTACGGAACTCTGCGCATACAATTTAACTATCCAATTAAAATGTAAAACATTTGATCTCCGGGTTCATATTCGAACTTCTGTTAATTTTCTCCCCGCATATTTACGTAGCGTTATTCTCGCTCTATTGTTTTGTTAGATTTATTAAAAAAGAATGCATCTACAACCTATCTATATCAATATATTATTCATATTAACAATTGATATAAATGAAATATTAATACCGGGTAAGGTAAGCCGAAAGGGAATTCAGAAGAACTTCAGTTATATACTTATGCATTCTTACGAAAAAAAAATTACTCTCATATCAATTTATAGATTTAAATGAGACGTTTATTAATTAGTGTTTTTTATTCACAAATTGTAGAATTGAAGTCATTTACACACTGTATATGTACCTATAGGTAAAAAGTATTTATATTGTTGACCCGTCCTAAAACCAATTGACCCAAAAAGTGGACAACTTCGAAGGCGGCGGAATCAGGCTATAAAGAGGAGAGATACAGATTTTAAGTCCTTTAAAGTAAGTGTCCAACCTAAGGCTAGTATCACAATTAACAATTTTAATATACTAGGTAGGTATATAAAATACTAGAGCAAAGAGGGGAAGAACAATCGCAGATACGGATCCTATCCTCAAGCAGGGTCATGTACTAGGCGAAGAAAATTAGTTTAATGTAAGTACATGCTATGGTTATCTTGGGACGCAATTATTAGGACGACAAATGTATGGTACTTAGTAACATTTGACTTTTGTCATATTACATAAGTTTTTTTCTCCTCCGACCGATTTTTATGACTAAAACGCCCAAGGCAGCACGGGTCGCACCCACTTATTTTTATATTATAGCCTCCACTTTACCACAGCAAAATGGTCATGTTATATTGGTACCCAAGAAAATGAGAATTTACCAGTGCACGGCCGTACCTACTAATTGCAAAGTTCAATGAGTTAAGTACCTAGGTTGTGATTTCTTGCGTGGGTTGATAGTAACCTATTTTGATCGTTTCATAAAAATACCATCTAAACAATTACTATACTCATGCATCTAATTGATTTGCAATGTAAATCTTAGGGCCTTCATAGAGCCAACTAACGTCGCCAATCTTAAAAAAAATAATATCTTCCAATATAATCAATTTTATTAAAAAATATTATTTTTTAC
This sequence comes from Tachystola acroxantha, assembly GCA_963506565.1. NCBI lineage: Eukaryota > Metazoa > Arthropoda > Insecta > Lepidoptera > Oecophoridae > Tachystola > Tachystola acroxantha. Next base: position 11,564,646 of record OY735870.1, on the reverse strand, counting down.
GAAATGCTATTTACGAAATGTTTATTAAGATAAATACTATTTTTTAAATGCTTATTTATAACGTGATACAATGTCGGTAAGTTATAGTTCGCATAATTGCGAAAAACGGCCGTTTTTGGCACATTTGTGAGCTACAACTTAGCTTGTCGCAATTATGCCATGTATTGTATATTGAAAAATAGTATTTATCGTAATAATTTTTTGGTAAATAGCTTTTTTAATAAAATTGATTATATGGGCAGATATTATTTTTTTAAGATTGGCGGCGCTAGTTGGCTCTATGAAGGCTCTAATTCCTACTTCATTACAATGTCATTTGAAATAACTATTCGACGCTTTCCCACCCAGCCGTCTTTATCATTTTCAATATAAGACGCTCCACCCAGCACACCTCTCATTGTAATTGCACCCTAACGCAATTACCTTAAAAGCCTGTCAGCAGTGGAGCTAAATTTAATGAACTTGAAATAAAGTGAATTGTGTTATTTAATCCGTCTTCGCCTTCACATTTTTTCTCTTATAGTTTCTTTACATTAATTTATTTTTCTGTGTACCTATCTACTTAATTTAATTTGTAATAATATTACAACGTTTATTAATTATTGCTGTTGCTAGAATTAAGCGTAATTATTAATTCGTTACTTAAGTTATTTGAGACATTGATGCGTATTAATATACTTAATTATTAATATCTTCATTTTTGTTCCCAATAGTTTGCAACCAATTTGCGCGGGGAGTATTCGCCATGTTGGGAGCCGTCACACCGGAATCTTTTGATACTCTCCACTCGTACACCAACACATTTCAAATGCCCTTCGTCACGCCCTGGTTTCCTGAAAAGGTAAGTCCGAACCTTACTTTGATAGTGAATTCACTAGAACGATCCTCATGCAACGCACACGCCGCAAAAATCACTCAGGACCACTTGCAATAACGTCCTGGTTAAATTTCGTGACTTAACACGTGGTTAATAAGCACTTAACACGATGTTCTCCCTTAGCCAGCGGTTCGAGCAAGTGGCCCTAAGCTTCGTTAACATTAACTGCCAAGACGGCACCTACCAGGCCATCGAAAGTAATTAATGTGTCTAAAATTATAATTACTACAAAGTGTCCACGAAATTGTTTTCGATTTAGTGCACTTCTCAAAAATGGACATTACTGATTGATAAAACTTTACCCAATTGGAAAATGACAACAGATGCATCTGGTATTGTGTGAATGACGTCAGAAGCACGTGCCGCAACCGCAAGCATTGGACACGCCGTGTTTGATAACGTCAACAGAATCTATCATTGGGAATTTGATCCAATTCATCGAGGGGTGTGCTACATTCCATTTATGATTTTACACAAAGAATTATAGGAGTAGACTCGTTGTGTACCGTGCTTCTTTTTTTCATCATTGTTGATTTTGAACAATAATATCCATAATAATTATAAGAATAAATAGAAGCGTATTTTTAGATTTTTCGACGAAATTAAAGTTTATTGTGAAAGTTAGAATAATTATTTTATCGTATAAACATGTAAAATATACACATCTACAAACGTTGCTACGACACACTGAACTTCCGATGTCATGAAGTCATACTCATCAACCATCATAACTTTGCATTTTTCAATTTGGCCGTTTTCGAAATCAAACAAATAATATTATAATTCTTATTCCGAAACTGGTTGCCAATCTAGGATTGTTCTAGTGTATGTGAAAGAAATTTCCTATACCTACTTAAAAAATTGCTTAGCACAAAATAAATTCTATTACTCACTCTCATTAGAATTGTAAAAGCATCATGAGAAATCTAGCTATCCCAAATAAATGCCGTGAGTCCATTATTTTGTGATTTGGGTTAGAAAATTAGATTACGAATGAATTAAAACTTAATTGACAACGTATTAAGATGAAAAAGGAAATATGAAGGTCTAATTCCTATTAGTTGAAGTTGAAGGTATACATGTAGGTATATAGGTAGTACCCGTATTGAAAATCAAATTTGATAGTATGTTTCTATTTTTGATATTACCTACTGCTGGTTTTGTTATTTCTGATAATGCTGCTACTTATAGGATATAGATAGGTACCTGCGGATGCTATACTCCTGACTTAATAGCTTTTTTTGACTTTCACTAAAAGGGGTTGTGTAAGTCTACTGCTAACTCTGATGAATATAAATGGAATCCTTACAAAGTCGAGTTTTCAAAGGAGTGTCTGTGGGATTTACTGATCGTCATTTCATTACTTCGATTCAATTTCAATGTAACAAAACTGATCTTGGTATTTATTATGAAGACTATATTAATTATAGTATTATATACAGGTGTAACGGAAAGGATATATGAAGCCGAAGGGAGTATCGGTTACTGAACAACTTTTGTTCTACGACTTTTCGCATAAAAAATAAAAATAAATTAATGTCTCATACAAATCGACCAGCTGACCGGTACGAAATGTATGAAAAGTCAAAAAATAAATTCGCGGAAATCGAATAGTCGTAGAACAAAAGTTGTTAAGTTATCGACACTGAACACCCTCCCTTCAGCTTTATATACTCTTTCCGTTACACCCTGTATATACTATTAATTTTATATGGTTACAGCTACTTTTTAATTATTATCAGGTAATACCACCTTCATCAGGACTAATCGACCACGCTGTGAGTATGAGACCCGATTATCACAAGGCAGTTGTGGACACCATTCTTTATTATGGATGGAAGGAAATAATTTACATGTACGATTCACACGACGGTAAGTGTAGAAAATAAGAACACTTTCCTAAATGGCTACATACATAAAATCACGCTATCTCCCATAAGAGGTGACGGACTTCAATTTCCTGCGATCCTGGCACATCATCTTCGCGTCCTCTTACTTGCACGCGATTTACAAGTAGCAAGCAAGACACAGCATCTATTTCAAAATTAAACAACTCCCTCGAGAAATACATTATATCGTTAAATAAATGTAATCACTATACTTTGTGTTCCTAGTCTACGATAACAGAAAACGAGGAGGCGGCAGCGACGGTATCTTGTGGTTTTTTCGGATTAACTTTTTAATATCAGTGAATATTAAGATAAAGGGGACAACGAACGGGGTGGGAGCCGTTGAAGTCGTGTCGGCTTACTACATTCTCTTTATCGTTTTGCTTTACAACAGAAATGGCGGTTTTATAAATCGTAAATTGTACCGCTCGCCGGGGATTACAACGGAGCTGACTCCTCCGATAATAAAATGTCGACACGAAAGAGATTGCGGCTGAAACCGGGGGCTGGCGCTAATAGTCTCTGCAGCCGCTTTAATGGGGTGTCTATCACCAATAGAAGGAGAGCCAGTTTTATTTTTAACTTCCTTGAATTTTTGTAGTAAAACACACCGGAAGCCTTATTCGCGATATACTTATATTATGGGCAGTATTATAGATTTATCATATCGTATGATATTATAATCATGTACATTATAATTGTCCTAAGAATGAGTACAAAGGGACATTCTATCTATTTTGCTTAGTAAGTACTTAAATTCGACTGCATATCATAGAAGTTTTTAAGACGTCGGGTAGAGTATGTGGAGTAAAGTTTCTTTTGTTGGTGAAATTACATGTAATATTTTAAAAGAATAGATATATTAGATCTATCTTTCTCAACCTGCATTACGATTATATAAAAACAATGAGCAACCTTACATCTTTTTCAAGTGTAAAGGAATGGTATAGTAAGCCGAAATCTCAAGTGTTATGTAACGGTAGGTGAACAAATTTTCTTTTGACGACTTTTCGATTATCGCCAATTTTTTTGGGTTAGCTTTTCATACCTACAGAATATTTGTATAAGAAAGGTTCGTCGTTCGTCGTTCTCCCTTCGGCTTGAAGGGAGCATGTTCAGTATCGGTAACTGAACATGCTCCCTTCGGCTTAACCTTTCCGTTACACCATGTATATTTGTATAAAGCCTGTTGGTTTACTCGTGATTTCTCAATTTCCGGAAAGACATTTTTATATGGATGAATTGTTTTTTTAGATTCCATGCTAAATATATTTTCTCTTGAAAATATACATAGGGGAAGTTGTTGGTTATCAGGCGAGCTGTCACACCTGCCGACGGCTTTATTATTATACTCGTATTAGGTGTTATTATCTTTATTTCAAACCCCTCAGCTTTCGTACGAGGCAATAAATAATATTTATAGTACAGGAGGTGAACACCTCACTCGGGACCGCCCTGGTTCGGTAGGTTGGAGTTATGAAACTTCCCTGGATTTATAAGCGAAGTCTTAGCTAACATCTATTACCTACTACCTACACGTGTAATAAAATAACCGATCAACTTTCCCTGTACCTAAATCCTCGCCAGTATCCACACTCGAGCCAGTCTCCTTTGCAAAGTTTTTACCAGCAGCGCTATATGAAAATGTTTTTTGCTTAGTTTGCTCGTGTCTTCGTCTTATTAGTTTTCCTCAAAAGGGAGCCGACTAGTAAGTAATGTATGATTTTAAACACAGAAAAACTCGCAGAAAATATTACCGGAAATTAATGTTTTCGAAAACAATTTGCCTGGAGACTTTCCTAACATTCTTAGGTCGGTACCTATTACCGAATATAGGTAATTAAATTAAAATTAATATTTTGACGACATCATTTCGTTTTAGAATATGGAATTATCGTCATTTTGCATAGATAATTCAAACATTATACAAATGCTGTTAATAAAAGTAAGTACATCGCTAACGGAGACACCTGCTAGGTAACTGACGGCTTTTCAACGAAACAGGGGTCGATCGCCTAGCAGCCCTGCAACAAGCATGTGCAAATAATTGCCAAGCCGCTGCGTTGGTTGGTTGTGTATGTGCTAAAAATATACAAACTTTTTTCACACCACCCAACCTAGATAGATACCGGTGTAGAGCAGTTTGCTGCCTGCACATTACCCGATAATAATATTAGCGAGATTGCGTTTTGGCGATATGCGTCGAACCCAATCAAACTAGGTACTTTATTTATAGTAAAATCTAGCATTTATGTGCGATGCCGGGCGCTCATTCGATTATCGCATCTCGTTTGCCGGCTTGATCATAAACTTTTATGTCCTCCAGCAGAATTGCAAGACCACCTTCGCACTAAAACTGCACCTAATGATATTACTGAGACTTTCTTTCTCATTCCACTGGTTGGATGCTCGTTGCTAGCTAATCGAAATAAGAAGAAAATTACTGAGTATTAGTAAGATATGTCCAAAGATCTCGTAATAGTTTTAGGCATGTTCCAATGATAAATGAGTCAAATTAAACTGATACCCTATGGCTGGAACTTTCATTATAATAACCTGCGATTTAGCATTGGTACCTTTATAAGTGAATAGGAACGGGCCGTTCTAATTTGGGTTTCATATGATAATTGTTCAGAGAACTTTATAATGCTCATTTTATATCATCATTATGGTAGAGTATACCATTTAGCCCTAGACTAGAGTATCATATCCAAATATTATAGGCCTAATCACTTTGTTTCAACCTCATCGATCTTTCATCCATTGTCAACAGAACCCATTGTCAAGTAATCGTGACTCTTGGTCTTAATTCCAAGGCTCTTCATGCCCGAAATGACATATACATTAAAATATGTAATTTTTAGGTTTATTCCTGATAAATTCGTTGGATTTGTTCTCGTTTCGACCAAATAGTTTCGACCAACTTTCGAAAATTCTTGTTTCGCCCGACATTTTATTCTCGTTTCGCCCAGAATTTGTTTTTGTTTTATTATTTCAAACATTTTATTCTCGTTTCTCCCTATTTTTCTTGCTACGCCCAACTAACTTTTGTTACGGGTTTGTATTATTTTTATGGGAAAAAAATGAGAATATGTAAAATAATACGTCGTCGGTTATTAGTACTCATTGAAATATCTGCTTCTAAAGCTTACCTATCTTATTAATTAATACTATACACACCTTGATTCGTCTACCAATTCTTTTACTGACTCTACTTTTGACAGTATCTTGAAAGTTGGTCGAAACGAGAAAAACGTCAATGTTGGTCGAAACAAGAATCTTGGGCGAACTAGTTGGTCGAAACAAGAACAAATAATTCGTTGCATTTGCAGAGTATGATCCCCTCGGACTTGCGTAACTGTGAATTTCTTCCTAACTTCTTGGAGAGCGTCACTGTTTCCGACACAGATTTCTTCCCTGTGAATGAATAAATACTCTGCATTTTTTTTCAATAGTCCATTATTATATAGGGTGCAAACATAGGTATTATCTGTGGGTACATACGAGAATAAAACATACAATTATTATAATTATCGTGAGTAATTATATCTATCAAAAACATTAATTTGTATTGTCATCAAACATAGGGTTGGATTGTATTTCAATTTTATGATTTAAATGTAAATATCATTATCAGTAATAGCTTTTATCGATCGATTCATAATCACAAAACTATTGTGCTCTATTTTTAATTGGCAGCATCTTTGTGTAAGTAATAATGTCCCATCTAATTAATATCAATATAGGTACTTCCTGTGTGTTGCATACACATCTAAACACGTTATTACATACAAGATGAAATTAAATAGTATAAGTACTGAAACGTGGCTTCATCGCATCGCATATAAGTTGTACCCAGGAAACTGGGAAATGAAAACATATTCACTGAATCGATCGTTATGTTTATAATTATTTATTATTGTATTTTGTGACGGCAGTTTGTCATGAGGTTTTTACTCCTCTGCGATATATAAATATTAATGAAAGCTTTATCTATTACTTGTGCGATTTATGATTGTCTACATACATATCTAAACTCACGCTCGTCTCCCATAGGGGTAGATAGTAGCGGATAATATATAAATACCTACATTAATTTATTTCTGATATTGTCTAATAATGAGATAATACAACATTCGATATATATAATCCATCCGAGTGAACGCTGCTCGAGGTGACAATCGGACTGGATTCAATTTATTCAGCGGACATTCGAACACTGACCGCAGGCGGTTCCGGTTCAATCCTGTGGCGGTGTACCATTGGATCACCGTACTCGTATCCAATCGCAGGTCACCAACTACCTAATAGAGCAAAAAATTTGCGCTGAAACAAAAACTTTATCTGCCTGTTATACAGTCTAAATTAGGGTAAACTATAGATACAAGATACCTACCTCAAGGGTGAGTTTTCTCAAAAACTGATAGATCTTTTAGATAGATATCTTAATTTGCCAATTAAGTACATAACCGCATTCTTAATTATCTACTATCGCCCGTCCGTCTGTATGTCAAGACCTATATCTCAGAAACGCGCGGACGGATCAAGTTGAAATTAATACCAAATACTCAAGTATACTCAAGTACGGGGTTAATTTGCGTTGCACGGAACCCTCGGTATGCGCGAGTCCGACATCCGACTCGCACTTGGCCGGTTTTTTTTGTTAGCTATTCTGTACCTACTTGTGTAATTATTACATTACATGTAATATGTTGAGTTGCGAGTAGGTAGGTAGGCAGGTAGGTAGGTATGTTTTAGTTACATTGTAATATGCATAACTCACTTTTCCCATTTTCTGAACAATCTAGGATCGATCTAGCTAGATCAATTAATTTTATTAGTCTATTTATTTTATTTATTTATTTATTTATAAACTCACGCCTGATTCCGGTCGGGGTAGGCAGAGACGATGGACTTCCATCTGCTGCGATCCTGGCACACAACCCTTGCCTCCTCCACATTCATCAATCTCTTCATGCATGCTCGCGTCATCTCTTTATTTTATTATTCTTACTATAATTCTATACCCATTTATTTTATTTTAAATGTGTATTTTGTTACTTATTTAAGAACTGCGGTAAAATAAAATGATTGTAACACCTAACCTGATTCGTCAGTGGTTCTTCACATTCGTTCCATGCTCGGAGCATGCTGCTTGTGGGTGACGCCGTTATTGTATTCGGAAGCCAAAAGAAGCTCCGATAATAAAGCTTCCAATATTCAAACGGAAAGATCAAAATCCATGCGATCGTTGAAGGCTGAGATGTTATCTGGCTGAATTCAATTTATTCAACGGTGACTGTGGTCGCGGCAGGCGGTGGGGGCGTACCGAACGGTATGGCACGGTACGCCCGTCGCGTCGCGTTGCAATGCAACTCCAGTCACACGTCACTAGCAAATTGAAATATCACTTTGAAATAACTTCCGAGGACATGCAATTTTGTTAAATATATAGACCCGTTCTGTTTATTCCCCAGACAATTAAACAATAATATAGAATGTACGTATGTACCTACAAAATAGATAGGTACTAGGCTTCCATTGCATATTGGTTATATATAATAAAAATAATTAGTTTATTTGCATAAACTAATTACAACAACAAAAATCGTGTAGGTATAGCTTCGTAAATACTGAACCCGCGTGTGATGGATCATTATTTCACGTGTAAGTACTTAATTATAATTTTTTATAAAGTAATGTCCTAAAAAAGTTTTATTCTCATAATTTAAAAGAGAAAAGTAAGAATAATATCTTACTGTGTCGAGTTGCGCACTCAGCTAGAGCGCAACATCAAAATGTGAATTTATTGCAAATAACAGAGGAATTGATATTTATGCACTGTCGTAAATTGTTCCAAGGAAAGAAACCTTGACTTGAGTGGTTCGTAACATAAGTAGGTATACCTACCACCAAAATAAATAACGGTCTCGAGCGTCTGCGGTCTTAACAGGCTTAAACGGCACTCCGTTCTGATTATGACTGTGTAAGTGTTACCCAGAAGAATGAATTCTTCCAATTATTATTTTTTTGTTTGTGTGTCTTATTTATATGAATAATAAAGACATACTTTTGGTGAGTCTTTTTTAGGTATATATTAGTATTTTATTCGATATGTTATGTTAAGGGGCTGCCGGCTGTCAAACTCAAGAGCGAGACAGAAGATGTCCCGCAGCGGGGCGCGGCGGAGTGAAGAGCGCGGCACAGTGACACCATATTTTTATTTCTAATAATTTGGGATGAATTTTGGCAGGGAAATGAAAATACTTTATTTTTTTAAAACAAACTCTCGTATTTATAATACCCTACATTTTGATATATATTTTGTATTAATAACTATTTCGGTTTAGACATAATTTTCATTTTAAAAGACACGGAAAGGGTATGTTTGCGATTTTTTTTCTATCGAGCGAAGTTTGCCCAATCGTGTATCGGTATTCATCAGTCTCTAAATAGACACCCCAAGATTGCTATACATTTTTTTCAGACGTTTAATTTCAATGCCGTAGCCTTCATAGAAAAACTGAAAATCCACGCACACCCAGCCTTAAATTACAATAACGAAAAAAGTTATGAATAACTGTTATGTTAATCAAAAACTTCTTTCGACGTCGATGGTTTTAATTGACTTCGAGAAATGTTTTCGCCTTCGTGTACCTAGAGCAACTTGTTGATAAAGCAGGAGCTTTATTTAACTACTTAGTTTATATGGCCTCAGCTGACTTTCTCGAAGCCTCAGGGATCTTCTGAACTGAAGGGCTATTGAAGTTGTATTAATTATAATTCATAAACAATAATGAATATTAATGGGGTTTCCTGTTCGGTTCGCGGAAAATTAACTTCTCAAAATTCTTAGTAAAATTCGAATAATAAGTAAGAAGTTTTAATCATTTTAAATTATTTATTAACATTGATGGAGGACCATCAATTTCCCAATACCTAATTGATGTATTGAGCAGTTCGTCCGCCTTAATTTGCTCTTGTTAATTAAAAAGTTTCCCAATACATAATGTTTCGAAAGTAGCTGTGAACTGGGATTGGGAAGTTAGTTATTTTGTACTAGTACTTTTTAGTTCTTAGCTTATGGTATAAACTAAAGGTACTATTTAAGGGTCAGTGGGCATCAAATTACGTACTCAATTATTCAATACATGAGTATTTAAATCAGTAATGGGTAAATTCTTGAATATACCATTAATATTAGATCAAAACACTTTAGATAGATTAAACACTAGGTATACCTACCTATTTGCTTCATGTAAGAAATAATGTGTTTCGTTTGAATTTGTACATATACAATAGGTATGAATTAGGTTATCAAGGTACCTACATCATAATATTATTTTACTCGTCAGTGAAACAGTCTTGACACTCGCGAGAAAATCGAGTTATAATATCGCTAGGGGTGCCTTTTTGCTCGCAGACTGAATATTTTGATACCTTCCTACCTAAAGGCTGAAAGAAGCCGTGCAATCTCTGTCAAAAGATCTGGTTTCACACGACGTAGGATTATATTCGTCGTACTCTATATTATTTCATAGCCGTAGTAGGTACTCCTACTTACTTAAATTCTAATATAAGAAGAGCTACCTGGGCCCTTACCATGATCTCTTATAGCAGGATTACTTCAATAATACTTTATTATTTCGTACCATGATGACCTTAAAGTAAGTTTATTAAGGACGTCATGGTACGAAATAACAAAGAATTTAAGTAAGTAGGTACTCGTACTTACTTAAATTATAATATAAGAAGAGCTACCTGGGCCCTTACCATGATCTCTTATAGCAGGATTACTTCAATAATACTTTATTACTTCGTACCATGACGACCTTAAAGTAAGTTTATTAAGGACGTCATGGTACGAAATAACAAAGTATTATTGAAGTAATCCTGCTATAAGAGATCATGGTAAAGCCCCTGCTCTTCTTCCGTAAAATTTAAGTATACCTAATTATTTTATTTACAATCTTCATCTTCGTCATTTGGTGTGAGTAGAATATGCCTGGTTAAACAATTTTTGGATAATTAATTTTTATTTTCATGCTTCTTTTAATGAAACTTAGGTACCTACCGTAAACGGTTATCAAATTAAAATATTAAAATATAAAGTTAGTTTAGGTGTTCTCCGTTTGTAATTGAAGTTATGTTTGGCTAGGATCTCGAAAAGACATATTTATTGTGGAAGTTTATCCCTCAGGGGTGAATCTGTATGAAAGTTTTTGTTGCACATTGAAGGTTGTTATTAATAAATCTAAGCTATTACTAATTATTACGCCTGTGGCCGGCGTTCGTCCGCCGGCACGACGCTCTCCGCCTGTGACCGGCGCCGTCCGACATCGTGCACCGGTAGACGGTGCCGGCCGACGCCGTGACACGCCGCGCCATGCGACGGCACTGTGCCGCGCCGTGGCGTTGTACGTCGGCCCTTAGGTTATACGTAGGTTATATGTATGAGTGGAATCGCGGCAGGCACATGCTCGTTAGGTATAATTACTTCTTGTATCTCATCTATATATTCAGAGTATGTTTACTTATTTCACGGAAGCAAACAGCAAATGCACACCTCCACATAATTGCAGTTGAGGTCATATAATGGAGCAAGTTTATATTTAATTGGAACGACTCCAAGTTTCCACTATGACTTTTGAGCGCGCTCTGTTTCGGGAGCTCGGAGAGGAAACGGCTTTATAGAGAGGAAATCTTGCTTTTGATGTCTTATATAACTCTTATTAGTATCACGTACTTAGACAACTTTTTCTTAGTAGATGTACCTATTCTGGAAGACATTGATGTTTTACTTGTCGATAAAATATTTACTTATAAGAAAAATCTATGTTAATTTTACTAGGGTAGTGTTAAGTACTTATACATATTTAGATCTACCTATTAATTTCACATTACACAATTTGCAAAATACGAACTTAAAATAAAATTGGTAAAATTAGGCCTTACAACAAATTGCAAATTAGGAGAAGTATAAGCTTCCTAACCACGTCTAAGTATACCTACTAAGTTTTCCGTCGAACGTGTTGGTGTCAAAATGACTTCAAGCTGATATTATTATGGCTGTGCGGCATCTCTAAATTATTGACACGAATTACATTGTTGCACATCATTGAATTTGCTAATACATTATGTACAAGTACATATGAATGCCGCCGGTCGCAATGGATGCATAACTTTGGGGTTCTCCGACTAAACTAAACCAACTAACTTCGGTAATGCTTGATGCAGCGGTGCTAAAGTAACTATGTATTACAGTTTAGTTATGTCGCGTACCCTACATACGGCATCAGTTTATCTGACCGGTCAAAATCTTCATCAATTTCGAGTTTTGACAGTTTCATACACATTCACGCGCATTGTCCAGACAAAGTGGATGGAACGCCACATTATATCTGCCCCTAGCCGAATGGCATTGACTTTCGTTAACGCTAGTAGAATAGAAAGAAAAATGTAGATATGGGATTGACATTTGCTTTTTCGTTAGCTAATATCAATGTCAAGCCCATACTTTTTGCATCCTATATTTTTTATACTACTTAACACATTTATTGCGTTTCCGCCTGTTCGAATTTTGATCCGGTGGCCCACTGTGGTTTTACCGTCCTGATAACATTCAGCATAGAGTCTCTAGACATGCCGCAACATAATAACAGCTGATCTGCATACGAGTGTACGCATGTTAAATAAATGTAATTAGATTATAAACAGAAGTACATTTATGTCGCTCTGCTGCTCTTAAGTACGGAGCTAACTTCACGTCTTTCCATGGCAATATTAAATAAATTGAATTCCAATGCGTCGCACGCGCGAGAGCTCCCTTATTATCACATTTTAAATGTCCTTGCTTTCAAATATAACATATTACTTTACATAACACGGACAACCAATCGTAATTAATGTAACAACAGGAATGTCTCTATCATTAGATTATCACCTATTGACGAGGAAAGTATTCCTACTTTTATATAAACTTCGTACTCTAAAGGAAATTCAAAGTTATTTCGATATTTTCGTATTGTACTGAATGAGTTTGGAGAATAAATCGTAAAAAATATTCAACACGATATTTTATTTTATTTATTTCATGACGATGGAGTTAGCCATATTTACATCGCAGATGTTTGTGAGTGAAAGACACAAAAGCCTGTGCTCATACAAAATATATAAATATAAATTGTTGTCTATCCCATGGAGCGGGCGAAGTCCATCATGGTTTAATTAGTTTAAAAGCTACCGAATTCCCGTAGGAAAATTAAGTTAAATATCTATCAGGAATATATTTTTACCGTAAAATACTGGTTATAGAACTTGGATATATCTACGAATAATGAAGTTTCCCATTAGAAAACCTATAGTTATCAATCAGTAATTATTTATATTAATTCTGTTAGACAACTTTGGTTATCTAAAAGAACACACGGGGATATTATAGGATAATAGATAGATGATAATGTGACAAAACTAAACTGTTTTTTTTTTAAATTTTCCATTATAATTACACCATGTTGGAATTTAAGTTATCGAATTTTACCAACCATTGAAGTGATATTAAACTGAGCCATTTGCATCAATTTATCTTTTACAATACCTGAGTGGCAAAGTTCGCGATGAAGTTAAGAAACTTTTACTAACTAACATTGCTCACAATCGCCGCATTTGGACGACTGAAGCGCTTCGTAACAATTTTCGCGGAGGGTTAACAAAGCCGCAAAGCCGTTAGCAGGGCGATAATCAAAAGCTTTTAATTCTCGTCTTTCCACGAGTTACAATTTCAGAGTTGTATAATGCCTTAAAATTAATGACGAACGCAATTATCGTTGTACATTTTTGCATTTAATTCTGGAAATATATTCATATTACTTTCATTTAGATGCTGCTCTAAAAACGTTTCAATGAACATATTTTGTTCAGTTGAGTGGCTCGATTCGAGATTGTACCCGACATTATTTTGTTTTGTGAACGTAGAGTTTATAATTTAATTATTATTGGGGTTGAGGCACTAGGCGGTTGACGCAGCTGACGTCACAAGCCATTAGTCGGCCGATGACAATGGACAACCTCAAGGGTCAGGAGTTCAGACGCGCGACACATGGTGTAAATAGTCCGGGTGCGGACAAAACTTTTACCGCATCTCTGGCGGCCCATTTATCTCTTAAAAGCAAAACTGTTTTGGATTTCCACTTGCTTCAAGTCCACCGAAGTGAATTATTAAAGCGCGTGAACGTTTTTCATGAAAATAAATTCGTGTTATAAGCATAGAAATAGAAACGGGTGTCAAATAAATGGTATTTATAAAGAAAGATATAGATAGATATTTTAGCGGAGTTAACTTTTCACATAACAAGAGTGGTGCAGTGTTGATTGAGTGACCTCTGAATCTATTTTAAATTTTTTAGGGAACAGACCGCTGACTGTATCAATTTTATTTTAAACGCAAAATCAAAGGTTTTCCGAATTTCGATGCGATTGAAACTTGCGAACCGAATTTTATTGTATTTCATATTTTGCTTCGGTATAGTATACACCAGTTACGATACTAAAGTACTTACATCTAAATAGAAAACAATTCTCACCGTAATGAAGATAAACAATATTATAATGTAGGTAGGCTCATTTCTCTGAGTAGGTAGGTAAGTACTTACTTGAACTGATTTGATAAATATTTGGCAGCTTACGCAAATGCCATTATCATAATTTTAGACATTTAGGTATCTAATACTTGTAGGTATAAATATAATATATTCTGTGATAATACATACTCGTATTGGTATGCGTGTTTGATACGTTTTCAGGACTCCAGCTTGCTCGCTCTCTCAAATAAGCCAGTTTTTATTTTTTGCCTCTTCTGAACATTTTTTGTCCTTTTCCGTTTCGCTTATTTTATATGGAGCGTTTAATTCGATAAAATTCGTGTGGACTCGAATTGGGTTAGGATTTTAGGAAAACGGGATATATAAATAGGTAACTACCAACTTCCGAGTACCTATGCCCATATCGTTCTTCAATATAAAGTTGGCTTACTATGATTTTGTATGTTTTATTCGTTGGCGATATCTAGCTTTCTCCCTAGTACTCAATTTTTACAGTTTTGACAGTTCTTGTCAGTTCTACAGTTCTTGATGGTTCTTGTCGGTTTTTTCGAGTAGGCCTTTATTGAAAACGTTATATGGAACGTATCTTCAGAATTCACTATGCAAAGTTTTTAAAGATCGAAGTTACCTAAGCGTGGAAATTCACCGTCAATTTGAGGTGTAATAAACACTTTTAGGTTTCTGTGTACTTGAATGTAAATAAGATTGTAATAAAAACAGTTATATTGCGGTGATACCAGCACCGCTTCCGTTTTTGTATACTTGCTGTAGAACCCGACTATAACCACCATCAAGCTAACAATAAAAAGAGAATGCTTGCTATGGCGCAAATAGCGAGTGGTTTATATATAAAAACGTTTGTCCTGCCACTAGGATTACTTCGGCTACAACAACTGTACCAATCCATGCAACCGGGCCGGACTACGTTCCGGATCACGATTGTGAAGCGGATTAACAATGCTTCAGAAGCCATGGAATTCTTATTGGCTTTAGAACAACATGATCGTTGGGGAAATAAACGTATAGTGCTGGATTGTAATGCTAAAAACGCCAAAAGCATTCTAGTGGAACACGTGCGGAAAGTGCAACTAGGACGACGGACCTACCATTACATGCTCAGTGGACTGGTAAGAATGGCTTTACAAACGTATTTTACTGTGAAATGCAGGTGCAGTATTGTAGTTACACTAGTTTCTGAGATTGTAAACTGTTGCGAAACGAATTAACGTTGTACCAATAAAATCGAGCATAGAGTAGATAAATCTCATGAAATATAATTGTCCTACCATATCTTATCTATTTCTCATTTATTTATTACCTATTAAATTATATTATTAAGTTTTGATCTACAACTATAATTATAATACCTGTGTATATACCAAAACATCATTTGTGCTTATGGAACTCACATGCCATTAGAATTGCCAAACTATCAATATAGTATTTCGTCGCATGCAATACTCGTCCCATTTCAAAGTTTCAGTTCATAGTTGTACCTATATTAAACTCTCTCGGGTTAGTTACTATGACAGGAATTTGAGGTATCTTCATTAACAGGTTATGGACGATCACTGGGAGAACGAAGTTACGGAGTACGGCGCGGTCAATATAACTGGGCTCCGGATCGTCGACCACTCGCGCAAGATCGTGCGCGATTTCATGGACGGTTTACGCAGAATGGACCCCCGGTTCAAGGGAACCATATCGGTAAGTACTCGGCTTCCATTACACTATAGGTACCACTTGACCACTGTAATGTACTAAGACAGTACACCAATTAAGCGACGACGATCGCAGTCATTTAGATTACCTACCTACAATTCTACTGTTACAATTATACAACTTGTAATATTTACATTATATATTTTAAATTACTTAGTGTTAAATACAAAGGTAATATTTGTCATCATACTTCTAGATGTTAAAATTACAACAAAAAAACCTAAGCACCTAAAGAAACTGGTTGGTAAACCAGTCCTCCTAGCTAAGTGGTTTGGACTTTCGTTATCGAAAGAACAAATGTCAAACCCCTACTTACTTTCTATTCTATTTAGCGTTACCGAAAGTGAAAGTCACTTGGCAAGGAGGGCAGATATTAGTGTAGGTGTTTTATGTTCAAGAATTACTGTTCCCCATTTACTAACCATTACCGTACCATATAAGAGCTATTTTGGGGTATACATAATGTATACAGTAGCCATAATATAAGTTAGGTCAACATTATTGTAAATTGTTGAAACATTATTTTCAAACTTTAATGCTTGCATTCGGTATGTAGGAAACTAGGAACATAATAACTAAGTAAAAAATAAGAAATATGTAGATTGTATAGATTGTCAATTAGGAATTCATGCCCGTACAGGCGTACATGTTAATGGTCCTGACTGTACAAACATTTATACGCTTAAAAATGTAACGTGTTTTTACTGGACGTAAACACAAATATGAAGTCTGTTTGATACAGCAACATAACTTTTTAGCCTTTTTGGGACCATCGAACATGCATCGAAAACGAATGAAGTGAACGTTCACTGAGCGAATTTACGAGTAGCTCTTGCGGTACAAGTCAACAACATACCAAGTGCGATGCAAATGCGTTTTATATTAGGTAATAAGCACGGTCTAAATTACGCAGTGTTTTTATGAAAGTAAAAAAAAAATTCTTTCAAAACATAACGTTAAAAATAAGTCACAAAATTTTTCAATACTTATTTCAAGTAATATAAGTAGCAGCAAGTATGTATTATCTGTACCTACTCACGCTGACGTTGTAAGGTAAGATCTGTGCCAGTGTATATCTCCTTGATTTTATTAAATATATCAGATTTATTTATGCACTATCAGTGAAAACATTTAATAAACGCCTTTAAATGTTTGCTCTGTCTTATGAAAATACGGATTAAACTTTAGTAAAGAAGCATAATATCTAACAAGTAGGTAATCGTAAGTATTAATTTCCACCAGTTACCTAAAATACCTATGTATATTTTATCTTTACTTTAGGTCTACATAATATTTTCAACAATGTCAGTATGCATTCAACAAACGAATGTACAACACTCAGGTTGATTAACCGCCGACATCTCTCGAAGAATATTTTGACGTAGAGTAATAAGAATAACACGTTTATGCAGATTTTACTAACTCACGCACACCCTAATGAAACCGTATAAGTGGGTACCATTGAAATTATTATTCCATACGATATTACGCCCGCTCGCAGGTACGCTTAGGCCTTTTTCGCCTTCGCAGAGTATTCTCGTATAATACACAGGAGAATTGTTCTGAAGTAAAGTTAACTCATCACAGTTGTTAACACGTTCTCAATGTAAATTATATGAATGTACATAATAATATGTAACTTCTGTGAATCATTAACTGTTTCATTTTGTTTATTACGTACCAAAATGTTAATAGAGTAGCGAGAAAGAATTATGTGTGTAGTGCGGAAATAAAACTACGCCGAACACAGACTGTAATATTGGTAAAACTCATGTTGCCTTCAAACGGGAATATACATCCAACACAAACATGTATGCAAACAGATCTAATTGCAATACTTTATTGAAATAAACCGGCGAAGTGCAAGTTTGACTTGCACACTGAATATTCCGTTTTTCCGACCGGTTAGGTTTGTTGGCAACAGAATATTGTACATTTCTGAAAAATTTGTATATTTGTAGGGATAGCTTTCTTTATAAATTTCTTGTGCACCTGATTACACATAGGTACTTACCTATTTCATATTTTAAGTTTCCCGTTTTCGTAAATAATAATAATATATAAAATATAGGCAAAACTTTGGTTATGTGCGTCCGTTTACCTGTTAGGTCGCGCGCGAAAGTGTCTAATTAATGAATTACTAATAATAATATATCGTGTTGAATCTGAAAATGGGACAACAAGTGGGTATGATTATGAAAGTAATTATTTAACTTTTTTTAAATACAATAGTTATGTTAACTTATGGCCAAAACTTTGCGAAAAATAAATCGTTCTTCCCCCTCATCACCAACAGAAAAAATAACGCTATTAGAATCAATTGCATCGCTAATATCGGATAATTAGCCTCGTTATTGTGCTTGTACGAGTCCAATCCAAATAATATAAAATAATTACTATGATAATCAGGCTGAAACTGCTCTAATGTACGACGGTGTGCAAGTATTGATGGACGCTCTTGGAAGACTGTGGAGGAAGAAGCCTGATGCTTTCAGGACTGCATTGCGTCGAGCAGCAGGTCAAGCCAATTCCACTAAAGTCATTGATTGCAATCCCGGAAAAAGTTGGGTTGTTCCATTCGAACACGGAGACAAAATTTCTAGATTAATCAAAAAAGTAAGTCGAGTGTTTGTTTTTCCGGTAAACATTTCTAGACACCCATATGTTCTAGCAAGGGAACGCGGAATTCCTATACACACCGCCTAACAGGAGTTCTTCCTGTTATTTTTCATGAGGTTTTATTTTCTGCCTCCGGTACAACATTCACCGCTTATGCTTTTATTAAGTTTGATTATCGTTGATAAAATATTACGATTCATTCTTACATGAGATACTCGTATACACGTGTTTCATTATTAATTTAAAATGTTTATTCTAGACGGATATTGAGGGTCTGACTGGAAATATTTCATTCAACGAGGAAGGACATAGACAAAGTTTCACATTACAAATTGTAGAAATGACTATTCAAAGCGCTATGCTGCAGGTATGTGCCTATATTACATACCTACTACCTATATTGACAATATAGAAATAAACTACCTATTTGCGGAATTAACTGATATTCGCCATTACGTATCTACCTTTATTGAACTGAAAACTGGCATCATAATTTTAACATGTAAGTAGATAATGCACCAATATTTTCACACAATGAGATAAGGTTACGAGTATGCAACAGTCGGCCGGAGGGGAATGAATATAAAACCCCAGTCATTCTCTACCTACTTTCACTTTAAGGTTAATTTTAACTTTATTTCGGCTCTGTTCCACAACTCGCTAATGATTTCTTGGCGTTCATAAATCAATGTGTTCAAAGTTCCAGAGCCATTCTTCCGGTCGCTACTTTAGGAGAGAGAACTTTTAGAATTTGGTGTGCACAGTTTTCATTTTATTACAGTTTGTTTGTACCTTAAAATGTTTTATTGGATTTTTTTCTGAACATTCAACATTTGTTATGATGAGAGTTTTTATATAATGAAATAACGAATGACATTAAAGAAATAAGTCTTATCTAACATTTTCCCACATTTCATCATCAGGTAGCAACATGGACAGATACTCACGGCTTCACACCGGTTACACCTAAGTATGTGCCACTACGTTCACCGGTATCGTACGATACTAATAAAACCTACATTGTGACAACGATCCTTCAAGAGCCGTTTATGATGCAGAGCTCAGAGTACGGACAGAAAGATGAATTGTATGGATTCTGCAAAGACGTCTCCGATTTGATTGCCAAGAATCTCGGAATTAAATGTTAGTTTGTATTTCCAATAAATGCGTTCTCCGAATTTATTCGCTCAATTGGATTCACGTCGTAGTTGAGGGGTGGTTGTAGGTGTTAATTCCAATTAATTGCTTTACTTATATAACATTTTACAGTTACATAACTTTATCCGCTGCTACAATAACGTTGTTATTAATAGGAGATAAATAATCTCTATCATGATGAAATAATAACTCAACCATTTGTTTCTTTTTTTATTTTAGATGAAATTCGATTAGTAAAGGATGGTCAGTACGGGAGTGAAAGTCTTGTCGAGGGTTGGAGTGGACTGGTGGGAGAAATAGTAAGAAAGGTAAGGGGAAAAGCGCGGATGCGTGGAACACACTCTAATTTAAAATATTACTTGCAGGAAATTGAAAGGTATACGTTTGAATAAGTACCTATATTCAGATTTCCTTGTATTTGGAATATATTTACCTATATTACGTCCGTCGGTATCTATCAACTTGACGTATTGTTATTATTTTACTAACTTGTTATTATTATTTAGTACATTGATATCACTCATATGGAGTAGACAAAATTTTATTGGATAAGTAATTTTTGTATAATATCATACTCATTTATTAAGATCGTAGGAACACTTAGGTACACTTGAACAGTAGACGTCAGTAAACTAACAATACACTTAAGTATACAAATAAAAATTCAGTGACTGTAACAAAACACATTTTGTTACAGTCACAGGATTTTTATTTGTATATTACTTACACATAGTACATAATATTTTGTCAACGTTGACTTCTGCATTTGTTTTTATAAATCGATAGTACGAGTAGCGCTCTGTAAAATGGAGAGCTCTACTTGTTAAGTAAGTACGGCAACACTACATGTAATGAATGAATGAGTGAAGTGGCCTTTACTATAAATGAACGAGGAATGAAATCAATTCGTTGGGATATAGTATAATAGATAGACATAGTGACGAGGCACCGGATTATCCCCTCGCGGCGTGGCGGGTACGAGAGAGTACATCGGATTAAATAATTGGCATCCGTAAATCCGATTTTCTGCAATAATAAATAATATGCGTTTTCATTTATATCTACTTAATTCGCCTTTGTTTACTGCAAGTCTGTAATTACGAAATATTTTACAAAAATGTGGTAAGAAAATACGTGAAGTTAAATTAACAATTTTGGAAAATAATGCAACTGTAAAATATTATAAATCTATTTTATAATTAAGTTTCAATAGGAAATAACAATACTTCTTGCGTAGTCGGGTAAAAAACAAATCAATATATAAATAATACTTTATTCTTTATTGTACACGAAAAGTAAAACAGATACAATATTACAAGAAAGCAGATGTACATCAGTAAAGCTTATCTCTAATAAAGAGATTAAGTGATAATGAGTTACCCACAAAGAGTAATATAAGAATAAGGAAAAAAAACCTATAAACTAAAATAAAAATCATTTGTGATCGAAGGTTACTGCGACTACTCCACAGTTTGTCTCCTTCCAATCTTACAGGGTACGCGACCGAACCGTTCCCGTAAAGGTCCTTGTTTATTGAGTTTCGGGCGTATTATTATAGTTATAAAGGATTTGCGCCCTACGGCAGCCGGACACTCGTTTACTTTAACTTTACGAAGAAATTTGACGGTAAATCTAATATCCTGTGAAGGTTCCCTCCTAATCCCTTTGTCTTTACGGCATATAAGAATGTATGTGTTGCTTAGTGTTATTTCAGCGCTACTTTCAACGTTTAATGAAATACTTGCAATAGTTTGACTTATTTCGGACTTCATAGGTACTATAGATATTTTATTTTGAAAATCAGGTCTTATATGTAATATCATTTCTTTTCAGTACTCATACTAAGTGCAAGTGTAGTGCAATTAACTAACTTCTTCTACTCATTTATAGTAATGTTACTTATATGTCATATGTAGCACATGTCATCCTATATAATGTTGTTATATGAATAATTATGCCTTTAAAGCACAATATCTACCATGGTGTAAGGATCGTCGTAGGATCGATCCCTCCTGGGCTCGAGTGGTTGAGAAGAAAATTATTCAAGTGTTATTAATGCGTACTTCTTATATAAATTCAAATTCAAAATTTCTTTATTTACTTACTAAAATGATTACAGCTCTAGTCAGTTTACTGTTGGACTCCGCACTAGGTGGAACCTGTGTCGCGGTAGCCATCAACACAAGTTACTTATCACTAGTAAAATGCGAACTCAGGTATAGGATGGGACCAAAAAATAACATGATTTTCAAACGACGTGATTACAGATATTAACTGAATTGAAATATAATTGATCATAATATTAAAGTACCTACTTAATTAATTCAAACGTATACATGTTAAAATGCTAAAACAACAAAACCTAGACGCGAAAACATATTAAGTAGATAGATTACAGGTCTCTAACAAATAATAGGTATGAGGTATATAATTATTATTTTAATGTTCACACAGGAAGCAGATATAGTAGTGGCACCCCTAGCAGTTACACCTGACAGAGTACGAGTCATGGACTTCAGTGAACCTTTTATATCTATCGATAGTCCGATCTTGCATACAAGGCTACCCAAACAGTTAGCAGATACTTTCAGTTTCTTGAGACCATTGTCTAAAGAAATTTGGGTAAGTACAGAGTGTCAGTCATTGATAGATTCGGAAAAGCGAATTTGTAGCGATAATGTACCTTGTAATCATTCTAACTAGTTGTATGCACAATTGTATGCTTGCAGCTTAAATAAACATCTACAATTAAACCAATTCGAATGAAACTGTCTCGCAGACGTAATCTTTTATTGTTACATATACCTACTGTATTTTTATATAGTTAAAAAAGTTTAATATACAAAGGACCATTCCTTTATATAACTAGAATATTTTTTTATCTAGGTATTCTAACTTTTGCATTAAAACTCGGGCTTGATATGACTACCATAATACCCTATTAAATGCTACAAAATGCAGCTTCTGATCACTAATTTATTATTTAATGATAATAAAATAAGATTTGTTTATTTCTATAAACTTACTTTGGTTCTATTTTTTTTGACTTCTTATTTTATTTCATCGCCTACATTTGCTCTAATGTCGCTACGATTCACAGCCCTATGGAAGCACGTCTTTGAAAATCACTAGTATAAACAGCGAACTTAATTAAGACTTTAAACGTTTTGCAGTTATGCGTTCTCTTCAGTTTCTTTGCTGTGAGCATTGTTCTTTTTCTGGTATCGAGATTCTCTCCCAACGAGTGGCGTTCTGTTTCCATTTCCGACACTCATTTGGATCACCCAGTTAGCAGTACAAATGAGGTAAGTCTAGTATGAATATTAATATGTCATAATATGTGAGTAATTGAGGTAAACTACATCTGTTAATTATTTACAGATTATTTTACACAACGAATTTAGCATATGGAATTCATTTTGGTTCTCCCTTGGATCGTTTATGCAACAAGGCAGCGATGTGGTCCCAAGGTAAGCAATAAATAGGCTAAACATTTCCCGTACTATGAGTCTAATGCATATTATACAAAGGTGATATCGACTCTCGACTAACGCTAATAAAAATGACTTAAAATTCAACATGCGGATTTCGCGAATTTTACAATTAATAATGTTACCCGTTTATCGGCTTACTTGTTTATCGGTTTATCTGAGCATTACTCTGTAATCATAATTGACTTACGGCCATTAAATATGGAACCCACAGAAATATAATATAATATATAGCTAGCTGCTACATATACTCACTTATTTAAAATATCATAATTTATTAAGTTATTTATTTACAATACATGTAAGTTATGCTTTAGTTAATTATTACACAATTACTTATATATAAGTAGTTAGTTATTTTACGCAAAACTGGCTGGTTGAGACTACTTCCTGTGCTTAATTTACACGCAATGTGGCGTAGCAAGGTCGTAGCATTATCTCGTAGACTTATCGTAGCAGCGCTCGTAGGCTCTTAGACTCGAAGCCATCAGATATTCCTGTTTTAGAGCATAACCTATTTTATTAATCGTGTGGCGTAGCTAGTAGAAAGTGTACTTTACTTCATGGGATTGCTCAGGATTTCAGGAATCAGAAATGCGCAGAGTTATACGAAATGTGTATATATAGGCACTCGTATATTTTTAAAGTGTTAATGAAACTACTGCAAACAAATCTTGGTTGCGTAATGAATTTATAGTTATTTTTATCTTTGCCATTATCATAAAATTAGTCATAAAACAACAATAAAAATTAAAAATAACTATTATAATATTAACCTAAAAAATAACTAAACTAAAAACATTTATAGGTAGATTCAAGTTTATATTATGTAAATTGTCCACTGATTAAATACTACCTCCCAGTCTATTTATAAATTGAACCTTGGTTGAACAGAATGTGAGCTCAAAAATAAACCTTAAGTAATTATTTATTATACAAAATTCACAATACGAATTGAGGTATTAAAATGTACGGCTGGTAACGATAAGTGCGCGTTGAGCGGGCGGGCGGTCCCCTCCGTTCCTATAACAACCAATCGACATCCTAAATATAGTTGAAATAAAGAGATGAGATGAATGAGAAACTAAAATGAAACTGTTTTTTTTTCTTTGAAAGGGGTGATACTAGAGGTGGTTTGCAACAAATTAGGCCCTATTAACGAGGGGTCGAAAATGTCATTTTTTTAGAGTAGTCCTGATCGATTTAAACATAACATTGATAAAATATTCAAACCTCGTGATTTATGACTTTTTATTTTTGAGAAAATAGATAATAGTACATTGATGGTCAACTGTGCAAACAGAATAGCTGCAGGTATTTAGAAATCATGATTATCACATATCGAATATCACAGCAAAAGACAACTTTTCTAAAAAGAAATGAAGCATTCCACTATTTGACTTTAATTATTAATCTCCCTGGTTTTAGTTGGAATATCGAAAAACTAATTTAAGATTTATCTTCACAGTGTTTAACGTGAGTTGATTGTTACGTCAATTACGAAGTTGACACCGAGTATAATTTTAAGTGAATCCGCTTGTTTCCAGATCATTGTCCGGTAGAATCGTGGGTACAGTTTGGTGGTTCTTTGCACTCATCTTAGTATGTTCCTACACGGCGAACCTCGCGGCGTATCTAATAGTGGAACGCATATCTGATCCAACGAACTCTATCAACTATCCGTCAAACATGGCGCATATCGAAGTAAGAAAGAAACTATTTTCCAAGTGCAGGTAACACATCTATTAGAGATAGTAACACGAAGCGAAATGCCATAGCGATTGCAGATCTGTTAAATCACCGGAATTTTGTAAGAAGTTATAAATTATAATTTTAAGAAATTTTGTCGAAACTATTTTTAAGTTTCCGTAGTAAACAAACACAACAGATACCAAACGATACTGTAATGATAATATATTGTATACATAAAATATAATAAAAAGGTATTTACCTAGTACAGCCATACATCCTGTCAAAAATTAAATATGGGCCTAATTTACATGTACACATTACATAAGTGAGCTAATAAAGAAAATATAAATTTATTATAAATGTCCACTTCATTAGACGGTCCGGACATTCATTGAACGCAGTAGTAGTTTTTGTCCAAGTAATCTTTAATTTAATTACTCCTATGGTCTACTTAAGGTACTAATTTGTAATTAATTTTAATTGAACACATTTATCCTAATTTTAATTTATTTTGTTTTCTGAATAAAGTATTATTATATATGTTATCACAAGGATCTGTCTATTTAACCTAATAAGGACACTTGACAATATTGTTTTGTACAATCAATCAATACTTAGGTTCTAGTAATATACCTCGCCCACACATTTTGTTATGTTACTGTTGTTTGTATCCTCATGTTATGCAAATAAACAAAATTTTGCACGAATATGCTACGGTAACAGTAATTATGAATATTAGGGCTATTGAAATCCTTTCTTATAATTAGTAACCGTAGCCCATTCTTTGCTCGAGAATATCCCAATTATAGTAGCGTTTCTTAATCAGAGCACAATTTTCAGGGCAACGACTTCATCCCATTGAGTACCTTAGTCAAAGATCCCGTAATTAGCGGTAATGAAGGTTCTATCGAGGGCTACGTGGTGGACAAAGAGGGGCAGATTGCTTGCGACTCAATGACGCGCGTGTGCCGATATAGGCACGTCAATTTTGCGATCGGCACGACAAAAGGATCTGCTCTGAAGTAAGTTACTTCGTAGACTGTGAATCGACCGAAGTCTGTCATGCAGGTCAGGCGATTTGTTATATATGTGATATTTGGTGATAATGATGCGTATATACATAGGATTTCGAGATTATGTTGAATTTAACCAAATACTTATATAAGTATGAAAAGCCAAAAAAAGATTTATTTGGTTCTTGTTATTTCGTCTTTTTTTCTTCATTTTAAATACGAATATGTAAATGGTTTTCGTATGAGTTAGTGACTTTCCAATATAAAATACCTATCAAATGTGAATACAAAATACAAATCAAAAGCAACAAATTAAATAACGAAAAACATTTTAAGAATAGGAGTCGGTTCATTGATCGAAACAGCTTACTAAAATGAATGTAAAAATCTCAAGCGGCTAGTAAAGCCAAAGAATATAATATTTTTATAATACCGACTATGAAGCTAAAACACGTTTCCGTATATTGAAAGACGAGCACAAACTGGCGTAAATTCTCACCGAACGGGAGAACCTTCGACTCCCACTATCTAGCTAAAATCTCACCTCTACGCGCTAACTCCCAGATGAATACTGCAAAGTCGTAAATTTACATGGGCCCCAGTTTCAGTGGGGAAGTCTTTTACTCTCTGTATTTCGAATTTATACCAACCCATTTTTATGGTAGGTTCACGATTTGCTACGTGATTTTTAACAACAAGTTAAAAATTTCCATTTTATGTGACGCTGACGGGTTTTACGGCACGAGATAATATTATGGAGAAAAGCGGCTTTTCAAAGAGGAGGGAGAGGACAGATTGTAGAATTGATACGTAGGAGGCACTATAAAATGCTTTTTCTTCAAGTTTCTTTGAATGTAGAATACTTTTATGCCTGCACTGAATACTTTTATACTTGTATTGAATTCAGACAGCGTTTGACGTCGTATTAATCCTGAAGAGGATAGATGTCTGTGATAGATTTTCTATATATAAATATTTAGATACACAATACTCGTATCTCGAGTGTGAATTGAATTCATACAAAAGCCTCTTTAATATTTATGGTCTCCACTCCAAGCTCCAGAGAATATTTTATATCAGGCTGTAATATTATTTTGCGTTATAAATACATAAGTATCTACATGCATATCTATAATATATATATCAATTAATTTTAATATACCAATGACTTTGCTGTTTTTTTTTAATTTTCAGTGAAGGGATAAATTTGGCTATTGTTAACTTGAAGAAAGACGGAGTCTTATCAAAGCTTTGGCGTAAATGGCTCCTGAGCAAGAAGCCTGATTGTGATTATATTAAAGATGAGGTATGTATTGTATAGCCTTAAAGTCTTTCCCACACAAGCGCGGTCTGCACGCCGCTTGTGTGCATAAGTTTCAACTGGCCGCCGGCCGCAAGCGGGGTGCAGATCGCGCCTGTGTGGGAAATACTTTATTCTAATCAAGTGATCAGATGAAATGTGAAATTAGACATTCCCTTTTAGAATTAGAACTGTAGTGAGCCAATTAAAATGCTCAGTATTACACAATCTATCTACTTACATTATTTCTACGTAATACCAGTTTAATAAGTCCAGCGTAAGAAATAACGTACGTTTCGAAATTAATATTGTAATTGATTATGATTCAGGAGACAACGATCACAGAAATGTCACTGAGTCAAGTTGCCGGAATTTTCTACGTTCTGGTGGGTGGCCTTGCGCTTGCGCTGGGCGTGGCGCTGCTGGAGTTCTGTCAACACGGGCGCGCGGAGGCGGCGCGGGCCAACGTGCCGCTACGCGCCGCGCTTAGCGCCAAGGCTCGCCTGGGCGCCGGCGCGCGCGCAGAACGCAAGGCACCGCCGCGAGCCCCGCAGCGCGAACACGACCGCCTGCCCTGGAATGGAGGAGCTTTCGCCGGGGTGAGGCCGCTTGCACTTCCTTAGCCATTCTGCGTGGATAGGCTAGTACTGGGTTTTCCTACCAACCGGGAACTGGAAACTTGTATTATTAACGCCCTGTAGGTAGGTATATAGTCATACAAAATTACAATTTTGTAAATCAGTATGGTGTAGGAATAAATCAGTTACTTTACCGTAAAAGATTCGAATTTCTAGCACTGTCTTAGCGCAACGTAGAGGTTTATTTTATCGATATGATAGTTCGGTGAAATTTTTTTAAATAGATTTATTTCGATTGAATTTGTTGACTTTAAATTTTACTGTAAATAATTTATTTTGTTTTATTTTGTGTTCAGTACAATGACTTCCTGCTAGGACGGGAAATGTTGGGACATGTTCATCGCAAGATATATTAAAAAATTGTCTACAACGACGTAAGTTACATACAATATTTTGACCAGTGTCCTGCTGCACAACCCTGTTATTGTGATCGAATACTAATTGTATTATACCTCTTTGTAATGTATGCACCTGCTTAATTTTTTACATACAAGTACTCATCAATATACATAGATCCTATATCAATGTAATACCTACCTATACGCACCACATACATTACCTACATAATATAACGATCTAGAGTCAAAACGACCTTATTTGACCTAAATCCTTAATAAAATTCAACTTAACACTTACCCTATTAGCCATAAACGTGAATTAACGTTATTCCATGGTATAAAGCTATCGGTCCGTTTCTAACTTAACATTTTAACGAAGTGTCAAAGAGACAAAACACGATAGGTATAAATAAATGGAATCGAGTTTAAATAGGTTTGTGGCTAACAGCATTAATGTCGTATGGATAAATTTTGAATCCGTTGTAATATTCCCTACGTACATTATTCATGTACTATATCGGAACTAGCTATATGTAGGTACTTGTACATATCCACCCTGAAAAGTTTACTCCTCTGACTTGATTTTATTGTTGTTTGCCTCCCTAAATGTTAATGAACCGTCTGTTTTTTAGTAATAAGATCACATTGAACTCCATGTATCAGTTTGTTTATTATTAGAAAATATGATTTCTTTAAGGTCGATAACAGCAGCAGACGACGTGTTGCTCTACGGAAGGTATTTCATAGAAATACCCATAGTAGTGTCGCGGTGATACGTCGTCTGCTGCTGCTGTCTGCTGTCGGGTACGGAGAGGTACCTTTAAGGTTTCATATCTAGCTCTGATATGGGGAATTTCTATAATTTTATCAAAATTATCACAATCTGTCGTATAACCGATGGGGTAGACGAGTTCTCGAATGCAAGCCACGAACGGGTATCAGCGTGGCACGCCCCTGACCAGAAAACCTTCGCAAGGTAGCTGGTAGATACTGGATGCAGAAGGCTGAGAATCGAGTTTAGTGGTGTGCTTTGGGTGAGGCCTGCCAACAGTGGTCTCATAGGGGCTGATGATGATCAAATTTATTGTTTTTATTACAGTATTTCGCTGCTGGGACCCAGATCGCACAGGAGGACGCCGTGCACGCCAGCTTCACGCACGTCTGATCCGCGGAGAAGGGCGGCGGGGCCAACGTGCGTCGCTCGTCCATCACCAAGCAGCCCAACAATGCTGTGGATCTGTATCAACTTTAAAGTGCACTGTAAGGGCTCTGCATACAAAACTGTCAACTTTTCCAAACCAGACGCTTTAACCGTGAAGTTCCACTGCCGCCATATGAATATTGTTTAAATTCAATCTTAAATTCGTTTTTAAAAAGAATTAAAATCATTGCAGTACCTATTATCGGAGGGTAGTGATGCTGATGAAATTAAGGTTGAATTTGAATGATAATTACGATGATAATGTTTAGTAAAGTTGGCGTAAATATAATTTCACGATTAATGTATATGGATTCAGGAAATCAATAACTAACGTGTTAAGCCTGACACATACGCGTGTAGGCCGCCTGTGTATGTGTCAGGTTTTATAATTAAGTTGTGGGAACATCTTTGTATGCAGAGTGGGGACTGATGTTTCACCTTATGCAGCCGGCGATGATGTCACAGAAGTTATTATCGCAACACATGTTTAAACCGGAATGATATGGATAAATACTTAGTTATTGTGATTTAAGAACAAAACATCTAGTTTTCACAAGATAAACATAATGAGATCATTGTTGGATAATTATAATTGAGATATTAATTTTGCGTTGCAATAATAACTTTTAAGGGCCAGCTATTCGTCCATCTCAAAGTTGGGGTAGGTACCATTGGTTGGGAACAAAAGTTTTCTATTATACGTTGTGTTTCCAAATAAAACCCCAGTCAGTCAGTTGTTTCGTTTCGTTTGTCAGTAAGACGCTTTGAATCTTTTTAAATTAAAATAGGACACTGTTCAGTTTTAAACATATAGTAATATTAACCCTGGGCGTAGCACTGTGTTACTAACTACTAGGTTACTTATCTATTTTGTACTACTAGCAAGGAATTAAGACGCAGTAGATCTCTCTCTAAATTAAAAATGATAAGGATAAGCTCACACTGGCGACGCGTGCGCTTTGACGCCGATCCATTCAGCTGGTAAAGAAGAATTTTCTCAAAATCCGCTAGACCGATTATTGACTTAGAATTGACAACTTTCACTGCGACTTTACTATTTACGAAAAAAAATGTAATTAATCTTAGGCAACTAGTCAATCTATTGATTTATTTTTAGTCGTAGAACAAAAGAGTGTGAAAACCTAGAGGCTCTTAGCAATAAATACTGCCTAAATGATGACTTAATTTGACAGTTACTGAACCACCGATTTTGTTGGTGAAGTCCCGTGAAAATCCTTAAACCATGGCGTAAATCAACGCCTAACATGCTACGAGCCACAGTAAGTAAAGTACTTTTTTCGTGAGTGGTACCTATGTAAAGGTATTGTCTTACTTACTACTAAATATAGCTAAATCCATGTTCGGTAGGTACCTAGATAATGTTAACGAGTTTTTACGCTAGTATTTATTATAATTGTTGTTATTAATAAAAATATCGTTGTTAATCTGCTACTACTTATAATAAACCTCACTAAATCAAATGTCACAGATAAGCTAGGTACCTATCAATTGTTGTGTTATTTGTTACCAACTGGTAAAAGTTGATGTAGAATTAGTTATTTGAAGAATGCATCCTTACGTACTCTTGGCAATTCAGAACAAAATAAATACTAGTATTTGTATGAATAAAAACAAGTAGGTAACTTAAATATTATAAAAATTCTTGTACGTGCCATGTATGTGTATTGTGTAACCCACTGGTATAAGAAGTATAAATTAGTGTGTATTTGGTAAATAATTGTGTAGGTTCATAAGTATACCTGAGTAGTTTTAGGAACATCAAATAATTAAAAAAACCTAATATTGTTGGTCGGGTGTCTCATTCGTGAATGTATCGTATCACTAATTAGCAGTGTGCATATAAAGTACCGGTGAAAAATATTTCGTTAACTGAAAATGAGTCAATTGCCTATTTTGTACAAATTCATAATTATATCCATCCATTAGTCTGATTTATTGATATCTGTTATGAAGTTGATTTATTTATATAATAACGTTGATATATCTATGTAAATTAGTACTATGTATTTGAATACTTAATATAAAATTTAAATCAATATACCTAGTTAAATAAGTACCTATTATATACTCTTACTACTAATATTTACTATCTACTTACTCGTATACTTACAATTTTTTGTTAGGTAAATACCATACGAAGTTTATCTTACTGCCAGTAGTTATTTATTATTATTAAACATATCCAAATATCAGTTGTTTGATTTAAAAAAAATAACTATGTACTTTGTCAGTTGAGTTCACTCGACAGTAGGTACAATAGCACAGGATTGGTAACATTTGTAAGTACAACGAATGCAACTCCAATGGCGCAGACAATAGGTAAGCATACGGTACAAAATCAAAAGCGTTACACTTGATATTGTGTTTTCGACTTTACTGACCTTTGGTGCAAAAGCTAATAGTACCTACCTACCTACCCCCAATCACATGAAAATGTAGGTACGATGGTGATAACACAAAGAAAGAAATGTAGCACCCAGGTCCAGTAATATTCTAATGAGTTAAAAATAAGAACTGGAATTTATGAGCTATATTTGCGAAAAGCCGATAAATATCTCCTATATTATTTTGATAGAATACTCAACTAGGCTGAAGAAGCCCGATTTAGGTTTACTTGTATTATAGGAACCGTTTATTGGTCGTTTAGAACGAATTACATATAGGTAACAGACGATCAGCCAGGAGGCATGCAGCAGGCCCACAATAGTGGTTGTCGTGGTTGATATTATTCATCATATTGAAATTGTATGTAAATTTTTATATTAATAGCGACATCTACTGGCATATCCTTGTACAATAAAGTGAACAAGTTAACAAAACAAGGAACCGTTTTGTTACTACCTATAATAATTAGGCACAGCACCCAAGACTTCGTATTATCCATAGAGAGCACATAGATGGCATCACTGAAAAAGAAACTCAAGTCTGTCCATGTAGGTATATTTCCTTTCCGCAGAACCTCGACATAGTTTTAATTTAATACCGATAATTTTGCTCGCAATTCTAATTATATTAGGTAGGTACATACTTACCTATTTAACTTTGGAAATAAAAGTAAATACTTACCTATATAGTTTGAAATTATCGAATTATCTATCATCACATCAGTCATCACATTCTCAGTGGCAATATAATGTAAAGACTCATTTGTTCAAGTTACCGCACATCCTCAAAAACACAGTGTATAGGAAAAGTGTCTAGGATTTCAAATATTTTGGTACTTAATTAATTACCAATATTATAGCAAGGCTATAAATCATTTTTTATATTATTTTATTATGATATGGAAAACCAACAGCTTATAAACTACTACATTGTCATTTTAATAGAAGCAAGAAGCCAATTATAGGTTTTCACTTATAGACACTGAGTATCTAAACAAGACGCAAATAATGGAATAACGGATAGAAACTAAAAAAACTAACATCCAGTGCAGTGCTTAACAAACAAAGCCCGCTCCATACAAAAACACCAAACGGCCACTCGTCAACACTAAATCAGGCATAGAATCCACTAATCTCGCGGTCAGCAAGCGACGCATGGATGCGGCACTCGTGCGGAAAAGGTCATTTTAATTACAAAAAGTCGGTCTGCCAATGCATGCAAATAGCCAAAGATTACCACATCTGAGCATACTAAAATAAAGAAGTTAATATTCTTTCATTTTTGTATACTTTGGTGTTTGCATGCATTGGCAGATTGTGTTTTTGGATATATGCCAGCCATGTTTAGGGGATAGCCCAAACAAGAGAGACAACGTTTTGCAAGATGCGCTTTTCACCCTAAAATAGGAAGCGGAACACGTGATATGACGAACATTACGAAAATGACACATAACAACTCTATTCATTACTCAACAATTAAATACTTACCTTATTGAATGAGTTTTTATGGTAGGTACTTAATACTTTATAAATATCTGGATACAATATTGTATGATAATAGACTGAGTCGATAGCAGTTAAATCCAAACATTGTATTTTAGTATTTTCACTCAGTTGAAATGATCCATTTTATGTCAACATTACTATGCAATATTACTAACTTGCTTGACCAACTGCAGATACAATATAGTATAAAACTCTTGTTACCATTTTATTATCTTATTCCACATTGATTACTTCTAAGTAAGTAAATCTCTATCTCTAGATAGAGACGTCATGCTGTTATTCATGAAAGTTGTAAGCCCACACATGAACTAGCGTAGGTTAACTTAACCAAAGCTAACTCCATTGTGTACACACACCGCGACGGGAGGAGAATGGAAATGACGGATTAAATTCCTTTTGAGAGAATCCGGAACGCAGAAGACGTTATATGAGCTTCCGTTTACGGCAAAGTTACCTACATAAATGCAGACAATGCTTCTTGGAAACTTAATAAGAATAGTGCTATTCTTATACCTACCTACCTCAAAGATATTTGTTACGGAAACACATCATACTAAAAAATATTTAATGAGTCCAGACATGTTCGAACATGGTTCTCCCAAAAGATATTGTAAAACAATATAAATATAGACTAAGATATACTTCACTTACATTATATAATATTATGTATAATGAATTAATGACATAACTTTCGATCAAACGTACCTACCAGCGATCGAAGGTTGTATTGAAGACACGTAGATTCTTAGAACTGTCGGTCTAATTGCCGGCTTCAGCCATTTATAAGTGAGTTTTATCCGTTTGCATTTATAATAATTTCGTAGAAAAGTTGTCGATCAAACGTGTTTCGGTTTAAAGTCATAGTGTAGGTATCATTCTAAATTAATATAGGTATATTTTTACAATAGTGACCTACTAGTAAAAAATAGACATATTATTTTTTTATAAAAAAAATTACAATCAATAATTGTTAATTCAAACCGAATTCATGTTGATGATGTAACAACACGATTGCAATAAATAATTCTATGTATTATTTCACAAATACGTGTTTATCAACATGATTGCAATAAATAATTACATGTATTTTATTCCACAGTTACAGCAGCACATTCGCCCGTAACCACACAGTATAGTGCCATTACCAGCAGTTGATGTAGTAAGTTCACTCGCTAGCGAGTACGTAAACACTGTAGGTAACGTAAACACGTAAAATTCGCACCAATGGCAAGTCTCATACCAACTATATAAAGTGGCTAGGAATGAACTTATTACAATAACTCCATTAACATCACGTATAAAACCATCACAATATAGGACGTTCGTTCAAGTACCGGTGAGTAAAGTTACCAGACTTGTTGTGCTGTGTACAAAGGTATTTGAAAAATTAAGTATTCTAGTTCCGGTTTTAAGGACACTGACGTGAAAGTACTAACCGTTGATCTTAACTCTGACTGAATGTTATACCTGTATAACATTCAGTCAGAGTTAAGATCAACGTTTTAAATCAGGATCTTTAATTCGCCTTCAGTATTGCGTCGGCTAGCTGTGCTTGATGTAGAAGAACAATTATTGCTTAATTGTGTGCTGCGTTTGCGGTGTGTACGGCTCTTCATATTTTATAAAAAGCTCGTTCACCTATTTAGTTATTTTTAAAATAGTAGCTGCTATTTGCTTGACTAGGTTACGTGTGCATGAAATACATATTTCTATATCTAGGTCGCAGCGCAGTTGCATGTAAGGTTTAATCTTTTTTCATTATGGGTGGAACATTTTACGCACGCTATGTCCCGGAACCGAACACAATGAATAGGTATTACCCATAAATGTTAAGTGCATGAAATGGAATACTTAGAGTCACATTCATTTTCAGTAGGATTAGCTTCATGTAGTTCCAGCTAACAGCGACATGTCTACCAGTTTAAATATAGTAGGTATTTCGAACTACTCAAATAAAGTCCAAAGTATATATGTAAATCCACAAGTCCTCGATTGGCTTGTGCTCCAATAGTGGGGACAGTTAAATTATTTTATTTATTATTATTTATTTATTTATTTATTTATTTATTTATTTATTTATTTATTTATTTATTTATTTATTTATTTATTTATTTAAACAATATTGTCACAGCATTACAGTCACTTGACCAATGCGCTGTGCAATTCATATTATATTATACATCACTATAGTCTAATTTAATTATTAATATACTTATTACTTAGTCAACTTATCTTAAATGATTATTATTAGATATATTATGTCAATAATTATTATACATTAAACATTCATTACATTACAATATTCATAATAAATAAGCTACTGGTGATGATTTATGTACCTAAGCAGTCCGTTCCATGGCCCCATGTAGCCTAAACGGCTCTATGAATTCAGATGTCTGAGATCTCGTTCGATTCGTCTTGAACACGAGATTGACTTCGAAAGTAATATTTTTTTTAAAATAATTAAGATAAATACTTAGTTACAGCATTTTATTCATTTCTACAACACAATATGGTACACAATATATATAGATAACTACAATACAGAAGGTTACAATATATAAGTACACAGAAAGAATACAATTATACAATAAAGAAATTTGAAAAATAATAATAAGCAAACAATATTTTAGGTATTATTGTATGTATGTCGCAGTAATGAATGGGTAGCTGACTCAATAATAATAATAATTAGAGTTATTATTTCCTGCTCAGTATATTAATATTCCGATATGTATACTTTTCCATGTATTGTTATAGCTGCACCTGGCAGGAGTTGAGTACTCTACTATAACCTTTCATAAAATGAGCTAACGCAAGGGTTTGATTGGTAATAACATTTAAATAGCTAATTTGTCTAGCTTTATCAATACTTGTTGAAATATATGTCGACATAAATGCAGTTCATAAATAGATATGATATAAAATTAAAACATTCAATTACATTGCCATATAAAAAGAAACATACCTACTTGTATTTTCCGCCAACAACTCATGGAACAAGCGCATGTTGCCGAAAATGGAAATTTGTTTGAAAATAAAGCTTGCAGGTATTTTGATAATACAGACAACGTTTTCGAGCCAGCCAGCACAGTCGTGAAAAATACTATTAAGTCTGAAAGTCGCAATGCGGTGCATACCATTGGAACCTCGCTGAACGTGCCAGATCCCCTGAGATCGTAAATTCTACTTCACAAAACAAACGTTATGTTGATTTGGATTTTCACGAAATCATTTTCTAAATACGGAATCGGAAAGTTTCTGAAGACCGCGGGGATGTGTACGTCGTTATTTATAGTTTTATAAATATTATTATTACCGCCTAAAGTTTCCTAGAGCACCTAAGCAACTTTAGAACGTTTGTTTGACCCATAGATTGTAGACATTTCAACGACACTACTCGGTATTTGGTTCCACATAGACTTAACTTTTCTGGCCGAAATTTTATAAAATATGTCGAAAATATAGCTTTTTAATTACACATTCCATAGTGTCCATAGTCCAACGCAACTGCCACTGATACATTTATTTGGTTACGACAGAATTGTGAACTAAAACGTGAACCGACTCAAATCTGATAAGATAAATTAAGAAGTCATTAATATATCATCAGGTACCGCATTAGGTAGATCTGATCCACGGCTTATGAATACTGAATTCGTTTTTCTAGTCACTGTACATTTGCATAGGTATTTATTTCCGTAGGTAAACTGTTATTTGTACAATTAATAATAATAAGATAAAATTGTGGTCATCTGTCATTGATTTTAGTGACTTGTTGAAAACTAAAGCATTAAACAAACAAAATACAAATATAATTTGACACCGGTTGCTGTCGAAGTACTAGACATAGGAGCCGCCGCCGTTCGTCGCGCCGCGTGCGTCTTTATAGTTGCAGTGTCTCGTCGTTCATTCGTCTACGTGTGGTACAGTCGACACCACATCAACCTACCCAAAACCCTTTGAGTCTAGGTCGCATTACCGTGACATAGAGTACCCGTGTGTTACAGTTGATATGCTGTCGACTGTGTTTGAGTATGTCTGGGTCTAGTCTGTCTGAATCTGAGAGAGGTAATAGGATTATTGTAAATACGTACACATGAAGACAGATAGTCTTCGTGTATACGTATACCTACACAGGGGGCCTCTATAAGGTTGAGATTTTCTCAAGAACTATTTGACCGTTTGTAAAAATTATTTTACTAGTAGGTAGATAATTTAGGGACACACTGTAATTTTACCTAATGAATTTTAAAAAATTTGTCAAGTACCTTTTTAGGAATACTCAACCTTAAAAACTCTCCACACATTTCTCTGTGTTAGACCTACTACTTTTACTATTAACATTTTCCCATATAATGCCATTAATTAGAATGTTATTTTAATATAGGTGAGTTGCATTTGTTTAGTGGATTAGAACTGATTCGTTAGTTGATGTGGAAAATTGATACGGTGAATGAACCTGCAGCGCATCGCCTGTACCTAATAGTGGGTGGAAATGGGGTGGTGATATGATACGACACGAGTGGGGAATTGCTTCTTCAAGCGAAACTTGTTGGCATTTCTCACTATCAGAGTTACTGACCTTTCTGCTATTTCGAACAATTTATTCAGAAAGGGCAAATTGTATTATTGTTAACTTAACCTTTATTTTCATTTGCTAACATAACATGGCCATAAATAAAGCCAATAATTCGTGTACCTACTCTACATTGTAGGTACAGCTAACAGCAGATCAAGTGTAACAGTTTGGACTTTGGACCATTCTTATTATCTGCGTCATAAGAGTTGAATTCGTACTGCAAGTGTTACCATTGATCTGCTGTTGTCCGTACCTACACACAGAATCGCTGTTAGCCATAAACCTCACTTCCCTTAAACTGTGTTTTGTCACTTTCACACTTCGTTAAAAACGTTAAGATAGACAGGGACCGAATGGCTAAAATTATGTTGTATCGTGATTATTATACTGTTATACCTATGGGAATTTTTAAGAATTATTTTAATGCGAATTCATATAGCCACCCTATTTGAATAGTTTTAGCACACAATATACCTTTTGTCACTGCTTTCGTTTTACCTTCGTAGCAATAATTCATGGCTTTCGTTCCGCTCGCTCCAGCCAGCCCACCTCACGTATTCACGCTACACCCATTTCTTAGTCGGCTCCTCGAAACTTTATCGGCTAGTCCATCCCTGGCTAGTCCACGAATAATTCAAAATATTATATAAAAATAATGTATATAAAATAAAACCGGCCAAGTGCGAGTCGGACTCGCGCACCGAGAGAAGCCAACGCAACTTAACCCCGTATAACTTTGCTCTCAACGATAAACCAGATTTAGAGACCAACTTATCTTTGCCATTATCAAAATATTATGTCCATACATCGACATAGGTACCTACACCTGATCATCTGCAAATAAGTTTGTAATAACCAAAAAAATTTATATTTTTGGGGATGTAATTTTACTTGACATTAGCGAAATTATCTCTTGAATAAGAGTAGAAGCCATTCAAATAAAAAGGGAATAGAATAGAAAGTTTACAATAATATAGCTCATAAATCAGAATAACACATATATAGGCTGATATATAGGCTATAATTTATAAAGGTCCTGCGCAGACGAAGTCGGCGGGCAGCAGCTAGTCATTCATAATTTGACAAAATTGGTAGGTATCTTATTATTTTGTGTGATTTTAAGATTGGTATACATTTTATAACGAATATTGCTGTTTTATGCAAAACCCTGACATAGGTAGTTCATCTTGTATCATGATTTAACTCTCGAAATAAATACTTTTTTTAATACCACTCTAGGACCTAGGTCAATGACGATATTATTTATTATTTATTTATTTTATTAATGGACTCGGCAGTTCGTCATTTGCCAATGTCATGTTACAGAAAATTCAATATATTCAATAATCTTCTATCGTCCCCCATGGGAGTCGCAGTAGCGTCTTCACCCTGGGTAGCCGCGTCTTCATGTCTTCATCCAGAGGAGACGCCGTAGCGTCATCACTCTGGACGAAGTAGCTCGACAGTCACGTTCACTCCCGAGCTTGTAGCGAGAACTCTTGATAAAAGCTTGAAACTTCAGATCTTGCATAAATAATCCAATAACTTCACCGTACTGTCATTCGCGAACATTTTCTGATTAATTTAACGTGATATTAAACACAAAATAGTCCCTGTAGATTTATTATTTTGACACAAACAGTTTAGTTCACAGATTAAGATTTAAATTTTCTAGGTTTAGCCTCACCTCGTCGAAGGAAATCTCTCAAATCGAGGATATCGACTTATTATTTTTCTCGAATGAAGTTAAGTCGAGTCAAGAAAATTTCGAGGAACTGACTAATATATGTGGATGATGATCATCATCATCCAAATATTATTATAAATATTATTCATTTTGATGATGATCATCATCCACATATATTAGTCTGTTCTTTTCGTAGAGAGACGGTTCTTTTCTAAGAACAGTTGTTCAACATCTATAAAATAGCTGCGCCGCATTGTCTTCAGGAATGTGACAACTCATCGAGGTATTTGCCTACACTATCTCGGCTACGACATAAGGGTACAAGATTTAGTTACGAAATCAGGTCGTCAGGCAGAGCTAGTG
Organism: Tachystola acroxantha; assembly: GCA_963506565.1. NCBI lineage: Eukaryota > Metazoa > Arthropoda > Insecta > Lepidoptera > Oecophoridae > Tachystola > Tachystola acroxantha. The sequence continues at coordinate 11,524,565 of OY735870.1, read as the reverse complement.
TCGCGAACCTTGTGAGCCGGGGGCGGGCGGGACCTCCCGTTTCTGGGCCACTCATAGACCCTTGGTTCACCGTAAAATTATATCTCACCGAGTAGTTTAAAACAATACTGATGTGGCTAGAGAAAGAATACAGCAATATTTAAAATAAGTAGTGCTGTTTTCATGTACTGTTATGTCATGGGAAAATGGAAATAATTCCATGCTATCATACTTTTTTCCGCAACCAAATGTTCATATGTTTGGTGTAGACTTGCATTACAAACTGTCGTCTTGCTGATTACATCACTTACCAAAATAATAGAGCCTTTATGGCATTGATTAGGAGTTTAATCCAATAGTTACTTTTCATTATCAGATTAATTGCAAAAATAAGATTGAAAGTACTTGTACTATTATATATTCTGCACTGAAATTACATATAAATTATAAAAGCAGCAGCACGGCGAACACGTCTTACTTATTTTTACCTATACCTGTACATGTGTGATAAAGGATGCACCTTTATCGCATCAGAATGGTGTCATGTCATGGTGGTGGTCGACGAGATACTTATATATTTACGATGAACGCTCGGACTATTCCCAACCGCATATCGAATTACGTATGACATGCATAAACCCATGCATAAATCATTGCATAGCACGGCACGTAGTCCCAGAGTTTCAGAGAACTTTCGAGGCACCATTCTCGGTCAGACATCCGAGTAATTTTAATAAGCTGGTGTCTACAAATCAATACTTACTTATTTATTGTAATTACATAAATATATTATATTTATCTACACACAATTTGTATTTTATTATAATATAAGGCATTTAAAACCCAATTAGAAAATATATTACCGACAATAAGTATACCTACATCAATATGTAACGACCAAACCAAATGAAACCTTTCTCATCTCAATATTTATATAACGTAGGTATACTAATTACTGACAGTGTCTATCTATCTGTTTGCTTACATGCGAGTAATGTACATAATTATTATGTTATTATGGCTTTTATCATTAAAGTCTGACACATACACAGGCACATACACAGACGGCCTGCCCGCGGCCTGCGGACTACACATGCCCAGCCTCCTTTTCTCCCGTCGTTAACGTCCAGTAGGGAGCGATATACGGCCTAGGCCTCAGTTGTAGCTGGCCACAGGCTGCGCGCAGGCCGCGCGTGTATGTGTCAAGCTTTAAGTCTTTCCCACAGAGGCACGATCTGCATGCGGCCGCGTTTTGTATTTTGAAAGATTTTAAGCGTGCGCGCTCCATAAAACAAATGACTGCATGATGTTGCGCTCGCTGAAGCATACATCGCGTCAAATAGTAGTAGTTAGAGGTGGCGAAATATTATTTAGGTAGCTAATACAGTTAATTACTCAAAGTTATGGTATCCAGTTCCTATCTAGAACTGAACAACTTTTTGACTTTAGAATAAATGAAATGAGTTTATTTGCTCGAAACACGGTATAAAAGATGGCAGTTGCATTGAACATGTTTCGCATACTAAACTATAAATGTTTGGCATACAAAACTTTCACAGTGGGAGACTACTTAATCCCGCAATATTACATTAATACACCTTCATTAATTGTTATTAGATAGGTACTTTAATTTCAAAATAGAATATATTTATAGATTTATAAGATTATAACATACGATTATACATAGGGTCAAGGTGTCATCAGTGGCGCAGTCGGGAACAGTGGCGCAATACAAGTTTGGAGGAAAGGGACAAGAATATAGCGTTGTCCTTTGCATATTGCATAGCCAAATAGCCGGGAAGGCTGGCCCCCAGTTGTCAGCGGCGTGCGTTTGCTATTGTTGGTGTTACGTATTTTTTTTAATTTTGAGTGCTCAAAAGTAAATTTTCGAGGTAAGTTTCCAGTATTACATTTGCTTTAATATAATGGCTTTTGAATCGATGTTTGGATTGTTGTAAAGTGAACACATTTAAGTATATTTTGACGTAAGATGAGTAACAGGATAGGTTATGTAACGGCGTCGTGTTTGCTTTTGAAACAAAAAGGTAGTCAGGTACACACTGGCGCAAATCCTGTAAGTACACAGTGGCGCGCGCGCCACTGTGTACTGTTCATAATGTTTTTGTTGAGAACAACTTATAATATTATTATTTCTTTACAGAATGCCAAGAAAACGCAAGGAGGTACGTCAAATAGGAAATCATACAGAGGATCAAATGAGGGCGGCATTAGAGCTCATAAAAAAAGGCGATAGTATTAGGAAAGCGGCCAAAACTCAAAAGATTTCCGCCACTACTCTCAGACGATACTATCATAAGACGAGGGATCAAAAACAGGTCCGTTTAACGCCAAATTATGCAGTGAATCGTATATTTACGGAAGAACAAGAGAATAGTTTAAAAGATTACCTAAGGTATTGTGCTCTGTTATTTTACGGACTGTCTACCAAAGAAACTAGAATTGTTGCTTATGAAATGGCGCTAAAGAATGACATAAAAATACCTCAATCATGGACGCAAAAAAAAATGGCTGGTAAGGACTGGCTGAAAGCATTTAGACAAAGACATGAGGATTTAAGCCTACGAAAACCAGAACAGTGTAGTTTGGCACGTGCTACATCTTTTAATAGAGCTAATGTGAAAACCTTCTATGATAATTTAGAAAAGGTAATGTTGAGAGATCCTAAATTGTGTGACGCTACTAGAATATTCAATTTGGATGAAACTTCGACGACTACAGTCCAACAACCGGCAAAAGTGATTGCCCCAAAAGGACATAAGTCTCTCGGAAAGGTAACAAGTGGAGAGAAGGGCACGCTTGTCACAACTTGCGCCATAATATCGGCGAGTGGTCAAGCAATTCCACCAGCCTTAATATTTCCACGCAAGCATTTCAAGAATCATATGCTAAAAGGCGCACCAGCTGGAAGTCTTGGGTTAGCAGCACCCACAGGTTGGATGAATGCGGAAATTTTTATCGAAGTGATTCAGCATTTTATCAAAAATACTAATAGTTCTCTTGACAATCCTTCCATCCTCATAATGGACAACCACGAATCGCACTTGAGCATTAAGGCCCTTGACTTAGCCAAAGCTGCAGGTGTGCACATAATAACACTTCATCCCCACACATCGGGAAAACTGCAGCCGTTAGACGTTGGGGTGTTTAGACCATTTAAGCAATATTACAACGCCGCTATAGAGTCATGGATGCTACGAAACCCTGGGAAACCAGTGACAATTTACGAGGTGGGTGAATTAGTTGGAACTGCGTTCTTAAAATCGATGACCCCTGTAAATATAACCAATGCCTTTAGAAAATGTGGCATTTACCCCTTTGACAGGGATTTATTCACCGATATAGATTTTATGCCTAGTGAAGTCACTGATCGCCCGTGTACAGATTGTGAAAGCCGCGATGAAAGTAGAACACAAATTCCAATAGCTTCATCAAATCAAACAACAGCAGAAGAAGTATCTGGTCCATTACCTTCAACTTCCGATAAGGCTGAGTATTCGCAAGTTTCAAGACCTTCATCGAATCAAGTAACAGCAGCGGAAGATATATCTTGTCCATTACCTTCAACTTTCAATGAGGCTGGGTATTCGCAAGTAACAAGACCAGCGGCCGAAGAAATGTCAGGTCCATTGCCGTCAACTTTTGATGAGGCAATAGAAAAAAATCCAGAAATAAATAGGGACGAGCTGTCTCCTTCAATTTTAATTGAAGGCCCGTTAATTGACGATCATGAGATTTCAAGTGTTACGACACATGATAAAGTAACTGAAGTTACTACCACTGAAATTGTAGAAAATCCTCTAGGAAAAGAAATTTTGAGGGAATACAACGCCAGTGAAATTTATAGGTCTCCTACTACCCAGAAGGTCTTCGTATCACCTTTCCAATTTAGAGACCCTATAAAAGCAGGACCACGTCAAAACAAAAGGAAACCAAGAAAACTAGGGCGCAGTATGGTAGCCACCGACACTCCAGAAAAAAATATCATCGAAATGGAAAAATCTGCTGAAAAGAAAAGAAAAACTGCCAAAAAGAAAAAAGTAACCAGAAAAGTCCTGCAAAGTGATACTGACGATGAAATGGAAGATAATATTAAGTACCAAGAATCTGATAATGATGAAAATTGGTTAGATGAAAATGAATATGAAAATCCCGTAATAACAGAGGCAGATTTTAAAGCTTTGCCTCGACCACCGAAAGAGGGAGAATATGTTTTAGTTCTGTTTGATACAAAGAAAACAAGAGTCTATTATATTGGTAAAGTATTGGAGACTAGAAATAAAGATCTGGAATATTTTGTTTCTTTTCTGCGTGCCAAGACCAGTCAGAAGGATCGATTTTGTCTACCAAACGTACCAGACTTGTCTTATGTAAAAGAACACGATATAAAGTTGATTTTACCTAAACCAATCATATCTGGAAGCACAGCTAGACAACAATCCATCTATAATTTTTCAGTCGATATGTCACAATTGCATGTTAATTAACATTGTTTTTTAGAACACTGGATCCTCGTGTATAAACTTTTTGTTCTTATAATGTTTCGTTTTTGTCTTTTGTTTGATACATTGTAGGTGTCGGTACTTATTTCACATTGAACAATAAACAATAAACTATAAAATGTTCATCTTATCTTTCATAAACCGTATGGATATAATAAGACAATCCACTGTATACTCACCATATAACCACTGTGTACCACCCCTAACCACTGTGTACTGACGGCTGAACCACTGTACCCGACCCGGTGTACACAGTGGCGCATATTACATTATTTTAAAAAAAATGTGTATTTCTTGTTTGGTGTAAAAATTAAGAAGATTTCTAAATAAATATTAATCTACGGTAACTACACTACAATCCTGTGAAATTTCAACATTCTAATTAAATAAATCTCAGAAATATAACCATTCGAAAAAAGGGTGCGCCACTGTTGCCACCTTGACCCTACATACGGTCATAAATGGTAATGGAATAAAAAATAAAAATAAATTAGAGACTAGCGAAGCAAGATAATCGATACAAAAAGTATGAAAAGTCGTAGGACGAAAGTTGTTCAGTTACTGATATTGAACTCTTCCTTTTCGGCCCATACACCTGCTTGAGATAGATGAATATGTACGAGTATAATTAGTCTGTCACCCAACTCAGCTGGTTTAATCAGTTATCATTAAAACACAACAGACAATGTTTATAGCCCAAAGAGAAATGTAAGCAACACTAAGTTTAGTTTAGTCAATTCGTATTTATCGCTGAATACGGATTAAGTGGAAGCGAAGTGAGCACGGACTAGTCGGCGCGGATTCGTATGAGACGATTTGAAAGCTAGGCGGGAAAAACGATTTATCCCGCTAAAGGTTCTTCTATATTCAGTATACTAGTTTTGAATTAAAGAATTAAAACAACTTGTAAATCAATATCGGTCGGATTTCAACATGATTTATATTGCGAAAATATTTTGTGACGTCATGGGCGTGTAGCTACTGCTGGTAATGTTGTTTCGCGCTTGAGCGCTACTTCATAAGGGTCCAACACATAGCGCAGGTAGCAAAGGTGGACGAATAAATACTGTCGAGTAATTTCGTTTAAGATTGCATTGTTGTTACAAATAGCTCTCATATCCTGATTAAAAATTTAAAAAAGCCCGCTCTTTTGTTTGTTATTCATATAATATTGTAATAAACTCATGTAAGTACCAGGCTCATAATAATCTATTTAGCTTTAATGTTCATACTTCCTGTAGGAGAAGTAAGATTTATGTTGTCCGCGGTGTTGCGCGCATGATTCAAGTTTTCATGGGAAGGAGTCTGCTAGTGTTGTAATTAGGAGGTGAGTACGCGTCGCATCGGCTGCGGCGGCGCGACGGTCGATAGCTCGAGCGACAGGCGGTGCCGGCCCGGGTCACGCCTGGCGATCGATAGCGACGCGGCGGCGGCGGTGCGGCGGGAGCAGTCGCCGTGCGGGTCCACGGCACAACACGCGTCGGCGAGGGCCAGGCCAGTCCGCCGCGCGACGTGGGCGGCTAGCGAGCGCGGCTGGCTCTCGAACGCGCGGCTCCATGTGCTCACCGCTCACGACATGAGCGGCGCCCGCCCCCGCAGCGCGCCCCTGCTGCTGGCACTCGCCGCCGCATTCCTACCACAAGCCAACCATGTTGCGTGAGTACCACTGACGCACACATCACAGGTGACGGTAAAGTTTCCTCGATAAGCTGAGACGAACATAAATCTCGGAGTGGCAGTAAAACGGAATGCATTAGATTTATGATGTACGACGACGATAATGTTGGTTTCTCCATCTTTAGGATTTGCGTATTTATGATAACTAATATTCTTGTTAATCAAGTAGATAAAAGCAACAACACATTAGTTGTCTTCAAAGATCTGAGGTCCGTCTACCCTGTGTTACATTTATATGTGATGAATGAGATTGAGATTTCAATCCAAGCCATTGAAGTGGTGATTTATGAATTAGGTACGTGGGCAATTTTGGGAACTTTCAGTAATGCAGGTACTAGGACGTAGGTATCTATATTTATCCTGAAAAATGTAACGTATTGTACCTACATTGTTTAAGTGAACTGACGCATAATTATTCATAACCAGTCAAATATCACAATCTGACTAGAAATCACAAAAAATATACAAAAATATAAGATAGAGAGTACCTATCTATTTTATATAAATAATAGAAAAAAATTAAGGTATACTGCATATGAGTATGTTGCATTTATCTAACCATCCCACATAAACAACTTACATATCTAGGTATCTCACAAACAACGTAGCGAGCGCCATCTACATTTAAATACAAAGGATCTTTCCATCATTAAGATGGGCTCTCAAAAGTGGTGTTTCGTAATACTGTTGATAAATTTGTTAGTATGTCTAATGTTTATTAGGGAATGAGCGATTATGTATTATATTTACTCATCATTATGATGAGCTAATTTGCTTTTTATATCTTCACCGCTTGGGCTTTGAAACGTATAGCTTGGCCCTTTGTTAAGTTCAGAATATTTGATTAATAATTCTTACAGAATCATAAACATAACTGGGTACACAGTTTAGTACTATGTCACTGTTGTGATTTAATTACGTTGCACTTATGACATGCTACTTGAAAATTAACGCGACATGGTGCTAATATACCTATATCCATAAGTATTATTAATGTTTCTGACTATACAATCGCGCATAAACTTGTATTTGCATATAAGTACACAATTTCTTTAACAAACTCACGCGATTCGGGGCTAGGAATCACGCAAACTGCCACTTAACTGACAACCCATTCGAGGCTTGAGGCTTTTTTGGAAAAGTAGGCGTAGGCGTCCTAGTCATGATACGGAATAGTCGGGCAAAATCTCATAGAACGTTTTTGCTTTAACTTGCTATCGTCTGGGTTGAGAAATCTAAGAGCCCATACATATAGATACTTGACAGAAGTTGCGGAAGTATGCATAGATAAGTGCACTTCCGCAACTTCCGCCAAGTATCTATTAGAGGCTCTTATAATACTCGTTTCATAAGTGGTCGTTCCTTCATTGTAAAAAGACGGTTGTATTTTACAGAACACAATGTTTAAACTGATAAATATACTTTTTTAAATGATAAAAAAATGCATTCTGCATTAAATCAATGTGGTTCGGTAATTGGAATTTCAGAATGAATTCAATATGAGATTCGTATCGTTTACTAAAAGCCTACATAAACCTTTTTAACGAACCTCGTTTAATGAAGTTTTTCAATGTAGTCAATAAATTCCATATTATATCTATGTCTCTCCTATGTAATTTAAAGTAATAATTAAAAAATTAGTTGTGCTGGCCAGTTTATATTTAGTTTTAATATTTTTTACATTTTTCAAAATTGACGTTTAGTTCGGTTCTAAGTTAGATCACAATTATATTTCTCCTATTATACGTTTTTACCTACGGAGGCGTTTCTCTTGGCTCCAATCCGTAATATTAGTGTTAGCATCTTTAATAATCTTATAACCTGGCGAGTTTGCCCAACCGTATTTTAGCGTTTGATAGCGATTCTCTAAGGGCCGGCGTACAACGCCACGGCGCGGTGCCGTGCCGTCGCATGGCGCGGCGTGTCACGGCGTCAGCCAGCACCGTCTACCGGTGCACGATGTCGGACGGTGCCGGTCACAGGCGGACAAACGTCGTCCCGGCGGACGGCGCCGTCCACTGGCGCGGTACACGGCGGCGCTGACGTGCGCCGGCGGACGCCGCGCCGTGGCGTTGTGCGTCCGCCCCAAGGCTTCCTAATCATAGTTAAATAAAATGTTTTAGTAATCAAAGATAAAAATATATACTTACCTATTTGCTGTTACATAACACGGGTTTCGTAGGCGGTCGAAGGTGCTATCTATGAACACACATATAATAATTATTAAAATTATGTTCTTGAGTATTAATTACTATGCAAATTATTGAAATACTCTTAAAATATCTACAAATTAAACAATAATCAAACATAATATTGTGTTTAAAAAATATCTACACGAGTACTTACCTACATAACTATTATAAAGTTATTATTTCTCTATAAACAGCCTAGTGTTCAAGTAAATTGGAATACCGTTGAGAGGGCTCGTCGTCGAGTGTTTCATCGAAAACAACTGAAGCATCATCGGCTTTTTAAAACACTTTGGTGTGAAAATGTTTATTAGTCGTTCGATGTTTTTCCTTTATTTACTTTTGAGCAGATTATTTCCAGGTTCATTTTAAGGATTTTATTTTATTTCAATATGATACCTACGTATCTACAATATTAATCACCGTGCCTATGCGATGAATAATAACTAACTTAGTCTTAACTAGAGGTCTAACTAGCGGTTGCAAAGTGGTAATTCAGCTTTCTACGTTCACGTAATTGGTTCGATATTGATTAAAATTTAAATATTGCGACATTTATTAGTTTTACGCAAAGTCCATGATTACGTACTAAGGGTAAGGGTAGGTTAGACGTGATATCTATTCTGTTATTATAAATTGAAATGCACATTTTTATCTCACTAGTTCTCTTATAAGCCGCATCGCAGTCATTTTTACAAATCCTAAAGTATTTGTACGTGTCAGTATTAACTAATAGGTACTTAATCAAAAGTTACGTTGGTAGGTATATACAGATCTGGACTAGATCTCAACTACATCGAAAAAATCAAAGAGAATATATCATTAAGTATAGGTATATAAAATAAAAGTTCTGGTATGTACTTTCCGCATAAAAACTATAAGGAATGGATACATTTTAACATGATAACATTTTATGATATTACATCATAATAATGGTATACACAGAGCATCAAAGAGAATATTATATTGGTAAGTAGTACCATTCAGAGCATAGCACTAATGAAATAAAATGTATGTAGTTATATTTTGTTTAATGGCCTATTCGTATCTATTATTCAAGAGTTAATTTTGCCAATGTCAAATTAAATAGAAAGAGGGATAGAAATTACGGGCAGGTGTTCTTTTGCGAAAAAACGATATGGATTTTTTAAAATAATACTTTGTCAATAAGCACTCGTAGCCTTCCTGCTGTAATAAGTTCGATAGGTAAAGCGAATGGAGCGCGATAAAGTATGTTTAGTCGACGAATCGCATTTGGAGCGACGCCAATGTTCGGATCTCTGTCTGTATCCATATCCGCACACAACAAGTAACAGAGTTTCATGGTGGAATTCGGTGATAGAGTATTTATCATAGAGCAGATACTTACCTCTTGTGCATAAACACGGTTTATGGGAAGTCAGGTCACCCTAGGTATATAAACAGCAATATCACTGACAACAATATCCTATAGTTATCAAAAATAGGACCAACCTAAGGTATAATCCGATATTCTCGTATTCTCTTATATTACCTTAGGTTGGTCCATTATGGAAAGGAACCATGAAAATCAGTCCAAATTCCAAACTTATCAAGTAACACAGTATCATGGTTGTCTTCGCTATTTGAATGCCTGAAAGATAAAAATGCAGTGGAATTGAGAACCTCCTCCTTCCAGAAGTCATTTTAAAATCTACAAGATATCACTCCGGACGAGTGGTATTTAGGTACAATATTTTAGAATTAGTTGGAATTAATTTGTCAATGCATTTAAACAATTATAGTGTTAAATATAAAATAATACTTAAAAAGATGTTTTAAATCACTTTGTGAATTATTATTAGATACTTACCTACCTCATAAAGACACAAAAAACCTACTTATCAATTTTCTTTTGTAGATTTTAATAACTTGGGCATTAAAACTTTCGATTATCACCCGTAGCCAGCTCGTAGCCCGTAGCCAGTTCGTAGCCCGTAGCACTGCATAGCCTTGTAAGACTACCAGAAGTGACATGGCAGGTTTTACTCTCCCGTTATTGGTAGTGAAATGGGAAAAAATGATGTTTCATACTAACGATATTTGACTTAATATTCTGAGACCTTTACAGCACATCGTTTTTAGATATTTTATAATGCCCATCGGACAAACCTCGAGTCTACTTAAAGCCTGACACAAACACAGGCGGCATGCACGCGGCTTGCGACCTGCGGCCAGTTGAAACGCCTCTGTAGGTAGCGATCTGCGGTCTAGGCCTCAGATCGCTACCTATGGACGACGATGGAAAAAAAGGGGCCGGGCATGCGTTTCAACTGGTCGCAGGCCGCAAGATCGCGCCTGTGTGGGAAAGACGTAAACATTCGTCCTAACGTATTTCGATTGTTTGAAATGCGACGTAATGACGCGCAGTCATTTGAGATTATTGATTTTCGCGCAATTAATCTACATAATGCAGCCAAAGAGTAACATAATGAGTAAGCGCGGTCGGGTCATTGAGCAGGCGCCGTTTTACGTACCAACCTACTTGTACTTACCACAACTTACTTTTTTGGACACATCGCACAAATCAATTAATATCTTCATATTTTTTTTTCAGGGGTGCCACCGGTGGGGGTGGCATGTTCGGCGACGTCAATATATCCGCCATTTTGGATTCGTTTAGTATAAGTTATGATAAAAGAGTAAGACCAAATTATGGAGGTTAGTAATATTTTTGCTATTAATTTCCTTTATCTAGGTTAAGTGGGTTAGATATAATTATGTATTACTCATAATCTTATTAACCGACCTAATATAGTATCTAAATACCCAGGTGTTTTTTATCGGACTCAACATTAAGTGTGAGCTAAGTTAGATAAGCAAAACGAATTATAAATCGCATAAATTATATGTGATAGGCAGAGTCCATCGAATGCCGCAAATTATTTTGGATATAGTGGAGCTCTACGGATTATTATAATTAGATAAATCTAATTTTATAACTTTAAACGCACCGTACCATAGTAAACGCAAAACAGGACCGTAATAACAACTCTTCGCTGCTCTCTCGGTATTCTCTTTTCTTGCAAACAATAATTATCTATCCTAATTCTACACGTTGGCCTTGAATTAATTCGACAAAATTTAATGAATGGGTAGATTTGTGACATACATTAACTCTGCACAGCGTTTAAGAGCTTTCCATGAGCCAACTAGCGCCGCCAATCTTAAAAAAATCATATCTTCCAATATAATCAATTTTATTAAAAAAGCTACGTTCACATTGTTTATTGCTATAAATATTATTTTTTAAATGCTTATTTGTAACGTGATGCAATGTAGGTAAGTTGTAGTTCACATAATTGCGAAAAACGGCCGTTTCTGGCACATTTGTGAACTACAACTTATCTACATTGAATCACGTTACAAATAAGCATTTAAAAAATAATATTTATAGCAATAAACAATGTGAACGTAGCTTTTTTAATAAAATTGATTATATTGGAAGATATGATTTTTTTAAGATTGGCGGCGCTAGTTGGCTCATGGAAAGCTCTTAAGTAAATTAAACAATTTGGGGAGAAATAAAAAAAATTACAATAAATCAAACTGTCAAAAAAAATATTAATTTGATGTGCATCCTTGCTGTACTTTGTATTTTTTTTTACATTTTAAGGCATTTTAAATTTTTTGCAACGATTTATTTCACTGGAATTTGTACTAATGGTCATTTCTAAGGTCATTGTGTGACTTGTGACGTAGGTACCTACTTAGTTCAATTTTTTTTGCTGTTTTGATTTATTAAAAAACCTCACCAATTTAATATTTATCCCTTTATTTAGCCCCCAGTTTCAATTTGTCGAATGAATTCAAGGTCACCATGTATCATGGTGGATTGCTCATAGGTACAAAATTTTAGTTTAGTTAGCAAGTAACAATAACGAGCACCTGTTACAGCAAAAAAATCTACAGGGTGAAATTTAAATCATTGGCGGTTTAAAAATAAACCTAATATTTTAGATTATTATATTATTATCCCATCAACCACATGAGACAAGGAGATACCTATTACGGAAATTAGCACTTGTCACGTGTTGTATATTATGTCGTTTTCAGGACCACCCGTGGAAGTGGGGGTTACCATGTACGTGCTCTCCATCAGCTCTCTGTCTGAAGTGAAAATGGTATCTTTTCAAAGCAATATTAAAGACACTGCGCATACATAGCAAGATTTTTGTCCCTTAGTACCATCACCAGCATCAAACCGTTCATTATAGCACCTGTGTCCACGGTTCGATCGCATTCTACTTGTGTAAGATGTAGGCGCGACGCGATGCGACTAATTGGTCGCCACGCCACCCGCCCCGCCCCACCCCCAAGTTAGTCCGCGGTGCACGATCTCTAGTCGCGTTTGTCCATCCCGCCCGGAGCCCGGAAGCACGTATCCCGCGCCTCACGCAACCCTTCCGCTCTGCTCGTCCACCTAACCGGGGCGATGGGACACGTCACCGTCTTCTGGTTTGGTTTTCACGGCGCGAGGTGCGCGCGACTGACGATTGGGCTTGATTGCAGGTCCGCCAGTGGAGGTGGGCGTCACCATGTATGTGCTCTCTATCAGCTCCGTCTCCGAAGTGCTCATGGTACTCGCCACTGTCAGCTCACGCTTGTCTCGGTCGCCCGGTCGCGCGCTGCGCCCGCGCCGCCGCGACCGAGCAGCCCCAGACACGAGGCTGCGAGCATGTTCGCGTTTGGTGGATCAGATCGCCCTTTGTCCGCCCGTTTGCTTTCTTATTATGTGTCCTTGTAATCCCATAGTAAACAGATACTTCAAAATTCTATTACGACATCATAATAAGAATTGCAAATCGTTATAACCTTGAAAGTTATCCGATTATGTGTCCAGCAGTACTCGTAACTCCAAAGTTGCTGCTACATTGGAGATGAAGTGATGACGTCTGTTCGTTTCAATGCAGTTTTTGAATGTTCTTATTAATTATCTTCTATTGGTTATGTAAAATAATACTATATTAAGAGTTGTCGCACGCTGTAACGCCGCGGAAAGGGATAAGCACCGCCTCAACTCGAGTCGTTCATTATTCTTTGTATGAAACTTCATACTGTAACGCACACTAATCGCCTCCGTAACGGCATTATTTTGTCTACTGTTTGACAGCGAGGGACGAGGCGGGGCGGTGCCGGGTGGATCCCGTGTGCTACAAGCTTAAAAACTATTGAATGTCAAGTAATCAACAGATCTCCATCACTTTTAGCTGTTTTTTCTAAAGATCAATCAATTCTATTACGTTCTTTAATTGCTGTTTAAAAATACGCTCTATGGATTTGCGACGACTGTAAAATTCTTATCGTGAATCATTTTGTAGATTGTTGTGTATGTACGTATATGTGTAGGGGAGCGAGGGGCTTGTTGTAACATTTTTTAAAAACAATCATATATCTTGAGATATATTGGCTAAATTACCACTAACTAAACTTTGATCGGTACTCTAACCATTCTTTAATTAATTCTAATTGAAAAAATATCAAATCTATATCTAATTTCTTCAGAATTAATTTTTTTATAAAAAGAGGGAAGTGTTACATCTTACCCCGTGCTTGGGGCTTGTTGTAACATCTATTGGGGCATGAAGTAACAACAATAAAAAACGAGAATGTGACACCTTCAATCATTTATTATCTTCATATTTAGCTTTGTTTTCAACATATCATTAGGTATTTAACAAAAATATTGAGGTACTTCTATAAAATGAATCATCTGTCAAATAATCAACTGAAACATACTTTTTCTATGAGTAATCAACACTTGTTTTCTATAACTTCAGCTGCAGCTAACTCGTATACCTCCTGGCTTTGTGTTCCCCGCTCTGTCTTTGTCTTATACAGTCTCATTAAAAAAAATAAAAATAAGGTATATTGCATTTTCAATCACATACATACAGCAATATGGGGGCAAGTTGTAACATGTTACAACATACCCCAAGATTTTGTTACAACTAGCCCCAAGGCATAATTTTAAATATTTATAACGATAACTATTAAATCAACTTAGTAATCTCGAAAACTGTTACACGACATCGTACATATATAAATTTAACATCAAATAAAACACGGAAAGCTCCAATTAGTCGATTATAATAAAGCCAATCGAAAGTTTACGAAAGCAAAATAATACATAACCTGGCGACAACGGAGGGCTTGCACACACCCACTCAATACGCCACCTGGCGGAACTCTGACTTTGATGACGTGGCGTGGCGCATTATAACGATAAGATTGAGTCAAAGAAATATGTTAATAAAGTTTAAATTCCTAGTGAAAAAGCCCTGTTACTACTTACCCCTGTTACATCTAGCCCCTTGCTCCCCTATCTATCAAAATTACCAAATTCGTTAATTTTCTATTTTGCTCTCCCACAACATGGAACACCGATAAAATCTGAATTTTTTAGCAGCTACCTACCTACAATAACGAGTAGACATTATTTTTGATTAACGAGTACTACATCATTGGACAAAATAAGTCACAAATTATTTTCGGTATTCCAATGTGTCAAGTTGAGTGAGCTCGCTAGGCGTATATTTGGGTGAAGAACCCCGAAGTGGAAACCAAATCAAGGTTGAGAAGGTCACAATGAGACGTGACCCATGGCCCAAGGGGAGGGGATTTATCTAATTTACATATCATGCGACTCGCGATTCAAGTTCATTATGGAACGTTAATATGTTCCACAACCCTGGTCCAAACTTTATTCGTGGCAACTTGTATCGTACCGGCTTGTTGTTAGCTTTCAATAATAAAAAGAGAATTGCCTTTATCGAGCCGTGGGTGCGCCTGCGCCGCCACCCACTCACCTCGCCCTCCCTTCCTACCACTTAGAGCACCTAACCTACCTGTTCATACTTCATAGACCTCACCTGTGTTCTGTAGGCTTCATGTCACATATACACTATGTTATGCACATTTTGTTTATTTACTTTGATAATTGTTTCAAGCTTATCGCTCAATTTGATTGATGTAGTAAAGTGTCTATATCATCATCTAACTAAGGCGTCGTTAAATCTGAAGTTATAAAGATCCAAGCTTCAGACTCATTCTAAAGTTGTATTAATTATTAAGTACTTAGCCCTTTCACACTCTGTCACAGTACCACAGCCTACTGAGACTTGTGGTGGAAAAAAAACGATGCGAAACAAAGCATGCAGATGTTAGATGTATTTGTAATCGTAATTGTATAATATTTTTTTAAATTATATTATCTTACAACTTTGACCATTAAAAATACATAGTTCCTACTTAACATTAACTTTTTTTTTAACTGATTATCATTACCTATCTTGAATTATAACCAGATTCCGTTATCTTTTCCCCCAAAAGTCAAACGTACTAAGCATAGGATTGAGCCGACTCTTGATTGAACTGTACAATACATAATTATCTATTACCTCCAGATGAATTGCTATATTCACCAATTGAACACGACAATTTTTCATTTTTCATTTTCTTTTCATCCAAGATTTTCACGTCATACTTTTTAGCACTTACAACTACCACTGTCGCATTGGTACAAAAATCATCGAACCATGCGGTCGAACCACGTGGCGCGTGGTTATGTAGGGTGTGTACTTAAATGATCTACTATCGGCGATATAATAGATGCACGTTTTGTTAGACAATAACTATTTTTAGGCAGACAGTTTTCAAAATTTAAAATATAGTTCCTTTTTTATACTCGTATAAAACGTACCTATTAGATACAGTATTTATTACTCGTACCTGCAGGTGAATTTACTATGGTGGCCGACAATGATCAATTACCATCAGATTGGCTCGTATTTGTCAGTTTGCCATTCTCCTACAAATACTATGAAAACAATTTACTTTCATCATGAACATAATCATTCATATAATAAAAGAACGTGACAACTATATAATTTACGTTCTGTATTTGGATTGTTTATAAAGGTAATTAACCGTAACGTCCCGGTAACATCACACTTGGTGTTTTTTGAAGTTGTAGACTTGTCACTAATAATTTGACTGTTTTTAATTACATACTATTGAACTTAAATAATCGTAACCACAGCTATTCAGTGTTCCGCATCTACAAGAAACTTTAGATCAACATATACGATGAGATCTAATCTAACTTCCCAATTCAAATAATTGCACTATCGCTTGTGCAGTTCATGGAGATTGCCCATTTTTGTATGGAGTGCAGTTTCAATTCCAATGATTTTTTATGATAGCCCAAATTACACACCAAATAGGAGAGATATCGTACCTACTTACAAAGGCAATAAATAAAAACTTCTCATCCATCGGAGGTTCCAAGTAAACTTGCATTTTTATTTCGTAATTTTAGGTTATGTTAGACAAACAATACTCATTCAACACAACCATTATCTTATTCTCAATTGATGATAACGTCCCGAACACGAAAATGGCTGGATTTTGGAAACATGTGCTATTCGGACAAAATGCAAAGTATTTAGCCGTACCGCGGAACACTAATCGAGAGCCACAAACGAGCTCCTTTACCCGTTGCCGAGCTGAAGTATTTGGCTGCCGAAGCGCTGGTCTGCAGAGGCCACCAAATTGCACGGATTAATGTCCAGAATAAAGTTCATGCACCATAACTCTTACCACACAGTTCAATATGCCGTAAATAATAGTTCGTCACAAAATAAAGCGTTGATAAAAAAAATGCTGTAGGTACGCGCGCGTAAGTTTCGCGTTTTTTGCGACCGGTCGTTGAAGCGAACTAAAAAATCGAGATGCGAAGGCAGCGCGCTAAGCATCGAACATACGAGAATAAAAAGACAGGTAGTTTCGAAAAACGTTCGAACGACAATTTTCTAACTACCCGCATTTATTCATATTCAAGAAGTTTAGTGTTGTATAATAAACTCCTTGTGGGTAGGAAATGACGCAATCAAAATGGAATAAAGGTAGATTCTATATAGGCTCTATAAAGGCTGGGCCTGGATCGGTCAATCTCCTAGAATATCGGTATTTTTTTTAGTTATGGAATGGAAGGTATTCAAGGGACTAGCTGAGACATAGCGCTTACCGATAAACAACACAATGTAATTTACGAATTCGATTTTTTATTATTAATTTTGGTAATAGCGTGTAAGACAACTAACAAATGAGGGTTGTTTTTATTTAATGGTCTGCCTAAATTTCTTTGACAATATGGGAATATTGAAATAACTAATGATATGATTGAAATGTTCCGAGGTTTAAAGAATGTAAATTTTATTATGTACATTACACATCAATAGTAACGTTTAAAATACGATTTCAGTTCTTACCGGCGCATACAATAAGAGCTGTACAACGCCCAAACTTACCTACTTGAGTTATCGAGTGTATCAACTCTATATTAGCGAGTATGACGTATGGGGGATAAGGGATAACGAGTTCTAATCATAACTTGGCCACAGTGGGAACTATGTTACTTGTACGTTATATTACCTTCTATAATTTTTATATTTACGTAATCTTACAATGAACCATATTTCACTCTCTTCAGGATTTCACGCTGGATTTTTACTTCAGACAGTTTTGGACTGATCCACGGTTAGCGTACAAGAAGAGGCCAGGAGTTGAAACCTTATCAGTTGGTTCGGAGTTCATAAAAAACATATGGGTGCCTGACACTTTCTTTGTAAATGAAAAACAATCCTATTTCCACATAGCAACCACTAGCAACGAATTTATACGTATCCATTATTCAGGCTCAATCACTAGGAGCATCAGGTACCGTGGAGAATATATTTTTACAGACTGTCTGCTAGACATATTGAATTTTAAAACTTTATGGCATAGGCTGAACTCTGAACATAAAAATTACATACTTATTTATATATTGCAGGTTAACAATCACAGCATCGTGTCCCATGAACCTACAGTATTTCCCTATGGACCGCCAGTTATGTCACATAGAGATTGAGAGTTGTAAGTATCTGACCGACTTTGGCTGTAAGAGGCGGCATCAACACGTTAGACTACAATGCACATAAATATTAATACCGGTGACTGTGCTTGTAACATATTATATACATACATACCTAAGTACAACAAAATAATGCATAATATGCAGCAGCCAGATTGTATATAATCACACTTTATAAAGTGTCCGGACAATAATACCTAATACACAAAGTTTAGCGACAGCAGAGTATCGTTGATCAAAATTCTTGGTACTACTTCCATCACTGGCTCGAATTATATTCGTTTCTCAGATATTATTGGCATCAACGTAGTAATGATAGGTACCGGATTAGATATAACTAGATGATTTTGATTAAATACATTTACATTTGATTGGATTCTATTTAATATATATATATGTTAGGCCTATTTGGTTTATATATATATAAACCAAATAGGCCTAACAGAGGGCCTATCTCTAGCGATCGGCGTGATGTCCCTGACTATCACACACTTGTAAAACTGTTAGACTCGCATTGCAAATCATTACCATTCTCACAGCCAAGACATGTCAACACTATAAGCTTTCGTACTTCAGGAATTATGATAGTGCAAATATATCTAACACAGTCACGGCGTAATTCGAACCAATTTAGGGAAATCTCCCAACAGATGCGTACTTTGTCTTCACATTGTCATGAAGTATTCGTATTATTCTGATCCGGACACTTCGTTAGGTGTGATTTTATCACACCATGGCTACGGCATATACACTCCCATTAGAAAGTTTGGTAATGGTGAAAACTACATTTGAAACAGTGTGACTAGATGTCAATGATATAACGTACCCAGAACCAGCAAAACTTTTAGACAGAATTATTATTTTAATATATATTTTAAAAATACTTTCAAATATTATAAATCTGAACGTATTAAATCTACAAATATTCAGTTTTGTTAATTCGTTGAGTATTCTTTATTCATAATAAATACATAATTATCGCCGTAGATATCGCACTGAACTTGGGCTTGACTTTGCCAAAGATTTAGCTTTTTTTATTATTGTGGGACACGGAACCGATGATTAATTTACAGGCGTACGCGATGCAATTACTTTGCCATACTTTTAATAATAGCGTCCGGAATGTTATATAATAATAATTCTAGCAATGACATCTAGTTAGATTATTTTTATTAGTACTAACAAGTGGAACACTTTTTGGCGGGAGTGTATAGAGTCCCATCACTTGAAAATGTCTATAACACATTTTGTCCATGTAATTATGTATACTTAGGTACCGATGATTAATTTAGCAAACGCACGCTTACGTGTTGTTATTGTAATTAAACACTATGGTTAATTTTCAACAAGGATTGTCAATGGGAGGTATTACTTGTAACTATCCTTAAAAAAAGTACAGAAACAATTATTATAATGTCGAAGTCTGATGGTGTAATATGGGGCTTTATAATTTTTCCGGTCATTTAACTATTAGCTGATTTTGTAATTGGCTTGAAAATACTCGAATTAGACTGTTCAAGAAAATTATCTATGACAGTTAGGTGCCCGTCTTGATTGGCACATAATAGGTGCCGTTATAATCACTTAATTACACCATGGTACACTGCACAGTGTGTTTTATGCTGATGATGGAAGTATTATCAGCTCATAATGGCAATTAGAGTGCTACAACTTCTTGAACATAATTAAAATCAACCCATTTACAATATACACCACCTGACTGTGACCATGTCCAGATGATGCGTTTTACGCGCGAGTCGGAGTCGCGCGTAGCCAATCACGCTATTGTCGTTCGCGAAACGCACAACCTTATTGGCTGAAATGTGATTGTCGTGGCTCGACTCGCGCGTAAAACGCCTCATCTGGACATGGTCTATGACGTAAAATCATGAAGGAAATCAATTGCCGTGGGCCAGGCCATTGCTTCCTTCATGCGTAAAATATATTCAAGTGCGAGGCAATGCATTAAATCCGACGATGATAGAAAAATAATATAATTATACATATTTTGTAACTATATATTGCATATACTATATATACTTCGTGTGTGTCACTTAAAGCATATATACAACTATATATACTTGGTGTGTGTCACTTAAAGCAATCATTGATCTGATTCTTAACCACAATGCAATTTTATCACTAGGCTTACAAATATTGTGTTGTGACCACTTTCTTGTAACACAGATGCTACTCAGGGATACCCTGTGAGCACAAGCGTACAACTTACCGTCGACACGTGCTGTGATTTCCCTCGTGTTCTCATAAATTGGAGCGTCTCCTTCTCGCATACAGCACCCGCAGAAGGCAGACTCGTACAATAGTAAGCCTTTGTCCTCACGAGCATAAAGCGAATGAAATGATATTGAGACATCGACGCTCAGAATGCTGACCGGGCTCAAGGAGGCGGGGACGGTGGCTCCCGGGTGGTCTGCACAACCACCGAACCGAACCACCGCAGACGGAGCGGTCACGCGCGCCCCGATGCGCGACGGACCGGCGCGGCGCCGGCGCCGCCCACATCCACACCTTCGCCGCGCACAACCGCGCTCGCTACCGCTTCGCTTGCGTACCACTTGGACACAGACCTGCTACACTTGCATGACACTTTTTGATCTGCTTATTTACCATAATCTTCTATCAATCATTTTATGTACTGATTTGATTACATCACTTTCAATCAGGTAGGACTACACTTACTCGTAGTATTTTATTTTATTTTTTTGAAATACTTGCAAATAATTTATTTTTGTAGCACATAATGAACTTTTATTTTTAAGACCTGTTTTCACTGCAGAGGTAGATATAGTTAATTTATATTTTTCTATCATCCATTTCGAGTCGACCCGAAAGTGTGTGGACTTATTCGCCGCCCTTTAGTTCGGACCCGCTCGTTTGTGTCTCGTCCCATCGTCTAGTCCAATCCTAGACTGACACCGCCATGGCTGCGTGCTGGGTGAGGGGTACGCGATGCTTCGCAGCGTAAGTGATAGCGTTTTGTGTGTTTGGCATGTCTCCGGAGTCGGGTACACAATGAGAGACATTCGATACCATTGGAAAGACGGATTATCGAGCGTCGGTATGAGCAACGAAGTGCAGCTACCTCAGTTCCGTGTGCTCGGCCATCGGCAGCGCGCCACTGTTGTAACTCTAACGACAGGTAAACGAATGCAACGCCTGCTGTCCCAGCACTGTCCGTCCATCGCTCCGCCACTGACCCCGTCTCCCTCAGCCCGTGTGCAGACGATCAATACCGCGACACTAGCACACATGCTAACACGACACGATGACAGCACGAGCGCGACGAGATGCGTGATAACGAGGTCGCGGCTCCTCCGCTCTTACCCCGACCGAAAAACGACTCGAGTAGTAAAACCCATTGCAATGGGCCCTGGGGTTATTTTATTTTGTGTCCGCTGCGCACAGTCGGCTACACCATGCGGGACATCCGATACAAATGGAACGAGGGCCCCAACTCTGTGGGCGTATCCAACGAGGTATCGCTGCCGCAGTTCAAGGTGCTCGGTCATCGCCAGCGAGCAATGGAGATCTCCCTCACCACAGGTACCTGAGTTGCGGGAACTAATCGAAATAAATATTAAATATACACTACTTATTACAATAGGTACGAGAAACACTGGACAGAAACAGCCACGATTCTATCACGTCCTGCTTTTGTATTATTGCACATTACACTATACGTGGTGTGATAATAAATGTTTATAAATGTGATTTTAATGTTATATGATATTACCAAATAACATACATATTTATGAGATTGTGAAATGAATTGTCATTTCGAAGGCTATATTTGTATTTATTAATTAATTAAAATCTATTTTTGTAGTAATTCTATGGTAGTAATCAATATACCAATATACTTTTACAGGAAATTATTCAAGACTGGCGTGTGAGATACAATTCGTTCGCTCGATGGGGTACTACCTTATTCAGATTTATATTCCATCTGGTTTGATTGTAATCATATCATGGGTATCCTTCTGGTTAAATCGGAATGCCACGCCAGCTCGCGTAGCCCTGGGCGTCACCACTGTGCTCACGATGACGACCCTCATGTCGTCCACCAATGCCGCTCTACCCAAGATATCTTACGTCAAGTCTATAGACGTCTACTTGGGCACCTGTTTCGTCATGGTCTTCGCCAGTTTATTAGGTAAAGTATCGTATGTTCCTAATGTGTATTCTAAGCGGCAATAGTTATAACTAATTACTCCACGAGTTGTAAGATATCTTTGTGCACTCGCGATTTATGTAATTTAGAATTCCCCGTGCAATACGAAATTCAGCAACGCGAAATGACTTTACTGTTCAAACAATTCAATTAATTATACGAGTATAGTACGAATATTATGAACTGCAATTATTTATTTTTACAGAATATGCTACTGTGGGGTACATGGCCAAGAGAATACAGATGAGAAAACAGAGATTTGTCGCGATTCAAAAAATCGCGTCCGAGAAGAAATTGCCTGTAGACTGTCCTCCAGTGGGAGATTCTCATACGCTTTCCAAAATGGGGACTCTAGGGCGATGTCCACCGGGACGGCCTTCGGTAAGCTGTTCGGTAATTACATTTGCTATTTATATATTGCATTATGAATTGTTAGTTCTCTTGTGCTCGCTGTTAAATTTTCTGGGAAATACTTTTTTTCAGGAGGTTCGGTTCAAAGTTCACGACCCCAAAGCACATTCGAAAGGAGGCACGCTAGAGAATACTATAAATGGGGGTAGAGGTGGTGGAGACGAAGAAAATCCTGGGCCTCCGCCACACATTCTTCATCCGGGCAAGGTAAATAACTATTATTAGTGTTTCCGTATTAATGTTTGACGGTAAATATTAGTTTCTATTTGTGTTAGCTTGCGAAATTGCTGGCGTAAAACAATAATATTTATTATGCTGAGCGACTGTCAGAATAAACTAAGGTTGTTGCAGAGGGGCGGGCCGCTCCGAATTAAATATTATCGTAACTCACATTGTAATAAGTATATTAGATGTTGGCAATAAAAAGTTAACTAGTTTCAACAAATAAGTAATAGTAATAAAAAAGAAATAGAGTGCACCACGGTATGGTCAGGTTTTGATCATGCTCATGGTACAATTTTTTCTCCAAATAAATAAATAATACTTTTTACATAAAAATAAAATAAAATTATTTGTAAATGTTTTGGAAGCTCTCCCTCTGCTTCGACCTTAATTGTAGATAAGGGTAAACACGTGCAGTCAGGCATCTCTTTTCCAAATGTCTCTTTTTTTACCGTTGGATAAATATGGGATTGAGTTTAACGACTTTGGTGAAAAAATCTTGCCCTTTTGTAATGAATTAATTATGTCCTGAAAAATGGGTAATCAAATCGTATTATAATATCAACATCGAGTTATTGAAGTTCTTTAGTTCGGATTTATAAACATGCTGCTAAAATGAATATCTCCAACCACGCTACAGCGGGTCAAGAGTGCCTCGGCAAAGTTCGTGTATACAGTGGGCAGGTGTAATGAGAACTTGACCTGGGCAATATAGCGCACACTTCGATGCAATAGTAAAGTTAATACGAAAGTGTAGGTACCGCACTTACCTTGCTGTGCGATATCTGCTCCACTTATAGATGAGTCAAACCTTATCAACCTACAGCAAACTACTTCTAGTCAATACGACTTTCACAGCCACTTTCTATAGTGACATATATACGAATATATTGTATTTATTAGAAATAATTACATGAGAGTGCTAAAAATTTAATGGACAATTTAAATCACTTTTTGCATACCATAGAGTCATCGACCTTTATTTCAAATAAATGAAAAATCCTAATTGTAATATTTGTATAATAAGTCGTTATGAATCTCAGTTAATATCTAAAAGACCATCTCCCATAACTCTGGCTCAAAGGTAATATAATGGCTTGTAAATAATGGCATCATCGCGTTGAAAGGCCAATGAGATCCTTTGAGATCAACCCATAACGGTCAAATTGCCCTCGGTGATATATTAGGTATAATACCTCAATGGTCTCGATAACCACAGGGACGAATCGAGCAAAACTTTAAAGGACATTGCCAACAATCGCATAGAGCGCCATTTTACTTCATTTGATTTATAATGATAATCGATAACCCAAATTAAACACAAAATATTATAGAATAGATATCGTATTTATAAGGGCAATAAAGAAAAACCTATATCTATTAGGGTATAATCTTGTAAACTTACATTCTCAGTTCGAATATTAGGATAGACGATTCCTTGAAAAGCGTGCGAAACGTCATTAGCTACTTTTTTGTGAAAATTCTAATTAAATAGTTTCCGCGATATTTAGGGATTAACGATCACGTTAAGTTAATCAAGAGATGTCCGCGATCGTTTCTATTAATTGGAGTGCTTGAAAGAAGTCGTGTTTGTGAAGTTTTGTGCTCTTAGCAAGGTTTCCTTGCATTAACTCGATGATTGCGTGGATCGTTGAGTTATTTCGTTTAGGGGTTTGGGAGGGTTGTGCGTAGGTTTAGGTTAGGTTATCTTCGTATATACGTATGTATGTATTTATAAGAATTCAGACATTCTACTAACATCAGACCAGGCTGTATGCCCTAGTTGACTTTGCCTTTCCCTCTGGGAAGAATTTTACAAAAAAAAAATAGGATAGACAAATGACATAACACAACTTCTTGTCGCAGATTAGAGTTTATCAATCTCGTCATTGAAATCAAAAAAGAGAATACTGCCAATGATACTTATAAATAAATTAAACCACCGATAGGCAATTTTTACTGCTAAGAGCCCTTGTGTGGTGTGACCAAATAAGGCGCCTTCAAAATGGAATCAATCTCAATTATAATAATTTATTTCATTTATTTGTTAATATGAATTTGGAATACAATTTCAACCAATTGATTGAGGAGATATATAAGTATGGGACGAATAATAAATTATTATCTTAATAACATTACTGTTATCTAATAGGTGGGCCTTGAATTGTCTTTCTTCTTTAACAGTTGTTGACCCTACCACTCGTTCTTGTTGTTGATGGAGTTTTTTATTATTATTTCCAGGATATAAGCAAGTTGCTGGGCATGACACCTTCGGATATTGACAAATACTCCCGCATCGTGTTTCCTGTATGTTTCGTGTGCTTTAACCTTATGTACTGGATCATTTACCTACACGTATCTGACGTCGTGGCTGACGATTTGGTTCTACTGGAAGAGGATAAATAGAGGGCGTTTTATAATATCTACACACATTTTTATCAGCATTGCGATAATAATTTGAAACAAAAAATAGTGCCATTGAAAAAAATACAATGAATCTCGCCATATTATAAATTACTAAGGCAACTCAGAATAGTAATTTCGTCTTGTAGACTTTATAAATAGCTAATCTAATTCCCCAAATGAATTTGTAGATAATAATAACGTTACTGCCTAGATGTTGAATAATACTTGTAATAAAAGTAACTTAAAATGTAAATATTAATTACTTGAAAGATACGAGTAACGTGTAAGATATCTAGAATCCCTTTCTTGGAGTCTGAATTAGAAACAAAACGACTGAAAACTTTGTCATTTAGATGTCACAGAAAAGATAATAGAACATTTGAGTTTAATATATTTGTTCATGTTAAGTGTGTACTGGTATAGTATAGAGTACGTACTTGTAGTAATTCTTTTTTAAATAACACAGGCTCATAGAAATGTGGTCGTTGTAAATATTAGTAGGTATTGAAATACGGCGTAGTGGTTTTACAAATTGAGTGGAATATACGATTATGTCGCAAGAGTATGATATAACTAGCAGCGTTTGATTATACTTACTCGAAAACCGTAGACAATGTCATGTGGCGGAAAACAGTTACTTACAAATAAAATCTTACCTAATCTCACGTATTTGGTATCATGCCCAAATGTTGATTAACCTAACTACTAACTGGGGGTTTCATCAACCACTGTATTTGTTCCGGGATACGATAAAATGTAGTTCTCGTTTTATTATTTCCCGGGCTTTGTTTAATTATGATTCAATCAGACCTCGAATTATAACATACGTAATCATTACATATACGAGTAAATTATAACTTTCATCCATATATTAATGATATGGTATTTAATTATGCTCAAATTTTCTACGTAAGTTTTTATCGAATATTACAATGAAATGGCGAGCCATTTATTTTATTTATGATACGGAGTTATCTAAAAGTTTCAAATTATTATTGTAAATTATTGTGATAAAATGAGTGGAGTAGTAAGTTTTCGTAGTTTAATCTACAGTTTGTTAATGACATAACGCAAAACCTCTTAGTAAACTGTCTAAAGAATAGTACTAAACATTTTTTTAAGTTATTGAAGTTCTAAAACAAAAGTTTACTCTTACACTCTGAGCAGTTTTGCTTTATTTTCTTAACAACTTGTATATCTGATGCTCAACTTTCTCTGCTTGATTGATTTATAAATAGTAGAATTTTGTATGTTATACCTAAAGTTAGTGGTTTGTTTATCTTTTGCTAATTCAATAGAATGGAACACAAAGTGTTTACGCGTGTTTATTTTGTCAATAGATGTTTAGTTCATAATTAATAAGGTTCATTTTAGCTCCAAATAATTTATTAATAAACATTTTATTGCACACTGACGTAAAATAAAAATTTATAATTTGTGCATCTAAGATAATATTACTTAAAATATTATTATGTTATCGCTATGGCAAAAAATATGATTACGGGCGTTTCACAAATGGATCGGTTATTTATGTGTCAATTCCTCGAAGAGGTTTTACGTATACATGATATATAGTTGATGTAGATAGTTAAGAGTACATATTATTGACGAAATATTCGCCTCTAAACAATTAGTAGTTCCACCCAGTACCTAATTGAGATTGTAAAATAAGTTATTTTTTTATGTTATTGTAGTTAATTGCCTACGTCATAGATTAATCTTGAGCATTTTTATTTTAGTAGGTAAGTATTTTAGTTTTGTTGTAATATAAAATTCATTTCGAATAATGGGTTAGCGCAGACCGACAGAGTGGAGCGGAGTGGCGGCGAAGCGTCTAATTTAGTAACAATTTAAATTCAACTTTGGATCTCAATTCGCTAGGCGGCCGTGGGGAGCCCGCGCGCCGCTCGGTGTGTCTTGCGATCGGCGAATGGCTCTTCGCCGCCACTCCACTCCGTCGGTCTGAGCTGACCCTTCAAGTCAAAAACAAATTACCTACGCTTTTCATCGATACTGCATGCTGAAAATATTTACATCAAACATGTCGTTTTATTTACTTCATAACAGTAAAAATAACCACATCAATGAACAATTGAGAATATTTCAGTGCGCTAATAGACAGTAGATTATCTCTATCAAATTATATGTATGAGCATGCAAAAGTACTGCAAATCATGTAAACCTAGAAATTATTCTACATGATACCTACCTAGACAAAGTATACCATTTCACTACGTAGAATTTTATGTTAGTGTGCATGTATTAATTTAATTATTGTCTGGACAAATTTAAAACCTATTATGGCATGTAACTAATATTACACTTTGTCATCAAAAATACCAATTAAAAGTGATGATTAAATAAATAACTAGATACTATCTACTCAATGTATGATGCCTATTTGTACTGAAGTTATTTGAATCGATATTTCCAGATTGTCTGATTTTTTATGGCAAGTGTATTGCTGGGTAGGTACTGTGTTTTTAGAAATACATTATGATCAAAATACTATTATGTTATTCATACAATAGTTATTCTTGCTTGTATAGTTTAACAGTAAGGCAGTGTTTACTTGGCTAATATTTTTATGTGATATTAATTAATATTTTATAGTGAGAATATAGCAACATTCGTTTGCAAAATACATACAACATATACATACTGAATTGAAAAAGTTACACGATTTCAATTTTTGTATTTCTCTCTATAACTGAACTAGTGCACTGTGTAGTCCATTGCAACGCTTCCTTGAATTAGTTGAGTTTAGATAAATATCCTGGTTTGCTCTCTAGTAATTTATATATATGAACTCTGGGGCCTTAAAGAGGTGTTTGTTCTAAAATAACTTCTAACTCACTGCAAATTTTGAATATTAGTATATGTTATATAGTATAATAAATAATAAATATCCAAGTCAATATTATATTACCTTCATATTATATTTGACATAAACATTAATATTTTCAAAATAATATAAAGTGGAACAAAACTTTTCGCTGGCCCTGGTAGTTTAGTGAATATTCTTGAGCATTGGAAGATGGTTGTCGATGTGGGAAATGTGGTTCTGGATGTTCTGCATATTCGTGAATTATTATTCAAAATATGTTGAATATTGAATTAATTTTCCTACTTCTACAACCAAGACAACACCCTCAAATATCTGACAAGCATGGCGCCTGTCATCAGCTACGACTACGAACGAACCAAAAACGGATGAGAGTCAGTTCATACTAGCGAGCGTTCGTACATAATGAGACGATGCCCCATTTGTAATATAATCGCCAATTAAATAATATAATAATATTCAATTCAATTATTAACAGATTTCCAGTCGCTCGAAGAAGTTTTATTCGAGTAGGTAGGTTTTTCAAGCCGCTCTACATAAGATGTTATAACAAAATTCTTATCTATGTTGAGAGCACCAGCGTCTCAACAGAGATAATATTTTTGTTTGATTGGACGTGATTCTGAACCTCAAGCAATATATCTAAGTTCGTCATGTGATTGGCGTTGATACTACATAGCGCGCATCACGCCCGCCCGTATGAACTGACTCTGAGTAGACAAAGTAACACTGGTCGTTTAGGTCCATGCACTTATTTTATTTTACTAAATACCATCAGATGACTGAATACACCTCAATACACATACGCACTGCCGTGTATTTGATTGCATAAGTTTCCATACAATAATATGGAAAACTTAGCAATAGTAGAGCTACTTTAACTACGAGTATGTCAAAATTATGTATTACTAGGTTCTTTTACATCGTAAGGAAATGCGAGTAGTTTTTCAGTGACAAAAGTCTGTACGTTTTATTATCTTTTAGGTATTACAACGATGCTTCGAACGTTTTTTTCACATAGTGTTGATTTCGTTACATTATATTATGAAAAAAATGATAGACCATATTTTTCATGTTATAGAGTTATCAGCATTTTTGTAAAACGTTTCAAACGTCGTTGTTATATTATGGTGGTTTGTATAATCGCTACAGAAATAGATTTCCCTGACAGGTTCATATAATTAGTCGATTTCGTATTTTGTATTAGGTACATCAAACGTTTACAATTGACTTGCAAACTAATTAGTCAAGTATGGTTTGAAAACCATCTCTATCGTGCCTACAAATAATAAATGCGACAAACATCTATTTTATATTTAGATAAAATACATTTAAAGAAGTCGTATTCTAACTTTAACATAACAAACATCTTAATAAACGTAGAAATAGTAGGTACAATACTTATACGTACTCTACCTATTAAATTGATTTATGTCATGTCATGAGTAATCGCTAGAAAATGTTTTCAGTTGATGACGATGACTTAATGTTACCTCAAGTATAGACGGCGCGCAGTATGAAAACCTACAATATTTCATTAAAGTCAAAGTTAGTTTTTAGCTTTAGCGTTTAAAAGGCTAGACTTTGATTTCTACTCGTATTTTGATTATTATAATATTACTCAATTAACCTTGATTATAATGAAATACTTTCGGTGTTTATGCTGTAAGCTCTTAATATACTACACAATATTCTAAATTAATGAAGTAAAGCATCTACATACAAGTAAAATATAGATATTTAGAGATTGTACCAAAATACTTGTACCTAACTATTGATCGTTAGCGAGAATGTACGGTATAATATAACTGAAGTTGTTACCAAGGATTTTCTTGCTATATATGTATTATACATTTTATACAAACTTGACAAGATTAATTTGTACAACAGTTGTATAAAACAATCCTCGGATTTTGTACTTACAATAATTGATAGAGCACTCCCTTAAAACAATCAGTACATAGGTACAGAAATATTCGATACACCGTCTATTTGGAAAATTACAATTATTATGATATTTGTAATTTAGATTATATTTACTTAAATTCAATAAATTCAATTATATCATTGCACTCAAAATAATAATGGCACCCTGTATATCACTTTGTATTCAGTTTGAATTTACTAAGAATTTATATATTCGTACGTAAGTAATAGAATAAGCCTTAGTTTTGCTGGTAGAGGGTTTGAAATTAGGTAGGTTCTACGACGTAGCCTCAGCTTCGTCTCTCCGAAACGAAATTCTAAAATATTTGTCTAGTGATTAGAAATAAGTACCTACGAAATAAATAATTATAAGAATCCTATCTTAGTTATGAAAATATAAGAGCATGTGTGCATAAAAGCACGGGATGTAAAGTGTCACTTGTAAGAATGTTATAAATTAAATAGACAATTAATTAAACCTCAATAAAATTATACACCTACTTATTGTTATTATTAGGTATGTTAATTTATATCTCATTTATATCTCAATTGTGAATTCTATTTTAGAACTTGTAATTTTATTAAAACAATGCAATACCTAGTATTATCTGTATGTATTTATTAAATATATTTGGCGTAGAATTTACAAATTATCGGTATCGTATGGCGAAATTACACTCAGTTCACTACTTCTATATTGTCTAAGAATCTTCTTCTAATTTTCAATATTACATCACGTAAACTACAAACAAATTAGGTCCTAATTATGGAGCTCGATTCAGTTCGAGAGTAAGTAGGTAGATACCTAAGTAAGTGCTTTACGTAAATGTGAAGTACTTACAACGGGAAAAAGGGCGAGGTGTTAAAACTGCGTAGTTCTTTTAACGCGTCGAGTGGTGAAATGAAACGTAGCTACCTACTTACCTACTCGTAAAATTATAACAAAATAGCACCTAAAGCATTTTCTAAATATCAATTCTAGTTATATAATGCATTCCTTTCTTTATCAGAAAAATGAAAAGCTTTTCACTGATTGATCTCATATTACTCGTACCTTAAAAATAACTTAAAATATTGTTCACAAAAGTGTTTTTAAGTATCTACATACTCGTAGATGCCTATATTAAATTGGTTTATTGGTTTTCAGGCGTGCATTATATACTTATTAAAACATATTTATTATTCTTAAACCGTTAGGTAATGCAATCAACGGCACAACAACCTACACAAACTAAATCATGTGTGTCAATATTGCCATGCCCGTGTGATGATGTGATGTTGACTGTACTAACTGTACCTACGTTGTATCGTTTTTGGTTGCATTTGATTTTTCAGTCTATAATAGAGTTTTGTTATCTAAATGTTATTATTATTATCTAAATAGGTAAATATTTGTTGATTCAAAATTTTGGCACAACAGTGACTGGATCACAGAACACTATTACCCTGACTGGATAATTACCTACGTAGTCCTTGATCAAAATTTAAAAATGCGTATAAGAATCATATTTATAGTGAATCATATTAGAATCGTAATATTATATCTAGGGATAAATAATTTGAGTCCATCCATTATTATCCATGCATTAATTATTTTGATTTGCTCAAAAAATGTATAGCGCTCAAATCGCAGATTTAGCCTAGTGTCACCAAAACCACAGGAGATTTATTAATCGATAATTTATTTATAAGTTAATTTATTTATTTAAGTATCTACATACATATTGTCTAGCTTCAAGTTATATGGTACTGTGAGTACCTACTAAAAAAAGTTTGAATGCAATTTTGTTATTCCTACAGCAGCTTTTATTTTTATCCTAAGCAAACTTGTCTAGACAATACCTATATCAGTTGATTTTAGTACACACCTAAAACACTATGGTCAATAACTAGATCGATAGCATACCTAGATCAGATATACTTAGGTAAAACATAATTACGACAACATTGCTGTGAAAGATACAAAATATGTGTAAATAAAATTATAACTGGTAAGTACACATTTTTGTGATGTGTTTTTAATTTGTACATAGTATAATCTAAGGCCAATATCACCTATACGAGGTGTTGTATCAAGGCGTAATGCAGTCAGCGGCATGTCAAACAACGCATGATATAAACGATCTTGGTCTCTGGGGGCAGCACAACAAGATATTTAGATAATCATATTATAAATGACTGGCGGTTTGATTATACAAAGTCCGCATCATGTTGCGAGTGTACAAACGCCCACCTTGCATGCTTTATAACATGTCAAAGATCATAGATTAGGGCTGATATTTGTTATCGAAAGAAGTATATACCTTTCGGCGGCGTTGCAGTACTCTCCGTTTATCTAGAGTTAACGACATTTCAACACTTCGAAAACTAACACAGATATGTCTAGGCTTTGATGGATGATATTCTGACAGGCTGACATACACAATCGTAAGCAGCGCTGTCTATACAATATATCACGCGAAATCACACCCCATCCATCAACAAATCCCTCGCATAATATTATATTAGCATAGGATTAAACAGGTAGATACAAATAAATACATAATAATTATAGTACCCAATTATCGAGTTATACGCTTTACAGATCCGTAGATTCCTATTAATAAATGGTTTACTCAACCTGGATTTTTAAAACAATTAAGTACCTACTAGACTTTAAAAGTAACAATTATAAAATATACTTTACCTACAATAATATATAATATAAATAACAGGTGAATAATTCGTGAACTGATTGCATTGTTTTATAATCTACGTTTCTATGTTATTATTAGCTACTTACACCATAGTAATTTGTGTACTTATGAATGATTATTATTAACATGTAAAAATAAAATAAAATCATTTTTCAAGTAGGTAATTGGTTTTCCATCTTGAAGAATCCCCATGCATGAAATAAAATGGGCATATAGTGTCAGTGTTTTTTTTCGGTTAATAAAACGTCCATAATAATTCTTTTTTCTCCCAAACTTTTCGGGAACTGACATCGAGGGAGATCGAGATATGATCAACCATTCAGGCCCAGTGCGGATTGGTGGATTAAATATGCCTTAGAATTTTTTCTTCGGAATTCAGGTTTCCTCACTATGTTTTCCTTTGCCGTTTTGAGAGTTCGATAAATGTATGTAAGATTTTCCTTCGAAAACAAAACAGGAAACTTATTCGTACATGGCTGATTCGTGATTGGTCAAATGTACCATGATTGGTCAGCCCTCGTGCTTCTCCACCTCGGAGCCCTATTGAGAATTAATAATAAATTGACAGTGACTTTGTGAATTTGAGTCGGCCGACGCAGAACGCCACGGCGCGGCGTCCGCCGGCGCACGGCGGCGCCCCGCGGCGCCGTACCGTCGCATGGCGCGGCGTGTCACGGCGTCTGCCGGCACCGTCTAGCGGTGCACGATGTAGGACGGCGCCGGTCACAGGCGGACAGCGTCGTGCCGGCGGCCGGCGCCATCCACAGGCGCGGTACACGGGCGCTGACGTGCGCCGGCGGACGCCGCGCTGTGGCGTTGTGCATCCGCCCGACAGCGTGCACCGGTGGCCGGTGCCGTTGGATGCCGTGGCAGTTGTCCCACCGCCCGGCCGGTGAGGAAACGACTACTCGTTTCTAGTTTCTAGCTCTACTCGCTTCTCGTTCATCGTCGGCGGTGCAGTGGGACTACTGCCAAATAATATATAATACCTACCTAGTTAAATTAGGCACTATGGTCATTTTTATTGTCCTATCTATTTGAGATATTTTGTCTTATAGGTAAGAGATGTGAATAATGGAACCTCTGAACTTATTTTATTGTTGAGATAGTGGTATCTCCCTGAATTCGTATTGTGAGCGAAGCTTTAAAATGACAAACATATACAAGACATCTCAGTGTAGGTTCGAGCTCTTGGGAAAGACGTCCTCGTTAGGTATCGACACAGATCGACTACTCTAGTCTTAAATATGAAGTGTATATCGACATCTATTCAATTTATTCATATCTATAACCCATCAAAATTGTAGCAATAATACAACGAAGCCATAACATCATAAATATATTTTAAAATAGTTAAGGACATAAAATTTTACTTTAATTAAAATAGTTTATTAGTGATGAAAGGTGCTAATAAAATTTATCTTATATATGAATTTGAACGATGCTTGGATCGAAAAAGGTAGGTGGATAATTCCTGGACGGAGAACTATACCAATGTCTTCCCGAAAGAAATCTGTAAAAGTAGAAAATAATGAATTAAAATTAGGGCTATTATTCCATTTCATTATTCCACTTAGCATTCCATTGTTTGTGGTCAAAATGATGAAATTTTATTCAGATTATTCTCGTTTATTGTAATTGCGTGATATACCGAATACATCGTGTATATTTTGGAAACTTTTATTTATTTACATGTACGCTAAAAATGGCACGAACGCTGAGTAAAAAGCGGTCAAAGAGGTTTAGCAACAGCTGTCCACTTAGGACAAACTCTGCAGCTAGCCAGGGACAACAACAAGAGCTTGACAGGAGAATTCAGCTGCCCGGCCCAGCATTTAGAAAGCTACGTCATCTTCTCGTCTTCAATACCACAATGCCTGAAAATGCCTAAATATAGGTACTACTATGGTAAAAGTCATAGGTTCACTCATGTACCAGCAACGTTTTTAGCCTATTGAGTTACGTACCTTAAAAATTCCGATCATAGGGCACTAATATGCTCTGGTTTCTGTCCCGTTGCGTATCTCCTCCACATTTTCCCATAAAGTGACTCCAGACCTCGAGCGTAATGTTCGCAGTTAAATAGTGTGCTGTTTAGACGTGCTTTCAGAACCTTCGCCCTGATGTATCTGCGACTGTAATGAATAATAAATATTAGCTAACTTTCTTTCATTATTAGGTATAGTTGCATTCTTGTTCGTGATTTAAGTTGTTGGTCCAATAGAATATCAGAAACTAGATCCATAGTGAATCTGGTGAATGGATCTAGTGAGAATGATCCGATATTCCTGTCTGTGTCGGGACATCTATACTTAACAACATTAATTTTGAATCATATCTATTTATCACTTAAAGTAACACTGAATATTAAATATTAATTGTAATCTTACTATTCTATATTTTTTCCCAACTTTACTGCAATATCTTGATAATTTTGTCGACTTTTTGCTATAAGTTCAGAGCAGTCCATAGCACTAAGTTGGGACGCAGCGACTCTGAAAAATTTAAAATAGTTACTAATTAGGTATTTATGTAATGAACATAACCATATTTGAAGAGATAACTACAGGAGCTATATATTGAGGAGCATATGTTCAAAGAAGGCTTACTTTTACAAAGTTTGTAAAAGTAAGATTCAAATAGTATCATACGCTTTACAGTAGGTAGGTACGATGGAATATAATAGGAGTTAGTAAAAATAATTATACTACACATTAATGTACAACACATAAAGAGTAATACTTTGGAAACGTCCACTTAGGACCGTAAATGCGTCGTAAAAGTTGAAATCGCACTACTGATACTGTTACCATTGATCCGCTGGCGTTCGTACCTTGATGCTAAAGTTTCACCAGGAAGTGTAACAACGGGTGTCCCAGCCCACAACACATCCATCGCAGTAGTATGGCCATTACACAGAGGAGTGTCCAAGCAAATGTCAGCTAACTGCCCTCGGCGTACGTGCTCCTCTTTACATGCGATTTTAGAGAATAACACACGTGAAGGTTCCAAACCTACAAATACATTAGTGTGAGATGTTAGAGAAATGGCGCAGATAAAATTTATTTTCAGAGAATATTAAGAAATCTGTACCTAAGCTCTGTACAAATTTTTGTACATTCGGCTCTCCGGCAGCTGGAAAACTCAATAACCACAGAACACTATTCGGTACCAATTTCAATATATTCACCCACATTTCTAAGACCTTCGGATCAATTTTATATAATTGGTTAAAATTACAATATATTATTGCATCATTTGGAAGACCGTATTGTTTCCTTGACGTAAATATTATACTATCAAACACTTCTTCGCCAGATGCAACTTTTTTGTGGGTATAATTAATTGATACACCATTACAGATTGATGTGCCGCCAACGAGTACCTTTAACAAAGTGGAAATAATATATGTATTGCTTTATTGTGAGTAAGAATAGAGAAAGTAAAAATTAAAGTTACAATTCATATTTACACGAACCTGTGTTTGTCTAGGATTTATTGTCAATTCGATTACATAATTAGGAATGTTTATTTCTCTTACAATTACTTCTATTGGATCGGAATTCTCGTAAGTAACAGTTGTTTTATTTCGACTGACATCAAACTTCCCTTCAATATCAAAATTTTCGGCGCAATTGATTAAAGCAATATTTTTATCACAATCGCTTTCATCGCTGATTTTCACTCTGTATTGTCTTTTTAAATGAGGAAACATTTGTTTGTGATCTCCAATGAAGTAGGTGTGGGGCATGTATGCAAATTTTTCACTAAAATCTATAGCTGCTGTCATAGGAGCAGATATTTCATCAGTTACAACGTAATCCATATATTCTGCTCCACTCGTACCAGGATATCCCAACCACATTACCTGTACAGGTGCAGGTTTCAATGCGAATATCTCATTTCTCGCACCCTTTGTGTAACCATTCATATTAATTAGAATATGAATTTTATCACTATTTATTTTACTAGCTGCTTCAATATTACAACTTGTGTGGGATAAATCATTAAAATGTTCAGATTCTTCAACTATTTTACTTCGGAATGTAGTTCCATCATCTGGATTTAAAGCATAGCAAAATACTTCGACATTTGAACGGTCGTGCAGTCCCGGTATTGATTGCATTAGATGTGAAGTTGGATGGTTCCCGAAATCACTACTTACATATCCAACGCGCAATCGGCCTTTTGATTCTTTGTGCTGAAAGGAAATGGAATTCAGGGATTGTACTCTCTCGGAGTACAAGCTGGCGTGTCGCATTGCAATTTTCTTTCTGGCTTCATTTGACAATGGATATAAGATGGAATGATGCGGATGTACGGAGGTTAACTTTTCATAGTTCAATTGTTCTTCTACTATATTAACAATATTATGCATTCTTTTATCGTAGTCTTCCCAGTTACATATTATTTGTAAACAGTGCGCCAAGTTGCAATATGCATCTGGGAAATCAGGCTTTAGTTTCAGAGCTATCTTATATGATTCTATGGCTTCAGTAATATGACCCATATCTTTATGTATACTCGCTAAGTTACAGTGTGCATCAGCAAATGTGGGATTTATTTCGATAGCTTTTCTGAAACAGACAAGTGCGCCTGTGACGTCCTGCATTTCTCTCAAAGTATTTCCCATATTACTGTAGGCATCTGCAAACTTCGGTTGGATGTTTATAGCTTGCTTGTAGTGTAATAATGCCTCGTCGAGTTTGCCTGTAATTACGATGATATAAAGATGTAAAAAAAATTGTTTAGGTTATAAAGTTTTACAATTTAACTATCTTCAAGTACTCTAAAGCATATCAAGTGTAACATTTTGGTCTTTCTGTAAATGTACTTAAGTTTCCCATCGGAATAGTCAATAGGTGGTAATGGCTGATTGGGCATCGAACCTGGGTCCTCCGTATTGTGAGTGCAGTGTTGGAACTACTGCGCCATCTTTAAACTTTATACCATTTATATTCCGATGCCATAAGAGTTAAATTACGAAACTTCTAGTATTACCAATGATGTGCCGTCGAGTGTACTTACATCTGTGCGGCATCGACAGTCTGGGATAGGACTTCCAAATCCCTATCCGCCTACCTTTGTACATAGGCGGAACAAAAATTCTACATATAGGTAAGTATATTATCAATTATCATAGTAGAAATACCTTGGTAAGGATAATAACACCCTTGATACTCGTAGTACGAGTAAATGCCCTAGGGAGGTATAAAATAATGATTAAATTCACCCAATTCTAACAGAATATTATAATAATTACTAACCTTGTTGCTGCAAGAGCGACGCCAAATTACTATGAGTAGCTGCGAAATAAGGGAATACTTCCAACGCTTTCATATACAAACTGGTAGCCTCTTCAATTTTCCCTTGTTCCCTCTTAACATTTCCAAGATTATTGAGAGTGTCAACATGCAGGGGACATAAACGTAAAGCTCTGTTGTAACAGTCCTCAGCCTCAGAGACGAGGCCTTTCTCCTTGAGTGCATTAGCGAGATTGCAGTAAGCATCCGGAAAGTTAGGCTGAAGTTCTATGGCCCGTTTATACGAATCTATTGCCAGGTCTACTAGGCCCTGTTTATAATACGTGCATGCTAAGTTTCCGTGCACAATTCCATTGTTTGGAGTTAGTTTCAGCGAATGGAGATATACTGCTACCGCTCTGAAATAGACAAATAAATACGTAGTCATTTAATTATACGTCTTGCTAACCCATTTTGTACTTACTGTGAATATTACGATGGTACATTATGTACTTAAATAATTAGACAATGTATATACCTCCATATTTTCTTGATGTTTTATGTTTATTATTTTAAACCAGTTAGGTACTTCACTGTGTTAGCGATAAGTTAGCAGGTAGTAGGTACCTATCTCTAAGTATAATTAGGTACCCTACTAAATGTCCAAGCTACCTATTGGGTAGATATCGGCTGAATGTAACTAGGAAATAATATTGTAATAATAAACTTACCTTTTGATTTTGTCTTTAAACCAGTTAAAACAGCCGTTGGATAATTCCGCGGCCTGTGTGGTGAGCCGCGGCGGTACGATGTTGATGACCGTGTAAACGACGACGCATTGATAATCCATAACACGGACATGTCCTCCGGGCGAGCAAGGTTGTACTGACGGGGCAGACACGGGCGACGCGGCCGCCTCAGGGCATGCCGCGGCGCGTCACCGCGCGCGACGCGCCCGCGCACCGTGCCAACTTCCCTGGACCGACGACGCTGCGCCGACGCAAGCCGCGGCCTTCGCGCTGGCCCGCGCGCTCATACGTACAGACCGCACGCTGCCATAATTCACGCTACATCTATTAACGTGAACACCATACCTACGTATTTAGTCACCTTGTCGTTATATTTTCAGCAACATCAAACGTCTCACATAAAAAACCACACATCAAAAGAACTGTGGAAGACTTTGTCGATAAAATTCGACTGATTATTTAGTATTTAAGTAATTTATATGCGAATCTAATGAAAATTGAGCAATATTTTTTCACTTTTGGTTATTATTTGGTTTCGGTATAAACACGCGTGTGATAGATAAATATAATTTTTTTAAACATATTGAAAGGAATGTGAACACTAGATATCAGCTGTTCGAGCTAAATTCAGCTGTTGTACCCGTTTATTTATTTTCTTTTGTTTACTTTGTGTGTGGCAGCGCGTTGGACTGTCATCTAATAGTTTTTAAGTCGTTAAAGTTGGAGAAAAAAGCTGAAGCGTGATGAATTGCAATGGGGCGTAGTGATAAACCACAGGATAAAACTATTTAAACAACCATAAAATGTTTACGTGTGGCAATAAAACGTGCATGTGCGGCGGCGGCACGTTAATATCGATTTGCGTAGGCGGCTGGAAGCGACGGTCGGGCGTGGCGACGCGGCGGGCTCGCGACGCGACTGCGGACACTCGGCTCTCCTGCTGGAGGCTGGAGTCACATTGTTTAGTCAGTAAACAAGTTATAATATAAGATGGGAATATAGAAATCCTTTGCTACTGGCAAATTACAAAGTCTACGTATTGTAATGATACAAGATATTAATCTAATTTATTATCTATTATTACTTATATATTATTATTTAAGTAAGTACTTACATTGTATTACATTGTATTGTAGACGGCTTGGCTTTTATGATTTAGTTTAGGTACATGAATATTTCCAAATCTGTAACACAAGTCACGCTGCTAGTAGTAGAAAAGTAAAAAGTTGTGGTATCCAAAATGTGGTCTTTGTAATCACAAGCTGGCTGTATGGTATCAAATTGCCAGTGAGGCAGTAATAATGTTAGGTAAGAGTTTTGCCAATTTTATAGCATTGCTCCTTATATATATATATATTGCATAACAAATATTTCGGTATTTCACTCTTGAATGTCTTACACGTCAGATATTTTCGAAGGGTATATTAAGGGCTATTATCCTAGCCAAGTGGCGCCCGCAACCTTTAAAAAATCATATCCTCTAATAGAATACATTTTATACAGATTTAGTTTAATTAAATCATTGATTTGATTTGTTTTTATTTAATTTTAGTCTTTTTATTATTAAAGAAGCTACACCGTAATTTCATAATATAATTGATTCTTTTAAAAGATATTATTTTTAAGAGATCGCCACTAGTCTATGATATGGCCCTTAATAAGTTCCTTGTTTCTTAACACTTTTGTTAGGTTCATAATATCATATTCAACGTACACAATAATAAAGTAAATTTTCCGATATTATCTGCAATCTTATTATGAGTCAGACAGATATATAGTCCCTTGATGGGTCACAGTGTTCTACTGACCTATTTTTATGTACCTACATAGATACCTACTTATGTTATTTGTAACCGTCGGCTTGCTGTCGGTGGCCGGAACTTTAACCATACACGAGTGACATCGAAATTGTTCAATGTTAACCTAATTTTAACGCAACTGTTAGCGCTCTGTCGCTCACTTGCCAACTTTTATACGAATTTGACAGATACGCAAGTAGTTATAATTAAATTCAAGATACATTGCCAAGGATTTCAGTTTAATATACGCTACGATGATACATAATCTTCCGTAGTCGATGTAATCTATTTGTAGTTTCATTTTTAACTTGGCCTCATTTGCCAGCATTGCGTCATTTTGTTTGAAAAAAAATGTTTAATATTTTGGCGTTATGCCTAAACCAATCCAATACCTCAGACCGCTCTCTGTAAGTTTTTATCGTCATTATAAATAACGACCCAATTATCATGAGCGCTGTATTTCTTGTTTACCCATATAGCTACCTACACGAACATCTACATGCATTTTTAGTGTAACAATATTAATACTTAATTAAGTTCTCCCCAGAGGGAAAGACAAGGCTAACTAAAGCACATAGCCTGGTCTGACGTTATAATGTTTTTTGTTATAAATACATATAGGTAGATAGGTATACTTATACGAAAATATCCTAACCTAAACCTAAACACAACCCTCCCATAAACGAAATATCCGACGGCAAACTACGTTAGAACCTTAAAGTTTCTTAAGGGTCATTTGCACTACTAATACCTACATATAAAAACTAATAATTATAAAAATCATATACCTACAATATGATTTTTGTGACATTCAACCCGTCCTCAAACATTAAACCAATATTTATGGTAGGCAGCATGTAGGTAGGTAGGTACTGTGTGTGAAAAAATAATTTTTTTAACGTAAATATTTAATTGTTTACAATACAATTAAATATTTACAGTACAATTAAATTGTTCCTAGTATTCCGCTAAATGTATAAAAGTAGATGTATGTAAGTATAGAATATATAAAATAGGAAAAATAGGCTACGCTACAGAATTCTACATTACACATGAAATTTAAATTCCGGAATTATAGTAAGTTCTATTTATTGTTCGATTCAGAAATTGTTTATTTGCTTTAACAATACAATCGATCGGTTCTTTGCTGCTAATTCACAGTTCCCGTCACGATCATTTAAATCATTTCTATTTTCGCTCAACAACACTAAACCATATGTTTATGTTTGGTTTATAACATCTTGGTTTATATCCGACGTCTCCGCTGGCGTAATAGTGTACTCGTAAATTTTCACACAGAGTAAATTAAGTAGATAATTTTGTTCTTTTGGTTAAGTATACATACTTAGGTAGGTATTTGTAATATTATTAGTTCCTATAATAAGTAATAATGTACACTTAGATGTTTTTTAGGGTTCCGTGCCTCAAGCGGAATACCCGTAATTTTGCTGTAACGAAAAGATAAACTCGATTTAAGTACCAACTTATCTTTGCCGATCCATCCAAAATAATATGCCCATACATCGACATACTGGGACGACTACTTTGGCAACTGTATACAATACCAAAGTTTGTAATAAGAAAAAAAAACTGTTTTTATAGATGTAACTAGGATTTACAGTTTGAGGATTTTTTCTTTTACTTGTGATATATAATCTAGCTTTTTGCCAATTTCATGATTCTATGTCAACGGGAAGTAGATACCCTATAGGTTTGGCTCCTTTGCATTTTTATACAAATATGCGGGAAAATGCGACATAAACGGCCATTTTGATTGCGTTGACATAGTTTACCGATATTGAATGGAATTTTAAAAGACATAGCCACATTTCAATGGAGCTTTGATCCACCTACAAAACTACGTGACCATTTAAGCTGTACCTATCATTTTGTTGGGGACTTATTACAGGTTTCATATTGCATAATCATAATCAGTATCATTTTCTAGTACGCTCGCAACTCCTATAGAAGAATAACAAAAACAATGAATAAATCGCTTCGATTTCTTACTATTTTCTGAATTCTTAATTACGCTGTTTTTTTCGAATCGCAATTTTAATAAAAAAACGGAGATATGAGAGTGGGGCAGAATCTGGCATTGTCATTTACATTTGGTATGCTAGGTATAGGTACTTTAGTCAACATTATTCATCATCATAATACCTCTTCGCCTTTTCCATTCACGTTAAATTAACCAAAGGTGAAATTGAAGGAAAAATGAAACAAATGTCTCTAATTAACAACATTAATTTATATAGTTATATGTAATGTAGTAATATGTAATTCATTCAAAATTCATTCAAAATTCATTAATAAATTAATGCATTCAATGTTGTACATAGTACAAGGTAACAAAGACTAGGTTGATGTATACCTTTAAGACATAAGTAATTTTTTAATTTTATATTTATTCTGTAATAGATAAATAGGTATATAATAGATTTTTTAAATGTTCTCGAAATATACATATTTTCTATCAATATCAAGTTTATTATTAGGTATTTTCAAATCTCATTAATAGAGTCAACGGTAGGTATATTATTGAGATTTGAAACAACAAAAAATATATCTTTTAAGCTTTTGTCTACAAAAGCTTAAAAGATATATTTTTTTGGTTATTTTGAATAAACGCTTATTTGCAGTATAACATCGATTTACTTAAAATAATAGTTGTATGATTTACAGGTCTATGCAATCTATTTTAAATATTAGTATATCTATCGACTCACCTAACCTCACATCGTTAATAAATGATAAGCTTTATTTAAATACTAATGCTAATAAAACATGTACCTATACAGGGTACCTAAATTTTGTTCCAATAAATACAATAGATATAATTATCATAAATATTCTCTTTTTTTATTTACTTGGTGACTTCGCATCTAGGTGAGATTCCGCGCTCCGAGTTCGGAGAACTTCCGCCAGAGGTGCTTTGGGGGCTCCTCTCATTTACCTGTAACCAGGGTTAGTATTATTTAAAATACTTAAGAATAAGTAAACTTGTGCAGATTCTAGAATATGCACTCTAAATTGTAATAAGCGAAACGCACTCTAAATTGTAACAAGCGAAACTTTTTTGACTTGACTAGATGTTATTATATTTTTCATATTTGTAATTTATGATTTTGTAATTTGCGAGAATTTGTAAGATACGTTTATGTATGAAATAAAGTAGATAGGTAATTAGGTACTTAATATAAGTATTATAAAACTAAATAAAAAAATTCGGTTAAGGAAAATATCGTGAGGAACCCCGGCAAGTCAACCTCGGTTGCCCGCCCGTATGTCACTACACACATATTTTGTCTCAGGAACTACTATCGACTTGGAATTTCGCCCATTTCTAGAACTTGCTTGTCTGCAACTATCCTTGATTAAATAAATTGGAAATGGTCGTTGCGTTATCATAACCCAAATGAAAGTGTTTTGTTTGGAAATTATTAAAATTAAGCAGTATTTTTTTTTTCGTGTTTAATCAATATATTTTATTTGCATTATTATGCCAACCCACTCGCCCTAGCATTATAATTACCTATTATGTTAAAAATAGTTTCATCA
This sequence comes from Tachystola acroxantha, assembly GCA_963506565.1. Taxonomy (NCBI): domain Eukaryota; kingdom Metazoa; phylum Arthropoda; class Insecta; order Lepidoptera; family Oecophoridae; genus Tachystola; species Tachystola acroxantha. The sequence continues at coordinate 11,480,216 of OY735870.1, read as the reverse complement.
AAAGACCTTGTATTGCGTAAAAAATACCTGCAATCCAGTATGTAACATATTAGCGATAGTTTCCACATCAAGGGTGGAGTCTTGAGCGGATATCTTTTTGATAGCGGAGGACACTATGCAGATATCGCCTCGCAGTTCACGAACTAGCGCCGTTATCTTCTGGGCATTGCTGAGCACTTCCACACTCTGAGTGTATGGATTATAGCGAACTCCAAATGGGCGCTGTATGCTTTCTGCAAATGCTCTGGGAAAAAACAATTGACATCTCAATATTTTAAATGACATTGCCACATTTAAATGGAGCTTTGCCCCACCTTTGGTCACCTACGTGTCCATTGAAGCTCATATATCATTTTGTTGGGGACTTATTACAGGTTTCATATTGCATAATCATAATCAGTAGGAGTTGCGAGAGTAGTAGAAAATGATAACAAAGACAATGAATAATTCGCTTCGATTTCTTACTATTTTCTGAATTCTTAATTAAGCTTTATCATGCGGTTGATGGTGGGGCAGAATCTGGCATTGTCATTTACCTATATGCAGCAGTGCAAAACATTCAGTCACAACAAATTATCTACCAATGTTCTGTGCAAAATTACAAAGAATACACGTTTAATAATAACACACTTGTTAATAATATTGTATGACTGTTGCAGATGTGTTTGCAATAGATTAACTGAACAATTATCATAAAGAAAATATTTTCAATACTTATAGGTCCTTTTTTAATATATGTGATCCTAACTGATACTACCTTGTACTTGTTCTGTGCCGATACGAGGGTTACCTTGGCTAGGCAAAGTATTGACGAGTAATATGTTCCATCTAGCAGGTACTGGTACCTATAGAATATAGTATTTATTTACTTTGTAAATGTGCAATGTGCAGATGATAGGTATAAAGGAATGCCGTGCTCCACCAATGCCAAATTCAATCGAGTAAGCGGTTGCCAGCAGTAACAGGAACCATACTCGTAAATGCTCAGTTTATTGATAGGTACCTATGGGTACACCTACGTTCCACTGGGTATATTGTAAGTAAAACTCAAATGGAATCTTTGAAATATTTGCCAGCAATCATGAAGATAAATTGTGAAGATTCCAAAGTGTGCATGTGTGTGCTAAATTTAATCATGGGTTAGCGAGGCGTCACGCTCACTCTGTTACTCGATGTAGCATATGAGTGTCACTTGCGTTTATGTGTAGGATTCCACTAAAATATTTAACACGACGACATAATCGCAGTCTAAGATTCAAATAATGGACTGTAATCAATGTTCGAACGCCGATTTATGTAAGAATGCGGTAGTTATATGGCCATGAAATGTACGAATTCCTATACTAATATGAAAGTTGAGACTGAGATTTTCCAAATTGTGTTACTGTCTTATAGTATAACGTCTTTATAAGATTGCGCTAGTATAATTGTTATATTTCGTTGCAGTCGACGTGAAAAGCAGAGTGGATCTTGCTACGTCCTTGTTGAACAATCTACTACTATCTATCGATATTTAATAAGGCTACGTTCACACGGCGACCATTCGGTTCGACTTTTTCATGTATACGGTTTTGACGTGTTCAAATATTTCTCGAACACGGTATTTTCCCGCATAGATCCCGTCACTCCCGTGTGAACGATTTAATATAAGTATTACATTTTCTACTGTCACTGCTCTATTCGATAAAATCTCGTGTAGGTACGGCATAACATAAGGGAAAAATATAGGCATGTGAACGTAGCCTAACACTAACCTCATTTTCTCTTTGGCTTCCTCAAATGAATCCGTGTAATAATAGGCGTTTTGGTAAGAGGTTATAATACACTCTTCGTGTACAGTAACGTCTGGGTCGAAGCGCTTGATTTTGTCTGGAGTGGTTAGAGCATGCTGCAATTCTGCTACGGAGGACAGCAGCCCAGCTCCGTACACCCTGTAGGTGCCATCGATTTGACGGCACAGACCGAACTCCACGGTGAAGAAATAAAGCTGTAATGAATGTCTTATTCATATTTTATTGATACCCGAGTATCAATGGGTTGCCTGGATAATGCAACTTTTGGTGAGATCGTATTTTGAATTAGTCACAACTAAAACCTTTTTGAAATGAACTAGTAGCTGCATGTATATATACTAATAGTATTTGAACTAGTAGCAGTGGCCACCGCACGAAATGATCGTTAAACTAGAATAAAATTTATATTCACATTCGTCAAAATTAATTTTATTGCAATGTGAGCATGGCAGCTACTCGTATTTTATGTTTCAAAAAACATGAAATGGGGACAAAAGGAATAAAAGGGGGTAGGTACCTTTTCCTTTTATTCTAACCTAACTAATAAAAATCAAAAAACCATAACATAATTATAAAAACTAAAGTGACTAAAAAAACTAATATGCATTAGTCTTACAGTTGCCAGTTTGTCAATGTCTTCATCGGACGCTCCTAGTGAAGCCAGTCCAAGCTCCTGTGAGAACTGCGCGAAGCTAGGATTTGCAAGTAGAGGCATGTGCCCAAGAAGCTCATGACAGCAATCCCTGGAAACACACTTAAATATTTATAATTGGTAAAGTCAGCATCGAAAGCTGCTGAAACTTTTGCATAAATAAATACAATACAATAACAGTATACGTCAGTAAAAATAATTTGTACAAAGGGCGCATTTATCTCTAGGAGACTTATTCCAACCGACTTGATATAGACATTAGGCAGTTGTCCCACCGCCGGCGACGAGCGAGTAGCGAGTAGAGCTATCAACTACAAAACGAGTGGGCGAGCAGCGAATGGCGAGTATAGTTTTGTAGCTCGGCTATAGGTCGCCGGCGAGTAAACGAGTAATCATGGGCTATTTTTTCGCACAAGAAACGTACAATAGATAGTATATTCCGTGTAAACAAAAGAGACGCAGCGATACTCGCTCGGCGACATAATATTTATAGTTCATCGCCGAGCGAGTACTCGCCGGCGCGGCGGGCGGTGTGAACAGTCGGCGATGAAAGCGTGACACACACAGCCGGGAGGACCTAGCCGCGGCTTGCGTCCTGCGACGATCAGTAGAAACGCATACCCCGCCTCATTTTCTGCCGTCGTTACCTACTGGACGTATATCGAAGGCCTCAATCGCTACCTATTGGACGTTAAAATTACCAGAAACTGAGACGGTGCATGCGTTTCAACTGATCGTAGGACGCAAGCCGCGGCTAGGTCACGGCTGTGTGTGGAGGACATTGCGTCTCTTTTGTTTACACGGAATGTACTATCTTTTGTACGTTTCTTGGGCGAGAAAATAGCCTAGAGTTACTCGCTTACTCGCCGGCGGTGGGCCAACTGCCATAAGTAGAAAGTTGAAACAGAGGAAGACAGGTGTGTACCTACTTAAAGTTACGCTACTAATATAATCATATTAATTTAATGAACTAATGCCGTCTAGGAAAATGAACACTTTATTACGTTGTGTGTGTCACATCACTTCTTTATTTTGTACACGAGGAGTACTTTTGCAAGAAGGCATTCCTCAATTTATAGTCCAACTTCTTCCTCTCGGAAGAAGATTTCATCTTAGGTATTCCTTGTCTTCTTCTTGTTCTTGCATATGCCGTTTTTAGGTAAGCGAGTGGACACATTACATATTAGAGTAAAATGATTAAATTATACATATTCCATGGTTTGTTGTTTCTTGCTCACTGTGTATTTTTAATGTATTATTCATAGAAACATTAAATTCTAGTCTAGGGTATTATTATTTTATGATCATACAGGGATAGACATGAACCAAAACTTTGTTTTTATTGTAGGTGCGAGATGTGATGTCACGAGGATTAAACCTCTACATTTGTTTATCTAGGTCCTGACTATTTTGCACACCTTTCCATAGCGTGACGTATATTAGCCTAAACAAAAACATAGCTTTTATAAATATGGATGTTTATTGCACTTACGGTTCAGGAGTATAGAATGGATCTGACGAGTGGCGGATGTACTGCGTGCAATGAAACATGCGGAAAGCCAACCCGGAGAGGAAGTCTCTCGGAGACAGGTATCCGGCAACTGGACGCAGTTGGAAGCCAGTTTTGCGTTTCAGGAAAGCACTTACGTCTTCCAACTGAAATTGAGTTACCGTTATCCCCCCTATATAACTTTTCACCGAAGAATTGATTGCCGAATATTATAGATAATAATAAGAGATAATGTTAAAGGCAGCTGACCGTAGTTTAACTATATATAAATCCAACCCACCTAACCATTTAGAAACCCAAAGTCTGGATTGCATTCAGAGACAGACCCGCCGCGATAGGGTACACTCATTCACAATATATTCATTCATTACTATAAAGGCATTGATTGATGAAACGTATTGATCTTGTTCCCACGCAATGATTGATTCTGTAAAACCTGATGACGTGACGAAAAAATAATACCTACCTTTCGGATAATCGCATGAACTAACTTTATTTTACTCGGTAGCTTTATAACGTTTTGATAGAGATCTATTGCACATGCTAAGGTCGCTAAGTTGAAACGCATGCCCCGCCTCATTTTTTGCCGTCGTTACCTACTGGATAGATCGCAGGCCTCAGATCGCTACTTACTGGACTTTAAAATGCCCAGAAAATGAGGCGGGGCATGCGTTTCAACTGATCGCAGGACGCAAACCGCGGCTAGGTCGCGGCTGTGTGTGGAGGGCATAATAAAATAACTGATATTATTAAAGCCTGACACATACACAGGCGGCATGCGACCAGTTGAAACGCATGCACCGTCGCATTTTCTCCTTTCGGTAAATCCAATATGTAGCGATCTGAGGCCTAGGCCGCAATCCGCTACCTACTGGATGTTAACGACGGGAGAAAATGGGGCGTGGCATACTTTTCAACTGGCTGCAGGCCGTAAGCCGATCGCGCTTTATAAAACGTCACTACCTCGGAAAAATATCGGAAACTCGACTAATACTAAAACTAAACTAAAAACTAAAAGCTAGACAGAAAAGGACGCTAACAAATAAATTGTTATCGTAAGATACATGATCGATATTAGTAATAGTAATTGTAGCGGAATTTTTTTTTTCGATGGAACCCAATTTAAAGGACTTTATTGATTGTCAGGGATTGAATTTACCACAAGAGTTGCTTAACATAGTGAGAGAAGATCAGGAATGTGTCATAGTTAGAGCTTACCTGGGGCAAGTTATCTTCCCTATATCCGCAGTATTTCACCAGCTGCGGCCAGTTCTCCAAGTATTCCTCGCAAGCGTGTTTCAGGTAAAGTTTGTGCAGTTCGCGGAACACAATGCCCCTGGAAGTTGCGAAGTAGTCTATCTCACCAAGTTCTCCAATATTCAAAATTACTAAATTCTGCACATAGTTATCATGTAGGTAATAACTATCGGTAAACTCAATGGAGGTATGAGGAAAGAACTCGGCCGCCATGTTGAGCGACGCGATGTCCCCGACGATTTTTCTCCTTTATGATAGAGGCATGGGAATCGGCGCCATTCAACACAAACGCAATTCGTCCAATTCGCAATTTGTCACAATTTCCTTTGTGGTAGAAGTAATTTTATTTTAATCGCGTAAGTGAAAGCTTTTATTGTATTGTATATTCTACCTATTTCATTTCCAAAATAAATGTGCAAAAGTGGGTCAGACAGTTTTCCCAGTCGAAATATCTCTCCCCGTCTCTGTTTATAAAAGGGTTGTATTTCTACTTTAATATTGTTCTTTATATCAATACAAATAGTTTCCACTATAAAAGGGTTTTGAAGTTGGTTATGTGAATATAATATTTTCCACTTTATAAAACTAATCACTAATCCGTCAGCATGTATGTTTATTTATCTAACTCGCGGTTTGTTGGCTACGACAAATATATTTCAAATAGGTAGACGGGAAGTTATTCGGTGGCGAATTATGACTACAGATCAATCGCTGAAAGTTTTACTATACATATAAACCAAGGAGATTGCAACACTTGATATAAACCATCAAGCTGTAACCAGTCGAATGCGTGAATATTCAAAACAGATAGGCATAGTTAAGTAGACCAGTGAGGTACTAGGTACGGATAACAGCATCAGTGGAAACACTTGCAGTACGATTTCAACTCTTACGGCGCAGAAAATAAAAACGGTCCAAAGTGTTTCACTTGAACTGCTGTTAGCGTACCTAATCGAAATAAATATAATACTTTCTATACATATGTGTGCACAAGCTGGTACGAAAAGGATTGAAAGCACAATACGTGTTTCCGGTAATAGAAACATAGTAATTAGGTATCTATATAAAAAGAAAATATATACCAGATAGAGAATATATTCCACTCACCATGTCTTGATTTCAGTTTCGGTATATTGGACCTTGGGGATTGGCTGGCCACTGAAATACAAAATAGTACGCTGATGTTAAGAGGTGAACTGATTAATTAAGTACGAAAGTGGCGTCACTCAGCTCGACGCCATTGTCATACTTAATTTGTCAGTATACCTGCTTATTTAACCAGGAAATCAGAATTCTTTGACGGCTATTTAAAACAATTTGTATTCTCAGATTAGACGACTACGGAAAATACATAGGCAAGGTATTCCAAAACTAGTTTAACTCTGCAGTAAGGTTTTTAATTGTCTTCTCAACCATCAATGGAGATTCTTGTGGTGTTAGTAGCGGAAAATTAAATGTATTACTTACTACTTGTAGTTATTGGCAATTCCTACAAACTGTTCCCGTCGCTTGCGGTAAATGGGATCTTTGAAGCCTGGATGATCCGCATCCAGTTCCGATCCGTACATGAGTACGTTTTGAGCACGATCCAAGTCTGAAATCTTGCGTGGAAACCAGTGCATTTCACCGAAATCTGTAAAACGGATAATCATATAACACTCCAGCTTCATAATGTCAATTATTCAATAAGTATTTTAATATAATTACCGAAACTAGCGGCAGCAGACAGTGGTGTTGGTGGAGGAAACTCTTCGCCAGTGTGAGCTGAAACCACTTCAAAGTCTTGAACTTCGCGTTTTAGCATCCTTTTCAGCTGTTCCATTCTAAGAGGATCACATTCCACGTCTACAAGAATATCGGCCTGGAAAATAGTCAGACGTCTTGTGTTATTAAGAATAGTTACTTAGAGTCGACCATAAAACAATATAAAACTAAACTCACAGAAGATAATTCGGTAACAGATTTTCTTGACTCAATATGAAGAACATTAATGCCCAAATCTTGAAATACCGACAGGACCCGAACCAATCCTCCTACTTGGTTTTTAAGCGTAAATATTACAGAAATCCTTTCGCCATCAGAGTGAGTCTGCCGCGCCGCCATGTTCTGGAGGTCTGCTAGTTTGGGATGATGTGGGGCTTCATTTTTCACTTGCCATTCTGTTCCATTTCGGTATAGCCACAAACCTAGTAGGCCCTTTCCAGATCCGCTCATAATTATCTCTGAAATCAGAAATTATTTACAATCTTGGAACCAGGAGAATATTGGGCAAGTTTAGTCAAGAAGGGTATGACAAAATAATACAATTCAGAAACTAATTCACCGCGTAATAAGGTGATTAAGAGAGTTGCGAAAACTTATATAAGTTATTAGAAGTTAGATGGGGTAGTTTATAACGTGGTTTTCAAGCGATGCTGAGGATGCGCTGTTGCAAGCTAAGGGTATACTGCGTCCTTCCTGCGCCTCTATCCGCTTTATAAAGGCAAGAGGTGCGGGAGATTCGCCGGAGGGTGGGTATATTTGATTGGCTGAATCAAGTGTTCGGAGTAACTTGGAAAATGTTCTCTTTTCACGCGGTAAAGTCACGGACACACTTTGAAAGACAATTAATTATTTTTTTCCTTATAATGTAAAATTTTACTACAGTTATCTATTTGTTGATTTCTAGTTGAATTATAGGTATCTGTTGCTTTCAAGAAGTCAACGTTTTTCATTCATGCAGTTTTGCTTTTCAAGCAGACTGAAACGAGAAATCTTCACAACAATTTTCATTCCAGAAAATATTCCGCATTGTTAATTCTATTAAACATTATACCTATATTCGAAGGTAGGTCTAGAAACTAATGTAATGCTGAAAGGCCATAATATTATAACATGACGAAACAATTTTTACTTTTCAATTCATTGCTTGTACGATAATCTTCACAACATAATCGGCGATAGATTTATTAAAATTTATTTAAGAAAAAAACGTAAAAGTTTGAAAAAGTAGGTATGACATTAAAATTGTTAAATTTTTTGTGTAAATATGAGTACTTACTTACCTATTAAAATCTTACAAAACACTTTTATTTAATATTCTTTTATTTCTAGTAGGTAGATTATTAATTCGTTAATAAATTGCTAAAAAATGATGTTGTTAATTTTAATCTCCGCTCCGCTACCTAGGCAACTAGCATTGACTTTCGTTAACGCTAGTAGAATAGAAAGAAAAATGTACGTAGTAGCTAATCTCAATCCCATATTTTTTTCATTCTGTTCTACTAGCGACCGAAAGTCAATGCCACTTGGCTAGGAGGCCGGCAGATTATTGTATCGGTATGTATCTTTAAAAAATACCTACCCATTTAAAGGATTACTTATAGGTAGGGAAAAATAGTGGTCAATTTTGAATAAACTATTTAATATTGAATTTTTGATACATATACAGTAATATACACATGTATGTACATGGGTTCTTCTTCCACACCAACACAATTCGTGTAGTCACAGACCACGACATGCGAGCACCATTCTCCTACTAGCTAGCTGACGGGTGTTAAACGGTCCAGTCACTGTATTTATTACCATTGTTTAGCGAAAGAGCATTCCCTATCATTCATTATGTTGTAGAGAACCCTCCGATAGCAACTTTTGCCTTGAATACAAAAATAAAACAGGTAAGAATATATAAAGTAGGTTGTCGTTCAATGTCGTTTGTTGGCTTTTATTCTATTCTACATTATAAACGATTTCAACATTACGTAAGTGCAAGACATGATCTTTTCAGATTTCATCAGTTGTTTAAAATACAACTGTATAATTATAACAAAAATTATAGTATCCGGAAATAAATGTCGTTGTTATTGATAAACAGTTATTAATTCGGCAATATACTTACTCGTAGGTATTATATAGATGGAATAGATTATGTTTTCCAAATCAAACATTTACAACAACAAAAATACATTTCTACCATTTCCTGACATTATTCAGACTGTAGGTATAACCTACAGCTGATAATCATTTCAGCAGTTGATTCATTATCATCATCAAAAGTAAATAGTTTAGTTGATGCATGACATTTAGTAAAATATTATATACTTAATTCAGTATAATTAATTTGACCACCAAGCTAACTCCAATGTTTAACGAGCCATGAATTAGGAAAGATAGTGTGGGACATTACATAGCTTTGTGAAAGTCATGTTGTCACTCTGGCATGTGGGTTATATCTACAGATTTACTTTCAACCACAGATGTATATGTCGTAGCCAGATAAATTAAAATAGATAAAGTAAAATCCAGATATTACAAAACTCATCTTTGAGAACTAAATACCAGTAAGCAGAACTTTCAATTGAACTACGAGTAGTTGGGACAAACCATTTTTATTTTCGTTACCAGAGTATTAACTGCTGAAATTACAAATGAATACTACTACTTAGGTACTTAAGGCATTTATCCCTTATAAGCCAGATATAGTATTAGGATTTATGATTCAGATAGCACTAATTTTGTACTAATGTCACACCCACAGTTCCCGCCTCATGCTTGATAGGACGTGGTAATGTCCGTTGCTGATTTTTGAAGTCTAGCTGCTTCTAGGCAATTTATAATCTTGTCCACTTGTGTAGTATAGTACAGGATGGAATAAACGTGCCGTAACTACTGAGACAGAAAGTAGGTACCTACCCTAAATAATGGAAATATTCAGCTTGCTGGACTCAAAGGAATTGTTCCATTTCATACAATAATGGCTATATTATAATGATAGAAAAAAAAGTTTTTTTTTGGAATTATGACAAAGAGGTTAGTTAGATTTCATGGTTTTCTTAAATTTAATACCTATGTAATGTTTATTAGAGAAATATCCTTATGATTGACTCTATATCGATGGGTGGCATAATAGTACAGTGTTATTTTTGGGATTTTAGTCGGTTTGATACACGAATGACGCATACAAATTATCAAAAGTCAGTGAATTCTATATAGGTACTTATGTTATATTCAAAATAAAATCTATCTTCAATATTAGAGTACTTTCCCTCTAGGTAAAGTTCATCTACATATTTCAACCTATATTCACATCTTTTTAAATTGCTTTTGTTAATTAAGAATTTAAACGATTATCTACTTCTGTGTATGGAATAATATAGGTATTTACTATACAATTTCTACGAGATACGTACTCACGATACGTACGAGAACAAAACAGAACACAAATAAATAAATTGATGTCTTCTGAAGTCGTCGAGGGGTGCTTTTAATTCAATTTCCTCAGAGACGTTTCCAAGCGCCTTTCAGATTTACTGCTTTATTCGATGTTTATTATTTATCAGATGACAAGCGAACGATACCTTGTTTCCACTTCTATATTTTTTCATGAAGCAAGGCACTCTATGGAATAAGCCATATTTGCATGACTTTTAGTATCTCTGGTATGTACATATTTTATTATTCCATTGTTAAAATTTTAAATAGACGTCGAACATATAGAAATAGACGTATCTTTCTGACATATGAGAGTTAAATACAGAGCGAAGACCTGTCTCCATTCAAAATATACTTTAGGCCCTCTCAAGATAGAGCGCGTCGTTTTTCTATTCCCGTCATATATTTTTTAGTTATTTATCTTCTAAGTACATTAACTTAATTGAGAAATTTAAGTTTTTTTGCATTTCTTTTAGGTAAGTAGGTACTAGTCGCCTTTACTAGTTGTTATTTCAACTTACGAAGGTTACTGTAAATATGACAAAAAGTTACAGAGTAACGAGTTATGGAAACCTGAACATCTATACATATAATAAGACTGTAAAAAAGTTGTGTCTGTACATTGGATATTTTTTGAAAAGAATAATTGTAATGTGTTATAGGATGGATACTGATACCAAAACACCAATTTTTAGAATTTTTGTCTGTTTGTCTGTGACTTTGTGCAAGTATCACGCCATAACATATCATGTAATGGTTTTTCTTTCTGTTTGACTTCTCTTAAAGCTATCTCTAAAATTAATGTTAATCTGTGAAATTTCTTAATTGGCTAATATAATTATAATCACTAATATTAATTGTAATAAATAAGGCTGTGAAATTTCTAATAAACAATAAATAAATAACTACTGAAGGGATTTTGATGTTTCACTAGGAGATAGCTGACATATCTGGACAGCTCATAGGCTATAAGCCATGGTAGTATGTGATGTGGAAACAAGGATCCAGAGAGGAAGATCTGCCTCCTGATCTCCTCCATCCTCCTCCTCTACGCAAACGAAGTTGCGGGGTAGGTACAGCTAGTTATGTAATAAAAACCGGCCAAGTGCGAGTCGGCTGTCGGACTCGCGCACCGAGTGCAATGCAACTTATCCTCGTAATTTTGCTCTAACGAAAAGATTAACTCGATCAACCTATCTTTGCCTATGTTTTATCTTTTAATCCGTCCGTCCGTCCATCAACGTTAAACTAAAACATATAGGGTACATCGCGTTAACCTAGAATCTTGAAATTTGGCAAGAAGCTAGGTCTATAGCACAAGTACTTACCTAAAGGAAAAAATTCGAAAACTGTAAATTTGAAATTACATCTCCCCAAAAATATTTATTATTATTACAAACTTATATTTGCAGACTAACAACTAATCAGTAGTATATCGATGTATGGACATAATATTTTGATAATGTCAAAGATAAGTTGGTCTCTAAATCAGAGCCCGACTCGCACTTTTTGAGATAACTTATAGTCAGTGAGGAAACTGGCTTGATGTTTCGTTATTATTTACAACATTTTTTATTAATTATCAATATCGATCAGGTTTAAAATAGGTAAAACCGAGACGACAACATTTTTGTGTCATCATTGCCTACTCTCTCAGCCTCGCTCGCCAGCCTCAAATGTCAATCCCATACACTTTCATTACATTATACTACCTATAGTGTTAACGAAAGTAAAAAGCCACTTGGCTATGGGGTTGATTTACGAACTAGACGAATTTAGAATCACCACAAACGTCAGGTAATACGTCTACGGTAAAAACAGCAATAAAGTTCGGGCATCTGCCATTCGCTCTCGTTCTTTACTTTAGACGAATCGGCATGAATAAATAGTTACAGAAGTACTTTAACTATTTATTCTATTCTATTATTTAACCTAGTTTGCAATTCGGTTAAATCGGTTGGAATTATCTATAATGAATTGACGTCAATAAATATTTTCACTACAACTGATTTATATGTATAGAAATTGATAGAAATTCGTTTTAAGGTTTATCAAGACCAATAATCGAACCGACTTGTCTAAAAACCAAACTGCAAACTAATTTCTTGGGCACTGTTCTTATGACCTGCTAGACACAACCAAAACGTTTTGTTCGAGTGTTTGCCAAGGAGTTCGAGTTGGTGGTGGCCAGAACGAAAGAAGCTTAGTGTGTTGACTTTGCTCTTCGTACGTGCGCTCTTCGAGCCCGTCTGGATGAATGATCGCCTTTTACAAACAAAGAATTCAGATTGCTATTGCTGGCTGTGGTAGACTATTTTTAGATTGCAGATACAATTCAGAAATCGTATCTGCGGTAGGGAGGGATATTTACTCTTGAAACTCCGTGTAGGTCTGGTAGGGACATAGGCCATGATAGATAATTTTAAACTCGTTCTCGACCTTTTCTTTCATATTCATATCAATAATAATTTTACTACGGCCACGGTTTATTTTAAGAACAAAAATAAAATTACAATTACATCAAATTTAAAATAAATTAAACCGAAACTAAAATAAATTTAAATCTTAGAAATAAACACGTCACCCCCCGTCGAGACCCTCAATTTGACTTAGACAAAATATCTCTCGTATGTATTGTACAGTAGAGACAACAAGCGAAGAGGCAATAGATTCCCGTTTGTTCTTACTGTGTCATGTTTTTCCACGTATTTTCACGTAAATGACTAACAACCATCTTTGCGTAAGTATACTTTACTTAATATTATTTGTAATGGTACAAAATACTCAAAAATCAATGCATACATAATTCAAATAAAAGTTACTAAAATGAGAGCACGCGTTGGTTTTCCCGCTGGTGCATGGCGCCATTGCTGCTCAAGAAATCGGTTTACCCAGTGGGGTGACGAATGTATGTACGCTTGCGTAGCAAGGGTGCGCACGCAACAGGGTGAACATGCGCAAACCGCTCGCAAGTTAATTAGAAATAGAACCCTTCGGGCGGTCAATACAGTTGCGTGAGATTTTTTCGCGCATGCGGGGCATTCTTTACCCAACAATCAGGTGTATGTAATCGACATGGCGGACAGCGAATTTGAAGAATTTCGCCGAGTATTCGATAGATTACCTCAGCATATAAAGGCACCCACGCCGTTTTATTCGTAAGTATTCTTTTTCTCTTATTATTTCAGTTATCACCAGTTATGCAATTCGTTCAATTAAGTTATATAGCTACAAAGCATTGACAGCGACTGATGTTAATTTGTCACGTGAGGTAAATTGAAATTGAAATCAGACTACGTAGGTAATATTAAGTGTAAGCTATACTGATTGTCTCCGATTTCGGAAGACTGAGATATTGAATTGATCTTTGCTTCAGGTTAATGCCAAATGTGGGTTTAGAGGATGAGTCCCCTTCCTCAAAGAGTGGAGGTACGCCGGAGGAGGAGAGGAGCTGTATCGTCGACGGCGAAGCGGCAAGTTCAGCTGCTACGGGCGCCGTGTCTCCTGTGCCTCAGCAGGAGGTGGCGGAACCACAGCGAAGTCCGCGCCACCAAACATCTGTTAGTGGAGAACGAAGGAGACGGAAACTTCCAGAAATTCCCAAGAACAGAAAATGTAAGTTTTAGGCAGTATTATTTATTTGGTGCTAACTTCGACTCTGGTATTGTGATTATTTGCTGGTGTTCAATCTGGTATTTAAAAATACTGCAATTGCGCTTTGGCGAATTTTATGTAAGCGCATCATGTGTAACTGAGAGGCAGGTACTTTAAGCGACGGTAATACGGCCTAGATTGAAATTATTTTATACAGGTTGATGCGCTGTAGATTGATTGTACTTATGTAAGTACTTTATAATACAAATTAGATAGGTACATACTTTGTGAAACTTATCATAGGTACTAATTCCGGAATGACAAAAAATAACTGTAATAAACCAAGTTCTTGGCAATAAACAAAAAAAGAAATGATTAACTTATGTTAGGTACCTATCAATTAAGTATAGCTTAATAATTTACTTTTATTATTATTTACAGTTATATTCCCGCTTATGCCGGTGTGTTATTCACATAAGAGTATAGAGTGCTTGAACAAACTCGAAACAAATGTCGTAAATAAAAAATTAGTAGCCTGACACATACAGGCGCGATCTGCACGCGGCTTGCGGCCTGCGGCTAATTGAAACGCATGCACCACCCCATTTTCTCCCGTCGTTAACGTCCAGTAGGTAGCCGATTGCGGCCTAGGCCTCAAAATGGGGCGGGGCATGCGTTTCAACGCGTGCAGGTCGCGCCTGTGTGGGAAAGACATTATCACCAGACCCACTAGACAACGCAGTTGTCATTGCTTGTTACTTAAAAGCCTTCCTTTAAGCATTTATAGCATACCAACCTGGAACGCCGCATTCTAATTATCAACGAAGAGTAGTTATTCAATGTGATTTTTTATGAATTTGGATTTGAGTGTACATATTGATACTCGTATTGTTAAACTTCCTTGCTACTGTACCGTTAGACGCTAGTCGAACCAACTGATGTGGTTGAAAATGAAGGCTGTGTGGGCTTAGATTGCTCATCGCCCATTCGTGGTCAACTGAAAAATATCAATTGAAGAATATGACAGCCAGACGGATAGAAGGACAGACGTTGAGTTTTATAAATATTGAGAAGATAGATCACCGAAGAAGTTAGTGTCTGTCGACACTTTAGAAAGTTAGCTAATATACTCTTATGTATACGCTCGTTCAAACCTACACCTACAGCACTTAGCTACCTGTAAATGAGCCTATTATTTTTGACATATTCAAAATATCGATATTCAAAACCTCATTATTACACTTTCCAGCTACGGTCTTACCATGCGGACAACCTGCGTCACTAGCGGACGAACTAGGAGCCTTAGCTGGATTATTAATTCGGCCAGGGTCCCAAGGCCGACCTCTACTGGTGCTCAAATGTGGATATCTCCTAGACGAAGATTCTAGCCCTGATTCTGAGAGACTTCAAAGTCTGGGTGACGTCGACAGCGGCCACAGTACCGCTCACTCACCAATCGACACTGGGCCGAAGAGCATATCACCAACACCGCTACAGCAAAATGGTAAGTATGACAAGTTGTTACTTTGATAGACTATAAATACTGACCATAGAGGTTGAATCTTGTCCAATCCCGGCCCAAGTTAATGCAGGACCTCTCTGATAGTACCAGTCTTAAAACATGTACATGTGAAGGGTAAAACTAAATGTAACACAACAAAGTCAAACAAAACATATAGCCAGGCATAAGAATAACAATCATTAGATTAAAAGGTCAAATAATGTAACATAATAACCACATAATAGTAACGATTAAAACTTATTAATGTTGCAAGTTTGAGACTAATATACGAACAATTCCGCCAATAGGCCAACTCTCGGGAGGAGTGTTGTTAAACTGAAGTTGCATTTTAAATTAAGGTTTTTGGTGATTTAAAGGTCTCAAAAAATTCTGTAATTTTTTGTGCGGTGTAATAGAACGATTACCAAAAAAATTGGGTCAACTAGGCTATTGTGATGAGATGCGTTGTTACGGTCTGGTGTTTGTACTCGTAAAGTAATGGTAGTAGAGGCTGTGTCTTCTAACAGCGACATTATTATGGCCTTTGCTCTATAATACTTCTCTTCTATATCGTATCTCTCTTTCTCGTATCTGTATCTAATAGTTCTATTTCTGTTTTATCTCATCGTATTTACTACATAGCTCGCATAGATCATGTATTCGTACCTTTACTTCATTGATGTTCTGCTTATTTTCTTCCGCCTTTACAAAATTATATATTCTTGAAATTTTATCAGATATTATTTTCTCTAATTTAATACATTGCTGTAAATCCATTTTGCGCTAGTTATCTTTAGAAGGGCCAAATAAATATATGTACCTAATTCTAATTCTATTTTTATTGAAATGATGGCGGATCTTTTTCTAAATATATGTATGAAATCCTTAGGATGAAATCGATGAAATTAAGTATAAGCTTATGTTCACTTCACTTCACTTTTTAAAATATGGCTTCTACCGTTGGCTGGTACAGTAATTTTGCCATTGTCGAGTAAGCTTTAGACAATTTATTTGACAATCAAAAAATAATAAAGTACATCGCACACGTGAACTAAAGAGTCCACTAAGAGCGTAGAGAGAGAAACACTAAGAGAGTTTATATCCGTCATCATTTTGGAATTACGGATTGATTTTTTATTCGTTTAATTTTATAGTTACATGCATACTCTAAATAACTTGACATTGACAAAATTATCTCTTGAATAAGAGTAGAAGCCATTCAAATAAAAATAGAAAGAACTAAAGAGCAGGCACTTGTTCCGAATCGCCAGCGATCAAACGACATGACAAATTCAGCGATGATGAACATAGGGCTACGACATAGGGTCTGTAATTAATGTTTACAGATACAGTGGCAGCTAAAAGAGATCCGACATTAGAATGTATTAGCAAGTGCATGTGTAATTGTTATGTATATATTAATTCAAATAAATATTTTCTTATAGTGTCTCCATCATCAAGTTGCAGCATCAGCGGAATCAATTTCGTAGGTAACATGACAACAGTACCTCACAATCAACTAGAGATGTTAGAAGCTACTCACAGAGGCCTACATAAATTCAACCCTAGGCATCATGATGAAATTGAGGTAGAAATCGGAGACCCCATTTACGTGCAAAAGGAAGCAGATGATTTGTGGTGCGAAGGTAAGTTATGTTGCCCAAAAATATAATTGAATTGAAGGTTGATCGCTTGCGATGTCCTTTCTAGGCCCCATCTTTTATATTACAATGATGATTGATTACAATGATGATATTTTATTACAGGGGTCAACCTCAGAACAGGGCAACAGGGAATATTTCCTTCTGCCTATGCAGTCGACATGGATTACAATGATTTTGATCCAGCAAATGCCAAAGTTAAAAGAGAACGTTATTTATTAGGGTACGCATCACTGCTCAATTTGTCAATGGTTATATTGTTGAAAATATATTACTTATAACTAAACCTTTTCAACAGATACATGGGCTCGGTAGAGACTCTAGCTCATAAAGGCACAGGCGTAGTTTGCCAAGCAGTCAAGAAAATTGTAGGAGAAAGTAATGGAGAGCCAGGCGCACAGCCGTGTATTCTAGAAGTCTCCGACCAAGGTCTTCGCATGGTCGACCGATCTAAACCTGACGTGAGTTTACCTGCCTAATACAGATACAACCTAAACTATTCATCTTAATATATATCTAATCACATTCATCCGGATGCGGCTTATTTGCAAATCCGATTGTGATCATATTATTTATATGGAATAATGTCTAATTAACATAATTACAGAGAACTCGAAGTGGGCCCTGCATTGACTATTTCTACTCTCTGAAGAATGTGTCGTTTTGCGCTTTTCATCCACGTGACCACCGCTACCTAGGATTTATTACGAAGCATCCAACGTTGCAGCGGTTTGCGTGCCATGTATTTCGTGGACATGAATCTACTAGACCTGTCGCTGAAGCTGTGGGGTAAGATATTAAATCATGTATAAACCACATGACGCCATTAACATAACACAACAGCGGAAAACAACCCAAATAAAATACCTACATTATAATATATACTTTTTCTATTACAGGAGGGCATTCCAGAGATTTTATCAAAAATTTATAGAGACGGCATATCCAATTGAGGATATTTACATAGAGTAAAAACAGTAAGTAATTATTTTATTATCACATATTCATTTAATGGTACTGATGAATATCATTGTTATATAAAAAAGTTAATTTTAAATAGGTATAGTTATAAAATTATATCAACTTATTTCTTTAGGAGAAAAGTGTTACGAATAATTTACCTACTATGAGTATTATAAAAATCTTAAGCTTCAATTTATCTAGCTTATTTGCATTATTATTTAGCACCAAAGAAGTTGGAATATTCCATAGCGTGTCCTCCAAGGCCTTAGATTAGCATTTATTTCCAAAATAAATGTTTTATTAAAGAATGCGACCTTGTTTAAACATTAAAACAACATTACGGTATTTTGTAAACATGGTTGTACCTAGTCTTTGTTCTATGATTGTACAATGTAATAATGTGTTTATAAAAAGAAGAATGTAAAACTACATTGTAGTAATTGTAGCTATATTTTGTGTTGGAATCAAAATGTATAAGATTATATAGTTATCGACATGAAGTATAATCATGTCTAGGTCATTGCTGTAATTCACCAAACCAAGTGATAGCTGGAACAATAAAATGATCTGGCGTATCTATAATTTCAAAATCGCCTATATCAAAGTGTAATTACCAGTTGATTCGAAACATCAATTTGCTGTCCAGTTATCATTTTGTTTAATCGACTAAGGTGTACGCGTACTACCACTACTTTTCAATACTCGAACATTATGTGCTACATGGAGACTAATATGTATAAATGATTAATTATGGCTGCTAATGAAATTGTAAATAGTTTAAAATTATAGTAATAGCTACTTATACTTACTACATAAAGTATTAACGAAGATGTCATTCATGTTGTTATTTTTTCTTATGGTGAAGAATTCAATTTGAACCTTAATTTTATTAATGCTCTATCTAGTCTGAAAAATCGTGGACGTATATTTATAGATTCTGTATATCGCCGATTCAATGACCTATATGTTATAGTAGATGAGCTCGATGGAGTATACCTAAAAAGCGATTATCACTTTTTGACATAGAGTTCAGAATTGGCAGATTCTATTGTATATATTTTATAATGGGTCGCAAACCGACAGTACATGGTGTACTTATCGCACAATGATTGGGAAACTTTTGGTCATTGGGACATTGTGAGGAAAACTGAGGCATAAATAAAGGCATGCGTGAGATTTAAAGAAAAATAAGGCTTGAGAAGTAACCCCCCCAATTCATACTGAACTCGAGCAACATATGACCGAGCATCAATGTGCCCCACCCAACATACACTGGTCCCATAAATTGCCTGTTGATGTATCATACATAATGGGACATTCTATTTTACTCTATTTACAATACATTTGTTTCAAATACAGTTTGTTGTAATAATGATGATGGATGATAAGATATATTATGTCTTCGATCGTCAATAGCTTTTACCCCTAGGGTGTCAGCTGTTCTATGTTGGATGTAATTTATATTTTTTAAATACCTTAAACTACGGAAATCAATCTGACTATTGCAGTCTAAGATACTTACCTAAAGAAGCCTAAACAGCAATGTGAACGATATCAACGGATTGTAAATAATAAACATCAGGAGAGCAGAGAAAAAGTATTCAACAAAGCTGAAAAGAGCTGTGACTCAAACGATATTTACATATTATTTATTTTTCCAGTACCTATTTAATAGGCTATTTGTCATATACAAAGTGTAATGTCAACTCTATAGTATGCCGAAGGGGGCGGGCGAAGGGGAGTTCGGAGCCTTCACCTCACTTCACCTGAACAACTTTTAGAAAAATAATATAAGCTGCTCGGTGTAAAATCTAGGCATAAAAAGTTTTAAAACACACCACGAAAATAATAAAGTTGGAACAAATCCTGTTTAGTTTCGGCTTACTACGGGGTTTACGTAACATCCTGTATTATAATAATAAATTACTTACTCGTAAGATATTACAATATAATGAATACTTACCTATTATATTATATGGGACTGACAAAAAGTGTTTTATTTTTTTATCCGACTATTTTTATACAATAGGATATGTTTAGCAGTATTCCATTTGAAATTTTTATTGGAATTCGATAGGTAATTTATTATGACATTTTTAAGTCATTTAATATAAGAAATACAATTTAATTTCTACATCAATTTACCAAGGTTCGAAATTTTTCGACATTTGTCGTATACGATTACGCATCACTAGAATAGATGTAATAGGAGTACCTACGTGCGTAAGTATTCTTGTACGTCTGTTATTAAAAAAATACTTTCACTAAGTGGTACGACTAAGTGAGATGTCTAAGTAGGGTACTACTTAGACATCTCACTTAGTCGTACCAAGAAGAAACCAAAAATGGTAACAGCAAGTAAAAAGCAAGCAAGCAAGAAAGACGACCATAAGTTTAGTGGTAAACCAAATAAGACGAGAACAAAAAGTAAGTATCCCTAAGAGAGAGATATATAAGTGTGGAGCATGTGAATAAATACATTAGGAATGCAATATTTTAGTATGCTGGCATAATAAATACACCGCGTTTTATATGCCAGAAACTGTCAAAAATGACAAATCTTCTATAAACTGTCAAATCTGTTAGGAACCGTCAAATTAGTCAGTAAATGTTAGACTCTGTTAGAAAGCTCTCGTCAGCTCTCGTCAGCTCTCGTCAGCTCTCGTCAGCTCTCGTCAGCTCTCGTCAGCTCTCGTCAGCTCTCGTCAGCTCTCGTCAGCTCTCGTCAGCTCTCGTCAGCTCTCGTCAGCTCTCGTCAGCTCTCGTCAGCTCTCGTCAGCTCTCGTCAGCT
The DNA here is from genome assembly GCA_963506565.1 of Tachystola acroxantha. Taxonomy (NCBI): domain Eukaryota; kingdom Metazoa; phylum Arthropoda; class Insecta; order Lepidoptera; family Oecophoridae; genus Tachystola; species Tachystola acroxantha. Next base: position 11,459,301 of record OY735870.1, on the reverse strand, counting down.
CTCGTCAGCTCTCGTCAGCTCTCGTCAGCTCTCGTCAGCTCTCGTCAGCTCTCGTCAGCTCTCGTCAGCTCTCGTCAGCTCTCGCCAGCTCTCGCCAGCTCTCGCCAGCTCTCGCCAGCTCTCGCCAGCTCTCGCCAGCTCTCGCCAGCTCTCGTCAGCTCTAGTCAGCTCTAGTCAGCTCTAGTCAGCTCTAGTCAGCTCTAGTCAGCTCTAGTCAGCTCTAGTCAGCTCTAGTCAGCTCTAGTCAGCTCTAGTCAGCTCTAGTCAGCTCTAGTCAGCTCTAGTCAGCTCTAGTCAGCTCTAGTCAGCTCTAGTCAGCTCTAGTCAGCTCTAGTCAGCTCTCGTCAGCTCTCGTCAGCTCTCGTCAGCTCTCGTCAGCTCCCGTCAGCTCTCGTCAGCTCTCGTCAGCTCTTCCCGTGGACCACCAAGGTGAACAGTCGAGGTGGACCACGGGCAATAACCCGAAATTTGGCACGAAGGTAGGACTTATAGCACAAGTAAAGGAAAAAATCCAAAAACTGTAAATTTTAAATTAGGTACATCTCCGGCCAAAAATTTTTTTTTGTTATTACAAAATTATATTTCCAGATTATGAACTAATCAGTAGTATGATGATGTAAGGACATAAGGCGCGAATTCATATACGTGAATAAAAGTTTCGCCACCGTTTAGGCCCCCTGTCCCTTTCTATCTCAAACTTCTTTAACGAAGTGTGAAAAGGAAAGTGTGAAAATAGCAACACGATTTAATGGAAGTGAGGTTTATCTAAGTTTATTAATAACAGCATATATTTTGATAATGGCAAAGATTTGGTCTCTAAATATAGTTTATATTTTAGTTAGAGAAAAGTAAAGGGGTTAAAGTTGCGTTGCACGGCAGCCTCGGTGCGCGAGTCCGACTCGTCCGGTATTTTTTAAGATTGCGCCATGCAACTGGTTGTAGTAGGACTAACTGAAAATGTACTCCAAATAAAAGATAAAAACAGATCACATTATTTATTGGATCACAGAACTAAATTTCGTACATTGTAACTACATGGTTTAAAGTTATTCGGTTTGAGCAACATCATTAACCACATCAACACCATTTAATTTGTAGTGGGATTTGAAAAAGTACAAATAAAATTATACATAAATATCAACTTTCTAATAAATTTAAACAAGTATTACACAACATGCTTATATGGTAAATACAACATTTGTTTTAATTAAATTGGTAATATATGTATAGATCGAAATAACAAGTAATGTTCAGTTCAGCATCTAAACATATAAATATTGATTTAGAATGTTTTATTGCTTTGTTTTGTTTGATTGTCAGGAAGAAGTTATTTACCTAATAATTATAACTTTATATGATATTAATAACGTCTATAGGAAGTGAAGCACTGCAAATAGCACATTATTAAATGATCTAAATAGGATAAACTTAATTGTTTCTTACGTAACAAAAAATATTCAATACTATTTTCAATACAGAAGTAATTATCTTCACAATAATAATGAAAAGAATATTTTGAAATTGTTTCGTATAGATACAATAATATAAATGGTACATATTCGTCTGAACCAGACCGAAATATTGTAAAATATTTATTTTACACCAATTCACTTTTTATTTCGGAGATATTACTTACTAAGCACCAAATCAATGTACCTAAGTATTTAATATGAAGAAGACATTGGATATTCAAATTCTAGATTCAGTGAATAGCGTCAGGGACAGTTCCGGAAGACTATTTTTCATTAGTATAGCCGTTTAGATAGGCATTCCCACCCACCTACATTACTAATACCAAATAATTTCAAGTGTGACCAGAAATAGGTAATATAGTTTCGCTAATATTTAGCCTTGTAAATAGCGAAATGTATTAATAGAGAATTAATATGAACCAATTTCAGGGTCCCGTCGTACAGTCCGTAGTCAAACTACCGGTAGCCTCATTCATTTGATATCATATTAAGTTTTTATACATTAATCAGAGTGCCTACACCTAGGTCTCGTTATAACGCCGCTACTCAACAATTGAAATTGATTTGACATTTTATATTATTATTTATAATTAAATCTTGACGTGAAAATATTGTATCCGCGACATCAAAGCATCAATGTCGTAAATATTTACGACATTAGCGCACATAGGTTTATGTTGTGAGGCAGGACAAAACAATTCATATACTTGCACTTTGTATGTGTAGCCTCTGTTATAGGTATTATAATTTTGAATGAAAACTTAGCATAACTACAACAAACTTTTGGCACTTTCCAATTTTGACAAAATTTTAAAAAGTTACACTCTCATACTTTTCTCATTGCCAAAAAGAGATAATTTTGCAGTCTCAAATAAAGTGTAGATAGGTTAGGTACCTACTTAATAAGGTATATAATGTTTGTACTTAGATGACAAACTAATTATATATTATGTCTACCTATTATTTATATTATAAATTTATTAATCACAAACAAAACATAAATTTACAATTATATGTAACAAAATTTGATAATTGACCATTTCCAATGTGTTCGATATCAGGAACATGATAAACTTTGGTATACCTATCAAATAAAAATTAATATCGTCATGTCATATTAAGTATAAAAAATTGTCGATCCATAACTCACTACATTTTGTAATTACGAGTGCCTATGCACTCACACGAAAGGTCGAATTTTTAAATTTAAGATTCTCACAATTACTGATGTCCAATAATACCCCTGAATAGTCAATTCGATAATAAAGCGGGTACAACCTGTTGAAATATACTTATAGCTATAATTTAAAACGCGTGTGCTTTTTGCAGGCCTAAAACTTCAATATAGAAAAATAATACGAAATGTTATCTTTAGAATATATTTAAGGCATTTGAAAGATACATAGGTACCTACTGAATTGGAAACTGATAAATATTTTAATTATCATTAATTTTAATTATTCTAAAAGTTTTCGTTAGAGTTTTAGTTATCAAATGACAACTTTCCAATTTGTACTTGTACCTATTTATATTCCTGATGTCTTTTCTAACACAGGGTGGCTTTGAATTTGAAAAATAATAATCCTTTTTATTATATCATCTACTAAAATTTGCGGATACACCAATAATCATCCCACATGAAGAATATTTACGATTTTTATGCGGACTAACCACATCGCTGATTAGATTGAGGCACTGTTATAAAGCATGTTACAAATTCAAAGACACCTGTGGCCCATCCATTAAAATACTAACATTTGTTTGTTTGCATTGAATTAATTATTTAAAATTACTTACGTTCCCGTTTAGGTGCAATAATCTATTTCATTTTTGTGTAAGTACCGATAAACGAGCCGCTCTAACTTTGAAACGTGATATAATATTTTCATTGAATTTCAGTATCTAGAATAATAATTTTACCTTAAACGTCTAAATTGATTTTTATCTTCACAATATAATTTGTTTATAATTATACTAATATTTAATCGTGATTTAGAATTTGGTTTCGCACATGGAGGTTGTGGGCGGTCCGCGTTACACGCCGCGCTGTTTGTTACAACTACTTACCTACGAGTAACGTCATTCTCAGTCCCGTAGGGCTACATGAAACATCATCGTCATCGAATCGGCATCGAGCTCGATGCGAGCTGCCCACTGACATTCTCATACAAATTATGTATGAGAATGTCGGTGGGCAGTGGGCAGCGTTGTTTACGGGCGTTTAGGGAACTAGAATCTAATTTATGCTACTCTTTTTAGTAACAAAGCCAGTCAGTAACAAAATAAATGGCGCTAACGGTCAGATATTCGCATACAAGTTGTATCGCTCGCACCGATCTCGATTCATTAACGGTGTTTTATGCAAGCCCTACCGATAAATCTGACACGCATCGAGCTCAATCTTTTATGTTATTATCACTAATGATACGTTATTATAAGTTTCCTATCACTGTTCCTTTAATACACGTACTCGTATCACTGCAAATTACCGATCAAATCCTAAGTATTTACTTGCGCGTCGAGCCTAGCAGAAAACGCTACAATCTGCCCTTGATTTGGAAGGTAATATTTATAAATTATTGGCAAATCTATTCTTGGTATTTCTACACTACCACAAGCAATAGTTAGCATTTTTTGTACTTAATCATTTGGTGGTACTTATGGTAAAGGATATAAATCAACTTTTTTACAGGTTTGGGCTTGTGCGTTTTCACTTATACCCACAAAAATTGTTTCTTTTCATTCATTGTCCTTAAAATATCTACAAATAATTAGGGCGTGGCACGCGCCTCGCCCACTAGTCCATGCGCTAAGCTACGCTACGTCCTTACCAACTAGGTGCAATATAATGCAAATTCACATCTTATGTGGTTACTTCTTTTTCATAATGTACATTTTTTTTTATGTTTCATTAGAAGTTTCCACAGTAATATAATTAATTTATTATTTAAATTTACACTTATCAATTTGGCTTTATGTCAGTTACTACTGCACTATCGCAAGGTAACAATTTATTCATACATTTTACTACGAGTTAATACAACATAACTTCTTTGCTATGATAACAGATTCTGAAGGAACATAATTTAATTACACTGGCCAGTAGATTATGTCCATGTAACAAAATTGCCTATACTCAATTTTGTCACATTTTACTAAAATATTTTGGAGATTGGCAAGACAAACTTGTAACTGTTGCCTCTAATTTTGTTTTTGTTGGTGAATTTTAACACTTATCTATGTAAGTAATTATAAAACAACTCCAACACAATTTTAACCGAAACAGTACCTACTGACTCAGTCTTAGTAAAATCGGTCGTACAAATCAAAATAATAATGTACTTAGGTACATTCTTACTTATTATTACATAATATACATTTTAATTCCATCTAACGAATAAATTAATTCAGTACCTAGACAATAATCAAGTAATTAAATTAGTATTTTGTATAATAATAACTTGTCTGACTTTTTTTTTTACAAGAACGTTCTGGACGTTATTTTGTAGAAAATTTGGTACGTGCACTAAAGGAGCACTATCTCGTATTTTGTCAAATTACTTGGCTCAACTACTTGAACGTCGTACTCGTGCCGTGGGGATGGTACAGCATTCAGCATACATAAAAAAGTGATCCTATAAGGGTACGGAACCCTAAAAAATACAAATTATTAACACTAAAATAGGAATCAAAATCAAAATGTCTCCAAATATATCTACTTAGGTACTTATACTACTTAAAATACAATTAAGTACTTATAGTCGCAAAATCTAATTATTATTTTTTAAATAACATTGAGCAAATTCAGAAAAATGTAAATGTAATCTATTAAGATATTAACTCAATCCCTATAATCCGTGGAAATACATTTTTCATACAAATAAACATTTAAACGAAGACTAAGTTCCATATACAGCTAGATGTGGGTAAATGAATATAATAATAAGATAGTAAGAAAATATTCTCAAGAAATAATAATATTAACATTTTTTACTTATAGCATATTGTTTACATTTGTAATGAAGATGTAGGTGCATAGAGCTTGACCTGTTTAATAAGTACCTAGGTAGTAGGTAGGTAAGTATCGCCGCATACCTGAATTCTTATTTTTATTACAATGTATTTTAATATCAGTAAGTATCTTGTAAAGTGGTTATTTTTGGAGGTCTTATATATCAGAAAAGTTAGGCTTAGGTAGGTAGTTATGTATGGAAACAAGTAAGTATGAAATGATAATTTACACTAACAAAATTAAGCGATGGACATTATATTATTGCTCGCCAACAGATAGGTTTACGGTTTACCGAAGACATAAGTTTTTAGAAAACTATCTTATAGGTACTAAAATACTAATCATGGAAATTTTAATTTGAACAACCAATAAGAAGTAATTTAAAAAAAATTAATCCCAGTCCTAAGAAATTGAATAAAAATGGAAGTTGTGAAACCTGAGAAAGAATAGTACTTAAGCACATCATGACGAGAGTACATACTAGGTATGTCAACAGTATTAGGTAGGACATAAATATTGTCCTACCCTTCGACATCGCATTGGGTATGAACTAATTAAATAAGTGTAAATGTAAGGTAAGTACTTTTTAAAGTAGGTACTAATACAGTTGATTCATTAAAATTCTGAAACTTACTATTGCATTATAAAATAAAGTGTTTATAGAATATAAATCAAACATAGACTTTGAGAATATATTCACTCAATTTTGTTATAATACACGAAAATACATAATTTTCTTGTGGAAGTCGCTGCAAAGCGGCCAAACCTTGACAAGTTAATAAGTAGGTAGGTAATTAATTATTATTTCAGGTTACACATTACGTTTTAGTATTTGAAGTAATCTATTTAAATAGAAAAAGTTTTCAGTGCGCTATAGAATATTAAAATGTGTCTTGTATTAAGAACATGCGCGGCGAGCTCTTGTTAAGTACTAAGTAGGTACCTATGGGTTTCTTTTTCGGTAAGTTCAACAGAATATCCTCTACTTACTTATGATGGTGTAAGTAAAATGGAACAATCATAATAATTTTTAAATATATTAATTACATAAATATAACCTTTATGTATAAATATTTACATGTCATCCGTTATCTTACCTTATCATTTTGTATAATTAAATATATTAACATGGGTCGAGACCGATTCCTTAAATTCCTCTTTAAGTGCCGTCACTAAACGGTATATTAATACCAAGAGTCGGAAGTACACTTGTTATTTATAACTTCAGTTCAGTAATAAGATCTAATAAAAGATAATATTATAATGCTGGCTCTGTCGATATTGTAACAATGCACTTCGTCAAGAATCTGGCACAGATATCCCAAAATATATATTTTAACTTCATGAAATTCTACCCAGTTCACTGGCATCTCATGTCTATAAGGTACCGTGTAAATAAAAATACATGGTAACGAATACGGTATATTATGATGTCGGTGATTCTACTCGCGCATGCGTGCCAAGCAGAGCAAATTGGTATGACTCGTCTATATATTTGGTTGTGATAATTACTATTACCTACTCTCTACTTGCTGAATATAATTCGTTAGATTTTATTATATAGAGTCATGTTTAGTAGGTGGGGAGAATGGAGTGCCACCATCACAGATGTGCCTGCATGGACACTTCACAAGGTGCATTTTTAAGATATCGTATAGCGACATATTTTGGTACTCTACCTAGTTGTTTATTTAATTGACTGTTAGCGTTACTATGGTAATAAAAATAACATTTTCATAAACACTAATCAACTAATCGCAAAAACAGTTTAAATCAATAATAATTTTGTATACTTACTATGTATTTACATTTATGTGATTTAGTAAGTACACCAAAATATATAAATAACATTTGTTTAATGTTTAATACAGATAAATACTAGCTACTCCATTGTAAAAAGAGTATATAAATCATAAATAATTTGTAGTAAGAGGTACTAACATATAACCCAAGGAAATAGCATGTCTTAGATCAAATAATGGATGATAAACAAATAATATACCTAAGTGTAATTAAAATTGTAAAATATAGCAGTAGGTATTCTAAAAAAAATAATGTATACCTACCCACTTTTTTAATATCAGCTTTATTTAATATTAACTTAATCAGACTAGAACAAAAGTAAGTAGAATAGATTTTTTCTAATTGCATTCTTAGATTTCACTATTCCAAACAGAAACAATAAAATAATGGAAACATAAGTGGCCTGCTCCCGGTAAATTAGAGCTACTGAGTATCGCTTGATGTCGTCGAAAGCTATCTCCATAATAATATTATGCATCTCGTTTTAGGGGCGACAGCTTTGAGGCAACACTCAAGAGCAGAGCATGGCCATCACCATAGTAAGATTACGGATCCAATCGCTGCATACAGTAAATATTAATTTCGTATAACAAATCGAAATTCATATTCATAGAAATATACTCGTATAAGCTTAATAAATTATGAAATTGCAATCATACTAAGTAAATTGATTTTTTTTAAATAGCAAGTTCTCAACTTAATTTTATACTCGTATATTAATTCTATTTTCCATGTTACAAGTAGGTAATATTATATTTGTATAACAAATCGAAATTAATTTTCGCATATTTACTAAGATAAGCCAAATAAATTTTTAAATTGCAATACTAAAATGATTTAAAAAAAAAATATCAAGTTGTCAACATAAGTATATACTCATATATAATAAATCTATTTTCCATCATAACATAATGTAAACATATTTCCGACTCTTTGATCACGTTATCCGAGGAACTATAGATTTAGTCAAGAAGGACCGTGATTTGATATCACTGTAAGAAGAGGCACTAATTACTTACTTCTTATGACTTTATGACTATGGTGGTCTTACGTTGCTTAAAACACTATTTTATATAGGTACTTGAAAACCCTAAAAAAAATAGTGAACGATCTCTTTATTTTGACATGCGTGACACTTTCTAACTTGAATGACTACATATTAATGTAGGTAAAATTACTGTACGCGACAGCTCTGATACGCATTCGTTATAATGTAATAATTAAATGGCCTAAGGACCATTATAACGATTATAAAGTTACAATTAGGATTCCGTACCTCAAAAGGAAAAATTAAATTATTAATCCTTACAAGATTATTCATCATATTTATGTCCGTCTGTCCGTCCGTCTATCACAGCCTTTTTCTCGGAAACAATCAGTCCTAGAAACATGGTTTTAAAATGTCCCACATATTTTTCAAGTAGGTAGGTCTTAGAAATTTAAAATCATGAAAATTAAGAGGGGAAGTCTATGTACACTACAAGGAATACACTATTTTTAAGACCATAAATGGTTTAGTTCCTACTTCCGGAGACATTGCTGTAAATGTACTACATACCTACCTTAATAGGCACTTCTTCATACTTATTTCAGGATAGGTATTTTAAAAACTGAAATTATGGAATGTTTACTTAAACGTTGCACAATAACCACCTACTGCTACGACTGATCCAAGGTTCAAAAATTCACCATCTCTACCAACAATCTAAATTATTGAGTTGGTAAAATTATTTATTTAATACGAGTAATTACTCTAGCTATGTGGTTTCTTATTAGGAACAAAATACTTGTGATACGGAACCCACGGCACTGGTGTCAAACCCGCAGTTGACCAGTTTTTATCAATAATTGCGTCTAAATTTTAATAATTATACTAAATTCGGACAACGGGGTGTCTGCACACTTGCTTGCACTGGAAGCAGCAGTGCATGAGCGCCACCGTTACCATCTTGAGCTGTCGCGAGCAGTATATAGGTTCTATCGTAATCGACAATTGTAAATCAATTAATTTGATAACCTTACGTATTGGCCAATACTGGAGTTCTAAAATTATTGTTACTGTCAGTTTTTAAGGGCACAGTTGGCTGTCTAAAATGTGGAACTCTCTTAAACAACGTAGTTTTCTAATCGTATTCTGGAATTATTCATATAGGTCAACCGGAATCTTATCAAAGAGAAATTGAGAAATGTCATCCTCTGAGAACGATAACCTTCCATGTGGTAGTTTTATGGTATCCTACCCATAAATAATCAATATATCGGTAAAATAAAATAATAATGTTGTAATTTACTGTATACATTTCAGAAACGAAAATTTGTTTTGGGAATGATAGTGCAAAGAAAGTACCTAACCTTTCGTCGAACTTTGTTAAAACTATTGTTTATCTGATGCTTATAATGTGTTTTTTTCATGAGATTCCAGTTGTCCCCATACATATCTATCCTATAATATTTACACGTTAATTTGCGTGGAGTTTGTTTTTTAATATTGTTGCACTTAGTTATATAACGTCTGTAAAATCTGTTTTTAAATATTATAATATCAAAGTAATTAACATTTTGCCCTCGACTACTGTCTATCTAATACTAGATAGTAAAATTAATTTATAATCTTAAATACAATCATAGTGCTCGCTATGATTTTTTTTAAAGATCTATAAGTCAGGCATCCATAGTGGTGTAAAAGACTTTGTAATAAATTGTATATTCTAATGTCTCTAACGATTTTGATATCGGGATTGACTTAATTTTGAACTTTATAATATAAGTATAAGCATTTTAGAATCTAAATAAGATAAATCATCAGTGCCGCTTAGAATATTATTTATCAATTTTGTGATTGTTTGCTATTATAGTATTTTCTCAATGTTCGTAGTGCTAGGAATTTAAGATAGATTGCAGTAGGTATACTAAATTTAAAAAGCGCGATCAATGAACTCCCTTTTTGAAGCAGGGTTGATAATGAGCACCCAGGTTTAGTATAGTTCCAACGTCGCATATAGGTAAATAACATAAACAGGTAGATTAATTTTCTTCGCCGAGTAATACTAAATCGTCGGCCACCACGTCTGATACGTGCAGGTAAATTATCCAGTACATGAGGTTAAAGCAGACGAAGCACACGGGGAACACGATGCGTGAGTACTTGTCGATATCCGATGGTGTGGTGCCCAGGAGTTTGTTGATTCCCTGGAAATATGATATTTCTTGATTTTAGCGATGAGTTGACAGTTCAACATACCGCAAGCCAAATATCTTCAAACATAGTGAAATTCTTAAAAATCGTGGAAATAAACAGTGTAGTAGGTAAATAGGTACGTAAATTTCCTAATAGCATCTTCCTTGCTTTATAATAAAACACAATGTTGTTCGATAATATGAGACATCGTAAAAATTTATATTAGAGTGTTAGTACCCAACTGATGCATATTATTAATTACATTACTTATAGAACAAAGACTTGGAAGGTATAGGTAAAGTGCTTATATTCCCTCCCCAATTTTACCGTTTTTTTGCCCTGGTAAAACCGAGGACGTATGATATAGGAAACGCTATTGGAACTTGTATTGTATACCTATTATATTTTGTATTTTAAAGGGATTTGGCCCGACGCACACATCATACTTTGGTGGGTTAGGAACTATAGTTCCAAAACATGATTTTTACCGCATTGCAAATTTCGGCACTTTGCAACCAATCGCATAAAGCCTCAGTAGTTAGAATCGCTTTGCCAAGCTCAATTTATAAGCATTTCGCCTTGCAACACATATAGGAAGTCGCTTCATTACATAGTAACACTATATTATAATACAAATACTTATGAGCATACCTTTGATGGATGAATAATAAGTGGAGGTGGTCCAGCCTCCTCGTCGACCTGAGACGCGGGTATTGGTGGTGCCCCCCTCGCACCATTTATGGTATTTTCTAAAGTACCACCTTTAGAATAGGCTTTGGGATCGTGGACTTTGTATCGAACTTCCTGTAATAGAAAAATATGATACCTACGTGTTTATGAACTTTATTAACTTACAGCCTTACTTATAAAAAACACTATTCAACCACTGAACAACATATTAACTAGGTAATCATTATTTAAACTCTAAATCAGTGATTAAGTTTTTTTACTTATAAACGTTACACACCGAAAGTATTTTTATATGGAAACACTGCTGAATGAATTCATGAAAAGAAGGAAAATTTGGCCAAAATTGGGGTAATGCCTATTCCAAAGTCCTTATAAAAAGGTCTTAGAAAAATAAAGTGTCAAATTCAATTTGTCAACAACTTGAAACAAGGAACTGCCGATGGAGTTAGTCATATTTACATCGCAGACATATATATATATATATACATATATCATATTTACATGACAATTTTTCATTTACAAGTAACTACTCATTTGTTTTTCCATTGTTTGAATTTTCAATAGTCGTCGAATCGAATAATAAACAGATGTCTCTTTCTGATGTATAAGAGTCAAAGTGACGACAAAGGCGGAGAACTGTCTCCATGCATAATATATTTTAGGCTATCTCCATAGAGCGCGCCGAAATATTTTTTTTCATGAATTTTCAGTATCAAATGTAATCAGCTGTTCGAAATTCGGTCCGCCATTTTGCTATTTAAGCATTTAAACAAGCCTACGACGTTGTTTAAACTGACAGCTACTTATTCAATTCTTCAGGAGTTGATTAACTTTAAATAGTGTTTATAAGTAAACATTTTTTTAAACAATTGTTAAACAAGGTATTAATTTTAATCATCGATTATAAGTAAGACTGTAAGTATTTAGTATCTAGAATTAAGTAAGTATATGCTATTGTTGTATGTTCTTCACATTTTTCTCTTACTCTTTTGTTTTATGCAATACACATGCCGCTTACTTTATATATATATTTCTTATATATTATTGCCTGAAAGAAATCGCTCTGAGCGATAAGGCCGTCTTTGTACAAAATATTTAACTTACTACCTCTTTTCTATTATTGCTTCTTTGTGCAATGAAGTGTTTATATATCTTTAGTTAGATTACATTTAAAGGAGCATTAAGTGACAATTACCGAAGAGCGGCTAGGCGGCGGCGGCCTAGGCAGTGTGCTCGTCCTTGGCGGGGGTATAGGTTCAGAAGTTCCCGGAGGGCCATCTATTTGCATCTTCTTCTCAGCTGCGATTTTTTGAACAGCTGTGAACCTTTGCTTCCTCATCTGTATTCGTTTCGCCATGTAGCCAACCGTCGCATACTCTGGAATACAGCATTTTGTAACAAAGTTCATTTAAGTACCTAAATACAGCAATTCACACTACCTATTAAATACACAAATGATTAATGTTATCACAATAAAAACCAAAGGTAAGTACAAGTATATAGTACAGTCGACAGCAGATCAATGGTAACACTTGTCGACTGTACCTACATGTGTAGTAAGTACTTACATTTGGTGTTTGATGATAATTGTTGCGTTTTTAACAATGATAAGTAGTGTATCGTTTCAGGGTAAAAAAAAGTAAACATATAAATGGATTATCATTAGCATTATATGCTCGAAACACTACTTGGCTAAGTTCAATTCTTAATTATAATAATACATAAGTATTATTTTCTATGAAAATCATTATAGGTTACCTAATAAACTGGCGAAGACCATCACGAAACAGGTACCCAGGTAGACGTCTATAGATTTGACGTATGAGATCTTTGGTAGAGCAGCATTTGTGGAGGACATGAGGGTCGTCATTGTGAGCACAGTGGTTACACCTAAAGATACTCTAGCTGGCGTGGCGTTACGGTTCAACCAGAATGACACCCATGAGATAATGACAATCAAGCCTGATGGGATATAAATCTGGATTAAGTAGTAACCCATAGAGCGGACGAATTGAATTTCGCACGCCAATCTTGAGTAGTTTCCTGAAAATAAATTTTAACATTTTATTCCCGTATTATGGTATGCTCTACCACTTTAATTCATATACCGAAATAATATATTCACAAAAAAGTTATATCTACAGTTGAAAGTGGATACTTATAATACTGGAAATTTTTAATAATAATTAGTTACATTACATAACACTAAGTATTGTCATGCAAATACAACAATATTATTATCGTTCATAATATCCTATGTAGTAAATTTTGCAGAGTTGGCAAGGGGTATGCCCTAACTAAGCGATTGGCTCATGCCTCTGTACCTGTGGTGAGGGAGATCTCCATTGCTCGCTGGCGATGGCCGAGCACCTTGAACTGCGGCAGCGACACCTCACTTGATACGCCCACAGAGTTGGGGCCTTCGTTCCACTTGTATCGGATGTCCCGCATGGTGTAGCCGACTGTACCATGCAGAGATATGGAACGGTAAAATATTTACCCATCGCACTGGGTTTTAAAATCATTCGAAGGGGTGAATAAACTGATTCAAAATCTATAAGAACTACGAGAGTAGGTATACGAGTGTATCGTATCAGCGACAAAGTAGAATACATAGTATGACGAACGTAAATCGTCAAAAAATTTAGAAGCGTATCAAATTGTCCATTTCATCTACAGAATACTTAATGTACAAGCTTCAATGGTTTGCGCTTTCATAACACGCACAAGTATAAAATCTGGGATATAGTCATTTTGAATTCCATGTTGTTCTTTTCAGAAGCAAAAAAAGGAGTAGAATAATTTTAATTAGATTTAATCTCGCACGTAACTAATAATAATAAAGCCACATGAAATTAACATGAAATAGTAACTCATACTGGCATAATATATATAAAAAAAACTTACAACTTTCAATTTCAATGTTGCATAATTGACGATCCATTGGAAAATATTGCAAATCCATCGGGCAAGAAGCAGTTATAGTCAGTCTGAAATAATTAGAACAGTTTGTAGTATGGCAAATATTTATAACAAAGTAACTAAGGATGGTAATTTTTCTTATTATTTTCGAAACCTATTAGGTTATAGTAATAGTATTAATAGTCCTAACGTAACCAAGTTGATTCTATGTCTTACAAAAATAACTTTCGAAATTCTGGAGTAATTTATTTCTTAGATAAAATCTTAGTGAAATCTAAGTATAGAAGCTTGAGTATATATTCGTTATTGATTGATTTCTAATGTAATTCAGAAACTTGCTGCATAATTAGAGTTCAATAAGTATTGTAGGTACGTTCTTAAATTTATTCCCGTTTTAATTAATTGAACTAATATACTAATATAGGTACTAGGTATGAGTCTAACACAACAGAGACTGTCATTTTGTCATAAAGTTATAAGTAAGCTGACATAGATACCTTATACTTCGTGTAATAGATCCTGAATGATGAATACGGATGAATTCGTTGCTTGTGGTAGCAATATGGAAATAAGACTGCTTTTCATTTACGAAGAACGTGTCAGGTACCCATATATTTCTAATAAATTCTGATCCGACCGAGAGTGTCTCTACGCCAGGCCTCTTTTTATAAGCTAATCTTGGGTCCGTCCAAAACTGTCTGAAGTAGAAGTCCAGCGTGAAATCCTGAAATGTTGTTACTATTATAGGAAACAATAGCGGTGCCTCACTGCGTTGTACTGGCAAACAATGGGTATAATTCGGCAGTAGAGAGCTGCAATGTTTTGTTAGTTTAAAATGTAAGCTCTTGCCTGATATTCAACGCCGACTACAAGAGTGGCGCTGTGACATGCCACGACGGCCGAAATACATTCATTGTTTTGCAACATGTTTGACAGAACCGCTGTGGGTTGCTCGACAAGAAGGTTATTTAACTTCAGATTCGTTTATTTTATTTAGCAGCGAATAAATAAGTAGGACAAATTTATACATCTACCTAAATGATTTTAGAACACTTAAGCTGTTAGCCATAAACCTAGTTTAGCCTCACTTCCATTAAACCGTCTTTTGTCACTTCCACACATCGCTAAAAATCATGAAATTAGAAAGGGACCGACGGTGGCCTTATTAAACAGTGGAATAACATTAAATCAGGTTTATGGCTAAAGCGTTAGTGTATAAGTACCTAGGTAAATATAGCTTAAACTCAGTTCATACTACGCGATCTAAAGCGCAGTTTTTAAAAAGTCAATATATACCTAAACAAATCCTTACCTCGGATTTATAAGTAGGTACATAATTAGGTTAAAATAGATAAAGATTGTCTTCCCGAAATCCTTCTTGTTAAGCGAGAGCCCACTTAATGAACTAAGATTATTTGCCTTAAAATATGGTCCTACAATTAGGACAACAAAGTGACCTAAAAGAAACCTACAAGATAAAACCCGAAATGTGCTTATAGTACCTAATACCTACTATAAAACTGAATTTTCAAGGAATGTATGTACGATAAGGACGTATGTACAATGTTATTACACAGTAATAGCCCAAACAAATTAATTATGATTGATATTATGTATGAGGGATGCCATATAATCAAACGTTATAATTATGTATATATGGCATATCTATAATATTTTTATACACTAGGTGTACTTAGTGAAATTTTAGATAAAATACAAATATTGAATCTGGTAGTAGTATACACCAAGTGTAGACCTATTATTATCTACTTAGGTATATGTAATTATATACCTATGCCGTTCTGGCGAAGCACCGACGACGATGACGTGACGATCGACGATGTAACATATTAAGTATCATATCTTCTATCTGATTGTAATACTAATTTCTTAGTAAAAGTATTATAAATATTTGTTTTTATCTGTCTATATTTTTTCTATCTTATATTATTGAAACTTATGTGAAGTCATCGCAGTCAGAAAGTGGCATACGTAAGTACACACTAGTAGATAGGCATTTGCGAGTAATCTCAAAAATAATTTTCCTTTAGATCTGGATTCTATAATGTGTAAATATACGGCTATGTGTACGTACGTATTTCTGTTAATGTTATGTACTTATGTCTATGCTCTACAGGATGTTAATGAAGTAAAGCAAAATCTGACTCATGGTATAGTATACTTTAAGTGCTCTACAAGTTATTGGGCTTCCCGAACATGAATTTCTGGTTGAAAGAAAAAAAATAGTTATAAGTTGTTCCCTTGCATGGTCACATTTATCCCAAGGCATTTGCATTAATTCATTAACACGTTTTATAAGTATTATCCGGATAGGGTCACGTCCTGAAGTGACTTTAAAAGTCCCCTTGATTTGGTTTCCACTAGGGGTCACAAACCCTGGTCTGAGGTTGACATTTGTTCCTTGGAACCGTTATCAAGGGTAGAGTTGACCTTTTGTACATAGTTTAATTAATCAATCATCATGTCCCGAAATGACCAAATGGTTTTACTTTGTGAGTTTACAGTCTTTATGAGTTAATTATAACATTAAAATAATCGTCACCAATTTATTAATATTTACGTGATTTATTGAATATTACGCATTTTTAAAATATGGGCATAAAACTGTCGATTAAAAAAACAGGAATAGTAATAATATTATTGTTTAAAAATAAACAACTGAAATAATAACAAAAACAGACCAAATATCGGAAGTTTCCAAGTCCAAACGGAACTCACTGGACAACGATACAAACAATAAATAAAATACATTCATAGCAAGACTACTTAAAGTAAGAAATGATAAGGCAAGTGGCGAGCCTGGAGTATATAACGCCATTATGAGAGATAATAAAGTAAGTAACCCACAGTCACAACAAATACCTAATCAAGAACATAAAAAGCTTATAAAAACAGAAAACAACAATGGAGCAATTTACGACAGTGTCTTGCGTGGAGGGATGCTTAATAGCAAAATACATTTTTAGTATGTCTTTAGCACGTCTTTAGAGACGCACCCGGATGGGCACACCACTGTAACCAATTGAAATAGATTTGCAAGGCTTGTGAAGTAATAATTAGCGATAGTGGTGCGTCACCGTCCGGGCGGTCGGCTCCATAACGCCGGCATGCTCGCAGCCTCGTGTCTGGGGCTGCTCGGTCGCGGCGGCGCGGGCGCAGCGCGCGACCGGGCGACCGAGACAAGCGTGAGCTGACAGTGGCGAGTACCATGAGCACTTCGGAGACGGAGCTGATAGAGAGCACATACATGGTGACGCCCACCTCCACTGGCGGACCTGCAATCAAGCCCAATCGTCAGTCGCGCGCACCTCGCGCCGTGAAAACCAAACCAGAGGACGGTGACACGTGACGCCCGGAGTCCCTCGATCGAACGCGGACTAGTTTAGTTCAGAAGATGTGACTGCCTGAAGGGACTATCCGTTGCTCGACCGAGGGTTCCTAACCTAACCGTATTTCTTGCTAACCTAACCAACTACGTAGAAGTAGTTATGTAGCATTAAATACCATTTTGACTTCAGATAAGGAGCTGATGGAGAGCACGTACATGGTGACTCCCACATCCACAGGCGGTCCTGAAAATTACATCGGTTATATTGATTTTTATTACAGGATGGTGCAGGTACTCGTACAACGTTTCAGGAACAAAATATTTTCAAATGCAATGCAAGTGAAACTTGATTGATTTCAAAGTCTACAAATACAAAAACTAAACTTGGTACCTACTAAATCTGCTAAAAATTAAGTAGATTTCACATAAAAGTCATTATTAGAACTTCTAGTAGATATTAAGCTCATTTTGATTTTCGCGTATAAGGTATGGTATTGTTATACGCGCCGAAAGTCATTAAACAAAACATTCCATGGTAACAATCTCGTTAAAAATATAAAAGTTAAAAGAAAAAGTTAAATGATATAGATAATTATAGAAGTTGCAGATTGTACGGAAACATATAACATTTTAACTTCGTAACTTCGCGGAAACTAACTAGGTACTTACCTACCTAGCTAATTATATATTTTACCTTATTTATATTAAATAAATTATTAATTAGGATGTAACGTAGTTCTCAGATTATGAATAAAACTCGAATGGCGAAAGGCATCTCCCGCCTGAACCTATATACTATTATGGAGGTAAAAATTTCGTAAAAAGTTATACCACGCGTACAAACAGTTATACACAATTAGGTATATTCTCAGATTCAAAAATTGGGGCAAAGCAATTATCTTCTGTAGATTTAGGGATATTTGTACCTTATAGCGAAAGGTGTCGGACGGGACCGCTGATGAAACGAGAAACAGCTGCTGGCCTGTACCTTACGGTAGGAGGTATTTATTAGCAAATATTAGGTACCTAATTAATGTAATTAGTATCAGTAGTTTGTGAAAAGGATAATTTTGGAAGAACCCTGCTAAGCAGCTGAACCCTGGTATGCCACAATAAATTATACTAAAGGTAATTCCTTTCACTGATTTTTTTTATTAAATAATTAGTAACTAAGTACAATAGGATATTATTTAAAACAAATAACTAATGATAAAATATAAAATAAATCTAATTAAATGGCCTCCTCTGATCGTTCCAGATGCAAAGGTGCTCATAATACCAGCGACGTATTCGTTACATTAATAATTTATCAAACCGTCTTGGGCGACATTAAAAACTTGCCTATAATTATGATCAAACACGACTTTTTAAAATGACTACCTAATTTTAAAGTTAGCTCTGTTCCAACAGTAACTTACGTATCCCTGGTTTAATTAGCTTGGTAGATTATATTTACATTTTTAGGTTTTGTTCAGTGCACGTGAGTAAAGTTAGTTGCGAACTCGTGCCGGTGTTTGCGGTCTGTTGCGGTCGAAGTTTAAAATCACTTCCACTGCTTTACATTCATACAAACTCTCTTTGACATTTGCAGTATTTTTGTACACGGTAAAATTATTGTTGACATTGAATTTCAACGACCTATTTATTATTATTCCAGTAGTAGATCGTCTAGTACTGGAATAATACGTACCTATTTACTTTATATGCTATTTTTCATCTAGATACCTGTATCATTTCAAAACTATGAATAAGACGATAATTTATGGAAGTACAAAAAATTTACCTATACAAAATCGTTTATTTAACCACCACATTAAAATCTATAGATACGTATCCAAAGATTGGAAATAAATACGAGTACATAAAATTACGATTGTAGAGTCTGTAGGTACATTAATTATCTTATGGCAGCCAGTGCGGTCATACAACCTAGCTCGGTTGAATGTAGCCACACTTCGATGATTAGATTCAATAGATAAATAATATATATATAAATATGTATATATTTATTTGTTTTTTAATATTATTTTGTACATAGTTTTAACTTTAATTATAATTGATATCACGTTAATTTTACATTGCAGTTAGAAATCATGTTTTTTAATTGATGACGCGTTCCTTTTTCATATGTTTGATATTTTCTTGCATATGCGCTATGCGAAACGAAAATAGATAAATTAAATTAAGCTCATAATAATAATAAAACCGGCCAAGTCCGAGTCGGCTGTTGGACTCGCGCACCGAGAGTTCCGTACTAGATTAAGGGACAAACTTATCTTTTCGAAACTGATAACGTCCATCGACATACCAGGCGTCAACTGCAAATATAAGTTTGTAATTACAAATAATAAATATTTCGTGATGAACCCCAAATATACAGTTTTCGGATTTTTTTCCTTTACTTGTGATATAAGACCTAGCTCTAGCGTCTTGTTAAATTTCATGATTCTATGTCAACAGGAAGTACCCTACTGTCTTATAGGTTTTGAGTTCTTCGCGTTTTCATACAAGTAGGTATGCGGAAAAAGGCGAAATAAGATAAGCGGACATATATTTTAAATGGGTTGACGTAGAAGTTCGATTTTTTTACGTATAATAAGTATGTCAATATATCTAATTACCTTTTCATTAGAGTAATATTACGGTGTTAAGTTGCATTGCACGGAACCCTCGGTGCGCGGATCCGAATCGCACTTGGCTGGTTTAAAAAAAAAATCCGAACCCTTCGGAAACAACGACGATCTCAAGGATCTCTTAATACATGGTCATGGTGTACCTAATACCTAAGGGATAGTATTCTAACGTATTATTTTTATTCGAAAAGTCATAGAACAGAGAAGTTGTTCAGTTACCGATTAACTGAACAACTTTTGTTCTATGACTTTTCGAATAAAAATAATACGTTAGGTACACACGAAGACAGAGATAAGTATACAGGGGGCCTAAATTAGGTTGAGATTTTCTCAAAAACTACTCGACCGAATTTAATAATTCTTTTACAGTACATAGTTTTAATATTTATCTATCAAACAGTGAAATAATTTTTGCAATAGGTCAAGTAGTTTTTGAGAAAATCTCAACCTTAAAAGCTCTACTGTACACCTTTCTCTGTCTTCGACCGTACTAAATGTTGGAATAAAAAGTCAAAACACAAAAAAGAAATATAATCTCAACTATTTGAGGTGTATGTAAACGCCAATAAGCGTAAGTAAATACTTTTTTAAAATAATAAAAAAATTCTACATTTTATCAGTAATTACATTAATACGGCTATGGCGTTTAAAATATAATGATAAAATACAAAATATATTTTACTATTTTGCAGTCTTGATTATTTCCCATCCTGTTTAAACTTTTTAAGATTTCTGGCCTGGTTGCTAAGAAATTTTACCCGATCGTTTTTTTAAACCACCAAGTATGGCCATTGGATATTTAAAAAGAACTCTTCAAATATATCCCTAATCTCCCTAGAAAATATTGAAATTCGTACCTACATTAGCAAAAATACCCTCAGAAAAACAACATCAGACTAGGCTGTATGGGACTTTGCCATCGTTCTTTCGCGAATATCTAAAAGTTGTAGAACAAAAGTTAGTCACCGTATTTGAACACCTTCCCTTTGCTGTCTGTGACAGATAGATTAAACTATCTGTCGCACCAAACTCGTTTAGACAGCTATCACCCTCTGTATAAATAAAACTAAGTAGGTAGGTATGTACTTACCTAAGTTACAATAAAATACAAGATTTCATGTTTACACATAGACATAGTGAGTGCTTACTGAACTCGTCTGCGTGCATAGATTCATGTAAGTATTGGGGTTTTAACTTCGAAATAACTCCAGGTTGGAAAAAGCTGCTGTGTAAACTTGAAACAACATTGCTGGCGGTCAATCAACGCAAAGCTCTTTAAAAACAGTTAAGCAGGGATATGAAACTATAAAGTTAGAAGGGGTACTGACCTCCATAATTTGGCCTCACTCTCTTGTCGTAGCTTACACTTAGCGAATCCAAAATGGCTGAGATATTGACGTCACCAAACATTCCCCCTCCGCCCGCTCCCCTGAAAGCGTAATCACAAAACGTATTGAATAGCGTGACTAGGCATCTCAGTCATGTAAAGATACCTACATAACTATATTAAAAATTGTATGTCGTAGCCAAAAGACGTAAAATCGCACGTCCGGCCACTTCCTGAAGTGAGACTTTACACCATCAGACTAACATAAACACAATGTCAGACCAGACCTCTCAGCTCGTGAAGGAATTTTTATTAAATTTAAATATTGAGAGAGCATAACGCATATTTTGTATGGGAACAGTTATTCTCCGCCCTTGACTTAACTCTCAGATGTAAAGCTGGGATCCCACGGCCCGCTTTCTCACAGGCCAGACCGCGCCAGGCTAGGACGACAGGCCGTGGGAACAGTGCATCCGATTTGGCCTGTTGGCGCCCGTTCGATCCATTGGAAGTCGGTAATAGCGGCGGGCAGATAGGTACATATTTTTTTATTAACAGGTACAGCATACCTATTACATTTCAAAAAATACATGTAAGTATAAAGATATAAATAAATTTCATTTAATATGTACCAAACATAGGTATAGTACTTATATACAGGGTGTAACGTAAATGGTATATGAAGCCGAAGGGAGGGTGTTCAGTATCAGTAACTGAACAACTTTTGTTCTACGACTTTTCGAATAAAAAATAAAAATAAATTAATGTCTCATACAAATCGATCAGCTGACCGGAGCGAAATGTATGAAAAGTCAAAAAATAAAGTCGCGAAAATCGAAAAGTCGTAGAACAAAAACACCCTCCCTTCGGCTTCATATACCGTTTACGTTACACCCTGTATAAAAATTTGAATATAAAATAGATAACATAACACAATTCAAAATAAAGTTAACTAAAGTTGTAAAACTTTTCGAAGTCTATGTCTGTCTGTCTAGCTGTGTATATGCGTGTGGGTGCATGTGGGACGTGTGTGTGAGCGTGTGTGAGGGTGTGTGTGCGTGTTTGTGTGTGGGTGCATGTGGGACGTGTGGCTGAGCGTGTGTGAGGGTGTGTGCGCGTGTTTGTGTATAAATTTTTCATGTTCGACTTCTATTGACAATTAAAACGACGAAAAACAAGTGAATCGCAGAGACGCCAAAAGTATGGCTAACTCCATCATGGGGGTTCCTTGCTTCAAGTCTCAGCTGTTCGTAGTTATGGGACTGGTCCTGCTCTCACATGCCGATTAAGTATGTTGCGGAGCGAGCGGTTTAATAAAAAAATAGGGTAAAATGGGTATATTTTATTTTTTATTAATTTTGTCATTAATCATAGTACAAGAAGTAAAAACCCAACATTTTTTTATCTCCATCCGTCATATCAGTCAAGCTCTTCTTTTTTTTTCACAAGATGCGGCCGAAAGAGACCGCATCGTAACACTACCCGGGGGGCCCGGCATAAAAAAAGGTTGAAAAACTTTTTTTTATATCCAAAATTCCGAAAAAGTGAATGAAGAAAAGGAATGAGGATGAATTAAGATGGTAGGTAATGTAGAAGATGAAGGAAAGTTTAGTTTGTTAAAAGAAAGAGAAAAGAAGAAAAGAAAGAGTAGAAGGAAAAGAAAGACTAAGGATGAAAAGAAGATAAAAGAAAGGAAAGAAGAAAAGGTAGAGAAAAAAATCGCAGGAAGGGATAAGTAAAGTGTAATGTAATTTGTTAAGGATGCAATAAAATTTAGGTGTAATCTCCAAAAGGAATAAATGTAAGTAATAATGTATCAGCTAAGAAGGATAAAAAAGTATATATAAGGATAAGTAATATTAATAATATTATGGTAGATAATGAGTTTTAATTTAGAAAGATACAATGGAATGGAATGGAATTATACAATGGAAAGGTCTCAATAACTACAACTACAAACCGAATTCTTATTTATTTGAAATAAAATAAGACAACATACTAGAGAAAACCTATTTAATTAAAGGCATTTCTCATTTATTGAAACCAATTAACTTAGTGGAGGCTTTTTGATCAGTCACAACCCGCTGAATATGATGATTATGTTTAGTAGTAGTATGTAAGTGAGGGTAAGTAAAATAGTTGTAAGTTTATTTGGATGAGTGTACATGAATGTATGTGTGTTCAAATATGTATCGAAATAATTTACGAACAACTACTTGTTGTTTCGAAACTTTTAAATAGTTCTTTAAAACTTTTGAAGTTACCATGACAACTCAGTCTTCTGCTACCTTGATGACATCGTTGTTGCTACACAAACATTCGAACAACATGTTATTTTACTTAATAAAATACACAAAAAACTCACTGACGCAAACATAACTATAAACTATCCCAAATGTGCCTTTTTTCGCAAAGAATTAAAATACCTGGGTTACGTCATTGATGAACATGGCCTTCACACTGACCCTGACAAAGTTAAAGCCATATTAGAAATTAAGACACCTAAATCTGCAAAAGATGTTAAGAAATTTCTAGGCACTGCAAGCTGGTACAGACGTTTTGTTCCAAACATGAGCACTCTTGCAGCACCTCTTACTAAACTTACTTCTACCAAGAAGAAAGCTCCACCATTTAAATGGACTCCTGAAGCTAATGATTCTTTTGAGAAAATTAAACAAGCCCTTGTTACAACACCTATTTTATCATGCCCAGACTTCCAAAAATCCTTCTCTGTTCACTGTGATGCGTCTGCTTACGGTTTAGGCGCAATGCTAACACAAAACTTTGACGGCGTTGAAAAACCCATTGCTTATATGAGCAAATCTCTTACCGGTCCTCAAAGAAATTACTCAAGATTTAGTGACCAAATTATCTTTGCCATTATCAAATTATTATGTCCATACATCGACATATTCCTGATTAGTTGAGCATCTGCAGGTTATGCATATAAGTTTGTGATAATCATGAAATATTTTTGGAGGGACATGATTTCAAATTTACAGTTTTAGGATTTTTTCCTTTACTTGTGCTGTAAGACCTAGCCTCTTGCCAAATTTCATGAATCTAGGTCAACAGGAAGTACCCTATAGGTTTTGAGTTTCTTGCGTTTTCATACAAATATGCGATAAAATGCGACATAAACGGCCATATCTTTTGATTGCGTTGACATAGAAGTTTGATTTTTTCACTACATAAGGTTGCAGACCTGAGTATTAATTTCAACTAGATCTGTCCACGAGTTTCTGAGATATAGGACTTGACAGACAGACAGACGGACGGACGGACGGACAGACGGACAAACCCCAACAAAGTGATCCTATAAGGGTTCCTTTTTTTCCTTTTTAGGCACGGAACCTAGTATTAACTATATAATATACATAAGTATGATTATATACCTACCTATAAAGCTTTACTGAAAGCTTTTATAAAACAAAAAATCACAACAATGAGAATTCATAATGAAAATATTTCAACATTCATTGGATTTTATTTAAACTCGTTGTAATAGGTTAGCTACAAGCACTCGAATAATAATGAAGAGAAAAGTCTAGAGTTGAATAAAATCTAATTACGTATTGTTATATCGCTTATGTATCCACGAATAGGTACCCTTTGCGAAATACCTCTGAGTATTGACCTTTAAATAACACGCAGTAATATTATTTAAATATCATTAGACAGGCGGCGTGACATTATCATCATCCGTATATAATAATATACTGAAGCAGATTCCGTACTCTGGGGTGTAGGTAAGGTACTAGGTAGGTAAGTACAGTCGGAAACATAATAAACACTTTTAGTTTTCTCCCGGATCTGGATGCATGCCGCCAACGTGGCCGGCCCAGTTTTACTTCAAAATTGACACTTTCCTGGACACTTCTGTCATTCCAGCCCTAGAGCATTGTATTGTACTTTATGACTCGATTGTTCTCTTCACTCCTACATTGCGCGTTAAAAATCAGATTCTTGTGGTATTTGAATACCATCTGATATTTCCGTTCTTTCGTACTAAATCTGGTACTAATTCTTTCATAGATGCCATTTACAGAATTCTTTGATCGCAACCAATTGCGAACAATTAATGAAAACTCTTCTATCGCAACCAGTTGCGTACAAAGAATTTTTAGTTTTCTATCGCAACTAAATGCGAAAACTGGTTGCGATGGCGGCCGGAGGGCTTCTTTATGACAGAGGTATTAAATTAATATTTTCTGCTCCGAAAGATGTGGAATATTTTTGTGTCAAGTAAGACACTACTACGGAAAACTAAAATGTACTGTGACTATTGCTGCCGAGTGTACCTAACCTAAAGCTTATCCGTTGGTCGCCGAAAAGTGATAGGTATATGTAGGTATACTGGGAACGGTATATTAATCGGAAGGTTGCACCAACCCACCGACCATTTCCTGCACTGATAAACAGTAACTTGTGCCAACTGTAATACCTACATACGAGTAGTAATAAATTGATTCACTTTGCGAACAGTCAGTGACGTAACATTTAACTTAAGCAATTTAGTACAATAGTTGAATTTTTTTTGTTGTTGAACGTAAACGTTCCTTCCCATTATCTGCATAAGAGTTGAAAGTGAACTTCAAGTGTTAGGTACCATACGATTGAAGTTTTGTGGAGTGTAAAATGTAGGTATAGGTATTGTAAATTAATATTGTTATTTGCAATATTTTAAATATTAATAAAACCCAATTTATACGAGTATCTGGCTGGCTGGGTGCTATAATTTAGACTATATTGTAAGTTTGTAGAAAACATGAACGTGTATGTAAATATTTGGGAATTATGTTGATCATTTTGTACAGATGATGACCTATTATTTTGCTTATTTTTTTACCAGAATATGACTATGAGAAATGGGTGCGAGTTTAAGTGAGTTAATTATTTACTTTAGTCAAACTACTTCAGCACTGCCCTATTAATATCTAAGGAATCCTAAATGTTGCTAAACTTGCAGGGTCAACCATCATAAGTGTTCTGTCGTGCACCAAATCTAATCCTAAACCCAAATGCAGTTGTCGTGCGCCAAGTCTAATCTTAAACCTAAATGCAATAATTGTCACTGTCGGGTAAAAGTGATGATAAAACGATACGATTAATTTTAGTGCGCGCACTATGAAAGCATTCGTATTACAAATCCTTAAACCACGTCTTAAATAATCGCATATTTATTAATATTACTTACAGTACTAAGTGTTTTGTCTAACTAACTGTTACTAACGAAAATAACTATAAATAAATGAGTTCTGGGCAAAATATTGAATAAAATTATAATGAGCACTCCAACCTTTCAACGACGTCAGTCTAGACAAACCTCTTCAGAAGAAATTTTTGTGCTCCCCACGTTTAGATTTGAATGTACCTTTTTTTATCAAGAAGAATAATTAATTGGAAAGGTTCTTGGAGCTAGATAGACTTGCCTATAACTTATACATAAGTTAAACAGTTTTCGTCGACATTGGACGCAATACATATTATATGACTAGATGGAACAAGCCTCCTCAATTAGCCCAATTCGACACATTTTGATATATTATGCTGTCGACTGCTGTGGCTGTTGTAGCCACAGTTACCACATGCTTCGATTGAATGTAATTTTGATCCGTGCGGTCGCACGGTTAGCCTGAATTCGTAGAAGAGCCTTCTTTCCACCATCGACCTGATTTTTTAAACTTTTTATGTAAATTCAGTGATACTTTTTAGGGTTCCGTGCCTCAAGAGGAAAAATGGAACCCTTATAGGATCACTTTGTTATCCGTCTGTCTGTCTGTCAATACCTTTTTCTTAGAAACGCGTAGACGGATCAAGTTGAAATTTATACCAAATACTCAGGTCTGCAACCTTATGCAGTCGTGAAAATATCAACCTTCTATGTCAACGCAATCAAAAGATATGGTCGTTTATGTCGAATTTTGGTGCATATTTGTATGAAAACGAAAGAAACTCAAAACCTATAGGGCTCTTCCCGTTGACCTAGCTAGAATCATGAAATTTGTCAAGAAGCTAGGTCATTATATACCTAGATTTTACATGAAAAATTAAGGTATACTTTTTTTTTTGGCATCAGTATCGTGTATATTATCACCCCTGAGTCGCTCGTTGTTGACCAAAACAACTCTCTGTATAAACGCAACAGCCGGACACGGCGACATCAGCTGCCATGCACACTGGCATATTATTATGGTCCCCACATACGCGCAAATAAAACATCTAAATTTTTGTTATAAAATTCCATGTAGTGTTTCCTGCCAGCTTTCGCCCTGGAGTAGGTTCTTTAATATGCCTAATCTTATATTTGAGCACGCCACAAAGGTTAATCAGTTGCCAAAGGGGCTCTTGATTTGATGACCCTAAAGGAAGTGCACTTACTTTAAGCGACGACGGCGACGCGGTTCTCTTTCACAGCTTTCATCGGATACTCGAGACTATAATAATGTTTCTGATGATAATACATAGGCACCATTTTGTCATCGACAGTTAAATCCTTTACTTTTTATTACTTTACCTCTGAACTCACGTCATTTGTGCATTGTTGACTAGCTTGAGTCATTAAAACGTGCCAAGCACAAAGAGTCCATTTGTGGGTATGTCAATGTCCCAGTATTTTACAAGTCAAAGGCTCGCTACTCCACAACGGAATGAGCTATCAAAATCCTAAAACATGTTTTAGACAGCTGAACGGCTTCGTATGCGCGTATTTTCAGTTTTTCTACGAAGGCTACGGCATGACTACTAAAATTAAACGTCTGAAAAAATATATAGCAATCTTGGGGTGTCTATTTAGAGACTGATGAATACCGATACACGATTGGACAAACTTCGCTCTATAGAAAAAAATCGCAAACATACCCCTTCCATGTCTTTTAAAATGAAAATTATATCTAAACCGAAATAGTTATTCATACAAAAAATATATATCAATAGTTTAAAAAAACTGAAAACACACTCTTTACGTATAAGATACACATCTTAGTTTTGCTTGCATTCATCTCTAGGCCTCTGTTCTATGGCTTTCGACACTACTACTCGGTACTTGGTTTCATTTAATTCATTTTTGATATTGCAATGTTTTATACCGGTTTTGACTTTCACGTCATTTTCAGTAATATAAATACTTGCTGAGTAGTAATTTGGAAAAATATTTGTTCTAATTGAAATTAAGCTTGTATATTAGGGTCGATAAAGACTTACACCGACTCCAGACCGTGGACGTGGCGTGGAGACGTGGCGTGTGGGACCGACACAACTGGTGCGTTCTGGTTTCGGAAGCCAAGATCCACTTCGTATCGCTCAGTCAGCTTAAAACTACCTAAGTAGTATTAATTATATCATTAATATTGTGTCTCTATATTTATCACGCATGTTTACTTCGTATATTTTGCTCAATTGTTAGGTACGAGTACCTATTAGAGAAAACAAACCCGGGATCCCAAATCCCGGGATCTTGGGATCCCGAATCCCGGGATCTTGGGATCCCGAATCCCGGGATCTTGGGATCCCGGCTGTTTTTGACCCCAAAATCCCGGGGACTTGAAATGGCTAATCTCTGGATTTTCGGGATTGCCACAAACAGTTCTACTTTGCATTCCGTAATCCGTTGCGCCTTGACAATGGATACAGACTATATTACATTAAGGTCATTTGTTACATAACGTGAAAAAATCAACTTTAATTTATGAAATGGAAGTTGAGTTATGAACAAAATCAGTTAATATATTAACTAATTTTCATCTTTTCGTGGATTTTAAATCCGATAGGTATATCGGATTTAGAATGGCTCGACTTATTTTCCGTTCTTAACACGCTTTATTGGGGAAACCAATACATAGTATTATCAAAGTAATAAATAGCCGAGATGAGAAAGATCAGGATCACAAACATGTTGAGCCAAGACCATAAACCTCTCAACCCCGATAATTGACAATGGAAAAGTTGGATGCTTTGATATTTCTGCCATGGCATTTTCGAAATAATACATATTATTTTTTGGTCTTGTCTTTTTTGTCCATATTTTAATATTGTGTTTTGTATAACAATATTAGAAAATAATGAGAACTTTTTATGGTTTCAATTGAAAATTCCATACGTAGGCTAATCCCGGCATAGTCCCGCGATCCCGGGATTACGCATCAAAAATCCCGTAATACCGGGAATGAAAAAACATGCTAGGGATTGTATTATCTAGTACCTACCCAGAATAATGTCTTAGTGGGCGCTTTTACATTGATGCTGATTGCCCCTCTGACATTTATCAATTATAAAGGACTAGCTGTCGTAATTCCAGTGTGTCGTGAGTGGCTTTCAAGTTTCCTGTATTACCCCGACATTTTCTCGTGGTAAAAAGTAGCCTAAATGTTAGATATTCCGGTACCCGACCTATCTACGTCGCATGAATAGTGGGTTCGTTCTTACATAATATGCACTCTGGCTCACCCTGTATGTATAGTATACTCATTGAATCACATGCATATAAAAGAGGCTTGCACGTGTACATTCGCTGACATTTGGAAGATTAAAGCGCGGAGGTGGAGGAGGCCCTGCGGAGGAGCTACTAATCAATATAGTGCAACGTAGCGCTTCACTAAGCCAGAAACCAAAGTTGAAACTTTACATTTATCTCTGTATACAATAGACTTAACATTTTAGTTACACCCTAGTTAACATCCATTTGCTGAAATTCTATCAGTGCGGGTAAATGTTTCTAACTAAGCAGTGGGTACTATTAGTGAAACGACCTAAATTGCATTGGCTTTGTGGAAGTTAAGTGCTATTTACTATGCCTAATCCATCTACTCTTAAAAACACATTGTGTTAACGCCAATTATACTAGGAATATTGTCATTCTTATATATGTACATAGGTAATTAGATAGAAGTACCTGGTGGATATATAAAAACCTACTGTATATACTGACATCTATACCAAGATCGAATAACCTGAACACCTGGACAGATCATAAATATGTATGGGGATATTAATAACACTTTTAAAGTCCATATTTAAGTATCAGATTCAATCGAAAAGAGAAAGGTCACGGACAACCGGATCAGTTAGTAATTAAACCGTCTGCATATAGTCCAGGCACTCACCGTCATTTCATATCTCACTGCAAGTAACACTACGAGGCTATTTTGAAATTCCACATATAGGTAACATAAAATAGCAAGGTGTGGATAGTAAGTTCATCATCATCAACAGTCTATTTTTATGTCCTCAACTCACCACTGCTCCACTACGCGGGACCAGTGCGAATTGGTTAATTACACATGCCTTAAAATTTTGTTTTCTTAAGCATGCAGTGCAGGGTTTCTCAAGATGTTTTCCTTCACCGTTCATACGTAGAAAACATCTTGAGAAAA
This sequence comes from Tachystola acroxantha, assembly GCA_963506565.1. Lineage (NCBI taxonomy): Eukaryota > Metazoa > Arthropoda > Insecta > Lepidoptera > Oecophoridae > Tachystola > Tachystola acroxantha. Next base: position 11,428,544 of record OY735870.1, on the reverse strand, counting down.
CCTGCATGCCCTACTCGCCCTTATCTTACTATTATCGCCCCAGATTGGTCTCGTGTAGTGGTAATCGATGCGATATAATTTTTCGGTGAGCGCCCAATTTTATTAGATTAGTCGAGCGGAATAGGAGAAACTTTTTGGCGTCTCTTTTCAGCGGATTTTATCAGTGTTTAACATAAATGTGTCACCAACAGTGTTTGTTCGCGGCTAGGAACTTTTTAAGTCTAGATATTTCTTTCTTCTTGTAATATCATAGCCCAAAGTATCTTTTGTATGATTTTATAATTAAAATTATAGTGAGCCATTACTACAAATTTCGACCGATTTCGACGGTCTAATTGCCGACTTCAACAACATAAGTGAGTGATATCCGTTTATATATAATGATTTTGTATGATTAATAGTCGCCATATAGACAGTAGTGGCACTAGTGGATATGGTGGCCGTAGTGACAGTTATGGCTGTAGTGACCGTTGTGGTGACCGTACAGACATTTGAGGCCATAGTGACACTAATGTTGTGACCGCAGTGGTAATTGTGGCCGTAATGACAGTTGTGGCTGAAGTGGCAGTTGAACCGACATTTGTGGCCGTAGTGGCAGTTGTACCTGTAGTGGCAATAGTGGCTGTAGACGGTAGTGATACTAAGTGGCTATGGTGGCCGTAGGAGTTAGCAGTTATGTCCGGCTGTAATGATAGGTTGTGGCCGAAATGACAGTTGTGGCTGTAGTGGCCGTGGTGACCGTAGTGACATTTGTGGCTGTAGTGACAGTAGTGGCCGCAGCGGTAATTGTGGCCATAATGACGGTTGTGGTTGTAGTGGCAGTTCTACCCATAGTGCCTGCAGTAGTGACCGTAGAGGCAGTAATGGCCGTAATGGCTGGTCTAGGACCAGCTCTACACTACTTTATTATAACTCTAATTCAAGTTTTATAATATTAAGGGAAACCGCGAATTTAACTAAAACATTAATTACTTACAACTAGTTTTAACTAGTCAAAACACATTATCTATGTCGGGATTTTACTCTTACATATATTACTGTACATATCTTTAGGCCAGGCTACCATCAAATAAAATTGAATTCTCCAGCAAGTTACGGTCTCGTCATAAAAACCTCGCAAATTAATAATTCTTAAATTAGCTGTGGAGGGAAACTCACGAATTCTTTGTTAGATGTTCTTAATGAAGTCATTTGTTATAGACCTAATCCTAATGGCAGACATTTCTCCAGTTGCGCTACAGTATCAGTGGAGTGGAGGACAGCTCATTTTATGAATGTAATATTCCATTATTATCAATATCATTAATTCTTGAAGACCTTCTTGCTCCGTGAAGGTGTTCCTCTACCCGGGCTTCGGGTAGTTAAGCCCCGGGAGGGTAATTAGATAGTATAGGGAAGCGGAGCGAACTATCTACAAAATCAAATAATGCTATTTACTAATATAGTTTTACGAATGTTCTCAAAACGGTGAAGGAATGTTTTCCTTCACCGTTTTGAGAATGATGACGATGAGAGTGATGAAACCTGCATGCCGTAGAAACAAATTTTAAAGCAAGTGTAATCCGCCAATCAGAAGCGGGCCCGCGTGGTGGATCATGGCCCGAGCTTCCTCGATGTAAGGGAAGGTCTGTGCCCGAGCAGTGGGGACATGAAATAGACTGATGATGAATGTAGTTGTGGTAATAACGAATAATGGACCTTTTAGTGTGAAATAAAATCAATGCCTAGTAGTGTGCTCAAACAAAGCACGGATATTGAAACAAGTCAGTAGATAATTTGAAACAATTTATTTGAAAGTACAATTTATTGTTGAAAATACACTCATTAAAAGTTAAAATTTTCTTTCCAGGGTTGGTTATAGTTGTTTGTAAGATATACCTACTGAAGTCCACGTTTGTAGCATGTTGATTAGATAGATGTCTCTTCATTACTGCGCTTCGAATCCTTGGTGTGCGGGCGATGTGTGTTTTCTTTCATTCTTCTATTTTCTTACCATGTACCTACCCTTTGATTATTGACGGGTATTTTATAAGGATGCTGGCCGCCTCTCGAATTTCAAGTAGCATCAAAACAATTTCTTCGAACTCTGTTTCTTGCCTTGCACTTTGTAAAACTTTTTCAATTCCAATTAAATTAACAACCTATTTGTCACGTTTGGCGCGTTGTTTTTTAGTGTGGCGAAATTCTGATTAGGCACATAAGATCCCTTGCACTATCGCACGGGAATATGTACATCGAAACGCGTGATTGCGCGCGCGAAAGAGTGAACCATTTGTTGGCATCGCATTCGCTATATCGCGAACTTGGCGTAAATCGCATTCACAAACGCGCAGGAATAGAGTGGCACGCGTGATTGCGCGCGCGAAAGAGTGAACAGTATAATAAGCAACGCGTGCACAATAGCAAGTAGCAAATTGGCGTAAACTTCATCCAAAAGTACCGTGAAAACAAGAGTTTGGTAAAGGCATCTAATCGGCCAAAAACTTAAGAAAACCTCTTAGCATATTGAAATTGCAAGTGAGACGAATGTATATCTTTGCGTGTTGAAATAACATACCTACTTAACATATTTCGTTTTTCAAACTAAATGTGATAAGTTGAAACTGATAGGCCAATAGGATAAGAAAGCCTTACACATACACCGGCGGCCCGCACGCGGCCTGCGGTCTGCGGCCAGTTGCACCGCATCCCCCGTCCCACTTTTCTCCCATCGTTAACGTCCAGTAGGTAGCGATCTGGGGCTTAGGCAGCAGATCACTACTAAAAACTAGCAGAAAAGGGGGAGGGGCATGTGATTCAACTGGCCGCAGGCCGCCTGTGTATGTGTTAGACTTAACACGATCATACTAACATACTAACGCTTGTAGAAAAAAAAATCGATGACAAAACATCAGATGTGGTTCTATTAATTTTCAATTGTTTTATAGTGTTTTTTCCTTGAAAAACTTTTTGCAAACGGAACATGCCAAAAAGACATGATATCTCGTAATCACTCCAATCTGGACTAGAATACCTACTTCGTTTTCTTGTGTAATCGCCAAATAAGATTCTAGTTTTCCTAGAAAGAAAGCATTGAAAAGTACCACATTAGCTTTTCAATTACCATAATCTTGTTCATCTCATAAACCTATGAAAATACTACGTAGGACATGATTGTATTGGGCTAGATTCCCTTTGCCATTCTATATTACGGATGAATCTTATCATCATCCCCGAACATACCTACTCTCATTACCGACTTAATAACATTTTAATACTTACTAACTTCGACGCCCACTGCCGGCGGCCGCATGTTTGGACTACCTAGAAGTTCGATTTATCTCGAAGGAGGTTCTCTAAATAATGATCTAATATGTTTGAGAAAAAGCTGAACTTAGAATTAATTGCTTTAATTAAAATCTGGACGCCTTTATCTTACGACTCTACTATTGTAGGTACAGTTGCCAGGGCTTTATAGATACACGAGAACTCTACCTGATGGTAATACGTCCTAGATTGCAATAGCTTTGTGCGCCTTCGACTATATCTTCATTATCACAACAAAATCATAACAGATTATATGTATTTTGCGCCATCGTCGTTGATTTTCAGGATATTTTTATGGATTGAACACAATTATGTATATTGTAGTACCTAAGTAATAACATTGAGTGGGCGGGCAGATCCTGAAAGTTCCATACTTGTTATTTCCATATTGGAGTCTACACACTTTATGATCGTTGTTATCCCCGGCCTTTGATTAGTAGAATAAATAATTAGTAGTTAATCAAGGACCACAAAATTGATCACTTTATATTTAAAGCATTAGTAGTATACAATTATATTCAAACTTTTTCACATTTACGTATTACTAATGTCGAAACAGTGATTGAAAATAATGAATCTCTAGTTTATTATTCATAGGCGCGAATCTCGAAAAAGCTGCGCTTCACACAAACTGCTGGGTGTTACTACAAGTTTTCATTTACAACATTAGTTATCTCCGTTGTCATACCTATGCGGGACAATGTAAATGGTAGGCTTTGGAGGTTTACATGTACAGTATGGCTTCATGGTTGCATGAGAGGTCCGACTGAGATTCAGTGTCGACATGCATTGTGACCGAGGTCGTAGGCGCTGAGACAGCGCGTCCACCACGCTAGCCAGCGAGCGTCGCGTCGGAGGATACTCACGCGGCGTGGTCGGCGTGCGGCAACCATGCTATCGCGAGAGCCAGCACGAGAGCGATGCTGTGCACGCCGCGGGGACGGCTCGTATGCATGTTTTGCGCGTCCGCGTGCGCCCGGGCGGACGCTGGCTGCCGGCGGCCGCGTATCAGCCTGCCGGCGGACTGGCGTTTTCTCCCAGTCCCTCCGGTAGCAAAGAGCGCTTGCGCCCGGTGTACCTATCGACCGCGGCCCGGCCGCCTCCTTCCGCTCACAACGACGACGCGGCGCTCAGATCCACACTGGGAGCCTTATCGAGCGACAAATACTCTAAACGGTATATCTCGACGCCTGGACATTTCGCTACGGCTCATTTTTTATTAAGACTCAACGTGGATATACGTATGCTACGAAAATCACAATAAAATTCAACGGTAGCACAATTATTATTTTATGCCACCCATACATTTACAGTTTTGTCACGTGGTTAATTATTAATTAATTGGCAAATATTTGAAAACAAGAGATTGAATACAGGGTGATACTGAATTTACTGTCATTTAAGGTCTATCTCTAGGGGCTGTATAAAATATATTTTTTATATAAAATACGCAAAAACACTTTGAAACATTTTCGAGTTTGGTAAATGTCTAGATTCTAGATAGATGTGAGTAGTAGCGATTCTAGACTGTCTACGCTAATATTAGTCGCCGCTTAACGAGGCGTCCCGCTCGCTCTTACGCGATGTAGCATATGAACGACAGTGACAGATGCGTTTAGGTGAAGGATTCTACTTAGTGACCACTACAGAATTAGCTACTGTATATTTAAAACAAAATAAACATATAATTTCCGCATAAAAAAACCATTGAGCTTATTTTAGGCAGGTACCTACGCTAAAAATATAGGTAGGTTTCTTTTTAAATTTCCTTGATAATGACTTTCAGAAATGAAATATAATATATTTTATATATCCTATAATATAGGTAAGTAAGTAAATATAATATTACATTATTTCTAGAACGATCGAGTGGACAGGGCAGCTCAATTATTGAATGGCTACGGGGTCTTGGCTGTCTACTTTACTGTCAAAAATATTTAAAGGTGCGGCGTCCATCTCCTGTGTCTACCATGCCATGACAAGACCTTGACTTTATGACTTTAATGAAGTATTTAAGACTCAAGTCTTAGTGACTTGACATAGTCATTAAATGAAGACTTTTGAAACTGAATTATATGAGTTATCTACAACAAAACTTGTCGTATTGTGAGGCTGGCACGTAAACTCAACTTTAACTCGGATGCCCTGAATGTGTAATTTTAATTCATGACACTGTCAATAAAATTAATGACAGTATCATAAATATTTATTCATGAGCACTCATGATCAAGTAAATGTCGGTCCATGAAACACCGTGAAACGCGGAGAAACGGTGTGAAACGCTACGAAACGTGGTGAAACGCTGTAAAATGTGGTGAATAGCTGCAAAACGCAGCGAAATGCCCTGAATCGCTGTAAAACAGAATGAAACGCCATTCAACTACGTGGCGCCTTGGAATGGGGTGAAGCGCGATGTAGGTACTGCCATGAAACGCTGTAAACCCGTTTTAAATTTCATGAGACGAAGTGAATCGCCCTGAAATGCAGGGAAACCAGGTGAATCGCCATGAAAAAACACTTGGACCTCAAAACGAATAATGATAACTTTATGGATACGGATACAGTTATGGATGCGGATACTAAAGTGGATTTTGATACAGATGTAGAGTCGTCATATTTTTTCGCTTTCTTTAGGATAAAATATTTCGTCAAAGTCACTTTCACCGGTCATCATTAGAATTGTCTATGTGGTATTTAGGAATGAACCCAGCGGCTATTTTTCTTATGTTACGATATTGAAGAAAAAAATTGGATCTTACACATACGGTCCGGTCCGCTCAAGACACTTTCATTACTCAATACCTCAGCATTACGGATAGTTCTAAAAGTTTCGAGAACATTGTAAGTATTTGGCGTTGAGGAATAAACCGATATTGGCCGCCAAGTTCACAACCTGTATGTAGAACTGAATAAGCCGCTAACTTGGCTCACAGGTTACCTACCGAACATAATTTATGGTAGCGTTCCTTGCGCATTTGGATTGTTCCAAATGCAGTATAGGTATTTGTATACTTATGAAACTTTTTAACAGATATAGCTAGTACCTACAGGTAGTAGTGTGTTGTAGAGCGGCTGACGCATTGAAGCCTTTTTTGGGGAGGTTTGTTCGAAATTGGACACGTTTTCAATTCTCTCATTCGAAGTTCGACACAATTTGAATTTGTCTCCAACGAACCTAATTTTACTGTTACTTTGAAGTTATTTTCTTAGACATAAGTGACACTTATTATTATGTAACAATCTTAACAACATTTTAACAAACAAACAAACAAACAAAACACGTCTCGCGCGGCGCCAGTGTGTGACGTGAACATACGCTTGCGAAGATAGATCCTACATCATTAAATTAGTATTTGAAGAAAACCATATTATTTCGTTGTGGCATACCATTTTGATGTCATAGCTACGGAACCTTTAACTTTTAAACGTAATTACTTTGTTCATCCAATTAAACACGCTTGTGTTAGTACGATGCGGGTTCCATTGTGATTTTAAAGGTCGAGCCGCACACAACCGAGACGTCTCTATAACGATATGGGGATAGGGGATACTTATATTACGATCCTCTATAATAACTCATTTAGAACCCGAATTTTGGTAGATAAGTTTACAATTAGTAATTGTTATAGAGTAATTTAAATTTTCAATTTCACTCATTTTCTTACAGAGCTGTTCGGCGCGGCGTTAGTTGTAGCTATAGACTTCATTATAAGACATTTTTAATTAAGTGATATAAAAAATGAAATGTGTACCTACTTGATAAAAAATTTCGTCACAAAGGGTTTTGAATTTTTGTTACATTTTGCCATGAATATTTGTGCTAAAACGAATAACAATTAGCCTTTTGAAAATGGCGAGCGTGACGGTTGCAAAAATTTTATTTATAAGTAATTCAGAAAATGTTTGCGAAAGTCAATAAGTTCGAACAATTATATGCATGATCTGCTGTTTCGAGCTATATTCAAAGGCGCCACTACAGAGCTCGGAAGTGAACGTGACAGCTGCTGCATCCTCGTGCGTGCGCTTCAGCGACTCCTCTGGAGAAAGGAAGACGATGAGATACTTCGTCCAGGGCGAAGAAAGAATACGACCTACGATAGAATAATATCGATTGCTGTGTAACATGACATTAGCTAATTAATGACAAATTGTAGAGTCCAATAATAAAACTAAAAAATCTTTAGCCACACCAATATGACGCACTAACGACACTAGACAGAGTAACGCTTGAAACGGCCTTTACGGCTGATGCCAGCCCGTATCTTAAACAAAACGTGTTCAAGTTAAATATAAAAAATATTTGTAGAGACAGTATGTCTCTTGTTTTCGATATAAAAAAATCGTCTTCTTTCAACAATTCACAAATTTCGACGAAATATACTTATTTTGGTGGCAATATCAACAGCAAACGAATCCAATTCTTAAAATTCTATAATAGCATACAAAAGTGTGAAATATGATTTAGCGTATTTATTTGATATCATTCAGAGCCAAAAAAACTATTTATCGACAATCCAACATTCTTCATTTTTACGCGCAAATCTTCCATACATTTTACTATGGAGCGCGCGCTTGTAAAATTAAAGCTATAAATCGCCGCGCCTGGGCCCAGCGTTGTTCTTGATACGGCAATTGCCCGAATTGCCGTAATATACGGTTTTCAGGCACCTTTGAGGTCGAAACTAGACATACGGCTGAATTTGCACTACCATATTACTATATACGGCAATTGACAAGGTCTACAAAATAATAAACATCCTAAAAGATAAATACTATTTCTAGGTTTTGTCTTTCTGAATACGTTGATTTTTTTTTTAGAATTTTTTCGTAGATAAATTCCGAGAAACTTTTTTTTGTGTAAAATTAGGCATTTTGGAAATAAAGTGGCTTTGACGTATATCCGGTAAGAAAGCAAAGGGAATCTAACCCATACAGCCAAGTAATGCATTGTATTTTTGTTTGTGACACTCTTTCAATGCTTTCTAGGTAGTCAGTATCACATTTGGAGAGTCCAAGAAAAATGGCAATGAACTCACTCTTACAAATACCGAAAACGTCTCAAGCATGTGTTGTTAACCGATTTGGGACGACACTAGCTGAGTAAAGTGACGTCATCGTCACTTACAACCTTTTTAATTTTCACGATCTTAACTTAATTTAAAAAAAAATATTAAGAAAACTGGTCCCTTAATTTTACCAACTTGGCTATTTTATTAAAAAAGCTATTGACAAAATAAAATAAATACCTAAATACTATTTACAATTAAAGTCCGAACACGCCGTCTAACTCCGCACTGCGCGGCAGGAACCCCACACGCTGGGCGGCGTTGCCCCGCTGGATAGCGAGGCTCAGCCTTTGCCTGAAGTAGGCGCCAGCTCTGGGGTCACCCGAGGCGAGGATCAGGCGGGTGGAAATATCTGTACAAAAAATTTTCGCGTCGGACGACCACGGGCCGAATGTCTCCACAGCCAGTGCAACGAACTCGTGATACTTACTTATTCTACCTATATTTCTATATAAAAGATTAATAAAATGGGGTAAAAAAATTTGACGGTAGAATTAGATTGGGAAAGTTAAGTTCTCTTGTAATGAACATTTTAGCTTGTACTATTATTACTTATTCTGTGCCCTTTATCCCATCCCCAAATGAAAGCGATAGTCAATTGGCGACCATTTCACAGCGAGCTTATTACAACATACCACGACGACTTGTGTGCGTCACTCACCCTGGAGCTCTTGCGTTACGTTCGCTTGTTTCGCCGCCATGCTAGGTGGCGCTTTCATGAACGATTTTACCACACCACACACATCAAGCAAATGCACATCAAATGAACATAATAGTACGAACCAGGTTAGATACATTCGGTCGTTGGATGGATATCGTCTCAAACAGTTATCACATCCGTACCATTTTAAAAATACACACATTAACATTGTCTAGGGATAATTATTAGAAAGTTACATAACTTAAAAAGTACCTACTGGTTATAATGAAAAGATATTGATGGAGGTTATTATTTATTTATTTTATTAATGGTCTCGACAGTTCGTCATTTGCCAAAGTCATGTTACAGAAAATTCAATATATAATAGTCTTCTATCTATCTTCCTTCAGAGGAGTCGCAGTAGCGTCTTCATCCTGGGTAGCCGCGTCTTCATGTCTTTATCCAGAGGAGACGCCGTAGCGTCATTACTCTGGACGAAGCAGCTCGACAGTCACGTTCACTCCCGAACTTGTAGCGGGAACTCTTGATAAAAGCTTGAAACTTGAGATCTTGCTCAAATTCTTTAATAAATTCACCATACTGTCATTCGTGAACATTTTCTGGGTAACTTAACGTGATATTAAACACTAAATAACCACTGTAGACATTATAACAAAAATTATCAAACAATTTTGCAACCGTCGTTTGCCGCCATTTTCAAGAGAACCTGATGAAGGTTTGTTTGATCTGCACATGTTCTAAATTTAAATTTTAAAGGTAAAAATAAAAAAGGAATAATTTACATTGAACAGTTCCCGCTGGGGTAATTTTGTGACTACGATTTTAAGTGATTTTTTTTTCGATTTTGGACCCAAAAACAAATTTTATACACTTTATTCGCTGCAACTAACGTTGCTTATGTCATGGCAAAGCGACAACATCTCACTAGGGATTATGTTTAGGGCTGTAGGTATGCTGCAAGCTGGATGCAATCCAGTGAGTCGTTGCTGAGCAACTTGGGACCAAACAAAATGTGATATCCAGATTATGGTCACGTTCACGTGCCACTGGGCAAAAAATGCAATACTACCCATAGGCAAGATCGATTTTTACAAGTTGCAGCTCGAAGGTAACCAAATGTCACTGCCATGCAATTGGTTCAAACAGACCAGTTGCTTGTAAGTCACTAAACAGCGAGGAGGAGACTGCATGAAGCCCACCTTCATGCTCGTCGGCCACTTCGTACTCCTGCACTGCGACGTGGCAATCGAGGACGAAGACTACAGTTGGCTCATTTCTATTGGGAAAATCGTCAGTGTGATCAGTAGTGTTGTTTACCAATGAATATCGGTTCCGTTTTCACCCGGATTCAAAAAGAGTACGCGTTTGAAGAGTTCCAGGACGAGAGAGCCACCTCCAGCACCCTCAAGATGTCCATTCATATCGTGGTAGAACGGTTATGGTATGGGCGATTCGTCTTGGTGGGAGAACTGACCTCTTTTGGGTTCAAGGTGCCATGAATGCAGAAAAGTATCGTAATCAGGTGATAGAACCAATAATCTACCAACACCGATTGCAATTTGGCCCAGCTTCCAAGCTCATGCACAACAATGCCCGTCCACATACAGCGAGGGTGGTGACAAGTTGGCTGCTGCAGCACGATGTCACGGTCTTGGATTGGCCTGCACAAGCGCCCGATTTAAATCATATAGAACATGTTTGGCATATGCTCCAACGAAGGGCTCTGAACAATTTCCCCGAACATGTTGTGACCAAACACCAACATTTTTCGCATCTTAGCAGAACCTGTGGCAACATTCCGCAACAAGACCTAGAAAATTTGATTTTAAGCGTGAAGAACCATTGAAGATGCATTTTGAACGTCTTGGGCGCTTTTATAGATTATTAAAATTAATTAAATTGTAAAAGAAAAGGCCCTTTTCAATATTTTCTAAAGTTGTTATCTAAAACTCTTACCTAAGATAAGTAAAACTGTGAAAGTTTTACTTATAAAAAAATATATAATTTTAAAATCGGTTGTTTTCAAGAAAGTTTCATTTTTTATTTTTTATTTTGTTAGGTCATTAAATAAGGTTTTTAATATTAACGTGTCTAAAGTAATTCGCAATACTTTTTGAATAACAAAATTATCCCTAATAGGGATTCCCTAGTCAATGTTGATGTGTGTAGATGAGAAGGTACGAAAAACAGCAGATCAATGGTAACACTTTCATCACGATTTCAACTCTTACGACGCAGAAAATAAGAACTGTCCAAAGTGTTACACTTGATGTGCTTTGATGATACGAAATCTACTTCTACGTAACAGCATATTAATAAGGAAAGCTTGTTATTAAGGAGGAACAAAATGAAACATTTAATGTAAAAAAGGTTTATTAGAAAATTAGCGATGTCGATGTACCTACCTAGTATTTAGTAGGTATGATGATATTTTAATTACGTATTTCATTAAATAAAATACTTATACTTACCATCTTTGAGTCTGGTGGCGCCACCTGGCGGGTACGAGGATATATTTCTCAAGGGCAAATATACCACTACAAGACAGTGGCTCCCTCAACCATAAAAAATCATATCATCTAGAATATTTTTAATTAAATAACCTGAGTACCTAATAAACTATCAGCTCTATTACGAGAATACTGGTTTTTAATATGCAATAGATCTCAAAATTGCGAGAAACGTCCGTGCGATTCTTACCGAAATTGAATCAGGTCAATAATGAAGTAGGTAAGTACCTCTATATAAAAATAATATTCATAGTGATGGAGGTTTGGAACTTACATTTATGATTTTTTAATGGATAAAGTCACTTTAATAAACCCACCAATTGTATTTTTATGCCAGAGCACTCTAGTGATGTTAAATCGCCGCGCCTTGGGTGAACGAACGCTCGAGTAGTGTGTTGCATTGTTAGGGTTTCATTTTAACGTTGCGTTGTCGTGTCATTGTTATCTCAGCGACTAACATCGATTACACTTCATTTTCAAAAGATGGCACGCTGCAAGTTTTGTTTATTCTTTTGAGTTGTTTTAGAGCTTTTATTCGACACAAATGCCAGCTTCGTGAATTGTTAAGAGGATGAGAGGGTCGTTTTGACAGGGCTTGATCGGATTAAACTAGTGCCGTGCTAGGCTCAGGTACACTGCCTGCCGCTGCCTGCCAGCCGTCTGACCGAGCTAAGCTGGGTCTGCATGTCGTCCGGTAGCATCTCCACTAATCTCCAGCTCTATAGATGCCTGTCAAGGCGTTTTGCCGACTGGTCGGGTCGATTTCTATGGAGCCGGACCTGTCCATATAAAATCAACCCAGTCTATTTAAAATCGCATAGCTTTACGTCAACTATTTCCAATTTCATACTGTATTACATTTTATTTTGTGTTGAGGAAACTAGTTTTATTTTAATTTACAATCAGTACCTAGGTAAGTACCTATTAAAATTTGGATTAACAATTAGGTATGGACCAACTAGGTTCACAACGCAACCTTAACCGTTCAGTTAGCATTACTTTGAAACATGACATGTTGTTAATGACAACTTGTATGAGGACGGCACTCGCGGTCTCTCTTAACTTCATACCTGATGCTTGCTAGGGTGTGAATAATGTTTTTGTCGCAACGCAACGTGTGGATGATGATATATTTATATACTTAATGGAAACCTTACTTTGATAGTGAACCTGACTTGTTCCTTATTATGCACAAAGATTTATGATGAAGATTATGCACAAAAGTTAGCGTCAAAAAAGATAAAAGCAACAGGGGGCTCAATAAGGTTGAGATTTTCTCAAGAACTACTGTACCTACCGATCTTTCACTAATATAAATTTCAGAGTGCACACTACTTAATTGTATGAATATATTACAATATTTATAAGAATTTTACAAATAGACTGAATAGTTTTTGAGAACATCTCAACCTTATTGACTCTCCTTTATACCTACTTTCATCTGTGTTATACCCTACCTACAACTAATAAAACATGACATAAGAGGAGTATGTTTTTTAAACACGTGCGATACTGGTGAGGAATCAAGGGCGAGTTATTAAAATAAAATAACCATTGAATTGTTTTTATATATTATTTTTTACATATTATTCCTTAAATATTATACTAAATCGTAAGACCTACTTAACCAACTGGATAGTTTCAGATAGTTCGCCTATATTTATAAAATATCAATATTTTCTAAAATAGTTAAAAGCACTAGGTACTATATTACATAACCATGTCATAATGATTCTCATCGCTACATGTTATGTCAACCTGACATAGACATAATTATTACTTACGGATTATAATTAGAGAGTAATTTGTATATTTAATATTTATGCCGTGGAACAAACATAGCCGAATAAGGTTTTGGTGTCGAAATGAGGCCTATAACTGGTTCACCAGATGGTAACAAACCATTACCATATTCAATTCTATATTTTTGCAGAATTCCTACGAGGACTATGAATATAAAAGATTTTGCTAGGGAGTCTCCTGGGCAACGCCGTCGCCCTGAAAAAAAAAGTAGTTTGTGTCAACGTTAGGGCAATTATTAGGGCAACGTTGAGCGGCAAGTTGCATCGCTATTAATAAATGTGGTTCAATCAAATAATGTGGCTCACAGAAATTATTCCTTAGTACTATATAATACTATATAAAGGACCTGGTAAAAATGGTATGGTATGAATAACCGTGCGTTTGTTGGCCACACGAAAGCAAATAGTTGGCAATTTCATGAAATGGTCAATTTCACGATCTGACTACGACATAATCTGATCGATCGATCTGATCATGACACTTGTATTTTGTCGTGGTCAGATCGTGATGTGAGAAGCGAAGCTTATACGCATCATCTCTCTTCTCCGCTTCGCACATCTCCGACTTCGCTCATTTTCCTTATAATTACGTAAACAAAATACATAAATGTAAACAAGCAAGCCACTATTATTGTACCTACTGGCCCAAGCAATAGGTATTCCATATGCGCATAAATGCATAAAGTTAGATACTCACCTAAACCGAAGGGGTACAGATGCTCTACATTTTTCAGTGACCCCTGCTCATCAATAAATCTCTCAGGCCTAAACTCGTCTGGATCGCCCCATATTTCGGGGCTAAAATGGACATCGCCGACAGCCATAAGAACGGTTGTTTCTTTGGGTATTGAATATCCATCGATAGTGGTGTCTTCGAGTACTCTTCTTGGGCCCGCTAAAGGCACAATGGTATAGTACCTGTGAACTTCTTGTATGAAAGCCGTTGTATACGGAAGCCTAAAATAATTGTTGTTGTTTTTAAATAAAGGATGTTAAAAAATACAAGGTTGTGTGTTGAGTCATAAACTGTGTGTTGTTCCAAAATTTAAGTTAACACCTAACTATATATTGGTATCGTAATAAATTTTGATCGATTTTACTTATGTACTTACTTAATAAAAAGTTGTAATTTCAACCAAAATAATGTTGTTCTGAAGTTACAGCAAATACTGTCGTTTTGTCAAATCTTACCTGTAACTGTCAGCCCAGCAGGGTGTTGTATCACCTGTTATTGTATTTATCTCGTCGTATATTTTCTCTTGCATTGCTTTGTTCCTTAATAAAACAAGAAGTGCGAATTCAAGAAAATTACTTGTGGTTTGAGAGCCAGCTATTAACAAGTCCAGACATATAATTTTTAATTGTTCTTCTGCAAAATAAATGTATATTTAGTCAAACGTATAGGTACTTAAGCATCTGAAAGGAGGATCACTCCCTCAAGCTTCAAAAACTTGTTCCAACCAGCACCAAGATAAAATCATCAGTATTTTATGTATCCTCTGCTCGGGCACAGATCGGCATTCGGCACAGACATTCCCGTACCTATGTAACTCCCTCGTAGGGAGTTCGAGCCATATTAATTGTTTAGATATGGGCACCTTAGATTTTTTCTTCGGCATGTAGGTTTCTTCACGATGTTTTCCTTCACCGTTTTGAGAACAGTCGTCAAATAAGTTTTCCTTCGAAAATAAATTCATTCGAAGATAAATTATTATTTACACGTAAATCGTGTAAATAATAATTCCCCGATCTTTAGAAACAATGGATCAAATATTTATAATTATAATGATACAGTTTGCAAAAAAAGGTATATTTGGTACTTAGGTACTTACCTACTTATTGTACGATACGTACGTATGGACGTATTAATTCATAAACGTTATCAGCAAGTAGGTATGGAAAACGCCTTTTACATAAATACTTACGTAAAAGGTAATAACGTAAATATAATAATAATTACGTCATCAGTGTGAATAAAGTTAATTAACTTAACTATATTTGTAAGTTGTTAAATATATAACGAAAAAGGATATATATTATACTTGCCTGTAAAAGTATCTTTGGTTTCATTCACTTCCTCTAGATAGGAGTATATAAAATCATTTCCCTCCACTGCCTTATTTTTATGTTTCTTGATCGTTTCCTTTAAAAAAGTAAATTTTTAATGTAAAATTGTATAGCGTTACATTTAGGTACAGCTCAACTCAAATTACACAATGTAGGTTCTTACAAATTATGTTTAGGAATATGTACCAATCGAAATGATAATAATTAAATTAAGTTTATTAAATAGTTACGAGTAAGTATACGAAAAGGTTTGAATATTTTACAATTTACGTAAAAAAAAATGGTAGAGCACAGAGAATATTAATATTTGCAAAATGAACTGGACTACGGTGTGCCTGGGCTTGGCGGACCCTTCAACGCGGTTCTTGTTTCAATCCGTCCACGTCCTAACCAATCTCATCTTACGCAGATCATCACCTTCATTTGGCCCGAAGGGTGCCACACTCCTTTTTGGTCTCCACCATAGAAATTCTCTACACTAATATGGGTAACACGACAAAATATGTAACCCAGCTGTTTTTTATTTATAATTTTTACACGTTAGGTAGGTTTAGATAGTTTAGATTTAATTTGTATTTATTTGTAAATATTATTTCCTAATTTTGAATAAATAAATATACCTAAATGACCCAGCTGTCAATTTGCAAATTCAATAAATTATACACATTTGACTACTTTTGTTCTCCGATTATTAGATAACCTTCGTGCAGATTTCTTTTGCTTGTTTCTGATCGTTAGGTAAATAATAAAATAATAGATAGTAAAATAATTTACCTCAATGATATCGGAAATCTGTTGATTTATTTTAGTTATGAGGGTGTAGCCACTCCAAGTAGGAAAAATGAATCTGCACCAAGGCGCTTGATTCAACCACCCTCCCGCTATTGAAAAAGCTTTTGACCGAGCATTCAAAAGATCAATCAAACGTTTCAAGCGTTCCTCTTCAATCTTTTCACCTATAACATGGTAATTAGGAATAAATTAACGAATAAAAAGATTTCAAAAATATTGTGTGGGTATGTAGTTACCTACCTAGGTAAGGTAAAGTGACATATTTATTTAATAGCTTGTAATCCCACTGCTGGGCAAAGGCCTCCTCCAATTCATCTCTATTCTGCGCAGACTGACATAAGAAAAGAAGTGCATAATATACATCAGATATAGAGTATAGGTATATTAGATACTAACCTGCAACGAATTTCCACAAGATATTCATGACCGCTGTAGCAAGCGTGTTCTTTGGATTTATGGGTTTGCCTTTATTGTTATAAAAATAGTCCAATATTTTATACATTTCATTCTGTATGTCCTTCTCCATTGCAGTCTTCCCGAAGCCGACGTTCCGCAATTGTTTTACTGTAAATTGTCTATGTTGTCTCCATAATTGACCATCGCAAAAAGTTATACCTGCAAAATAATTAAAGACACGAAAATATTGAAAACCACCTAAGTGGGCATAGTGACAAACGTGTTAAAACAATAGGTTTTGATGGAGATTATGATGCGATGACACAATGGAATATTTTTAAATTGAATTACGAAATGCTCGACTTACCCATTCTTTTCCCAAGACAACGCAGTCTACCAAAGAAATTATCGGGGCGTCCTTCAAATTCCGACCCAGTGAAAATCTGTCTTATATTATTTTCGCCATAAACTACAACCACCAACTCTGTGCCCATTTTTAAGCCAAGCACTTGCGTTGCATATTCTTTGGATAATACTGATAGGCTTTTCCATTGTGATCCATATTTTTTTGTCAATCTCTGGACCACGCCACTACATCCGATGAAAGGGTACCACTTCGGCCCTGAAATATATTGCAATAATTGAAATTGTATAAAATGGGATTGCATTAAGTATAGATTTTGTAAACCAATCCGTACGTGTTGCCAACATTGGGACCTTAAGCGAAACCTAATTTATTTGCCACCAATGTTTCGGCAGATGAGATCTGGGTAGGTACTGAATGTTGGGGTTGGAGATGAGGTGGTTACGAACAACCACGCCACATATATGACACTTTTCATTCATTCTAGTATGTTAATACCTACATGGGGTACTACTGTAGAGTTCAAATTGAATATTGTGACAAAAAAACAGGTACCTATCGAAACTAAACTTCACGGAAGTTAAGTATCGTTTTTGTTAGATATTTTAATTCTGATATACAATAACGTGGCAAAATTATGATATTTTAAAAGTCTCTACCCAATTATTAGTGCACTCATGTTCTTTCGCATATTTACTTGTATTACCTACATATGAGCACGTAGGTACCTACCTTCGAATAGCAATATATCTGTAGTTTTTGCAGAGGTCCCTAATTATCTACAACTATTTATTACAATTACCAATACCAATGTGACCGGATTTTTTTTTGGCTACGACAAATCTCTTTCCGTTCTGATACGAAATGTCCTTCATCATTCACAATGTGTTAGTCATTGTTTTGTGGAATGCTATTCAACGCTATTCTCACTTTAGCAGACAACAAGAATTATCTAAAAAATATTTTGTGTGATGATAGGAAAGCACATCATACTTACTTACTGCATACTACGTTTAAAGTAAGTAAGCAAGAATAACTTTAACTTTGGAATGCAATAAATATATTGAGTATTAAATATTTATCTTGCAATGCACCATCTACTATCTAAGTACCTAGTAGATTAAATTATTAAAATCGAGAAAAAAAGGATATTATTTTTTGCCCGACTACCTAAAAGTTTTTAAACTTCCAGTTAAATATTTAATAATAAAAATAAAACAAACAAGTGGTATTTAATCCTTTTTTATGGTTTATAAAATAAATAAATATAACCCTAACCTTCAGTTACATGACATTACAGGACATCATCAATCACGCGTTCGCATTGCAAACAGAAATAGTACACGTGAAAGGTTAAAATAGCATCGGTTTCTTGTAAGTGAGACACAATGCACCACTTAGTAAGTATTACTCGCTGGACTTTGCACTCTTTCTCTGAATTAACACTTAGCATATCACATTCTATCTATTAGGCCAATTGTCTTAGAAAAAAATATGTCTAAAAGTCTAGGCAAAAGTATAAATGCTCAACTTCATGAATTAAATATTCTACACAACTAAACCAACATACCTGGTGGAAAATTCGTAGGTTTGGCAGATGTTTTTAGGATGTATCCCGCAATTAGGGCCACTAATATTAATATGAGACTGTGAATCATTTTATGAACCCGTTTTAAGCCAATTGTGCGCGTGAGTCGATTTATTACAGCGTGTCAGTCCCCTCGGCAACCGGAACGCGACTGTAGTGTTTTCAAATGACATCTTTTTTATAAACCTCTACCTAAAACAACATTGCGCAAAGTTTTTGTTACTGAACTCTACATAAATGTAGGTAGGTACTGAAGTTACTACCATAAAAACCTATGTAACACTTCATAACCAATCTACCAAATAGAACTCGCTAATAGAACCGTGTAACTCTGAGTGGGAAACACCTCGGTTCATACGAGTATTATGATGAAGAATGTATTTGTTAAAATGCAGAATACGAATACAGTTTCCCATGGGGTAACCGATACTTACTATTATCCCCACACCTGGTTCAAATATATTTAACCCGAACCCTGGCAATCGCAATTCAAATATACTTAAGTGGTTAATCCTAGTTAACCTACTAACCCCCACTTGCAATATAATATAACTCTAGTTAGCGACTTAACGACTTTTACAATATCGAGCGACTTTTGCAATATCGAGATAACCCTAGGTTAAGTACTCTACCCGAGAAAACTCCATACATTTTGCTCGGGTTAAGTCGCTAACTCTAGAGTTATCATTGCAAGTGGGGGTAAGTATAATTATGGTTTGTTTGACAGGCGTTAACACGAATTTGACATTGATCTTAGGTGCGAGAGTTTCAGGTTTGAACAGAGTTTACCTAGTACTTTAGCAGGAGTAATCTTTTTAGCGCAAGTGTCCTTTAATGTACCCATAATTGATCTAAATAAACTATTTTTACGAGTATTTCTAATGCGCAATGTCCATCTTCAGAATGTAGGTAGACAACTAGGCACAGATCCAATATCTAGCTTGACATAATACGAATCAAACTACACTGCTATAGGTAATGTACCTACGAATGATGTTTGACTCAATAATTTGTCTACAGGTTGTTAGTTCTGCCACAGATGATGACCAGTCCATTTCCGCAACTTCAGTCTCCTACCTTGCTTGACCCCGATATTGTTTACGGCAATGAAAATCAACCTTTGGATTATTATTACTGATATTTGTTTGTAAACAAGTATCCTCTAACTTTACCATGACGTACCTACAACAAATGTAAGTAGGTAGTACATATTTCAAGGTGACACCGTGTAGGTATTGGTAGCACATAAGTATCTGTTCATAATAAAGTGCACTAATGTATCTAGTTAGGAGTTAACAGTGATCGATCCTACTCAAAGAGTAATAGGTACCTACATATAAGTAAGTACCTATAATGGTCCCGGTCTATCTCCTTCACCCTTAACTCCCTAACTGGCTGTGATTACACTGTTCTATTACGTGTAGGTAGTCTAATTGGTAGTACTTAGGTACTTAATTACAGTTGTTTAAGTGCAGTCGTAGCACCTCAAATGTCAACATTTTACTTTCTTTCTAAGCTTGAAAAGTCAATCAAGTAAAAGTACGGAGAAGCTGGCATAGAATAAGCGGTGATTATCTAAGTGCTGAAGGTGCTTACCCCTTCTGCCTTCTGCAAGTAAGGCTTCGTATGCGTGTATTTTCAGTTTTTCTACGAAGGCTACGGCATTAACTATTAAAATTAAACGTCTGAAAAAATATATAGCAATCTTGGGGTATCTATTTAGAGACTGATGAATACCGACAGGTACAGTATTGGACAAACTTCGCTCGATAGAAAAAATAGCAAACATACCCCCTTCCATGTCTTTTAAAATGAAAATTATATCTAAACCGAAATAGTTATTCGTACAAAAAAAATATATATATTTTTAGCCATATATTTTTACATACAAAATATATAAAAAAATGTATAGGGTACTATAAATACGAGAGTTTTAAAAAAATTGATTATTGTTGGCGTATTTTTATTTCCCTGCCAAAATTCATCCAAAATTCATAAAAATACGAATATCGAGGCACTGCGCCGTGCTCTTCACTCCGCCACTCCGGACATCTTGTGTAGGTATCACTCTTGCTTTTGACTCACCATATGGCGCCTTAATACCTTCACGAAACCATTCTATTTTAAGTAAGTATGTCGTAGTTAATCGCATCTTGATGTGACTGAATTGGCGCTCTACACAGCCGGATCATAGATTTAAAATTTAAATACTTCTACATATTAATACGGTCGGTATTTTTGGATTTTATTGCTAAAACAGTAAGATTAATAATACCTACCTACACCGAGGTCCAATCCACTGAGCCCTTAAAATGCTCATTCATATAAAATGCGTCATAGAAGCTTGAAAGAACGTACTTATGTGGTGGTACTTTACCTTGAGAGAGGTAGATGTGAGGTCATTATTAGGTACCTACTTAATAACTTATTTACTTCCTATTTTTCTGTGCTCTTTTAGATCTAGACTAGGAGGTACCTATGCTTTTTAGGCTCGCTCGCAGCGATACACGCGACTTAGGCCGAGATTCATAAATAGTTTTGGGAGCAATGAATTTCATCTTTAGGTAAAGTAAAGCGGTGGTCATGGTAGGGATTTTCGTGGTTGTTCATTTAAAATCGCAGTCGAACCGTTCGTTATCTAACCAATATAGATGGCCCGGCCGGCAAGCATAACGAAGTTTAACCGACGAGACGCTGGGCCAGCTTTCGATTTTTTATGGCTCTTCACTATCCTCCGGAGTAAGTTGTGTTTGTGTTGTGTCCTTGGTTCACGTCGACTACGAGCTTAATCCCGTCATCAGGTAAATCCCCCTGTTGACGGAGGCTCAGCGATAGATAGATCTCGAGCAGTCGATGGCTAGTCCATCTTGATGTCTGTCGCGAGCACGGTCTCCATCAGAGCCTTGATAACCCCTTACGACTGCGCTGTCAGCCAGGGGGCTGTATGGTACATTCACCTACACCGCACGCTGAATAATATTATTATAGTAAGGGCACGCACAAATTTAAGTTTGAATTTGAACAATATTCAGATAAATGCAGCAGTAAAGTATCAAAAGTTAAAAACCAACGTGTTCTCGAGTTCGAGTTTATGGCGACTAATTTTGAATGTAGAAAGGGACGTGACGATTCCCCTTAAAACTATTATTTTTCTATGTGTAACTCTTAAAACTTTGGGATTCTGTTTATTTTAATGAAAAACTCTTGAAAAATGAAACAGTCCCTGACCTTCATTTGACTTTTATAAGTAGACGGTATAAGGCATAAACTCATGGCCTTTACAATAAAAAAACGACTGTCAATGTCAAAACTGCACAATCAGTGTGACCACATAATACCTATTTTTCTACCTTATTCAGCGAATTAGGGGTTTTCAAAGTGACATTTCAAAGGGAAAAAAACTAGCTTTTCAAGTTGATAATAGATGATAGAGGTAAATACATGGTGTGGCAGGAAGTCACTAAAATACACAGGGACCATGAAACAAATAAATTGTTAATATCAGCTGAATAATTTATTTTTAACAATTTAATAATTTTAATAGGTAACACAAAAATAGACAATCAATGAGGTGTTTTCAAGGTTACATTTAAAAAAGAAAGAAAGTACCGATAGCCCCGGTAGATGGCACAGTGGGGTGACCGCGACTTCCAATCGTTATCGTAATCGCTTTCAATTTGACACATGGACGCTATACATTGCTGCTATGTTTTTGCAAGTTGTAACAAACGACAACGAAACGCAGCAATGTATATCGTTTAAGTGTCAAAATGAAAACGATAACCATAACGATTGAAGTCGCTGTCACCCCCCTGACTGGTCTGATGCCAACATTACATGCGTTGTTACTGCTTGTAACTTGGGATTTTCGTATTTCATACCTAGTATTAATATGTACTGTATTGTTTAAATTACACAAACAAACCAATAAGAATAAATTATTCAGCTCACATAATTTTTTTTAATGGTGCTGTGTTTTTTTACCGGTATCGCACTTCGGTGCAACGCCATCTATTATCAGCTTAAAAAACTTGTTTTTTTTTCTTACAACTGTCACTTTGAAACCCCCTCATTACTAAACAAAGTTAGTTCGCACGAACTAACAAATCATCAATCACAATCATCAATCAATGCACATTGATGCTCTTTAATTTTGAGGTGCGAAGTCGAGAAATCAGTGTCATCTACACGAGTCGAGCTATCGGTACTATTTTTGTTTCTTAAATGTCACTTTGAAAACCCATCATTGCGAGTGCTGATTTCACTAGATTCATTTCCAGTTATTTTGACATAAGGCGCTTTTAAAAAACACTGTTAAAGGTTTTCTGAGTGCAGTAGATGGCGATAGCTATAGCTAACGCCAAGTTCTTTTGGTAAGTATATCGAAAGAAATGTCATTTTTTTTGGTATGGCTCAATGCCATCGGCCAAAATGTTGTTGCATTCACATTTACAAACGTTTAGTAGATGTTTTAACTTATTGTGACCGGAGTACGGTCAAATAATGTCCCCTAAATATTGGGAAACTAAGAAGGCTCACACTATGTCACCTTGACGTTTTTATTTCATACTCGTGCTGACATCTAGTTTTAAAGATGAATTCCAAAAGATAGCGGCTCATTATTTTATAAAATCAATAAAAAAGTACCTACCTAAGGAAAATAAATAGGTACTTAGGTAAGTACTGCTCACAAAGCAAAAAAATATTGAATGAATATTAATTGTCTAAAATAGCAAAGATAATATCGATGGGTGCCTGGAACAAAGCCGCAATAGACAAAACATAATTTTTCAGGAAAAAAGATTTAGTGAAAATCTTGAATAAGTACTAAACTACGAGGCATATCAAAACGGTTTGAATATTAATTGATGTATTATTTTTTCTGGAGTAATTTATCAAGTAAAGAAACATCTAGTGCTTACGTAATTATTAATAATACTAAAAAAAAGATAATGCCGTTTCATACACTTAAATTCGTTACCGCAAGAGTCCATTGTGGTTTTATTCCAGTAAAATTGCGAAGTAAAGCAAACAGCAATAGCTTATTGCTACGTTGTGCGCAGTTCTGAAGTATGTATCGCGAAAACAGTAAAAGGGTATTGCAGTGTTATTACATGAATTTTAAAATATAATTGAAAACTGTACTCGTGAATACTGTGAATTGTATGAATACAATATTGTTTCATTGGAATTAATAATAAAAAAACATTACGTATTTTATAAGGGGTGTTAGGGACAGGTTGGCAAAAACGGAGAGGGTGATTCAGCCCATGATGATTTTTTTTTATTTCCCTAGGAAAATTCCACTTGATACCAACAGTATCATGGGCTGAGTCATCCCTCTCCGTTTTTGCCAACCTGTCCCTAACACCCTGTATTATCATTTTGTAAATAATGTAATGGCTATTTGACACAGGATTTGTTAAAAAACTGCAAACCAATAGAATAAATCTGTTTATTTACGAAAAACACAAATAGCTCTTTATTAAAATAATAGGCACTACGTCTTGAGGTAAGTGATTGAAGCTGTGTCTAAGCATAGCTGCTTATTTGGGCATGACTGCGTAGTAATCTGGGTTGGTGGGTATACCTAGTCAGGAGATTGGAGCTGTTCAGGGGGTATGTCTTCTTGGGAGTGATGGTCGGTTGCCACATCCTCAGTACCAGATGCCGGGGCCTCGTGGAGGTCATGGTGGTGGCGTGGAATGTCATGGTTTTTGCGTAGGCTTGATGGGTCTGAGTGCGGGGCTTTAGGTATAGGTGTCGGTTGACTGTGGGCTCCTTGCGGCTCCGAAACTATTTTGTCGGCAGGGGTGGCGGAGGCACGCAGTGTTTGTGCACCTCGTGTAAGTTCGCTTCGTGTGCGTCCGCCTCTTGCTCTTGCGCCTCGCAGATGGGATCTGGTTGGTTGATCGCGGGTGTGTGGCTCCAGATAGTCACCTTCAAGGCCGTATTTTGGTTTTGGTATGCCCTCATGAGTGTGACGCGCGACCACTTCCATAGCATTGGACCGCAGTATCTTGTTGCCCTCTGAGTCATGCATCCGGTTTCGTCCTTCAATGAGCTTTTTTATATCAGCGGGGTCGGATTGAGCCGTCTCTGCGACATTGTGTTTCTCGCCACTGAGTGTGGGAGCGCACGGTGCGTTGCGTCGCCGCACCTCAAGGATTTCGCCGCGGTGGCGGGCGCACGGGCGGTGAGGCACCGCTGCGTTGCTGTGCCGCGGCCGCGCCGCGGCGGCGACCCATAGTGTTGGACGGTCTGTCGGATCAAGTTTTAATTTTTTTTTTAGTGGAGACGGATCACGTTATCCGTGGATGCAGGCCCGTTAATGGACGTGGATCGCAGGGGATGGGTGTTGTTGGCCCTACTATTACTGTTTCTTAGTGCAGTGGGGGGACTGATCCCGTATTGTCGTATGCTTCTGCGTCGATTTCGGCGGTGGTGCGCCATTGCTACGGTAATAGTAGGGCCAACAACACTCATCTTTTACGATCCATGTTTATTACCGGGTTTGTATCCGCGGATGGCGTGATCCGTTTCCACTCAGGGGGAATTGGGGCTTGATCCGACGGACTGTCCAGCGCTGTGGGTCGCCGCTGCGGCATGACGGCGCAGCGGCGCCGCACCGCTCGTGTGCCCGCCACTGCGGCGAGGTCTTTGCGGTGCGGCGACGCGGCGCGCCGTGTGCTCCTGCACTTGGTGGCGAGAAGTGTAGTGTCGTGGAGATGGCTCAATCTGACTTTGGTGATATGAAAGGGCTCATTGAGGGACGAAACTGGATGCATGACTCGGAGGGCAATGGGATATTGTGGTCCAATGTTGTGGGGGTGGTCGCGTGTCGTGCTCATGGGGGCATACTAAAGTTGAAGTATGGCTTTGAGGGTGATTGTCTGGAGTTGCACACTCGTGATCGGCCAACCGGATCCCGCTTCCGAGGTGCAAGAGTGAGAGGTGGACGCGCACGAGGTGAGCGTACACGAGGTGTGCAGGCGCTGCGTGCTGCTGCTGTTCCTGCTGATGAAATGGTTTCGGAGCTGCAGGGAGCTTGCGGTCAACCGATGCCTATACCTGAAGCCTTGCACTCGGAATTATCGGGCCTATGCAGGGGCCATGACATTCCACGCCACTGCCATGATTTCTGCGAGGCTTTGGTGTCTGGTACTGAGGATGTGGTGGCTGACCATCGCTCCCAGGAAGACATACTTTTTGAGTGGTTTTAATTTCTTGATTGGGTGTACCTGCCAGCCTGGATTATTGTGTGTTTATGTTTGGATAAGTAGTTGTGTTTAGATGTAGTTTTGATTGCTTACCTCAAGACGTAACTTGGTATACACACTAGGTATAACACATAGGATAGTTTTTATCCCGGAAAACTTCTCTTTCCCATGGGAATTCGTTAAAAAATGTAAAAGGTGGTGTCGTTGTTCCGTAGGTGACACTGTTTTGTATGCATGTTTTTCACCCTGGTAGCATCAAATTCTAAGGTCTACGAAGACGATGTTGCGGAAAAGCTATTATACAATAATATTACTATCCAAAATATATTGTGTGAAGGTTTTGAGCGTCTATCTTACAGTAATGGTGATCGTGAATCGGCATACATGTTTATTTCGGGGAACAAAGCCGTAATGCTTGTTACCTGTAGACTATTGAAAAAAACTTTTATCTTTGCACATAGCACCATTATTCCAGTAAACAAAATTCGAATTCTAAATGAGGAATAACGAGGCTATACCCATAATGCTTTTGCTAAATCAGCCAGTTTTCATTTAAAATTTGTGAAAAAAATACACGAGGTGTATTCGGATCCATAGATTATGAAAATGGCGTGATAGGAAAACTGCCACTATGGCTATTGTGGTTTTATTCCAGGCACCCATCGATATATAATAGGTACTACTTACTACATCCATAAAATATCTCGAAGATCGAAAATACTATTTAAGTACTTTATTAATACTATTAAATGCTTAAATTAACATTAGTTCTTAAAAATATCACCCATTTTCTTTCACTTTTATTGTTGAAAGAAAATTCACGTTTTCAAAAGATATATCTTCAGCATTTTGTACGTAGAAAATGTATTTCACAAAATATACCACGGTACGGACGGACAATAGCAGATCAATGAGTACACTTGCAGTACGATTTTAACTCTTACGAGTCAGATAATAAGAACGGTCCAACGTCCGAATTATTACACCTTGATCTGTTTTAATGGTACATACAATACAAATTAAGTAGTAAGCTACAATTTTTTTAATAAAAAAATTCCCAAGGGAAATGCAAGGCCAACTAGGGCAAGGCTGTATGTTGGATGTAATGTAATGTCTGTTTTCTTTTAAATACATACGTTATACTAAGATAAACCTAACCTAAACCTAAACCTAGACACAAACACAATCCTTAAAACCCCTAAATGAAATAACTCAACGATCCACGTCATCATTGAATTAATGTATTTCGCCATGTAATGATGTATGTATTTCGCCATCTGCATCTGGCAACACCGCTTTGGTTCTGTCAAAATTGTCAAATATTATTTAGGTCATTTAGGTTCAATCAAACTTAAATTCATTCAAGTTGATTATTTTATTTTATTTGTATTTCGTTTGCCAGATTGTTAATGTTAAGTTAACCTGCCTGCAGCATTCATTTCATTTCATTGTAGGTATTTATATATTTTGTTTAGATTTGCTTACACTTACTTACACTAAAGAATAATTCATTAATTATTAATTTCTGATTTGTCTCCCACCCAGGTACATCATATCCGTATTTTATTTTTACAATTATTATAACCAAATAAAGCAAGGACTTAATAATAGGTCAAAATTCCTTTAGAAATGTCTCAATTCGGAAAGTTCGGTCCACTAGTTGGAGCTATTGACGAAGGCACATCGAGCGCTCGCTTTATAATTTTCAAAGCGAACTCCTGTGAGGTCGTTGCCTATCACCAGAAAGAACTCGCACAGCATTTTCCTCAAGAGGGATGGGTGGAACAAGACCCATATGCCATTTTAGAAGTCGTAACTACGTGCATCGTAAAAGCTGTCGAGAAATTAGTTGATATAGGAGGAAACTCCAAGGTATGTACCAATCACTTCTACCTACTTCACGGGCTTCGATAGGTTAATAATAAAGAGTGCCATCGATCTCTGACCTGCGCAGTCTGTCTCCATTTTTGTGATCTGGACTGATCTAGGTATGTAAGTATATATAATTAAGAAGATGGCTTGCTAAAGATAAGCTGACTTCACCTAACCTAACATTTTTTTTCGTAAGTAGGTACCTAATTATCTTATGTTTCTCTTTCAATAATGTTGTATAAGTCTACTAATTAAATTCATTCAATCATTTAAACAATCCACATAACTGTTAAACTTGAACTGACACTCTGCATTTGATAATTTCAGGATATAGTGGCTGTTGGTGTTACAAATCAACGGGAAACAACAATTGTATGGGACCGCAACACAGGGAAACCTCTTCACAATGCTATTGTTTGGTTGGACATGAGAACATCTTCAACCATTGAGAAGTTGCTTGATTCTGTGCCTAATAAGACCAGAAACATAAATTATCTAAAGGTTCGTAAGGTTTAGTAACCAAGCAACTGCATGGTTTCTGGTTTCATCGTAGCCTCTACTACAATGGGACTCCCTGCAGTGCCAGTCTAAGCATTCACTCTTCGTGAAATGAATACAGTCAATTGCACCACCTCCCGATACCTTAACATAAAATTAGATGTTAATAATTATATAACCTTATGCGATAAAAAATATTTATTGTACCTAATTCTACAAAATTTGCTCTGCTTTAAATGATTGCTATAAAATTATTGCTATAAAATAATAAGACATTTTCATTTATATTACAGCCTTTATGTGGATTACCGCTGTCTCCTTACTTCAGTGCTGTGAAATTGAGATGGCTATGTGACAATGTGGATGCAGTAAAACATGCCATGAAAGATGGTACTTGTTGTTTTGGTACTGTAGATGCTTGGATTATATGGAACTTAACAGGTTTGTATTTTTTTTTCGGTAATATTTAATAACAAGTAGTATAAGGGTATCCTCTAACTCTAAATGAAAACAAAAAGTTTATTGGTAATTAAGAAGACAGGTACTTAATTACACAAGATTAGTTATAGGAGTACTAGGTAATTTTTGATCCTCAAACCCTTTTTGAGGTACTTATAGGTAAGTAGTAAATTACTATAAATTACTAAACTTGTGTTTTTAACTTTTTCAATTTCAGGTGGTCCAAAGGGTGGTCGTCATGTAACAGACGTAACAAACGCTTCACGAACTATGCTTATGAATATAGAAAATTTGAAATGGGATCCATTGTTACTGAAGTTTTTTGAAATACCTAAATCCGTTTTACCAGAAATTAAGTCAAGTTCTGAGGTGATAACATAGTTGTTCTTTTATTATCTTGATAAAGGTTATCATTCAAATTCCTGTGAAAAATATTAATCTTTACTAGTATTGTACCTTGTATAATTTGTTGCCTTATCTTATCGAACTTGTTATGGTAAATAAACTTGTTAAGAATATTTATTCTACTATGTATTTTATAATTTCAGATATATGGCAACGTTGCTGATGGACCCCTCAAAGGAGTGCCAATATCTGGCTGTCTCGGAGACCAACAGGCGGCATTGGTCGGCCAGATGTGTATGCAGAAGGGCCAAGCTAAAGCGACATATGGAACTGGCTGTTTTGTCTTGTATAATACTGGTGACATTCGCGTCAATTCCAGCAGAGGCTTACTAACCACTGTGGCTTATCAGTTGGGTAGCAAGAATCAACCGTATTATGCTTTAGAAGGTTCGGTGAGTATGTTGTTTACGTATTGTTTTATATGCACTTAATTAGGCACTGTTTAGAGTCTGGATGTTGTAACGGCTGCTGTCGAGCGGTAGCTACCTGGCCCAACTGCTTAACATGCTTTCCAAGGCACAGAGCGGCTCAGATGCATATACGTCACTAGCATACCTTACCCATCCAGGCACTGACCATGCCGAACGTTGCTTGTACGATCGTTTTCAACGTGTACTCGGCACTGGACTACGAGCCCCTCTTATGCCATTACAAGTATGTTTACAGTTTGTAATAAATAGTACACAAACGCCCAGATATCGAGTTTCAACAAGACCCTTTGCATACCTAAGGCTGCACTCCATTCCTCCGCACATATTAAATGCACTATTATGCACTATTCTGTTTCATTACTAATGTTAAATAACTGGAGTCATGATAATGAGGGGTTTCAAAGTGACATTTAAGAAACAAAAATATTACCGATAGGTCAGGTAGATGGCACTGATTTCTCGGTTTAGACATCAAAATGAAAGAGCATCAATGCACGGGCTAACCTTGTTTATTAATTGAATGTCTATTTTTTTGTGGTACCTATTAAAAGTATTAAATTGTATTATTTAAAATTACTCAAACCAAAAAATTTATTATTCGGCTGATATTACCTCAGGATATTAACAATATTTATTTCATGGTCCCTATGTATTTTTTACTGTCTTCCTGCCACGCCATCTATTATCAACTTGAAAAGCTGTTGTTTTTCTTTGAAATGTCACTTTGTAAACCCCTCATTGCTACTGATATCAATTATTATCATAATTGTAATTAAATCTATGTTCTTGTTTCAGGTTGCAGTCGCTGGCGCAGCTTTGGGATGGTTGAAAGACAACATTGGTTTGCTGGAGACTGCGAAAGAATCCCAAGAGGTTGCTGAGAAAGCCACAGATAATGGTGGGGTCGTTTTTGTACCTGCCTTCAGCGGCTTGTACGCGCCCTATTGGCGACAAGATGCCAGAGGGTAAGTTCTTTGTGTATCATCTTCATCTGTACTTCTTGTAACTGACGAATATACATGAAGATATTGATGAATATGGACGAAGGCAAGGTGGTGATTCCGAGAAGCATATTATGTAAATCCATTGTCTCTGTCCACCTCTATGGGAGAAAGGCGTGAGTTGATATGTGTAGGTGTGTATAACTTCATGATGATTCAATTGTTTCTTTATGTTGTAGTGTGATTTGTGGAATCACAGAAGAAACAAATTATTCCCATATCGTCAAGGCAGCTCTTGAAGCAGTATGTTATCAAGTTAGAGATATACTGGACGCGATGAATGAAGACTGCGGTATACCTCTCCAGACACTTAAGGTATTTTTTATTATTATAAAATATGACTTAAGTAGCGAGCCACTTTTGATCACTCTGTATTACTTATTTGAGATATACGGATGAAATTCCATCGGCATGATCATAGTCCCAACCAACTAGTAGTAGGTTCACTTGATTCTGAGATATGGATCTGAGATAATTACTCATTTTGCCATTCACCTATCACTGACATATAATCAAAATTATAGGTCACTTCCACTTGTGGTAGCGCCATGAAATTTGCCATGTACTACATAGGGGTCTTATATGAAAACCAAGGAGTAATTATGAAATCAGTCAAGTGTGAGTTAACGGTCAAGTTAGTGGAAGTTACCTATATTTAATAATAACTTACTAACAATTAATAGGTACTATTGAATAACCGTAATAAATTACGTACAACTTATCAAGTGAAAACTTAAAATTACTATAGTTTTACATGTAATCATGTTTCAAAATAGAACTTGGAAAAGTGTTTTTTAACTTGTCATTGATTTGGATTTCAGCACTTTTGATAGGTACCGCAATAAAGGGAATTGACCCCCTTTTCAACGATTGAGCTTTTGGTGGGGTTTATTTTACAATAGGTACATAATTAAATATAGATTTATTTATTATCTCTTCTGTTGTAGGTCGATGGAGGTATGACTTCGAATTCTCTTGTTATGCAAATGCAGTCAGATTTGATTGGTATTAACGTGATCAAGGCTGGCTTTACGGAGAGCACTGCATTGGGCGCAGCGTTAGTTGCGTATTGGGGGGTAGACAACAGTAAGCTGGGCACCGTGATACCTATGACAGATGGCACTACATACTTGCCTAGTATCAGCGATGATGAAAGGGACATGAGATACAAACAATGGAAAATGGCTGTAGAAAGGTCTTTGGGATGGGAACAGAGTTAAGGATATTACGGGATATTAATCTTAATTTTCTATTTGTTAAACTTAAGAGGAAAATATTGTGCCTAACGGGAAATATTCTAGATCGTTATTGTTGCTCAATTATAAAGATTTATTTTGTTATTGGTAATATTTTAAATTATTTATACAAATATGTATTTATTTATAATAGAAACAATGCTCATCCTAAATGAGCATGCCTTCATATTATCCACTCGGTCATCGTTTAGTAAATTATGTAATTCGCAAATTTTTAATGTTTATTTTACGTACTTATCGAATTTATAATTTGAAATTTTATGTCTCAATATGATCACAAAGTACTTATTTAAAATTTATTAATCCGGGTTATCTTGTTGATGCAAGTGAACATTATAAGACTAACGCTATTTACACAAAATAAGTACAAAATCGAAACGTTACAACTTAGGATTTATACAGGTTATTTTCGGTGCATTTTGTATGACAATTGATGCGGTAGAATGGCCTTAATCAATTCAAATATTTTTATTGTACTTACATAAAAAAGGGAATTGAGTGTGCACTAACATCAGCACTACGCAAGCGTGTCTTACTGAGATCGGCGCCCCCTCTCCGTGCCTATTACTTTCATAATTTATGTAGGTACCTATGTGCCATTAACAAAATAATGAAATGAAATTAATTTAAGACATTTACGTAATGATATTTTATACTCGTATTCCTTATTTCCTTTCATTTTATGTTCTAGTTTGTTATTGATCAATGAAGTTCGGTAGTTACAAATTTGTAATTAAAACGATAACTTTATTACTTTATTGTGTTAAATAGTTATAAGAATTACGAGATATTTAATTTTTGTAAGATAAATATATTTTCATTCAATTAAAATATGAATTTCTTTTCTAAATACATTTCCCCGTGCCGTGCCGTGGACATGCTAATTAGGACATTATTAGGTAATCTGTAAGCGTATTTGTGTAGATAAATATGTAAATAAATCAAAATACATAGGTAACTAACTACACAAATACGAACGTCACTTACTTACCTTACGACTATACATCTGTCTGTCTTGCACTTTTACCGTAGGTAAAAATATAGGTGATATTCTTTGCGTATACCTACGACATGGATGGATGTATATTTGAGAGGAACTTGAAAACAAAGGAAAAATATTACTTTTTCTAAACTTTTTTAAACTCATGCTCTCTTTTTAAAATAATTATGTAGGTAGGTAGGTATATTTATTCTAACTCTTCTGGATTCCGTCTATCCATATTCGCCAACTCCCGATTTGCCTATTACGTAAGTACAGGCCAACAGCTACTGTAATACGGACGGCGCGGGACCCTAAAATTGTAGCCAGATAATTATATTGCGTCTAATTAAACGACCTAAATTCGTTATTAATACTAACACTGCACTGGCGGAGTCAAGTCCCAGCTATCTGTCATCATGAGATTCATCATAATTGGACGTCTGTTGTGGGATGACCCTTCATAACTACATATTATTAACAAGTAGCAAGTTATCCCCTCGCCGCCATAGACACATGTATGGGTGGCGTGAAGTTAAGTGCAGAGCCGTGTAGTGGCGCCCGCACGACAGCCTGACGGATGGCGAAGCGGCCCCGCCGCATCTTGCGCGGCCCGCGCCCGTCACTACGAGCTCGCTCGACGAACATCTGCGAAACTTACTACAATCAGGTGTGTGCATGAATATAGTGTGTTTTATACGCTGACATTTGGCATTTTACACGACATGTTTGACCACATAAAACACACAATTGACAACTTTCACAGTAAAATAGTAGATTATTTTATTTAAGTAAGTATTTATTGAATTTTTAAAATACAATTCAAAGATAGTAAACACGCATCTTTAATGATTTTATGATAAGTACACTACACATACTTATACTTACCTACTTAGGTAAGTATATAGATTTTTTGAAAGTAGGCTGTCTATTAGGTATCTACTATTCCGTCTATTACTCTGAAACAGGATAATTAGGAGTGGTTTTGTGTGGGTACTTATAACGGAAAACCTTCCTGGTCGAAATCACTTGGGTAGACCAGTTTTTTTTAAAATGCGCTGTAGGTATTTATTTTGTACCTAGGTAAAAATGTTTCATGTTTTTCGTGTACCTACGTCTAACATTATTTTAATTAAAGGTAGGTACCTATAGCAAACTATACCAGCGCAATGGCCCAATTTTTTATTATTCTCAATTTTACTTAGTTTATTAAATCCTTGAGTCACTTTAGTAATACCTACATATCCAGCTTGATTCTCGCTCCCACGTTTCCCAAGTGGAGCGGCGAGCATTCACTACTACTATATGGGTGTATATGTAAGTACATTCAGAGTGCATAGGTATTCAGAGTTAGTGTTGACCGATGCAGTTACGGAACTCCCCTCACACACACGTAATAGAATATGAATAGCGTAATATACATTGGTTTACTGGACTACATACTATTCTAAGTGCCGCTTGCACCAAAAGGTAACCCGAATGTTAGCGACGAAAATGTCATACCCTATACTTAAGGTTGTCGCACATATATCAACCGATACGGTTCCGTATCGGAAACGGCCTTATTACGTCACTGTCAACCTGACACAAGGAACGACCCAGTACAACCGAGATGTCGACGCGGCTAACGGCGGTTACCTGATTATATGCAACACTCCTTGGTGCAAGCCACCCTAACTATCACGGGCTGCAATGTTATTATAAATGCGGAATTTTATATGGACATTCTGTTGAACCACGGGTAAAAAAAACCGTAGACCACCGAGGTGGTCCATGGGCAATAACCCGTAGTTTTCCCGCAGCGAGACGATTTAGTCTCGGTAGTACTATCGATTAATAAATATATATTTTCGTATAAGAATAAAGTCAGTAAGAATTGTGAAAAACTGAACACGATTGGAATCGCGAATCGATAGTAACACCGCGATATTGAAGCGTGGCAACAGCGCGAAACGGCCTACGGACGAGGTATACTGCGCGGCACGTGCTGATTGGTAGATTTTTACGTCTAGTGAGTTACTATCGTCTCTTATGTTTTCGAGTTGAAAAAAATACTTAAGAGCCTTCATAAAGCCAACTAGCGCCGCCAATCCTAAAAAAATAATATCTTCCAATATAATCAATTTTATTAAGAGCCTTCATAGAGCCAACTAAGGCCGCCAATCTTAAAAAAATTAAATCTTGTAATATAATCAATTTTATTAAAAAAGCTATTTACAAAATGTTTATTACGGTAAATACTATTTTTCAATATACAATACATGGCATAATTGCGACAAGCTAAGTTGTAGTTCACAAATGTGCCAAAAACGGCCGTTTTTTTAGCAATTATGCGAACTACAACTTACCGACATTGAATCACGTTATAAATAAGCATTTAAAAAAGTAGTATTTATCGTAATAAACATTTCGTAAATAGCTATTTTAATAAAATTGATAATATTGGAAGATATTATTTTTTTAAGATTGGTTGGCGGCGCTAGTAGGCTCTATTATATTCAATAGTACTACTGATAGCAAATCATTCTGATGCGGGAAAACAACTACTATTTCACGTTGTATTAAGGTTCATGTAAATTATTGTTTATTCATAATATGCATACTTAATCTGTTCCCTCCCTCCCTCTAGCGACTAAGCGGCTGAACCGATTTAGATGTTGTAGTTGTGGCATCAGCTTCGGAAGTTGCCAGGCAAAGAGCTTGGAAGGTTTTATTATGACAATCCGTCAGGGGGCGCTACTGTAGATACGTTGGAGGTCAAATTTGATTTTCTTCTATTAGTAGGCCCGCAGTACATTGTAAGTTGGGATTTTGAGTGGAATCTCGCAAAGTGGGAATTTGGAACTGGAATAGGTTCTTGCGACCACAATCCACTGCTTGGGTAATTTATGAAATTTTGGTGTTCTAAAATCTACTTAATATTAATCCTAGCGGCAATATCGCGTCGTGTGAATAACATTGTATGACAAGTATATTTTTTACCTTTGTGATTTCTTATTAGGTAGGTTAGGTATGTACCTATATCTCATTTTGTTACAATCTTAGATAATAATGAATTATTACATTAAAGATCAATCTCTAAAACAAACTGTTCGTGTGTGTTTATCAAGCCATCGCTCAGGGTTGTCGCGAACTCGACGTATTGACGGCTCTATCTGAGAGCAGCGGCTGCATGCGCTGTCTGCAAACACCTAACGCCCCATCCCGACGAGCAAACGCGTGCCAAAATTTGATAAAGTCCTCGGTTCATGTTTAATTATACGACATTAAAGGCGAATGTACACAGTAACAGTGCGCCGAGCGTGCACGAACACTATATTATCATTTTCCATTAGCCCGCCAAGCGCTCTGATGTTCAAACGTTTGTTTATCCCTCAAATGGTATGTCTGTGTCGTTGCAAACCTAATTTACTCGCATTGATTTTATGTATTAGTAATTGAGGTTGGTTATCGTTCGTTATTAGGTATCGTTCATTTCATGGTTTTATAAAATACCTACTATAGGTACCTAAGTATTTGTTGTGGCTAGAGTTTGCCGTACATTCGTTATCTTATGTGGGGATGTATTTAACAGTCTATCCCAATACGCATGTTGAGAATGGTACCAAATTTTTTAATAAGTAAGTATTAGTAGGCAATTGATAAGAATGATAATATAATTCCTTACCACCAATTAAACTACGAGTGTGCAGGTTAGGTTAACATGTGCATATTTATATTGCTAACTGTATTCGCAGTGGGGCCAAGCATGTCAATTTATCGTGTAGACCGACATATCCCGAGGTTGGTAAATGTCTAATCAGTAGGTAAAAACCGACATTAACTGGGGAGAGTTATTTAATTATGACCCATTTTTTAGGGTTCCGTAGCTCAAGAGGTAAGAAGGAACACTTATAGGATCACTTTGTTGTCCGTCTGTATGTCTGTCCGTCCGTCTGTCAAGACCTTTTTCTCAAAAACATGTACACGTATCAAGTTGAAATTAATATCAAACACTCTGGTCGGCCATCTCATGCAGCCGTAAAAAAATCAACTTTTTACGTCAACGCAATCAAAAGATATGGCCGTTTATGTCATATTTGTATGAAAACCTATACTACTTCCCGTTGACCGAACATCATCAAATTTGGCAAGAAGCTAGGTCTTATAGCACAAGTTCAGGAAAAAATCCGAAAAATGTAAATATGAAGTAACATCACCGAAAAAAATAATTTTTTTGGTATTACAAACTTATATTTGCAGTTGATAAAATAATTACGAGTATGTCAATATACGAGTATGGGCATATTATTCTGGGAACAACAAACATAAGGGCTAGCGCACAATACTGAACGGCGCCGTTGGACGGTGGACGGAGCCGGTGGATGGCACCGTCCTCCGTCTACCGGCGCCCCGGTGGACGGCGGACGGCACCGGTCAACGGCGGACGGTGCCGGTGGACGGCACGGCACGGCGCCGCGCCGTGACGTTGTGCGCCGGCCCTAAGGCCTTGAATCAAGTTTTTCTTGTCGTTAGAGAAAAATTACGGGGATAAGTTGCGTTGCACGGAACCATCCGTGCGCGAGTACGACATCAGGCTCGCACTTGGCCGATTTATTTTATTTTTAATATATTGTATTATTTATTTATAAACAAATATATAAATGAATACCCTAGGTAGTCACAGGTTTCTTTTTTTGTGTGTACAAGTGAAACACCACTATGAAAAATAATCTACACAAATGTAGAGCACAGTTACGTTATGAGATGGAGTGGTACCTATTACTCGTACTTAGATACCTAGTTTTGACGCTAAATCAAGGAGGTGTAAAATGTGCCGCTGCATAAATTGGCCAGCCCACCCTCCAGCTTCACCCTTTGGCGGTCAAAATTAAAAACTTAACTGCTTCGTTGCCGTTTTTAAATAAGAGAAAGTGCATTGCGTGGCAATTAGAAACAGACGACAAAATATTAAAAGTTCCCCTTGCAATGTAAATGTGTCGCCAACATCGTCGTACCATTCGTCACGCACTGTGCTGTGCCCTAACAATCGTACGCGCGCTTTAAAGTAGTTTTTAAATGTGATATTGCTATTTTAAAAGTCACAAATTCGTGGGGTTGTTTCTCTAAATAATATTAATATAGATGAGTTTAAAATATCTAAAACTATGCCAAAGATATTAGTTAGTGCAAATAATATACAATTTATGAATGAATGAATACTGATTTATAAGTATATGTTTTGTTAGACCAAGGACTGATTAAACGTGATTTTAAGTTAATCCACGGTTTAAAGCTTCGGTCCCTTCCTAAATTAATGTTTTTAACGAAGTGTGAAAGGGACAAACACGGTTAAAGGGAAGTGAGTTTAAACATACAATATACAGGCTGTCCCATCGAGATGGGTCAGTATGGAGAAATCTGCAACTATTAGGGTTATTGAATTTTGTTCTAAGGAACCATGATATCGATTTTAAAGTTAGGAAAAACTGCATTCAAAGATTTAAAAAAAAACTACTGCACGACTCGGCAAACGAACATATTTACGTTAAAAAAGTCGCAAGTTTTATTGCGGTAATTGATAGTATAGGTTGCGAGGAACAAGATTTTCTATTAATCCCAGTGTCTACCTACAATAAAAGGAAAATGCAAACCAAGTCGTTAACCTCGGCAAGAAACACATTTGTTAACCGCGCTGATTGTTAATTTTTCAGGTCATGCGTGCAATTTAAGACTTTTCTTTTGCAGCAAGCTATATAATACACCATTACGATGAGTAGATACTTGTCTCTACTGTGTTCGACTGTACTAAATGTTACCTAAATTACCTAGCATTAGAGTTATAATGTAGGTTCTTACCTACCTATAATTTACTAATCTAATGAAAATGAGACGCTGAACGAACTCATTAATAGCCAAAGCAACAATCGTAAAAATGAAAAAGGGAGAATCGGGATTTCACAAAGCCGAGCTCAATTTGGATTCAATGAGCCACGAATGGTATACTAATGCTAAACGCTCCAACAGGGCTTATATATCCGTTCCGTACTATAAATAATTGGTATAGGTAGGTAAGATACAGTGGGCCTATGAAAGATAATGTCGAACATTTTCAGAAAATGTCTGTAGTACTTTAAGTCCATATTAATTTTATTGTTGGTAGTATGTTTTAATCTATAACTTGGTTTATGGCTGTTTTTTAAGACATACGTCTAGATTTTCAGTGGAAATTCGAAAACCAATAAAAATATGTACGGTGGAACACAGAGAA
The DNA here is from genome assembly GCA_963506565.1 of Tachystola acroxantha. Taxonomy (NCBI): domain Eukaryota; kingdom Metazoa; phylum Arthropoda; class Insecta; order Lepidoptera; family Oecophoridae; genus Tachystola; species Tachystola acroxantha. The sequence continues at coordinate 11,389,621 of OY735870.1, read as the reverse complement.
AGGTGTACAGTAAAGTTTTTAAGGTTGAGATTAGAGTGCGTAATACCACGCGTGCGTATACGTATTCCATGTTCTTTAAAATGATAATCTTATAGACATACTTATCTACAATTTTCATAAAAAATCGCGATATCTGTTCAATATCTGAAAGAGAATAACATAAACCACCATCAGAAACTTCAATTTAGAATTGTTGCTCTTATTGAAGAGCGGTCTGTCGATTACTAGACCTTATAGTTGACTGCCTACCACTTAATAGAGTTACCGGTTTGTATATGTCCTGCCGAATTGTACTAAACATTGAATAGGAATAAAATAATGAATAACACAAAATAAGTCCGTATCTGATTTTCATAATATCACGGCCTTTATTAATTTCATGCGGGTTTACCCCGGCAGAGAGTACGTATCTCACGTCGGTGTCCGATGAACTGACCCGCCAAGCGCCGCGTCGATATTTCTATTTACAAAGTAGGACACAAATAAAATATTACATAGGTACTTAGATTTTTTTGAAAGGGTCACCCGGTTTATTTTTGATGGTAAGTGTATTTTGTCTCAAAAACTTAACAGAATAAGTAATGCAACAAAGACCAACCAGAACGAATGCGTACGTAACAAATCGAGTCTACGGCTTAGAGGTGTTTACAGGAGTGTCGACTTGGAGTGGCAGCAATATAGTAAAGATGATCGGTCGACACGTCGTCGTCGCCGTCGCCTCATGTATAATGTGCATACAAATTTAAGTGGGTGCCGGGGGAAGGTTGGCTGCAGAGATGCGACAATGAATGCTGTCGACATTTCAGTTTTCATAAGGCTTTCATAATAAGTAGGTAGACGTATTTCAATATTGACAGTTGAAAAACTTTATTACCAATTAATTATCTATAAACAAGTAGATAAGGTTTACTTCTCGTATTATTTATTTCTGAACACGATTCCTGATTACACGAGAACATTATTCCTCAAGGAAATTTGAATCATCACTTGTAAATTTACTAAGACTGGTATCATCTGGTATCTAGCTAGACAATTCAAGAAATGTTAAATGTCGATTGCGATATTAGGTGAGGACATCCTTATATTATAAGAGCAAGAAGGGAGGAGGAGGCTACATGCTACATGTGTCCGCCCCGCGTCGCGACGCGCCCTCGCACCCCTCTCCCCTACACATGTAAGTGAGCACTGGCGCTTGCTTGCTACGCTTACACTTACGCTCTTCTACGAGCCTCGCTACGAATTCGGCGTCGTTCAGAGTTTGTTCCGCTCTATATTAACATGAAACGAGAGAGATTTTTGTATTCGAAGTCGACGAACCCCCCATTTCCGCTTCGTGCCATAATAGGGAAAATGCCATAGCATAGCAGCTATGCTATATTATATTTCATTCATTCATGTCATAGATGAAATAAAACGTATTGTTGCTCTACAATGTCTGTTTATCAAGAAGTTGCAGAGGACTTATGATCATATGATATCATGACCATATTTTTATGTTCCTACTATTAGGGCACATACATACCTTCCCTTACATCGAGGGAGCTCGCGCGGGTTGGTGGATTACACATGCCTTGACACTTTTTGCATAGGTTTTACCAGACACAACATAAAACCACTCTACATTTACTCGGAAATACTAATATGAAAAATCGTACATCAAAAAGACAAGTTACTGATAAACTAACCTAACATAAGGAAGTAAGATTTTCCTGATGTAGGTAAGAATAATAATCGTTATTTAGGAATATATTGTTGATTTCGAAGTGTATATCGAAACTACTGGTCCTCGCTACAGGGGATCTCAGGGCTGGCGCTTACTTCGCTCAACGGCTGAGTTTAGCCGTTCAGTGAGGTAATGCCGCCAGCATCCTGGGAACCCTGCCGCATGGGGGTGACGTAGGCGATATGCTTATAATGTAAATACGTATTTTGTAAATAGGTACATACTTTTATTATTATTACTTGCATTATTTTAAGTTTTGTTATTTTGTTAGTTAGTTTTCTACGCAGTTCATATTTTCGTCGCGGAACTTCATTAGTGGTACGAACTCTACATACTTACCTTATTCTGTGATATTACGAAATATAAAAGTTCATTTTGTTGACTTTAGTAGGTAGGCACCTACCTACTCATTTACAAAATCAAGAATAAAATCTGAAATAAATATTGTTATTATTCAAACAAGTATTTAAATAATAGTTTTCTAATTAGTCACACAGAATGAGTGAGTATCTGCCTCTCGATTGTCTTGATCTAATAATTAATTTAATCCGTTTGGCAAGTATTATAATAATTAATTAACATAGTGATCACATCAAATAATGAAATAATTCAAGTCATAACCTCGACTGAATTATTAACTACTTCTTATTGCAAATTCAAAATGGTCCTTATGTAAAAAAGCCTATGTACAAGTAGGTACTTAGAAATTTGGAATGTTCGATATGAAGCCTACACGACGTTTATATTAACATACAAAGTTTAGATGCTCCCCGTTTGAAAGGAACCACCCTTTGGGGTGGTGTTATTAGTATAAGCAAAAGACATAAACTTCCCCCTTCTGAGGCAGACGTGGTGTGCATACAATGGAGTTGGCATTGATTTTGAGTTAAATATCACCCCTTTGCCTTCGCCGTGCATTGTTGTATATCGGACGTGTACAAACATAACGACATGAAATATTGTTACTGGTTCTTTTATCTATTTCATTGGTGTCGTTAATCAGTTACACTTAACTATGGTTGCCACAGTAGGTAGGTAAGCGTTAGAGGGTAGGTACTCTGATGATGACATGCATGCACATACATTGGCAACGTAACTATCCCCCGGGCTCTAAAGTTTTGTGTGCATGTATGCATTTTAGTTCTGAGAACCACGTACTGGCGATAGCACATGAAATGTTTAGTAGTATTATCGTCACATTTAGTTTGTAATGGTTAGTATTCTGACGTGTGCCTATGTAGTTAATTTTAATTCAAACAATTATGTTAAAACTGTCATTTCCTGGCGGTTTTTCTCAACCTCGAGAAATGCCATTTTTACTCAAAACGGACTTACACAAGTATAACAATTTGTTATATAGGTACAAATAATTCTTATAAGTAGCCCGGCTTTTCTTACATGATGGTTGTAATGACACAAATAACTAACAAAGTAAATAAAGTATATAGAAATAGAAATTAATAATTTAAAATTACAATTTGGTATAGGCACTACTTATTTATTATAATATTACTTCAATACATTTTTTTAAATTTTATTAGAGTAACTCTCGCCTTTAATCTAAAATAAATACAGGATGTATTCCTCATCGCTTTAGCACCTGGTAGATAATATTATTATGCATTCGCACATCGCAAAACCGTATCAAATCCTTTTGATCGTCGAAAATGACGTGCCTGCCACGTATCCGACGAAATTTCACCAAATGTCTTTTAGGAAATTACCTGCTTTGAACTCTGTTTGTCAATAGGGTAATCTGTAAACACAAACTGTTAAAATCCGCTCTTTGATGGTAACCGAGTTTGCTCAGGTGTACACCTACCCTTTAACAATAACTAACTTTCTATAAGCCTCTTGAATGTCATTTCTTCAGCCTGCGTCCTTTATAATGATATTGATAATAATAGATAAGGATACAAAGTTGGACATTTTGTGCCGTACTTACGTCTACTTACTTAAATTGGCTTACAGTAATTTTGTGTTCATTTGTAAGTTTTCGAAAGGGTTTTTTAATCTTGAATTCGATAAATTCGATTCAAGATAATAATTAATTCGACATGTTCTTCATACCTAGATTTACTTTGGTGCTTGTTTCAGGGCCAGGAAAGTTATTTCACAGCACCTACCTCTACCTACATAAATATGTATTTTAATATTAATTACCTACGCAATGTATAAAGCAGAATTTAGGTAAGTAAAACCTACCTACTTAATTTCCCACACGTTATAAACATTATTTAACGAGGCGTGGAGAGCCGAAATATTAAAATCCCACAGGCTTACTAAGTCAACTCTGCTGAAAAAAACACAATACGTTCGTTCACATCGCTTTGTCCTTTTATTCATATTTAATCTCCAAAGCGTCTACAAAAAACAATGATTTCACGGTACAGCATTAACGCATGTAGGCATAACAGAAAGGTGAGCCAACCCAAAGCAAACATAAGACCATATATTAAAATGTTGTCAATCCTATTTACAGACATTTTACTCTGTGTTTATCTTATAAATCTATTGTGTGCACGGCGGTCGAAATTATGGGATTTTGTGTCAATATTGACGCGATGCGCGTTTGTTGGCCGTTGCATTTATCACGTTTCACCGGTGAAGATAAAACGTAAAGTAGTAATACGCTGCTACACAGATAGATGGCGCTAGCGGAAGATTAGATGTACTAAATGAACATAGACTAAATAGTACAAGGTATTCAAATTATTATGCCAAGAGTACAGCATAATTAAATAACCCACGAATTCGCAAATTAGTTAATTTACGATTTGGGTTAAAAATAACCAATAAGTTTAGCGAACTTTTTCCACTCATTAACATACAATAGGTAGCTCTATCCATATGTCCATAAACGATTGGTTTTCTTAGAAACCATAATATGATTGAAACTTAATTATAGAACTGTCAGAGAGTATGTAGAGTTCGAACACATTCATAATATCCTAATTCCATATATTTTACGATAATAAATATTTAATATATAATAAAAAAAAAAAACCTTCATGCCACCTATGTTTACGTATCATATAAATTTGCTAAAGAAAATATACTGAGGGTAGCCACGCTGATTTAAAGGCAGTTAAAATAAAGTTCACGAGACAGGCTTTCGCATATATTGTGGGCAGATGAGCAGCAGTCCGTGATCATTGGCAATCAGCTGATTTGTGTTTACAAACAAAGGGTAAAAGCTGACAGAAAGCCGCCATCGAAGACACATTGGTTGTCGTGGAAACGAACTGGTCGTCTTGGCAACCTCCCCCGTTACCCAGGCAACATTTCAACAACGCAGCCTCCCCTGCATGCAGATTGGCCGGCAAGCCGTCACGCACGTCATCTGTTGCCGACTTTTACATAAATGTCTGTCAATCATGTTTTTGTTCAGTGTTTTATATAAAGTGTTTATTTGTAATTATGTAATTGCTCCAGTAGTTTATTTTCCTAATTTTGTAAATATTATTATTATCTTTTATATATAGTTATATAATCAATCAAGCATGTCGTCTGCGTCGGATGTGCTTCTTGAGTGTCCAATTTGCGCGGATCGTAAGCTGTACAAAGGTACTCGAGGCCTGAGGATACATAGCAGCCGCCGCCATGTCCCGAGAACTGATTTGGTTCCCACTGCCACCACGGACCCGCGACTTGCCTCAGGTAATACGAGCAGCGTAGGCGGGACACCACAGGGTCTCATTTCTTTAGCCAGTAGGCTCGCACACTTAAAACGCACAGCGAAAATTATTAAGCGCATCCCGAGAGCGGCCCGTGTGACGGTCGCTCGAAGTCTCGCGGAGTGTGTGGCTAAGGTAATAACGGAAAACACTTTGACGGCCTGGGAAAATCTGCTCACTTACTCATATTTTACATTCAATATAGACAATAATAGAAGCAAACTTTCGCTCAGTTCCATTATCAAACGAAATTGTAGCCATCCCGCCACCGAACCACCCAATTTCACCAAAGATACACATACTTCGCACCCAAATACAATAAGACTTATAGAGAACAAACTTTCTGATGGGAATGTCAGAGGTGCAGCTAAACTTTTATTTTGTAATGATTCACTGGCCACAGACTCCGCCGAGACATTTACTGCTCTGCGCGACAAGCACCCGGCGCAGTCAGCTTCCACCCAGTTCCCGAATCCTTTACCTCCATCCCAGCAGTCTCAATCCCTACGCGTAGACGAAGAGGACACTCTTCTGGCAATAAGATCTTTCCCTAACGGATCGGCAGGTGGTTTAGACGGAATAACCCCGCAACACCTTAAAGATTTGACAAACCCGTTCGTTGGTGATGCCGGTAAATCTCTGCTTCACGAACTGACTAATTTGGTAAATTTAATGTTGGACGGACATGTCCCTTCCGAGATAGCGCCGATTATATATGGCGCAAACCTCGTAGCCTTGACTAAGAAGGACGGGGGTGTACGTCCAATTGCCGTAGGGAGTACTTTCAGACGGCTCACCTCAAAACTGTGCTGTCGAGCGTTTCAGGACCGTTTATCAAACAAATTCCAGCCCCGACAGCTCGGTTTTGGCGTGAGAGCTGGCTGTGAGGCGGCAGTGCATGCCGCGCGTACGTTTCTGGGCTCCACAAATTATGATGTTTTTGTTAAAATTGACGTTAAAAATGCATTTAACAGCGTCGATAGAGGGGTTTTATTGGGCGAAATTCAAAAAGAGATTCCGGACATATTTAATTACATGTGGCAATGTTACGGGACTTCTTCAAAATTAATGTTTGGCGATAGGGAAATATCTTCTTGCGTGGGTTGTCAGCAGGGAGACCCACTCGGTCCTGTACTGTTTAGTTTAGCGATAAACAACATTATTTTCTCTCTGGCTTCTAAATTTAACCTATGGTATTTAGACGATGGCTCATTAGGAGGAAATGCATCTGATGTACTAGAGGACATGAAATCCATCATCGATCGTTTTTCAACTATTGGGCTCACTTTAAATTCCGACAAGTGCGAAATTTTCTTTCCGGACCATGTTCCTGATCATACACGTTTGGACCTCTATGATAAATTTAATTCACTTTCACCAAACATATCCCTCGAAACAAAATCATCGCTCACTTTGCTCGGTGCACCTATTTTTATAGACGCAATCCCTGCCGTCATTAACGAAAAAATTGAACATTTTCGAAGCCACTCAGATCGCCTTTTCCAAATCAAACCACACATGGCAATTTATATCCTTCGCATGTGTCTTTTTACCCCTAAATTAATGTATCTCATGCGCAGTTGCCCTGTCTGGTACTTTCATTCATTATCCACTTTGATCGATTCCACTTTAAAAAATTCTGTATCAAAAATCATAAACATTCAATTTGACGACCGTTCATGGGCTCAGGCTACTCTCCCAATTTCGTACGGAGGCCTTGGCATTCGCTGTGCATCGAGCCTTGCGCTTCCGGCCTTCCTGTCCTCCGGCCATAGCACACTCACCCTCATCGGCACGATCTTAAATAAACCTGCAGCCGATGTTCAGGTGATGTGCTTGGCCGAGGCCCTGACGGCCTGGCGCGCAACATGCCCAGGGGAAACTGTTCCAGGCGAAGCTGGGAGACAAAGCTCGTGGGACTTACCTCACATCAAAATCATCCATTCCTCCATTGTATCGAATAGTACAGATGACACCGACCGCGCCAGACTTACAGCTGTTTCGGAGCCGGAATCGGGTCACTGGCTCCATGCGCTCCCTTCGGACAACCTCGGCACTGTCCTCGACCCCAACTCCCTACGTGTGGCGGTCTGCCTGCGACTGGGTGTGAAAGTGTGCGAGCCTCATCGCTGCCCGTGCGGCAGTAGTGTGGACCAGTCGGGACACCACGGGCTCTCATGCGCCAGGAGCGCGGGCCGCGCATACCGTCACTGGGCTCTCAATGATCTCGTCAAACGCGCTCTCACCTCAGTCTCCGTGCCTGCCACCCTGGAGCCGTGCGGTATGCTACGTGACGACGGCAAACGACCAGACGGGGCCACGCTCGTCCCCTGGTGTCTCGGCCGCGCCCTCGCCTGGGACGCCACCTGCGTGGATACCCTGGCCCCGACGCACGTCAGCAGCACGGCTCGCAAGGCCGGAGCCGCCGCGGAACAGGCGCAATTTTTAAAACGGCGTAAATATTCCCAGCTCAGCGCGCACTACGAATTTGTCGCGCTGGCTGTGGAAACACTGGGCCCGTGGTCGTCGGATACAAAAATGTTTGCAAAGAGTATGTCCAAAAGACTGGTCCTCGCTACAGGGGATCTCAGGGCTGGCGCTTACTTCGCTCAACGGCTGAGTTTAGCCGTTCAGCGAGGTAATGCCGCCAGCATCCTGGGAACCCTGCCGCATGGGGACGACGTAGGCGATATGCTAATTATGTAAATATTTTGTAAATATTACTTTTTATTATTTGTATTATTTTAAGTTTTTTTATATTAGTATGCTAATCTAATGATAAAATAAACCGAGCATGGATAATGCGTAATTAAAAAAAAAAAAAAAATATATATATATATATATATATATGTAACTACTTACTTATCGCAAGAAGGAAATTATGTGTCTAACTTCAGTATCAAATCAACCGAGACTATTTAAAATATATTCGTATTATATATACCGATAGAGCACCCCTGATATATTAGTATATCAGGGGTGCTCTACAATTTATTTATTTTCCAATAACGAAAACGGCTACAAACGTCTTCCATTCCAGTAGTCTTTTATTATAGAGAGACTCTACAAAGTTCAGAAGAGTTTGTTTATAGAGCCCAACCAGTAGATATTTAAAAACGTTTTCCAGAATTTCTTCCTCTTCACGTTATCAATAGCACGGTGAAACACAGAGAAAGGTAGGTATACAGGAGAGTTTTTAAGGTTGAGATTTTCTCAAAAACTTCTTGACCTATTGCAAAAATTCTTTCACTGTTTGATAGATAAAAGTTAAAATTCAGACCATTAGTTTTTGAGTAAATTCCAACCTTATTGAGACCCCCTGTATACTTATCTCTGTCTTCGACTGTACTACATATATTTTCTAGATTTCTTGTTCTCACGCCTAAGTTTTTTCCCTTTTTCTTGTCTATCTACGCCGCATACCATGCCTAATATTGTATTCTCCCAATCGTCTGAGACGTTAAATTCTTGGCTCGCATTCACATTCCAAATGTGTTCTACAGTTGCGATTAACTTTTAGTTGTACTGTGGTTATAATTTGCAGCATGTATAACCACGTACAACATGTATAACCACGGAACTCAGGGGAAGGCAACTAACTTCAGTATCGGTAACTGAACATTTTTTGTTGTACCTACAATCGAAAACAGAGAAACATACCATATGTGTACTCGCATTTAGGTACCTACATCTGCTTACGCAGATCAATGGTAACACTTGCAGTACGATTTCAAGTCTTACGACGCAAATAATAAGAACTGTCAAAAGTAAAAAGTGTTACCATTGATCTGCTGTCGACTGTACCTACAATTGTCAAAATGCTATGAATTTTATTAGTTATAAAAGCGAACAGACTAAGCTCGCGCTCAAAATTGTCTCCGAATCTCGGCCTAGACCTGTCCCAAAGCGGACATTGGACCCACATAACAACTAATAGAGAATATTTAAACGCTATGTGGGGAACAGTTTCGGTCAACGTACTTGCATACATTTAGGTATGAGCAGATACACTGGCATTTCTATACTCTAATTATTAACATGTATAATTGGACCCGATCGTCGGTCTCCGCATCCAGTCATAGGTCTCCCTGCGTTTGTCATCGCTCCGTGTAAGTATTAGCCTAAAGACAGACAGACACTGCTAGGTAGCTCCGTACATTTACTCATTATTAGGTCTCATTTGGGTCTGAATGAGCTGAAATTATCTTCCACCTGCTACAAAACTGAATTTAATGAAGCTCGAAACATTGTTCGGTTATAAAAAGCGTTTTTTGAGTTTCCACTGCTGAGTGCAGAAGCTTAATCGTTAGTTGCTCATTATTGCCGTGACAATGGGAGGCGGTGCACAGTTAGGCATTAGAAAGGCCGAGCTTTCGCTAATGACATCCCGGCGCGCCTTATGACACATACCTAGCGCATTTTTATCGAATAACTCTTTGTTCGAATGAAAGCGACGACACAATATTTAAGTCATTCTATTCGTTTATTCATTGAACGGTTAGGAACATCTCACAGACTTAATAATGAGTACCTACTATGGTTATACCATTGTAACCAAGGAAGTCCAGCCATGTAATTTTTAAAATTATCTACACGCTGATAAACCAAGGAGGGTTACAACGCTTAATAACCATAGGAATAGTGTTTGGCATTTTGACAGGGTAAAGGCGCTTATACTCGGGTTATATTTTGATGCAAAACGGGGTATGTTGTGTCGTACAGTCTTTCCTAATTTACAGTATGTTTTTAATTATCAATATTTACTTACCTATATTGCGATATTTTTTCACGCTATCAGCGGTTTCCAATTAAATTAAAAAATAAATTAAGTTGTAAAACTGTAGGAAAAGTTTTTTCGTGCCGCTCGTTCATTAGTTGCCTTTGCTTCTATTTTTATATTCAATCATACTTTATCATCGAAGCTCTTCGACACACAAAAATACGCAGCAGCAAAAGTTTTGCTCAAAACTTTTGCTGCTCGTTGTGTTATTGATGCATTGACGAACGAATCCCATCACGCTTCGTTGACGTAAATAACATGGGTATTGCATTCTATTCCGGTGTGGGCTTACAGTACAAACGAACCCGCACTCATGTTTGTGTTCGTGTGATTTATCAACGCCTGCGGATCAGCCCCGTCCAACACTACCTACCTATACACTCATTTACCAAAATATAGGTACAAAACATACCTTCTCATCACTTTTTTAGTTTTTAGGGTTCCGTGACTCAAAAGGGAAAAAAGGAAACCTTATAGGATCACTTTGTTGTCCATCTGTCTGTCTGTCCGTCCGCTCGTCTGTCTGTCTGTCAAGACCTATATCTCAGAAACGCGTAGACTGATCAATTTAAAATTAATACCAAATACTCCAGTCTGCAACCTCATGCAGTCGTGAAAAAATCAACCTTCTACATTAACGCAATCAAAAGATATGTCAATGCGCATATTTGTATGAAACCGCAAAAACTCAAAACCTATCCCTATAGGTTATTAAGGGTTAAGTCCCTACTTCCCGTTGACCTAGAATCATGAAATCTGGCAAGAAATTAGGTCTTACAGCACAAGGGAAAAAATTACATCCCTCCAAAAATATTTTTTTGTTATTACAAACTTGTATTTGCAGATGATTAGCTAATCAGGTCGTATGTACACAATATTTTGATATTGGCAAAGTTAAGTTGATCTCTAAATCTAGTTTATCTTTTCGTTAGAGGAAAGTTATGGGATTAAGTAAGTTGTTTTCACGGAAAGCCTCGGCGCGCGAGTCCGACTCGCACTTGGACGGTTTTTAGTATTATAAGGGCCAATTGCACCAACCTATAGTTAACGTGTCTTAAAACGTAAAATTGAGTTACTGTGACTTAACCTAGGGTTAATCATAAATGATTATTTAAATGATGAAACATGCATGAAAAATGTGATAAACGATGTATGTATGTTACTCATTAGATTGTTTGCAACTGAGCGAGTCCGTTCCTTCATGAGTATATTTCAGGTGTTTAAGTTAGGAGTTTGAACGCAAGGAGAAAACAAGAAGTTTACATACAAATTGTAGTTTAAGGATGTTCTTGAAAATTTAAAAATAAATGATTTATGTAACATTTCCATTGCTCTCATTCCGTTCGGACCCTGGGAGGTAAGTACACTCAGCTCAGTACTTGCTCCTTTTACGAGTACATTTTCTTTACTCACATATAGTGTTGGTGTAATGGAGACTATGTTTACATCGTTAATTCTCCGTCTTTGGGGTTTGTACATACACAAGTACGGAGCTCGCCACCGGGACCGGGCTAGCGGTACAGCAGGTACGCTAAGCCACTGTCAATATGTCACCTTCTCCTGTGCCATACATGTGCGTATTCTCGATCGTAGCCGCAATGTAGTTCACTTATGAGTTCACGAGTTCGGTGTAGTAAATCAGACCGTGTTCCGATCTAAAAATGATTGAAATGATTGATAGGTACTCACTCATCAATAGGGTAATGCCTGTACCTGATGGTCAATGGAGTAAGTGCATTCTGTTGTGGACCCCGGACGGGTATAGAGGAGCGTGGGTAGAGCACCGACCAGATGGTACGACGATATTAAAAAGGTTGCCGGCCCGATGTGGACCAGAAAGCCATATGGAGGATACTGGAGAGATGGAGTTTGCTGACGACTAAGTTATCTGACTTCAACAATTAACTTTCCTGAAGCGTCGAGATATCGACAATCGAACTTCAATGAATTTAATTATTGAAATCAGTTCCATTTTTTATTTAATATAAATTCAATATAAATCATGAATTTATAATATTTTTCAGCATTTACAACATCGTGTGTGTTTGCATTCACTCTGCTTTTGTAACGACTACCCCAGCACAAACAGGCGGCCGCTTGGTGCAAACGCAGGGCAGTCGCGTAACAGTATACATAGAAAGCCCTCGTAATGTTTGCCTTCGTGTGATTTATTGGCTTCGTCGGATTTAGAGACACGCACTGGTGGGGTCCTAGGTTAGCGAGGACGCGGTGTTGCGTTACATGCGTGTCTATTAGAACCACTGATAGTCACCACCCTTGCAATATTGGATCAAAGTTCCATTAAGTGCGATTTGTTTCATCAATATCTCATGCCTAGTACCTACTCTTTTGGAAACTTAATTATAAGATTCTACTTTACTTATGATTTAATAGGCTATGTAAAATTGTAACTGTAGGAAGTACTAAGTCTATAAATTGATATTATGAAAATATATTAATAAAAATCCAGAATATTCTTAAATATATAAGTTGCGATTTTTGCAAAACTACCTACGGCAGCTTAAAAATTACAGAAACCTCGGGTTCCATGGAACTATGACATCATGGGACAAATGAAACAATTTTGTCATTTTGTTCGATGACGTGGCGTCAAGTTCCATAGAACAAATGGATCTGACTCGAAACCTCTACCTGAATCTTAACAATCTCAGTCAACTTTCATTGACAATTCGATTGACAAACTCTTCATCATGCACGTTTATGCATACGCGTTTATGCTGAGCAATAATCTAAGTTTAATAAAACATTAGGTTAGAAAGGAACCACAGACTATTAAACCTTGGAATAATGTTATGCCACTTTTATGACTAACAGCGTTGCAGATTTCCCATACCACCTAAATATTGCTTAAAATCCAAAATAGGCTTTCAAACGGTATCTATCTCTTTTCTATAATTTAGTTCCTTGTAAAACAATAGGTAAGCATATATAGATACTTCCTATTATTTTGTGATGCATACAAAATATACCTATATAATCTACATCTGCCCCAAAAATGTCAACAAGCTCGCATTGAACGTGGTTTAAGTAAGAGAGGCCGGCCGACCGCGGACAATGAAGAGGAGGGAACTCGGTGTCATCTGCTTTCAACATAATTAAAATCACTTTAAATAATGCCACTAAGCGCCCAACCCTGCGGAGGTTTTATTTTAAAAAGTGCTATTAGCATTAAATTTAGTTTCGTGGATGATTATGTCGCGTTCAGGCGCCGGAGAACATTAACTGCTCATACTTTTTGTGAATTATTGTTCCGGCCATGCTCCCTCGCTTTTAAAACACGCTTACGCCAATTTTCGACAACTCAACGTGGTAATGTCATAGGGGTATTCTTTTTACCGAACCTTACCAAACAATTTATTTATTTATGTACCTACCTATAACCAGGTAAACAATTTTAGAATGAACGTTAAAACGCACCAGCGCCACCTAACTAACTACATAGGCTAACATAATTACGTACACAATTAAACAGGACTTAAAGTTTGCTCAGGACAAGCTTATCTGCAAAATCGGAGGCATTGAATCGGAGAAAAAACAATTGTACATGGAAGAATTCTTTTAATTTATCCGTCGCAGTTTTAAAACGGTGGTGTTAAGATTCAGCAGTCGTAACGTTTTTGCAATTATCAGCGTCGATCTCTACGCGACTTACGATAGCTACCGAGCGTCGAACACGCTAAGTCTTGGTCTCTGGTAAAATAAGGAAAAAAGAACAACTTCCTAAAACTTGCGCTTTGCCTTCCATTCTCGGGTGGAACACGGTCAGTCAATGAATCCAATTCAGTTTGAACTTTTGCGTTCACCTTTATTTTTGTCGGGTATTTTATTTTTACCTTTTAATGAAGCAGTCAGTAGGTACCTATTTAGGCAACCAGCCATAGCCCGTACATCTTTCATGCTACACCAGTTCCAAACATGATCAGTAGGTAATAGAAAGATACTGTAAATTAGAAACAAAACGTCTTGATTGCGAAAAAAAAAACGATTAACGGACGTTCGGTACGCTTATCCACGGTCAAGTGTTTTCAATACCGACACACGTAAGACACGTCGCGTATTTTACGCTTCAGCGGAAAAGGTTATGTCAATCACTCTTCCATTCGTTTCTTTTGTGAGAGTGCGTGTAAATTCAGCGTTGGTGGGGTGTATCATTTAAAATACTATTGTGAACATAATCAGGTCGAAGTTAGGTGCGGCGATACCCCTGTGATCCCAGGGAATAATATCTACTGCATATTTTTTCAAATATTTAAGCATACATCTCCTTGGACCAACTTATTTTACATAGCCAATAAAAAGCTACAATACGAAATAGGTCGTAAACGTCTGTCAATGTCTGTCAATTCGCTTCTCGAAAAATTTCCGTTTCATGAAATCCGGTATCGTATAGCGATTATTTTTCTATTTGTTTCATTTTCTTTTCAAATCTGAAAAACCGGTAGGTAGGTACCATTTAAAAATTAAACTTGTAAGAGTTTCTACATAAATGCGGTCGCGTAAATCAATTATTGTACTTAATAAGTAATTTAAAAGTAAATTAAATATTCGTATGGTTGCCCGCTGGCAGACCTGCAGTTCACATTGGTCGGATCCATCGACCACGCCAATAAAACATTGAATTGTGTAAGCAATGTATGTGTAAACCATGTGTACTTACCAAAGTAGTGATTATCTGTGTAATATTATGTGCTGAGTGATGAACACCGCTACAAGAACGACGACGCAGCTACGCACGGCTGGTATCTGAGACACCAGTGGATAAGGAATACTCTACTCCCGAAGACGACCTGAAACACAGTTCGGTAAGTAATTCTGCAATTCACATCTTGGAGTTGGAGTCCCTATTTATAAACAAAACAACATTGATTTTTCGGGATTATATATTGCATCTATTATGAGCAGGTAGAACATTATAGGATCAATATAAACTATTCGATGATGATCGACTTTCTGTGTGCATACTAAACGTAATATAGGTATCCAGTTTAAGGCTTCGTATGCGCGTATTTTCAGTTTTTCTACGAAGGCTACGGCATTAACTACTAAAATTAAACGTCTGAATAAAATATATAGCAATCTTGGGGTGTCTATGTAGAGACTGATAACAACTTCGCTCAATAGAAAAAAATCGCAAACATACCCCTTCCATGTCTTTTAAAATGAAAATTAAATTTTTTTATTATTTCCCTGCCAAGATTCATCCAAAATTCATTAAAATACGAATATTGAGGGGCACCTTGTGTCTCACTCTTGCTTTTGACAACCATATATCACCTTAAGTCCTATCAACGGCGGAGAACTGGACTGATCTTAGTGTCTGGAAATAAAGCACCTAGGAACCTTTATTATACCATGGGCATGTTGCTTTTAGATTATTTATTTGGAAATAAATAATCTTGAAAACAGACTTTAAATGATAATAATTATAATAATTTATTGTGTAAATGAAAAGCACATTACCTGTATACCTACCTACACTTACAATAAACATGAGAAGTAAAACCTGACCTGACCACCCTCCGTGTGGCTTTTATACCAAAGCACTATCTATAATTAAACAATGGGCCTGACCCACGCCCTTCCATTAGAAACAGCCCAAGAGCGACATTTAACACATTCAGATAATCTCACTAAATCGCTATAATCTCAACTCGGGACGAAACTTAATTCAATTCTACGTTAATTTACTTATTTGAAAACGAGAGCACCCGCGATATAGAGTTATCAGGGCCCGGCCCTCGGGAATTAGGGACTAGAGGATGATCAGGATAATCTTTTTACGAATAAATCATGATATGAGAGCCCGACTTTATGTCTCGCGTGGTGGAAGGTGGAAGTGACACACTTCATTTATAAAATCGGAAGTATGTATAGGTACAGACAACAGCAGATCAATTGTAACACTTGCAGTACGATTTCAACTCTTACGAAGCAGATAATAAGAACGGTCCAAAGTGTTAACTTGATATGCTGTCGGCTGTACGTAACACCACTATATAGAATACCTGAAGCTTATGAACTTTTTGGTAGCTAATGGCCCTCATGTACATTGTGTAATAATTGTGTCAGTTGACACTATATTTCTGTGGATGGACGATTAAACGGACGTCGCTAATCATTATTAATTCGAATGGAATGATATGGTATCAATCATCTCCGTCATACTAAAACGCGATAGCGAATGAGTAGGCGAGGCAGTCAATCCGTTTTAAAACGCTTATCGTGAACATTCATAATTAATGCGCTGTTCAAAAAATTTGAGTAAATTTAATAGTGCCTAATGCCGTAGCATAGACAAAATTAGTTTTAAATGTATACCTACTATTTAAACAGGTGAATTATTGTGGCTTCTTTAGTCGGTAGCCGTTTTATATATTGTAAATAATAGAATGATGCTAGATAATAATTTTATGCGCACAGAAATGATAAATCTCATTATTTAAATCAGTACGACTGATAGGCAAGGAGCTGCGCGAGAGCGGGCGGGCGCGGAGTATTTTTAGGTTACGTCAGATTGGTCGGTCCACGGGCGCAGATACGCCGCTATGTCGCCGGCCGGTCGCCGCAAACGCCGCTTGACGTTAACAAATAACATCGGCTGTCAACTTTCTGAAACAATATACCAGTTGGCGTTTAACTTATCTCGTAACTTTTCGTCTCGTGTAGATAAACTGTTGTAATACTAAAATGTCATTATGCTTAGTCGAGAGGCCTCTGTATCCGTGAGTCACACAGAGAGATAATATTTCACTGGCACACGGTGCGGCCGACCGGCCCCCGCTTTGACCGACGCTATCGTTTCAGTTAGTATCGTAGTTACCGAAGCGATTTGTTACTTTATCTCGTTACTTTGTTTGAGGTTGAGAGGTCAACTTTAACTTTCACTAATTCTATTTACCTTTAGATTTAAACTTGTAATAGACTAAACTAATAATATAAGTAGATGATGCGGGTAAAATATACCAAATGATGTGAAGGTTTTAGGTAAACATTTATCTGCCATGGCGCAGCTGCGAAAGCTTGGTATATTTCACCGAGCTATCGGGACCTATTTCGACATCAACCAGACCGTCGCTCGACGCCTGCTACGAAAACTCGCCGTTTCAGAGGAAAACGATGCCTCTTTCCACCTACAGCACCAGGACTGACCGTTACTTGTGGCTCGTAGCGTGCGCGCGAAGATAATCATCAGTAAAACATAGTCTCGCAATTTGGCGTAAAGATTCGAACTCACCGATCAAGTTATCCGGTATTGCCCCGAATGGTGGGCACTGCCTTAACAACCTTTCCTTTTGAACTAGTCTAGTTGCACTCTAGCCAAATCCGTTTAATTATTTTTTCGGACGTCTTCCCCAATAAAAATAACAACACACTACGAGTACCAACATTACGCACTATTTGAGCATAGGTATAAATAGAGCAGTCGATCTGAAACATATCCTAACAATATTAAGTAGTGCTGGGTAAGTTAAATAAGTACGGCCATTCAACACGCCACGATCCACAGCGAGATCCTTCAGCAGCTCCTTTCAGGCGACATTAAAATCAGTAAAATCCCTAAACCGCATCATAGGTCGCCATTTAGAGAGATGTATAAACTTCAGAGGAACGCATACGCAACCTATATAGTCTGGGTTATCCCACGAGACCAACGATTTGCGATATAAGTGGGACAGCTACTGCATACACACGACACACGTCTTTGCTTGAGTAGATCAGTGATGTAACCGAGAAATCTCCAGTCCCTGTAGTTTATGACCCCATCCCTCCAAGTAATGACCAAATTGCTTCATGGACAGCATACGAAAACCTACAATTTAAGTGAATATACCACCGCGGTGCTTTTAGAAGTGTACAATTTTGAATAGGATTAAAATTACTAAGCTGACAGTGGAATAGGTACGTAAGATACTATCTCGACTATTTACAGTAACATATTGCCTTTTTAGACAAACGGTAAATACAACACAGCCCACGTTCCCTAACAATCGGTGGGCTGTCTCAAAGAACTAATCACACGACTTTTTTATTGCTCGTCGGGAGTGCGGCTAGAAGTGATTTGTCCAGAGCAATCTATCATTCAAGCACTATGGGAATAATTAGTGTCAGCGAGCGCATCCGGACGGAGTGCGCGCCAACAATGAGCCGCGTGACGCACCATTCAAACAAACCATTAATAATTTTGAACGCTAGTTTTTCTGAGACGGATTCACTCTTGTAAATAAATGGTACAGCAGATTCTTAACTACCTACTTACGAAGACATTTTTTACCCCGCGGAACCGTTAGACGGTTAATGTCGCCGCAGTCAAGTGGTTGGGAAACGATAATTTGGAAGTCTGTGACAGACACATCTAACTAAGCAATGAAAAGCAAGGAATATAGCACTTTCATAGTCATTTAAGCGACTACTACCTAAATCAACATTAAAAAGCATTTACCTAAATGCAAAAAATTTGCAAAACGTTCGACGAATGGTTAAAGGCATTACTGGCTTTCGTTTTTCGAACAAGTAAGTACTTACATACTTTTGTTCGAGGCATACGATTTTTTTTAAATTGTTGAGGGAATGTAAACGGTCACGGTCGTACACCACGTTTTGTAGGAACCGAAACGGTGTGAACGACCTCAACTTCGTTTCGAGATATGTTTTAATACACATTTTAATAAAGCTCGTATTGTTTGGACTATGCCGGAATACAATAAGCTCGTGTAAGTGAGTAGTTATATTATAACCGTCTTTACTGTTTATGATGCACTGTATTCTTATCGTAATTAAGCATACGAAATACTGTTAATGGCAGAATTGTTAGGTAAGATTATTAAATAATTGTATACAAGCTTCTTTTGAATAGCTAAAAATAGTTATGGGTTTAAAAAAATAGAATGAGTTGGTAGGCACTTGGATAATAAAGATGCAAACGTGTGTCATGTTGGATAAAATTAACATTGGTAAGTATAATAATATATTTTGATGTCGTGTCTATTAATTAATTTATTATATAAATATTAAGAAGTACCACGTAAAACTTAAAAATTACGTTAGGTACCTAGTAACTTAATTTTTTTAAAGATATGTGAGAAGTAATTGCAATATTTTTATTTAGGCTTACTTAGTACGAATATTTACTTAATTATTAATTATTACTTACTCTGTGGCATAGTAAGTGTAAGTAATTATATTGAATTGTGTAAATTGAATGATTATTTCATACGAACCTTCTTTCAGTAATCAAATGCAACAATCCTTCGTTATTTTATTGGGTGCTCAGAGATCCCTAAATGCATTAAAAAATAACAATGGCGATTAACCTCCTCTCAGATATTTCTGACAAGACCTCTCAGTGTAATAATAATAAAGAACTCGTCCATAATTAGCGCTGTATATTAAATATAATGTCTAAAACGTGATAATAAGGAAGTAATGTAAGCAAGATCGTTATAACAAAAAATAGAGATTTTTTATGTGTACAACTAAGTGAGTGAGCGTCTTATTAATTGCTTTACAGCAGCTGTTAACGTGTATGAAATACAGCTAGCCTCACGGTAGGAGGCCTTGTTATAATTTGGCCTCAACTAGACCGTACATCATATTTAAGTTGTTGCATGTAAAAGCTGTGAGAATTGTCACTTACTTTTGTGATAACTGCGTGATAATTTAATGGATTTCCAAGAATTGATTATTTCTATCCTAACATTAGTCGCGACGTGCGTTGAGAAGAGGATATTAATAAATGTTATTCCTCCTTTGAAAGTGAATATCAAAGCAGCAATGAAATCCGGCAGATTTTTCGGTATTATTGGCGCGATTACACAGAAGTCGCGGCTCTGTCGACAGATTTAACGAGTCGGCCAAACAACGCCGTCACAGAAATCTTTCACCTGAATATTTAGCTCTTTGAGTAAAAATAAATCTATCCGTTTCTCAGAATAACAACAGTGTCAAGTCAAGTTGCCTTAGAGCAAAGATTATATTTGTCATCGCCGATCGCATTAAGACTGTTGGAGTGGGGTCACCCTAACTAAAACATTATTAACGCAACATAGTACGTTGAAAACTTATCGAAATTGGTACTTAATTAACCATAGACATTTGTAAACTATGAACAAAAATTCACACCTACTTACTGTTTACTAAAGCAAACTGTTGTAAGTACAGCCGGAAGAGTAGGACGTAAGCTCATTGTTGGGTCACTGGATTTACGATACGGAGGTACCAGGTTCGATCCCCGGTCAAGTCTGCCATTAAATCAATGACTTATACTCAGTTCTTTTTTCAAAAGAAAAATACGTAGGTACATTTACCGAAATAAATATAAATATATATTTTGCTCTCAAAAACGATGAAGGAAAACAAAGCGATGAAACCAGCATGCTGAAAAAATAAATTATGTGGCGTGTGTAATCCACCAACCCGCGCTGGACCCGTCGTGGATCATGGAAACAATGATACAATGAATATTTTATTGATGTCGTATACTATCTGAAAAAGCAATACATTCTAACTAACCTTTTATTACCAATTGCGTGTGCTGCGATGACAACCCGTATGGGGCAGCAGTTCTCCGTCCCCTTTAAGCTCGTTTACGGGGTGTCGTGGACGCGGTAAACGATTTAGTTGGAATAACGACTGAAGGCTCCCACACACGGAACAGATGTTTACCCACCACACCACCTTGCTACAAATACGCGCTTTCTTTTCGTTTCAACAAATTAAAATAACCAAAAAAGTGTTCGTACTTAGAAGACGCCCGTCCACTATTTATAGAACTGTCATTTCAGCTTAAAGACCTAATGAGCCGTTTCTAATATTGTATGGTGGTTCCCATCTGCTTGTGCTCGTAATTATGTGCCTACTGTTTAAACGCACTGAGCTGAGAGCAGTTGTCGTCTTTCCACAGAGCTAAGATATAGGATGCTTCAAGCAAGGCAAACTTGAATTCTTCGAATTCTTTAATAACGTTGATGAACCATAGTATCGAATCCGGTGTTGCAGGTATCTTTATACGACCATAAACTCTTACCATCAGGACCTACATGCGGCCATACTTAGGATGTTGAAGGCATGAGTCAATAGATAGGCATTCAGTTAGTAGGCTCGCGTGCTCCATCATCAAGTACCTCAGGTGAGATTGAGGTCAAATACGTGTTAGTTTGATTGTTATATAAAACTTTAATAATTTTTAAACAAGTTTCTAAAGCAGTTCAGAAAACTCTTGACTTTACCACTCTACATTGGATCAGCCTCGACAGTTTTCTTTATACCATAAATATCATAATATTTTTATCACGATCATTACATGCATGCATGATCATTGATCAATCATGAGAGCAAAGTGCTTACCGAAATTTTTCTTAAAAAATATTTACGTATGATTGGTTTTTTTCTGACAATCCCGATCTTTACTAAAACCACCTATATCGTTTTAATTAATTAGTTAGACCCATATAGGTACCTACCTATATTAGACATGGATGGCTAGACTCTTGTCTAAAATCGCTATTTTTCCCTGACTTGGTTTAAAGTGACGTGTCTGAAATGAGAAAGCTATCAACGAAAACAACCACGAATTCAGAGGTAGGTAATATTCCTGGTGACTGGTGACGGGGCGGCTCGGCCTCGCCAGCAGTCGGGCGGGCGCGCGCTGGATTTGAGAAATATTCCGGCATTAGTCGCCCGCGCCACCTGTCCGTTCACACTCTACCTCCGGAATTTTTCGGTATTGCCGATGCAAAGTTTCTCGTTAATATGCAAATTAAGAGTATCTGTACAGGGGACGCGAGGATTTAGGGTCACTTTCAAATGAACGCAAAGTGCGCCGCTAAATGAAAATAGGAACTTCATGCTCTGATTCTAATGCTCAACGTTTAACGATTTAGCATAATGGTGAGATGATATTATTGTTATATGTTTATCTTTGTATACATATATTAACATATGATTACATGTGAAATTTTTGGTTCACAAAATGCCACTAACGAAGTAAAAATTTTAATAATGTGTTACATTGCTTATTTAATTCAAGTAGACTATAAAGAAAGATATAAAACTGTTTACTGCCGGCACTTGCTTAATAAGGGAACAACTGTTCTTCCTCCGCAACAATTTATTCATTCAGACAGAGCATTATCATCGTTTCTACTAAGATAATATTATATATTTTTGTCTTACCTATTCACAGAATTGACACTAGGTATTTTATGTCTGTTTGTTCATTTATAAACAAAGTTATGTAAGTGTGGATTGGCTATCTACTTACTCATATACATACCTACTAACTGTAAGTCCTTGAATGTAGGTATAGGAAGTAGGTAACAGCTGGTGGCAAACGCAGGGCTGCGGGAAATTACCGCTTGACCACATAAAGACTTCGCTGCGTTGCGATTGCGGCCGAGTGTCACCCAGCAATTAATTCCCATGCGTGCTGAAAGAGATTTACGAGAGTCACTTGTAAGGATTCCCTTACGACTACCATTCCCTTACCATTCACTATTGCGTTCTGGAAGTCATCTAAAAGAACATTCACTGAAAAATAATACACCGATCAATGCTTATACTAGCATTGATCGGTCTAGTAGCAAACAATAACATATATATATACACCCAAAAATATATAGGTATATTCAATTAACGGTTTCAACCAAAAATAGAAGGGTTACCTATATCTAAGTGTTTGTTGTGTTGTGATTTACAGTAGGTACTCATACTAAGTAGTGTAGGTAAATCACCTTAAGGATTTTGAGGTAGGCAATCCTAAAAACGGTGCACATTCGTCCACTAGCACTCATGTAAGGATCGGTATTTTAAATATCACTCAAGTACCTTCTCACAAATTAAGTTGTATTTGAGACTGATTTATTATATCTAACAAAACCATGCCTTGGTTTTAATTCATGAGCACCCTAAATATGCCATCGGGGGGACTTTGTCATCACTGATTGAGGTCCCGAATTAATTATAAATAAATTCTATTAAAAAAAAGCAACAATTGTGTATTTCAAATTCCAACAAAATAACATTTAGTCGGAATGACAAAACCAACGCTGGACAGGATTGTTGGCGGAATACTAATATGGTTAAAGAAGAAATAAAGAATCGCATAATATTATGTCGTATTTGTAATATGGACATCGATAAATCATAGGGAACCGACCACAATCGTTCCGATGACATGGTATGCCCACAAAAAATAATACAAACCATCCTTCAGATGCCCGAAGAATTGGGTGGGAGCTTAGTTCAAGTATAGGGTTGTAACCTTATTATGAATATACCTAACCTATTTAAAAACGGAGTACTTAAATAGGTTAGATACTACTTTTTTCAATAAGTAGTTTCGAATGACGTTTCGTTAAAAAATATTGAGTGGTAGTTACGCTCTAGTTCAAAAACTCATTGTAGCGAATGACACTGTTACAAAAAACCATTTTAGGTGGTACGCTAGTTTGAAAACTCGTTAAATCGAAATCCACATCAATTTATGTCTATTTTAGATTTTTTTTGGAAAACATTCATTTTTCGATACTATGCAACTTCTGAAAAGAGTACACGTTGATGTCTTTTGTATGTGAAGCATTAATGAACGCTACAATCGACATCAACGAGCTTGCAAATTAGATTAGAGCTAGTAAAAAAACTTTTTTGGAAATTTCTATAAGATTTTCGCAACATCGTCATTCGCTACAGCGGGTTTCGATCCAATGAGTTTTCGAACTAGCGTAGGTACGAGTACCACTCAAAACGTTTTCCGCAGCAGCGTGCGTCGTAAGAACGTCACTCGATACTACATACCGAACCCTTAAAATTCATATTGGATATTATTAATTATTTATTATATATGTATATAAATATCGATTTTTAACCACGATCAAATATTAAAAAAGCTACCAGTTCGGGAGAAACAGGGTATTGACAGACGACTGGACCGAACAGTGTGACAAATTGCATGTCTGAACCTATAAGCATGCAAGAATAATTAAAATCCTATATTACATGTATCAAACCCAACTATTCGTAATCGCTTGGCGATGACGGTGTCATAGTCTACTCATCATAGTTACCGTTTAACTGGTCTGAGTCCTGTCTTATAGTTTTTGCGAACGTTTTTAATAACCATCTAAGGGGATACCAGTGTATTTTAATCCCCTTAGATTAGTTATTATAAGATCGTATAGTCCTGGAAGTGGTGTTTGATTGAAGTTGATAACTTGATACACGTTCTAGTTTAGCCGGTTTATTATCAAATTGAATGCATAGGTAGGTAAGTACTACTAATTTACCGAAATATAACTTACCCATAAGATGAAATAAAAATTTAATTGATAATAATAATAAAAGGATCTACTACCAGCGACCAATCTTTCAAACAAACGAACATAGCGTTTGGTGTGGTCAAAAGCCGATGGCCCCGTGAGCTGGAACATGAAATGATATATATGACATATTTAGGTACATCGTTAATTTATCACGTATTTATCAATAGAGTTAACTTGCTTTTTGCCAACCTTAGTGAATTTCAAACAGGAGCAAAAGATGATGATATTTTGTATCTCGTATCTCTAATATAACTAGGCATATTAAGTAGGTAAGATTGTTTAAAAAATCAGTTTATATTAGTCAAGTAAAAATACCTAAATAAATATTTCTTCATATTGTAAGAATAGTGCAGTTAATTAATTGCACTAAATGATCCATTTATAAGCAATTCCAGACCTAAATACTTCAGTGAGATTTCTACAAAAGGCTTGTAGGTAATGGCTAAGAATTGGAATGAATTCAATTTCAATCACTTCCCAGCAGCGTACATTTACTATATACATAGGTAAGTCAAGTTGTATATTACTCTACCCGTTAACTGTTATAATTTAATTAATGCTCATACTTACTATCTAGTGTAGATATGCAACGCATGTGCATTATGAGAGTACGATTCACAATATAGTGAGAGAAAGGTTTACGCTTTTTAAAGTATGCATACATACATTCCCTTGACGATTCCGACTCATTGTTTGTAACTACAGAAAGAGCAAAACACCATTCAAGATGGAGATGTCCAATATTTTAGATGGCATAGCAGTCGCCGCTACAAAATCGGAATTCCTGCCTCAAGGATTCTCTTTATTTGTAAAATAAAATTGGGCTATAATTCAACAAAGCTAAGGTTGGTAT
Source organism: Tachystola acroxantha (assembly GCA_963506565.1). Taxonomy (NCBI): domain Eukaryota; kingdom Metazoa; phylum Arthropoda; class Insecta; order Lepidoptera; family Oecophoridae; genus Tachystola; species Tachystola acroxantha. The sequence goes on along the minus strand of OY735870.1, from coordinate 11,364,252 downwards.
TGAACTGTGCCGTCTATGTTACACTGCGACTGTATCGGAATATTGGAACATCGCTTTAGTAACCAGGCATGCAATAGATAACCATGTTTTATGCTAATCTTGTAAACAGGAATATAACTTACAAATTTTCGAGAGGCTTTGTGGGTTCTAGTGTAAAATAACAGGAAAATTGAGGTTTATAACAAGCCTCCTCAATCCTCATCCATATGCGTATACAGAATTGAGCAATCAACGCGTAGATTGTTATGTTATGTTGACTTTTGCCCGTCATCGGCTATTAAGATTTCTTTGTTATAGAAACATGTTGGACTATTTACACAACACGTATGCTCTGAGAGAGCTTTTGTAAAAATAACTTAAACTTTTTTCCTTCGTTATTGTGGGTCAGCGCATATCGCTCTCACGATTTTGAATGAAATTCTCAAGTCACTTAGTGCGATGCGATGTGACGTTAGAATTTGCTTTCAATGTGAATCATTTCGATAGCTTTATTATAGACGTACATACTGAATGACTGGGATGTATAGATTGGTAAAGATACAACAAAAGCGAGCATCTCTATGTGACAATGATGGGTGATTGCTTCGTGAGAGGGTGTAATTGAAATGTACTCGTATAAATAGTTCGACGTGAGTCACTGTATACAAATGTTGATTAGCCTTGGGAAAAGCCCAATCCTATAAGAATTCATCATACACTTAGGTAGGTACCTACCTACTTACGTGGGATTTTGTGAAATGATATTTAGGTTCCTAGGTAAGTAAGGAATTGAAATGATCTGAAAACTGCAGCCTGGGTAGGTGTGTCTAATAAAATAAAGTTTGTCGATAGTAGTAATACCAGATTATAAGTCTTAGATATTACGAGTATATCTGAGTTAAGAATAATAAAAAAAGATGACCAGTTCCCTTGTTTCATTCGAATATATACGTAATTACTTTCGTTCTTACCCATTAGTTTAGGAAAATTCAAATATAGGTATATTTAGTTCCCTTAAACCTACTACATCAATATTAACTTCGAAAAATCCTGAATTATCTAGATAATTTTGTAAGGCTGTAAATTCTGGCGTGCGTTTATTAAAACTAACTTATATCTGAGAGGTTTAAAAACGCTGCCTATTCTACACCCAAAAAAATAGAATCTGTGAAAGTTAACTTAAAATTAGAAAACACACGACAGAATCGCTACCAACAAATATTCGACTCCACGAATATTCGAGCCAGCGCTCTTCGATAGAATGAATTTCGGCCAAATGGGGTACACTCATTGTGTTTCTAAATTGAACATCTATCGGATATACAAAAAGTCTCTAAAAGGCTGCAGGTGCGCTCTACAATGTATTTATTGACTAAAAATTTTTTCATCAAAGATGACAGTACGCTTATGCTTAACTGATGAATTCATAGGTCTTATGACAATATGCAACATATACGTACCAGGGATCCAAGTAGACGTAGCGTAGGTACCTAAGTCACAACTAGGTTAACTTACCACTAATGAAGACGAAATTGAGTAGTCATAAATTCCAATATAATTACGTCATGCATGGCCTTTCTAGCCGTTAGTTGTTATAGTATAGGTCGATGTTTCACACTATGTGTTTATTTATAGGTATATGTATTGTGGTCCTTTCATCTAGTGTACGTGAACAAATAATGAATGTACGACAAATCAGAAGGCAGTGTGCTGACGTCACTCCGGTCCGGACACGGTCACATCAAAGCACTACGCGATGACATATGGTTACTTCGGCCCAATTACGGCCTCGGACATTTGTGTATTTTCATAATAAAGAGTTTACAGTTGACAGCCTTTGATGTCTAATTAAATTTACCGCGAAATGGACTAAGTACTTACTTGTTGTAAGATCCAAGGTAGGCAATTGATGATTGATTTATTGTTGTAAAATCCTGTAATAATACAAGAATCATATTTACATTTTAATCCGTTGAAATATTGTCCTCTTTGTAGTTTCTTCACCAGCTCTTTTATTATACTATAGCTTTAGATATTTATATTGATAAATTCTAATGAGTATGTCGCTCATTAGAGGACCGCATGAACTGTTGATGCGATTATACAATATCCTTAATCTAATTTCTTTTGGAATATTTTATAATATGTATAATTTTATGATATAACTGAATTGTGTCATTTTTAGGGTTCCGTGCCTTAAAAGGAAAGAAGGAACCCTTATAGAATAACTTTGTTGTCCGTCCGTCTGTCAAGACCTATATCTCAGAAACGCGTGGACGTATCATGTTGAAATTAATACCAAATACTAAAGTATGCAACCTCATGAAGTCGTGAAAAAATCAACCTTCTACGTTAACGCAATCAAAATGGCCGTTTATGTCAAATTGTTGCACATATTTGTATGAAAATGCATAATACTCAAAACCTATACTTCCCATTGACCTAGAATCATGAAATTTAAAGAAGGCAGATCTTATAGCACAAGTAAAGTAAATAATCCGAAAACTGTAAATTTGAAATTATTTTACTTATTTAACTTACCTATATTTGCATATGATCAACTAATCAGGAGTATGCCGATGTATGGACAAAACATGTTGACAATGGCAAAGTTAAGTTGGTCTCTAAATCTGGTGTATCTTTTCGTTAGAGCAAAGTTACGGGGTTAAGTAAATTGTTTGCACGGAAGCCTCGGTGCGCGAGTCCGACTCGCACTTGGCCGTTTTTTTTTATTAGCGTACCATTGTTGATAATCTTATTTGTAGTAGTTTTTTAGTAATGTAGGTTGGGTAGATAATTAAAACGCCAAATTAAATTTTTGTATTAAATTTTATTGCATCTATTCACACACCTTTCCTGGGAACGATTAAAAGACGTCTTTAGTTGGAGAAATTATACAATAATTTATAGTTAATACAAATAGTAAATGAAATAATAGGTGATAAAGTAAGTATGTACCAATTTATAAATTTTCCTTTCTCAGAAGGGCAATTTCTTGTTTCGTAATATGTATAATGAATATTAACGCATCGGTTAACTACGATGAAAAAGGTACTCATTATAAATACAATCCCGATAATTAAAAGACATTTAAGTAAGGATATAATTAACCTTGTGTTAAAAATCCCAGCGTAACCCTGAATTAATGTAAAAAGTATTTATCAGGTGAATTTTGTGATAATGTATATATAACAACTCAGCGAAAGTTGTTATGATTATATAAACTTTTGTTTATTTTAAGTGCCTACATATATAGAATATTCCTCAGCAAAATGCATAATGTAGGGTCTAAAACCGAGAAAAATATACAGTGAGATTTAGTTAAAGCTATTGGACCGATTTTATAAAATTCTTATACAATTATATAGTTCACTTTATACTATCTAATAGTGAAAATATTTTCACACACGGTCAAGAAGTTTTTGAGAAAATCACAACTTGAATAAGGCCCCTGTATACTTTTCTCTATTTTAGTTTAGACTGTAGGTAGAATAAAAGAGTAAAGAGTATTTTCTTCTAAAATTTAAAACTACTGATTAGGTACTTATTTGCGACCTAAAGTAGGTTAGGTACATATCAGGAGTGGAAACACCTCTGTTAATTTTTCATGAATTTAGGGTCACCCTGGTCAGTGTAAAAGTGATAAACTTTAATTCGGTTCAAAATAAATAACTATAAACTCTGTTTCATCACTAACAGTATGGAATATTTCGTTGTTTACATATTAAGATTCACGTCTTACATCCGCACTTTTTTATTTACATCAAAAGACTGCTAATACAGAAAAATTGCATTAACCTCTATTAAATATTTACGGTATTATTACAATATTTACTTACAACAGTGACATATGTACAAAACTATAGACTCAATTTTGGACTTTCAGTCTCTACAATATTAAAAAAAATATTTTACAGTTAGAAACAAATCGAGAATATAACTATACAATCCTATATAACGCTATTTATTACAATACAAGGCCATTTTAGACTTATGAATTTCAAGTTATTTCGGAGATATATACGAGTAGAAAGTCTTATAATCAAAACAAAATTCAAAATAATTTCAGGTAAAGCTGACGGTCGCAAGACGAGTGACAAGTTTTCACCTTAATTCCTTTGTCATTAATTCGGTATAGCCATACAAGGCTTAAAAATGAACGCTGCTCCTTATAAATTGTTATTGCAAACACCTTATAAGAACGTGATCGAGAACAAAACACCTGGTTTGATAAATATTAAAAATATTTTAATTCATTTAAAAGTTCCACCTAATTATGAAGTAACATCTAAAACAAAATGTAACTATATGATAAATGTTCCAAGCTCTGTAGCTTTTTAAATGTAGGTAAACAATTATTTTGGGGGAAACTAGACGACTTGTTCTCAATTGGCTATAATAACTTTGACTATCAATATTGTTCAGGTAGAACGTGTATTGTGTAATAAACAGATGGCCACTCTCCTTTCAATTTTCTTAGTTAATCGATTCTAAGTCGGCAAATAAGTATACGAGATTGTACAGAAAATGTAGATGAATACCGTTCAGATCTTATGCCGAAATTCAGGGACAAATTTGAGAGCGAACTTAGCGTGAGATCGCGAAGATGGTACCTGTCAAAATTCATAGCATTTTGACAGTTGTAGAGCTCGCGTTCAAAATTTCCTATGAACTCGACATTAGATTCATCCAAAATACTACCCATTTAGATGCAAGGTCAATAGGCTGGAAATAATCTTACAAAAATGCACTAAAATAGCATTTCTATTGATAAATAATAAGTACGAACTAATTGAAAAATCTATTGCAGAAATATTTACGCTAGTCGGTGGTATAGGGACGGCAAGAGTACCAGATTTGTTTCGTGCGGGGTTGGTTCTCGACAGAGCCAATTGCCGTAATGACCGCCAACCTTTGCAAGAAGACGATACCATAAGAATATGCAATCTCGGTCCCAGTCGTAATCATCGCCCTTTTCCCGATTTTTAAAAGAGGGAGATGTATTATAGTACAATCTTCAATGATCTTGCATCTATAGTATTTTTAATATTAGTGTTGGGTACCTCTCTGTAATAAATAATACTGTGTTGATCTTCTGTATTGTGTAGGCAATATTGGTATCCTACTTGTATAAGTAGTATTGTATTATGTATCCTTTGGCAATATATTAAACAACTCATCTGTAGGATTAAATAGATGGATTGAGTTGAATCGAAATCAAATCAACTGTAGACCTTTGGACTTTATACCATTGTTATTGTCTCCTTGTGCCGTAAGATTAGGAATTGTACCTCTGATTTTACCATTGATTTGCTCTCGAGTTTACATGTTCGCGGTCATAATTATTTCATTTTACCAAGTATTTTTGTGATTAATTTACAAATAAATAACTTAGTTACCGTTGTGTCACATTACCTAATTCTGCCAAAGATTGATCATGGAGCAAGAGTTGTGGAAGGAAGTGGTTCGAGGTAATTTATCATAAAAATAATATTACTACATTTCTTTTAATACTTACTAAATTTTCGGCCATAACACATAACCCGGAGATTACATTTTATTATTGGGTCCCAACTTAACAAAACTCGATTTCGGAAAAAAAATACTTTAGATAAGTCTTAGATAAGTAATTATTTGGTGGTAGAGTTATGTGAGTTGGAGTACAATATTAAAAGTTATGCTTGATTGTAGCTACCTGTAAGTTGCATTTCAAGGATTATCGAAAAAAAACAATTTCGTACCTTTTCCGATCTTTATCTTTGACTAGCCTACGAGATACCGCCCCAAGAAATTAAACTAAATTATATTTTTCCTAAAAACCCTCCGCGAACTGGTGCTCCCTGTGTAATGTTTGGCTGTAAGTTTACAGAATTCAGCCGTCTCACTGCACATACTTCCACTACCAAGCCTTGGTCCCATTTTAGTTGAATTTTAAAAAATTTGCCAATGACAAATGCAAATTTTGTTTTTCTGCATTACCAATTAGGTACTTCCATTCCAGTGTCGACAACAATTTCAATCAAAATATTTTTTAACATGTGATGTTGACTAAAAGTGATCAAGTGCCATTTGTTTTGCTTCGCCCAATTATTTCTGAATGTTTTCTCAGTATATAACTGGATTTACCCCAGTAGGTAAGGTTATATTCATGTTATAAATATATTGTATTTGTAAAACAATATAATATGAGACTTTATAAATTAACTTGCTCGCTATAGACATTTAAAACAAAATACTTGCTCATATTCAGTTTTTTTATGACCCTACACTTTCTGTCTACTCTGTGCCATGAGAAGTATTATAACTACCATATCTATAGATACTACAAAACCAGGAGATCATTTTCATTAATCTCTAATTAATTTTATGAGGGATTGCGACCGTATTACGAGTACCTACCTAGTATCTACACAGCAATTTTATTGTTCTAACACAATGTATAGGAATTGCTCTTTACGAGAAATTAGTAGTTGTGTAATTTAAAGTAAGTATAATAATATTTAATATAGACAATCATAGTCTCCTGACTAGAATGAATCATACAGTTTTTCATAATCCTCAACAAAATGTATTGGTATTAAAAAAACAATAAATTCACGTTACATTAACTACTGACCTCGTATCAATAAATATTAAAATTCGAAAGTAAGATATTCTATGAAACTAACAATCAGGTTTTAAAATAAGATTAAAGAGAATATTTTGAAAATAATAATTTACACTCTACAAAATAGTCTAGCTAGAACAATTTTGTTAGGTATCTAAAAGAAACATAACACATAATAATACCTATTTTTTGAATCAAATCACTTCGCCTCCATTAAATAACTACAACAGCATGTCGCAAGGTCCAACTTGTATTAGCACCTAGTATTGTCGGTCGGTCGGCGGCGCGAGCGCAGCGCCGACGTCGATTGCGAGATGTCAACCTCACGAGACTTCGGCGGCACAGGCATGACACCGCTCGCTTGTGTCCACTATCACAAATCTAAGCTTCTCTACCGGTGCATATTATTTATATTATCACGTATTGTATACATATTTATATTTAATCTAGGAATTAATATTTACAAATGAGAAAGGCCCTCGCGGCACTCGTCGGGCGAGATCGCGGTTTTATTGTCGATGCGCCAGCGGCGGTCGGGGGGCTGGCGGTCAGGCACGGGGTGGAGGCGGTGGTTCGGCCAGCGAGGAGGTAGACGATGAGGACGGCGACGGTGCAGGTGGTGCAGGTGCAGGCGCCGCCAGTGCTAGGGAACGCGAGTACTCGAGGAGTGCCACGTCTGCGGGGTGTGCTGGGGGGTAGAGACCTCGATACAATTCAGGTCTTCCATAGGGATGTGCCAACCGCGCCGCTGCTGCCGCCGCTGCCGATTGGTAAAATGCCGATGCGGAGGTAGGTGGTGTAGGCGCCTCGCCATCTTTACTCGCCATGTCCGCTAACGACCATATTCTAGGTTTTGCCGATGCTGGCGTACTACCGGGGGGAGCACGGGAAGGTAAATGTTGATAAGCAGGATGTATGGGCCTTTCGTACGGCTCGGGTGATTCTGGGCCGCTGTCAGCACGTGATTCCGACCACTCTGACTCAGTCCTTTGCCCTAATAAATCTAGCCTTTGTTGGGGTCTATCGCCATCCTCACTGGATCCGGTGCCAGAGTCTTTGCCATCTAAAACAAAATATTCATCGTAAGTAAAATTTCAGGGAACGCTGTACAGTTGTAAAAAAAAGAGAATTTGACTAATACCTAAAGCATCCTTTCCGTCGTTACTTTTATGGTCGTCATCGTCATTGTTATTGTCGTCGTCATCGACCCTGTTCCTGGGCTCCCATGTCATCTTGTTCTCCTTCTTGAGGCGCCTGCGTGCGTTCGCGAACCACGTCGACACCTGCGTCAAGGTCATCTTGGTAATAATCGCAAGCATGATTTTCTCTCCTTTTGTTGGATATGGATTCTTCTTATGTTCGTTGAGCCATGCCTTGAGTGTGCTCGTAGTTTCCCGAGTGGCATTTTTTCTTCTTGCGCCGTTGAGATCCATTCCGTACCTGGCAGAAATATTATAGCATTAATTACCTAATAAAAAATTGTGTATAATAGACCCACTGATATTCTATTATTAATGTCAAATATAAAGTCTTGATCCAAGTTGGGCCCCATTTGATACAGCGCATCAGATACTGCACCCTTACTTATGGAGTATCGTCAGCACCGATGATGCTGAAGCATGCTAACAATATGTAGGTAATTCGCCCAAAAACTCCAATGCGCGAGTGTGGATATTTGTTGTGCAATCTGTATCCGGATTGGCAAATCTATGCAATCACGTTTTAGATAGAATATAACACATGAATAACATATGCATGTACCACAAAAAATATCGCATTTTAACGTCCGGTAGGTAGCGATCTGAGGCCTGCGATCTATGTCCAGTAGGTAACGAGGGCAGAAAATGAGGCGGGGCATGCGTTTCTGCTGATCGCTGATCGCGGCTAGGTCGCGGCTGTGTGTGTCAAGCTTAAGAACCGTACGACGGTTTAGCTAAGGAATTAAAGAGTGTCTGAACATATTTTTAAAGATACGCCTGTAAGAATAATCAAGCATAAATGGCACAGTCCGATTTGGGTGAGATTTGAGATAACGCGGATCGAGAGCGACCGCCCCAATCCCCAGCATGCGCCCTCCCGACCGTTTGTCCCCGCGATTGCCCCACAGAGCCAATGAAAGCGCCAGCATAATAATTGAAATCGAGATAAGCCTTCGACTGCTTCGCCACGCCAGCGTAAAGCTGCAGCTTATCTAGACAGCTACGTACACATTCGTTGGTGGACCATGCGCCGTTGTTTGTATTGCCATATCTTTACTGCGAACTGCGATGATATCATTACATTATAATTCTATTAACATTTTGATGTTTCTTGAATGTAACCTACGTTGTATTCTTTATAGTGAAACTAACACCCGGTTGATATTTGAAATCGCACTGTACCCGCCCAGTAATCTCAACGTAATATATATATCTGAAAATGTTATTGGCATAAATCGGACTCATTTTGAGGAATAATTTAAAGCAAACTAAAATCATATTGACTCAGATAAAGGTTTAAAATACTGTTTTCTTAGACGACTGACCGATTAGTGTTTTTGAGATGTTTTGAGACTTGATGACAATGATTATGTTGAAACCAATTGCAGATGTGCTTTTTATTCTAATAATTACAGCAGCGGGAGCGCGGTTTCAGTCTCGTAATGGTAGTTGTAAGAGTATAACAAAACCATAAAGACTGATTAATTTTATTGTAAATAACCTATTTAATAAATATTTTTCAAACTTTCGCCTCCTATTTTATCTTAGCTTCATATAAATATATAAATAACCAAAACCTTCTTTGGCCGAATAGATAGGTAATGATTGTCCAGCGCATCACTTCGTTTCTAGCGGTAATTGAGATATAAGCACACAGAGATCCATACAAACGTAGAGTTGTATAAACATAGAGAAGAGAAGATGATAATAATGTAGAAGAATATGATTAAACGGAACATTAACGACGTTGGTGACGAAATTAAAATCGATGAATGAACTAACATCTATAGAATTCAAGTGACAATACAAAAGTGGAACGACGCCAAGCTTAGGCGTATTCCACACACAAAAAACCTTCATTTATCCGCGGCGTGCCACTTTCACAGCGCATCCGAGCTCGCGGGGAGAGCTGAGCGCGGCTTCATTTTTATATTATTTCACTGCCCCCGCCCGCCCGCGGCGTGCCTGCGCCCTGCAGGCGGTTGCGGTTACCCGCCCCGCCCCGCCCCGCCACACTCCTGCACCGCCTCAGCTTCAATTAAATCCCTATCTTGCGCGCCACCTCATGCTTCCCACTTAAACTCATAAAAATGAGATAAACACAAAAATATTACTCGTACCTGCAGCCGTTTGCTATAAAGTCTGTCGTTGCTTCTTTTCTGCAGTTAGTTCTCTTTCCCGCAAATCGTATAGCCATGAATGAACAGATCTGTTATTAATATAATACCTAGTGTGATAACAAACTGTTTTCTCACACTGATGACACGAATCAATTTGAAATGAATTGTTCACTATTTGGAAATGGTCGTAGCACGTCTAAGCAAAAATGACAAATTACAAAACCCGTGGAATGCAACAATCTCTCCACAAACCATATGTAAGTATAGAATATAGTCGCTGTAATCGTATCCTAACTTTTTTAATAAGAGTGATCATATCGTATCGACGGTAGACTTTGACTTATTCTCGTAGAGGTAAGTATAAGACAGCTAAACTGGTTACGACATAATATAATGTTTCTTCTTTCTTCTATAAATGACATCGGCGGCATCGGTATACAATTACATGGTGTGATATTTTGTGAGTTCATGGACGCTTGGTTAATTCATCCAAGATGCATATGCATCCTACATATTTTCCTTTTACGTACACTCCAATGATCTCGTTAACAGAATAAGTCACGCATGGGTAACGAAACTCACAGGTTCGGTGGTAGTTTGTTTTCCGTAAAATACTTTTACTTTATTAAAGACAAAGATGTTGTTTATATATCACCAAAATTATGACTGTTAAAAATGGCCAAATTGTCAACATGCGTATATTTGCTCACAAAAGTGTTGAAATCCAAATCACTTTCGGATATTGATCAAACCAATGTCAAGTTTAAAAATTTAACGGTATTAAATGAACATGTCAGGATTTCACTTTTCACAGTGAAATTCTTTTATTTAGTACACTCGTGCTAACTTAATACAGCAGCGAAAACCTGCCAAGTTCAATTAATCCTGTTACAATTTTAGATTTACTACATTTTAATCCTGGGTTGGAAATCTCCTCTTCATTGAATTTATATATTCGTGTCGATGTCAGTTTTGCATATATTGTAATTATACGTTTATTTGTTACTGTTGGAATTACTTTGAATTTCAGCATTATTGTTAGTCAACATTTGCATCTGGAGAAGTTGGCAAGTTTTGGTTGGACTTCATATACTTTTGATAGAATTTACTCAAGGTTAGATAGATTTCCTTTTTTGGGATCCAGTTACCATGTTCCTGATCATCATGAGGCCCTCGCCGAGTAGTCTTGTGATTAATTGCTAACCGTTTCTTGTATGAAGAGGGCAAATTGGAGGTCTCTAGTTCCGTTTTTGAGAAGCAGACCAGTCATCACATTGCTGGCCATCATTAGACAGTCAATATAATGGGTGACGGGTTTGCATCTAACGTATCACTTCACACAAAGTTCAAGCTAAGCAACTTTCCTATCCCGTTATTCATAAATAAAATTACGGAGACCGACAGTTAGGTCATTTGTAATCAATCCGTGTGATATGATGGTGGATTAGCAAGCATTCCCTTGTCATTTATATCCATACTCGAGGTTTCTCTCTATTTCTTTCCATCACCGAATAAAATGTGATGTCTGACTCAACGGGTTTGTTCACTAGGTATTCACTTTAATCATAATATCATTTCTGAACGAACCCAGAGGAAGTCATATCTTCTCTGGGTCGGCTTCAGGCAGTTTCTGTAAATAGTGCATGGTCCGCTGTGTACGCGTGAAGTTAGAAGCTTACATATTTGTTCAAAAACACGTTTATTTAATTCATGTTGAAGACCCTTGACACGAATCGCACAAGCACAGTGTCATTTTTACCAGCAATACCGAAAGTGTATTAAGTTTTATAGCCGAATGAAATAAAAACAAAACAGTTCAAACATCGCCTTTCATGCTACAAGTAAATTACCATGTTCATAAAAATGATATCAGATAAAACTAATTATTCGTCGTCGTAATATAGAAATGGGCGCACGCAATGGCCAATCTCGGGTTATGGACGAAGTTTTTAAAAGGTACGATACTGGTCCTGAATATTGGTGAGTAGATAGGGCGGCCGGGGCCGGGGGCGCGGCACGCCAAAAACACATTACGAGCCGGCAACGAGCTATTACGGCCAACCGCACGCGTCCATGCTAGCCGATAGCTGCCACCCAAACATGCTATCCGACGACTAATTGGTCAACTCCATGCATAAAAACTCTTAAGGGGACGGAGACCTGCAGCCCCATACAAATTGTTATAACAACACACGTTGAATCCTTAGCGACATACCTAGTCTTGCCATAAGTTCTGTCCCAACTAGTATGAGGGTATTTTAAAAGAAATAATATGAGGGTAGTAGGTACCATAATTTTGATATCATTATATTAAGTAGTATACTATTCATTTTGACATAACACATATCAGTGTAAACATGGATTAGAGGTAACATAGGGAATCTAATCGCAGTGATCGCGTTACACCAAGTGTAAGAAATACCAGTCGAGATTTTCAATTTGTTAAAACCATTAAAAATAACGCCGAAGTTTGTATACTAGACCATGCGTTACAATGAGAATCTTCTGTCAATAATATCCGTCCGTAGAGAGAATCCGATCCGTAAGCAGAAAATCCCCTAGGTGTAGGTGTATGTCTCGTATCATAAAATAAGACCTTAAGCTTAGGGTTTATCGAAGAAGGACAGGTCAGCTGTTGGCTACATCCCGTCGTCACAAACGAACAATGAGAGCGAAGAAGTTTTGCAACGACACGCACACAATGGCCACCTAAAATTGTCTTCACGGATGAAAACATTGATACTGTTGAAGAGAAGTTTAACAAATATTTAATTATAAATAATATGGTATATCTACAAGAAGCTACTGAGATAATTTCGAAGGTCGAAAGTGGCCACTCCAAACCATCTTCTATTCTTCCTTCTCTTCTCATCACAAAGATCAAGTTTTATCACGCCATCGCTAGAGCGTTCTTTGTGACAAGGCGTTTGAGTTATTTCAACAAGATTCAGCACTAGCACACTAAACAAAATCAACCCAGCAAGTCACTAAACGCAGATTTAGTGAAGACAGCTTCGATATCTTTGGATGTGAGACGTGCTGGCCGTGAATGGCCAGGATGTTTGGATAAATGTGTAAAAGCTAAATGTGGTAATTTTGAATAGTTTTATCATTTGTAATAATTTATAATTGTATAATTACGTAGTTGCAGGGCTCGGATATAATGTAAATTCTTAATTGTACAAATAATAATTTTCCCTTTTTCTTGTGCAAACTCTAGGTGGAATTTTGTTTTTAGTTTACAATAACTTTTATGTCCAATATCGATAGCTTTCCAAAATGCGTTGCAATAATGGATATATTTTTATAACAGGTGACACCTCCCCACAGTCAACAACTGTGGCGAGGGAAGTCCGTGCATAGACTCAAACGTAATATGCAACGCTCTCGAGTTAATTTCGGTGGTATACGTGTGTACTCGGAAAGTAAGGGCCAATCGTTAGGTAACGCGGTTTAAAGGGCGTGATAACTAGTGGCTTGGGCGGCGCATGTCACGTGACAAACGAAGCGGAAAACTCACCACCACCACCGGTGTTTCGTCAACAGACGCCATTTTAGTTTTTGTTTCCACGGGGGTATTTACTACGACACAATCTGATAATTTTTGTCATGCTACAGTTGTACTCGTACAGTGTACAAGGTGGACAGTATATCTTTCTGAAATATCTGCTAAGTATTTTTAATAACTATAAAATAAAAATGTTTTCACATTACCTACTAAGTCTTCTCAACCGCAAAAAGTCCGTAAGAATGTCATTTTAGTGGAAGTAGGTATATGCATTATATTTTCTAAAATGATTTTGTTAAATGCAATCCATAAATGAACGATCTCATTTGTCAGGAATAAGGGACACAAAGCCATTATTAGCAAAGTCACAAGTTGCCTAGAACAAATCGCTTTCAGCAAAAATTGTACTTACATGCTTTTTTATTTTTATTTTGAAGTTGTTTGTGTCTCTTTAGGCACATCAAAGTATGTATTGAAGTGAATTTATAGGATTTAAAGGAATGTGAAAAAAAAGAAAAAAATCAAATAGGATAGAAATTGCAATAACGACACCTTGAACATTTTCCCGAGGTATTATTATAATAATAATTTTAAACTGTGTTTAGGCAAGGTTTTTTTTCTAGGTAGTTTTAAAGTATTTTTAGGTAGTTTTATAAATAATCTATAATATTTATATAATCTGTATATGTGAGTTAAATTGATGCAATAAAAAGTGTATGCAAAAATATCAAATATCAAAAATCTGAATAAGTATTATAATTGTATTATACTCGTAGAACATGACCCCGGCTACTAAGGGTTACATATTCGGCAAGGTTCCGACTGCACAGGTAACTCTCAACTACCTCCATTCCAAGTTACCGCGCTAGTCATGCTAGGCTAGATAATATAAAGGATTTGTTAAACTTTTATCTAAGTGCCTACGTAAATTAAATGTAATGTAAAGACGTTACAAAAAATACTGCCACGACCGTTCATGAAAAGATTGATGAATGTAAAGGAAAGCGAAAGCAGTGATCCAGAATAGCAATCAAATGTAAGCCAATCGTCTCTAGGTATAATGGGAGTCAGAGAGGGCGTGACTTTATGTATGTCGACATCAATGACCACATCTTCAAAATAAAACAGATTAAATGTATAGTTATTAGTACCTATATTTGATATCAGTAGCAAATTGTTTTTCTGTTAAAATGTCTTGACCTCGGCATTCACAACATTGATAACGAAGTGGACTAAACATATACTTGCACTTTATGCCATCGTAACAAAATCGATGTTCGCATACCTCGTTTCCTATACAGTAGCTGGTGCCATATTCCATCACTATATACAGCTACAATGTCAGTATGTCTGTTAGTGATCGTACTTTAGTTTAGTGTCGAAACCAAAATAGCTCGTGACCTTTATTCAAAGTAATTTGGAAAACTTAGATTTAAAAGAGCGGCGAAAATAGACCTACGTCGCAATTTTTCTATGTAATGCCATTTTCATAATAAGTATAAAGTCCATGTTTTGGTAATTAAGATATCACTTACATTATTCCAAACTTAGAATTATCTACACTGTGAATTGATTGCTGGATATAGCAACGTCCAATGACTATCTATATGCAACATCCAGCCCAACAAAAAATGTTGATTGGCTATATATAAGTATAAATTAAAAGTACTTGCAACTTTGAATTCGGTACATACCAAACTGCTTACTAAAGGAGCGTTCTGCGAAAGGCACATTCTGCAAACGGGACATTATGAGAAGTGAATGTTTTGCGCATGGTAGACATTTTGCGAAATGGACGATCTGCGATCTCTGATACGTCGTAATAATTGGAATGCTTACGAAGTATAAATACTATCGATATCTACAGGGTGATTGGAAATTAGATACATTCCTTGACAGGGGTGATACTAGAGGTGGTTTGCAACAAATTAGGCCCTATTAACGAGGGGTCGAAAATGAGTGGTTTCTGAGTTACGGTACTGTTTTAAGTTTATTTGACTTGTTCCCAAAAAAAAAATATGTTCAAAAAGAGCATTGAAATAATACTTTTCTGAAAGCTGATCAAGTAGAGATTACCTTAAAAAATGCATGCTTTAATTCCCATTAATTCAAAAATAAAAGGTCATAAATCAAGAGGTTTGAATTTTTTTGGTCCTTCGTTAATAGGGCCTAATTTGTTTCAAGGAATGTACCGAATTTCCGATCAACCTGTATATAAAATTGTACATTATACTTATTATAAAAGACGCCATAACCCGTGATAGTCACAGAGGATGGAACGCCACACATCCCTATCGTTTAATCCAATGTCATTGTTTTGTCGTATTTACTACATTTATAGGCACACCAGTGGCAAACCATCTCCCCGATAAAGAAACAATCACGGAATCTAGAAAGTCGTACGGGCCCTTCTTTTATGATAAAAGACCGATACGGTTTCTTTTATAACACACACAATCCTAGAGAACAAAAGTAGTTGACATTGATCTTAGGATCAGCAAGGTGAAGTAGAGTGGGCTGGTCACATCTGTCGTAGAACCGATAATCCTTGGGATAGATGAGCTCTCGAGTGGAGACCAGAGATGGGTACACATAAGTGCCGGAGGCCTCCCGACCAGTTGAAGGGATGACCTGGACAAGGAGGCTGGCAGGGACAGGGATGGGAAAAAAACGATAATCGAGTTGAGCGGCGCGCCATGGGAGAGACCTATGTTCAGCAGTGGACTGACACGGGCTGATGATGATACGCGTGGTGCGTAGAAATTGCAGTGTCTAGTCCACACGGATGACGCGGCGGGTTAATACTAGTAAAATTATAATAGCTACAACCGTAATTTTACAAGACAATTATAAGTGACAATATCAATGTCGTAAATTATTATCATAACATTAACAGACAGTGTTAACAACAACATATCTTCATTGTTATAGTTTGTGAATACAACATATGAAGTTGTTATTTAAATTGTTGATAGTTATTCATGTTAAAATGGAAGGATGAGACTTCCAAATAAACATATTAACACCCCCACCCCCCGACCCCCCACCACACGACTTCCCTAATGTTAATTCCCAATTTTTGGGGGTCTTGAAATTGAAAATCCGTTATTAGCAGTAACTTTTTTCTCAAATTGAAATGTAACTTATATCAAGTGCTGTGTATTTGTTATGAAGAATAAAATAATCAAATATAATTCATCTTTCATTATCCTAGAAGTAATTAGACTCATTCAGGCAATATTTATACTAGATATCCAAGAATTAAGACAACGCATGTTTGTTTCATTTACGATTAAGATAAGAAACACACCCAGTACTTAGTAACACTTTGTATCACTCTTAATACGTGCGAAATTAGATTGCCTGTAGGTGTTAACATGAATGTGCTGTCGACTATACCTACTTAATTTTTAGCGCAATAAACTTTAATGAATAAGAACCTTTTTACCATGCGATTCCTTTGTCAGTTTAGTTAGAGCTGATACGGGCAATGAAACTTTAATTAATTGATGTTGTAATAATTTACAATGAAATCTCTCTAAAGCCCATAAACAATGAATTAACTGTATTGTTATCTTATTTATTGGGTCTTTGTTTCACATTCACAAGGGTCACAAAAACTTATTTGAACGATAATCTATCTCCCCAATGCTAGAGGAAGAACAGTTAAGTTCCCATTGCATTAGGTTTGCCATTGTTATCTAGATCAGGGATAAATGCAATCAATCAGGCTTTTATTAAATTAATCGCACTTTTACGATTATTTTGTTTCAAAGCACCTTTGTTCTACTTTGTACTTACAGTAGATTTTATTTGAAAATATTAATCAACTACTTAAAAATATATGAACAATAATGATAAAAAAATACTTATAAATAAAAAATGGACGCCAATTCGCTACCCTATGAGAGAGTGCCCAAAAGGCTGGCGACGTTACCTCGATGTATAGCCAGCGATATACGCTGGCCGAGGTAAGCGCCAACTAGGTGCTACTAAATACTATACTAAAATAACTACTTTGTTATAATAAATTATACAATATATATAATATATTATCTCCAATTCATTAATTGTCATAAGAGATAATATCCATAATTTTTGGACGTCGGTAAATACATATTTCGAAAATACTATTGATTCACTCTGTTACTATTGTATTGATATTCGATGAAAGTACTTATGTTACATAAATTGAACCATTTTAGATAAGTGAATTGTATTAGTATAACATAACAATACCTAACATACCTGTCCTCAGAACAACAGGAACAGGTAGTTATTGATATAAACGGGCTATAAATAATATTAAATAGTACGGTCTAACACAAAGAAAGGTGTAGAGGATAGTTGTTAAGGTTGTTATTTTCTCAAAAAGTACATGACTGATTTTTGAAAATTGTTTACAATTACATAATGTGTACTCTAAGCTATCTATTAGTAAAAGAATTGTTACAATTGGCCAAGCAGTTCTTGATAAAATCTCAACATTATTGAGGCCCCCTTGTCTTCGACTGTAACTATTGAGTGCCTATTTTATTGTGTAAAATAAAACATATTTTATCGTAGACTTGATCTAGATTAAATACGATTGTGAGTAGGGACTAAAAAGTAAAAACATAGCTCTACTAGACTACTACTATTATTACAATACTACTACTATTGTTTTAGTGTAAGTATCAATTACTGGGCTTCAATAGACTTACAAAGTTCTCCACTCATTCGGCTATTTATCAATATGTCTGTCAACGGCGAGTGTATTCCAGTCGAAGCGCAATGCAATATGTTCGTTTGGCGCTGGTATGGTTGGGTGTGTTGGCGCCATCGCATCGCATCGGTCGGCCCGATAGTCTCCTCAGACCTCACAAGACGTCTTATGTAGAACGTATAAACTAGTGAAAATTAAGTGTCGTGGCCACGGTTCACTTATTATCTCGGGTCATGTCTCATTTTATTACTGACATATTATTAATATCGGCGAGAACATTGAATTTAATGCAACAGGGAGGTATTGTTTCGCAACGTCACATGTCTCTTGTTTAGGGTTGCCATTTGCCAATTTTCTGAGGCCTCGTTGACACATTCTTACGTTGTATGGAGGAGAGATATTAATCTATGAGGAAGATTAAAAAAAAAGTGAAAACGTAAAGTATACCTACACCTACGTCATCTGGATCAGCAGCTCTCTGATGTGAGAGGTATGTAATCTTGGTCAAATTATAGCCCAGGTGTGCTGAAAATTACTTTCTTTCTTGTAAGTATATATATAAAACTATTTATTTGTGTCTCTGTCTCTCTACATATATCTCTATATGCATATCCGGAACATTTCATAGGATATGTCGCGCACCTCTGTCTTAACGAAAGTTGATATTGATAATGGCTCTACATATCGGATGGGTTGCCAACCCTAGACTAGCTCTAATGAATTGTGCAATGTATTCTCTTTATCTTTTATTGTTGTGTTATTCATAATTATAATAATTATAGATATTTATTGAATTCTAACTAGATAGCTTCATCACGAAATTTCTATATAAACAAAAATTACGATAGGAAAGTGTTTGCATTGTTGGATCGTTGTAGAGTTTATTAAGCCCATATGTAAGTTCATGCAATCATTAATCATCATCTAATTTTGGTAGACTATTACGAAATTATGCTACTCCTTGGTTTCCTATAAGTTACACCACTGTCCCACAGACAGCACGCCGAATTAGTGGTAGGCCTAATTTTTTTTAAATGTATAACATAGAACCTTCAAACATTCCTAATCCCTTAATTAAAGGATTAGGTTATGTATGTATTGTATACGTACATATTTGATACTAAATTATTGCAGAGATATCTTCGAGCCGCTTACTAAACAGCTGCAGCAACTCGCCATTAGTAGCATTCCCATCGTTGTTCTACTAAACTCTACTGCTGTTATTCATAAACCTAGTCACTTCCCTCAAATCATGTTGCTATCCCTTTCACACTTTGTTAAAAAAGGTTAAGATAGAAAGGGGGCCTAAACAGTGGCGTAAGTTTAAAACACGATTATGAATACGCGCTAATAAGTCTAACTGGTATCTTATAACTTTATAATAATCCACCTATTTGCAGAATAAGTACATAACACATTATTATAGTGCTATCTAATCGCACACCATCGTTCTAAAAGTTCGATAGAGTTTGTATCAAGGAGTTCCAAGTTTTCAAATATTTTGGATTTGTTTGTATTTTATATATATTAGGGGGATACACAATTACTCAAGTAATTGCATATAGTGACATTAATTTCCCTTTTAGATCCCTACATACTTGTACTTACATCTTTTACTAAGAATATCTATCTAATATCGGTTTTCTTAATTAATACCGCTATTACGCTGATTTATGTACTATTAATTTATTTTCCCAGAAAGTACTAGATTGTTTTATCCCTGAAACTATTGGAGACCATCACCTTTCTTAGGTTTTCCGGTTCTGATATGAAATTAGAACGATAAAAATAATAACAATTTTTCGAGCACACCTCGTCTTATGACCACCGCTGACCGATAGGAAAAAGGAAAGAGGAAGCGTCCAATGCGCCTAGAATGAAATTAGCTCGTCGGTCAATTACTCCGAACCGGGTGCGGCGTACTAATGGCACGCGCGCGTTCCCTGCATACGACACCGCTCATTTATATGCCTTCGCGCGTACTCTTTATTGTTCCATAGATTGGTAATACACGGGAGGACTGGCACTTTGTGCTGTAAATCGTTGTCTGTACACGTATCCTCGATTAACTGTGTGCTGTAGCCATAGGCAGAGCGGGCTCCGTGTCGTACAAGCCGCTTGCGCAAGGCAGACGATGACATCATGTCCGGAACGGACTGGCCACACAGGCAACGATGTTGTTTATACTATTTCTCTACGTTCTGCTGACGGATGATGATGCATCAACTCAAGTCACAATCATAACTAAATGTTATCTTCTTCATACTAACATTTGTTAATAACTTTCCCGTCATGAATTGAATTAATTTAGATCCATTCGGATCTTATAAGCAAATGCTATATTTTTTCTCTTAATGTGCCTACTGTAGATATTTTTATGGATTCTTTATATTTGTGCCTCGCGGACTAGAGAGCCATTTGATTAAGATATTCTACAGTTTTCTTCAGTTTTGACTCCTCCTCCACTTTATGTCCAGCATTCAACCTCATAACAGGCGGCCCAATTTTTCGCTACCCTTTGATGGCTAGCTTTTAAAAGTCAATTTATTTCTCTTACTACCTAATAAAATTTATCTTGAATAAAGCTACTGTAAACATCACATCTTAAGCACCAATTCGCACTGTGCCCGTGTAGCGGATTATAGCCCGACCTCACTCGATGTAAGGTATGTGCCATCATCACAGCAGCGGGGACAAAAAATAGGCTGATTTTGAAGTATCAAATCACACTGGCGACGCAACGCGACATGGGTCGTTCATTTTGCAGTAGTCCATTGGTACTGTCTGGACCATACATCATCTTCGGGCAGCCTCGCATCGCGTCAAGTCGACCATGCCAAGCTGTATAACTAAATTACCTTTCCACCGCGGGCTATGAAATGTGTACGTTATGCAGTAGCGCCAAGTTCTATATTTTATTGCTATTTTAAAGCGCACGCGGCGCCTCGCTAACGTTTGCATCGTCGCCAGTGCAATTCAACGGCAAACGCGAAGCGAACTCTATGGTACAGCAAAACTAGTGAAGTGCCGTGGATAAAAGGGAGGGCTCCCTAGAGAGAACAACTGATAAATTGTAGACAGGAGTCATTTTACCCTTGCAGCTGGTTACCCCTCTTACTCTTTTCAATCCAGTGAATTTACAAGGATTTGATACCTCTACCTATATATCTCGGTGTTAAAATATGTTTTTTACAATTAAAATCGATTTACTCGGAGATACAGGAACAATCTTCCATTCCCCATTTAATTAACTGTAATGTAGAATTACAAATAGAATGTATTGTACATACTCTACATAGGTTCGAAGCATAATATCTAAACAAGGTATTTTTACTATTTACTTAATAGTAACTTTTGGTGTATGTGCTGTTAGTAACAGTTTACTTTTAAGATAGAAATTATGATAATATTTGAGATTATTGTGGATATTTTCTAGTATACTTACAGTTCTAGTCAGTAACTTCTGTATGGATAACTAAAACCGACAGGCAGGCGGGGGCGCTGTCATATTGGGAAGTTATAACCATTATAAGAATACAATCGCAATTTCTTCCTGTCGTAAATAAACTTCGGCGGGCATGAGTAATCGTTACTTTGTGTGCAATATCAGGCTGGGGCCAAATAGATTGGTACGTGCGTCGCATCCTGAACCCTCGCCTCTCTTATTATCATCAATGGTGTGGCATCAGTGTAGCACAATAGCCACGAAAAGTGAACTAAAACTGTGGCGAAATGTTATGGATATCTTTAGTTTCACTAAAAATAATATTATCTACTTAGCCTTAGATGTTGAACAATATGCATGGAAGTTGACGCCACTATAATTAACTGTGTAATTGTATAACTCAATCACGGCTCAGTACGCTGTTTCGACTGATGGATGATGGTAGAGCTAAGGCGGAAAAAAACGTGTAGATGTGCGTGGACTAGATGACTACATAGTTTATTTTGGAGTAAAATTAGCACACAACTACCTATTTAGTTCACAAATCGATTAACATTCAAGTAAACTATTTTTCAACAATGTAGCATTAGTATGTTATTGCTAGGTTTTAATTGTAGAATTTTCATTTAAATGTGGAAAATTCAGTAAAAAAAGGTAATTATGCAATGAAAATCACTAATTACTTAATTAAGAGATTGACACTAAATCTTGTTAGTCGTCATGTTGAAGAAAGGGGGATGAAGAATGATATCGTCACAGTATCAGAACTCATGTTCCGACCTCATTTACTCGGCATGCTCAGGAGGGCGAGTATATACTCGCCTTATATATATATGTACCCTATTATAGAGTATACCCTACGGTTGTTATTCATAAACGTGATTTAAAGTTACGCCACCGTTTAGGCCCCCTGTCCCTTTCTATATTAACATTTTTTAAAGAAGTGTGAAAGGGATAGCAGCACGATTTAAGGGAAGTGAGGTTTAACTAGGTTTATGAATAACAGCATAAATGTTTACCCCAATTTAAAGCAGTCTTTATTGCCTACGTTTTGACTTTGTGTATGTAAAAACGTAGCTAAGATTTTTTTATTGTTGTAGTTGAATTTTCCGTTTGTAATTATGTCGGTGAGCAGCGGAAGTGTCGACGGTGGTTGTTACACCGGTCACGCCGCAGCGGTTGACGACTCGCGCGCCGGCTAACGGGCTATGCCGCCAATGGTCAGCGGCGCGACCATCTCTCACAAGTGAGTCATAAGGGACTCGATCTGAACCATGGACTAATACGTATACAGGATATATTTAAAAACTGCCAGCTCCCTTATAAATAAATAATATACCTAATAACGCAAAAACTATATCACTTTTAGTATGTTAAACTAACTGGAATCAATTTGGTTTGTCAGTGACTCTAAATTAGAGAATTTGATAGAGTGGTAAGAATTTCATTAGAAAAAAAAATAGTTGTTATATTTTTTTGTTGGGTATTGTATTCGAATAATTGTTGTTTATTGAATTAAAGTTTCGGTTTTAATATTGTTGTTTTTATTTATTGATATCCTTTGCAAATTTATTATTTTCAGTTAGTTTTGTAACAGTTTTCAAGTCATTAGTTCAAAAAGAGAAGTTCATATTTGTAAATGATTTTCGTTTTAGCACGTCATTGTATAGACAGGACATACATTATTACTTCCATTCATTTCATAAATATTTATGATTAGAATGCTATATCTGTTGTTTATCATAAGTTCAAATGTCTCGTCATTCATTCATTATGTTTATTGTGACTCACAGCTCTCAGGTGTTTAAGTTAGGTACCTACCTCTTAGGTAGCCATACACAGGGTGATCATCGTTAACCTTGAAACTGGATGATCAGTATCATTAATAGAACCTATAACAGTTGTCCGATAGGTATAGGTAATAAATTTAATTAAAGATTGAAAATGATTTCACTTTTCATACATTTTGATATTTCATACAGTTGAGGTGATCGTTTTGTATGAGACATTTTAAATTTTTTGTTTCATATTTTAATTAAATTTATTACTTCGGTTTTAAAGTATTAATACAACAAATATCCAATTTGGAGGTGGTCTCACTGTCACTCTGTATACATGTTTTTTTTTATCATTTATCAGTATCATTAATATATAGCTTTACAAATGTTATGTTTCTTTAGCTTTTACATCATCTTTTACCCTATAGAATGTTCGATGATGTACCAGATTTACTATAATTCATTATACGGTCCTTGGTAATATTAGAGACATGTAGCAAGCCTTCCCGAATGGCAGACAAGGTTTAATATTGGTGTCTGCTGGGATCCCTCGCAGTGAGTAACAGCAATAACATCTGCTGTGAAACTAATTTCTGCAAACAGTAACTAATTCAATGAAATAATTTGATTAACTTCACAGAAAATCATGGTAACTAGTATTAACTCTTGTACCTCTTCTATATACTATTAAGTGGTACAGTCGACGACAGAGATAAGTATACAGGGGGTCTCAATAAGGTTGATATTTTCTCAAAAACTACTGGGCCGAATTTAATAATTCTTTTATAGTTACATAGGTTTCACTTTTATCTATCAAACAGTGAAAGAATTTTTGCAAAAGGTCAAGTAGTTTTTGAGAAAATCATAACCTTAAAAACTCTCCTGTACACCTTTCTCTGTGTTCCACCGTACAGTGACGAAAGAGGGAAAATTGCTCGTGGAATTTTATGATGCTCTGAATAAAAAAAGTATATTTGTATTGGTCATAAGTATAAGTACAGTCGACAGCAATGGTAACACTTTTTACTTTTGACAGTTCTTATTATTTGCGTCGTAAGATTATTTAAGTCGTACTGCAAGTGTTACCATTGATCTGCTGTCGACTGTACATGACGAAGACGTCAACGATTGTTATTTTGGACCTTAAATAAAAAAAATCCATCATGACCAGATACTCTATAAAGCATATTTAGTCTTGTCATGCAGGGTGACTAAAACGCAAAATTACTAACTTTCAGTAATCAGTGAAGAGCAAAATGTCTAAATAACTAAATACATTTTGGTTAAACTTACCTACCAGTTTAAAGTTTTGACCACTAGCTTCTACTAAAATAAATTCAAATTCTTTGTTGCTTCACCATATGGTATGTTACAGCTCCTGAATTAATATGCTAAAATGCTCCTGCATTGACTGATTGACTTACCTACACTAAAATCATTTATACAAACTAATCTAAGTAAGTAGTCTTGCTGATAGTTGTACCGATGATATCGATCACCTATAAAAATGATCAAAAGATCACGGATTTCTACATGCGATATGGATAAAACACAAACTCAATTAGATAGTTTAGATACTCAATAATTACATGCAGATAATATGGCTATTGTTGGCGATTTTGTGTTCAGTTAGTATATAAACTATGTTCTGATTTCGAATGGTTACGACAGCAAATAAGATTAGGAAAAATGTTTCCGAAGTTCTCCACTCTCAATGTGGCTGAAATAACTGTACAGTGACACACCAGATATGGATTAAGATTTAATAATAGGAATGTTGCAGAGAAGCGAAATTCTAGAGCCGGAACAATTATAGATACATTATGTAGTCCATATATAAATTCCTAAACCTTAGCTGAGTGACTGGTCAGAGAGTGGGCCCGAGAGACGCTAAGAGTGTTTGTCTGTTCAAATCTAAATCATTCTGGGGATGTCCCCAATGTCACTCTTCATTCTCTGGTACGTTCGCCACGAGAAATGGCACATACATATGCTGTTGTTCGGATGCAACGTATGTTGCAAAAGTAGAAACGGTCCACATCAGACTGCCTTATTTCATCTGAGCGGATAAAATGTGCTGTCCAAAAATGGTTTTCTGATGGTACTTTATTTTATTCTCTAGATCTAATAATAGTTTGCGTTTAGAACACTCAACGAATGTAATAAATGAATATTGGATATACGAGTACCAAATCAAATACACTTTATTTTATATACTTACGAATATAAACAGTAAACAAACGGTTAAAAGACACCATGTACAATTATTTCCAAACAAACAATAAATGTCATAAAATATAAGAAAAATAAAAGGGATATTTACACAGAATCTTTAGGTACTATGAATATAAAATATATACATATATATAATATAATATAACTGACGACCTATTTAGCATTTTTTAATTATCAGCACTTTTTGGAGATCACGAGATTTAAATTTACCCCAACCTACACATAACTAGTTACACTGGGTGTGCTGTACACTGTACCTAAGGCATCAAAAATAATCCTGGTTCAGGATCATAATTATTAAAGATACATACTTACCTACTAAATATTACCTATGATAGAAAGAGATTTTTTGTAATGGTTACATAAATATTTTATCTCTAAATTCCTAATGACTCTACATTTGTCCATTTACAAGCCGAGCGAGACTGAATAAATGTACGGCTACCACATTTTTGTAACAGTGTCAACAGACTAAAAGCTTTCGCCGCTAGTTCGATTCGTTTAAATCACCGATACAAAGAGTGTTACAGAGTTAATTGAACTTAATTACTGTCCATTTTTGTGTTTATTTAGTAAATATCATTACGGGTTGTAGGTGAGTGATTAAGGTGAGATACGCATCGCGCGGCTGTCTGGGGTCGCACCTGCCACGCCACGCCACCGCTCGCTTGGGCTCTCGCCCGCTCATATTGAAAACCGTCCATTATGTTTTTATTAGCACGAAGACGCCCCTTCTATACATTTTACAACATTTTAATCGTGTTATTTAACGCTTGTTATTCCTCAATAGTGGCATGGTGATTTATTTAGATGTTATTAGCCCACATGGATTTTGCACAAACCGTTTATTTTCAAGTTGTTCAAAATAAAATTTGAAATAAATTTATATTTTGAATCGTCCCATTACCCGATGGACCGATTAGTGCACTTTGTGACTCAAAAGAGGTCCTGAGTGCAATTTTTATGAGTGTATTGCGTTCATTTGTAAATAAAGACTTAAAATTAAATCTGAGTAAGGATTTAAACATGATGAAAAATTTCTTGCCGACAAGGTCGCAGGTTCAAGTCCTGTCCACGGCATGGATAATGCATAATACAAATTCTGAGTAAGGATATTCCTCAAGGTATCTACAATTTTATTTAGTTTACCTTGAAACCTACCTACCTATACATATTTTTCTACTACTTTGGTTGGACTAGGCCATACCAGTTTATCCTGGTGGGTACGTATTCTAATTAGGATGAACTAGTTTTCCCTAGGCTAAACTAGTTTATCCCATTGGGGATCGGACGAACTAGTTTGGCCTAGGCTATACCGGTTTATCCTATCGCGTAAAGGCAGAACTAGTTTAGCCTAGGCCAAACTAGTTTGTCCTGAAATCGGGTTTGGCCGGTAACATATACATAACTACTAAATAAAATCGTTCACCGTCACAGTCCGCCAGACAGTGACAGAAAAACGATGTTTCCTGTTTAACATTGACATGAAACCAACACTAATTATAATTACACCACCGAGGCACGTTGAACACGATGCAAAAAGTGGGTGAGAACGTTGTCTACATTGTCAAGATTCTCATATGATCATGTTAGGGCATCAATAGACTAAAGCCGACATTTACTTCACCTATAAAGACGATTGTGCAAAAAAATATATTGAACAATGTAACCGGCGCGGCGTCATGAAGCTTATGAGGAGCTTCAATTACATATTATTATGAGTGTGAATAATGTACAGGTGCAATAATAATCTACTTTATAAATTTATACTGGCATACCTACGTCTATTTACACTGTATCAATATGTAGGAACAATGGTGTAGACACGGTGGATTTGGATTCAATTTCCACAAGCATACTTATAGGTAATGCAAATCAATACTTAACACATTTTTATCACTTTGTTGTACGCAAGAACTAGGCCTAGTAAAAAATAAGCCACTCCTTTTAATTTAGTGACTAGTTTTTAGTAAAACGAAACGGAAGTTACTATACAACCCGCTACGAACTACCCCTAATTGAAATGACAGTTATTATTTAATTCTAATTGGGTCAAAAGCGAAGCGGTCACTTAAGCTTTCAATCGACTGTTCTGCAGTTTGAGTCTATGACTTATCGAAATGCCGGCGTTTAAATAGGGAGGGAGGTAACTTCTTCCCTACTTTTTACCACTTCCCTACTTTTGAATACTACCAACGATTTAATTATTACCTACTTATAGTATTATTGACGTTATTAATTATTGATACCTACTACAAGCTTCAGCTTCAGCATGTTCATGTATATTGATTGATGCAACAAAAAATTGAGGCGAATACTATTGAGTTTAATTGCTACAATTTAATTATAAATATACCTAATAGCTTGTCAGAAGCAGATTGCACGTAATTTAGATCAATAACTGCGGAGAATTTGTGTTGCGGTACCAGTGTTCCCAACATGTTCGCTATGACTACAAACACAGATACAGTTTTGATTATCTGATACAACATTCATATCTAATAAACCCATGTTTTGGAACCTTTACAGTTTGCCGCTATCAGCTTACAAAAACGTGTTGTCTGCATCAAATTCTACCTACATAGGTACTTATTTCTGATAACGATAGGTACTGTATTCCTCGCGATTTGATACGCCTTTAGAGATAACAATTTACCAGTATACCTAATGGATTTTGAAGTACAATTTATTATTGTTTAGCAATGACACCATAATTTAAAACTCGCTACTACTACTGCACGTTAATACTTATCACCAATTTTCTACCTAAGAGTTCTTATCTCAAATATTTTCGACTGTCGACATTAGATTTTCGATTCCTATATTACTCTGTCATTAGCCAAAAACCGGACTGTGATAAAGCGCGAATGCAGAGAATGAAAATGGTGCAGAATCGCAAAATGGATATTAGTTAAGAACGTGAAGTTGAAGTATGACGTTTGATTGTCATGGAGTTATTGATTAGTAATTTGGTATTGTTTGAGGGCATTGTCATTCAGTAATTTATTCGAACTACCATTGGTTCGGTTTGAATAATTTTATAAACTCGTGCTTTTTTCCAAACTGATATCTTATTGAATTTTAACGCTACTGCAAACGATCCTGCCAAATAGCTTTTTTGTGGCACGCTTTGTGCTGAAGAGTCAAATATCTACAAAGAGTAGGGATAGGATACAACGGAGTGACAGTAGGGAGGATCGGCCGCTCTAGCGTAATGGTGTTGCTCTATTTTTAGGAGATTTGCACGTCTACTCTGTCGAAATTGCCGCCGCCACCGTTAGGGACTCGTCTGTCGATATTGGAGAGAGCACAATACAATCTGCCGGGCAATGGCAGATTGTATTGCACTAACTTGCTCAAAAATTAATTATGCCAAACTCCCCAATGCTGTCAAATGAAACTGCGAAATGGAAAGCCTCACGAGACTCGTGAATATTGCATAAAGTGGATGGTTTCGTTATTAATCTGAATTAGACCGGTGGTTAGAATTTGTTTTTGGTATAGAAGTATACTTCGACTAAACATCGCTTTGGTGTCTGTAGATATACAACTTGCATGACGAACACTTTGAATGTTAAAATCTGTTGTTGAGCAAGTCTGATCAATATCGCCAGTCTGTCCTGGTTTTTTCGTGCATCTGTTTACTCAGTCGCTCTTCATGCATTTAAAAAAGAATGTTAAAAACTCACCCATTGAATGGGTATCCAGCGAATGCCGCATCGTATGGGTGATATACTGTGGGGTAAGGCCAACTCGCAGCACTGGCCGCAATGTTTTCCTTTAGCTCGATTCCTGCAGCCTGTGAACAGAAATAACATTTTAAATGTTTGTAAACTGCGTACTTAATGTTACAACAGAATTTTGATGATTATTTTTAACTACATATCGACTTTTCATTTAATAACCTGCGATGATACTCAGACGAAGGCCTCTTTCTTCTGTACTCGTCATCAATCGGTGTTGGCTCAGGCAGAAAACTATCGATTACAGAAACAATAAACATTGAAATAACTCAAGTCTCAGATCATTATTGAGTTCATATATGTTTTCATTAACGTTTGTTTGTAGCAGTTAGTTTTAATTTCAAAGATGGTTGCTGTTACTGTCGGTTACAGATAAATGTAGTGTAAGTACTTTTATCTGCGGGCAGGCAACGCTTTGGAAATGTAACTACTATACTTCAGTAAATTGTATACTAAATAATTCAATTTCCCTTGTTTCCAATAACTTTACATGTTCCATTACAAAAAAAAATGTTTCTCTACAGATTGATTTTTTGATCGATCACTTCAATGTTTCGTCTTAACTATTATTATTTAATGGGCAGAGATATGGTACGACTCGAGTGCATCAATCACTTCTCGGTTGACAAATGTATCTTACTTCATCTGTTATGGGAATGGTTGAACTTTGCTTTCTTTAATGTCGTCGAGATAAACAAATGACTAAATGTCGGTTCCTTCTTATTAACTGATGCAGATGGCAGTTTTATCCATTGCGCATTTTATATCACTATGGATACCCGTAACCTGCTAACTATAGACAAACAAATTATTCGGATGTCGAAATGAAATTCAAGTAAAATATTAAATTAAAAAGAAATGTAGATCACCCTACAATTTATATTTTTTATGGAAACACCTAACTTTTAATATTGAACACACAAAATTTTATTATCGAATGTATTATTTTCTAATTGATGTCCTGCAATTTAGTATGTAGTAAAATATACTACTTATTTTGTTTGTCAAATATGATAATTGAGTAGGTATATCCATAATTTCAAACTCGGAAATTATTTATATATTTTACATTTCAATCGTGTAGGATATAGTCAAGTAGGTATTAAAAGATTTTTTTAATGTGAGAAAGATAAGAATTGAGGAATCCCATATAAGCAGAACATTAAGAATAACTCAGTGCAAGCCTTAATGCGGTCAGCCAGGATAAATCTATCAAAAGATTTTGTTGTCCAACAACTTCATTGGTGGCCGAATCGAAAATCCGATAATAAATTTTACTCAAGTACGACAGCGTAATCCAGTCGCGCTGTCGCTCTTTGTTGCT
Organism: Tachystola acroxantha; assembly: GCA_963506565.1. Lineage (NCBI taxonomy): Eukaryota > Metazoa > Arthropoda > Insecta > Lepidoptera > Oecophoridae > Tachystola > Tachystola acroxantha. The sequence continues at coordinate 11,333,609 of OY735870.1, read as the reverse complement.
TCGACCTTTCTGATATAATTCCTGTTTTCTGTTACTTCAAATAATCGGCCTAAGCCATGACACGCATCTGCAGTTATGTGGATTTATTGTCTGCCATATCATACCTATAATATATTGTGCTATGTGACCTAAGTTAGACCGCTAATATTGTCCAACATGTAATAGGCATTCCAACCAACGTATTTTAGTCATTTTTAATGCAATATAAAGGCATATTTTATATCTATACATACAATTCATAACTCAGTACTAGTTTATAAGCGGTGGAGAAGAGTGAAATTCGTTAATTAATTTCAATCTATACATCGATTTGAAACAGGCTTAAACTAAAAAAAAAGTTTTGGTCTCGATTTTATCATTTAGGCTTCAGCTATTATACTCTATATTTTAAATGGATTTGTGTATAATGTTCAGTGCGGTGTGTAATGTTTAGTGCCGAATACCAAACCTTTGTGAAACTAAGGTTTACAACTTATCATAACCTGTTTGAGGTAACTCTCATGGAAATGCTATTTTGGGCATATTTAACGTCAATCTAGTTTTACAAATGACAATTTTATTGCAAACTGACATATTTATGGCCAACAATAGCAATTATACATTTTCGAAACTAATATCTACAAAATCAGATTTATAAAAATATGGAAACCACAGAAGCTGCATGGTAGTACAATATCTATTTTTAGATAATAAACTCGTGTTACGAACATATTTTATAAGTTAATAGGAAGTTGATAGCAATATTCATATCCGTAAAAATACAAAAAGTTCACTCGCAATCTTGAATGATATCAGCGTAATAATTTTAATGGAAGCTAACCATAATACCATACCATTAAAGCAGCTAGCAATATAGAGGGTGGGTCAGCGAAGTGTTAGTTTAAATGTAGAGGCATTGGCGCCTTTGGGTACGTCCAACTATACATATGTATATGTTTTTTTAGTTTTTCATACTGATAAGTTCAAAATTTTACTTATCAGTTTTTGCTACCTTGTAATGTTTGGACATATCATCATATTATTTAATTCACATAATATTCAGTTGTAAACACTTAGGTAGCTGGTTGATCCTGTATACAGGATTTTTATATGGAAGTTAATCCGTCAAGTGATTCCGTAGACACGCAAGGGCAGGTAGAATTTTAAAATATGACTGAGAACCAGAAGCACGTATGTCTTCTCGGATTGAAAATTATTCGTTTAATTTAAAACGATATTTTCTGCGTTTGGCAACCATTATATTTATATAGGTATATTATTTTTATATAGGTACGATCGATTAATTTGGAGACATCTATCATAAATTAGGAAATACAATTGGGGTAGTGACTTTTAGTAGTATTTTAGTCATAAAATTAGAAACTGCTAGTATGCAACCTATAAAATCTATTGTTGAATGATGGGTCCTTTATTTTTGGCCACATCCATGAAATAATAAATCATATCATTTTCTCTAACCAAGGTAATATGTAATGGCCAAATGCTATGGATTATCAAAATTAGAATAACTATCAGCTTACAAAATATTTTGACAGACAATATTTCATGTAGGCTTATGCTTACTGCTGACTGCTTATTTTACTACTTTTTAGTCTTTTCAACCTTTCATCATTTGTTTACTGGTATTCAAACCCCACAAAGCAGCAACCAACACACTGTAATCTGACAAGTAAATGTAGCACCAAACAAAGAACAACCATAGTGCGTGGATTTACCCCTAAGAGTCAAAATGAAATAATAAATCGTAGACAAAATAAAAGGCGTGAAGAAAAAACGTAGAGGCAGGATCCCATTGAAGGTGAGACGTTCGGGCGGTTCGAGTTAACACTTTCGCCACTATGATATATGATCATATCACCATGAATGATTGAATCATCTGCCGGGACACGTTCACGGCCACACCTTTTAACACCTTCCTTCAAAGTTTTACTACGCGTCATATATTACGTACCATGGCTACTTTTACGCTGTTATGATCATTATCATTCATAGTCAATAGTCACTACCCACACGTGGCTTTCGGTGAAGCTCACACTACTCAACGAAAGTGCCTTTATGAATCCACAGATTTAGAAAATTAATGCATGACTATGAATATATTATTAATTAAGTACTTAAATTTTATTGTATTTCAAACTTTACTAGTACCATCTATATAGATATCTAGATGCATTTTAGAGCAAATTTTAATATATATACGTAATATACGCTATTGGATCTTAAACTACATTTGGATGATAAATTATCGTTAGAATATTTGTTGAACATTTATTAAGTTATATTAAAGCCTAGTCGAGGTAGGAACAACCTTTTTAACAACTACACGTATAAGAACATACATCATCGGATTACGATTCTAATTTATATGTATTCTTTAATCATAAACCTTATTGTCATGCCTACTTAACACGGTGAAAGATGCTTATGGCTGCCTCTCTAAGGTGCTATTTTGACATTGGATCCTAATTATTTTAAGGTAATTCCTTTTGTAAAGGGTGTCAAGATAAAAACGGAATAATAAAATTAAGCTCCACTGCTGTAGACGCTCATAATCCGTTTGATTTAGATGATATCTCGTCTTCAAGTAGTGATTTGGCCTTAAGCTTTTGTGAACCTAATTAATTCCACCCGTAACTTAATGCGATTAAAAACGATACACAGATATACTTTATTAAACAGTTATTAAATTATAAGACTATTTGTTAATTAGAGAAATCGTAGTCTACGTAACTACCTACCACCCACCAACTATATAACGATTCAGACGTGCCTTTCGGATCTTTCGTAGACAATAAGAACGGTACAAGGTCTAACTTGATGTACAGTCACGTGTACATACAATGTTGAAGGAAAGCAATAGGATGTTATAATCACGCATGAACGAATATACTATTCCCATTTGCCACATGGGGGGATCGATGTGATGTGGCGTCTGGGAATATACGGAAATAAATGATTCACCGACATACATATACATATGATGACAATAAATCTCGTGATCGATAATTCAAAATATTACTGGACATAAGTACAACACCGCACATTTTACTATTTCATTTACTGCACACCATGCCGAAGTTCCGCGGATATTGGATTATAACGACTTTCGCAAGTAGGTACGATCAGTGACAAAAGTAGCTAATCACTTTTATACTTTTTCGTATTGACTGATATGGCATATTGTACCTATATCTACTTATAATAATAGGATGTCAAATCAGTCAATACGACAAATGTTAACTTGTCAATTTGGCGAAGTAAGTACCTACATATTAAAGTGATTAGCCACTTTTGACTGACTGTACGATGTAGATTCTACATGGTGTGGGGCGGGTCAACTAGCATCTCGAGCATTATCAAAGGGACTGTGGCATTTTGTAGCGGAACATATAAAATTTTATACTATACCCCATAATCATACCAAGTGTCAGCTGTGCTCAAGACCCGCTGGTATGTTACCTTTACAAAATAAAGTGATTTATACTAACGGCGTTGGTGTAGAAAGGCGGTTGATCTGCGGCGAGAGCGGGGAAGTAGGCAGCCATTCCCGCTGCCGTAGCAGCGGCCGCGTCCGAATACGGCGCGCTGTACATAGACAGAGGCACGCCCGAAGCCAGCCTCTGGTAGTTGAGGAACTCGTACTGGCACGAGCAGACTGTTTGTCCAGTGATGGGGTCTTGAAATATAGGTCGGCCTGTGTCGCAGCAACGCGGCGCGGCGGCCGCGGGCGAGCTGGGCCGCGCTGCGCCGCTGGCGCCGCCCACGCCGCCGCCGCCGCTCATACCCGCTTGCGCCGGCGGCGGACTGTTGGAGGCTGTCGATATGGTGCTCTGTAAGTTGTAAATTTTGAAATGCCTTTATGGCGAGTTGCATCATTCGCTATTGCAGAAGAATACAGGTTATTTGGAGGCCTCCACGCACAGCATTAATATAATATATACAGAATATACATCGAGCAATCGCATGGCATAAGCAGATAAAACAATATTTGGGTATGGTATGCTTACGTGGTTACAGAACTACATGAGCGACTAATTGAGAACTTAATTTTTTTGTGGAAGTCGGATAATCTGATTCTAATCACTAAAATAATACAACAATGATACAAGTAAATTTACAGGCTACATTGATTCAATGAAATGTAATAGGTATAATCTATGAATAGGTTAGATTTACTACACTTTACAGTTAGTAGATTGACAATTGAGTTCGTATTAAGTAATGATTGATTGATTAAAACGAAAATGTGACAATAGACGATGCTATTAGCATACTAGTGATGGATAATAAATGAGTATTTAACGAGTGTGTGCAAAGGGGTGCACATCACGGAAATTAGAGGCGTGCCCGAGGATCGTCAGCCCGGAGACTGCAACACACGGTACGCAAATTCGTGACGCTCCGGAAACCCTTTCATTACGACGCGAAGTGTGTGAAAAAATATATTTTATGTCGTCATAACGCTAATACGATTCGACTGAAGAATTTTGAATATACAAAACAACAATGGATTTGGGTAGGGCTTATTGTTGTTGTAATAGATTTATTCGCCGGACTACCTGAATCGAAATCGTGGTCGTAGAATAAACATCCGCCCGTTGTCCGGACATAAAGCGAGAGGACGCCGAGAGTTGAGCTCGTACCTACGTCCTTTTTAATTGAGCACTGTGCAGACTCGTACGCGAATAAATAAACCTTCTAAATATTTGTCATTGGAATGAAAAATGTCCCCAGCCGTCCCATGTTCATTGTGTTTCCAATGGGATTAGAAACCGAGAAATGCCACCCGACCTCTTATGATGATACAACTGTCAGTTTTATGAAAGAAAATCATAATTAATTCTTCTTTTGTGATTTTATTCCTGTTATGTTATTTAGTAGTTATAATAATTCGTTTTACTGTACTTCCGGGATAAAGTTTATATTAAAACTGAATTCGCTTTGTTATGGAAACCAGAGTTAACAAATAAATTATAATATTGTGCATTTTCTTTACATTCCTTAAATAGTGACTTAACCTTTGATTACATAAATCGGCGGTGTTAACGTTGCGTAAAGCTTGTGCTAAAGTCGCGTCGCGGTTGACTGTGAGCTAAGCTGTTAGCGTTGTGACCCTTCTGCCAGGGTAGGGCTTCAGGCAGTCTATCTGTACATCGCTGCTCACCGCCAATCGCCATGTTGTCCTTAGTATTGACTAGACTATTTGGACGACTCGAGCTAAGCCTCGTGCACACACACACCCTCGGTAACGTGCGGCAGGCTAAAACATTTGTTGTGTTGAAGGTATTATTGAGGTAATCCTGAAGCCGTTAAACGTCGAATCCCTGCATTACCTATTTACATACCTAGTACAGTTATTTAATCCTTGCTCGCTAACAATATTCGTATATAGGTAAATCCTCGTGTGTAGGTATGGGTATGCTGACCACCATTTGAAATTGGTGTAATTTTAGCAATCGTTTTCGACCCAATGACCATGGTAATAGGGGTCGTATAGACCTAGTGAGGGGATGCGCCTGAAATCAACGCCGCGTAAGGATTGAATTTAATCCATTGAAACAGTACGAGCACGTACACGAGTATCTGTTTGATGAAAACATATTGTTTACAGTAAATAAATGCTGCTTTGTATAAACATCGAAGCGGCCATTGCGAGTGGAAACTTGTACAGTCAGCATCAGATTTTCATATTTGAACGGATAGTACCTATGCTTAAATTATATCGTCAAGTCTCACTACAATAGTTGAACAGAAAATTTTGCCATCAGTAAATACTGGATATTTGTAGTTTAGATTAACTAAATCAAATCAAATCAAATAAATTTATTCATTAACAATATATTATAAATTGTGTTTGTAACTTATAATTAACTGGTAATTATAAACCTCAGACTTGAGATCGATTGGTAGACATTTGGCGTCGTCAGCTTGTTTTAGCTGTGGAATATGAGTTGATTAGGCACCTACAACCAACATTGATGCAACTCTTAATAGTTATAGAGTATAGACTCATTTAGGGTGAGCGTACGTAGTTACATAAATGACAATGCCACATTCTGCCCGACAACTGCAAGTTGTACCTACAAGATAACGAATAAATGTAAAAGTATCTCCGTTTTTTATTAAAATTATTGGTTTAAATTAAAGTTATGTACAAGTTGCGAATCGAAAAAAAACAGCTTAATTAAGAATTCAGAAAATAGTAAGAAATCGAAGCGAATTATTCATTGTTTTTGTTATTCTTCTATAGGAGATGCGAGAGTAGTAGAAAATGATACTTATTATGATTATGCAATATGAAACCTGTAATAAGTCCCCAACAAAATGATAGGTACCTACAGCTTAAATGGTCTCGTAGGCGGGGCAAAGCTCCATTGAAATGTGGCAATGTCTTTTCGGCTTTATTAAATAATGGTAACTTTTCTTGCTGACTGTACATAGGCTAAGCAGTATGAGCTGTTTAGGTATAAGAGTGTTCAGGATCTATCGATGACTTCGATCTAGTGTTTAAATATAAAGTAAAAATACAGCGATAAATACCCAGTTTATCAAGTTAGTTGTATTCGTATATCTGACTACCTTAATTTAGTACATGTACTCGTATGTCTTTAAGGTATTGGTTACACACTTATACGTGCTTATTAGATAAAGAGCACAAAAAAGTTGTCATCATATCCTTTTCAAATATCGGACGGTTGGAGGATTAAAGTGCCGCTGCACCTTATCTCCAGCAGACATCTTTTGAAAAACAAACACGAGAAGTATTCTCTTTTTGTCGTCTTTTTTATCGTAACCCGCAGGATGTGTTAGAGTCGTTAAGCCCTTTTAAGTGTTAAACCATGTAACTGAATATTCGAGCGTATAAGGGTCCGATCTATTTGTTAATAATGTAAAAAAGTTAATCTTAGAGAAATCGGACCCAATGACATGAATTTCGTTAAAGACATCAGCCGGGCAAAAAATATCGATGACATGTCGTTCGCTTAACTAACCGTGGGTGACGCCGAGACATGGCTTTTGTCCAGGTAGGTACCATAAGGATTTTTTTTTATCAAAGGCGGGCCTTTAGCAGACATCATTAAAGTATTAAATTTACGATAAGGTTACCTCTGTACAAAAATAGCTTGGGAGAAGCTTGGTATACATTTAACTTGAGATAATAACGATAATTAGATAATATTGATAGTTTTACTACACTTACTTAATGTCATTAGTGTCATTTCATTACCTATACCTATTATATTAACCATCTGCATACAAAAACAAAATATGGGTTTGGTTGGTTATGAACTTATGATTATGAAAGTTGGACATCTCTAAAGTTTATTATGTGTGATAAAAGAGAAAGATTTTTTTTTTAAATTGTCTATAAAGTCTAAAAACATGCTCGACAGAATAGTGAATACCAAATGTACAACGTTAAAAGAATACAAACTCGACGAATAGAAAACCTCTTTCGAATGTTGTGTTAAATCTTCCGGCTTTTTCGATACTAATTAAATTATCTCGATCAACTATGCTTTTCTTTCTGTACCTACGTTGAAGTGTATTAATTCGAAATCAATAGTAATACAACCAATTATTCAACCAATGTTTCCACGTTCCGCTGAAATCTGTTCAATGTTTTCGGAGTAAGTAATTCTCGACTTTTCGTTAAAACATTTTTTTTCCGACTGTCGATCCATTTTCATTCTGTATTGTTTGCGTTGGTTAAATAAGCATCAACGTTAATGTTATGTCATGTTGCACACTGCCTAGATTATAATAAGATATGCATATGATACGTACGACACAGTAAGACTTGACATTAAATACCCAAGAGTGATGCTATCATCAGATCGCTTACCGACTCCAAGTATTGTTGGAATGCCAACTTCTAATCCTTTTCGCACATAGTCTTTCAAAGAAAAAGCATCACAATTTTAAAGATCTGGTGATAAGGTAGCGGTGCGAGCGTCACGCCACGTTGCGCGCGAAACATTCCTTGTCTTGAGAAAAGCGTGTGCGAATTATTGCGATGTGGTACATTTTTTCTCCGGCTAAACATCAGGTTAATTGCCATAGATTAGAATCTATTATAAAATAATTTGTTCTACAATAACTATTCACAGTAGGTACTTTCAACCGATCCCATCTACAGATGGGAGTGATATTTAAAAGTTTGTTTTGTTTTAAATAATGTCACACAGTTGTTAAGTATGTAAATTACGTATCTGCATTATGTAAAAAAATACATTTTAAAGGTAAATAAAATGATTTGATTATGTTGACTGTATTAACAATGATTAAAATACCTAATTAGCTTTCAGTACGTAACGGCATTAAAATAATTAGAAAGCCATTGTATTTTATATATAATTAATAATAACCCACTATCTACTAACTGATAAATAACTCTTGGTAACAATGACAAAGAATGAAAGATTATCAATGATCTATTAGAGAATGAATCGCTAACATATCGTGTGATCCGTTCTTAATTACTAACGTGCCGCTTTAGATCGCGTGAATAGGAAAACGCTAATTAATAAACCCATTCGTTGTTTTTTTAACGAGTTTTCAACGATCTTAGATACGTACAATGTACGATTTCAGAGCCGAGTGGGGAATGAAGTAGTGTTGCGCGTGAATATGCCATGTCTGACATGTGAGTTTCGCTACTGTTAATCCTTCCTAGTTTTCAAACGTGTGAAGGTGATAAGCGGCCTTCTTAGCCTTCCTATTATTGAAGGTCAATCAACTTCAACCGTCAAATAATACGAGTAATACAATATGTAAACACCTTTTGAGAAAGGTATAATTTAGAAATCGTTTGTTATATATTTCTTAAACTTATTTGCATAAAATTGTGACTTTAATTGGACAATTACACGGTGGATCATCGGTTGAGGTGAGCGTCTATTTCGACCGCATCCTGTGTCAAGATATCCGTGTAGATAAGGCACGAAATTGGCCCACCCTCGAAATGCATACTACGCTTAAAGAAATTCACACCTTCCCTAATTAAGGTAGAATTAGGGAAGAATAAATATTGAAAGGAAACCGCCGCCGCCGCTTTTATTCTAATGCTGTGTAGAGCAATAATGTAAAATGATAAATACGTAATAATGGTGCATAATGATGAAATGGATGCATATTAATGTGGTAGACGTTGTTGGTTGTCGGACGCATTTACTTACGGCATATTAAGTTACACAATGTGTAAATGTCTCACATTTAAGGGAATTTATCAGGTCCTTTCCTTTCTCTATTTCACGCAAAACTATTAATATGGAACTCCTCCCCGCACATTTTAACTAGGTACTCTTATTTATTTATTTATTTTATTAATGGACTCGACAGTTCGTCATTTGCCAGTGTCATGTTACAGAAAATTAATTGTATAATAGTCTTCTATCTTCCTCCAGGGGAGTCGCCGTAGCGTCATCACCCTGGGTAGCCGCGTCTTCATGTCTTCATCCACAGGAGACGCCGTAGCGTCAATCACAGCTCGTAGTGGCAATCTTGACCATGGCGCCAAACTTCACATCCTGCTTGAATTCTTCAATAACTTCACCATACTGTCATTCGCGAACATTTTCTGATTAATTTAACGTGATATTAAACACAAAACACCCACTGTAGACATTAAACTGAAAATTATTAAATAATTTCGCAACCGTCGTTTCCCGCCATTTTCAAGAGACCCTACTCTTATTTATTTATTTATTTTCTCGATGACAGGTCTAGTTTGAAAGTTATAGTGTTGTGACCAAATAAGTGATCAGGGGGGCTAGCCGGCTGGCCTTTTTTGTCCTGTCAAAGCCTGCGCGAACGAAATTTTTATACTAATTTTCGCCAAAAATCTGACATTGACGGCTAGTATAAATCGACGCAGCGCATCCCCCCGTAGGTATAACTAAAAAACTACTGGACAAATTTCAAAAATTCTTTCACCATTAGAGTGCTACATTATCTCTGAGTAACATGGCTACTTTTTATCTCGGGAAAAAAATTACAACGCGTACAAAGTCGCGGGAACATAGTTCAATATAAATATTGATACAATATCGATATTTCAATCATAACATCACTATTTTGATTGTCATAGAATGTAACTTTATTAAAACGTTTGTTAATTTATCGTACTTTTTTTTTTTAAACTACTGCATATAATGAACTCAATTTGTCTTAGATGAATATTATATGGGACCACGGAACAAAATTAGGCAGTTGTCATATTTTCATACCTCACATTTAAAAATTGACTTTTGCGTAACATGACGCAGTTACATTCTAAGGGAGCTGTCATCGAGAAAATAAATGATTGGAAAGGGTATAGCAATGCTTACAAAAGATGTATCAAATATAATTTAGTCTATATAACATAGATTAAATCCTATTAAATAAATATCTAATAATAAATATTATGATAATGTCGAGTTCATTTAAATCACTGAACATGTAGGTGTAGGTAGGTACTTAAGACAAGGGATGAAATCAAGAAACTAACATGCATGATACAAAGAAGTATACTACTTTTTCACTTAAATTATTCATTCATATTTAATAAAGTCCCTTTATTGATGCAAAATTTTAATGTCACCAAACAGTTGTTCAGTTTAAAAGGCTATTCAGACACGTACACGTTTCAACAGCCTGCTTTACGCGTCGGTTCGCAACCGAAGCCGTAATATTATTGAGTTTCATTCAAACAACTCATTCATAAAATTGCAACTCTTTTGAAAGCAATCGGAGAGGCCATCGACGTCGACACACTCCAATGAACCCACAAATATGGCACTGCAAGTTTTGCCTGTTCTTTTATTTACTTAATCAAAAGTTGGACATTTATTCCGTACGGGCTAACCACAGGGCCTATTTAGGATATTTCAATAGGTTCCACGTTGAATTCCCGATGGAGGGCAGGTAGTCAGTTTGTCGCTGATCTTTGGGGGTTAGCTTTTATTATGCATGCGAAACTAAATAATAAACATAATGATATATCGTTCTCATATTACAGAAAAAGGCTGATAATAAAAACATGGAACCGACTTCAGCAAGTACCTTCAATGAAGTCGGCATCAAGACATTTATAACATGACACACTTTTTTTTCGTATGGTCACGCCGACCTTGACAGAGATCAGACTCAGTCGGAGACTGTCCAGCCATCCAATCCCTTGCCAGCCTTATTATCTTGACAAGACCACCCTCAATTGAAGTAGGTATTGACAAAAAGGGATTCTCAATAGATCCGTCATGGATATGTTACACAAAGCTAATCTTGCAAAAAAAAAATTGTAACTGGAAAAGTATTTTCACTATAGATTATTTTTTCAGAGGGTGTTTTAATAACTGAGAAAAAATGCCGAGACATCCATCAAATGACAATGTACTCGTATGTAAAGATAATGATCCACCAATAGTAGCTTACTATCTCTTTCGAAAGAAAAGATGACAGTCTTTTTTAGATACATACAATTTAGTTTAAATTAGAAAACTCAAACCAGAATCGCTTGATTTGTCTATACTTAGCGTTACAAGCAAGAATACGCTAAATGTAATTATTTCGGTCATTTACATTGATTTTGCTAATGAAGCCGTTTGAGATTATTCGACAAGATTTATTGGTCTCTGTTTAGGAATAAACATGTGCTAGTGCTTTGGGTAGCGGACGAACTAAAAATAACCGGACGGACTATTCTGCATAATGTTCCAATTCAAATAACGTTTCAGAAACATTCAGCGCAACTATATTACACTTATGCAAGCTTATCTTATAAAATTATTAAATTAGTACTCGGGATATTAAAAATTGCATTTAGGTAGGTATTTTATTTATTTTTATTGAGGGAAAAGCAACACTTTATAAACTACTATATTGTCTTTAAAATGATTCATAAACACAATTACAGGTTTTCACTTATTATACTCAAATACGTATAGTAAAAAGTTAGCTCCCAAAGAACAGCGACAGGCTGTGTCACCTGTGTCCTGCTATTGGAATAAACGTGGCACTAAGTGGATCCTATTAGAATCGTAAAATGTATATTAAAAAAGTTACGAATTATTCTGGCTAGCTCTCATATTATAGTCCGAGTAGATAATAATATGTCCGGTGCATAAAATTTCTAACTTTGACTATTTTACAAAATTATGTACTGTGTGAAATAACACTCCCTTTTTTGAGGAGGCAGGTAGAGGGAGGCATTTAGATAGACAGTTTGGACTTATTTCAACGGCTTTTATCAAGGTAAGTGCCAGCGTAAGGCAACGTTGACGGCTTGTCGCATTCACCTTGATACATCCATCGAAATCGCTCGAAACTGTCGGTCTAATACCGATCTCCAAAAAAAGAGTTGCCTGTGGGTTGTGTATAATTAACTAATGCCTCGCGATAGCCTTATTCCTTAAATAAACTAAACGACTTATATAAAGAAGCAACATTGTTGCTTACTTTCACACATCATTTAATGCACCATAGGTTGAAATGGCGGAATCGGCGTCATGTACATACGTGTGGTTTAATAGTAGCAGGGACCTATAGAACCAAATTGTATCGTCAGTTGTGTTTATTACCGAATGCGCGGTATTGAAATTTGAATTATCGGTTAATACAGCTGCCATTAAAGTGGTGGCGATTCAAAACATCCCGTGCAGTTCCCGCTCCGACCTTTATTGCTGGCTCCCTGTCGTTACCCACTAATCGACTACTGTACTACCAAAATAACTTGGTTGGATATTACTGTTTTTGCTATGCTATATTTGTCAACTTTGTTTTAAACACTCGAATTAAGGATGCAATTTGAAGATTTTAGCCAGATATTAAGGGAATAATTAAATTTTTAAATATATTTTTGAAAGTTGATTTTAATACCTACCTACCTAGTATTTTAATACTTTAAGCTACAAGTAACTTTGACAGTTCTGATAGTTGCTATCCTTTTTATAACTTTGGTGTTAGAGAGGCAACATTTTTGTACCTGTCAGATTTAAATAAAAACGTATACCAGAATTACTAATATTGACCTATACAGTTACACTAAATTATAAGGGAACGATACTTTGGTTATAAACTTATAATAAACAAAGAGACACACATACAATACACTATAATATGATATAGATACCTACTATATTATAACTTATTCGATAAAATAATTAGTAGATTAAAAGTACCTCAATTTAGGCTTAATGTTTTATGATTATGATAGGATCATGTGTATTAATCGAGGGTACTTAAAGAAGCCCATTTGAAAATAAAGTGCAAAACTTCTTTATTATTTTTTAACCACTTTATGAATAGAAAATTATAAATACCTAATAGGATGTTGCAGTCAGTAGAGCCTTTTCGTTTAAGAGTATGTCGCAAATTATGAGAGCGTACTGTTATTGTTCAACATTTGTCGTATCTCTACATAAATTGTAGCGAGAAACTCTCCTTGGTTGAGATGAGAACGCCTCTGAAGCGACGAGGTGTGAACTAATGGTATGTGAGCACCTCATCCGTCGTGCAGACGTAGACGGCCGAGTCGTGGGCGCGACACAGCCGTAATTGTCATACACGTGTATTTTAAGTTCACATATAATAAAAATTCACGACTCTATTGCGGTCTGATTAGGACCTCGCAATGAAAGATCTGTGGCATGATGTGACAAACTCGTTTATTCGTGTATTACAGCGAACGGTGTTGATAATGTTATGGTAATTTGCATCCAGTGCTATACCTATGTAGAGTTATGGTGTCATTACAAATTCCGGTTAACTTCCAACAAATATATGCATATTCGTTGGAAGTTAACCTCTAGTAACAAAACAGTGTATCTTCGTCATACCTTTAAATTAAATGTAATGTCCCTTGGAGTCCGATCAAGTTATCGGACGACATGACATGTTAAATTATTTCCTATTACGATATGATAAGATCCATATTTATAAGGACGGGCGGTCTCATGACTTTGAATTCTCTTTAAGGCTTGAGTTTGTTCCTCTCGCGAAGCGTACGCAACGTACACACACACGGGCGTCTAAATCCGGTTGTGCTTGCTTGTGTATGGAAACACTATCACAATTCGTCGCCACCGCGTAATGAGAGACTACAAAATATTACCTACTAACCGCGTGAAGAGCAGACTCCCTTCGTTTCGGAGAAATTAATTAAAGTTTCTCAGAACGGAGCGTCTCATTCACCTTCTATCTGATTAGGGGTAGTCGCGCGGTTGTGTGAGGTTAAACTTGAGAGTGGTTTATCCACGAGTGAAGTGTCCAGCTCCCCCGTCGACTCGCGCCCGGCAGTATTGTAGTACTTATATAGGTGTGAGAAAAATAACTTTGAGGTTATATACGAGGTAAAACTTCAGTTTTATTTGAAGAAAGCATACACTTATAATTTTGATATTATATTGAGCTATCATATTTACGTCGGGTAAGGATTGAACCTAACCTTACATTATCTCATCATAAAGCTATACGAAGGTGTTATACGTTACATATATTAGACGCTTTAAAATGGATTCATACCTATAAAATAATTTTATTTGTCCTTTACTTTTTGTTTTATAGTAGGTATATATAATAGGTACTACCTATACCTAATCCTATATTTGCATAGATAAGGTTTTATTTCATACTTGTTAATGTAATAATTGCGTCAATTATTAAGTACAAATCATAGTATACTCGTACTTTTACACAAACAATTCGATATTAATAAAAAACAGTCCTTCTTAATATTCGGCTCATTATTTACAACGAACAATAGCTTTGCCAGAGCAACGTTACTTAATCACAACCCTTTAATATTACGCCTCAAAGTGAAAATAAAACATCAAAATTTAAATTAAGAGTTGAACAAAAGGGGTCAGTCGAAAAGCTACGGTTGTATGCAAACTGCAAAAATGACGAAGATTGTTCATGGCTCATTATGAAGTTAAATGAATGGCTTTTGTTTTGTTGTACCATTTACGTGATCCGAGTGCACACATGTGTGTTCGTTAGTACGTAGCCGGTGGTTATACGTAACCACCACTGCCAGAATAAGGGTAAAGTTACCAACTCTCATAAGTATCACTTTTTAACTTAAAGGATTGTAATAATATCGTAGTCACATGGTGTAATTAAGCACTTCACGAAGTCTCTAGAATCTAGACACATCGTGAAGTGCGTGTTGAGATTAGACGGATGGTGTATTTGGCGAACTTCGTGATGTGTCTAGAGTCTAGGCACATAAATAGTTAAGCACATCACGAAGTGTCTGCTGGACACATAGTGAAGTGCTTAAATACACCATCCGGCTAGACATACATATTGACGTGTGTAGTAAACAGTTTAACATTGAGCATTGAGGTTTTAATATTTCGATGGCATCATTATGTCTGCAATACCATGGAGATATCCGCAGCTCAATTCTCATTATTAAACAAGGTAATTGCCGATTTGTCTCTCGTTTAAACCTACCAGTTGTGACTTAGAGCTCGACTCAGCTCTACGCGCTACGCGACCGTCACGGGAAGGTGTACCGAGAATTATTAATCTGCAACTGGATACTCAGAATGCAAGCCATGACGAGAGTCGTATTATGATCTAAATTAAAACGACTTTGTTCTGCCTCGTTTACTAGATGAACATTTACATAAGGTACACAATATGCTAGATTACAGCAGTGGTTCTCGTCAAGCTGTATCAGGCTCCTCTGATTATTTTTTTACTAGTCACTCCCTCGCATAAATTGTCGATCCATCTCTATATACATCTCTGAATATCCGGCAGGCGTCCGACACTACGTCAAACTTATGTACTAAATAACCCTCTGTCCTACGGTTCTCTATTCGAGAAGTTGTCGACCCTCTCTACTGTATTACGGTGTTTGTCTGTTCCGTGACAGATGTAACCAGGCCCTGCTCTCCCAGATGTATGACCTAAGTGAACACGACAACTTTAGTGATCTGGCTGGTCCAACTCATTACGAATTCTATATTTAGCCAAACTAAGCCGTGTCTATGCTTTGTCTGCGTAGGTTGTTACCTATATCCCATCACACGGTAAAACTTAAAAATGCTGCAACTACACTTAAAAAACAGGGTTGCCTGTAGCAGCATAATTTACTTAGCTGTCGATTCCTAACTAAAACAACTACGGCCTTGTCAATTGTATACAATAACCAATCAAACTAGCTAGGAAGACAAATAGCAAGTTAGCAAAACACTTGGTTGTCCTTATAGTTTGTAACGGTTTTTAGCTGCAATTGCGAATACTTAACAATTATAAATAATCTTTCCGTGTAGCGTTGAACCATTGTTGTCCTTGTTTAATGCCGGTAACCAATTTAAAGTTACTAAAAATGGCACATCGATATTTCGAATTTCGGTATCACGTAGCTCACTTCATTATACGGACAACAGCAGAGCAATGGTAACACTTGCAGTACGATTTTAACTCTTACGACGCATAGGTATAATAAGAACGGTCCAAGGTGTTACACTTGATCTGCTGTTAACTGTACCAATAAACAACTACGATCTGGTCAGACGTTTTAAAAGTTACGTTGAGTTGGGTTGTAGTTTTTTTTTTACACTGAAACAAAACTGCAATAATCTAGTTTGACTTGTTGGTGGTTGGTACTTTGGTTACCATATTTATTTATTTATTTTTAAGGAAGATTTACAGCTACAATAACTTTAGGTTACTTAATAATGTCTAGAAGCTAATTACAAATCTCCACCTATAGACATCAAGATGTGTCTCAAGATTTAAAAAAATAAAAGTGACAATAGGTACTTATGTTAAATTTTTTATATAATACTAAAAAATACTTTAATGATAACTGTCGTTAAAGAAGTCCTGCGCTATGATGCGTCTCAGGGTTATGATTAAATTACTCCCTTAACAAAGTAATGAAATGGTTTCGCGCCAAAAATAAATTTGAACTTTTACCCAAAGCGTTTTCTCATTGCTCAAATACAATTTTACTTTTCACGAATGAGTTTCAAATTAAAATATTTTTTTCTGCGTCATTTTATGAGTAGGTACATGAATGCAAAATTTTGCCAATTAGTAAACTGTGTAGTTATAATATCTATACATATTTATTTAAATATAATTATCCACGCTCAACGCACGGACACTTACCTACTCCCTAGTAACGAAACGTTTTATTTGTTAAGTAAAATGATGCCACTCCAGGTTTAGTGAGTCTGCGCTCTTAAAACGTACGATACAACGCAGTATAAACGTTTAACAGCCCATTCTTGTAGTTAATTGCTATTTAAATAAAAACGTACCATGAATGCAATGGGAGTATGCTGGTATTTAAAAAAATATAATTTGCGTACCTTACCTATACTTGTATATTAACTACGAATTGGTAAATGTCTAATATAAAAATAATAGACTAATTTGAATTTAAAAAAATATTTTGGACTTTAATACTAGGTAAGGTAGGGAGCTATCTATCTATTTAAGTAGGTACCTACTTCATGTTTTTTTTAGCTTAAGAAGTGTAAGTTTATTGGTAAAAAAATCCTATAAAATACTGCATTTTGTATAACTGACACAGTTATTGCGCGTAATAATGAGGTGTCTACCCGCTCAGAATGTGACAACGTTAAGTAGCAGTAGGTTGGCTCTCGGAGCGAAAGCTCCAAAACTGAGAAATAATGAGGATAATCCCCTCTTGAAAGGGAGTGAAACCCTCCCCCACATGGCGGCGACTTATCAACAAGATAGCGAAAGTAGATCGCGCACGGCACGCACTCGGCCGCTGACCCAATCATTCCATAATATTATCTTTATTAACATTGGACTACTTACTTAGGATTCACCATTTTAATTAAAGCGTAGTAAACTAACTAAATGGACTGATAAGTACGGCCAGTCCAATAATACGACATCCATGAAATTTAATAAAGTTTTATCGCTTATAACAAATAAGGGCGACTGTGAATCTAATAATTTAATGAATCATAATACACTCAGAGATAATGTTCGATTCGGTATGATGAACTCAATAAGAGCTTTGATTTGATAGTGTGCAAAAATATGAGTGATAATATCGAAGTTATATTTATTTAGCAAATAAATGTAGAGCTTGCAATGCTTACAATATTTATGAAGCACAAAAAAAATCTAACTATCCTACTTGCTCAAGATTGTCTACAAACCTTTGTAGAAGTAGCTTTAAAGATATTCACCGTTTTAATTAGGGCAGGTGCAATTATGATCTTTCGATTCACCGCTGATTTGCTAATCCCTTATTTGACTTCAGTTTTGGTCTTCCGAATTCTCCCTTTTGACTTGCCTTAAAGATATCCTATTCCTTTTCATGACAAAATATGTACAGCTGAAGCTATAATTATAGACTGCGTGTGAACAAAATACGTGTAGTGATCATACACTGTTTTTACGGGTTTATCGAAGTACTTTTCGTCTAATCACTTTTATTTTTTCGATTCTTCGTATAATATGATCAGTGATTGGACTAATTAAATTTGGATTTTTGCGACGCCTATCTATAGAGTTAATTCATGTGACACATTGTTGAACATGCATGATGAGACCTTTTACGAGTGAATGGATATATGTTGATTTGTTGTTAATTATAAATTGATACTAGGTACCGGTAACCTGTTCTGAATAAAAAAGATCTAATAGACGGACAACAAAGTGATCCTATTCTGTAAGGATTTGATCTTCTCCAAAACCCCAAACTATAAATTAAAAGTATGTTATCTGCATTTATAAAAGTGGTAAGTAATTTTGGAAAGAGAGTTTCGTTAGGGGCATATATGATTGAGGATTTTATGAATTTGACATTTTGATAAGCGAACATTTTCGGAAGTGGATAAATGCATATTTTGAAATGTGAACTTTGGAAAATGGAATAATGACTGGAGCAGGCATTGTAGACAAATAGGGACCTACAGGACGACATTGTTATTGGTTCGCTGGGGGAAAATATACCGAATTTTCAAGAATCGTTAAGCGCGGATATATGTAGAGCCCAGGTTGCGCCATCAATTTAAATAACTTTCTTCGAATGGTACATGTTTTAATTAGAAAACCATTGTAATTGTAGCATACCTCCATGAGGTACCTACTCGTGCATTGCGATGGGTGCGTACAACTTCTACGAGACGACAGCCGCTGTCGGTTAAGGCTCAAAGCCCATCGGCTGGAGTCATAATTTACGAATACTGCGAGTATTAGTGATCTGAAAACAGCGAAACTGTCAGAAAATTACTTAGGCACTTTTTTTTATTAACGATTATTTTCCAAAATAAAATAAAAATCATAACGCTGGCGTTTAGGCATACTCGAAGGGTGGTACCATTTTTGGTAATTATGGACCAGGAGCTCACCGAATATCTGCCAACCTCTTCGATTACTTTATATGAAATTTAGTACTTATCTGAAGGTGGAGGAGAAAATTCGTAATGAATGAGACTCTCAGCCAAGTGGTCACAATAGACCAAGAGCTCACCGTAAATACCCCTCTTAACAAATATCAACATGAATGAAGAAACTGTGTTAGGTACCTAATATATATAATTTTGACATTATGTGAACCGATTATGATTATTTTTATTATTCTTATTTGAATACAGGTTGTTGGTACGCTAACAGCAGATCAAGTGTAACACTTTGGACCCTTATTATATTCTGCGTCGTAAGATTAAAAATCGTACTGTAAGTGTTACCATTGATCTGCTGTTGTCCGTACAAGCCCAAGGGTCACTGCGACCTCAAAGGTATTAAAGGTAAAGGTAAGGTCTATTGTGACCGCGCACCGAGTTCTTATTTCTCGCTCCCAAGACCGATTATGATGGTTCCATTTCTATGTCGAATGGTACCCCAATGGTGGTCCACTATTTATTCGGTAAGTATAGACTAGGAGCTCACCGTAAATTTGCCTGTCTCATCTAGTATGAAACTTAGTTTCCGGAGGTGGATAATAAAATTTGTAATAACAAAATAAGTTCGGGCATATGGTCAAAATAGACCAGGAGCTCACAGTAAATGTCTCTATTATGGAATAGCTCCAATAAACTGTGTTACTTCATAACTTTGGAATTAGTGGACCGATTTCGATGGTTCCTTTTTTATTTCGAATGGTACCTACATATACCTACCTATGCCAAGGATGGTAGATAATAAACATTTTTTGAATTATTTATGGTTGCTTTCCAGCGGCAGACTGATTTGCCTTCAGTAAAAACACAGTTTCTTCCTTTAAATTCCTTATAATTTCATATTGATTATTATGCATGATTTAAACGAGAACAGCTTCCATTAATATTCAATAATTAAAGGACTTTTACAAAGTACTATAATTGAATTATACATAGTTACTTGAAAAAAAAAGTTTTTTTTTAACTTGAAACATAAGATACTACTCACTAGACGTAGATACCTACTGAATACACGCGCCTCGCAGTGCACCTCATCCGCCGGCCGCTTCGCGCTATTGCCGGGCTGCGATATCGAGGTGTTACTGTTGATTGGTGATCGCTATCGACTTCAGTTTTTCGCAATTGCTACTGTATTTTTTTATTAAACAAAAAATATATATATTTTTCTACGATTTCAACTCTTACTACGCAGATAATAAGAACGGTCCAAAATCCACTCGGCTTTTACCGAGATAAAATCATCACGCTGACGGAAAGCGACTACTAAAATTTCACGTTGTATATAAAATGTTCCAATACCGCTACTATTTTTAAAAAAATTACAGTATTTACCTAGGTAGATGAAATCGATCCTGAACTCTTGCGCCGCCCGCCACCGCCACATTTCATACCTTATAGGTAGCCCAGCGCATTCCATGGGATATTGTGAAGATTTACCATGATTTTCTTTGAATTATCATGGCTCCTTTTATCTGTTAATTATTGTGCTGATTTCACTGTAAATGCAGCACCTATAAGTATTTTAGGTACTTGAAAGGAATCCTCTAAAGGTGAACAATTGATGTCCCCATCTGTATTTGTCGGTGTGTTATAGTGCTTCAGATAATACTGAAAGTCTTACCTGCGAACTTGCTGAGTTCTACTTTTTATTATTGGGCTCCTCTTTATTATTTGACTCTTGTAGAGAAAAAAATATGTTGCGCCAGCTTTTTTATACAGGGTGTAACAGAAAGGGTAGTAGCATATCTGAATAACTTTTGGTCTACGACTTTTCGAATAAAAAATAAATTAATGTCTCATACAAATCGATCAGGTGACTGTTACAAAATGTATGAAAAGTTAGAATTTTGTTCGCGAAAATTTAAAAGTCTTAGAACAAAACTTGTTCAGATAGCGATAAGGCACACCTGCCGTTCGGCTTACTATATCCTTTCCGTTACACCCTGTACATAGTTAGTACCTATATTAAATAAGACTTGAAATTACATTAGGTAAATGTATGCGTTAGCTTTCACGCTGGGAAGAAGAACACTGTAAGGCTCCGAGAATTAGGAAGTCGCTTTATGAAAAGCTCACAGCACGGCTCGGATGGCCCAGAATAAGGCAGCGGCGCTCACTGCGTTCGGCAGTCCATCCTTATTATGCAACTACGACTTAATTGCACACCCATTGCCATTGACAAATTAATGAAATTCAAACAATAATGGAAAGCTTTGCATGAAATCACGTAATTGCAAAATTTGCAAACCACGATGAAACAATTAGCCCTTTGAGCATTTTGGCATACTGATTGACCTATACACCGTATCAGTACCAAATAGTACCAATAATATCTGATTATGATTTACAATATTATCATTACATATCATTTAATTGGTAAAAATATATTTTACATGACATAATTTATTATAACAAACGTTATTAGCTCATCGAGACTGTAAATTAAGACCAAAAATTCTTGTTTCACCACAGAATATATAATAGTACAAGTTTCACCGAGATTTATTGGGAGGTATTATGTTATTGTGACTTAAACCGTGGAATAACATTTAAGTCACGTTCATGGCTAACAGCGTTAAGGTTTGAACTTGTTTGGAACTTGTGATGTGGCCCACATCATGTGGGAGTGGTTGAGGACAAAATTTATAATAGTGAAACTGTTAATCTTCTTAAAAATAATGTTAAAACGAGTCAAGTGACTTGCTTTGTTTAACCGCTGTACCTATTATTATTACTGTTTTTGTTGTAATTTACATCCTTGTATCTTTTGATAAGATATACTTATTAGCAGATAAGTAGGACCTACCTAGTATGTACTTACATGTAATAATGTATACTTCAAACGAAGCGGTCTATGTTAATTTTATTGAATGCTTTGAAATATTGATTAGAATGTAGGTAGGTTTCTCAAAAAAATCGTCAGTTTGCGTGTTCTGTTGTGTGCATTGCAGATTTCTTCGTTACACATTTCATTGTCATTAATGTTTGCGTGATATTAAAAATCCTAAGGATATCATTCGGATTTCATAATACTAGAAATATAAATACATAGGTACAATGTGCAGGTTTGTATAACTTATATTAAGTACCTGTATATAAGTCAGACGCGCATAATTAAGTACTTATACATAATATAATGCTTGTATAATAGTATACTTAATGCTTATATAATAGAGGATAGATTTCGTTAATTTGTATAACTTTATAGGTACTTAATATATGCAATACAAGTCAATGAAATCTGTCCTCTGTTTTATTAGTGATGTAGATAGGTACCTATCTAGTTACCTTTAATTTCACATCCTATATTATAGTCATTACCTCTTATAATTTGCCAATTTATGCATGTCTGACTGAACCTACCCAACGATCTGGTATACTATTTGAAAATAAATAAATATTATAATTTTTTTATAAATATTTATAAATTATAATGGAATAAGTAGGTCCCTCCCTATACTTACTATGTATTAGGAATGTACCTATATTGGGCTAGAAAAATATACTATACTTAGCAGTCTGTATAATCCATATAGACTCGATGTAGAGTCATACTTTATTATTATTAAAATACACTTTTAAAGATCATTTTTTCATTGTTTGTCATGATTGTTATTCTAAATAAACTAGATTACCCATCTACACCAATGACATACTAATAAATAACTTTAGTTTGTACAGGTAGAGGACTTTGAATAAGTATTAGAGAAAAAGCTGCTCTTCAGTTCCTTAGAATAGAAAATCTTACCACATAATTTTGGTTTTGGTAACTAAATTATAGACATTACCTTACCGAACCGACATTACTTTTATTTAATTTATAGCTACGTTTCGTTGTGTTGTTTTGTCTTATTAGTTAACTTTATTAACCCGGTAAAATTAATTATTAATATCATTAAATGATTAACTAACCACGTAAACATACCACAATTTTCTGTTGAAAATAGAAAATTATAAACATACAACCGTTTCGATATCGCATTGCGTTTGAAGATTGATTTAAAGTTTGTGTAAAGTTATTAAAAGTTGTACGTTACCTGATTTGGGGGTGATCCTCTGAACGCAAACTGGGAAGTCATTTTTCACTGTTATTCAGCTTGAAATTGGTAAATTCACGTCTATAATGTTCGTGTCACTGTTCGCAAACACTTCACAGTTGCATGTTGTCAGGCGCCGGCACTGCCCTTAGAGTGGGGTAAAGTGGTCGGTTGCATCCCCTTCGCGAGCAGAGCCAGCAAGCGGGGTAGCACAGGATGCACTCGCGGTGTCGGCTGGACGCGGGTGCGAAAATCGATTGCGGTGCAAAGTCGGGGTGCTGGCGGAGCGGTAGAGAGCGGAGCGAGCCGCGTGGTGCAGCGAGCGCGTGGTCGCGCGCGCGGCGGCAGTGGGTAATGCGGTAGCTGTCCGCCAGGTGATAGTAATTGGCGCCGCCGTCCCGCTCTCGCGGCGACTGTCCCTCTCGGCGCGCACACGCACACTCGCGCTGGTGTGCGTGACGCTTGCCGCACACCGCTCCTTCTTTTCACGCTCGCGTCGCCGTTTGACCCCGCGCTGCCGCCGACGACGACGACGCTCTCGATTTTTGCGGTGCGGTGGGTGGCGCCCACCACAGGGGCGGCCCGACGCGGTGGGGGCAATAGGAGGTGGGGGTAGATGCACTCCTTTCTTTTTTAAAGCTTCTCTTTCTTTTCTCGTATTTTTTATACTAGTATTGGTACGGAGCGGTCTCTTTTATTTTATTTTATAAGTAAGTAAATCTATATTATGATAATTAACAGTGACGATGCGCACGACGGGCGAGTTTGCCGAAGCGTTGACTTAATGATAGCTTTGCATTTGATTAGAGGTAACCACGACATTTGTAATTTTTATTTCCGTACAACAACTTTGAAATCAAGTGGGTAGAGCTAAATAGGAGTTTGTAAAATTGGCGGTTGTGGCTCGCTGTTCGATGTTCGGATGTAGGGGGAAGCTTTAGCTGGGATTCATGTTAACGGTGACAGTATTAAACGGTATTTGAATGTGTTTGTCTGATGTAGGATGTGTATCTATATTGTGAACAAAGTCACATATAACTTATACCTAGTAGGTATAAGTTAACCTATAGGTAGATATAATTATTGTTAAGTGAGTATTGTTCTCAGTTTATGTCTGATGTTTACTTCAGTAGGTACCTATGTCACTCTCCTTGACAGTGTCGTCAATTCTGTTAGGTAGGGTTAAGTTTTAAAATTGTTAATCGCATACTTGCAGTATTTGCAATCGACGACACTTCTCGAGGGTAGTGTTTTGCTGCCAATTGTAGGTAGATAAGTACCTAGGTAAATAAAGTTATCGTAATTTTGATTAGGTATCCTACGTTTACCTATGCACTCGTATCTATAAATACCATGGATATAATCCATAAGTTATCATATTTAAGAATATGAATATGACGTCCAAAAAGCTTAAATTGAATAAGTAGTTTGTTAGTTGTAGTAAGTAGGTATGTAGTTGTAGAAGCTCTAAGGAAGACCTAGATATCGGTTTATACTGATCAGGGAGGCTTAGTACTCGCTTTGCATAAATCATTACATCCCCCAACAATTGTGTACATGACTGAGACGACCAATGAAATAACTTTGGCTATTATATGCCCAGGAACCAGCCGCTTGGTAATTCATTATCTTTAGATAGGTATAATACTTAGGTACTTACGCTAACATACTCTGTGCGCATCTACCTTAGTAAGTACGGTCCTAGAGAAAAGTAAGGGTTATCATTCCATTTATAACTCCTAGCAAATATCATACTTATGAAATATGTAGTAAAATAGTAGGTACAAAGAGTGTAAAAAAATGACAAACTTGTCAACAAAGATACTTTCGACAATTCTTTCCAAAAAATGCCTAGAGTAATCTTCATCAACAAGTTTACTATTTTTTTAAACACCGCGTTTTTTAATAACCTTAAACCCGCGTTTAAACTTGTTTTTCGCTAAGTGAAGTGCAGATGACGTCGATGACGATGATGGAGCAAGCGGGCCACGTAAATGCCCCGATGACTCTATTCTATTTTAATATAGCCTATATTGTTCAGAAAGCACGGAATTCATATCATTAAAAATAAATTACGGTATGGACTTTCACGATCTAGATGGTAAACCAGGTTTCATGTAAAATCGTTAATAGACGACTCCATCCCTGTGTCACAAATGAACATCGCTATGGTTAATTGGTTTTAGTTAGAAAAATATTTCGGCCTCACATAGGGGTTAAAGTAATAATGGAGAGTCTATTTTTTCGAATTTGTTGTTGAATGTTAGAATGGAGAAATAAATGGGCCATTTGAAAGAACATCAACTGCAATACTTTGGATCGTTCTTATACTTATTCTGTGCCCAATATGAATTGAAATCTCACTTCAAGTGTTGCTAATAAATTGATATTATGCTGTCGGGCCTAATATTAATTTTATCGCTATTGTATGTATTTTAATGATGGGTGCAATTTTAAAAATCTACGATAATTAGATGGTATTATTTGAACTTGACGACGCACTTTAATAATTAAACTATGACAGTAATGCCACTGAGCGTGAAAATAAAAAGCGCAACGTCGTCGATCGATCTGTTCCCCTCTTCTTTCTTATCGCGCGAATATTTCACACTGAACGCGTACCGACCGAAAAAACTCACACAGATATAAAATATTCAAACGGTATAACATAAAATAAATTATCTTAGGTGAGCGTGACAGTGTGTGCGTGCCCCCTCCCCTGGGCGGGCCGCCGGCAAACGACCAATTGGGTCGAGCGGCGCGCGACGCCGCCGGGCCCGAGTCACTCAACACGGCGCTCTTGCTGCTACCGCACGCTCCGCTTTCCCGGCTCTGGTGTCACCGGCCATTACTATGCCCTGACCTTAATCCCTTGACTCATTACATCCATTCACTTGCACCGCACTAAAACATCTTACCACACACCTGTCTTCTATAAAGCAATAGGTACCCTAGGTGGAAATACACTCGACACCATATCAATGGTAACTAGTACAACTTCAACTTTTATGCCGCAGACAATGAGAAACGGTCCGAAGTCCAAATCGTTACATATGATGTGATTTCGACTATACTTCTTAGCTAATTACAGTCTCGATTATGAATTCATTGATATGAATTACAGAAAAAAATACTTTTTTTAGATTTACCTACATACCTAAGTTAATAAAAATATCATAGGACAAGAACAATATTTTGATTGACATATTATTATACTGTGCTGTGATTTGTGAACAATAAAATAATAATTCAATCAAAATAGTTTATAATATGAAATGTTAGTAGTTTGAAAAGGTAAAGATAACAAAAAAAATAGGTAACGAGGACACATGTTTTGATGACTTTTATTGGTATGTATTGAATTTATTGATACCATTTATTTATTATACTTATACATATTATATGTTGAAATAAATTTTTTTAAACTAAACTATTTAAACTAACAACCTACAAATGTACAAAAAAATTATATATAAAAAACCTGCGTATGTATTGCATATTTTTAGAACTTGTCAAGTATTGGTGGATTAATTTGATTGATGCAATGGACCAAATTAGTAAAATACCTATTGTCTTGAGTTTCCAGTCTGTGTTTGTTTACCTACTCGTGTGGTCATACTAAGTAGGTAATGATATAATAAAGCACTTACAAACGGCGCGCGCACTCGCGAGGCAAGTATCGAAAGCGGCAGAACAAAATACTCTACTGTCCGTCCGTACCATGAGACTATATTGCCGCATTTACACTTATCACGAAACATTCGCGGGTACAAGTGACGCGACTTGACTAAATTAAACCAAGTCATATCGTGTATCTGAGTTTCATCTTCATACTTTTACGAGCTTCCTTCTTACATCAACTACCTACTTCATCCGATCTTCTCGTCTGAGTTCGGCTCCTGTATGAAACAGACCCCGGATAATTTCAAAATGAAATATACACTGGGCGAAGATCAGCTATGTAGCACGCGAGTAGCGAGGCGAGCAAACGATGCGAATCGCAAGTGGCCTGTTCAGAATCGTCACTTATAATAATAAATCAATTTATTGCCACATTACCTTTTTACATAATAGTAAATTAAACTCTAGTTTTACATAATAGTAAATTAAACTCAGGCCCGACTTAGATCACCGTGAAGTTAGCACCCCAAACCTAGCACCCCAAATGTGAAAAAGGTTGAGAACCACTGACCACCTGGCACCCCAAAAAAAAAACTTGACGCCCTAAATTAATGTCAATAATGCCCTGGACATCCGAATATACCTAAATTAAAATAGAGTAGGCGCCGATGTGTGCGATAGCGATAATTAAACAGCTAGCTAACAAAATAACTCCAATTTAGGGAATGGATTTTGAACAAACTGATTATTTGAATATTACCGTTTAGTCGAGATCTACCATCCACATAATTCACAGTTCCTTGCAAAGTTCACAATTAAAGATACAGCGATTTCAATTTTATTTTTTTAGTTCCATTCATGCCGCTAGATGGCAAGGAAAAAATAAACCGACCACGGTGCGATGGATATTGAATATTCTAATTATTCCAATAGTAGCGTATACTCGATACCCATTTATTCGCCGAATCCCAGTTCCTTGCAAAGTCTAGGTTATATAGAAAAATCGTATTTTATACGAACATGATTAACAAAAATGATACTACTAGTGCCCTCTATGGTCGAGTAGGAGTTAATACAATTTAATCACTGCCCAAACAATAATCGATATTGAATTTTCTAATTATTCTAATAGTAGCGTATACTCGACACCTACCCATTTATTCGTAGCATTCACAGTTCCTTCCATTAGGCCAGTCATTAAAGGAGTTGACCCTAGCAGTAACTCATCCCTCTATGAAATTTGGCACAGTGATAGAGTACCATATGTAGATTATTATAATTTGTAGAAACGGAAGTCAGGTATTTTCAGGGTCAAACTTAAATTACGTGTATCAATTACAGGAAAATTGCTCTGTCCAAAATTCTTTTTTTAAGGACCTGATATGAGCCAACTAGCGCCGCCAATCTTGAAAAAATAATATCTTCCAATTTAATAAATTTTATTAAAAAAGCTATTTACAAAATGTTTATTAGGATGAATACTATTTTTCAATAATGGCATAATTGCGACAAGCTAAGTTGTAGTTCACAAATGTGCCAAAAACGGCCGTTTTTCGCAATTATGCGAACTACAACTTACCGAAATTGAATCACGTTATAAATAAGCATTTAAAAAATAGTATTTATAGTAATAAACATTTTGTATAGGCATGTGTTGACAGAATATTCAACCATTTTTTCATATGGATGTATATATATTTTAATAAAATGTGTTTTTTGCCGTAATTTCCAGGGGAAAATTACCCACTCCAATTTCTATTTAATTATGTATTTAAAATATTACTTTCGAAATGAATATCCAATAAAAAATCCAGGCCGAAAAGCGTTATACAGAAATTAACGAAAAATTGGTGTTTCCAAAAATGCTCCGCCCGATTTTTCTTGACATTATGAACAGACTATCTTATTAAAACTGCTTTTCAAGATTTGCAATAAAAATCCAGGCGAAACACATAAATATCAAATAGAGTTGTATTCTAATATTTCTAATCAACGCGGCGGTGCGTGCGCCACTGCGCGCGGATCGCTACCGCGGCCGATTAAGAACCTTATTCCTATTACGCTTACGTCTAGGTTAAAATAACCCAGAGATTCCTTTAGAGTGTCTTTAACTTAATTGTGCGCTTAGTGTTTTTTTATGTTATTTCCAGCTTTAAGAAACGCCCCTGTTGTGAATCTGTACTAGATTATTTGCAATTTTGTCGAAATCTAGACGGAGCGTTCATGTCTCACGCTGGTGCATAAGATAGTGTTTGGTAATTTCGCCACGTCAAACAGCGGACGTATTGGTCGAATGGCTGGAGCGGTCGCCTGCCGTGCACGCGGTTCCGGGTTCGATCCTTAGCTAAATATTTTTTTTGTTTGTTTCGTGTTTTATTTATTTTTTTGTAATTATCTTTGAATTTTATTTAAGCATAAACTCTGAACTCATGTGTATTAGGAGAGCTGGGAATCTGTCTAGTACTAGATTACTTGTCAATTTTGTCGAAATCTAGACGGAGCGTTCCGTTCATTTTTCACGCGGGTTTATATAACAGATAATTATAATTTTAAGAAATAATTTGATACACGCACGTCCACTCCAAACGAGATCCCACGGCGAAAAAAAAGTGTTACCATTGTTTTGCCATTGTCCGTAGGTACTAACCTTGACATATGTTGTCGTACCTACTTATAATGCGTTGATGATACGGGCTAGATTACAATAGTTTTATGTTTGCTGGCGTAGGTACTATCGTCTCGGTCGAGCTTACTTAAACATTCCACGTAGTAGGTACCTAGTAAGTACACATAAAAACACATCAAGTTGTAACACTTTGGACCGCTCTAATCTATTTATCTATCTGCGTCGTAAGAGTTGAAATCGTACTGAAAGTGTTACTATTGATCTGCTTTTGTCCGTACTAACCTTGACTTGACATGTTGCGCTTATGCGCCGATGATACGGGCTAGATTACAATGGTTTTGTGCATGTTGGCGTAGGTACTGTTGTGTCGGTCGAGCTTACTTAAAACATTCCAAAATCAGATCAACCGTTCTTATTATCTGCGTCGTAAGAGTTGAAATCGTACTGCAAGTGTTACCATTTGTTTTGCTATGTCCGTACTAATTCACCACTCGGTAACGAGTTAACCTAAAATAAACCTTATTCGTATAACTATAGATTACAGAATCCTATCTCCAAAATATTTGTACAAATTCCAGTCCACGTTACCGATGCGATAGATATTTTCTACTTGTATAGGAATAAGGTTTATTATAAATTGACTTTGACTTTGAAGAACAGTTCGACTAAGATCGTAAGTGTGTTCATAATGATAAGAAAAATCGAACTTAGCATTTTTCTCAACTCTAATTTTTCGACGATTTCTAGAAAACGCTTGTCTTGACTGGCTTGACTTTGTTACCATTGATCTGCTGTCGACTGTACCTACGTATAGTACGGACAACAACAGATCAATGGTAATACTCGCTCGCATTCGCACGATTTTAACTCTTACGACGCAGATAATAAGAACGGTATTTAGTCCAAAGTGTTACATTTGATCTTCTGTTAGCTGTACCTAACAACCTATCCGAAGAAACCGAATGTAAAGAATGAATTGCATAGCTCGCCCCGCCCGCGTATATGGCTTCCCGTATTGGTCTAGGTTTTATAGAAATCATAAATTTTATTCGTACATACAGTGATTTCAATTTTCTTAGTTCCATTCATGCCACTAGATGGCAAGGAAAAAATAAACCGACCACGGTGCGATGGATATTGAATATTCTAATTATTCCAATAGTAGCGTATACTCGATACCCATTTATTCGCCGAATCCCAGTTGTTTGCAAGGTCTAGGTTATATAGAAAAATCGTATTTTATACGAACATGATTAACAAAAATGATACTACGAGTGCCCTCTATGTTCGAGTAGGAGTTAATACAATTTAATCACTGCCCAATAGCCAATGGGCGTTTTTGGAGCCTTTTGAAATTTTCGCGGCCAGAAACCAAATATGGTTATTTAGGTACATATTGGCAAAGTATATAAAACATATTATGGCAGCTCATCTGTTACCTCAGTCCGGGCCGAGATATTCGACTTTAACTTTTTACTTCCGTTGAACTCAAATATCTCGGCCCCGGTGGAGGGTAGAGACGTCGAATCAACATATTTACATTCACTATGAGGTCGTCTACAAGAAAATGTTGTTCCGGGATTTTTACCTTCAGTCAGAGCAGAGATATTTAATTTTAAGTAAATGACAAATGTGAGAGAGGGGGAGGATATGCTCATTTTAGATGGTGCACCGGCCATCTACTATAACTCACCCCTATGGGCCACTAGAACTCCGGTTATTTTTAGATGGCCGGAGCATCATCTAAAATGAGCACATCCTCCCCCCCTCTCACGTTTGTCATTTACTTAAAGTTAATTATCTCTGCCCTGACTAAAGGTAAACATCCCGGAAGGTAAGAATCCTCTCACATCCGGTGTATCCTCTACACCACACCCCCTCTCAAGTTTTATGACTTTACTTAAACTTAAATATTTATACTCGGACTGAAAGTAAGAATCCCGGACTTCACGATGAACGTAAAAATGTTACGTCTATGTTTCCCCACTCATCCGGGGCCGAGATATTTGAGTTTAAGTAAAGGAAAAATTAAAATCGAATATCTCGCAAATTCCCATGGTTTTAAAGACCCTACTGTCGTCGAAAGGCCACGACTCGGCTGTTATAAATAAATACTTTCTCTCTCATGTTACTTTAGTTTGTCATTTTATTTAAACTCTAATATCGCGGAGACTGAAAATATTTTAAATAAAGGTTCCTTTTTCCCCTATTGAGGTAAGGAACCCCCAAAACAGTAAAACAACGGTTCCCCTAAAAACAGCCAATAAAGGATCCAGACGATCTCAGTCGTTTATCAGCATCGTCTAGCTAGGATACATAATTATTATGCTACTATCACGAACCCCCAACATTTAAAGAAAAGTATACAGAAGCGTTAAACACGTTGGATATGAACACATGCTGACTCATATAACTATATCCAGAGTCCGACATACACAAAAATAAACTCTTAACTCTACTAATAAAATATACCTAGACACTGAAACACGTTTGAATACGCCACCATAATACAAAAACAACCAGATAAACATAATTACAGTCTCGCACACAAATTACACCCTGATATATACATACCCTACGATACAAAAACCCTGTTTAACGCAGAAAGAAGCAAACACTTAAAACACAACTAGAAACAAAAACGCACACATCTACACACAAACATACCTTTACGAACAACACAAAACACAGGCAACTGCATTTGTAACACACAAAATACAGTCATCTTTATGCATAAGCACACAGCCAAACAAAAATACTCTTTAGCGTACAAAATACAATATGCAAATACACACAAATACGCCCCACAAAACACCTAGAATCAACAACGCCCTCCTCAAATACAAACATACCTTTACGCAAAAAAATACATAGACAAACGAAAACTGTGATTTTTTCGTGTCCTAACATAAAAAAATGCTCCCAAATACTCACAACACACTCTATGGTACTTACATTCGTTTCAAAATACACTACCATACTCAGACGCGCAAAACTAATTAGTACGATATCTAGGGGAATTTTTGTGTGTAAGAGAGATTTTATGTACCAGTATTTTTGTAAATAATAGGGTGTGTTTTGCTCATCCGAGTGTAATTTGTGATTTACGGTATCTTTTTAAATATTACATCGCGACTGGGATTCGAACAAGAGACCTTGCCATTCTTTTTCAACTAATGTTGAGCTAATGCTCTGTTGAAAACCGTGACTCGAACCAGATCGACGATATTAGGAATAGTATCTTTTTGTATTTGGATCTCGTTTGGTGTGAGTTTGGGAGTGTTTTAATATGTAGGAGTGTTTATGTGTCCAAAATATTCACTAACACATACAAACACACAGAAGTGTAACATACGCCGCAACCATCTATGTACGGTCGATAGCACATCAAGCGTATCACACTGGCACCATACGCAGGAGTTATACGATATATTTTGCAATGGTTTCTTTTAACAAGCCACTGGGCTTGTTACGGCGTATGTTATACTTCTGTGTATTTTTTCAAAAGGTCTTAACTTTTGTGTACAGTCGACGGCACATCAACCTACAAAAAACCAAACT
This sequence comes from Tachystola acroxantha, assembly GCA_963506565.1. Classification (NCBI taxonomy): domain Eukaryota; kingdom Metazoa; phylum Arthropoda; class Insecta; order Lepidoptera; family Oecophoridae; genus Tachystola; species Tachystola acroxantha. Next base: position 11,300,376 of record OY735870.1, on the reverse strand, counting down.
TTGCAAACTACGTCGTATAACCCCTGCGTAGCGTGCCAATGTGATACGCTTTATGTGCTGTCGACCGTACATCGATCACCTAGCCAGAGGATGCTGAGGAACCATTTACTGTAGTTCAGTTCGTCAAGTTTACACAGGGAGAATCCAACTACACCGGACACAAGTTACACCAAGGAGGATAATTATTATGGGAAATGAAATAAGTATGTTTTTTTTTCCGGGGGGAGGAGGAAAAAATAAATTAACATCAAAGGGGAAGTGTATTATAGATGGCAGATGCGACACCTTATGAAATAAAATACATTTCAATTTATTTTTAGGTGAGGGGGAGGATATTGTTCAATGTACATGTTGAACCGGATTTCCGCTTTGGATGACCGCAAAAAAAAAAAAAACGTCTAGGGGGATTGTGTTGAACATGGCGGATGCGACATCTTAAGGAATAATAGGAAACATAATTTCTTTTTGGTTTGGACGGGGGGGGGGGGGCAGGTATATTGCACATGGTGCACCGGATTTCCGCTTTTGAAGACCGGAAACCAATAAAGTGACGCAAAGGGGGAGTATATTGTAGATGGCAGTTGCGACATTCTCCTCTCTTGCCCAATCAGGATGTGGCTTGTCCCGCCCCGCACCTCGTTCCTGTGGCGATTTCGTTTTCAAACAAAAATTTGTCAATGCGGACTCTAGTGGGGGGGTGCTCTGTGGGGCAGAGATATTTAACTTTAAGTAAATGACAAACGTGAGAGGGGGGGAGGATGTGCTCATTTTAGATGATGCACCGGCCATCTAAAAAGAATCGGAGTTCTAGTGGCCCAGTCGGGATGAATTATAACAAAAGTTATAGTAGATGGCCGGTGCACCATCTAAAATGAGCATATCCTCCCACTCTCTCACATTTGTCATTTACTTAAAGTTAAATATCTCTGCTCTGACTGAAGGTAAAAATCCCGGAACAACATTTTCTTGTAGACAACCTCATAGTGAATGTAAAAATGTTGATTTGACGTCTCTACCCTCCACCGGGGCCGAGATATTTGAGTTCAACGGAAGTAAAAAGTTAAAGTCGAATATCTCGGCCCGGACTGAGGTTACAGATGAGCTGCCATAATATGTTTTATTTACTTTGCCAATATGTACCTAAATAACCATATTTGGTTTCTGGCCGCGAAAATTTCAAAAGGCTCCAAAAACGCCCATTGGCTTTTTATTCGTACATATAGTGATTTCAATTTTCTTAGTTCCATTCATGGTTCTCTTGAAAATGGCGGGAAACGACGGTTGTGAAATTATTTGATAATTTTCCTTTTAATGTCTACAGGGACTATTTTGTGTTTAATATCACGTTAAATTAATCATAAAATGTTCGCGAATGACAGTACGGTGAAGTTATTGAATTATTTATGCAAGATCTGAAGTTTCAAGCTTTTATCAAGAGTTCCCGCTACAAGCTCGGGAGTGAACGTGACTGTCGAGCTGCTTCGTCCAGAGTGATGACGCTACGGCGTCTCCTGTGGATGAAGACAAGAAGACGCGGCTACCCAGGGTGATGACGCTACGGCGACTCCCCTGGAGGAAGATATAATACTATTATACATTGAATTTTCTGTAACATGACATTGGCAAATGACGAACTGTCGAGTCCATTAATAAAATAAATAAAATAGTTCCATTCATGCCACTAGATGGCAAGGAAAAAATAAACCGACCACGGTGCGATGGATATTGAATATTCTAATTATTCCAATAGTAGCGTATACTCGATACCCATTTATTCGCCGAATCCCAGTTGTTTGCAAGGTCTAGGTTATATAGAAAAATCGTATTTTATACGAACATGATTAACAAAAATGATACTACGAGTGCCCTCTATGTTCGAGTAGGAGTTAATACAATTTAATCACTGCCCAAACAATAATCGATATTGAATTTTCTAATTATTCTAATAGTAGCGTATACTCGACACCTACCCATTTATTCGTAGCATTCACAGTTCTCTAGGTTTTATACAAATCGTATTTTATTCGTACGTAATTAACAAAAATGATACTACGAGTGCCCTCTATGTTCGAGTAGGAGTTAATACAAATTTTATTTCTTTAGTTTCATTCACGCCGCTAGATGGCAAGGAAAAAATAAACCGACCACGGTGCGATGGATATTGAATATTCTAATTATTCCAATAGTAGCGTATACTCGATACCCAGTTATTCGCCGAATCCCAGTTCTTTGCAAGGTCTAGGTTATATAGAAAAATCGTATTTTATACGAACATGATTAACAAAAATGATACTACTAGTGCCCTCTATAGTCGAGTAGGAGTTAATACAATTTAATCACTGCCCAAACAATAATCGATATTGAATATTGTAATATGCGCAATATCAGCACCTAGTGCATCAGCACATAATTTTCTACAGTACTCACAGATATTTGCATAATCTAGATTTAAAGCTATGTTCAAATAAATATACCTAATACAAATTACAAACTCCCACAAGGAAATTAAAATCGAAGAAGCGACTTATTCTCATAGTAGCGTATAGTCGATACCTAATTATTCACAGCATTCACACACAGGATCTGGCACATCATATCATAACCAATATTGAATCAGCTTATAGATCATAGAACATAATTTAGAACGTAAGGTGAGATTTTTAAATAGGTAATGTATAGGTAAGTACTTATTTTATAGGATCCAGAAAATCTTCATAGACAGTCAACAAATCTTATAAGGATCGATGGTGAACCAGACGATAGCGCGTTTTACAATGCTATCAGCGCTATAATTATAGTCTCACACGGAGTCTAGCAGAGGCTGAATTTACTTATCTTATTTCGTTATTTTCGTTTAATTCACAGGTTCGATTCCCAGGCAGGGCAGCCATGTACCAATGAGTTATCCTCGGTTTTATCGACGGAAAAAACTTACGTACATTTACCGAGTGCTCTCAAAACGGTGAAGAAAAACATCGTGATGAAACCTGCATGTCGTAGAAGAAGAAAAAAATCTAAGGCATGTGAAATCCGCCAATCCGCAGTGGGCCCGTGTGGTGGATGTGGATCATGGCCCCAGCTCCCTCGATGTAAGGGAAGGTCTGTGCCCGAGCAGTGGGGTGGGGACATATAAATAGACTGATGATGATGAATATTTATGTCCATATTTAAATTTCCGGCGACGCTATTTCCAGCGGGTCGTCTTCATTGTCTATGGTTTAACCATAGACACTAGAGGATCGGTTACAAATAAGACCATAGACATTTTTTCTACATTTATAAAGAAAACTGTCAGTGTCAAACTATTCCATAACTATTCTTTATGGATGGATTGTGAAAGGGCAAAAGACTTGCAAGTTTATACGTCCAAGTCTGTTGCATTATTTTCTTATTTATATATATATACCTACCGTTCGGGATCAAAAATAACATATCCGCCTTTACACATCAAAGCACATAATGTGTAAGTTTAAGTGCGCGAAACGTCATTAGCTACTTTTTGTGAAAATCCGAATTAAATAGTTTCCGCGACATTTAGTGATTAATGATCACGTTAAATTAATCAGGAGAAATGTCCGCGATCTTCGTATGTATGTATTTATAAAAACCCAGACATTCTTATTACATCAGACTAGGCTGTATGCTCTAGTAGGCTTTGCCTGTCCCTCTAAGAAGGAAGAAGTGTTTCACTAGGGATGTTCGATTTTTTGATTTAAATCGATCTTGTGGATCGCAATGAATCGTAATCGTAACTAATTGAATCGATTCGCGATTAAATCGTATGGGTTTGAATCGATTTCGCAAAGATCGAATCGTATCGTTTTGTACCCAAAAATATATCGAAATATGGGGTAAATGACCGATTTTTATTATTATTCTATTCATACTATATATTTACTGGATGTCAACTACCTACACTAACATATATTATAGCATTTCAAAAGCAATAACTTATACGTTCGGGATCTAGTCGATTACGGTTTTCAGTCTAATTTGTGACATCGATTAGTGCTTTTGCACATATTTGAGTGTCGGTAAATAGTATATTTTAAAGTCTGAGAGCTGATATGGTGGAAATTTCTATATTGTGCCCTTTTTGATGTTTGGCACAAAGTTCCTCACAATAACAATCTTTCGATTTTTTTCATCCGATCTTCTAGGTATGCGATTCGATCTGTGCCGAGATCGCATTCACGTGAATCGATTCGAAAAATCGAAGGTCGTATTCAATAAGATCGATTCGAATCGGGCGTCCCTATGTTTTACCAAAAAAAAAAAAATTAAAAAAGCTACAAAATTCAATTGCAAACAAAATGTTTATTTCCTTTTTGTGATATTGGATTGTATACGATACAGACTACAGTAATAATAATCTTTTTCTGGTTTTCTGGTCGTTCTGAACACATACATCACATGGCATTTAATTTGTGGTACATTCAGGCCTTTACATAACCTCCCGAAGGTACCAAAAAATCAATTTATCAACAAGATGAGGAAGGCAAACAACCCCAAACCGTTCATGGAAAGCCTTATCCCGAATGGAGAAAGCCCTGGATACAGCGTGATAACGAATGGTCTAGTAAACTGTCACTGTTCACGCGGAAAAATCCTAGCCCAGAAATAATGAATGCATTGCAAAGACTACGCTACCGTATATGGACGTCCAAACAGTGAAAGATTGGTGGACGAGCATGAAGGTGGTCCAGGAGATACAGAATCAGAAATATTTGCCAGAACTCTTTCGTCTCTTGGTTCAAATTTAGCTGCTGTACCTACATTTCTTCACATATCGACACTGCGCTGTCAGGTTCGTTTTTATAAATATAACTTGTATCTGTAAGGTGAAATAGAAATAAATTTCAAATATACTAATATATGTTAGAGGAGTTATGAAATCTCACATATTTATACTTAAAGTTGACCTTTTTCAGATTGAAAAATTCGAAAGATTGGATCTACTGATGGCTACTTCATAGAAGCTGTGGACTGCACAAACTTCCATCACAATGGCATTCGGTATGAGGGAATACAGAACCTAAGTGGTCTCAATTTTCTGAAATGGTTGAGTCTGAAGAATAACAAATACATTGATGTGTGTGCCTGGATAGACTAGTTGGACAGAATGGCAAGTCTTGAAAACTTGGATTTGACCGGATGTACTGTACACTGACTCCAAACTGCCCTGGCAAGAATGGAGTCATTGAAGATGCTTATTATAATGGACCCCGGTGATGATGTGACCATTCAAGTTGCATTGTCCACATTGGAACTGGAGAAGTCTGGTTTAAGAACAAAAGCTGAAGTAATTGACGATAAAAGTGATATAGGCAATACAACATCAGAGGCTGTCATTAAAAGTACCTAATTAAGACCACCAATTGTAATATTAACGATATTAGCCTATTTCTCTTGTGTAATTCTTTTCTTTTTTGCAATAAAAAATATTTATCTTATCTAATTACATTGTCATTTAGAGGAACACAACTAGTTTAATTGAAATATGGTATAATAGGAAATTGAAACACATATCCAGTTTTGTAGTGGTATTATGTCAAGTGATAGTCAGTTGAAGTGTTTGTCTAATTAAATTGTTGTAATTTTAGGCATAAGTAATAATAATAATTTATATACTAAATCAACTGCATGTAGATATGAAGCAAGGAACATCTTGCGGATTACTCCAATATTTGCATAACCGACACTGCTCTTGCTTTTCCATTGTTTAATTTTTCAATAAAAATCGAACATAAAAACAGATGGCTTTTCTGATGCATGAGAGTGAAAGTACTGTTTCAAGGGCAGAACCCTGTATAATAAACCAGACCTGGTGTCGCTGCTGAAAATAACTAAACTTTTCAGTGGTGACATCAGTATAGAGTTCGGGACGGACAAGTGTGCGGTTATCGATGTACAGCGAGGTGAGTTGTAAATTCTGATGATTTGCAACTCTCAGAAGAAATGTGTCTCAGGTCTCTCTCTGAAGTGGAAACATACAAATACCTTGGTATGTCGGAGGCCTTAGGTATCGCTGATAGGGACATAAAACAATCGGTGAAGTAACGCTTCTTTAACCGCTTGACAAAGGTACTGAAAAGTCTGCTGTCAGGTGGTAACAAGTTGCGCGCCTTTGACGGTTGGGTTATGCCCCTACTCACATACACCTTTGGCATACTAAGGTGGACTCAGACCGAATTGGACGCCCTGGATAGAAGAGTCCGTCGACTGCTGACGACATATCGCATGCTACACGGACGGTTCTACCGGGCTCTCATGGAGCCCGACGTAGACCTATTAATCCGTATCCTGGCCTGGCGTTTCGGTGACCTTTTTGGGGAAACCGAGGGTTTTGTCTGTGCAATTATGGACAAAGTTATCAAGACGAACAACTACCGGAAGTATATCCTGAAGGACGGTACGGTCGACATATGTCGAGCATGCCACCGTCCCGGAGAGTCACTCAGGCATATAGTTTCCGGTTGTTCTCATCTTGCTAACGGCGAGTATTTGCACAGACATAATCAAGTAGCCAGGATAGTCCACCAGCAACTTGCCCTTAAATACGGTCTTGTCAGTACTGAGGTGCCGTACTATCGCCAGTTCTCGAAAATGGTCGTGCTACGCTCTCTCTACTGGGATCGGTCTATCATCACGGACAGGACTATTGTCGCCAATAGACCTGACATCGTGTTGATAGACCGAGCGTCGCATCGGGCAATTCCGGTTGATGTCACCATACCCCATGATGAGAATCTCATGAAGGCCGAAAAGGAGAAGCTAAGTAAATACTTGGACTTGGCTCACGAGATTACCGCCATGTGGGATGTGGACTCAACCATAATTGTTCCGATAGTCGTAACCGTGAACGGTTTAATAGCGGAGAGTCTCGACCAACACCTTAAGAGACTCTCGCTAGACAGTTGGATCAAGAGCTGGATGCAGAAGGCAGTGCTGCTGGACACTGCACGCATTGTGAGGAGGTTCCTCACTCTGGGATCCTAACCTCCGGCAGCTTGGATGTGCATGCATCCCGCTGTCGGCGGGTGACTATTTTCTATATTTATATATTTTTCTAATTGTTTAAATTTTAAAATGTATAAATTTAAAAAATAAGAATCAATTTAAATAAAGTAATAAAGCATTTTATAATACACTACAGTGATGTATTAATTATATTGACCTTAACACTCTCACTGCCAGCAATATATAATACAATTCATGTTTAGTAGGCCATGGGGGGCCGCCAGAGGGTCGCATTTTATTCACACCAACACGCCACAACTCGAGTTAGAAAACTATTGCAGGAGGCCAATGGGGGCCGCCGGCAGGACCACCAAAAATTATTCTAGCACGCCGTGGGATCCGCTGCGACCTCCCAAATTTAATCAATTTTTATACATAGGTATACATTACCCCTTGGTCGGTTTATTTTTTTCGGCATGAATGGAAAAATAAAATTGAAATCACTGTATGTACGAATAAAATATGATTCCTATAAAACCTAGACCATGGAAGGAACTGCGAATGCTGCGAATAAACGGGTTGGTATCGGGTATACTCTACTATTAGAATAATTAGAAAATTCAATATCGATTATTGTTTGGGCAGTGATTAAATTGTATTAACTCCTACTCGAACATAGAGGGCACTAGTAGTATCATTTTTGTTAATCATGTTCGTATAAAATACGATTTTTCTATATAACCTAGACCTTGCAAAGAACTGGGATTCGGCGAATAACTGGGTATCGAGTATACGCTACTATTGGAATAATTAGAATATTCAATATCCATCGCACCGTGGTCGGTTTATTTTTTCCTTGCCATCTAGCGGCGTGAATGAAACTAAAGAAATAAAATTGTATTAACTCCTACTCGAACATAGAGGGCACTCGTAGTATCATTTTTGTTAATTACGTACGAATAAAATACGATTTGTATAAAACCTAGACCATGGAAGGAACTGTGAATGCTACGAATAAATGGGTAGGTGTCGAGTATACGCTACTATTAGAATAATTAGAAAAATCAATATCGATTATTGTTTGGGCAGTGATTAAATTGTATTAACTCCTACTCGACCATAGAGGGCACTAGTAGTATCATTTTTGTTAATCATGTTCGTATAAAATACGATTTTTCTATATAACCTAGACCTTGCAAAGAACTGGGATTCGGCGAATAAATGGGTATCGAGTATACGCTACTATTGGAATAATTAGAATATTCAATATCCATCGCTCCGTGGTCGGTTTATTTTTTCCTTGCCATCTAGTGGCATGAATGGAACTAAGAAAATTGAAATCACTGTATGTACGAATAAAATATGATTTCTATAAAACCTAGACCAATACGGGAAGCCATATACGCGGGCGGGGCGCGCTATGCAATTCATTCTTTACATTCGGTTTCTTCGGATAGGTTGTTAGGTACAGCTAACAGAAGATCAAATGTAACACTTTGGACTAAATACCGTTCTTAATATCTGCGTCGTAAGAGTTAAAATCGTGCGAATGCGAGCGAGTATTACCATTGATCTGTTGTTGTCCGTACTATACGTAGGCACAGTCGACAGCAGATCAATGGTAACAAAGTCAAGCCAGTCAAGACAAGCGTTTTCTAGAAATCGTCGAAAAATTAGAGTTGAGAAAAATGCTAAGTTCGATTTTTCTTATCATTATGAACACACTTACGATCTTAGTCGAACTGTTCCTCAAAGTCGAAGTCAATTTATAATAAACCTTATTCCTATACAAGTAGAAAATATCTATCGCATCGGTAACGTGGACTTGAAGTTGTACAAATATTTTGGAGATAGGATTCTGTAATCTACAGTTATACGAATAAGGTTTATTTTAGGTTAAGTCGTTACCGAGTGGTGAATTAGTACGGACATAGCAAAACAAATGGTAACACTTGCAGTACGATTTCAACTCTTACGACGCAGATAATAAGAACGGTTCAAAGTGTTACACTTGATCTGATTTTGGAATGTTTTAAGTAAGCTCGACCGACACAACAGTACCTACGCCAACATGCACAAAACCATTGTAATCTAGCCCGTATCATCGGCGCATAAGCGCAACATGTCAAGTCAAGGTTAGTACGGACAAAAGCAGATCAATAGTAACACTTTCAGTACGATTTCAACTCTTACGACGCAGATAGATAAATAGATTAGAGCGGTCCAAAGTGTTACAACTTGATGTGTTTTTATGTGTACTTACTAGGTACCTACTACGTGGAATGTTTAAGTAAGCTCGACCGAGACGATAGTACCTACGCCAGCAAACAAAACTATTGTAATCTAGCCCGTATCATCAACGCATTATAAGTAGGTACGACAACATATGTCAAGGTTAGTACGGACAATGGCAAAACAATGGTAACACTTTTTTTTCGCCGTGGGATCTCGTTTGGAGTGGACGTGCGTGTATCAAATTATTTCTTAAAATTATAATTATCTGTTATATAAACCCGCGTGAAAAATGAACGGAACGCTCCGTCTAGATTTCGACAAAATTGACAAGTAATCTAGTACAGACAGATTCCCAGCTCTCCTAATACACATGAGTTCAGAGTTTATGCTTAAATAAAATTCAAAGATAATTACAAAAAAATAAATAAAACACGAAACAAAAAAAAAACAAAAAAATATTTAGCTAAGGATCGAACCCGGAACCGCGTGCACGGCAGGCGACCGCTCCAGCCATTCGACCGATACGTCCGCTGTTTGACGTGGCGAAATTACCAAACACTATCTCATGCACCAGCGTGAGACATGAACGCTCCGTCTAGATTTCGACAAAATTGCAAATAATCTAGTACAGATTCACAACAGGGGCGTTTCTTAAAGCTGGAAATAACATAAAAAAACACTAAGCGCACAATTAAATTAAAGACTCTAAAGGAATCTCTGGGTTATTTTAACCTAGACCCCGTGTCGCGAAGAAAACACACACTATATAACCTAACATAGAGGGATGAGTTACTGCTAGGGTCAACTCCTTTAATGACTGGCCTAATGGAAGGAACTGTGAATGCTACGAATAAATGGGTAGGTGTCGAGTATACGCTACTATTAGAATAATTAGAAAATTCAATATCGATTATTGTTTGGGCAGTGATTAAATTGTATTAACTCCTACTCGAACATAGAGGGCACTAGTAGTATCATTTTTGTTAATCATGTTCGTATAAAATACGATTTTTCTATATAACCTAGACCTTGCAAGGAACTGGGATTCGGCGAATAAATGGGTATCGAGTATACGCTACTATTGGAATAATTAGAATATTCAATATCCATCGCACCGTGGTCGGTTTATTTTTTCCTTGCCATCTAGCGGCATGAATGGAACTAAAAAAATAAAATTGAAATCGCTGTATCTTTAATTGTGAACTTTGCAAGGAACTGTGAATTATGTGGATGGTAGATCTCGACTAAACGGTAATATTCAAATAATCAGTTTGTTCAAAATCCATTCCCTGAATTGGAGTTATTTTGTTAGCTAGCTGTTTAATTATCGCTATCGCACACATCGGCGCCTACTCTATTTTAATTTAGGTATATTCGGATGTCCAGGGCATTATTGACATTAATTTAGGGCGTCAAGTTTTTTTTTTGGGGTGCCAGGTGGTCAGTGGTTCTCAACCTTTTTCACATTTGGGGTGCTAGGTTTGGGGTGCTAACTTCACGGTGATCCGACTTAGCAGAAACCTAGGAGCGTCTCGTTCAGGCTAGCGGCCGGTTATTAACAATTAAGAGTGGCAATGGGCGAGGGACTCAGTATCTGCTGGCGATGACTTCACTAATGAAGTCAAGCACCAGCACTGGTTTTCAGCCCCCACCGTCGTACATCGCGTATTGCGTAGTGAGCGCTGCGTACATGCCATTCGTAGCGCATGCCTCAGACCTCACCTACTAATTGTTCTTGTCAGTTTTTGTCAGTTCGTGTCAGTTCTTGTCAGTTCTTGTCAGTTCTTGTCAGTTCTTGTCAGTTCTTGTCAGTTCTTGTCAGTTCTTGTCAGTTCTTGTCAGTTCTTGTCAGTTCTTGTCAGTTCTTGTCAGTTCTTGTCAGTTCTTGTCAGTTCTTGTCAGTTCTTGTCAGTTCTTGTCAGTTCTTGTCAGTTCTTGTCAGTTCTTGTCAGTTCTTGTCAGTTCTTGTCAGTTCTTGTCAGTTCTTGTCAGTTCTTGTCAGTTCTTGTCAGTTCTTGTCAGTTCTTGTCAGTTCTTGTCAGTTCTTGTCAGTTCTTGTCAGTTCTTGTCAGTTCTTGTCAGTTCTTGTCAGTTCTTGTCAGTTCTTGTCAGTTCTTGTCAGTTCTTGTCAGTTCTTGTCAGTTCTTGTCAGTTCTTGTCAGTTCTTGTCAGTTCTTGTCAGTTCTTGTCAGTTCTTGTCAGTTCTTGTCAGTTCTTGTCAGTTCTTGTCAGTTCTTGTCAGTTCTTGTCAGTTCTTGTCAGTTCTTGTCAGTTCTTGTCAGTTCTTGTCAGTTCTTGTCAGTTCTTGTCAGTTCTTGTCAGTTCTTGTCAGTTCTTGTCAGTTCTTGTCAAAACTGTCAAAACTGTTAGAACTGTCAAAACTGAAAGAACTGTCAAAACTGAAGGAACTGTCAAAACTGAAAGAACTGTCAAAACTGAAAGAACTGTCAAAACTGAAAGAACTGTCAAAACTGAAAGAACTGTCAAAACTGAAAGAACTGTCAAAACTGAAAGAACTGTCAAAACTGAAAGAACTGTCAAATCTGAAAGAACTGTCCTCAACCCTGACATTGGCAGAATCATCGACAAAACGATGGAGCCATAAACATCAAATTGGAATTGGGAAAGAACTGTCAAAACTGAAAGAACTGTCAAACAAAACTGAAAGAACCGCCAAACTGGAAAAATCTGTCAATACTATTAAAAACTGACAAGAACGGTCAAAACTGATAATAACTGTCAAAACCTGGTAGGACTACCGGTCCGGTAGTTCCACGCGTAAGAAGCGAGCCCATGGGTAATTTTACCGTTGGTTCAAGCAGTTGAACATACAGCACTAGTAGTTGTACCAGGGGTCCGGAGCAGAATATATATTTTAATTTAAAAAATGTTTCGTGTTTTGTAATAGTAGAACAGAAATAATATTTTTTACTGAGTGTGTCATACAAATCTATAAATTAATTTGTATTTACTAATTTTTCATTTTAATTGTCAAAGAATTCTTAGTGAGCGACACTTTTATGTAATCGGTAATTATATGTGTAAGCATTTATCGCCTTTGATCATTTGAGAACCTACTTACATGAAAAAGAAAAGATTGAATGGACTTCTTCAGAAGTAGAGATATTATGGAAGATATCATTTTGCCTTTTTTTGGCTGTACGAGAGACAAGTGTGTGAGTTTACTTTAAGTAATTTTATTTTAAGTATCTTTAGTTTTTGTTGAATAGTGTGAATTCGCAAAAACTTGATTGATAATGGAGTACACTTTGACACAGTACCGTATCTAATAATTTGAAAAGTTGGTTTACCTACGAGAGTTTCCTCTACTTTACTATGACGATTTCAGGTACCTTATCCATATAGCTTCTTAAGTACTGCGTGACGTATACTTACCTGGTGTTTGCTAGGTACAACCGACTGAATATCAATAGTAACACTATTAACCCTTTTGATAATGTTTATTTTTCTCATTTTTCAAGGAAGCACACGTGCGTATGATCTTTTATCTGAGAGACGGAATGGTAATATCTACAGACATTCTATAACCTCAGTGACAGATTGAAATAAAATGAAAAGACGCACCCCGGCATCTTAAAAGCCATGCGCGTAAGAAAATAAAAAAGAAATTGAACGTTATTTGTTTTTGTCAAATGAGTTTTCTGAGGTCGGCAGCCTCATACATATCAAGTTCGTAGAAGGCTGGCTTTATTAGCACGTCTGCACCTACCGACTCAAAGACGCAAGACGCATCACATTTAAATATCACACTAAAAGCGTCAATCTACATACATCCTATCGAGCAAATCCTAAAAGTGATTTAAACGGAGACCCTATTCGATTGAAGTAGATTACAAATAATGAATAAAATTGCATACGAAATGAGTAGACCGAGAGTCCGTGGGTATACGGTTGTTTGATCGGGGTACGGGGGGAGTGTAAGCGGGCTTATTGCCGATAAATACTCAGCTATGTAGATAGCTACCTATATCGCCACCGCCGAGCTCCGCCGCCCGTCAGAATCGTCAGACAATAATGCCCTCGTGTGATGTGGCAAACTTATCTCAAGTTTTACTTTAGGTAAAGTTGGTCAAAAGCGTCATATAGTTCGTTCTACCGATTTACAAATGAATGTAACCTATCAGGCGGTGGCTGAAAATCAGTACTATTTGTATTGCATTAAATGCTGCATTTAGGACTGAGACACTCTTAGCCTTTTTGCCACAGTGTACGACAGATGCAATGTAATTATTTATGTTAACTTTTATGTACGAATAATGTGGCAAATAAATGATCTTTTATTTTTATTTTATTTATTTAAAAGCGAAAACTACCAAAAAAGGCTAAAAAAGGCACCCACAAAATTCAAGGAGTTCTTTTGAGTCATAAATCATAATCCGTCGAAATTTTCATTAAGTGCCAGAACAATAGTTGTTATACTTGTTACTTATATTCAAGTCCAGTATTATAATAATTATTATACTTATTGATTCATACTAGTAGCATTACCTTTAAAGCATACCTACGAAAGAAGAGGAAACACGTCTGGAACATTTCATTTTCACCAAAAAAAAGTTTTGTGGCGCGGTCTGACTTTTATTTAATTTCTTTGTTTTCAGTAAGCTCAAACGCACATTGAATTACTGAAATAAGTAAACATTTTCTTAGAGGAGGGAGAGGACAAGTTACAAAAACAGTTTAAGACAAAAGAGTAGCGAAAACCAGAAATGAATCCGGGCGGGCGGAAGCACTCCCGCCCGCCCTAGCGGCGGGCCCGCCCGGAAATAACACGGGAGGCTAGTTCCATAGTCTTACAAAAGTCCATACCAGAAATACGATTGAACCATTTTACTATATCAAAATGCCTACCACTTTTAATTACTTGGGAATAAAGGGTCGATTAATATTTCACAATAATTATTAACTCAACACGTCGAAATCTGATCGATGGTTTTCATAATTCCGTTTGTAATCAAACGTGACTTGAAAGTAACAAAATAATCTAGATTTAGCAAAAAACAGAGTAAGAGCGGTTTCGCACTACGTCCGATCCGAATCCGTGAAAATACGTTCCGAAGTTGTACTATTTGTATGGTAGTTTACGCTCTAGATCCGATTTCCGTCATCCGAATTCTCTCCGTCATCCGTGAATTTCCATTTCGGAATAGATAATTGACGGACGGAAGTAGCCATAGTATTATTTGTATGAACGCTCGCGCACTGCGTCCGAATTGAATCCGAGCTGCGTACGAACGGAGGTAGCGCCCAGAATTATTTACGTCTTCGTACGTAAGTACAATAGTATTGCCAGAAGTTGACGTCGATTGAAAGGACTCATGATCAACGATGTGAACACTCTGCTGTGGCTCCGCGTAAAATGACGTATGTCAAAAGGTGGCTCCTGAATTGCTTGGATTTGTATCAGAGATCGGACTAGTGCGTAAGCAATATCCGAATTCGGTCCGAGTTTTCTAGATCCATATTTTCACGGGTTCGGGTCGGATTCGGATCGGACGTAGTGCGAAACCGCTCTAAGTGCTTGGTAGGTACCTATTATTCCGTATTCCGAGCGCTATTACTTTCTAATGGGGATGTTGGCTTCATGTTTATTTGCATAAAGGTCCGTAATCATGCATGATGACAATACATCTGAAATTAGTTGTTCGATATTCCAAATAACGTCAGATCCAGAGATATTAATGGTTAAATTCGCGAGTCAACCATTTTTGGCAAAATTATAGTATCGAATTTGTATGGAAGTAGTAAGCGTCACGCCACGTGTTACTGTCAGATTCCCGATTTTCAAATTCTTGTAATTTATTTTTCAACTAATTAATATTTTGATGTAGGTACTGTTAAACCCATAAATTTTTAAGTATTTATTCATAAAACAATAAAAAATAAAAATAACTATATAATAACTAAAAATATAAACTACCTAACTTACTAAACTTACAATAATTAAAAATTATATTTGCATGAAACAGATCAATCTAGTTAAAGTAAAAATAGCTATATATTCGATGGAATTGTTTGTAGAAACGAAAGAATTAAAACTTATTTCAATAAATAAAAATAAATTTAATAAAAACGACCCAAGCTGTTTCCGCTACGGAATTCCAGTGTCCTAACCACATCATCACCGTGCTCTCGTTGCAGATATGTGTAATGAAAGTGTAATGAATGGCATAAATTACATGAACCACAACCGAAGCGTATGTTTTGACACACAGTTTAATGATTGTGGCAGTTCTATGAGAGTCTTAAACTTTGTTGTTTGCCGCTCTCACCGAGAATACTGTTTGTGGATACGGTGGCACGGGTTGAAAGAGTAGAGGGATGGTCATTTAGTGGAAGGCAGCCTCCACCCCGTGTCTGCAGCACAGACTGATTAAACGATCCGCTGTGTCTCGAGCTCGTTTGTTTTACACTCTTGTCGATACTATTCTGCTGAAATAAGTTTTAATTCTTTCGTTTCTACAAACAATTCCATCGAATATATAGCTATTTTTGCTTTAACTAGATTGATCTGTTTCATGCAAATATTTTTAATACAACCCTACCTACATTTTAATCGCCTAGATATAAGTACCTGACTTATATCCAGTAAATATAAATGTAAAATATGTCATCTCTGAGTTATTCAAGGATCGAGGAATGTATTTTTTTTTAATTTGGTACTAATAACATATTAGTTCGTTCAATTTCTTAAATATATAGAACATGGTGATCTGCTGTTACCTAGTTTTTTAATGAATCATCCAAATATTGTACCTATTTAACTAATATCTTAATACCTTTTAGCAACTTGATTTATCAGCAGGTTCAAAAATGTTGAAGAATATTCATATTATTAACGAATTATCCACTCTTTGATATGACCTGATAACAATGTTAGTAGGTAAGTACCTATATTAAAACTGTTTCAATTAATTTTATTAATAGGTAGCTACTAAACCACTGACACGATTTGAAATGTTAATTCTACTTTCAAAAGATTATTAACAGTATTAAATGCAACAATACGTTGTTTCGGAGGCGGGAAATCCTTTGAACTCTACATCCTCCCTTTTGGTTGACATGAGTAAGTAGTGCCTACGGATTGTATAGGTGGTAGCTAAAAGTAACTGTATACGATGTCCATTGATTCATAAAAGGCCAATCACCAATAAAATAGTAGATATACATTTAAATGAAATGAAATGTAGAGCGGGCCTCACAGACTTTTCTCGTTGAAATATGGTAATTATTGTGTTACATTAAGAATATGACTTGACTACCTACGGTGCATTTAAGCATTTAAGGAATTGTTCTATGTATAAGATACTATATGTATAGGTAGTGTTTTTTATGTCCAACACAATGTATTTTGTTCAGGATGAATAAACTATGAAACTATAAAAATATAATATAAGTAGATGAAATTGGGAAAATTTCAATTATTGAGGGATACTTTAAAGTAAACTAAAATGACAGGTAAAGTTAAAAAAAATTGTGCTCAGAGACTACCGACCGACTGACGATGTGATGTTATTAGACATTTAGATTTTTTGGTCGAGTGGCTATTATATCTACGCATTACCAAAAACATGCACCAAAAATATGCACTTTTATCAGATTGGGGATCAGGCCGTCCAGTCGGATAAATCCGGCGATCCACGGAAGGCAGCGGGTACAGAGTGGTCCTGTCCCGCTGCAGCCAAGCGCTGCGGGCGTGCTGGGCCCGCCTGGAGCGGCCCGGGAGTGCGTATAGCAAGCGCGTGGGGAACTCTGGCGTAGTTCAACAGAGAGCACCGAGCGAGTTCCCCACAATGCGCGGAAGACGCCACCGTCGTGGGGTTTTAGTCGTTGCGAGTCCGACATTACCCGTCGCTACCCCTGAGACGGCGGGTATGCATGCATAAGCACCACCACGGAAAAAAGGCCAACGGGAAGTATCATATAGGTTTTGAGTTTCTCGCGTTTTCATACAAATATGCGCCAAAATTCAACATAAACGGCCATATCTTTTGATTGCGTTGACGTAGAAGGTTAATTTTTCCACGGTTGCATGAGGTTGCAGACCTGAGTATTTGGTATTAATTACTCGAAATAATCTTAAAGGTATCTATTTACTTCTAATACACAATACGAGTATAATCATTATTTTATAGTAACCTAAAGTTTTAAACAAAATCCGAATTTTTTTTGCTCGCAATGTTTATTGGTTTTTCTTTAACCATCTTATCTGAAGTGGTTGGGATGAGAAATCGTAAATTAAGATTTAAATAAAAGACGTCTTGTAAACAACCAACCTTTTGCTAAAAGCTGTGTAATAAATTGCTAGAGCGTTTTTGACCTTTTTTAAACCATTATTTTTAACACATTTCTGCATTACCGTTAGATTTATGAAAAGTAAAGTAACACAAAATAAAATACTTCTTCAATGAAGAATATATTCTGTAGGCTGTAGGTATATCAGAGATATTTACCTACTATCAGACTATATTTAAATTCAATGAAAAATATTATTATTATACATATAGTATGAGGTAAGTATACATGTACTACTTCCATATACTAAGTATCCTCATGTCGTCAGGTAAACACCAAACTTTCGCATAATCAATTAAAAAATCCCTGTCACATTATGTTTTAACGTTTTAGCTACTAATTAACTTACGCGGCTGCGGCTGTAAATATACGATTATTTATGTGAGATTTAGGTGTTTTAAAATACCTGATGAATATCAGGAAACTGAAGAACAAGTATTTTTCGCTATTAAGGGCCTTCCATGAGCCAACTAGCGCCGCCAATCTTGAAAAAATAATATCTTCCAATTTAATCAATTTTATTAAAAAAGCCATTTATGAAATGTTTATTAGGATGAATACTATTTTTCAATAAGATACAATACGTATTTATCGTAATAAATATTATATAGTAATAAACATTTTGTAAATAGCTTTAATAATAAAATTTATTAAATTGGAAGATATTATTTTTTCAAGATTGGCGGCGCTAGTTGGCTCATATCAGGCCCTTAAATAAGCAATTTCTATTATTCTTATAAAAAAATGGCAATTGCTTCTTACATTAAGGTAACGACACTTTTAGTCCCAGAGTGACAAATGCAAACCAGAATCGGGGCCAATAATTTTACTATTTGAATCTCTAATACAAAACGATGTTGTTAACGAATTTAATTTACAAAATCCATTTGACAAGCTGTTGAATATTCAGCTTGTATTGGAATTACTAATTTATCACAACACAATGTCTTTCAAAAGGTCAATAGAAGCAACCTGCCGTTTTCCCAGTGCCCAAATTAACGAAATGACCTGGATAAGTCACGAGTAATTAGGTAGGCAAGACAGAAATAAAAACGTCTAAAAGCCTATTTATTAATGTGTTAGACTTGCCAGAGACCTATTAGAACTTTTTACGGTTTAATATATATTTGTTAGTGTCAAGCACACCCTGTATCGTAACTAATGGCAAGCACCTACCTATAGCGCTGTCCTTTGAGGGCTATAAATTAATAGAAACCTTTTCAATATCAATTTATACTGAATACGTATCTACCAGATTATGTAAGTATGTATTAAAAGTACTCCACTCCTGTTATGTAACAACTTCGTCTAGGTATCTAATTATTGCATCTAATAGAATAGTGGATACCTAAACCAATATCATTTTCATATTCAATATACAATTATTAGGTCTTACAGTATTCTTGGTCCGATCTGCGGCTGCACTAGTTTTATATTTTTCTTGGTATTGTTACCTACTGCTTCGGATACGGTGACCGGTGTAGTGTAACTGAGCCATGAGCTGCTCAAAATAAACGGTAAGTACACACACACGTATTATCGACAGACGTCCAAATGAAGCAGACTACTATTAGACGTCATTCAGACCCACAATCTTATCTTGAGGAACAGTCAGTTGTATCCGACCTCCGTTTTATTGGTCGTCGTTTATTATCAAGATAAGTTATCTTTGAGGAGCCAATTAAATTTGAAAACAAAGGTAACGTAATAAGGCGCCATGGCCACAGTAAACTTATGTAGGACTGTGGCGTATGCGGGGGACGACGTGGCGGCAGGGGTGAGGGGGTCACTGGCACCGGACGAGCTGCGTAGGCGCTGCTCCTTTGTCGTTTGAGAATTTAAATGTCTGCATTGTGAGGAGTCGGCTTTTTCATTTCAGGTATAGGTACTGAATAGGCTTATTATATTTTACACGAAGAATAATTTGGCGAACAAAACTTGCCTACATAGTTACATCTTTTAATTGTAACATAAAAAAACTTATATTTAATATGCATATTATGTACCTATTGTTAGTACAGATAGAGTAGTAAAGAGAGAAACGAGCGCCGCATCTTGCTGGACTGACACACTTATTTCGCTTCCACCCTTTATATGTACTTACCCGGTGTATGTACTTACATAATTATCTCTGGGGATCTATTATAAAATATACTTACTTCTACTGTGCTAAGTATTAATCTTGTAACCTAAATTGTAAACCAACAATTTTGTATTTGTACCTATCTTTCGCAGCATATTCAAATTACGAAATAGGTATCCACGATTCTAAAAGCAGAAGCCAACTCTATATTTCCTTAATATTCGTCCAGTACCTCAATCTTCCCACTTTATTGCTCTTATTTCTTCTGAAGGCAAGACACAAAGAGCTGTGTTTATAGCTAATGATACTTAGGTGTGTATTTTAACACAAAACCCAAACTTCCAAAGATACAGCTAAAAAATATTCTACACGGTTTGAATCCCTACTGATGTACATCGACTCGAGATTCTCTTTGGTGGCGCCTATTTTTTGTCACCATTTTTTGGTGGCATATTAAACTGTGAAGTGGTAGTGTAATAAAATGGCAACGGTAAGAAAATTAACAGCCACTATCGTTAAAAAAATATTTTGAATTATAGTACCTCTAAGGATTAAACAAACAAGTAGGTAACCTTCTTTAAGAGTAGGTAATACTTCACACGACTTTAAATCTTTCTTGCATGTACAAAAATCTACATATTAAATATATATTTATATTTAATTCTCCATCTTGAGAAACCATTTCGTCACAACTATCAGGATATGAAGCCAGGTTCCCGTCATTCCGTGGCACGCAATTTTCCATCGGATCCGGATGATGAAAAGTAAAAACAAGCGCTTCTACGAATTTTAAAAGTAGGTACTACTTAATTGAGATAAAAATTAGGTTTTTCATCGATTACTCCCAACCTTAGTCGAAGAGCCTTAAAAGAAAAAATGTTAGTTGCCTCCTTTACAGTTTTCTTCATCTCTTTCGTCATCATTATATCCTTTTCGTTACACGCACTGCACATATAATAGGTGAGTCCTCAAGGAGGAAACTAACAAGAATACAATAATTCCTGTTATGCCTACCTGCTGAAACAAAAACACAATGAAATAAAATTAGGGCAACAAGTCAAACTTTTGCTTTGACTTACGTTTCCTTGTCACGCGACGCAAAATGACATCGGAACATAATGTCACTGAATGTAGGTAGTCATAATAATATTGCAATAAGAAATTATTGTTATGCTTATGACCTCAAAGAAATGAAAAGGTTAGGAAAAGAAAAGTAAACCGTAGATTGCGACGTAAAGTAGAAATGTAACTAGCTACAGATTTGGATTACAAACGTAATTTTTCTGGCTTAATATAACATTACTTACATTATACAACAGCAGATCAATGGTAACACTGGCAGTACGATTTCAACTCCTATGACGCAGATAAGAACGGTCCACTGTCCAAAGTATTACACTTGATCTGCTGTTAGCTGTACCTATGTGGAGTATAATTGCCAGCTTCAACAATTTAGGTACTTAGACATGATGCTTTTAACACATTTTCGAAAAAGAATATAAGTACTTATAGTGAAATTGAAATTAAGACTCTCCTCGTAATAAAGATTACTTAGGACAAATTTATCAAAAAAAAATAGTTAATTTTCCAATATACTTAGGTACCTACCTACTATTATAAATACTTGCGCTCTAAAAATTATAAATACTTCACATAAAACTAAATTTTCAATCCTCGAAATATCGCAAATCACTCGGCGGTCGTCTGATACCTAAGTAGTAAATTTGGTTTTTTTTTTAAGTTTTTAAGGTTTAAGAAATATAGCCCCCGGCTGTTCCTTCCTAAATGTTCAAACCTAAACATAGTGTACATATTAAAAGCTATTACAGAGTACATACTTTTTTTTATTATGTCAGTAATTAGTAGTACCTACTTATATGTTCGCTTGCGATTGTGCCTTTTTAAATGTAGCTTTACATCACATTTTTTCGATACTTAGGTATAGGTAACATTAGCGAAGAATAAGAAAACTATTAGCTGTCCACCCACTATGTAATCTATGATTATTTTTGAACCTCGAACTATTATTTAATTTAGACCATGATTTAATTATATACTGGTATTGAACCAATACACTTAACTAATAGCTTTGTGTACCCATATCTCTTACCACCAACAAAGGTGAACGCATCTAGCGAGAAACGACAAAGCATCGCTTTAAGATTAACTCCATCAATTTAAGATAAAACCTTTCTCTGTTCGCTTGTGTGGCCGTCTAACTAAAATAAAGAAAAATACTAGTATAATCATTCGATACGACGGTTACTTAGACTCCACGCTTCCTACATAATTGATTATGTTTACTTACTGTTTTATTTAAAGTGGTCTTTTAATTTACAATTAGAACTACAACTACAGCTATTGTGTTAAACTTAAAAGGTCAAGCTAACTCGTAAAATACAATTAAGAGCCTTTAAAGGCTAAATAAGTATTTTGCTAAAAAAGGAAATTTAAATCAATTCGAGTGTTTCGTTTCAATCCTCTTTTATACGTATAATAAATGATTTGCGTCCATACTTATGACCAGTAAAAAGCCCCAGGCAACTAAGGAAGATCTTGATTGGAGTGCACAAGCACAATACGAACTTAGCGTCGATACTCCATTAACGAAAGAGTAGGTGTCACGACTCTCAGACTCTCAGGCTTTTATTATTTATTCCCACTCTCGACACCACACAATTCTAGTTGAAAGCAAACAAGTAAACGTTTTTACTACGTTACTATTTGTGAGTTTAATAAATTCCGATTTCGGTTCTATAAAATAAGTAAAGCTAATC
The DNA here is from genome assembly GCA_963506565.1 of Tachystola acroxantha. Taxonomy (NCBI): domain Eukaryota; kingdom Metazoa; phylum Arthropoda; class Insecta; order Lepidoptera; family Oecophoridae; genus Tachystola; species Tachystola acroxantha. The sequence continues at coordinate 11,278,008 of OY735870.1, read as the reverse complement.
CTGACAAATGCAGCAACGAAAAATAAGAACTCTATTTAAACTTTTGAAAGCTAAATTTTAAGGTCCGTATATATGTACATACGTATTCATTGTATACAGTTGCGAACTAATTTAGGATCCATTTTCAACTCGAATTATGTTTATTCTAATATATTGAGAAATAGAGATCAAATAAATAAATATTTTTATTAATTAATGTAGAGTCGTTGTAAATATAGGTAATTAAATCACACTGTAGAATCTATACTGAAAAAAAACATAGTGTGTCAAACCTAGGGTAATTTGTAATCGAAAATAGAGAGATATTGTCATGATTGCTCGTGTTCAAACTTAGATGGTTATAATTAGGTTATAAAAATAGATAGTTATATAAGTATAACAATAGCTTCCAACATCACCTGAGGTACCTAATAGTAATAAATTAATATAATTAAATATTGAAGAAAATAAGAAGTCAGCACGTCGACTCAATTCATGCTGAGCGGTCCATCTAATGATTCCACTGAGATTCAAACGCTACCATGAGAATTCTTCACTGTCAGTCAAATACGCTGTAGGTAGGTATTCAATCTTTCAATCAACTTGCGCACAATGTATATACTTATACTAGGTGGCTGTACTTGTACACATGTGACACATTCAATAGAATTTTATTTAATAATATTATTTTTGCATGTATGAAAAGAAGTCAGATTTGTACCGTTTACCTATAGTAAGTAAATTTTTCCGGAAAAGATGCTGACGAGAAAAATGGCAAATGCTATCTATCAGCAGCACGTGTTTTAAAATTTATAATTACTAAGTACTAAAACATATTTCTCGTCATTTTTGAAATTTATTTTAGAAGCTATTACCTACCTATTCAATTTCGTGTCGTCGTGACTAGCGGTTATTTTTTATTAAGTATTTTTTATTTATAATTAACCCAAAGATGATATTTTATCACATTTTAAACGATGAAATTAGCAGAGACAAAGCGATCCACCGGTGGAAATCCAACCCCACGGCTCCGACTTCTACGCCAGGTGCGTTATCCATTTCGCCACGGCGGAATTATCATCATACGTAGAATCTGACTGCAGCTATCAAATACTCACAATACGAATGGTGAAGCCATTAGGGACTAAAATTCTTTGGATCACATGAACATTATATCTATCATAATCGTCAACCTTGGCGAAATGGATAACGCGCCTGGCTGCATAGACACCGGAGCTGTGGGGTCGGTTCCCACTGCATTTTTTTCTCTTCTTGTTTTTCATGGTTTATAATGTATAACTTAGTAACTTTTCTTCATTCACAAAGTAACTTTCTTAATAGCTGCTGAACTTCTACGTCTACACAATTTTAATACAGAAAGTACCTATGTTCTCATGGAATTATATTCGTTAAATGTCCTTTCCAATTCTGGTGTACCTATGTGTTTTATAGAAAGTTATGCTATAAATAAATAAAAACCAAATGAAAAAGAGTAATTATTACTTATTACATAATAAGTACATACTTAATAATTGTAAAAACTTAACAATACATAAGTAGTATGTATCAACCTTTAAGTAAAGATGGAACCAACTTCATATAAAATAACATTTAACGAGTTTTCTCCTCTTCACCATTTTGCGAACAATGCCGCTTAAACTCTTTAATTTACATCCCGAACAAAAAGGATAAAGTCATGACATGACATGCGCCGACACGCCAAAAGCCTAGAGATGTCCCGAAAGTCCAGCCGCCGCGCGCCGACGCAAAAAGGACAATCATTAGGAGGCGCCACACGAGATCCCATTTAAAAGTATGAGAATATTTTCACAAAAAGCCTCACATTCAACTCCCAGCACATTCATTTTATGAGAACAATGAGTGATTTTTGTATTTTTCTTTAATTCTATGTCGATTTTATCCGCGGCGGCGGCGTGGATCGAGCTTGTGTGGTTGTCGCCTCGTTCCGTCCGCGACGACTTTTTGTTGTGGAGGAAGCGCGGGCGTCGGCGCTGAACGGTGATTTTATTCCCGCGGAGGCGCTACTCATTCCCTCTGCAGCCTTCGGCGGCGGTCCCTCTGACGCCTACCTCGCCGGCCGGCGCCACTTGTCGCGCGCACGAGGCGCTCGCTGTAATGCAGGCCGACTCCCGGCTGTGTTGCCAATTTTATATTATACTCTACTAGTTAATCGGTAATATCAAGGATTTTCTATGCCTTAAAACACACTTACCAAACTCTAATACAAAAACATATATTGGTTGCTAACAAGTAGGTGTGTACTTAAGCATTACTTAGTTTTTACAGTGCTCTAGTTACCAAACAAAAATATGAATGATATAAGTAACAATGTTGGTACAAACTTAAGTACATAAAATTAAGGAAGTAATTCATGTACTTAACCATATTTTGGGCAGGGAATCCTGTCTTACGACTTCTATATCTACCGGTGCAGCAGATGACCAAAAATAGTGCCTACCTACCGACACTTAGGGCCGACGCACAACGCGACGGCCGGCGCGGCGTCGTTACGGCGTGTTACGGCGTCCAGCGGCACCGGCCACCGGTGCACGCTGTCGGACGGTGCCAGTCACCGTCGGACGGCGTCGTGCCAGCGTGCCGCGCCGTCCACAGACGGACGCCGCGTGACGTTGTGCGTCGGCCCTTAGGTAGCTATCAATAATGATAAATTTAATAAACTGCATGTCCGTGTAATACTTATCACGTAAATACATGTTACATTAATATAAAAATGTTAACTAACCTAATCCTAAAAATAAACAATTGTGATGAAATTACCTATACTTAACTTATTTGATTAGGCAAGTCTAAGTAACGAACGAACTTACTATCGATCGCCCATCTCACATCATTTTGGTTTTGTTATTTAGTCTCTAAGATTTTTTGATGGTACCTGAGCGTGACATGTTGATGTGGCGGCATAATGGTGTGGAGACAATGGACTTCAAGACTTGTTTATTGACTCTATGGAGTTATTTTGAAGCAGAGTGTGTGCAGGAGTGGAGGCGGCGTCTGTTCGAAAAGAGCCAATGATAGCCGCTCGGGTCGGTGGGAGGAACGAGTAATCATGCATTAAGACAACCACGAACAATGTAGATAATTCAATCTGATGATGATACAGCCTTTTCATTAAAATAATAAACGTTTATGTAACTAAGTATCTACCATTTTTGAATATATTATAAAATGTTAGTTCTTAAATTGGGCGTTTCATTCAATTGTTGGTTATGTATCTTACCTATTCATTTGCCTAGTTCGTAGTACAGCCGACAGCAGATCAAGTGTAACACTTTGGACTTTGGACGGTTCTTGCTATCTGCGTCGTAAGAGTCGAAATTACCATTGATCTGCTGTTGTCCGTACAAGCAAATTATAATAATATTTCATCTTTTCTAGTATTGCAAGCTAAAGTTATCATAAAGGTATCTAATTTTATCTACACACACCTATACTGTCACACCTTATTGTGATAATTAATAATCTCCTAGGTAGATTAATTTACATTTTCAATAAAGTAATTGTGTGTCTGTGATAGTGCACCGAGTCATAAATTGTTGTAGTTTATTGTCTAGAGATTATTCTCGTTTAATTTTCATAATGTTCCAAGTACAATTTAATTTACTTTAATGGTTACATTTTAAATGGAATTATAACAAACGTCTTTTACTAAAAATATCTCGCGATATCAGCAATGCATAAATAAAGCGTTGTCGAGTAGCGCTCCGGTACATCGGCGATCGTTGATTAGGAGCGCATCGCGTGACTAACCCCTATTTGTTCGATCATTGTCTTAGTCTGCATCCTTGCACCATCAAAACAAGCAAACGGGAACACACACAAACCTTCCAATAATGAATAAGACTTTGCATATTTATTTCTTAGGCAATAGTTAGAATTACATAGTAATACACCCTACTGAAAGATTGGCACGGGTTAGTTAGGTAGTCACGTACGATAATGGTTGCCTCAGAGAGGACATCGGCGCCACTGGCGATTCAGCTGAAGGTGGTCCGAAAAGCTTAACAGCTTCCTGGGAGAGTGCTAGATGTAGCTTGTATCAGGGATTAGTGCGAGGAGAAAGAGGAAGCCACTGTCCGACTCTTGCTTATATAATTCGCCTTGCGATCGTTGACACACATTACACTACTAGTAAAAGGCAATGACAATAGACTGCCACTGGTAAAATGGAAAAATTGATTTTTCACAGGTGAACACCTAGAGGAGGCGTGTTACAGGTACGATGAAAACCCTGTACAGGTCACTGATGCTACCATGTATCTCCGTTCAATTAGTTATTTTTTATTTAATTTATTCAGTGTGAGAGAAGTGGGCAAGTTTCTGATGCTTGTTACGATACGATAATCTTGGCTTACAGGATGTTTGTTGCGATTTAATTGGCACTCCGATGCATCGAATGTTTTGTACCTCTTATTACTAACCGAGGAGCTCAGTGATAGTATAGTCAACAGCACATCGACCTTCTCAAAACTATTCCAACCCCTGGGCCTACAATGACCGCTTATTGTCATCAAGTTTATATCCTATCCTTGCTTCATTTAATCGTGCCATGACGTGCATATAATAACTATTAAAATACAATAAAATATAACTAAACTAAAAACTATATGTACAAACTAATCGGTTGAACTATCTGAATGTCTTGCATTACAGGGCAGATACCCCATTGTCCAGCAATGTGATGCTGCGGCATATCCCCTCTGGATAACAATTCTGAAAGAAATACAGACCAGCATTTTGGTCACGTGTGGACGGGCGATGAGCCGCCCCGACAGATTTTTAAGATCTTCATCTCTCTTGACCCAGCATTTCTAGCACAAACGGCACAAATATGTAGTAGCCTCTGTCGAGGCCACAATATTTGCGCTTCTTGAGGGATTCGGCCGCTGCAGCAGTGCCACTAGCCTGTTGTGATGTTTCAGGAAGATGGGACGCCGCCAAGTGTATCAACGCATTAGCCATCCCATACCAAGGACCGTCCCATCTTCTAAGGAATCAGTGTCTTACTGTCAGATCTTTTTCCGTCGAAACTGAAAGCCGTGGATCGGCACGCAGACGTCTATAAGCGTTGTCGTTCATAAAGTTCGAGATTATATGCCAACGTATTCACCGTATACAAAAAGTATCACCTTGATACAATTTTTTGACGATAAAGTGACCTAAGGTACTAAAAATAGAAGACGTAGATCATAATGCATTTTGACGCTATGTACATACCTGACACATCATGGAAAAGTGGCTGTAAATCGGAAATAATAAAATTAAACCAATACTATATTGAGCTTCCATTTTAATACAAAAAGATTTTACCAGCCACATACTGCCTTAATTGTTTCGACAATAATAGAAAATAAGTTTAAAGGATTTTCTTGATTGTTTTTCTATATCATGTAAACTTATTTCCTAGTGTAACATAATGAAATGTCCCAGCTTTTTCTTGAAATATTGGAATATAGTGCTCACATGGTTAAAGATTAATTTAACCAATTATTAATCTATGATTTATGATAAGTATTCATTATTATGTGACAGACTATCCTTTGTTATAATGATAACACGGTACGGTAGGTACGGACAACAGCAGATCAATCAACAGTTGCAGTACGATTTTAAATCTTACGACGCAGATAATAAGAACGGTCCAAAGTCCAAAGTGTTACACTTGATCTGCCGTTTGCTGTACGTATTCGATGAGCCATGAATTTGTCAAATTAGTTCAAGTGAATTAAATCTGCCGGAGTAGAAACATTCAGTTCGGAGAATAGTATTATTGGATATTTTTTTCCAAACATAATTTTAGAAGCCCTTCACCAACAATTAACAAAATTGTTTGATGACGGAATGACGATTGTGTTGACAACCTAATACGAGGCATAGAGTATAATGCGTGAGAATAATATGCGAGCGGTATTTGGATTGGAAGCGCTTTAAGAGAAGCTCATATACGAGTATTGTAAGTACTTATATGAGTATTGTAATTTGGATTGAATTGGGTAATTATGATAAGAGAGGGTCGGCCGCAGAGACTTTTCAGTAATTTTTTTTCTTTCTTTTTATAATTGGCAAAGGTTTCAAATACGGTTTTCAAAAGAATTTCCATTCCATTCCAGGGTAGGTATACCTACCAATACAAAATAACCTGAGATATTTACCTATTTATTAACACTACATTAATTTTATTGCTTTGGGACGTTCTTTTTCCCCAATCGTTTCAATGGTTGATTTTCTAAAAAATAGTTCTTATTTTCGAATAGCTATCAAAAAATATCTTTCACTATTATTCAACAAAGAAACTGTTTTGGAACACAAAGCAAAGTTTTAAAGAATGTATAATATTGTTCACACAAATCAATGTCACGTGCACAGGAAACGCAATCAGATTATCGACAAAGCAACTTATTGACTGACCCCTTGCATTAAGACGCGAAATCAAAAATTATAGCTTCAGTCACCCCTGCACATAATTCAAGACTGATCCTCCTCGTCCATATTCGGCGATCCTCGGACAATGGATCGGACAACACACAGTTAAACGCCGCAAATGCCGTAAGCGGCTATAAATCATTGACATAGCGGAAGTGCGTGGCCTGCCGGCGCGGTGCGGTGGTGGCGAGAGAACCCCGGCAATAACGGTTGCGCCGTCTCCCGGCATTTTCAGCGTTATAGATAAATTAAATGCCAACACATCCCGCCGGGGCAAGCGCAGCCGAGGCGCGCTAGGAATGCCCAAATAAATTTTTTGATAAACGAACCGGAAGCTGAACCTATTACGTGACACTGCCCCCGTTCCGTCTTTGCCTCCTCGGTTATTGTTTTTCTCGATCGGTATTTCGGGAATTTTAAGCTTTATTCAAACCAGCATATGGGAAGCGCGGTGCTTTGAATCGATTAGATCGTAATCGATAAGCTGCGCCTAATAGGTCAGTTTTGTGTCGGAATTAATCAAGCGTCAAAGGGCTGGCCATAATTGAGCGCCAAACGCTGTGAGTGCGTCGTATATCTTACTAATTAATGGATTCGCTAGAAACATGTTGGTCACAAAGGACACCGCTTGATTATAAAAAATCGTCATGTGCCTTTTTTGTCATTTGTAGCCAAACCCGTTCCACAGGCGTGGATTAGGCGCGCCTTCACTTAAACACAAAGGCGTTTTGATTATAGTTATTTGTAGTACGCGTTCGTGTTATGGGGTAGATTTGGTGCGTGGCGTGCACGTTCAATATAAAGAAATATTAATATTCCCGCGATCATAAACAAGCAGTAGACGATGATAATTCGAACGCATAAAACATCGCGGTATCTATACGATCGAATCGAATGCCCCCAGAGAGTTCAGTGTGAAATGTGTTCTCAGAGACACCGTTTAGTAGCGTAATGCGCGTGACTGTCTTACAAATTATGCATTTCGGAGACAAGTCGATTTTATTGCTGCGGAAGTGACGTCAATAAACCACTGTGTACAGAACTTTAATGTTCGAATATAGTAGATATGATATCTGATCAGATCTGCACGATATGCCCACGGGTTGACAAAACACGCGCTTTTCGCTTCCTGAAATTATATTCTTCAAAATTTTAGTTCTCTATTTCCTTAATTTACGTGACAAGCTCATTATCTGACATTAGCGGGATTGTTTATGGCAGAGTTATATTTAAAAAATACCCAATAGTGTGGGACCATAAGATGATTTCTGACCTATACCTATATACAAACTTTTTGGTGCAAGGTACTCGTAATTATATTTTGTATGCCTGTACAGTTTACTTTGGTGGTAAATGCCTTATAAGGGTCGACTCACACTGGCAACGTGAGGCGCCTTAAATTCAAGTCTCAGGAACTTTATTGGCCATTCCTCTATCTACATCATTATAAATTACAGCTTAATCATTTAATTATATAAAAATTTAATACTAAAATCTAACATAATCGGTTATAGTACCTATCATTTTATTTGTTAATAATTATCATTCATTACGATACAATTAGTTTCATTGGAACGAGTTTAAGTACATGGATAAAAACTAATTATTATATCAAGACATTCCCTAATTCCCAAACTTTTTGAAGTATTTGTCCTTGTATGTGGCTTTGCATAAGGTAAATTTACATGAAAATGAAGAAAAATAATAATCCATAAAACTGTTGCACTATGCAGTGCTGTTATTACCGCCGCATTGAGGGCCCGCGTGAGTTACACTTGATGTGCTGTCGACTGTACTATTTTAGTTTAGTTACATAAATGTTTACCAAACCTACCCCAAGCTTTATATACTTCGAAGCTACTACTTATTATAACAACTGAAAAAAATGATATACTCTACACCTCATATTGAACGGGAAATAAATCGTATATTTCCTTTAAGTGCCAATAAAAGTTGGAGTAAATCATAAAAGTATCACTCCTCGAGAAACGTCTATAACAAGTGTGTTATTGCGGAATAATTCAGTAGCGACGGAGGGTGGTTTGAAGGATGGCTCCCTCAAGATCCTGGGCGGGCGAGGTTCGACCTGGAATTCCCGATGCTCTATCAAAGCCTTCAATTATTTATCGGACCCGTGTCTACTTTTCATTTTACTCCTTTCCCGGTAAGGCTTTCAGCGCTGGAGAATAAACATGTCACACCATTGGGAATTGGCTTTACATGAATAGTGGTCTTGTGACTATGAACTGTTATTGGTGGCGGTTCCACGGTTGACAGTGATAAATGGCGACTTGTTTATAATAATTATTCATAAACAATGACCGATACGTTTAATAAAGCAAATAGTGTTGGCCAAATATGTATCGAACTTTATATTCTAACACATCCTTTATCTATTACCTACCTACGACGCGACGGGTACCTAATGCTACCTTTGTTGCTATTTCAAACTACGAGTATGTTATATGCAAGCACAATAAAATAGTAATTACTAATAAATCAAAAGTATAATTTATATTTACTGTTTGTGCCATAAAAATAGTATCATTACCGTAGCGTAGAGGAAACATAAAAAATATTATTGTCTATTCACGTGCATGCTCGATGTTTTATGAATTTTGCGGCTGGAAAAAAGTTCGTAAGGAGATTAAGTTTTATTTTTATATAAAATATCTTGTAATCACAGAGTACAAAAACATCTTACTTTTAAGAATAAACACAACCAGTAACAAGTTTTAGGCAGGCTGACATGGGATTTTTATTTCCGCTGCGATCGCGTCGTTCGTTGGCGAACAACGCCATCGACGTCGTTGGGGTTTCACCTAAATGACATTTTTACTATTGTCTGTGTAGGTATGTACGAGTGGCGCATAAGCTGAGCACAATACAACATCTCTCGAGGCTGTGGCCAGTTATGTGAGGCAAAAAGCGATGATAATGACAAAGACCATCGGCGCAAAGGGCGCGGGAAGAGGCTCCGCCAACATACGCGTGTCGAATAACGATGCGTCTTCCGCAGATATTGGAAACTCGCAGACAGGACTAAAAAGCTGTAATTTCCAAAATCGTCGTAAATACACTAAATATCAATAGTTAGACTAAAACAAAGATTCATACTTACTGCTTAGTAATTTCGAATACGAATAACTCTGCTGAAAATGTGTCAGGCAATAATATTGCAATTAGATTGTATTCATATGTTATTAGTTCAGTACCAACCAGACCCCCTAGCCAAGTGTCATAGAATTGAAATAAAATGTATAAGATAGATTTTTTCGTTAGAAAATATCAATCCCATACATTTTCTTTCCCTACTAGCGTTTACGAAAGACAAAGCCACTTGGATTTAAGTTAAATACCTGCCGTATTTAACTCAATCACTCTGCATACGTTTTTCATCAAAAGATAGCTTTTCGATTTTTATTAGCGATCGCAATTCATCCTTTTACTCTCTTTTCGCTTCATTCGTCGTCGTTCGCTGGAAATAACAAGATAGAAAAAAATATTGTCGCTTTTATTTTATCGGTCATTACTACAAACTTAATTTAAAAAGGTAGTTATTAGTAGTTTGAAAAAAAAGTGTGCGTACTATCTAATAGAGTCAAGCTGCACTGATAACTGTATGATATAAAATCGTAGTGTTACTTACTCAGTAGCATGGTGAAGAGGGGTGGCCTAAGGCAATAGTAGAAACACGTCGCGAACATAGTTTGGGGGTCACGTAACGTAGATACCGAGTTATCCCGGTTTCGCAAAGTGATCCTTACGGACCCAGGGATAATATTATATCCTAGAGTGAGAGACTTACGTACACATACCCTAGTACTTAGTACAACATAGTTAATATTATGTTAATTTAAACGAACTTCTCAATATGACAGAGGTACGGCAAATATCTTTCTCCAATGTACTATGTCGGTACGGATATACCACCTCATCGAGAGATACAATTATATCACATTTCCAATATTCATGCAGAGTTTGCGGTAAATGTAAATGACATTAAACCAAACCGCCATGAAACGGTTTACCATTGTTGATTTTTTCCGTAACATAATATTATATACATACATAGATAACGAGAGTTAATCCTACTGTAGATATAACACTTAAAATTATAAAGGTTTAATAAATAGGTACTTACTACTTTAATTCTATCGTGTTTCCCCCAACCATTTCAAAACAAAACCCCATCGTTTTCTTCCCAAATCTTTCAATAAGCTTCAGGTTTTTAAAATCTTATTCAAACTTTATAAAATAAGTGGCGTTCCCCTCGGAAAGGGTCTTAGGGCTGATATTATTGTGTAGCCATCTGTGACGAGGAATGGGACGCCATCGAAAGGACATATTTTTAGATTTAACTCGTAAATTACTACGATCCAATTGGTTTACGCTCGTGTGAGAATTAGGAGAGAAGTTTTATTTGCCAGTGTGGTTGTTTATTGTGACGATAGAGGGGAGAGGGAGAATTGAGCCAGTAAATATATTTTATTCGTTTTTAACGGGAAATTAAAAGGTTTCTTGGTAGTTCCTTACTCTTAGTTCGGGTAATTAAAAAACCCTGCTAAAGTGATTGCGGAGAAAATGATGCATTTCATTGCATTTTACTGGTTTTATTGGGTAGTCAACGACGCAACATGTAGTAAATAGCTAGGAAAATTATACATAAAATAAGGCAAATTATAGACTAATTTATATCTGATCGTCTCCTAGATGGAACAAAATAAAAAATATCTACTTAATTTTATCTCAAATTAGAATTTCCTTTACTGCTCCTGAGACAAAAACTTACAAATGGGGTCAATTTGGAAAAAGTGGTTATACAGGGTATAATAGAAAGGGTATTGTAAGTGGATACTGAACTGAACACCCTCCCTGGGTATTCAGTATCGATAATTGAACAACTTTTGTTCTACGACTTATCGAATAAAAATACAAATAACATAAAATGTCGCATACGAATCGATCATCTGATCGGTACAAAATATTGAAAAGATCGAAAAAAATCTCGATAATCGAAAAGTCAAGAACCCAATTGCACATAAAATAGGTATGTACAGCCGACAGCAAGTCAAATATAACACACTACGCGAGAATACTACATTGAAAAGTTTTGTGTGGGTTGATGTGCACGACCGACAAGTTCGTGTTCGTGTATAAATAAAATTATTTGTAATCTCACCCATTTTTTTAATAACATATGTTTAATGTATATATACATAAATAAATAAATAAATTTAGTTCTTATACATTGCATGCGGTTATGACATAGTACATTTATCATGTAAGGTTTATAATATAAATAAGAACCTAGACACCACATCAGGGTATGACTGTATAAAATTTAATAGGTACCTCAACTAGATACACCGTAACTAATTTAAAAAGCTGTGTCGTCACTTATTAACGCGGCTATAAATTAATTTACTTCAATAATATAATAATAGGTTGCTGCCATAAAACGTGTCTGTCACCATAATTTTGAACACAGATTGTTGCACTAATGCATCGGCTTTAAAGGAAGGGGTTGACGAACCCTTTTGCTCGATTTTCGTTCGTCACACACACGCCGTCAAATGGAAATTTAATTTTTTTAAATTGGAATTTTATTGCCCTTTGAAATAGAATGAAACGTAGCAACTATCGTATCTAATTGAAGATGAATTTTAGTGTGAAAACTTGTTTCACTATTTTATAAAATATAATATAATAAACATTAATTTATTTATTTTATAATTAATATTAATTTATTTAATAAAATAAATAATAATTTATTTAAATAATTCATTCAATTAATTATTAATGCCATTCAATTAAAGATATAAGTATACCTATACTTATAAATGTAATATAAATAGATAAATTGGAACTAATGAATAATATTTATTTAATAAAATAAATATTAATTTATTCAATAAAATAAATATTAATTTTTGCTCATAATTATTTATACCTACATAAAAAAGTGTTTAAAAAATGTAGAGTCGTTAGTGAACCGATAAGTACTGGGCCGACTTAGACTAGGAACAGAACAGATGTTTAACTTAACACATACACAGGGTGTGCATCATGTAACGTAACATTATAACATAACATAATGTTATGTTACATAATATTAATGCCGAAATGAGGATGTTCATTATCGGTAACTGAACCACTGGTTGATCTACTCTTTTTCCGATTAAAAATAAGTCAACTTTTCTGATATTTTCTGTATCAGAAAATGAAATGAAATGAAAATGAACGGTGTTAGATATTTTTTTCGATAATGGAATAGTCTAGTATCAGACGTTGTTCAGTTATCGAAACAGAATTATAGACTTACGTTACACGGTATACGAAATTACCGCTTCATCCACATTAACGTAAAAACTTAAACACCTTGTTAAAATATACTGTCAAACGGTAGCTGAACGTTGAAACTACTGCTGCTAATAACAGGGTGCACTCTCCAACCCTTAATAAACTTGCATCTATTAGATTGTTAGCAGCTACAACGTTGATTTCAAAATTTGCTTCCCTCGTTGTATAATAACGTAATTGCTAGCGTTGTATGAAATATCGTTCGGTTTGTACGTAAATAATTTCGTATGTACCTTTCGTAAGTCGCTTATCATTCGATCGTGTAGGTAATTTTCTTGGGTGTAAAATTACAGGTTCATGGATGTGACATTTGGAACGTTAGAACTAGGTTTCCTACGTAGCTCAATAATACTAGCGTTGATTTTTATATCCAGTAGGTAGGTTCCATATTATAATCTTTGTTGTTGTGTTAGTTAAAGTATACTGCAAAATATATATGAATGAAGCATATTTGTTGAATGATTTAATTGCACTGAAACATAGCAATGCAAACGCCATAAGAAGTATTTTTGATATAGGTAAGTGGTTTTTTAATGTAACCAACAAATCTCATATCAAAGTTCCTTTCATTTTCTTTACAGTTTAAACATAAAAGAAGGGTGAAGTCTAATAAGAGTACCGGAGCTCATATTGCAGTTGCGCCGAACAATCGGGAAGTTTCGAGACAGTAGACACGGTGGCGCGTCTACAAACCCCAAGTTAATCGCGACTACCCTCGTGCATGGCATAGTGAGCACACTTGAAAATGGTACCTATTCTACAAATTCCATAAATCTAAAATGATAATTATATACCTTATGTATGTATAAAATTGCAATTACACACGCAATTACCTGCGCCCTTTCCCAAATACAAAAAAATCTAATTATTATAATTTTATTTACTGAGATAGCTGATTTTAGTTACATAAATTAATATATAATAAATTAATTAAATAATTTCGAAACACTGGACGCAAATGAAACATTCTAATTTGTTATTATAATAACTTGTATATAAAGGCACATAAGTACATAATTTTATTTTCACTTATGCCACAATGCCACTTTCATCAAGAACTACTATAGTATGCGCTACCAGCGCGAACTACCTTACTACCTCGGTTCACGTTAAACTTAATACTTACTTGAAACTTTCACGCGGCGTGATTGCGAATCTGAAAAGTTCCCTTCTCGGCACGACTCTCCCCCACACACATGGTGCCAACACAGGCTCTGCCTTTAAAACACAAACTCTACATATTTATTATTAAGACTTCGCTGTATTAAGTTGCATTTTTATATTAATTATCATGAGAAAATCAAAGTTAGCCAACAGAGTTACATAGGTTCGATTTCCTTTTAAATACATTTCAACGTTCAAAATTTTATTACATTTCCTTATAATAAAAATTCTACGAATAACAATGAACACCACTCATGTTGTGTCAGTTCCCGATCTGATTCATTTAGAATTATATTCTATCGACTTAAAATTCCTATCTAGTAGCGGAAATCGTCGTTCAATTTATGAATTAACATTGTGAAATCTGAATGCATACGATTTGATTTAATTATTTTAGAATATCAACATATTACAACTAGAGCACCGAAAAAATGCATATCTGTACAAAAATTAAATCTAATGAAATTGTCACAAGGTCAGTTGGTGACTATGAATCATATTGATTCATAGTCACCAACTGACCTTGTGACAATTTCATTAGATTGTTTTTTTTTCAATTACGGCTCAGCCACTGAATCCTAATTAGGATCACTGCTAATGAGGAATCACCTTTTGATGTTGCTGTAAATGACATTGCCACATTTCAATGGAGCTTTGCCCCACCTACAAAACTACGAGACCATTAAAGCTGTACCTATCATTTTGTTGGGGACTTATTACAGGTTTTATATAGCATAATCACAATCAGTAGGAGTTGCGAGAGTAGTAGAAAATAATAACAAAACAATGAATAATTCGCAACTTGTACAAAACTTTATTTTAAACCAATAATTTTATTAAAAAACGGGGATATTTACATTTGATTGTTATCTTGTTCATATTGCCATTGATGGTGGGGTAGAATCTGGCATTGTCATTTGGAAGGCTATTCATGTTTATAATAACTACTGTATATATATCCTAGTAATTATTCCAAACCTGAATCGCCTTTGAAAATGTTAATGTTCGTGTCTTTAATTTTTCTATGCTCTACAATATCTCAAAATGAATCAAGTCACAATATTTGTAGGATAAATGGCACACGCAGTGGCGAAAAACGGGCGGCGCCGGTAAGCCGTTTGCTGCAATGAATGTAAATGGAGGGATGCGAGATACGATGAGTTTGAAGGTGAGTAAGGATCGCGACATGGAATTCCATAGTCTCTACCAATTCCTATGACAGACGGACGTGAGATGTACACACGAAGACAGAGATAAGTATACAGGGGGCTTCAATAAGGTTGAGATTTTATCAAGAACTACTTAATTGACCGATTACAATTTTTTTACTAGTAGCAAGTTTAGAATACACTATACACGTAATTGTAAAGAATTTTCCAAAATCATTCAAGGACTTCCGGAGTAAATTTGAACCTTATAAAATCTACTGTACACCTTTCTTTGTCTTCGACCGTACGTATGTGTGTTTGTGTAAATGGTACTTATACTTTATTGTACGATAAATAGAACTTTAATAATATTGAGTACAATATACAAACACTACAGTAATAATTCTGTTTCGAACTAAGTGCGTTACAAAATGAACGAGGTTTCAAAATAGTCGAGAATTATATTGATCGCAGCAGATGGAAGATCTCTGTGTATCCCCAAGGGATACAGTGAGTTTATCCACATATATGTACCTATATTGTTTTGTTATTGGTTAATCATTTCCTTAGTTTCTAATGAATGTTTAATTCTTACTTAAGTAAGTTCCTAAAATGACTAATACTGAACAAACGTAAAGGAATAAACCATTTTTATTTTATGACCATAATTAATTTCTGAATCAAAATGTTGCACACTCGTGTTTTAATAATAATAAAAGAGTTTATTTTCAAACAGTTGATAACTGCAATATATTCTTTAGGTAGGTAATGTGTGTATTATTATGATGCAGTTTATTTTATTATTTATTTATAATATAAGTTTGTATTTCACATATTATGTAGTCGTTCTTATTGCCATTATCTACGTTTGCTGAAAGTCTCATCCGATAGGACATGTTACAATTCAATTGTTGTTGTTTGGCTATACGCCTGCCTCAACTTTTCTGCGTAACCTAAAGTCAACTGGTAGAGAACGCTGCAAGGCGGTAATTTCGACTTTATACATATTTTTGTGTAAAAGTTTAATTGAAAAATAAATGCTCAAACGTGGTGAGCATTTAACAAAACTTATGAACAAATAGTACAGTCCGAAGCGATGGTATGAACTCTTGCAAATTGCGCTAAGCTGCGGGGCTGTGGCAGCGTTTAACAAGAACCTGGGCGGATGCAGCTCCCTGAGTATTTAAGGCGAAGCGTGAGCGCTCAATTTCTCATTATCTAATGAGTCACAAAAATCGTAACTGACACGGTGTGTTTCGAAAATATATTTAATTATGGTTTATACGTATAAAATAAAAAGATGAATAAGCTACATGTAACAATAATGAGACTACAAAATCATCAAAATCCGTACGATCTGTATCATGAATAATATCATGAATCACATCTAGCTAGATATATATAAAACAATTACGCAATTTTTTAAATATATATATATATATCATTATTTATTAGGTAGAGACAGATAACACAATAAATACCCAGGTGCACTTATCTAAATACATTAAAATGGGGATGGATGGTACTGCACTATTTACAAATCCAAATAATTTAATTCAGGTTCGAAACTGTTACGGTAGAAAGTGGTAGAAGGTCTGATTTTATATTCTACCTTCTACTCTCAGCTACCTATCCATGGAACAGATAGGTAGATTATAAATATTATTTTCGACTTCATTGAAATGACAATTATGTGAATTAATTCGTGGCAGCCAAATCTAATCCTAAACCTAAACGCAACTGTGATTGTGATTATGCTAAATCGCATTAAAGTAAGGGACGCCTCGCTTAGTGACGATTACCTAAACGTGCCATATTCTGGAATCGTTACAAATATCGCTACTAATGCTGAAATTTTATGACGTACGGACTGCAAGTGTTATCATTGATTTACCCATTCGTCGTATGTAGTAATACAGTAGTGCAAGTCCTGCCGTATGTCTCAAAGGTGCCTGAAAACCGTATATTACGGCAATTGCCGTATCAGGAACAACGCTGGCCCGGGCGCGGCGATTTAGATCTTTAATTTTACAAGCGCGCGCCCCATTGTAAAATGTATGGAAGATTTGCGCGTAAAAAGGAAGAATGTTTAATTGAAGATAAATAGTTTTTTGGATTTGAATAATATAAAACTAATACGGCTAAATCGTTCTTCACGCTTTTATAACTGGCCTCAGTGCTATAGAATTTGATTCGTTTGCTGTTGATATTGCCACCCAAAAAGGTATATTTCGTCGAAATATGTAAATTGTTGAAAGAAGACGATTTTTTATATATCGAAAATAAAAGACATTAAAAATTCACGGCTATTTGGTAGCTGCCTCTTTAATGTTTCCACAGATTTTTTTTTTATTCAATTTGAACACTTTTTGTTTAAGACATGGGATGCCAACCGTAAATACCCTATTAACCGTTTTCGAATATAACGTCCTTAAAGAAAATTTCAAGTATACAGTGTCGGTTGTACAACATTGAACCTTTAGTATACCCCTTACTGGAACGTCCGTACCTACCTATGCGTAATTTCGGTCATTTACCCAAGAGCGAGGCTTTTGTTAATTCTCTTCAATTGGACAAGCACGCTTTCCTTTGTTAAGTTTAGTACTCGGTGCTATACACTCCAAAATGTCCAATTATCGGCGACTGGTCTGGTCCTTAACAAGGAGCTGGAGGGCCGATGAGAGCTTGCGAACAAAACTATCTGGTAGTGTGGAATGGCAAGCGATGCCCCCGCAACACCCATCAGCCCCCCTCTGGCCCCCGGGTGAACAGCAATCTCATCCGCACAATATTGTCTAGTTCACTGCAACATGATAGATTCTCTCAATCTGACCAGATTCATCAGTTTAGTGTAACATTATTATAGATACTTACTAGATCGGTGTGTGGTGTGAAAAGTGAGTTATGTTTATTATTTAAAGTCTTTGGACAACATCTTTGGGTAACAGAAAATTGTATATGTGGCTGTTAAAAAGCTGTTAAGCTGTCACCTCTTAAAACAATGATATCGCAACAGATGTTGAAATCTGTTTTATATTGGTACTTAATTAAAAGTTGTCGTAAATTAATAACAACGGCGATTCGTATCGGGCGTTAGCTCTCGATCCCCTTAAGTAACTTTTAATTACAATTGTACTGGTAACTGTTTATGTTCTTAATTTCTAGACTCTAGATAATTATTTATTAGAAACTTGTACGGTCAAAGACAAAGAAAGGTGTACAGAAGAGTTTTTAAGGTTGAGATTTTCTCAAAAACTACTTGACCGATTGTAAAAAATCTTTCACTGTTAGATAGATAAAAGTTAAAACTATGTAACTGTAAAGTAATTATTAAAACCGGTCAGTAGTTCTTGAGAAAATATCAACCATATTGGGACCACGTGTATATTTATCTCTGTCTTCGACTGTATTGCCTGTGCATTGCATAAATAGAACTTATAATCTTCTCTATATTTATAAAACTACACATCTGACTGTCTTGATGTCTGTACGCTTATAACCCAAGAAGTGACGTAGCGGCCAATTATAAGTACCTACAGATTAGGCCAACAAGGGTTTTAAGTAGTGTAGGTAAGTAATTAGTAGAAGTGTAAATAAGTAATTAATAGACACCAAACAGTAAGTGAGTTTAAAAAATGTTAGAAACGATAACTTTTGTTATTGTATTTATTTACATTTTGTAAGCCAAGGATCTCATTTCACATACAGCAGCAATTCTAAGGTTTTATGCGCGCGATGCACTGCCGTACTAAGGTGGCATACACTACAATCTTAATGAACAGTTTCGTCCTAGATGGACCAACCCATTGTTTTGCTTCATGATGTGATCTATATTTGATTCATAGCCTCTAGGATCCAACACGCAGTCTGTTTTAGTTTAGTCTAGTCGATGTTATGCGCCACCGGCAACCAAAGCAAGCGACATCACTAAACTTATCTATCGGCTTACCTCATAGTACAACAACGGCCATTTAAATTATTGATAGGCTAACGTCGAGATTCGTTTTTATGTGTGCTACTTAAAATCTACCTCTGTGTTCGTTAGTCTGTGATCCGATCACAGTTTTGTTGTAAAGATTATGTCCTAAAGAAATCTCCATCCGGTCTTTGGGTATGCATGATATACGTGAGATGAGAACGAAATGTATTGATTTTTTAATTTATTTTTCTCAGCATATTCTCGTTATATTTAACGATTTATACGAAGAGTCGATTGATTATACTCTTCTCGTCGATATCAGCATATTTATGTAGGTAAGTAGATATATATGAATGCAGTAAGTGTCCTCCATGGTACCTACGTGTCGGTCCAATATCGAAATTTACCTCAAACAAAATACCGACCCAGTGCGCAACTGCTATCATTATGTAACCTACATAACCTAATGTATAGTAATTGTTCAACGCAAACTTGCAAATATATTTTGAAAATTTTAAGTGGCGAAGCGGATCCAAAAAGAGCATTTCCTTGTGGACCCACTAATTTTACCTACTAAGTAGTAGGACCACGAGGACGATCAACGGTAAATGCGGCACAAACCACGGCAGTCTGTAATTTACCGTAACATAATTGTCCCACGCCCACTGATGAACTAATAGACATGTAGGGGGAAATTAGCTAACAAACCAATTATATCCCTTTTATGAAAGAAAAAAAAGTACCTTCATTTTTTAATTAATATCATAATGCAATTAATTACCAATAACAGCCTACGAGTATGACGAAGATTATTGCATTTTTATAATACACGAGTATGAATTAAGTACCTGATGTGTACAGTAATAGCGATATTGAATATTATAAAGTAAAATTTGTAATTGTGTAGCATTATCAATTATTACAAATTGATATCTCATGTCATATCTGCAGACGAAGATGCCATGTATCCCTGGGGTATAGTGGCCGACATCGGTCCTCCAATGTCGGACATGTCGCTCCTATCTGTTTCGATGCATTTGTCGTTTAAACACCAACCTGTAATAAATCAGACACTATATTGCATACCGCAAAGTGTCTTAACTTTCCGGTAAAGGTAAAAGTAATTTCAACTTTATCGTTTCGAAATAAACAATCTATTTCTACGACCTGAAACTACCTCTTAGCACCTGGCCCCACGAGTTAATTTAAGCCTATCTCGAGTCCACTACAGACACTCTTCATTCAATACTTTAAATGAGATTCTTATCGCCCGTCCTTAAATAGATTAGTAGATTAATGATGTCTGTAATAATTAATAATGGATCGTGAATTTTACAACAACAATAAAAGCGGTTCGGTCGCCGCCGCCGTCGTAAACCGTGCCTTGCAGTTTGTGTTGTTTTGAATCCTTTAAGTTTACGATCCGTCAATACGTTCCATATATTTACCTTGTCTTAATTATCGTCGTATCGTCCTTAGTTTTATAGCACTTCATTTTTTCGTTTACAATTAAGAATGTAGGCATAAAATCGTTATGAATGCCTTAAAGGCGGTAACCTAAGTTCAGGGCTGAGTGACAGCGCGTATTCATAATTAAATTAATAATCAAGACAACAAAACCTAGTTTCTGCCTTTTACCTTCAACTGAGCCAACAGCGAGTTGATCCAACATTTATGTTGGAGCACTGTCCTCGACTATATTTTACGAATAAATACAAATAAAATGCTTTTTATCCACAATCAAATATTTTAAATATAGTTTGTATTGAATATTATAAACTATATATTTTAAATATAGTTATGTTCAATTGTTGAAATCAAGTTACCCATATCTATCTATAAACGGAAATTTAAAGTACCTAATAATGGGATGAAAGGTTAATAATGTCTACCTATAAGTACATTTATATAGATAACATCTAGTTAAGATCATTTTAAAGGCTAATGTTTGCACCCACTTATCTCATTATCAGCTTAATTGGAATCCATACAAGAATCATTGAGATTGATCTAATCAAATAAGTCAGTAAAAAATTACGAACAGGCTCGGGCTCAACTCGATCAACGTACAAGCTTTAAAAAGTTAAGCCCTTTTGAAAAGCAAGAAAAAAAGGATTGTCCCTAATTGATGCGTCGTCTTTGTTTAGTTTAATTCTAACATGCTTTTCCCATTAAAATGGTCAGGAATCGGGCCTCTGTAGGAGATAACACCGCCTCTTTTAGTCCTTACACGTTATATTATTATGAAGTTGAGGTCGACCCTTCGAGCTGTTAACCCTAGTTTAACTTGAGTTCAGCGACGTCGCGTCGCGTCGTCGCCCACTCGCGCATAGGAGAACAAATAAGTGAATCACGCGGTGTTCCGCTCCATTGCGTTTTTACATTGTTACAGTGTCCCCAGGGCGTTAGCGTCGCGTATTGAGAATCGATATGTTAGCGCAAAGTGCTTAAGTGCTTCGAGGGGATTGAGTTTCACTGATGAATAAGCAATGCAAATGATCACGATAGGTTTACGAGTATTAAGTGGTGTAAAATATTTGTTGTTGCGGAATACGAAATTGCAAATCAGCCCCTTACAAATCGGTCAAATATTTATCATTCGTTAGATCAAATTAAGAGTGCTTAGTATTACGGTTATCAAAAATAATAAGTTAAGTGTAGATTAACCAGCTAGTGTCACCGGCCGGACGTGTCGTGAAGACAACTCGGCACCTTTTGTGAGTTTTATGGATAATCTTCGTTTTACGTGTATTAACATGCGAAGCTGTGTCCTGTCGCGCGGCGCGGCCCAGCCCAGTCCACACCCACTCGCTTTGTTATCAGCCCATGGTCAATGCTCGATAATTTTATTACAGAAGTTTTGTCAAATTACTTGTGCTTTCAATTTAAATTAAACGATGCTTGTCCCTCGACGATATGAGAATCATTAATTTATTTTAGGTCCTTGTTTTAGAGTGCTGATTATTCCGTTAGGTAGGTACTTGAGTTTAGTTAACGGGTCTTGAAGTTACACCTACGAAAATGTTGGTTGTTAAACATTATTTCTTTTAACCATTCGTAAATGCCTCCCTGCATTAAACAAGGCGGTATCCTGCAAAATCTAACGTTCTTTCTAAAAAATATATAAGAACATAACACGTATTCACCCGGACGTGCAATTGGTAAATAAGTTTCCATATTTTTGTTACTTCACCATCATCAGTCCACTACTGAACGTAGGCTTCTACGCGCGCGCTACTCAGCCCGTTTACTAGGCTTTTTGCATACAATAGGCTAGTTGACTCATATCGAAATTCAATAAAACAATATTTATTTCATATAGTAAGTATTTCACATTAGGATCCCAAATACACTTTTATTACATAAAAGTAGAAGATGACTGTAAAAAATGAAATTGAAATTAAAATATTTATTCGTTTTTTCCGACGCGCCGAAAAGATAGTCGGCCTTTTTCGCGACTCCGTTACGTCACTCCGGTTTTTTTGTGATGGCCGATTTTTTTTTGATTTATCGATCTTATCTGGGTTTTGGTTATTATTATTAATAATAATAATTCAAATTTTAATGACACGAAAATGAAATATTTACCAATTAAATGTTTATGAATACATTTGAAGGCTCCGTTATAGCTAGATTTAACCAGGTATCTATTACGATGATAATCTATGTTAAGAGCAAAAAATCGATGTTTTAACGTCATGTTTTCTCAACATTGAACATCCCTAGTTTATCGGGGTCACAATAACGTCATGCCACAGATAATCATGGCGGACGCTGTTTTTATTCGAGGTTCGAAATTGCATTTTAAAGTAAAGTTTTTGGTGTTTTAAAGGTCTCAAAAAATTCTGTAATTTTTTGTACGGTGTAATATAACGACTATTAACAATTTAAGACCAAAAATAAAATTTGGGTCAGTAGACCCAAAGGTTGACAGTTACGTAACGTGGCAGATAGGAATAGGCTAACTAGCCTATTCCTATCTGCCACGTTACGTAGATCATCCCTCCATCTTGTCGGGGGCCTCCTATTCGTGACCGGCATTCGAGAACCCGTCTATCATCGTTTATGGGTTCTACGACAGAAATGTGACCAGCCCACGGTGGGAACTTCAGCTTGCTGATCCTATACCTACTTATACTTTTGGTACTTAACCACGACTTACCCTTACAAATGAATCTATAAGTTCAATGATATTGTATTTTTAGAAAACAAAAGATCAGAATCCTATCCAGTTATTCGGAAGTACTTATTACAACCCTTGGAGTAGCTTCCAAACAACGTCATTCCGGGCTCCCCTGCGTTTCAGGAATGACACTGTAAACAAAAGTATCATATAAGTTTATTAATTACACGACCCCTCTAGCATAAGTAGGGTTTCCATTTGTCCTGTTCTCGTGTACGCGGTCGGGACAACCATCGCTGCTGTGTTGGAGATTTCACGTAAACTTCGAGAATTAGGTGGTTTGAACCCTTGTTTGACGTAGTTATCTATTAGTTTATTTATCTATTTAGTGTGAAATATCCTACCTACTTATGTTTGTTTCTTTTTTATGAAAGACATAATTAATTAAATCGAACTATTGGCGTAAAATATCGGGACATGTGGAATATATTCGAAGAGGCCATGTCTCAACAGTGGAACATATTCGCGAGGCACGGAGAGACTATAAGTTAATATATTAGTAAAATTATAACAATTCTCTGATTGTGTAGCTATACAATAATAAAATAATAATAAATAATAATTATAATGTTATGAAAACCATGGTCCTGAAATTGACAGTTTTTGTGGCAACCCCGCGCACGAGCCTCCATGAATATTAATTACTGGATACCGAAAGCTTTAGAACGCTCAAGGAGGGAAAGTTTTACAAAGAGCTTTTATTATTTAAGAAGTATCGTCTATGTGGTGAAACGAATTATACTCACTGCAAGTCGTCAAAGGAACATGGGCTGTAACTTGGTGCTGACAAAGTCGACTTTATAATGGTTCGTCTGTCATTTATCATAACTCTATAAACAAGTGGCGGAAGAAAGTCAATAGAGTAGGTGCTGGAGGGTAGGCTTTACATAGCGTCGTCATCGTAAGATTCGCGCCGCCTTACGAACAAATAACACTCAGATTTGTGTGAAACGAGTCGAGACGATTCACAATTATTTTTACACTCGCAAAAAATTTCGCGTGCATACGACCACAATACAGTAGTCTGTAGTTGAAGTTCACTAGACAACAAATCAAGTTGAGTCATATTATAAAGGCTATGAATGCTTAAAATCAGAGTTGCCATTTTTTATTCACATTAACAGATATGTAGCTGTATCTACTTATCGAAAAATTAAAATTTATTTATGAAGATTTACTACCAAATCACCTTAGATTTTTTAAAGAAGTTTATGAATGTTTCTCGTTATCAATTACTGACTAGCAGAGATGGGGACCGACACTCTTGTTCCGCAATCTTTTATTTTATTGTATGCTGTTTGTTACATTGGTTTCTCGAACGCGTTTACTTAGTACAGTCGACAGCATATCAATGGTAACACTTTTACTTTTAACAGTTCTTATTCTTTGCGTCGTAAGACTTGAAATCGTACTGCAAGTGTTACCATTGATCTGCTGTCGACTGTACCTGCGACAATATTTTTTTTCAAATTCTTATCTAAATTGTAAATATTATATAACTGTATAATGTAATGCGCAACACCGTTTAAAAACAATGGCACTCTAAAACGTCTTTCATAGCCCACTAAGAAAATTGTGGACAATGAATTTCAAAATGCTACAAAGTTAATAACACTTTCGAAACCTTCTAGAGAAAAACGTGGAATACCTTTTTTATGCAAAAGTATATTTTCGTATGGGGCACGTGTACAATATACAACTAAAAAAAACATTTATACTCACATTATATTTCTATTTTATTTTGTATAACCGCCCCCGCGCCATGGTCGACATCGCGCCGTGGGCGATCCGTGAAATGAAACCATTCAAAAGTTATACAAGTCACTTGAAATTTGCCCACGGGCTTGGCACTTTGTATGATATAACAACACCATTTCAGGACAAAAGTGCCCCCCTGAAATTTTGGTATAAGTAACTTCTGTTTTTGTTTCTCCAAACATCAAAAGTTATATGGCGGCTTGGTAACAAAAAGGCATATGGGTTATAAGTAGAAGGTTGTTCATGTAATAAAAATATGTGTGATATCAACACAACCTTGCATTTTACAAATAATAACCGGAATTCATTATTTCTGTATTTCGTACAAGCTTTTTAAAGCTAAACATTTCCTAACACCCTGAACACTGTACTGAACTCATATCAATTCAGTACACATACCTACCTAATATGACTACCAAATCACAATATTATATTCTACCTAGGTATATTCTCCGAATTTGAAGTTTTTTTAGTTATTAGGATAGTAGATGCACAACAATTTTAGTGGAGTTTTCCGGTCATTAGAACGTAGAAAGAGGAGAATAGGTAATAATAACAATACCTGTATGTAATATTTAAAATAAAAAAGGTAGATAATCCAATTGATGAATTAAGGCAAATAACAATAGTGGCATGAATAAGATATGCTATAGTTCGTACGTATACTTAAAATAAGCGAAAGCGAACCAACGGGATGTAGCTCTCCAAAGGTATGCGAAGCCAGAGGTCGAGGAGTTATTATTTAAAGTAATTATTTAATTAACACGGTGTCACGGAGTCTTACCCTCGAGTTTGGGGCAACAAGGAATTAAGTACGGAGCTAATGTTAACACGCGCATACGCGGTGGTTATTGTTCCCGGCGACGCCTGGAGGCCCCCCGTTGCGGTATTTATGGCCTCTGTACCCAACTTTTGGCACACACACCCGAACTATGACTGTTAACAATGTTACTCTTACCCCTCGCTTTTAACGTCATTAGTTGTACGAGATTTCGTACGTAAGCATAATAGTATTTGTTTTCATAACTCACTGTACTATAGCGTTTTCAGTTTGCCCTTTATATTACCGTTTAATCACTGTGGGAAAATCACTATATTTTGACTTTGCATTTTTATTGAAATTTATGACATTAGCAGATGCCAAATCAAACAAATGAACTATGTATTTATACCTATTTTGGTATAATATGATGGCGTCATTTTACGTACCTACGTGTATTGTTTACTTACTATCTTATCTAATGTTATATGTATAATAAATAAGCGTGTGATAATATGATCCGCTATGTAGGTACTTCTTCTCGTTGGAGAAGTTAAAAAAGTTAAACAAATACAACTATTATTTATACAATTGACGGGCTCATTAACAGTAAAAATGTTATTGTTATTTAACTTTCGTGTACATAGTTACATCAGCATAATAAAAAGAAATTCATCACATTTAAATTATTGCCTCAGGAGACGGCGAACGTCAAAGCGTACTAAAGCTGTGCGCCTTTAAATTCATAACTTTTAATTAACTGGAATGCTAACGCAATTACAGGCTTTATAGTAGTATCAAATTTTCCGAAACGGACCGTTCACCGTCGTAAAATGTGAGAATGATTACAAATTTTAAAACAAAGCATTGTAACGTGGAATTTAGTGCTCCAAGCAGCTGGCGTCGCGCTTAAAGGAAGCTTTAAGGCTCGTTTTGAGCTTGGAATGGCTCGTAGCAGCCTCAGTTTGCTCGAGTCGGTGTTAATTTGTCGCGACAAAAGGAACAGATGTTTGGAACGCCCGCCCCCGCGCCTGCTCTGCTCTGCTACCACCTAACCAGCTACTTCTCCTAGGGCCCGTGTCACGGTCGGCTTAAAGCACATGTTACTCACTATTCGCTCACTGCTGTGTAAAATCGTTATAAAGTCGTCATAGAAAATATAAGAAAATATTTAGTTTCCTAACTTGGATTTACCTCAAATCTGGGAAATTCTCATATTAGCATTCGTCGAGTGACGTTCCTTTGTTTTTAATCACCGCCCGCATATTCCAGCAGAACAGCCTCGTTGACAAAATTTCCAACATTAATCTCTATAACATAATAAGGTTTGTTCAATCAAAGAAGTTCTTGCTTTATAATTTAAGCGCTCCCATTTACATTCGAACTAGATTTATCCCGGTGCCGTCGGTGGCGGCCAAAAATTTTAATAACAAAATAACTTGGCAACTTTGTCTCGTCAAAATATAATAGCAAAGTTGGAAGTAATAAGACAAAATTTTATGCATAACAAGAGGGGAGCCCTTCGTGAGGGGGTGAGGTAAGACGGTGAGGGGAGATAAAGGAGGGTTAGCACTTGTCCGCCTGCCTAGACAGAAATGAAACGTCAAGCCTTATGAAGACGAACAGCTTGCCTTAACAAATATAAATCTCCTTTTCGTCCCACTAAGTTTTTTTTAAACACAGTTATCTATAGATAGATACTAATTCATTTTTCGTGTTTCCTCAGTCAACATACTTACTTGAGTTAGTTTTATATTGCTAGTTCTGGTACAAGGGTAAGACTTGATAGTTTGAACTGTGTGTTTGACCATGAGCCGCAGTTATAGTTGTACTATGAAAGTACTTATCTATACATAAAATAATAAGACATTAACGGCTTAATATACGATGACTTATATACATACATTACATATGTATTTAAGGCTTGCCTTTCAAAGGACCGGACTAATAACTGGAATAATAACTTATTTATTTCAATAAATAATACCCAACAAGTTATGTAAGTATACATTTTTGGAGCTAAATGGCTCATGTAGTTCGCATTTAAACCAATAAGATATGAAAGCTCTAGCTAGAGTCTAGACTAGAATGTGTATAAAAATACAATACACCCGGTAGCAGAGTTATATAACGGGTTTCGCAAAAAAATATTGTTATTATTACTGATTCATGCAATCACCATTGAAATGGCATAGGTGTATTAGAATTAATAACTCTTGCTTTCACAGACTTAACATCTTTACTTAAATAGGTACACCTAGTAATACTTTTCACATACCTACTCCCGTTTGAAATCGTCGTCCAATTATCCTCATCGGTTAATTTGAGGTCAGGTACAGGTCAAGTTACATTATATATTATCAGCTGGTCGGACGAGTTGACTTAAAATATTAGCATATGCCAAAGCGGTGGAATATACCTATCTAAAGTGTCGCATACTTTTCGGTTCATGAGCATCTGTATCAAAATTTACATATAACAACAAAATATATTAAAATCCTGTCATCGCGATCCAAGCAAGACACAGTTGCGAGCCGTCATCGACACCGGGCGCGGGCGGTGATTAGCGGAGAGGTGCAGGGAAGGGGGGACCATGGCGACAAGGAAAAAGGGCTACCCAGCAATAATTACTTTATATACCCCCTGTGAATAATTACCCGGGCCGGAGATCAATTAGACGGAAACCCCAAATTAAAGGCCTCATTAATGAACCGGCAAATTTTTATTTTTGCTATATCAGAACCGCTTCAGGAAAATTTACTTTTCATACACTGTCAACGTTTACATTTTTTCAGTGGTAAGTACTAAAGTTAGCATACGAAATTCCGCCACAAAACTCCTGATTTCTGCTGCTGAGTCAGCCTACAAATAGATTACAAATAGGTGCTTGTTTTAGCTACAATTAGTTACCTAATTAGCTACTAGCGTATTATTATTTATATGAATTACATATTTCCTACAACAGAAGAAGATTTCTTACCCACGGAAGGTACCGAAGTGACTCTCGTAATCTTATAATTTGACATAAGTTCTCTGTGTTGTCGTTGTATTTAACGCATAAATATCAGTAACTTTTTGTGCGATAATGAAAAAGTTTGTTTATTGATCCAGTCAGAATGATACACGGAAAAAGGACCGGTTTGTCATAGCTCCTCTCACAAGTCGTAAAACATTTTTTCGACTTCCTACTCAGGACGATGTAACGACTAAACATATGGTGAACTAAATTATGTTACCTACGTCTAAACGACAGCAAAATAAAAATGTCTAAACATTTGTATACATTAAATAAATTTATCATCCCGTTTCATTTATAAGAGCGTTGCAGTGAAAAGGAAGCTGCCGTGCGCACATGGGGAGCCGTCAAATCCCAAATGTATTATTTTTTCAATATTACCTCCGCGAGCTCGCTAATACAAGATAACGAAATTCACGACAATCGGATGAATGTTCGCGCCGCGTGAAATCAGGACTTTTGTCAGGGAAAAAAGCTGACATCGAACGTTAAGTCGGACGAGAGTTCGCGTGGGACGGCCGTACACGTGTATGTGGGCAGACGAGGGTACAGACATGTGACGATACCTGTCAAAATATGACGACTCTCATTCAGCTACAGATGTTGCCATTGTCATCGCGCTGATCTAATTTGGAGTCGCGGAGCGTGAAAGTGTTCGGCGTGCGATTAACACATTTTCGTAACGAATTATTGGGAGGCTGTCAGTCGGTTTGCGTAAGCTGTGACAGGAGAGTGGCAGGAGCAGTGGGGTGCGAGCGGCGCGCTTAGGGCAATTGGCGAGCTAACTTATCCACACTCGTGCATGCAATGCGCAGATAGTGCTATCATCATTGTTACATACACTGTGCCCACTGCCTTCATGCCATCGCCGCCATTATCGTATAGTCATTTCTAAACAACCTTGACAACATAAGCAGGACGGAGAATGACTGGTCCATATTAGTTATTATTGCAAAACATAGAAATACCACCTGGTCGATATTGGGAATCAAATGTTACAGTAAATTTAGAACAAAAACTGTTATATCCTATAACTTTATCATCCCAGGATCATGGCGGTACTCGATAAGATGGGTCAACAACGGTCAACCCTGCGTATGAATACTCAGTATAGTATTTTTTTAAATATGATTCTTATTATTATGAAAAACTGGGTCACAGTGGGTCATTGTAAGGAAGGAGGCATTGCGCCCCAACTCATTCGCCAATCCAGAACTATATCATTTTCTAATGCTCTAAATAGTAACATGTAGTAGCTGTTGGTAAAAACTACCTGCAGCCCATAACTATACTACATAGTTAGATAGCTACTGACTCGATGATAAGTAAAAAAAAAGTGTTTAGGGAGACCTATCGAATATGGTATACTGTCTTGTGGCTGATGATGACCGTCGGTATTGGAATTGTATGCCTAGATACCGCACTCTCCTTTATTTCGTTACGTAATTTTGGTAAAACTAACATTAATTAGGTGTAATTCTGTCGCGGCCTTCAAATCTAAACTTAAATGCAACTGTCACTCATATGCTACATCGCGTAAGAGCCCGCTTCGCTTAGCGACGTTAAAAATTATACCGTGCCACACTCCGGAATCGCTACAAGTGACTATCTACTTAGGGACCAAACATTTAATTATGTTTCCACGCCAATTTATATAAACCATATAGTTAAACAACAAATCTGTTCCTAAAAACCATTTGGTTCGAATGTTTCTCCCCAATACATTTGTAAAGATACGGCTACTTAGTAAAATTAGAGGGTGGGGGAGAAGTGTCACACAAAAGTTATTTAGATGTTTACGTGTGCATCGTTGCATTAAATAAGCAACGAATCTTTGCGGGGGGTGGCCCGAGATCGAACCTGGGACAATGATATCGCGACACCCGGCCCACCCCGGTGCACTAACATAATTAACTTTTATATTGAGAGTCACGTTGAAAGTTGTTGTTCGCAATGATAATGTTATACTCGTATGCGTATACCAGTATAACATTATCATTTGTTAGTCATATATGATGTTTATTCACAACGGATATTCGGTTATTATGACGATCTAGACGAGGTTAGTCAAGTAGGTTTTACGAAGTCTTCATGTAATTTGTGATCGTATTCTATATCTCCTCTCTGGCCCCAACCAGTACAAAGTAGAAGACACATTGTTTGATTACACTAGACGGAACAAGCGACGCGAAGCGAATACTCAGTCTCTGATACAGATGTCGCCCATATAGAGCGGCTGTACCGCGACAACGACCTAATGCCGAGATAATGCTCTGACAGAGGAGTTAATTGCAAGCACCGCACCACACTCCGGCGTCGGGGGCCTCGCACGGTCCCCTGGGATATCCTCCGAGCCCCCTCACCAAGAGATAACCTCTCCCCACCTCGTCTCGACAGCCGAACCTCTTAATCATTCACTCCTAATGGAAACCCATCTGCGACAATCGTATCTCGCTAAAATACGCATGAAATTTAAATGACCCACTCGAAGAAAAGAATGTAAAAAATTGGCACCAGAAATGTTTTCCGAATTGTGTGCACACGGAACAATAGCAAAGCCACCAACGCTGACGCTCAGCATCCCGCAGCGAGACTTATGAATAGAATAATGCGAGGCAACACAAAACCCGTGCTACGGGAACATCATCAATCAATGTATTTCGAAATGTTTCATTAGTAAACATTAAGATGTTTGCTTACATGTCCGAATGTTGTCCGCCGTAATATGCTCGGATTCCGTGAAATGAGGGTTGCTGTATAAAATATTGTCAGTGAAGATGTATGAGGAACAATGACAGAAGGCAAATATATCGCACGGCCGGAGTTGCGTCGCCCGCCGGTTCGCCACGCGGTAGGTGTCTTGTACACTGCTGCGTGAGAATGCATCATTACAAATGCAGCTGAGCTGACCCAATGGGTATCTGATCTGCCATTTTTCCCGTAAATAACCATTGTCTGGTTATACGGTGGTCGCGAAAGTAAGATGTCAACTGTATTTTTTTTGTATTTCTAGTAATAAAACAACCTATTAAAGATGTCTTGAAAAAAAATTATGGGACGAATAGAAAAATGTACATTGGGAAGAATCAGAAGTGCTATTTTTGGAATAGCATTAAGTATCTGATTATTGCCAATAATACAATTGTAATAGGCATACAATACAAGCGACATAACTTTGCATCCTTAGATATAAATTAAATTAAGACAATATTCGCTACTTCTATGTCAATGTATAGTTTTGAATGTATAATACACATCACGAAAAGAAATAGAGTACCTACTACCACCCTACCTATGCAATGCAGTATCCTGCATACTGCATTGATATGCTTACATTCAATTCTCTCTGCCTACCTAACTGGACTAATTGCTCATTATACAGGTACATAATTCATGCACATTATATACATGTTAATGTATTTATTGCTATATTAGTTAAAGCAGTTTGAAATAGTAATTATAACGCCAAATAGGATTCCGTGTAACGCCTATACTAAAAGAGGAAGGAAATTCTGATCAAGTTATATCTTGCCCAACGTTTGCGTCCAGGCGTTTGTTTTAAAGGCCTTGGCCGTTGCATTAATAAAAAGGAACCAAAACATTAGGTTGATTCTGTTATGAGTTGTATTTTCTGAACTAAGCTGGATATATGTAAAAATGCTGCCCAGTCTTTTATTTTTACTAAGGTTTCACAAAGGGAGATGACGCATGGCGCATATAGTATATAACCTCATATTTACTGATTAGTTTGTGGTGAGGAAATAATAAATGATTATTATTATTATTAGTTTTACAAGGATAAATATAAGTATTTACGTACCTACCCATATTATAATAATAATAATTACAATTAATTGCTTAGGTTACTTCATCAGTTTCATACAAAACTTTAAAACTCCCACAATTTAATTAGGTACGTTCCTACGTATAGGTACCCATTTAAGTTACGTACATACAGGGTTTAAACATAGTCTTAGGAATGACAGGCAAATACCTATGTAATATTTTCAGCGAATAAGTATAAGAATTTCAATTGAATAGATACATTAATATATTTGCCAAAATTTAACGCTAAAATTATAATGTAATAAGTACAATATTTGTACCTGGTGTGGCGAAGGTTATACTTAAATACAGATATATGTGATAGGTATAGATAACGAGCATCCCTCGGCGATGATCGATGACTGGCAGGAGTCAAGGACACCCACACAAGTCACGTGTAGTACGCTCACTGGATAGGGCCATCCATACTCGTAAAATTTTGTGGCTACAAGAGAGAACGCAAATTCCATAGATTGCGTAATACATATGATGTACATACGTCGAAGTCGATCTAAATAGGTGCTATAAAATTTGAAATAATAGTTCACTATACAGAAGCAAATTCCCATTTTGTGTACAGGAGTATATTCGTGCCAATGAACATTCGATCCAGCGTTCATCTATAGAATGATTTTTGACCCCATGGGATCCTAAAAATATGACCAGCGACTCTTGTTATTGAGCGTAGGTAGGTACCAATCTGAGATGTTCGACTATCTGTATTTGCAGATTTACACCTTTTGCATACGCATCGATAGCATGGACATATTTTTTACTGTGGTAAATATTAAAAGTTCACAATGGAATCTCGTAAAAATACAATAAAGTCGCGGCTTGTAAAGTTAGTTATGATTTAACTAGGTAGATGTATTTGTATATAGATGGTACTTATTAGGTAAGTATAGTACTTTTGTAACTAAGTGACAGACAGGCAATTAAAAATATTTAGGTACACTCTGTAGCACTTCATCATCACATTATTTTATTTAAGCTTATTTAAGACCAATGTCACTTCTAGTACTTTGGAGTTTCTTCGTTCTTGATACCTACGTGCTTAATGAAACACACATCTCGATACATCATTGATCGTGGCGCGATAGTCGGCCCATGTCATGTTTACTAGATTCGACATGAACGCCCCATGTTGTTCCAACTCTCATTACCGGGATTAATGATGACGTTTCGCGTCTGTTTTTAATTCGTTGTAAAGTTTGAGATAAAAATTAAGATAATTAGTCAGGCTAGGCGAAATGCAAAAAAGTTATCTAAATCAATGCACATACATAATGGTTTATCTGAAGATTTTTGTACATATTAGTAGTATTGAAGTAGGCAATAAAATAACCAATTATAGTTTTAAAATTAAAACTTTAGTATCCCCGTCACTATTCGATATACCAATGCATTACATGCAATTTTGAAGAAAAATTTAACCTAATGTAATATATTTTAATTATTTTAATGGGAATCATTGATTGACCTTGAATGCAAACTATAATTTTGTAATTATAATTGTTTAATTAATACTATATATTTAAGTTGGTACTTATTTAGAACGACAGAGTTTATCCATGTGAAATTAATTTATTATTATTATAGTGGATTAAATGTATTTTAATAGTTGTATAAATAAAATAATATAAAATTAAATTTTAACCGGAATAAGACAAAAACGGTATTGTTTCATATTACCTTCCCATCAGGCGGAAACAACATAATTAATTCATGGTAACCTTGTAGACTTGTAGAGGCACTTCCTTAGGACGGCTTCTTGAAATACTTTAATATAAATTATAACCTTCACGTTTATTCCAAATACACGCTCGTTGATGTCTTTTGTACGCAAACGTGGATTCTTAATAAAGAAACTATTTTATTAAATTAAAAATATTATAAATCCGTGCTATGCCTAGTATTAAAGCCATTGGCTTATAAATTTGTGCTATATTAGCACATGTTAATAATATTTTAATTTAATAATATTTGTCTTAATAAAGAGGATTCTTTATTAAGACAAATATTATTAAATTAAAATATTTTATTTAACGTTTTCATACAAAAGACATCAACGAGCGTGTATTTTTGGTATAAAGGTAAAGGTTTTAATAACTCGTATATTAATATTTTAACAAGTCAGATTTATATTTATGTAAGTACCGAGTAGCAAACACACAATATTTTTCACGGTGCCTTGCAAGCTACTGCACTTCGTCCAACTCTATTAAAATCTAGGGAATAATTATAAAAGAATTGTTAAAATAACAAACATTGAGGTTTGTATCGCAATTGCGCCGAAGAGAAGGGTAGGGCAGGTGACTCGAATGAAACTAAAGTGTAAATTGCATAATGAACTTTGTCTCGATTATGTAATATACAAATTAAATCAATAAAAACCATAGCATAATCAATAAGAACATTGCTACTAACTTATAATGGATCAATTGTCATCTAATTATAAATAAATTAAATTAAATAGCGCGCTTTATCACAAATTCTCGAAAGTGCTCGTGAGTTGTCACGGACGAGTAAAGATTTGTTACCCGCGACACCGAGGGAATCGGCGCCAATCCAGGTGTAGCGTAATGCAGCGTCCTTTGGGCATCAGGCGCCCATCCCAGCCGCAAAGCGAAGCCAGCACAGTAGCGCGAGTTCAATTCGCCGGAATGCTCCAGAATGCGTTCTCACTACTTCTAGCGTATCAAAGGCAATTTTACACTTCTCTTCCCTTCGCTTCCTTGCCAACGTGTATGGAAAAAAATCCTAGGTAAGTATACCTAGATTTTTTTCTTATCCTGTTTTTAAATAGAAAATGTAGAATAAAAACTCATGTCTTTGAGTAAAAATCTATGATAGCAATATAAAATTTATTGCTAAAGTAAAAGTAAACTTGTAATCGTCTCTCTTTAGAAAAAAAAGTTCAATCATCATGAGCAGGGCAGTAAACCAAGAGTAAATACTCGCTCTGGTTGTTCTTCAGTTCATTCTTATACTTTGAACTACTTTTAAAGATACCATTTATAAATTCAAGTTGGGGCAGAATAATTCAATGACAATTATATTGTGAACAATAAAATGATAATTACGAGTATTTTAACATCGAACACTTAAGTTTGTGATCAGGTATTTTATCTGAAAGTCAAATAAGGAATAACTACAAGCATACCAGGAAATCAAGACTTCATTGAGAAAATACCTTGTAACGATTATTATATAAAACACTTATTCATTAATCTCCGGATAAAGTATAATTTATAATGGCATACACGCTCAGCATTAATAAATTTGGACGAGAGTATTGAAAAGTCCAAAGTTATGATTATATAAATAACAACATGGTACCGAGCAAGGCAAACAAACAAACGGAGGTCACCTCCCGGAGTTCGGAGCGCGTGCCACGGATTAGTCGTATTTTCATATGAAAGGCCCAGCTCAGTTTTATGAATTACTTCTATTTGGGCTCCGGCGTAATGTCTTTCTTTATTTGACGCTTTCGAGGGACGTTTGCGTGGGAGAATTTAATTTGTTGCACTTTTCGTTTAATCGCATTAGAGGAATTCCTTTTATGATATAAATAGGATGGGTCGGGTTCTTATCATGAGTTTGCATATAGACGGTTAGGGACAATCTGACATTACAGCTTGTAATAATAATAAAATAAATAAAGGGTCATTGAAGAGGACTGGCTATGGCATTTGGGTATGTTTGTAGAATTGTACCTAGTGACACTGGCACAACTCGTAACATTGGACTTTAAGTACCTAGCCCACAAAACTTTTAATAATAAATTGTGCAGGTATTAGTATGTAACTGATATCCAACGTATAGAAATAAAGGTGCCTATAATTACGCCTTATCAGTAGAAAATTAGTAACTTTTCATATTTTTGTTTCGATTAATTCTAACTCTATTAGCGAATTCCAATCACCGAATAGTTTACGGTACCAAATTATTATTCTTATTTATCACCTACCAAGTCAGGTTATTTTTTCCGAGTAAGATATTTACTAACCGGAACCATAAAAATATTGAACATTTCAGGAAGTCATAGCGATTGAGATAACATGTGTGCCCTCAGCCGGGTTCGATAAAACGGCTCGGTGTCATTATTCCGGGGTTTCGCAAATGGATCGCGCAGGGACCCGCGGACCACCGGCACCGGGCATTGTCGGATTTGTCCCCATTTCCATGAATTTTGTTTATTCAACATTGGTCCGTTTCTGGGTTGTTTTGTATGTTTTTTAGGTATACACTTGATTTATCTCCGCCCATTAGGTCACGGTGAGTAATGCAGCCAGCCCGGGCCCGCGCCCCGGGGCGTCCGATCCATTCGCGTAGATAGCGACTACACGTGTTGTCAACTTGTATGTTTTCATCCAAATGCCGTATATTTGATAAATTTAACATTTAACATTAGTATGATATCTCGATAATGACACCGTTTTATTTGAAGGTGTCAGTTAATAAAGTTCTCTGATTTCGATATCGGTATTCTCGCTTTGGCGGGTACTTACCGATTTACAAACGATTCATTTGCACAGAATTTATTTAGTTACCATAATTACATATTTGAAGGTACCTAATAATGTTTATTTTGTTCACATAGTAGTTTATTATATGTACCTATTTATGTTTTGTTAATTACTGGATCATTTAATTTAGTTTATATTAAAATATTTCAATATAAACTAAATTAAATGATAATACCTCTCTGGATAGTAAGAACTTACCCAATCATAGCCTATTCTAGTGAAATAATGTTATGTAAAAATTTACCTAGAATTGCAAATAGAAAGATATTATCTGTACATTATTATTAACACTTTAAATTAGACCGTCAATGGCGATGCATGTTCATATTAGGTAATTTAATTCATTTGGGCTTCTTATTGACAACGGTCAATAAACTTCACCCTTTCCTTATTCGCCAATCTGTGCTACTGTGCAGTCACAATTCCACGCGAGAGTACAGTGTCACGAATTTTGTTTACTTTAATACGAAGCAGACATAACATAAGCCACGGAAACGCATAGTCATCAGGTGTTATGAACATTCATAAACAACTTAAACAAATCAACAAATATTATAAACAAAGGCCACTTGTCACCCAACGTAAGCGTTTTTGTTCGTCGTGCATTTTTATAACAAGAGTTTTTGTAGTGAGGCGATGTAGGAAGGAAGCCGCGGCGGGGGGTCTGGCCCTCCCGGGGCACATGCGTACACAAAACATTTCGTGATCCATAAAGACAAAAGAAAAATTAAAATCTGTAAAACTCTTGGGACGTGCGTTCGTATTCGTACTGGTTACTGGATACACTGAAAGCTCAACTCAGCTGCTAAAGAAATTATCGCTAGAGTGTTACTCAATTTAGTGGAATTTAATTATTTATTGCTATGCTTGTGTGATAACATTATTCATTACATAAGTCTCTCGTTGCAATTTAATCTATTATCAATCTGCAATCTTCGTTCACTGGCACTGGATACAAATTGGAACAATATATTTCGTTTTAATAACTAATAATATAAAATAATCATTATCTCTATGTACTGTCTACGACCAAGTGAGAGGTATCTCTTAGTTTTGATTATAGGAGCAAGATGCATATTGTATAGTTGGCATTACATTTAAACTTATTTTACCGAATTTACAATATGTGAAAGTGCAGGTTCATTCATTCGTATAGGGTAGTGTAGAACACTTTCATACATAACAAATGCCATTATAGATTATTGAAACTTTTCTATTAATTGTGGCCCTATTTGTAAAACCGGAGTAGAGAGAGAGAAAGCACTCTACTCGAACATTATACAATATTTACATATTATTCATGGAAACAAAATGTCCTTATAACTATTTGGATTTGTTGACTTAATACAAACTGATTTTGCGCGAGGTGGCCCATTCTGTCGGCGACATCGTATAATGGATGGTCGATGGTCGCATTTTGCATAAGTGTCCTGTTATTTATAGTAGCTACAGGATAGTAGTAAAAAATAATAAAATAATATTTCAGCTACAGTGAAAATATCTGAGGTGTAGTCGTCTAAATTTTTATTGGTACAGCATAAACGGCACTAAATACGTTGTGTAGTGGAAGGCGCAGTGAGGTGATAAGGCCTGAGGCGAGCCCGTTCGCTGGCGCGGCTGCGCTGTCCGGAAATCATTGGTATAATAAAGAGCTGAGCGAGAAAGCGCCCGCACGCTGTGTGATAGATGCCCACGGCCGAGCGACAAAAAAATAACAAAATCGACTTAGCAAACATGTTTAATAAAATGAATGACTCGCTCGTATATCTTCACCTGCTTAGTATGACATAAATTATAATAACATTATGTTGTACACGTTCAAGAAGTCCCAACAAATTCTTATTCACTAGAAAATAAGATATTTCACAAAAAAATATTGTCCGATTATTAAGATGATTTCAAAATAGATTACTATTTTTTCCTAATGTACTCTGCAGTTGAGCAATATTATGGGAAGATACAAGTGACATATTTTACAATATACGTACTTATCTACTTAAACCTGTTGCAGTGGCTACCTTGTCAAATAAATTGTTATTACAACAACCATCGTCGCCTGGTGGAAAACATAATTTTGAATAATTATAGAAATGAAAATTATGCATTGCATAAGTGACATCATGTTAAAATTTCATAAACTACAGTTTCTATATTACGAGTTTGTTTAAGAATCGTACTGTGCACTTATATTCCATAGATTATCACTTGCAATCTAATTTCTTGGTGATTAGTCCCATCGATTTGAATCAACGCCCGTTAAGATAGAGAGATTCCGACCGAGCTTTGGAGCGCGCCTCACGCAAAGAGATTAGAGCCTCCCCTGCCATAGATATCCCCAGTAATTATCGAAGCAGACTGCACATAATTAGAGCTAAACAATATTTAGCGCCGATTAACCCCATAAAGTCGCATTAAATTCGACGGGCTGTAAAAATCAATTAGAGACTCCAGTAAAGTGATGTAACCGCACGCTACCGAATTCCTCCTTTTATTATCAATTAGATGGGTTTATATGTGGAGTAGGTGCGGATTAGGCGAGTGCGGGACGGCGGCGTGCGTGTCTCCGGCGGTGGACGGGGGCTTAGCCTCGGGGGACGAGGTGACCCTTCAAGCTACACGATGACAGCTGCCTTTGTCATGTCCAAAGAGGAATTTTATACTGCGAAATTGACAGCTACGTAACACCGTAATTCATTGATTGAGGAGCGTGATCGTGGCTGGCGGAGAGTCAGGTGACGTCATATTTAAGTAACACATGTCCAAACCTGGTTAGTATCGATAATTAAAAGTTATTAGAAAGTAGATGTATAACAACCATATAGGGTCTTTGCTCAGAAATGATAATGATAAGCACGTTTTGAACGTGGGTAATTTTTTTTTTGAAACTCCATTTCTTAGATACGATTTCATCTTGCGTTTGTTTTTTATGTGGAAGAGTTAGTCTTCGCAAAAATAAACCTAAAAAGATTTGGTTATCCAGCTAAGTAAGTATAATTAAGAAAATATATCTTTAGATTTTTCTATAAGTACTTCAGTTCTAGTTCAATGTGCGCTGTGATAACAATTTGTATGGGGAGGCAGTTCTTTGTCCCCCTTGGATGTGTTGCGATGTGAGTAATAAAGTATTGTGAACATGTTCGAGGCCCATGAGTGAAGCCGGCGCGGGATTTATGTCGCGTGGTTCAAATATCAGAAAAATCTAATATTTTATTAGACTTTTTAAGGCTTACAATTTATTCAATTTGTGCTTTAGTAATTTAGTAAAATTCAAATTGCAAAAAATATGATAACGACTTAGTTGTAAAGACTAAAATGTCTGATTTAAAATGAAAATGATAGCACAAATGGACGTAATCTCCCAAGGATCGTACGTGATATCGCATCTTAAAACACTTTGCGATTTTTCTCTACTTTGTTAACATTAAGAAGTCGCTTTTTTAGCAAAATATACTAAATTTGCAATAAAAACAGCACTATAAACAATACCAAGATCAAAAGAACAAAATGCATGTTTTGCCGCGCATAGACTCGCAGAATGTTATCTCTGCGATTATACTGTAGGATGGCGGGGAGCGTGCCCCGATGCGTCGTCGCGTCACATACAACACCTCGATTGTGCCCTGAAAACCGGAAACTGTACAATTATAATACGCGGAACCCTGTGTTTTAAACGCAATATAGGTACATCTGAGTACATAACATTCTGGGTTTTTTTTTCCATACAGGGTGTGTGTGTGTGTGTACCTGATGGGTACCTAATAATAGTTACATACTATTATCGATATAAAGTTCCGCACATACACAAATACTACCTACATCCGGAACCAAAATTGAAGCAAACGGATTAAACTTTGAAACCACTATTTTGCGTACTGCTTCAGAGCGTAGTGAGTGTTTCATGTGGTTTTGTCAACTTATGTAGGAAGACCCCAGATTAAAAGTTCTTAGTGACAAATGAATTAATAAACGTGATTTAACAACAAACACACAATAAGTTATCAGCCATCCTTTCAGTTCCTACAGCCCGCAGGTACAGTGCAATCAGGAACGTATGAATTTAATGCCATCTCATTTGAAAGGACGTGAAACTTCGCCGTAACCCTGAACTGCCGCCGCCGACATGTTGGAATTCTATCATTGATTTTCCAGATTATGCGTCTTCACCGTGGAAGTATTCCCCTCTTTGGAATCTGATTCAAATAGAAATATTAATGAGATCAATCTTTATCCCCGTTTACAGAAGTGGTCTCTTATTGAATTATGTATAATATGACACTGAGGATTTAGGTCGGTCAATTTATACAAGTAGGCATTGGTACTAGTTTCTTCGAGATAACACGGAAGCTAGTAATTTGGTATTTTACTGGAGTGGTAATCATCAAAATTTAGGTACTGAAAATTACAAATACCATGGCCAATTTTACCGAACAGATTTTTCTGTCTAATAATAAGGCTGTATGAGCCGAACCTAATCTAAGAAGCAGAAGATTAGGTGCATGGCCCATATCCAGGGGCATACACAAATACCTTTACAAATTGCATCCATACAAAAAAGGCTACATACCCACCAGGAATCGAACATAGAATCCCATGCCCAGAAGGCAGGAACACTACACCGACTAAGCTAGTCAGTTTGTAAGTGTTCGTTTTATTTGGATTCATTTTTCTGTGCCGCTGCTTTGAGGATAAGCCAAGCACAGACGAATTGCTGTAGATAAATTTTATTTGTCTTCAGTTATCTTCAATGTCATGAGGCGGGATCGTGGACGATCACATCTCGAAGGGAGCAATAGATGGACAGATATGTCGGTCCCAGTACACATCTGGTAGCCAACAGTTAGTCGTCGGCGGGAACTATCGACTAAACCTATTTATCGAAGTCATTGAGATTTATTATCAGTATTTTTTGGTTTAAGATCACATTATGTCAAAATAAATAATTTTACTGATAGAGTCCGAGTTATCTCAGACGCTTTAAGACTATACATATTTGTACTCAATTAAGATGTTGGTGGATAAACAGCATAGGTAGGTACTAACCAAATACAAGTATGAACGACTAAGGTGTTTACCTAAATCTTCAGCCTTAATATGTAAAATAAGAAATCCATACATTCCATAAATCATAAAGCGTATAGGTACATAAAAATCTGTTTAATCTTGCAATAAATAATACAGAAGGACCAGTGCGATCTCCATGCATACAGAGACGATATTACGCAATAGTTTGATTTATCGGTTTGGGCAAGGTGCACGAAATTCTAACGGCTCGCGCCCTCCTCAGGAAGCGGCGTGATAGAATTTCGCCTCGGCAATTTTCTCATGTGAAAACTACTTGAAGAGGCCCGCGGTGATAAATGTGAGGGTATGAATAAATTTGCTCGGCTGAACAAAATTCTGAAGTGATTAGGTTCGACACCTAAGGCGAGAAGCAGGTGAATATGACTAAGCTACTACCGCAGCACCTGAGTCTCGTTTGAAGTTACCACAAATTGGCCGGCTGTAATTCACAGGACTCATTCGAATATTATTAAATCACCGGCCGTATGGAGTAATAAATTTATTTTATTTGCGATTGCCCTCCAATTAAAATTGCCGTGTACCAAATGAATATATGGTAGGTAAGTCGATTCGGCGCATTTGGTCAAATGTCCCAATTCGCGAAAGGTCCAATTTCCTAATAGTCAAATAAGGTACC
Source organism: Tachystola acroxantha (assembly GCA_963506565.1). Lineage (NCBI taxonomy): Eukaryota > Metazoa > Arthropoda > Insecta > Lepidoptera > Oecophoridae > Tachystola > Tachystola acroxantha. Next base: position 11,235,204 of record OY735870.1, on the reverse strand, counting down.
TACGGTACCATGTATTAATTGTATGTTATTGTGTAATATTTGCAGCATAATATTGAGATGTCAATATGTTTAATCTTTATTTAAATCTGTTATCATGGTTTAATTCTAATTGCAAATTAGTATATTTGCACAAAAAGAGTCATTGGGAACGAAAATATCATCCAATACACATTTCAGCAGAGCACGTTTGATAACGCAGTTTTATTTGCAATCATAATAACTTTCAATCTCTGGAACTTCGTAAATTGTAGAACAACAATATTATTTTATTTTTATTGCCGAAACATCGAGGTTGCGATATACAGGGTGTCCTTGAATTCATTCGACAAATTGAAATTAGGAGTTGTAGGTACTCATGATAAATATTAAATTAGTAAGGTTTTATAGGGAATCAAAAAAATGAACTAAGTACGTCACAAATCGCACAATGACCTTAGAAATGATAATAATTACCATTAGGTCAATTTCAAGTGAAAAAAATCATTGCAAAAAATTAAAATTACTTAGTTGAATTAAATTAAAATACCTTTTAGGCATTATTGGTATTGTTAAGTTTTGATATTAATATGTAATTATCTAGTTATTAAGTAATGATTTTTTTAAAATCTATTGCGGAATATTGCTACATCAAAGTACCTTAAAATATAAAAAATCCAAAGCACAGTAACGATGCGCATCAAATGAATAAATATATTTTTTTAATACTTAGTTGAATTTATTGTGAATATTTTTTTATTTATTTTTCCCCGAATTGTTTAATTTTCTTATACGCTATGCAGAATTAATGTATGTCACAAGCCTAACTATCCACTTAATTTCTCTAATGAATTCAAGGCCACCCTGTATAAGTTGGTTAGTAGGTACTTACGTGTGGCGATGATATTATTTTAATATTAGCATCCTTTGGCTTAGTAACGTCGTTGTCGGGTTATTTAAGTAGTAAGTAGTAGATAGGTTTATAAAATTATATGTCATCTAAGTACCTATACTTACTCGTTCGGAGGCGTCTCCTATAGGATGCAATATTAGCCAAATTGAAAGTAATAAGCTATGATTTCAGCAAACAGTTTTATCGCAACAATAATTTGCAATAGTCTACTCCATACGATGAAGCCATATCATTCGAGTCACACACTCACAGTTTGATTGGTTCCGTAGATTATTAGCTGCTATTTGTGTTGTCAATGTTTATGACTATTTTATGGGCACTGGCGATTTTATTGCACATTCAATTGCTATAGTTACGGATTTGATTAAGTAAAGCAAGCGTTACGTTCTGTTTGTTAATAAACGGGTACACTTTATTGCCTATATTTGTTGGAATGCGAAATTTTCGTACCTCATAAATATTTCTAAATGTAACCTTCCGACCTTCCTCTGTCACGTCACATCTTGTTTGCTTATGTTTCTAGTATAAATACGAGTACATATAAACATAAGTTGCTAGAGTAAGCATGAGGCGATTTCACACAAATTATTCCTCTTTTTCATACAAACAATATCATATTTTTTTTGTGTATAAGTAGGTATTTACGTATACTACACCTCTCATCTTTGTTATTTAAGGTAATACGAGCACAGTTGTTATATTATTATACCTTTTTTGGTGCTAGTCCCCACTATATTATTAATACACTACTTACTGAATAATGTAGGTACCTACCTACGTACAAATTATTTGGTTCGATAATACTACAATCAACTCTGCTTAAGGGTGAACGTCACGTCCCTTTCTGCATACAAAACTATGTCGTCATAAACTTACTTTTAATTTCACGATTAAAGCATCTGGTTTAAAATAGTAAACAACCAACGTGTTCTGTGTGAATTTATGCCGACAAAGTTTTGTATTCAGAACGGGGCCTATCGTTGCCCCTTAATATATGTATAGGCACTTGTACAGTCAACACCAAAAATACGTAATTTTAATAGATTTGACTGATTTATGTTTGTATCATAATCAAAATATCAAAACATGTCAAATCAGTCAATATGACAAATCAGTAAGACTTTTGTTACTGACTGTACCAAATCCGACTAAGTGATCGCAGTACTAGCAGATACATTTTGTGTGAGTTTTGTCTATATTATAGGTAGATTTTTAGAAGATGGCTTGTTATAAATAATAATGTCGAATACCTACCTTACTATATTGTAATTAATTTAAATCACTGCTCAGAACAAAGGGTGAATTTCGACGCAACTCTTAAGTTTAAAAAAGCGGTTCTTTTTTAATAGCATTTAACAGTTAAGAGGTAGGGGTGGCAACCCTCTTGGAGTGGCGATTTTTGCAGACTTATTATTGAGTTTATTCCCCATTTCATTTGCGCTTTCTTGGAGATCCAATTGTTCATACATTAAAGTGTTAAATATAAATAGAGAAATGTACGAACGTATTTTTGGAGGACCACTTAATCCTTTAATTTGACCTTGAGTCAATTGTCACATCATTTAGAAAGTAGGTATTATAGTATGCATTTAGTATTTTAGGTTTATATATGTGTACAGAAATGTGTTATTTGAGAAATGTTATCTTGATTATGTCGTACATGCATGACGTATGTATGTATGTCTATTGCCGTAGGTATATGTATAATTATATTACAATCTCTGGATCCTGGGCAGGCTCTGCTGTGACTAACACATCATTTAAGCTGATCGCGTTCCTATTATGCATACCTATTTTATGCTAGATCTTAGAGTCGAAATAAGGTGCATAAGGTGTAAGTATGTGTAGTAAATATTATTCTTTTCATTTCATTTCAGATAAGCTCGGCTGATATACAACCGCTTTCTCGTAATATTGTATAATATTATGTACCTATAGCCGATTGTTCCCCGTTGTACTACCAGTAGTACTACTGGGTAGTACCATGGGGAACGCCTATAACCTATTGTGTACAATAAAGTATTTAGAATATAGGTAAGGTCTAACACAAAGAAAGGTATAGAGGAGCGCCAATAAGATTGTGATTTTCTCAAAAAGCATAGGTACTGATATTTTAAACTTTTTTTACAGCAGTCAGCAGTAAGATGTTTACTAGTAAAATAATTTTTACAATCGGTCAAGTAGTTCTTGAGAAAATCTCAACCTTATAGAGCATGCATAGTTTTCTCTGTTTTCGACTGTACTTACGAAATACGAATTTGTTTCCCAATGCAAATTCAATAATTCGTTACTCTTGAACCAAACAGGAAATGGTTTTATGAAATAAAAATAATTCAATTGAAATAAGGATTTAATTACAATTATTACATAATTATACTCATAATAATAATTAATAGGTATACTTCTATAAATATCTATATATAGAACATTTAATATTAAGCAAATGTAATTAGTTTTGGTCACATTCAAATTTTCGTCTAGTAGGTACTTATCATCTGCAATTCTTCAAGGTACATACTCGATACAAGCCTCCAAACTATTGCCACACATTAAATAATAATCCGTACTATTTGTAATACAAAAATCCAGATCAGAGGCGACATAGTCTAAGTGGAACATCTGATATCAATTAATTTATTGTGGAAAATTTAAATTGCAATTAAAGAGAAAAACTTTTAAAAATGAGTAAGTTTGTCAGTATTTTTCTAAGTAGGTACAATAAAAAAATCTCCTATATTTGTTATTCAACTGGAAAGCTGATATGAGTGCACATGAATTTATGTGACTCGAGTCGAGATTCATAGAGAGTTTTGAGCGTAAGCTTAGCGTGAGCTCGTTCTCACGACTATCAGAATTGTATGAAATCTCACAGTTGTAAGACCGAGTTCACACTCAGCTCGCACTTAAAACTGGTACGTACTCTCAGCCCTAGTGCATATGGATCATGGAACTTTAAAGTATGAAGGGATGACTTTAAAGTGATATCTTTTATTTTACTTTAAAGTCATGCCAAGACACAAATTAATTATGGCTTAAACTCAAAACTAATATTAGTCCAGCCCATCGCAACTTCCATTTTACTACATCTTATTAAATACCCACATGACTAAATTGCAACATCAAACAAAGAAAATTTTATTTTTGAATAATTTAAGGGACCTCTCGTTCGAATGTGACTGATTTTAAAATAAAACATTATCCAGACATATTTATGTACAAGTATTCTAATAATACTTTTAAAAAATATTTATAAAGTTCGTATCGAAGTGTCCGTCAACAACATCGAATGTGGCGAGACCATATTAATTATTACTTTGTACACTTCTTCAGAAACTAAACATAGAAAATCTACAAAACATTTTATATACAAGGACAACAACAATAACCATAAATCGACGATTGCTTATCGATCCCTCTTTATAAAGTATAATTAACAAAATTAAACAATAGTTTGTCATATATCAGTGGGTGCCGTTCGAGGCAGTGATCCTAGAGAGAATAAATTCTGACATCGTGCTGCTTTGACGTATCGAACTCATATTTATTGCGACAGTTTTTAAAAACCATAAACATATATATTTGTTTAGAAATATTTTTTTATGACTTACTTCACATTACTAGCATGGCAATACATCCATACCTATAGGTCCATTCATTTACAATAATTCTCTACAACCAATTGCGGTTGGTTTATTTTACATACAATTGCGCTTTTTAATAAATAATTTGGATATTATTCTCATAATATTCTTAAATCTATAAAAATACTGAGCAATGTCGATTTCATACACATTTATTGATTTAAGTACTAACCGTGTGGACAACCGTCGACTCGAACAAAATTTAAGTTAGTAAATAAAATAATATAATTACGAACTTCTTAACAAGGCTAAGAACTTGTGTGTTTGAAAATTCAGTAAAAACTCTCTGCATTATACATATAAAATATGTATGTAGGTACTAAATCAATTATTTTACAAGGAGATAGGTACGAATTATTCGTAAGTCAAAGTTCTGTAGCCTTAGAGTTTGTTTGCTTTGTAAACTACATCTTAAATCGGAAACACTGTGCCACTGAATATTTAAAAGTCTTTAGTGGTAGTTGGGCAGTGCAGCGACCCAGGTTTCACGTGCTTTACCTGAAACAATAAACATACACACATGTCAAAGTGATTGAGGCATAGATAGGTACTTAGTAATAATTAAGTATCTTCTTAATAAGTAACTTGTTCAAGAATCGCATAAGTATAACTTTGTGATAATAATCGAATCCATTTTAAAACAATAAGATTGTTCATAAAAAAGAATAGCGGTATTTAAATTAACAAAAAAGAAGGCCCTGATAGCTGTTTCGATTCTATCTCAGTGTCGCCGGTGCGAGCCCGCCGCAGCGTTCACACATATCAACGGAAAAATAAAAAATCTAAACCAATCGAGATGAGGTGACGAAACGTTCAGTCTCATTATCTGAGAATTTATTAACGAATCGTCCAGACCGGAAAACCGAAATGTGAAAGAAATAAAAATTCGACCTCGGCCGCGGTCATCTAAGGTTTGTACGGGCGTCAATGAAAAAAGAAGTCAAACTGGTTGTCCGGGCGACCTGCGCCTGCGACTGAATGAAACAGAGAAGGACCCAAACGAGGATCAAGCGATAAGAGGAAAGATTAGGGTGTTGAAAAAAGTAAAGCGGCTTTAATGTGGAGGTAGTGTAGTGAATGAAGAGGATCCATTGAGGTCTGCGCCCACGCAAGTTTGTTGAACGAGTGTGTTATCGAGTTGGAGGACGATTCGGCTGCCGTATGCTTGCCTTGTGCTCTCGACCCCGTGGCCACCATGAACGATACTCATTGTTTGTACAGTCGAGTATTAACGTTTTTGTCTTTTGAACAATTGGATCTTTGTATTAACTATTTAAATTAGATGTGAATGAAATTACGGTCAGGTAGGTCTTACTTTCGATTCACAATAGCTGGTATATCCATGTATGTTGCTTACAACTGGTTATTATTCGTTTATGATGTAATACAAAATTATTCCTTGTGTTTATAGGATTGACGATTATTCATGTAAATGTAATGAATCAGTGATATAACATTTATTAACTGCAAACGATACATCTCACTATTCCATGGGCAAGATTCCTGATAGATAATTTAGATTAATTATACCTTACCTAAATAACAACTTAAATAACTACGTCTTGGCAAAATAACAATCTTAAAACGACACCAGGTATGCCTTTAAGTCGAAAACAAAAACTGTCAGTATCAATCTATTCTTTTTGGGGCTACTTTAAAAGAATGCCGCGATAAGGAGTTATTTTCGCGTCGAAGAATTCGAGAGGCAAAAAGGCGTGAAAACCAAAATAATACAAAAGGTTATAGAAGTGAATTTGTGAGCGTTTGGCTAAAACAAAATTCCTCGCGCAGCCATCCTGTGCGGCGGCGTCGACAGCGCGATTTATTGTAATGAGTCGTGGACACCTCCGCTCCGCTCCGGCTCTTCTTAGAAAGCCTTTGACAACTCTTAGAAATATGCTATCGTAGCATTTGTTGCATCGCCGAGGAACTAAACAGCAATCGTCATTACACGGATCGGATCATTATCCTCCATAAACATATTATCTGTTGCATTCAGGTTATAATTATGTTAGGTATTGTATTTACATATTTATTTATTCATTTTCAATAATGAACTTCAAGCTTTATGGGATTATTTAGTTTATATTTAGCCTTGAGGTTTCTTTATTATTGCGAAATGTATCTACATGACAATTCTAAGTTTAATTAAGTAGTTACGACAATTAATGCGCAATAATAAATATCCATAGGTATATTCAGCTAATCATCTCAGGGATAATTCAAGGAAGTTAAAGACTCGGAATTAATTAATTTAAGTATTCGTATTCAATTCTGGACTTATAGATTTACAAAGACCTATTTGAGTAACGGTGACAACGGATTATATCGCAAATATCTAACCTTAAATCGCATCATTCTGTAACAATAAAGTATAGACACAAGGTATAATAGAAACGTAACCCCAGAAATTAATTATTTGTTAAATCGTGTGTCAAATAAATTGACACCATGATTATAATCGTTAAAGATCCCGGCTAGTCCTCAGAGGACTAGCCGGGATCTTTAACGATTATAATAAAGAGGACTGTCCTCTAGTTCTCGTATTATTTAAAGATATTTCTCCAAGTTATGATAATCCAAAGCAACTTAGTTAATTGCTAAATAATAATCATCTCAAAAAAGGGAAAACATGACTGTTATCGCACTCAGTACGGTTCTCAACAAAAATCATTGAACACTTTTACCTACATGCATACAATGACGTGTGCAGAAACGGTCCAGCGCCTTTTGCTGCTGAGTAGACAAACTACTTATTAGATGAAGTGATTGGTTGAGGAGAAAAAAATTATGTTCTAACAGTGTCTAAATTTTATTTTTCACTTATCAATATATTGGAGACGTCGTAGAAATGTTTTATTATAAATATTTTTATATCGATACTTGTGGCGATTCCGTGTCTGATACGTTAATTTTAATAGTGACTAAGTGATGCGTCCCGCTTACTTTTACGCGATATGAGAGACAGCTGCGCTTAGATTTAGAATTAGGTTTGGTGTTCACGACACAATCACACCTAATGGCGAAACCCTTTTTTTTGGATTAGGTAACTTAATTGGCCGGTGTCGGATGATTTTATGGTCTACCTACGTATGAGATATAAGTAGTAGAAAATTAAAAGATTCATAAAATTTAATACTAAGTATACTAGTAGTTTAAAAACTCAAATAAGTACTTAACTACAAAACGAAGTGTTAATATTTTGTTATCAATGTTTTAGGATAAGGTTGATGACAGATGATGTAAAATATCCTGATTTAGAGTGAACCCGAAATTTTCATGTTGTTTTTAATGGCTGAAATATGTTAAATTATTATTACATTTCGCGTATTGTAAGAATATATTCAACTATACCTATTCAAAAGCAAATGTTTTATTCTGACACTCCGTTAAAAATTATATATATTTTCCTATAAAACCTAAGTAAAGCGTAAGAACACTACAATAACAAGTACTATATGTCGTAGGTGAGGCTGATTTGGGCAGGTCAGTGGCATACGTGTGTGTAGGCGTTCGGTTCGGTGAGCGTCGCGGTGACACTGACAAATGACGCAAGATTGCAATCTCGCCCTCTCGTCGACTCCCTTCCGCTTCGACTCGACTCCATTGTTTTCAATTACCGACATGACACCCCAGCGCGAGCCTCCGCTACAACCGCGGCTCTGTTTATGGCTTTCTCTATATCTCGACTACGATCATCCATTTACGAACGCGTTCCTCATTTACATGTGCGTTTCGCGAGTGTTTGCTCCTAAATGTGAATCAATCAATAACTCACCGCTAGTGGTGCGCGGCCCGCTTTCAGACGGCCGACACGAAACCGTTGGGGTGTTGTAGTGAGCTGGAATAGGAAACATTCACTCTTTTCACGTGGTGTTGTCAAGATCTCAATGGACTAACTTCATTGCCGACACTATCATTCATGTTTTATGTGTATCTGTTATATGCCTTTTGACCTATGTAAGAGTAAAGATACTTAAACTAAGTAAGCGTAACTATCTAAGAGTCGTGTTCTTACAGTCATCAATGTGTAAAATAATAAAAGGATGTTAACCTTTTATAGAAGGGCTTGAAGGCAGCTGACCCTTCGTTGTGATGAGGCTGGTTTGGTTGGTGATTGTTAGCGGCGTGGTGGGGGTTGTGGTAGGGGTCACGCTGCGGCGACTGCTGATGCCGAGGAAAACAGTAGCCGGCGCCACCGCCGCTACCCAGTGGGTTCGCGACGCTCGGCACTTTCATATTAGGAGGCGTCTGCGGCGGCGTGTCGGTCTGCACGTCGGGGAAGGCAGCGGGATGCACGCAGGGGTGTTGCCCACCGTACTGTCCGCTGGGGAAGCCTCCGTAGCGGCCGTACGCGCCGCTGGCCGGACTCGCGGCCGCCGTCGCCGGCAGCGCGAACCCGTTGGAGCTGCCGTCGGCCGCCGGCGCGCGCTCCGGTCCCGGTCCGTACGAGTGTTGTGGCCAAGGCTGAGCCGCGGGCGGCGGGGTCTTGCACGCCGCGGTGTCGGCCAGAGACCATATCTTCGGTTTAGACGCCGGAATTGGCACTCCACAATCCGACGACCCTCGCTTCGATTCCTCCTTTATTCCATACCCCAGCAGCTGATGATGCATACCCTGCAGCAATTCGTCGCCCTTCCGCTCCTCATCTGTAAAGATAATCGTAGACATCGATCATATTTTATGTCCGACCCGCTACGTACACGTGTGAGCTCACATTATTGCAATCTGATTAGTCGCATAGCCCCGTACCGTTACCGACCATATCAAATGTGCAACAACCTATAAAAGAAGCTTAAAGCTTCCCCAAAAAAATCGATACCACTCGGACTGGAGCGAGAACGACTCGACGACGATGTGGCCGCCACAGCGAGACGTAAGTTTTAACTCGTAAGATGCGGAATCATCGGCTCCCTTCAGAAAAGTCGTGTGAAAATACGCTTGGCGTGCAGTGACCTATTCGTTAAGTGGTTATCCGATTAGCGAAGTGAAAATACCACTTTGGGGCGCGACTCCCCCTGCCGCGGGCGATGCCAGTGATCCCTTTCGTATTTACTGCGCGCATTTATTTCGCATTTCCCGACGCACCCCGCGCCACCGCACTCTTCCGCGGAATGTTCGCTGCAACACAATTAATGGTCAACCTCGCTTCTTTCGTCTCTTTTGTGAAACGATCGCGTTATTTTTTACATTCTTTTTTTCTGACGCTACCGGAAAAGCTCAAGTGCTTTTAATATCTACGGTATAATATTTTACGACGTTATCAGAGCTTCTTATCGACAACTTCATCATACCGTGAAGAAATGGGCCTTTATTTTAAAAGAGCTGCCATGAAATTAATCTCAACGTTCTTCCCGCGTTAAAAAATTTGATGTTATTGTACAATTACACCAGAATTGTTTATTCAGCAAAATTTTATAGAGCTCTAAGTATTATCATAATGCCATTTTCCGTTGTAAAGTGGCTTTCGGCGGGCGCAGGGCGGGTCGGGGCGACTAATGAAATTCAGAGGCTCGAGAGCGGCGCGCGGGCGAGCGCCGCGCCGCCGCCACGCCGGGGAGGCGCGACCGCTCGACTTCATTCGCTTTATTCCATTTAATGCTGACTGCTCCTAGCTTTTAAGAGGGGCTATCCGCGTTGCCCTTCACTACGGATAATAGGGATGCCTTTGATAATTCTGCGCGAAGATATTTATCCGGCAAATTGTTTTAATTTTCATTGTATTAATTTAATAAAAGCCCCACAACGACGGATAATAATTGAAAATTACACGATTTCCTGTTTTATTTAGATAATGAATATGGGTAAGCCATTAGTTCCGCCAATTTATTTATTTTAAACTGTAGATATCTCATCTTTCGGATGCCTATATTAGGTACTTAGTACCTACTGGTAAGTTATACCGATCTTACTACCACTCACCTACGTACCTACTGTTAAGTACATACGTATGTAAGGAAATTAAGTAATTACTCATTTTATTTAATAACATCGTACTTTCGTATTACGAGAAATAATTAATACGATAGCCTAATAAAAGAACGTTAAAATTTAGGACGTTAGGCTAAAAAAACAAATACTCTACATATTAATACGCAAACGTGTGGTAGTTACAAACTATGATAATATCCGTTGGTTTTCCATTTTAAGTAAAATAAAAAATAAAAAAAATAAAAATTGTATGCTTAATAATACGTCGTAACTTTTCGCCGGCAGGCAAAAGCCTGACAAAAGAGCGTTGTTAGGAGTGTGGAAATTGTAACAAGGCTTGCACTCCGCTTGATGCCATCGAGTGGTTTTCCCCTTTAGTCACCGAGGCCGGGGGCGAAGTGAGACATAATAAAAACGCGTCTCGGGCGTAGGTAGGTTCTCGTAAGGGCGCCGCGAGCCCTTCATCCCTAGCCGCGTGCCGCCTGCCGGGCAACCGACGCCGGGCGCCCGCCGCCGCCGCCGACACCGCACACGGCACACCGCCGCCGCCGCCCGGCCGCACTGCACTTTTGCAGCCTGCACTTTACAACTGAGACACCGAGGTCACTGCAATTTATTACTCCTCCGTCGGCGACACTCTCCCCGTCGCTCACTTGTTTGTATTACTTCTGCACTCGTTTTCCATTAGCGCGCGCCGGATTAATATTTTGTTTGCGATGCGTGCGCTTGCGACGAAAATTAACATTTATTGGAGGGGTCCGAAAATGAAGCTTTTATTCATGAGTGGCTTAACGCAGGATAGTTCTGGATGTTTGTTTGCCAACGACGGTCTAGGGATCGCGTGTGAAAGCTTTTATATTGGCTTTGTTTGCCGTGACTTAAAATGATATATTACACGTCGCGAACATTGACATTTTTGTAAAAGAATGGTCATGCATGTCGGTGAGAAACATTATGTTATGGTTTATTTGTTCTGGATTAGAAATAGTCGCAGCTTACGTATTAGCAAGCTGTTCGAGTGGAGATGTACCTATCCATAATCGAAACATTCGAAATTAGAAATTTATTCGTACTTTTTAAGTCGGTCGGTTTATTTTGCGTAGTTTTGGGTTTCTCAATGTTAACTGTAGGTTAACATTGAGATATTAAATATATCTAATTTTTATATATATTTGTATTTGTACATATAGTTTTAGTTTTAGGTTATAGATTGTTATAGTTTGTTTAATATCCCTAAATAATAAATTGCAATAAATAAATTACTGTAGGTAGTGTAGGTTGTTTTATATTAAATTTTGTTTTTGTTATATGTACATATATTTGTTTCTACTGTAGCTAGGTAATTAAAGTAATTGATCTTAAATTACTTAACACCAATGTAGGTACCTATTAACATTTATTTTCGTAAAACTACCTAAGCTAAAAGAAGCTGCCCATCACAATACACGAGAGGTACGCAATTGTCCATTTTAATACCTAGCAATCGTACCATGTAGGTAATATGGTCGTAACCTAAATTTACGTTCTCTAAACCTAATAGGTAATTGTTAATGGCTCTTAATTAAAGTGTTTAATTTTGGATCCACTTTGAAACAATTAACGATTTTATCACTATATAAAACGTAGGCGACAATCAAACCGACTACTTTATCGATTCGACAAAGACATCCAATAACAAGACTATTCACTAAGTATACGGTTCTAAATTAAAATTGACGACCTATTTGGTAATACCATTAAATTTTAAATTATGATTATTCAAAGTACCTTAAAATCCTTCCGAATTGATTCCCACGGCAGTTCCGCTTACTGGATAGGCTAGCCAACCCCGTCAGCCACTCTCCCATGCACTTCCCAACTTTTGGTTTATTATCGGCATTTTATACCCCTCAAGCACCGCTGTTCTCGGCAAGCGCGACAGCATTTAGACCGCGAATTAAGTACACTTCTGTCCTAACAATAGTGAGCTTCATTAGTCGACGTATGCCGGCGTTAGCCGTGACGCCCTCCGCCGCACTTCCATTAGCAGCGTGAAGTTCGCAATGAAAACACTCGTGCTCAAAAGCATCCTTTATTGCAATAATGCCTACTTATAATTTATGCCCTTGACAACCGCAACTAACAGAAATCGAGAGGAACAGCCCTCTGAGATGATGAGTGCCTCAAGGCTTCTAGCATTTTTATTACCATTTTTCTTAGTCCAGTTGAATGTCACATAATATCCCATAGCCGTTGTTCAGAGGTGCTGAAAATGTAAAACTAACAAACATGACTCCATAGTAATAATACGTATATTGTAGTAGAAAAGGTTCCACATTCAATTGGAACACATTATAAATCCCCGAAACCGTACTTACTTACGTTCCGACGGAATATCCTCATAAAAGAAACGATCCACGAACTCGACAAATCCCTTGGCAAGAACATGAAGTAGGGCAGATCGTCAGACAAGCTGAACGCGACCTCCGAGTCGCCCCGTTACGTTGTACCGACGAACAGAAGAAGCGTTATATGAAATTTGGGCCCGGGCGCCGCCCACTTTACTACGAATAGGAAATCCGGGAGCGAGGAGCGGTTACGCACAGTTACACGCCTGAGACCTTCCCCCTCCGTCCGACGCCCCCACTCCCCCTCCTCGTATCGTCTCCGGATCCTGTACACCCTCCGGCCCTCAGCCGCGTTATGCCAATTCACCCAACGATTTATACACCGACAATATTAAAGCAATTGTAAACGTTTAAGAACACCGGGGCATTTCGAACATGAAACAACACACACTACTGACACTAAAAGAAAATTAGCGTAGTAGCAATAATTCAATGTCATTCGCAGTCGCAGTGTTGGAAACATAACAATTCAACAGACAATATAAAAACGTTCATTTCGCATGGCAGAATAACTGAAACCGACATTATCATCACACTTTGAAAACATTGAAAATAAATCAACATCCGATAGTCAACTCATTGTTTTCGCTCGCCAAAATTGCCGAGCTTGTTCGAAAACAATTGACTTGATGAAGAAGTTGACTATCGGGTGTTGCATCGAGAATTAATCTCAACGAACCTTTATGAGTTTTGTGTTTCTCGTCTTGATCGTCCTTATCCTTATCCTCGTCTGAGAGCATTGTGTCGTCATCATCGTCAGTTTTATTTTTCGGCTCCCACGTCATCTTGTTTTCTTTCTTTAGACGGCGTCGAGCGTTTGCGAACCACGTCGACACTTGCGTCAGGGTCATCTTGGTGATGATCGCGAGCATTATCTTCTCCCCCTTCGTAGGGTAAGGGTTTTTCTTGTGTTCGTTGAGCCACGCCTTGAGAGTCGCTGTAGATTCCCGGGTTGCATTTTTCCGTCTGGCGGCTAAATCGTACCCAGCTCCGTATCTGTTGACAAACACACGTTTATACAAATACCTAATTGGAAAATATACGCCTCCGGCCTTTATAATTATGTATATCATTCGCCTCGCATGTTAAGGAGTCAAAATTGGGCCACATTTTTCTGATGCTAAAATCACAGTATAATAAATAAAGAAACTGAATATTTCACATTTGTATGTCCGTAGTCCATACACATAAGTAATTTGGTTTTAATTAAAAATATTTACCTAAGCTACGTAATACTTAGTGCGACAGAACGATACCTATGCCTATTGGTAGGAATTTCTACACGATGCGACGACCATGTGTCGTATTCGTCATTGCAACGGTTCACAGGGAAAATAAACCGGGTTTTAAATTCGTAACAGATAGGCGTTTTATTTGAGGCAATAGATTTCTCGTAATGGCAGCAAAAATAAAGCTATGGCAGCACCGAGCGACAATCGATATATTTTTAGGGCCTACGGTCCCATTTGCATCCGTATTCTAAGCGTAATTGTGGCGAAGCGTTCCGCTCCCCCTGCGGCAGCCCTACGGCCGTACCTGACTTCGATTTTCTCGTCGACATGACAAAGGCGCGGTCTGAAGGGTCCAATAAATAGGTTTTGCTCGTGAAAATAGTTAAAAAATAGTCACAGACGTCAGACAATTTGCAATGCTGACGTATACGTTTATATGTTGTTCGTAGAATTAATGCCAAAATTATAGGTGATGCTTTTGTAAGAATCATAAATAATTATCGTCTTGTTGTTCAGTCCGTTAGAAAATATATTATGTTGTTTTCTTCTAAAATCTGGTTTTTCAGTTTGAAATTTCCGACTTACCTATCATTCACGCTGTTTTCAAGGTGTGCTGAAAATCATTGCAGCATTTTATTGACACTCCATTCTGCACCCATTAGGTACCTACTTGCTTTTGTTTTTATAGTACGTACGATACTACGAGCTATGACTTTATGTATTGGCTTCATGGGTATTTCTTTGTTATTTTTAGTAGCCAAATGAATGGTAAATTAAGGGGACCGATCCTGAGGCCTATGTATCGTATATCCAGACGGCCACCGAGCTATTCGATATATAATTGAATTTGAATTTATTCTATAGGTAAGCATTCTATACCTACTTATTTTATTATTCAGTGTGTACTCGTGATTTTTTTTAAATTCCATGTTTATTATATAGAGGGTGTCCTTGAATTCATTTCACAAATTGAAATTAAGAGTTGTATTCACGATAAATATTAAATTGGTAGGGTTTTATAGTAAAACAAAACTGCAAAAAAAATCATAAGCACCTTAGAAATGATAATAATTACCAATCCAGTGAAAGGAATCATTGCAAAAAAAAAACTACCTTAAAATATAAAACTCCAAAGTAGAGAAACGATGCACAGTTGAATTTATTGTAAGTCAATATTTTATTTTTGATATTAGGTAGTATTAAATTAAATTGAGAGCTTCGTTTTCTTTTAAAAACTAGCCTAGTTTGTGTCCCTTTCTAACGGCATGCCACATGTCGTTCTAGTAACTCAAAAGTAGTAGTGGTCAAAATTAGGGATAATAGTATATATATAATATAATAGCAAGGATTACTAAGGAATAGTTCCAAAATGTCAACTTAAAAAAATCGTATCTCAGTACCCGTGACACTTATGACAAATGGTCACATGAGTTAAAACCTTGCAAATGATTGGAACCAATCCACCCAAAAAAAAATGTCGGTCCATGTGCAGAACACCCTGTATATTTAATATTTTGATAAGGTAGGTATCTATCTAATTAGATTGTGATTGTGTACATAAGAGTGTTGTAATATAAATTATATTATAAGTTACGTTGTAAAGAAATTTTCATAGGAAATGACAATGGAGGGATACGAATGATTTTTCTATGGAAGGTTTTCGATTAATCTCCGCCACTTGAACGTAAACCGTTGCCTCACTAGAGGGCGGTCCGCTGCACCTCGGTGCAAGTGCAAGGCGGTGCAGCGCAGGCGTGGACCGCGTGGGCGTACTCGCTGCCAATCGATTGCGACGCCATCTTGCGTACCAGATACCACAGATACTGCTTCCAATCGACAAATAACTGCCAACCGATTTGGCAGTATTTGCGTTTCGTATATAACGTGAAATTTTAGTGGGTTTTTTTCCGGAGCGAGATGATGTAGTCGTGGTAGTACTGTCGAATAATTGGTATAAGTATTAAGAAATGACAGTTTAAATTGTGAAAAACTGAAATCGATAACGATCGCGAATCAACAGTAACACTTCGATATCGCAGCAGGTCAACAGCGCAAAACGTCCGGCGTACGAGGCGCACTACGAGGCATGTGCTGTTCGGTACGTTTTAGTGAGTTACCATAGTTTCTTATGTTTTCGAGTTGAAAAAAAATACTTTATTAAAAATGCGACATTTTATTTTTCAAATTTAACTCTATTATTAGTACCTACTACTGATGGCAAATTATTCTGCCGCGAGAAAGCGACCACTAAAAATTCACGGTTCTCAAAATATTAATTCAAAACTTTTAACAAAACATTTCAATATTAGCATTCTTTCCAAAATTAAAAACAAAATTTATTTATTTAAAACTCGTACAAAAGTGCTTCAAATTAAATTAAAAGTAGTGTCAAATGCATAGCCACACAAAGACTGAAACCAAACCGCATTAGTTAGAACATGAATAAGCTCTTCAGAAATCTACGACGCGGCGGTTTCCGACGACAGCGGCGCTGGTTTGAAATATAACAGCGCTTTAGCGCTGGAATGTTACCTATACGAGTATGTAATCAAGGATGCTCAGCCGGCTTCCAGCTCTTAAGCCGCTGTGAGTTTTCGTTTGTAAGCTTTCTAATTAATTTAGACAGTCCACTTACTCGTCGCGCCGTCGCCGCCCTGTGAGAACATATGCACTTGGTTTAGAGAATGTTAATACTTTCATGGGCGGAAATACTTTGTCGTCGTTGGTTTATGCTTATAAAATTGTATGTTTTATATTTATATTTACGTGCGCTAGTTCAATTAATGGTTGAGTTAATTCGATGTGACGTTTCCTGTGCTGATATAAAGTATATATATATTATAATAGTATGTATACCTACCTACCTATGTGAGTATGATAGATTACTCGTAGGTATGTACCTACATCAAGGTAAATTTTATTGAATATAAGTATATGGATTGTATACCTAGGTCTTTGAAAATGCGTCAAACATCACAAGTTTAAAATTAACATTGATTTGTAATCTTCTCTAATACTGGCATAAGTAGGTACGTTATGAGACCGCAGTATTATAAATAATCAATCACTGTTCACATAAATTCAAATTTCTTGTTGTAGAGTACGTACAGGTTGTACAACCTAGTTCAGTCACTCTCCCACAAATTTTAATTAATAAAAATGCATAAAGTTTTGCCTAGAACTTCCTTACCTATTGATTGATTTATTGAAAGTCAAAATAGTACAAAATGTCTGAAAACGCATGAAAGAATGTGCACCGTGCCCACCCGTGGCCGCCGCAAGCGATCGGGCGCGGGCGCGGCGGCGGCGGCGGGCGGTGCGGCGGCGGCGGGCGGGCGGATACAAGCAGTGCTACATATTTGAGCGCGCCGCGTATTCAATTCGCGGTATCGGAGGTTTACGATCTGCCCGCTTGGGGGAATTGCGGCCTCTACGTGCCCTCCCCCGTAAACCGTACTGCTATATACGCAAACGCGTACATAAGTAATGCTGCCCTCTTCCCCCCGAGGGAGGCTCGGGTCGTATTAGAATTAGGATTCGTAACAGAAGTGCCAGTCGAGTAGGTGTTTTAGGAACGGGATTGCTGCGTTTATTTTGTTGTTGAACCACTTTATACTGATGTTAGACATATTATATCTTTAGTTTGCTAAGTATATATATTATATTTTTATCGGCATAATTTAATAAACTGTCATATATTGACGCATGACGTGTCAGTCAGCTAATCACTGGTGTCATTCATGTGGTAGACACTTACATTAATTAATTAATGACACACATTAGTCAACGTTGCGTAGATGATTCAACGTGTAATGGCGATATGTCTCCAATTATTATAATTAATTTATCTCATGATGATTTTTTTCTATTACAGTTACATCTCATAGGTAGTGTGGCCTATATAATATAGGTAGGTATGTCCGATGGAACTTTACTTAGGTATTTTATTTTATCGGGACAAGCATTGTAATTAAGTACCCATGTACTACTTAGTAATTTTGCTATTTTTCATATTAATAATTTAATTGTCGTTGTCAATTACAATGCTTCGAACAACATAACGCCGTAGTGGGAGGTTTCGTATAAAACTCCCTTTACAAACCCGCGTAGTTTGAATGCCACGTATCGTTAGCACGCGTACCTTATTTGGTTTATTTAAAAGTAACAGCCCAAACGGTTGGCTGGCACACAAATGATTCCTTTAGAGCGGCGCGACGCGTTCGCTCCGGGCGCAGTCATTTCCTGCGTATTTTGATCTCAATGGTGCGCGACAAGTACTCCCTCGTCTCTTTTCTCTAATTTTTGTACGTTTTCTGTGCTCGAGTGTTGTGTTAAAAATAGCTGAGTAATTTTTCATTTCGGCGCGAGGCGGGCGTGGCAGATTACAGGCTGTTCCAAATAATACGCCAACGGTACTTAACTGAAGTGCGCCTACAGTCGCAGCCAACTTTTGTTGTTTCTATACGCTTTTCACTGGTACTTGTTTCTTTGTGCGGCTATTTATTCGGCCCGTCTAACTTATTGCAGCCCCGGAACGTTTTATTAGGCTTTTATGAAGTTTTTCCTTTCAAATGAATATACAACAATTTTGTTGGCAGTTGTTTTGGAAGTAAATAAATACTGTTCATTGTTAAAAGTTTTGTATCTTTGGTTTATGAGTTGATAGTTACTCGCAACCGTCCGTGTAGGTACCCTGAAATATTGGAAAAAATGAAACAAATTTCTGTTGTTGGCACGCTTTTATTAGGTTGACTTGTAACTATGTATGCATACAAATCTAGTAACTCATGTTTCATCCACTTCTAATGACACTTTAGACTGAAACTTTACAATCTTATATTAGTCTGATGAGAATACAATGTTATAATATTGGAATTTGAAAATCTTTAAAACCTGACATGTTCTAGGTGGTTTGGGATAGAAAATTGCAGCACAAACATTGTTCAGTATCACGGGCAGTTGCCAAAATTTAATACTTAAAGCGTGTTGTTTCGGGTTTTTATATATTATTTTGTACTTAGTTCATTATTAGTTGACAGAAAAGATTTTAAGGCGGACGCAGAAATATCTCTGCTAAAGTTACTGTAACAAAATCTGAAATCGGCAAATTTATATATAAAAAATTGTGTATGGGGAAATATTCAATTTATTGAATTAATGTTAATAATTATTTTAATAACAAATAAAATTAAGGTTCCAAATAATAAAAAATTAAACTAACAACCTACAAATGACCAAGTCCCCCACAATTGGCAATGTGCTTAAAAGGAATTAATTAATTGTACAACAATTTTCTTTAGTGTTTTGCAAAAACTAGATTATTTACCTATGTTAAATTTGCAGCACGTTTGATTGTCTACTAATATCGAGCAGGCTCCAAAGAGTCCAAGGTGTAGATATGTAAAGAAAAGGGAAACTAGTTATTTGACAAATAGGCCCTTCGCGTCAGCCGGATGCTTGAAAGAAATCTCTTTTAGAGATAAGACCGCCAAAAATCGTACCTGTTCTATTGCTTTGATTTTGTAATTATTTATTGTGTTTAAAAAATTAACAAGGAGCGTATCATTATGAAGATCAGCCAAGTGAACAATTGTGAGAGCGTCTCGGGCGCTATATGTCACGGTGTATTTCCGTGCGCGTCCCGTATCTCTACGTCTTCTTTACGCATAAAAACTAATGTCGCTTCTAATTATTTTTAGATTATAACGCACCGCCTGCTATATATTAAGTCAAGCGAAGCCGAATTGTCAGCATAACTTCGCTTTGATGTATCACGATTTTTTTTCAAGCAGTTTCAGCTTGATTCATGGGTGGATAAATTTCAAGTACGCCGTGAAACTTCTGTTTAATTGATGCATCCACCATAATAGGTACAATGTTATGATACTGATAAGTGCCGTTATACATAGTATTATGCTTTAGTACCTACTATTATTACTGGTAGTAGTATTCGGCATAGTAGGTACCGAGGTATATGTTATTACTTAGTATTTTTATTTTAATAATTATATGCGTAGGTGAATAGCTCTACCAACAAACTACACGCCTGACGAATTTAATATTCGTATTATTTGGGAAAATGTCAACACAATGGGTCGCGTGATAGCGTTTCAAAAGAAAAACGTGCATTAATGGGGCAAGCGCGAAATTGGTGCGATGCGATGTAATCCTTCTCTGTCAATCTTTCACATTGTTATAATGTTAAAACGAGACAACAAACAATCGGGAGTGGTTACGTTACGCGGTCATTTTGTCCCTGGTGTTGTGATTGTGTGACGCAGCTCGCACGTACAGTCGACAGCAGATCAATGGTAACACTTTTCACTTTTGACAGTTCTTATTGTTTGCGTCGTAGGACTTGAAATCGTACTGCAAGTGTTACCATTGATCTGCTGTCGACTGTACTATAAAACCAACCATGGGGATATGAACAGGTTTTTTTGCAAGCCGCATGCAGCTAACGTTTGAAATGGGACTATCAAAACCTCATTTTACCGTACAGTGCGCATAACTTTACCCTAGCTAGCGTGTACCTACATAGCTATCCAAATTGTACTTTGTGTTGGAATAAATTCGAATTTGTGAAGAAGGAACTTATGAAATTCGGCTCAGAGGAGCCGCGTAGCATTAGAGAAAAATGTGGCTCAATACATAAATCACTTTAAACATGGAGTACAATTACATACATACAGAATTAATTAAACTTAAAGCGAGACGCCAAATACAAACATGAGCCTTTCGCATTGCAATCTATTATAGAGATAAGTTTCGATAGGGAGGTATTATGCTAATCCTAGCGCGGCGCGGTGTGGGCTTTATCTAAAGCGGCGCGGGCGATGGACCACTGGGGTCTTTTGGACCCTGGGGACTTACCCGTAGGCGGCGAGCGTCGGGTCGTAGGGGTAGTAGCCGCCGGAGGGTTGCAGTCCTGCCGACGTCCAGGCCGACATCTCGCCGCCGCCCTCCTTCAGCGCGTAAGGGTTACTCTGGAACAGCGGACGAAACAATAAACAAACACGCGGCCAAGTGATGCCGCAGTGTCAACAGATTTGATACAGTTTATTTCAGTGAAAGATACTAAATTTATTTTTAAGGTAAAGTTGATAGTACATACAGTTACCTACGTGCTTCTGCAATCTAGCTGTTATTCCCGAAGTCTTAATAAAGTGTTATTTCGAGTGTTAATGTGTATTTTTAAACACAGAAAAGGACAAGATGTGAAATTAATTTGGTAGATATATTTATTTATAGAGTCTACTAAATCCAAAACAAACGAGAACGACTATCATAGTTTTCGATATTATCTAATGGTATACCTAATATAGCTCTTGATCTTATTAAAATAACTTGAGAACAGCGTTAGTTACATATTAACTCGAGCACTCCATCACTAAGCTCATGTAAGCGTATAAATCTCTGCGCATAATTCCTTTCAGTCAATCGGCCTAACAAATACGTCGACTTGAATTTAATTAAAGTTAACTTAATAAAAGGGAATAAACTCACGAACAACAATAAAAGTCCCGAGTGTACGGGCTGACATATCACTAGCGTATTTGCATAATGTATGGATACAAAGGGGAAAACTATTAAGGCCTACGCAGTACGCACCCTCGACGCGTGGTCGTTGTAACTGAGTGAGCTAGTGAGTGAGTGAGTGAGCGCGGGAGGGCACAATGCGCCTAGAGCTTACCCTCTTTTACTCAGACATTCGCATACATTAGGAGCAACAAAATTAAAAGTGTGAACGATAACTGACAACCCTTGTCTCGTCCCCCAGTGCGTTTTGCACCGACTCCTCTGATAATAAAATGAAAAGCATTATGATACATATGGAGCACTGGTTGTGACGTGCGATAACTGAATAAAAAGACCAAGCTTACGCATTTGCTCCCCTGTTTTTAAGGAAGAAAAAGTGACGATCCTCTTTGTTGTTGCAATTTTTTCAAGCTGAATAGTGATATGAGCTTTTTAAATCCATAATTTAGTATTTTTATACTTGTACTAATCGTACAGACAGACTACGCACATCAAGCGTTATGACATGACCCTCTAGCCAGAGTAATAATAAGTCCTAAATTGGAATATTGTGTATGTTAATGTGTCGACTATACCTATAGGAATAATTACGTCTCTTAACTACATAAATGTCGTTTCGGAGTTCTTTAATCTTATGTTCATGATAAATACCTAAAACCTACAGCGATTATTATCAAACATTCCGTTTTTATTTTCGCAAATAAATTTACGCAAAATTTTAGTCTCCTCTCATTCTGCAATAATCTAAAAATACCTATCTACTAACATTAGCATCGAAGCATAACGTCGATCCGATCGCTCTCAACGCTATTATATAGGAAAATAAACACTTATTAACATTCCTTATTAGTATTCTAATTATCATGAGATAATAGCTTAATTATTGTTCTAGACCAGTAGTTTCACTTGTTCCAGCTAAATAGCTCGTTTGTACATTTCATTGCTCTAGGCAAATTGTTATAAATGTATTCTTACTTGTTCATAATACATAATTAATCCTACATAGGTATAACACGATACATAAATACTCGTGGATTGGTTGCTTAGTTAGGATTAATTTATTTTGTGTAACTGCGTACCTAGTGATCCTCAGTTTTATTGATTACAGAATGTAATAGGTATACCTAGGTGGGTAGGTATATTTATTTCAAACTTCTTTTTTTAAATTCAACGCACGTACAGTACATAGGTATATACTATAATTACATCTGTTGCGATGATCAAATAGTTGAGAATTAACCGAAAAAAGGAGTATCATAATATTTTGTATGTTTTCAGATAGGTAGGTAGGATGTGTAAATAAAATATCTTTTATCGTGGAAATAGGTACGTAATATAGGTAAAATTATACTTTTTACCGTAACTTGGTTACGATGAATTTTATTTTACCATTCCAAGCTGAGAATTATGCCTACCTTGCTCCCATCCTTATGCCTACATAATAACGTATATCCTTATATTTATTAAGAAAAAGATAACTAAGGTTGTAAAATCATTAATATCTATTATTTTGTACACATTACATTTTCTACTCCCCCGCCAAATAAGCCAGTGACAAATTCGTGTGGGCAACTCTTTTGTGCAACCGAGATAAAAATTGCGCGTTTTCCTGGCTGTGACAGGGTAGTGAGGTTCCTTCCCTCCGAGGTCGGAGGTTCGCTAACTATGACTGATGATTGTCTCGCCCCTAGCATTAACGACTCGAGAGGCACGTGCCTCACCCGATCATAATGATGCTGATTACTTAAATTATTCATATAAGTATTAAATGTGTCTCTACTAGTAGAATACAATCTATAACTATATATTCATATACCTAACGTAAAAAGATTTTTTGACAATAATTATTTGTAATGTGTTTTAGGATCGATCCTACTGACTGATGACAAAATATCAATTTCTAGAATTATTGTCTGTTTGTCTGTCTGTTTCAATGTTCGAGCATCACGTCAAAACTACTGTAAGGATTTTGATGGGTCTTTGACTAAGGGATACTTAGCTCAAATATCTGGGCAACAAATAGGCTATAGCCATTACAGTTTGTGATGTGGAACCACGTAACCAGAGAGGCCTCCCAGTACATTGAAAATAGATACTTCTACGCATACGAAGTTGCGGGTACAGCTAGTAAATATACGTAACGACGTTAAAATGTACGGAATGTACCTAAGTATGAGTGTACTGTATAGGTATGTATAAAGAAATAAATAGAATATATGGTTACTTTCCTATTTTAATAATAATTTTAATAAAATACATAGGTAACCTACTCCTTTAGTTGACTTGAAAATAAATTTTAATCAATATAAGTAGTAGCTAAAGTGTTCAGAAACATTCAGTTCACTGTGCACTAATATGTATTAAATCTTAAAAACAAAATATGATAAATTAATCCTTACTGTTTGTTTACTACGCGATAAAGTTCATTTATTAACCCTTAAAATCTTATCCGTACCAATTCATCCCCCTTTTCCGTAAGACTGAATCTAACAACATTTTAATCAATTCTCCACAGAGTTCGCGAGTCAGCGCGCCAGATAGACTCATTACACCAACCCCAAATAAATATAAACAGTAGCAAAAGGGGCCGGCCCCACTATTAGCGTTATTCACACGCGCTGCTAGATCCATAAATAAAAGCCAACTAGGACTGTCGCGACCCTTGAAACAAAAAAAGACGAAGTTCAGGATCGAGTGATCGGTGCGGTTCATAAATAAGGCTCGTTTATTTCATTGCATTAAACTGGTGATAAGTTATTTGACGGTTCATAAATTCGTACCCCATCGTCGGTGGCTGGCTGCAAGCCGCTTATTGGCCTAGTGCGGGCGCCGGGTTTGCCTGAGGCGCCGCGTCGGCCCGCCACGCTGCCAAATCGACGATACTTCATCATGCCTCGACTCGACTTTCTGGCTACTGTGCGCAGTTAAAGCCTCGATTAAAATCCAGACTTCAAGCACTCTGTTTGGGAATGCCATACATATTGGGTGACTTGGGCGATACTTACTTACCACTTTGTGTTACATGAAGGAAGAGTTATACTTACCTACTTATAAAAAGTATTTTTATATAAACTATATGTATTTTTAAACAAATACAATACAAACCATCGTATTTTACGATTTGATAATAAATAATTTAATAATTATACCATTCATCTTACTACTTCATAGCTATTTTTCATTTCATTACCCGTGTTATGTTTACTTATTTTATTATGTTAGCAAAGGAATATTATTATTCATGCAATAAAAAAATAACGGTGCCGAATGCGACTAGTGAAATCTGAAAGTGAATTGTAGCGAGTGGAAAAAAGAATGAGTCTAAGTGGATAAAGAGCGAATACAAACGAAAAAGTCATTTCATGCCGCACGATGGTGACGCAATCTGCAGTGGTTGAGCGACTACGAAGCCTGTGCTATTCAAGTTAGGGGTTGTATTTGCAGGACAGGAAAACAACGTGGCTAAGTTCAATAAAGCTTTCCCCCAAATAAGCCATAAAACGAGCAGCAACGGGCGCGGGCGCCTATAGGTAGGTAGGTACGTCCCGTTCCAATTATTTGTTTGTGGAGGCACAATAATTTTATTTTACGTTTTATTTAACATTTATTTCGTTACGGCAATTTCACGGGTATCAAAGAATTGCTAGATTGTGATTTAAACGAAATTGGTTATTTTCCACTTGGAGGACTAAACGTTATTTCGTCGATATCGAGTTAATATTATTTTATTATGCATGATATTGTGTTCCTAATCTAACATTTCTTTTACAACTCTGCATTATTGAATGTGACGATGGCTATTATTTAAAATTAAGTTGTTTTTGGTGATTGGAATTGCAGATTGCATTGTATGACGTTTCTTTCACAGGAACTCGGACGAACAATGCAAAATTTGATCCGAATATTTGATTTGAATTGTACGAATATACATTATAGTAGTTAGTCCTGCGTAGTAGGAACGTAACGTACGTACTTACGTGAGATTGTATCAATTAGCAGGAATTGCAGATATGACTATTAATGGGTAAAATCCTAATATTAATTTCGCATCATGTCGACATTTCTCGGGTTCATTTTATTAAGGTAAATTTCGGTTCCGGGCCGACATAAAGTGAGAATAGACCATTTACAGCGACTTAGAAATTTTCTCCGAATCGTCTTCTCTCTGACGATAGAGTGCCAAGATGGAGAGTACCGAAGAATAAGGATGTTGTGTTGATCATGAAGGAAGGACCGGCCCATGGCGTCGCACGAGAATACAGTGGAGCACAAAAAATGGAGCGATTTCGAATAGGTAGACAATTAGATAGAGGAAAAGAGGCGTAGAATAGGATACTTAGCTCTATTAATTAATTTTACATTAGGTACTTATATTACGCAGGCTTTTGATAATCTCTTCTTAATTATATAGGTACTAAGATCTTGACAAACAGCTTCGTAGAACGTTGCTGTAGCTGCGTTATGTCCCCATAAATAAATAAACAATAAACTGGGATTAAACAAGTCAATTGAAGCTCAGACGGAGACAATGTGCGGTCACGTTTAACTGCCGAACCCGACGGTAACCGATCGTGGCCGCCGTAATTCAATGATCGTAAACGCTGGCAATGATATCAATTAGACGGGGCCCCGAGACCGATAAAGCTCCGCTTTAATTAGGAGAACAAACAACAGACGGTCCTTAATGAGCCGTGAGCGTATGGAGGGCGAGAGAGGTAATTAGGTCGAGGGAGACGGCGCGGCGCAGCCCTCGGCGATCAATTATTGAGCCTCCGTGATTGATTCGGTCGCGGCGCGCCACCCGCCGCCGCCGCCGCCACCCGCCACCGCCAACGCTCGCGGTCGCGGTCGCGGCCGGAACAGACCGCACCACTGCGACCTCACTTTTAATCCGAATCCAATCCACAACTTCTACCAACTTTACACGAAAGGTACAGTACAATCGTCAATGGGGATCAAGAGTGTAGCACAAGTAGGTTGTTATCGCAACTCACGTTGAACATAGGTACTAATCGATATTGGTAGGTAATAAAAAGTCACTGTAAATTAGCAACAAAAAATAGTTAACGTAAATTAAGGGAACATGTTTAAATAACTTTTTGATCTCCGATTCAATGAATTAGGTTCCAAAGTATATTGTAGCAATGTTTTTTTAGAAGTGACAAACCGTTAACATTATCTTAATGTCTAATTGCCTTTGAATGCAAGTCTGTTCACAAAATACCTCCTCATTTAATTCAATACAAAATTAATAAATTAACAACTTAAAATTCAATAGGGAATACGACAGCTCATAAGAGTTTCCGGAACCCCGCGTTTATATTTTTATCTGATGTCTTGCTAATAGCCATCATTGGAGGGTAAAACGCAGCTGTAAAAGCCCGACTCGACGTATAAATTACTTATAAAATAAGAACATTAAAAACCATTTAGAGCAATAACCTATTCTAAAGTGAATATAGCCATAAATAAATTGAATAATTTATATGTATTATTTTGATACAAAAATAAAATGTTAGAGGTGTCAGTGTTAATGGTCGGAAGGGGGAGGTCGGGAGAGAGGACAATGCGCCCCCGGGGCGCTTTTGTTCCCGCGGATTCCCTGCCCGTGACATCTGTCCGAATCGCAACAATAACTCGCAAAAAACTCACTTCAAATTTTACTAAGTGTAGAGCGCCTCTCCGCGACTATTTTCCGCTGAATGTACAATGTGGCTCAGCGGTTCTCTCGCATACCGGGACTTCTTCGCTGACGGCATTGTTGTCTGTCACTGACGTATCATTTATTCTGATGTGAATTAGAGCCCGTAGCACCGCGGTGGTCCTCGCTCGTCGATCATAAATATAAGCTTCATAGGAAATAATATTGTCATAATATTTTTGATCGGGCATTAAATCTTTCCATGGTTAAGAAACTTAATTGCAGCGTTTTTTTCAACAACTGCTGCAATATTGTGAATTGATGTGAAGTGAGTTTGACTGTTTATTATTGTCACGGATTAATTATAAGTACATTAAATATTTACATACGGTTATTTAAATCCCAAATAAATACTGTAGGTATAAATTATAGGTACTTGTAAGCTTTTATATCAGTCTCATTATTTATTTCAATTTTACTCTCCTTAAGGTAATGATCAGCGGACTCATACGACAGTGCTTCAGTTATTGATACTCACCCCTGCAAATGGTCAGTTAGGTAGGTATACGAATTATTTTACTCTTACTACGATGTGTATTGTGCGACTAGATATTCATGCTTCCTTTGTTATTTTTAAAACATGTTTATGTTGATACTCGCCAGGTGAACGTGAGTGAATAAAGTTTACGTAGGTACTTACGAGTAGGACCTTTAGACACCCAGGTGAATTAAATATTAAGGCGATTTGTTAATTTTAATATTCATACTTTCTTTACATTTAATTTTAAATATTGTACTTTTATTTTATATGGGAGTTAGTGCCTGAAATAAACGATTATTATTATTGCAGCATAAGTTTTTATACCTACTGAACCGCTGTACACTCATTTTGAAATTCTCAAATGAATAAAAAACTTATTTTTTTAATACTTATTCGTATTAATATTTATACTTAATATTTTTTTCGCGATCCTAGCTTTAACTTCATTTGCGGATTTAATTATATAGATTTGTAGGTATATATTGCTTTGGTAATCAAATTGTGTCAATATGAGTTTAATATTAAAAGTTAGGTGTTCTATAAAGATATATAAATATGAAAAAGAGCAATTGATGAATCCTCATAAACAATTACTAATGCTTTCCCCTAAAAGTCACTTATACATCTGATATTTTCGATGTGTAGCTTGCTTGACCATGACTAACCTTTGAATTTTTCATCAGGATTAAATAATTCTATTTATATTTATTAGGGGCCTACAATTTCCATGATATTAACATAATATTTATTGTTTACGAGCAAATTGGGTTCCGTTTGGCACGCAGAGCCACGAAACTATAAAACAAACTAAAATTAAATAATAATGTAGTTAAAAGCTATCTCAACTTTAATCGACACCTTGTTTTTTATTCCACTAATGCTTAGCGCGACGGGCCGAGGCGGGCGGTGCGGACAAAAATTACCTCTGGACTCTGGATCACGTTTTTTAACTTCCGGCCGAGATAACGGTCAAGAATAAGCACCTTTATGTTGTTAAATGGTCACAGGCCGCTTAGTGAACGACACGTTCAATATAATCGTTTATAAAATATAGTGTCCTCGACCCCTGTCATCGATTCCTCGTAAAACTTTCAATTAACTCACATTAAGCCATTTCCTTGAGTCAAGCCACTAGCCAAGTTTTCGCTTAAGACTAATCGGGAATGCCTTCACTTGGAACGGTCATAATATCCTCTAGTTCCGGACTGAACAAAGAGACGTAACAAATTTCCTGTGAAGTCCAAGATTGCTGATTAATGTCTCCCAGTCGTAGACGTATGTATGTACCTAAGTATACCTATCCATACCTACGAAAATTATGGCGAACGAAATGCACATTAATTTACGAACATCGGTCACGATAGTGGTGTTCGAAGTGTATTCAAACAATAGTAAATACATTTAGCGTGGCCCATTGTTTGATTTATAGTGAAAGCGTGTAGGTAATTTATAAGAGTGGCGCGGGAGTGGACGTAGGGCGCCGCGTTCCGGCCGCCGCGGCGCGGCAGGACGTCGGGAAATCGGGGAAAATCCGAAGATTTATCACCAGTCGAGCCGCAGGACGCGGCTGACCGCGGCGCGACCACGCGACTGTTTGCCCAGTCATTAAAGTCGGCAAGTAAACGTTTAGTGCGAAGATGAGTATATTTGCGGTGCAATTAACGCTTTCGAGGTGAGACGAGGGTTGCAGGGTTGGAACACGGTCATTGTTTGTAAGCGATTATTATGTTAAAATAACAGTCCAACATGAAATCAGCTCTTGTTTACGTACATTTTACCGCTAAAGTTTCGAATATTTACCCTCATTTTTCACTAAACCAGCTAGTTTAACATTGGTAATAAATTAGTCTCCAAAATATTCAAGTACCTATTACGGTTTTAGTATAAAAAGAGCATGATTTTCGATAAAATAGTTGTAGGGTTGCGGTGCGATGCGACGGGCGCTGAATGCTGATAGTCATTGGAGAACTTAGATTTTGCCGCAAAGTCGGACATCTTGGCGTAGACGGTATCTTTAATACGTTTGTGTGACCGGCTGATAAGACTGATACAGAAGTGCGGCGGGTCCGTGAGGATATCATTGTGTAAACACGCAGGGTGTCAATCACGACTAGGCGGTGCCTTACAACATTTTATCAGTTGTCACATAATCTAACATCGATGTTAATCTAACTATAACGCATTTATGTCAAATCGTCGCTGTACGTAGTGATAGGCCCACCCACGTTTCACCGGTATCATTGCATCATATGAAACCAATGGCGGCTGATATTATGTATACTAGCACTTAAATAGACAGTGCGATTACAAAAAAGGACATGTGTTTCTTATCATAGTCATGAAAATATCTATCTACATACACTATATTTTAAACTGTTGCAATTTTTTGTGTCGGCCATATTTAACATAATTTCTGATGCTATGAGTAGGTAGCGTAGTGGGTCTATCTATCTTCATGGTATACGAAAATATGTTGTATTGTATTATATGCTTTATCTTATATACCTACTTATGTACCCACCAATACGCTTTATAAGTTATAATAAAGCGTATTGGTAGGTAATGTAGGTAGATGGTATATTGGTTGTAAATTATAGCAAATATCATCTAGCTAGATAAACAGAATTCAAAGAAAGGAAAATTTGTGCGTAAGAATTTAGTAGGTACCTAAGCTAAGTATAACAAATTAGGTACCTTGCTAAGAAATGTGTTGAAAGAGACTATTTGATACATAATTCTGTGTCTATGTGCTATTCTGGATGCTACAAACATCATGGCGTATAGTTTCCGTTTTTCTCAGAATCATAAATTCGCTTCTCTGCTCTCAATTTGAACTAATTAGACAGAAAATAAAAGGAGTTGCGTCCATTACTCAGAAAGCAAGGTCGGTAGTGACTAATTAATCGGCGAAAGAGTGATGGTAATAGATGTTCCCGGCGTTATTTATGTTCGTCAACATAATAATTTATTTTTTACGCCCACTTATACACAACAACGTCAACTACTATTGGTTGTAGCAGTCCGCTTGCTACTTATCTGATGCTAATTAATATTTAATTGATTTGAACAATATGCATAAAAACAACCTATTTATAATATGCATAAAAGAAATTTAAACTATTTTATTCGTTGTAATAAGTACAACATATTTGATTCTTTATTTTTAATAATAGTTATGGTAGATTGTTATCGATATAAAATATTTTTTTCTAAATAAGTAGGTAATGTAATTATTACAATTACAATTCGTACAGCAATAAACCCTCAATCCCTCATCGCTCTTCTTTATAGGTACTAATCGTGCAAAGTAATATGATGATAATGCCAATTTATATCAACTGGAAACATATTAATACTAATTTCCTGACGTGCCACCACGTATCATTTTTTTTCCTTTGAGGGCAGGTTCTTATATCTCTGAGCATTGTTCAGATTCAGATATTTATTGCCATTCATTAGGTTCATATAAATTATAAGATGTAATATACAATTTAGTCAGTACAAGCATACATCAATAAACCATCGTCGTTTTTGTTATGTAGTGTTTGTAATATAATATAGGTATAAAATGGATGCATACCTACTTTAAAAATATACCTATCATGAAATTAAAATCTCTAATGCGCCCCTGCAATTTTTTATGCTGTAAATCCACTACGAAAGTAATCAGATAACACATCGAAAACCGCTCTCCATTGTTACGCTGTTGATATAAATTTAATAATTAGGTCGGAACTTAATCTGTAGTGATTAACGAACAAAGCGAGCACTACAGACAGACCACCCACAGGGAGGAGACGGCTTAATAAGACCCTCATTAACACCTTAATGGCTATTCTCAATTCGCCTGATTTCTCTCTACTTTTATTTATTTTTCCCTCTCGGTCCCGCAAGCCGCTCCTGCGCACTAGGGCTCTCTTTTCGCCGCCCTTCTTTAATTGAATATCTGCTCTCCTTTTTCTAAACTTATTCTCTTTGACTTAAGATTAGTGGCGTATTTAAATAGGCGTTTTGTTACGATTGTATAGTCTGTAGAACTTTTCCTCGTGTTTTTTCGTCTCCCCTGTCTTATCGAACTTTTAACCTTTACTTGATAATGAAATGATCCTAAAGAACTGTTTGCAAACAAAATACGTTGCTCATTATTTACTTGGGGCACAAAATAAACTTTTTCGATTTTATAGACATTTTCGAAGGTAAATGTAATTAAGGAATGCGAACGTTGGCAAGTTATCTAGAAAGTCCGAGACAAACTCATTGGTTTAATGGACCAACTTTTAGTTCGAGAGAGGTAAAAAAACTACCTTCCCTGATGAAAAACCACGTTTTTAATAAACGTCCTCGACATTACATCGGCTGCGCCGGTGTAATGTTTCACATTCGGTTCGTGTTTCGTACCTTAATTTAATTACTTATTCCTACTGGATCGCGTTATTACTTGTACGAGGTCCTGTAAGTGAGCTTCGCATTTCATATAAATTATTTCACTTTGTCTTATCGTTGTGATATTATGTCCATCATTCGGCTATAAGGGGAGTTCAGTAGAGATTTCCGTTTGCAATATAAACGAGTGAGAAATGCATCGCAGGATGGTACAGATGTTACCGTCCCTGCCGATGAAAGATTTTATAGCCTCACTTCACGCAAATGCCAGCAGTTTATTAAATTACCATAGAATTGTTTTAAATTTATATAAGTGTGGAGGTACATATTATTATGTACCTACTTAAGTTATGTTTAGTCGTATTTTAGTATACAAATTTTATTTGTGGTGTAATAAAGTGTATTTATTATTATTTTCGTGTGGTTTAGTGACCAAACCTATTGTCATAGTTTCCTATTTAGGCCACCCGTAGGCCTCCGACATGGCCTAAGTAAGCGCTACCTAATTGATTCGATTATTTATTTAAATTAGAGTTAGCCCCGAATGTAGAGTTTACAAAGTATGGCATGTAGAGTTTACAAAAACGACAACTTTTTTTATGAAAGCGATGATTTCTTTTGGATAGGTACTTAACGATTTTATTTGTATCTAAAGGTAACCCATAATGAGGTATGATACCCACGATGTGAATATTACTCTACATAAAAATCAATTCAAAAAGTAGTTAAGTATATTTTATGCAAAACAAATTGAAATAAACAACAAACTACAAACAATTTTCATTCACTATCTCGGCTCTACAATAGCTGAAAGATGGCGCTGCCGTGTTGTTAGTAAGTCGCAGGTCGAACAGACGGCGCCACCGGAGTCGTTCGTGTACTAAAAATGGCTGTTGAATGTTTTTCCTCGCTGCGGTTGCAAAATATTGCAGAACAAATTACACCATACAACTTTCCAACTAAAGGCGAGTTTCCTTTGAAACATAATGAAGACTTACACAGTCAGATACAGACAAGAGGTGTATTTGCGGCGAAGCGTCGTCATTGTTCGCTAAATTGTCGCTTGCACGGAACCGGCCAGGCCTGTCGGTCGTGAGTTAGGTATGAGTAGTGCCCTGTGCACACAATGACACTACGCATACATCTGAACACCTGTTATTAAACATGCACAGGGTCACAGAGATTACCTACTGCAATCCTCGTTAAATACAATGACAGATAGAGATCTCACTGCCGTCCGGCAATTTGGGATGCATCCACAAATTATACCTACAATATAATTATAGGAAGGTACTTAATTACGAGTTTAACGAACTCGTGTTTTCATTTAAATGTTCTTTTGGAATAATTTTTTTTTTCATTATTAGCTGCAAATGAATACAGGAGAATAAACTACATTCATTTTAATGGTAGGCTAGGAGTACAAGTAGATATGTAAACCGCGACGAAAGCACTAAAAACAAAGAAGAGAGCAAAATATGATACATAAAGGAGCCAACTCGTATGCGCAGTGAAAACTTCCGTTATGAACGTTTCAACGCTTCAGGATTAAGGCGAGAACTTCCTCTTAGCGCTTGGTAAAAAAGGATCATTTCTCGTTTGATAGGATTTTCTGGATTTAACGGATTTCACATGTGCTTTATGTTAACCTTTCAAATCATATCATTCCAGTAAAATTTCTCGTCGTATATTTTTATACCACTAATGCTACCTACTTTAGTTGTTAATTATACACACTTAATTGAAATTCACTATCATGACACGTAATTGTCTACTACACAATCAACACAAATTATTATACAAATTAAGGGCTTCGTAGGCCAGTTGCGAGTACACGTTGAAAACGATCGTACAAGTCAAGCAACGTTGGTCGAGGTCAGTACCTGGATGGGTAACCGCTAGTGACACTTTCATCTGAGCTCCTTCGTGCCTCGGAAAGCACGTTAAAATCAAAATCGTCGGAGCGCAAGAATCCGCTCAAATCGCTTTAATACAATTTGTATGAACTATCGCACACTATGTCGGGCCGCAGCGGCTCGCATTATTGCGAGGCGGATTTGCGTCTATGTGATGCGGCCCGCACCGCCCCGCTGCGCCCCGTGTGTGCTATAGCAAGCGGATTGGTGTGCCCGCGCGCACGTGTTCATTTTACGATATTTGCGTTTTTTGATATTTGCGTGTTCCTGTGCTGTTCACAAAAATTAATGAAGAAATTTTGATTAATTTATTCTTCTAACAGCAGGCAAAAAAAAGAAATCCATAACGTACAGTTGCACGCAAATTCTGGCAGTACACTGTACTTAAAATCTGTCAATGCACTGCGACCCGGCCCGTCACTAATATGCTAGGTAAGCATTTTGCGCTGCGCTGCGGCCCGCTCCGCCCCGCTGCGGCCCGGCATAATGTGCTCGAACCTTAAGCAGTTGGTCCCGGTTGTTGTCGCTTGACAGCAGTCGTTAGGCTACGTCAAAGGCCTACGGGCGGCCTGAATAACTTTGACAAATAGGTTTGGTCACTAAACCACACGAGAAAAGAAGAACACAATTTATTGGGTACAAAGATTCTTTCGTTCTACATCGACATAACTCATTCTAAACAGAAGCCCAAATCAGGTGTCTTATTTTGTAAACAAAAACTACCCTACACTACTAATATTTTAAGCTATTCTGTGATTATTGCTTAGTTATTTTCACATTATTAGATCGGATTACTTTATTTTCACAATGATGAACAGGTTCGATTAATCAGTTCCTTAAGTGTTACATCACAACAGGTAATTATACGATCATATTTGTTTCCAAAATAAGACACTTGATTTGGGCTGCGGTACCTAGTATAGGATACTAACTAAATTTTTCTTATATGTAATATTTACTCGAGAAAATAAACGGTTCGACGACCACATTGGCTCGCTTAATATACGGTGAACCTAACAAGGGCAGCTGTTACTCGAAATGGACTCGATTCTTTCACGGCCATCCTTATTGGGATTATGTGTACCGGCCAACTACAGTACAGACCGACTGGTCATTTGTCCCTTTTTACTAGGATAAGATGCTTAACACTATTGTACCTACAACTACATATTTTCATTTGTGTATGGAAATAATCTAGTACTTATAAATAGTAAACTTTATTGTTTGCTATTGAGAGCAATAAGATCTCTTAAATTAGGTGCACAAATTGTATCTATTATTCTAAGGCGTAGAAATATTATTCATTTTAATAGGTTGGTTACCTATCTATTTAAAATATTGCGAAGTCAATAATCATACGTAGCACTCATTAACTTGGTATTTAATTTATAATAGTTTTCGTGAAAGTAGCAGTGCCTGTGCATATATTCACCCGCGCATAAAACCTCCTTGGAATGGAGGGTGTATGGACTGAGTTTGAGATCCATTGCCTATAAAGTGAAAAACAACGACATAAGATAATGGTGGACATAAATTTTATTATCGTCGTTTTAAATGTGCGTTAACAACAAAACAAAACAGCAATTTATCTCCACAATTTTAGCGAAACTTTGGCTATACCGTACGGTGAACGGTCCTATGATTGGCTGAACTCTATAAAGCTGTGTTCATAACTAGACAATACAGCAATTTTATTGCTACAATTTTAGCGTCCGACCAATCAAAGGGATCATTGTATACTAAAACATTTCATAGGCGAATGTGTATACTTATAATATTAGGTGACCAGCATCACATCACTTATTCCAGCCGTTCTTGAGTTATAAGTGAACAGACATCCAGACAGACATACGTTGAGTTTCATAAATGTAGGGATGATTATATACGTTAACAACACCTTTTATGAACAGCACACGGGTTTTTTTAATATTTTGAAATAACGTAAAGATATCCTTCAGGTTGAGCTGAGATAAATTGTAATTGCTGTAATAATAGCGGTCTCTTTTAGAATTTCGCTTTTGAGTTTAAATATTAATGTTTCGTGACAGGGCTGGTCGGCGGCTGCGCGGGGTCCGTGAGGTGTCGGTGGTTTTCTGGCCCAGCGCGCTCAGACCGGTTCGCCGTTGGCGCGCAGCTCGCACGCTACGCCAGAAAAGCCAAACACGTTGTATCGGAGGCGAGAGCGATAAACCCTGCTTGCTTCGTATACAAATGGCAAACGACCACTATTCGTACCAATTTGCACTCCACTATAGGAAGAGTTGTGTCAAGTCTGTGTGCCGTGCTGCGCTTAACCAATGGAAAGCATTCTTTTAAAAGTTGGAATATAAAATTTCGGGTAATAATCGCTGATATTACAATGAAACGTAGTCCTTAATTTAAGTGCTTGACGCACCACCAAGCAAAATTTCGAATACCTAATTCTAATTTCGACCTACTTACACGAAGAAAAAAACTAAGTTCGAACAATTTGGTTGGATAGATAGTAAAATGGTTTCATAGTGCAAAGGAATATCGAATCACTGAAATAAACTTTATCACATTTTTTTAATTGACGTTGGATATGAAAGATAAGAAATAATGGTACCTAGGTATTTTTTAGTTTGGCTTCTTAATTTAGTTAGATTTATTAACTAAATTAAGTAAGCAATTTATTAATCCGTGCATGATCATTAAAATATCAATCGACGCTAACTGGTTTTTATTTTAATTTATATCAAAGAGTAGTAGCAAAAAAGACTTACCAAAGGTGAGTAAAAGGCAGAACTGTCCACACCGATGCTCTGATATGGATTTTGATCTGTCGATGGATACGGACTGCCGTAGACGCCTACTGCCGCACTCGATAGGCGTGGGTAAGATGAGAGCGCGAGTCTCGCCCCGTCGTATTGGCACGAGCAGACAGTTTGGCCGGAGACGGGGTCCGTGATGATGGGCCGTGGGGTGTCGCAGCAGGAGGCGGCCGGGGTGCTGGCGTGGCTGCCCGCGCCTGGAGACAGCGCCCCGCCGGCCACGGCCGACCCGCCCGGCGAGAGCGGTGGGGCCGAGCTGGACCCGCCGTCCGGCGACGTCGCCGCTCCGCCGGTGCCCGCCCCGCTGCTGCCGACGAGCAACTGAAATATCACAAAAGTTCTTACATAAGAATGCTGGTCCTCTCACTGCTTGCTAGTTTTGGAAAGGAGTCGATATCTGTGAGTCCTATACTCACAATAGACTCTACTCGTTTCAAACGACCAAGAGACTAACTAAAGTCTTAACACAATGAGCTCGAGTCGCTTTATGCGCTGTGGCCGGAGTCGTTTTTACAAAGAACAACACGTTCGAAGTCTGTGAATCTTTAGAACCTTATTCCTCTGCAATTAAACTCTGCCATAAAGGTTCTGATAAAATGCATCAGCATTGAGAGTGCAGAATTTATATACCTTAAGCGACACTGACATTGAAGCAGAACTGTATTGCCATCAAATTGAAAGTAAAGAGGCAGAATAGTGTCATTGTATTAAAAATTTCTAAAGAACTGTTATCAATATCTCCGGTCGTATCAAACTATCGGTCTATATTACAGCAACACTTAAAATTGCTTCGATGAAATAATTAGTGATAATATGGTAATAATATAACGTATGAGTAGTTACCGAAACAGTAATCATTGTGAAGAATAAAATTGACCTGAGTGAAAATTAAACAACAAACGATTGCTTATTTCCGGTACCTAACTATAAATGTTTGTGTCTGCGGGCGGGCGGGCGGCGAGTCGTTTATGATAGGATTATCTTGAAGTCTTTACCTAACTGAATAACAGATGACTACAACGCTGCTATCAAACAACTTCCGTTATTGTAATGTATGTTAGAATGTCGCATTTAAAAAAAATACCTACACCGCTATTTAATACTCGTATGTGGCACAGTCGACAGCACATTAACCTAACACACCACTGTCATTTATGCCGTATTATTTAGTTCTAACCCTAATTTACCTAAATGCAAATGGCTTAAAATATGAACGCAGTTTTATTATGATGTTGAGCAGTTTTACAAATAGTATTGAAATATATTCAGTAAATAAATCATCTCATGAACAGACAGTACATGCCGATAGAAAGAGTCCTCTTGAAGACACACTCAACACCAAACTTCTACCTAATCTAAATAAAAATTGATAAATATGGATGTACCTAGTTGGCGGCGAAAGATTAAAGGCCTGGGAGGAGCCCAAGCAAAGGACGTGAAAAGATTTGGTCAAACATTGGGGCAAGATTGACTTAGAAATAATAGCATAAGTTACTGTGTACACACGACCCTACTTCAACCTACTTACGATGCTCCGTTTGAGTGCATCCACTTGTTTTCCTTAAACAGAGCGAACAGTCTTAAAAATATGATCAATGGCAGGTGAAATTAAAATTATTTTATATTGAAGCGAGTTCATGGTACTTTAGATACAGTGTGTATTTTTTATATAGAACTCGCCCGCACACAATTGTATGGACAACAGCAGATCAATGGTAACGCTTGTAGTACGCTTTTAAATCTTACGACGCAGATAATAAGAACGGTCCAAAGTCCATAGTGTTACACTTGATCTGCTGTTAGCTGTACTACTAAATCAAAATATTATATACTTAGTAGTAACGATTCCAGAGTGTTCCATGCTAATCATAATCGACACTAATGGAGTCTTACGCGGCATAGCATATGAGCACATATGAGTGACAGTTGTGTTAAGTTTAAGATTCGATTTAGTGACCACGCTAGAATCACACCTCCCAAAATTGTCCCATTAGAGATAAAATTTGAATGAAAATCGGCTTGGAAGAATTAGTCTTTAAATATATGTTTACAATGTAATATTAATAATAACACGAGTACATACATCATTCCTGATATTATCATTGATTGAATGGAATCTAGAGGGTACTCAATAAATACTGACCTGACAGTGTTTATTCTTGTATATGTAAGTATATTTCAAAAACACTTATTTACCTACCTGGTTCAATTTTTGTCTTATTGTAGGTAGAGTTGTTCAGAAATATAAGTAAATACTAATGTGTCATTGTAAATAGGTTGCTAGCAAACAACGTTTATAAATGCCTCTGTTTCACGTACGGAAATGATAATTAAATAAATGCTGCTCCTAATTCCTTCCTAATACTTAAATGCTAATACTACTTATAACGAAGTTATTTGATATCGTAGCGTAGTCCCACTGCTCATCGATGCGAGCCGTTTGCTGCGATAAAGGAAAGGTGAGCTACAATTACAAAGAGCCAGCCGCGATTCGTCCGCCATGTTTGTTTGAACAACGCTATCAGTCCACCTCGCGTGTATCCCAGTAATTAGTAATAGCCAACGATAACGTACGTGCGCTCTTCGTGTCATTACCGGACCGCAACACCGATATTTAGGTATAAAATTGTGATTTCGATGTCAATCGCTCGTCAGATAACGTGCCACACAAACAATATATGATATTAAAACCATGATTGTCTTTGAGTGACATTATCCGTACTATCATACCTATCATATTTGTATGACAGACCATTTATTCGTAGTAACTTTATGACTGTCGTATATTTACATCGCCATTAACGATCCATGTTTGTCAGCTATCATATCAACTTGAATTGTGGTCTGTTGTAGTAGGTAATTTAACCGATTTACCTGCTCGTGAATGCTATTTTGCATGGCGACTACTTATGTTAAAATTCTTTGACATTTCAGTGACTGATACTATCAGGACCACGAGAATATTTTTACAAAGAGATCGGTACGCGGAGACAACATATCTGAAATTCGTTTTTCTACTACTCGTACCTATATTCCAATTAACACAAGAGATATTCATGGTTAAAGTCAGCAAACGATATCTTAGTTGGTACCTATATGTATGTTTTTTTCTTCATATAAGTATTTAATATACAAAGGACTTGTCAAATATCATAGGTATTCAATGTCAAATATCATAGGTATCACCTACTGAACTGCCTAGTGAACACAAATATCTTCCCACGAAAAATGAGATTTCTTCAAGTTGCTTAGAAAAAGATAACAGCAATAATAATGCTACAGGAGGGCTGATCAAATCAAATATGAGCGATATTATGTCACTGTGTACAGAGAGGGCGAACCTCGGAGTGCGCTTGACTGCTTGAGTCAACAAAACTTCCAATAAAAACTACTTGGACGGAAAGCTATCTCCGACGACAGTGCAAACACTCCTCTTGAACGAAATTCTCCTCCGATTCCCATTATGTCGGTACGTAC
The DNA here is from genome assembly GCA_963506565.1 of Tachystola acroxantha. Taxonomy (NCBI): domain Eukaryota; kingdom Metazoa; phylum Arthropoda; class Insecta; order Lepidoptera; family Oecophoridae; genus Tachystola; species Tachystola acroxantha. The sequence continues at coordinate 11,194,835 of OY735870.1, read as the reverse complement.
CCTTAAATTAAATAAAAAAATCTTTAGTAATTTAGTCCAATCTGTCAAATGAAGAGTGTTAAGCAAAGAAAGGGTCGTTCGTGGGGTTTAATATTTTATGTGGGCAAGTATCAGATGTTTGATCAAAGGAGAGTTGGAAATAGGCACAACAATTTCATACTGATATACTTACATATAGGTAATTAACAGATATTCATAGTTTGCGTAATTGCAATTAATAAGTAGATATTGTCATATGCCTTCATCTGGTCCGCTGTTCGATCCCTGGTCTGTGTAGTACTTGAACCTCCTAAGAAGGTTTTTTCCGAGGCTGAGTGAAAGTATTCGCAAATGTGTCTCTGGACTCATAATACTTATGAGATCCACCAATTTATTCAAAATTTAAAGAAAATCAATACATCACCTATAGTGATAATTAATTCAAATGCGGATTCTAATCAAGGAGTGTTTCAATGACAATTTCAAAATCATTGTGAATAATGAATTAATGATGATGCACACAATTATTAGATAGGTCCCTACCTATTTCCTACTATTTTAGACGGTCATCCTAATGTCTGTTAGGTACTTATGTATATAGCTCGAGGTAATTGAAATGGGGCGGGTTTCATTTAGTATGCGCCTAGTAAATCCGTTCACCATTGGATATCCGGTAGATACAGGTAATAGGTGGTGGACGTAGAAGCTTTCAGTGACTCGTCAATATTTGATGAGAGTCGGCCACTCGCAACTCGCCCCGTGTCCAGACGGTCCGCTGTCATAGCAACGCATCGGTGTAAAGCCCCTAGAGCTGGAGCAGTGTGGACGGACGAACGGACATTCTGCTCCGATCGATATTTCGAAGCCTACCTATATGAGAGTTCAAAAGGATACTGGGACGAAATACCGACTTGAGAGAAAGATGACTTTTAAAAATGACACTTAGATGAAATCCTAATTACTTAGATGAAATGAGACTTGGCCGTACGACTTGAGCGAAAAGCGACTAACAAAATGAGACTTAACTGAAATGAGACTGAGACTAAATCTTACTTGGTTGAAATGAGGCTTGGACGAAGTGCGACTTGAGATAAAGGAGATTGGCAAAATGAGGCTTAACTGAAATGAGACTGTGACAAAAACTGACTCAGTAGAAATGAGGCTTTTACGAAGTGCGACTTGGGAGAAAGGAGACTTGACAAAACAACACATAGCTGAAATGATACTTAGACCAAATCTGTTCCTTAGTTGAAATGAGACTTGGACACAATGTGGTGGTTTCGACAACATACTGTTTACTTAGTTAGATGATATGATACAACGAAATGAAAATGACACTTCCTTCACTAAATATCTTGCATGAAATGAATCGAATACGACATTTGAACAAAATACAAATTACGGATCATTTAGGTATATAAAAAATCTCGTTATAAATTATATATTTTAACATAAATTGAATTTAAATATTTCTAGCTGTTATATCTTAGCGAAATAGATAATAATCGCTCTTAACTGTAAGTTAAGTGGGTGTATGTTACCTTTGTAGTTATTGCATGTATCATCAATATAAGTAACACAGGTCCATTAAAAGTCGTTTCAGATTATTTTAATTGACTATCTGCAGCATTTAAATGTAAAGTCAGTCTTACAAGCAGAGAATGCATCGTAATAAAGCCGACCAGCGGACGTAAATGCGTAGTAATGTGTTTATTTTAAAAGCACAGTTAAAAGGCATAAAGATGATCTCATAATTTCCATTACATTAGCAAAGGCATTATCCCGTCTCGAAGGCCCGTCGTCGTCCGCCGCTCCAATTTTGCTCCGGCCAACGGGATATGTTAAAGAGGACATTATAATAATTAGATTGTTATCAGATGTTATTATATGAATTTTCCAAAATTATAAGAGGGAACGACGAAGATAAGTCGACGATATCGTGACGACGGTAGGCTGCTCGAACATAGATTACGGAATAGCCGGCGGCGTAATCGGGCGCACTAAATTTTGGTCCTTTAGAAGAGCACGCCATACAGCAAATCGATAACCGATCATTATAATGATTGGGCTGTAAACGCCACTCTTGCTCTCTTTTGAAACGCTTGACGAACGGGAGTCGTATTTTAATTTGACAAAAGTTATACGGGGCTGGGCGGGCCGCGGTCCTCCTACTAACTATAACCCACAGTGTGTCAAGGTAAACCCTAACCACAACCTTTTGTACTCATACTGGTAAATTATATAAACACAATTGTTCTAGCAATATGTATTGGTGTCTTGAGCCATTCTAATCTATGTGAAGTGACGTTTGTTAATATTCAATTCCTAAGTAAGTAGTAGGTAAAAGTAGCATATTTTAACATTTCATCATCATCATCAGTCTATTTATATTGCCCCACTGCTCGGGCACAGACCTTCCCTTACATCGAGGGAGCTGGGGCCATGATCCACCACGCGGGCCCAGTGCGGGTTGGCGGATTTCACATGCCATAGATTTTTTTCTTCTTCTTCTACGACATGCAGGTTTCATCACGATGTTTTCCTTCGCCGTTTTGAGAGCACTCAGTAAATGTACGTAAGTTTTTCCGTCGAAAAAACCGAGGATAACTCATTGGCACATGGCTGCCCTGGCTGGGAATCGAACCTGGGACCTCCATATTGCAAGTCCATTGACCCAACCACTGAGCCACCGAGCTCTCATTAATTAAACATTTCATTAGGTATTAAATATTCAAAAACCCAAGTGGGCAAATTACAATGGCTCGAATCTAAATAAATACTATTAACATGCTCGTCGATCGTCACTGCACTGAAAGTAAAAGAAATGGATAGCGTCACCATCATTTTCTAAAATATTTTTATCTTATTAATGATTTGTCACAGATGGGCAGGGGCTAATACAGCTTAGATTGCAATGTTACTGTGTAGGTTGATGTGTTGTCGACTGTACAAGCACCATATATCTATATATGGGAATCGAACCCGGAACTCTTAGCACAGAAAGCAGCCTTCACTATCGACTAGACTAGATGGTCGCCAAAAATAGGTAGAGTCATCAACATCATTAATCACAAAGTGGTGGTAATGGTAGGTTGAGACGTTAAAGTAAAGGGGCCGTCTACATCGCAGCCATCCAGTACCAGCTTTCAATTGACGCCACTGTTATGCGTATCATAAACATAAATCTTTGCAAGCCATTCCTGGAAATATGCATGGCGCTTAGCTGCGACGCGGCGCCGGAAAAATTGTCGCACCGAAGCCTCCGCTACGCGTATCTAAGTGCCCAGCACAGAGTTCTCTTTGCTTTCCACACAAGGCACAGTACTAATACAACATAGGTGCAGACATAGAGTGCAGAGCCGAGTAATAATAAAAGTACAAGTACAAGTGAAACAGCTCTATATTCCATAATACATTAAGATGATAAAAATAATGTCTTAGGTCGAACGCACATACAGTGTAACACTTTAGACCGTGCTTATTCTCTATGCTATAAAAGCTGAAATCGTACTTCATCTGTATAATAGGCGAATATACCTAGTATGGGTAGGTACCTAAATATGCCTTGTGAATACAGCATTAAATACCTAACTTATATAAACTAGTCTATACCATAGTAAGTATGCCGTGAACACGTGTGGTATATTAGCAATTAATTGTGTCTGTCACACTAGTTGCCGTAACTTAGTAAATCGACGATTTGGCACAAACTAGACGGTTAAGTTTAAACTTGTCTATTGAAGAAGTTGCGCGTGATGTATAGGTAGGTAGACGACGCGACGGCGGCGGCGGCGGGCGCGACGTCGACACGTGGTAACACCGTGTGTGGAACGCCGAACACGAGAAGACGAGTGTCGCGTGGCGGCCATATCGCGTCATCGCACTCGTACTATTCATTTGAGTATGTCGACATTAGAGATGCGCCGACATCGGCAGCGCCTTGGGGCCACAGATCGCACCACTGATAAATATCAATCGCGCCCGCAACAACAATTAATGGTTATTTAACGCGCTTCCATTCAATTATCGTCAGGCGGATTGCGTCGATAATTCCAATGGCCAAATTCCCAGTAGTTAATACTCGGCGCGTACTTCATTTATGGCTCTTGCCATGCGAGCAATCGCCTCGCCACATGTTCAATCGGCGACCATTGGGCATTAATTCTGCAACGTTTATAACCATCAGAGCGTAAAAGTATGTTAATGTACTTTACAAGTTATAAAGTAACGGATAAAAAATGTCACTTGATATTTTATTTAATTACCGACCTGATGAAATGTGATGGCATTGCAGTTAAATACAGACAATTAATATTAAGTACCCGTACTTAGCTATGTTTATTTTTGGCAAGATTAAATTAAAATAAGTATAAACCTTACTGCCTATACAATACTCTTCTTTTAATTTGAGAGACCAACCAAACTAATATTTCCTGGGTTTAATTGCTGCTTCCTGGAATATTATTAAATATGTACAATGTACATGACTTACCTACCTACCTACAATTATTTTATTAAACAGTAATGGATTTTTTATGAGAAACGGGTCAGACAAGTCAAGGTAAGCGGTCATCGTCGCCTCAATAGACACCTGCAACACCAGAGGGGTTGCTGAGATGTATCACTAAACTATCCAATAAATTAACCTTGAATAATAATTGTAAAGTAGTCGCGGCATTTAAATTAGGAGTATACATTGCATTTTATGGAATTAAATAATTATCATGTACCTACCTAACAATAGTTTTATTTAATTTAATTTAGTAAGTATTTTAATTCCCAAATATGGTGATTTAAAAAATATTGGTGATATTAGATATTATGTATCTATATATAGGTCGAGTAGATAGTAGATACGTTACTCACTCGTATGTAATGTTGCGAGTGTTCGCTGTGCGCGCTATACATCGCCGCCAAATTAAATGGAAACACGTGAAGTAATCGCTCGCGACGCGACAAACACATTCTAACCGTACGCTAAAGAGCAATCGACCGCGACGCGGCAATTTGAGATCCATGTTCCATCTTAAATTATCGACAAGTTTAATAACAAGCGCAAAGGCAATAGCAATAATCGCCACGAATTAATTACCAGCTTAGAGCGAGCGCGAAGAAAAACAGTAAAAGCACGCGTCGTTGAAACATGGTACAGTGACTGACGGGTAGAATGGGGGTGCATTGCGTAGGCTTATACGTCCTTATTACGTAGTACGGTACGCTACGCTCTACGGCCGGCGGCGGGGCTGCGGCGGCTGCAACGCGGCTGCGCGGCGACTGTCGGGTGTTTAGAGTTTGGCTTATAAATAACATTTAGCGGGCGGAGCGAGGCTCGGATTATGAGGTCGGAGGACTCAATTAAACTGTGCTACCGGACCCGGCTTTTATTGTGGACTTTTGCCGTGACCTCCCACCGGATTGCCAGATAAATGGATCCACTTTACCGCACAGTTCGCGCAAAATTCGAGCAATATTAATGCCGATTCTACCAGCTGTTTCGTGTAGTTTGAATATTTATACCTATTGAATTTGATTGAGCTGCACCGGTTAGTTTAATATTCAGTTATGTGAGTTATGGTGGGTAAAATCGAGAGGGCTTAACAAAACCTTAACGCTGTAGGCTCGAGTGTCGAATTCTGATATTAGATACAACATACAAAATTCTGATATTAGGTACCCAGCTGAAAAAAATTATTTCAGATTTGTCTTCAGAATAATCACGTGAATTTATGATGCACTAACTTTTTTGCCTAATAGGTACTTATCTAACCAGCTGCTCTACTCAATTGTTGAACCAACAATAATTTTATTACCTACCTACCTACTTAGTAATAAGTAGATTCAAAAATTATTACCTTTTAGTTATTGAATAAGGATAATTGATTCGAGCAAATAGGTAGGTAAGTCATGCATGTCAAAGTATCAAACCATACTACCTACGGTGGTATGATTAGAAGTTATTGATTACAAATGGTATATGTAGGTATGCACTCGCAATTTTCTTGGCGTTTGTTTGATTTTCGAGCAACGGAGCCGTAACAGAAGGCTATTAACTATTAAATGGCACTGAGTTCGCTGCAATGGTCAATTGCATTCGTTCAATTAGACGGAAAATTGTTGTGGGATAGTAGGTACTATACCTTTGTAGCCAGCTTAACTGCGGCACCAATCCCGATGCGTGTTACCTTTATTTACCTAGCATGAGTAAGCCACAAAGGTATTTGTAAGTACTTACACACTACAGCACGTGCACGTCAAGGGTCAAACTTATATACTACTACTAACAAGACTTTATTTCTTACGGTGATTGTGACCAGATTGCTTCGAGTACAGGATTGTTTGGAAAGTGCATGTTGTAGTTTTTGGGGCGCCACCAAGTGTCTCTACTATTATAATTTACCTGTTATCAGAATCTTCGTCTTCTTATCAGCCCTGAGAAACCTGTTGTTGGGTAACACACACCATTCACCTCGGTCTCTTGAAAATCGCATCCACATCATTCCAGTCGCGATACTGTCATCCCCACAACGACAGAGAACTATTGTACGCTAACAGCAAATCAAGTGTAACACTTTGGACCGTTCTTATTATCTGCGTCGTAAGATTTAAAATCGTACTGCAAGTGTTACCATTGATCTGCTGCTGTCCGTACAAAATCTATATCACGACAAATGCTACTTATGATGTGCAGTAAATATATAATTGTAATTGCGAAAATCTAAGTAATAGACTAGACCTACTTGGCAAAATTATTTAAAAGTATGATAGCATGTTTGAGATTTTGTACATTGTAGAATACCTACTCCTTAAAACTTATTTTATAAGATGATACCTGCCTATTTACGATTTTTTAAAGATTGGTGCCTTCGCTTGGCGATAATAGGATGAAATGGTTTCTATAATGTACTTAAAGGGCAAATGAAAGTGTTACATTACAACTAATGTGTTGGCGCTATTGTGTACACTATTTGTGAGTGAAAGTTCAAAACTTGCTGCACTCCTACTACTATTGACTTGTCATGTCGATTGCCTTAATTACCCCTAATCCAGGACCTCTATGGCGGTGTAACTTGATTACCTACCTTCCCTAATTCCCTATCTATGGATTGGGATAAAATGATTTGGCTTACTTAAATAAAATGATAGGACAGCTAGGTTATGATCGATGTGACATTGCTGTAGCGAGCGGATACGTGTGCAGTGAATCTATACAAAAATGAAAAAGCCTGTGAATTGTATTTCAAGGTGGCAGTGGCCCGGTGGCTCGTTTGCGCCGAACCCATACTAATATAAATAAATAAAAGACATGTTTAGAATGAAAGTCTGCAGGGTCCGTCCTAGAATTGATTTTATTCGACTATGTATATACGATGGTCCATTTCATCGTTTCATGACAGATTTAGCGTTGAATTCTTTAACACTGTATAAATATGAATGTAGGATAAGTATTAAGTAACGACGTAGGTGTAACGTGTTGCTTACCTCAACTCTATTTACGACAAGTATGTAGGTATTCAATTCAATTCAATTCAATTCATTTATTGATCTTTTGGTACATATAGCACACTTAGACATGTCATACAATACAAATTATATATACTTAACCAAACTATGACAATAACAATTATTACAAAACAAACATTACATTACATTATAAATATTATTATACCAATAAATAATAATAAAAATGTCAAATATTTCAATACATAACAATGTCATTAAAATTAATTTATCCCTCATGTTAGTTATTTTCGAGCTCATGAAGTGAATATAGCTCTTTCTGTGTCAAAATATTCTTGCATTGATGCTTATATGTTTTATTTGTGCATTCCCCTATCATATCAGACAATATATTATAGAATTTAACACTATTATTAATAAAACTTTTTGACTTTTTCTTTAGTCTATATTTAATTGGTGCAAGTTTGTGCTTATTTCGGGTATTATAAGAGTGTGTATGTAATAGTTTGGGAGTATTGGCCAAATTTGCACGAGCATATAACATGTTTTGCAAGACATACGCAGAATAAAAGGTCAAAATATTTGCTTCTCTAAATTTGCCACGGCAAGATGTCAATGGAGTTAGTTGGTAGAGTGTTCGAATAGCTCTCTTTTGTAATATGAAAATTTTGTTGGCAGTTGCTGCAGTACCCCAGAATTTTATTCCATAAGTCATTATGCTATGGAAATATAGGTAGGTAGGTATCTCATTTATCTTCAAAACTACAACTAAGAAATTAGCATCAAAATGAAAACTGATTAAAACGAAAGATTGTGTCTTTTGAGTAACAAATATTTTAAAACGATAAGATAACAGAAAATACTTATTTTTAACTGCGAGGATCATGTTTACCTGAGTCAGTGGATGTTATCTGATCTCATTTACCCATCGATAGATGCGCAATTTTTTTTGGCAGAGACCAGTTTTTGCCTCTACATTCTCAAACCCTAGTAGGTTTAAGATGAAATCCAGATAAAAGACGTGATAATGTTAGTATTTTATTGATTAGAAGATATTTTAATTATTATTATATTATTTTACAAATTTTATTATTATTTATTTTTATTATATTTTTATTTTTCGGTATTGTTACACTCGATCCATTGACAGATTTTTCTGCGTTAATATGTTCTAGCGTCAGCGCCGTTTTCTCGTTAGTTCAGAAATAGAGGTAAGATAAGACGGATATAAATAAATCTTAGATCGCCAATGGGTTTACCTGCAAGGAAACTACGGTACCTACCTATGTGTTTTTTGTTTTGTTTTTTGAAGATTTATTGTTTATTTCAGTACTTATAATTTTAACAACATTAACCCTGACACATACAGGCGCGATCTGCACGCAGCTTGCGGCCTGCGGCTAGTTGAAACGCATGTCCCGACCCCTTTTCTCCCGTCGTTAACATCCAATAGGTAGCGGATTGCGGCCTAGATCTTAGATCGCTACGTACTGGACGTTAACGACGGGAGAAAAGGGGCCTGGCATGAGTTTCAACTGGCCGCAAGCCGCGAGCAGATCACGCCTGTGTGGGAAAGACTTTATCTTTCATGTAAGGTAGTTTAAAATAGCAATATAATAGGATGGTTCCGTCATGTAATCAAATCAATAGGGATAAAATGCACGAGAGGCGTATTTTGTATTGGAAATCGAAATAACACAATACCTATGTGTTAAATACTTTGGTATAGTGAAGAAAAAAAATGATCGCAGACAGGTACTTATTTATGGCCGGTATTGTATTATTTCAACACATAATGGAGCGGAATGCAATGTCATAAACTGACTTTACGAATGATGATGACGGGCGACTATTTTATCGAGTCAGCGCAACACTAAGTGTTAAGATGATCAATGTTTTATACGATTTAAAGAACCGGGATTTAAAGAAATGGGAACTGTCTGAACAATTGCCTAAATAATTTGGGGATCGAATCTGAGGCTTCCTTATCGTGAGTCCAATGTCCCAACCTCTGGGGCACTTATAACTTACTTATTATCATGTATTAATTTACCGTACATTATTTAAAAAAACAATAAACTAGCAGTAGGTTGGTATTTATAGACAGGTAAGCAATTTATGAAGTGTATATAGTATCTACCATACACTAGCATAACCAACAACAAAAAATTATAAAGACAACCCCGCCGCCGCGCCGCCACCCGATGCCGCCGCCGCCGCCGTCTCACGCCGTCGGATTATTAAAGTCAAGACAGGTGAACAAAAATGTCAGCCAAGAGTTATATAATAATTAATAAATAAAAAACAAGATATAATTAGCACAAACTAATTAGCTAGCTATAGTAGTAGAGTAAGTTTAGTAGTTATAGTTACTTATAAATAAATACTTCGGTACCTAGTAAGTTAAGTTTATTAAGTTTTGTTTATGTTTACATTGTAGTTACAGATAAGTAGGTACGACTACTATTCTATTTATTTGCAATTGACGTGAAATAGGTGCCTATTACGTGAAATATATGCCTATTAAGTAAAATAGATGCCTATTATTTATTACTTGAGGCAAAGTATTCTCTTCTTGAAGTTTGATCTAAAGGAAATGATGTCGTGTAAAAATCTTTAATAATATAATTTTTAGTTCCTCATAGGTACGTATACCTACGTCGGCACCTAATCTGTAATCGCAATTAAAAGCAAGTCTTTCAAATGCATCCATTGACTCTACCTATGAAATGAAATATGTTATTTTGCAAGTTACATAGACTCTATGTAGAGTCGAACCCTCTATGTCCTAGCTAGAGGGTCACGCACAGGTTATGTTGTTCTTAGTGACTAGGATTTTATTGACAAATAACTTTTCCCCATAGGACATATTATTTCTATGAGACCTTTGAGATCTGTTATTACATTAATTTGAACAAGTGGCGCATTGTGACTAGGACATACTAATGATTGATTAAAATAGCTAGGTTCTAATATTTTCAGGACCCATTCTACCTAGATAACCTGGTTTAAATGTGGGATCATGAATCTATGGGGCGTTCTCTTACTTTGATAACGTTTACTCTTTTACGTTATTATTGATTAGTGTTTACTTACTTATTATAATGCGGGCGATAATGTTACATACTTACTTACTATTGGTATAAGTGGGTATATACCGGTTTAGCCAAAATCTGATTATGTACCTATATGTAATAGTGATGGATGTATAATTTTTAATTACATAACTTGTCCCGTATAGGTATACGTACCCATTTAGTTTATTGCAGTAATTACACAGTACACCATCTACAGTGATATATCAATGCTGCCACAAATCGAGCTGCATCTGGGTTTGACATTTTATTTTAAAGAGTTTATTCGTCGTCGCATTTCTAATGTTGGCTACGTGAATTACCTAATAATTTGTGGTGTAATCTACTAACCTGCGAGGCGGGCGGGTATGAATAGCCAAATTGTGCGTACGCTGCCATCGGGACGATCATATGGGCGGCTTCACACTAAACACTGTCTCTTAGAAGTCTATTTAATCACGGACGTATTGGTTTCCTACAACTATGACGGCTACAGTATGAAATTAAATGAAGTTAACGTATCACAGATGTTTGCAGGTGTGTGCGCGGCGGCTGCGCGGCGCGCTGCCATCCCTGCGCGCGCGTCAGCGGGCCGGAGCGCGCGCACCTCGCATGCCGGGCCTCGGGCTCGTGTGCGACCGGCCTACACCTTCTTCACGCGGTCGTCTCTCGACACAAACTGGCGCGCGACCGACGCCCGACGCCCCTCCGCTGGGGGAGAGAGCATATTTTACTCCGCCCTAGAGGCGGAGTCGTCATTTAACCGCCAATAGAAACGACCATTTTCTGTCCTTTTCGATGCTTCGCGCCGAATTATGGCGTGCTATTGGTGAAATATATCCCCACTAATTCCCGACTCCACCCACATGTCTCTCCCACCCACGACGTGAGAGTGGGGAGCGGGAAAAAAGCGGCAGAGTCAGGCCAGGTTGAGTTGCTTGATCATGTTTATGGGTTTCCATCGAGACAGTCGGCGAGCGCTGTACCACGAGCAAACAAATCTCTAGTGGCAAAAAATGCCTCGGCCGAGGACAAGTTGTTTCGCGTCGTCAGATTTACGAACACAGAGCCGACGACGTTCAAAATACTTAACCAGACCATATTATTTCGGTATTTTCTTTTAAAAAATACGTAAACTATTTAGGCACTTTCACTAACCTACCTAAGTTCTAACCGAAAAATAGCATTTGCGTATAATCTGACCAAAAACTCCTTTAGGTTCGACAATGAGTAATTGCGAAATTAAATTACGGTATTTACTTAAATCATGTACTTATTCTGTGCCTAAATGTAGAGTTCTAAAATTAGGAGCACAAGTTTACGATTGGACAATAAATACAAGTCTGCTGTTTAATTTAGCTGTTGAAACTTATTTTTCCTTCCTTTTTAGAAAATAATACCTGCGATTAGGTAGGTACTTGAGGGTCTCTAATTAGGTAGAGCTCCCCTGTTATGAGCTGTTCCCCTCCGAGTTACGCTATTTTAAAACGCGATAGATTGTCTAGGTAGGTAAAAAGTTGGTACCTATTTGAACATTTGTAATGTTTAGTTAGTTACATCATTTAGGTAAGTACTTACAATAGGTACCTACTATAATTAGTACCTACCTAATTGATTTTGAACATTTTAGCATCATCGGCGTCACCGTAATTTGAAAATTAAATTATATAAAAATCGAACATATAGGTACAATCCTAACTCTAATCAGAACACAAATATTTAATCAATTGCAGCGTATGTCCTCGCTGCAATACTTTGTATATTTAATTACACTATTAGTACGGTGGAACACAGAGAAAGGTGTACGGGAGCGAGAGATGAGCTGTCATTTGTACCATCACATCTGAAAAAATTTACATTTTTCTGGTGTAGTGTGTATCACTATCTAAATAATAGAAAGCTATCAAGATATTACTCAAATTACATGGTCGTCATTTCAAACGAAAGTTCACAAACATTCTTTACTTCGGTCGAAAAAATACCATTTAGTACGTAAATGTAATAGGCAAGTAACTTTATTAATAAAATTGATTAAGTATTACAAAGTATGATTTTTTTTAAAGATTGGAGGGTCTAGTTAGCTCTGTAACTACCCCGTAAGCAATATTCCAAAGTTTCTTATTAGAAACAGATGACAGTGTTTTAAAAAGAATCGCGCTTGTCATCCTATAAGAGGCTGTTCAAATATAGGTAGGTAGGTGGTGAGTCGAATGGATGCTTGTTGATCCTCGAAACACACCCCTGGCTGCGACGACGACGTTTAACGCGTTTGAGGCAGGTGGCGCTCCTGTGTCGTGATTAGATACTGATACAGATCCAAAGCCACGATAGGATTCTATAGAACGGTATAATACGCGGTAGCTTTCAAAATCACGTCAAAAATAGTATCACTTGAAATACAATTTCAACTCCTATGGCGCAGGCAATAGGAACGGTGAACAGTGTCATTTAAGGTGCTTTCAATTTTATTGTCACTTAAAAACTTTAAATCAAGACAATTATGCTGTTAGCCATAAACCTAGTACCTAAACCTCATATCCCTTAAACCGTGTTCATGTTACTTTCACATTTCGTTAAAAACGTTAAGGTAGAAAGAGACAAAAGGCCTAAACGGTGGAATAACTTTAAATCACGTTTACGGCTACGCGCCTTAATAGTTGTCATCATCAGTATATTTTTATGTCCCCACTGTTGAGGCACAGACCTTTCCTTACGTAGAGGGAGCTCTGAACCAATATCCACAACGCGGGCCCAGTGCGGATTGGATATAAATGCCTTAGATTTTTTTGTTATCAGGTATGCTGGTTTCCCAATAATGTTTTCCTTGAAATAAAAACGAGGAAACCCAATTGCTACATGGAGACCGAAAAAGGCTTCCGTTGCCCCACGTACACACACACTGACACGAGCCTAGCGGTGTCACCTAGTGAAATTCTCTACAATTTTCTCAAAGGGTCGCTCTGCGTGTTTGGCGCCTTCGCTAGGAAATGATACTCTATCTATAGCTATACTCTATGTCTACGCGCTAAGCAAAGCTCCCTCTCAGTGCGTAGCGTACGTAGCCTAATGTAAATCCAGTACAGTGTGGCCGAGCTCTATATATAGTTTTCCCATATTGAGCTCTATAATCGAATCTAAGAATAATATTAGGTGTGATTCTGTGGTGGAAGTCAAACCTAATCCTAAACCCAAAACACCCAGGAATTGACACAATTTATTCTTGATTTATTCAATTTTTTTCATTATTATAAGCAAACAAAAAATATTGATCCATACATAATGTTTTTTTTTAAATGGTTAAGTACGTATTTTGTTCTACGGTACTTACTGGGCACCTGGTACAATCGATAGTTATAGATACCTAGACAATATAACCTACTCAAACCCATTACTATAGTATTACGTACTATAGTAAGTATTACCTACGGTATTGTAATAGGCATAGATCGTATTTCCGGCATGTAGAGTAGAGTGCTGTTACATCACATTTGCTGTGCTGTCGGCTGTACCATTTTGTTTGAGTTGTAACGTTCACAGAATTTTAGGTAACCATACCAACCTTTTATACTTAATTATTTTTATTATATTGATTGCTATAAGGAATCAAACGGCACTCAATTTTAACATGTTCCTTTTACCCCTACGTGAGGGAATTACAGTCTAAATTTTAATGGTTTTGCGTAGGTTTATGTTCTGCGATTGTAACGAAAAGTACCTAGCTAGTACGTAACGTAAAGCTAACATACCTACAGGGTGATATCAAAGTGTGTGAGAATTTAAGGGGGAAGGAGATACATCGGTCAAGTACGTACTTATATAGTGTTTGCGAATTGCGATCATCTTAATAATTCCCTGTACACTTTTCTCTGTTTTGAACTGCACCAAATTTATTTTATGATAAGGAGTATTTATTTATTAAAAAACACTCCATCACGATATCTAGGTATAGGTGGTAAAAGTACAAGAGACAATTATCTTAATATTACGACAAGAAGTGGCTGTTATGGGAATTAAGAGCAAACTACCTACCTTATTTTCGCCATCTAAAACATTAAATAATATTGTTTACTAACCTAACTAATATAACTTAACAATATTTTTAGTTTTGTTAATTTATTTATCATAACAATCTGCTTTAGGATTTCTTTTTATTTGCACTTTGATCAGTTATCATAAGGGTGTTACTACAATCTACCAATCGATCGATAATCGATCGATGGTAGATTGGAACAGTCGACTGTTCCAATCGATCGATCGATTGGATAGTATCTTTCTACTAGACCGCCGACCTATTGTCACCCGCCGCTGCACCCCCCGTCCGCGCGGTATCCGTCGATCAGCCAACGCTACCACACCAATCGATCGATGCCGATCGATGTCGATCGATTGGTGTGGTAACATCCTAAGTTCGTAATTTGAAGTCATTTTGATTACCAAAATCAATCAGCTTCAAAGTGTTAACGTGTGACAATTTTTTTGACAGATGGACCACCGACGACCTTCTACAACACCACCACTGCTGTTAACCAACTTCCGGTGTTTTTTTGGGATGCAGATTTTCAATTGGTCTTCAATATTTATGGAATTGCCGGGATGCACTTAAAATTGTGTATAAAAAAAATTGTTGCATAGGTATATTTCTCTGTAATAAAAATAAATAAATTAGAACTGAAATTGTTCCATCAGGTGTTTGTATATTGACTTGTATACAGATTCAAAATCATGCCGTATAAGCACCTATAAAAGTAAGTACTACACGTTGATTTTGAATTCCGTATTAGCAATAAAACGTGCTTTTTGTTAATAAAACAGTTCAGTGTGAAGTATATTATTTATTTTAAATTTGAGACTGCTTTAAATTGCTTTTCTACCCACAACAACATTTTTTTTTCTTAAATTTCAACAGCCAACATGAAAGTACTTGGTTTTATTCGGTGTAAAAAAAACATTTTGCTCTATTTTTTTCAAACGAGTTTTACTGAAGTCCTTTGTCTCAAACAAACATGAAATGGGTTCCATAGTGGATGCACGACAGCACATCAAGTGTAACACACATGCATGCACGTATGGCGATGCACTGCGATGGTTTTGTATAGGTAGATGTGCTGTCGATTGTACAATACTTGTGTAAAACGAAACTCTGTTTAGTTCAAAAAAATAAAAACAACTCTTGGCCTTAGATAATACTGTTTCCTAGGTATAAGTATAAGGTAAACTATAATTTACTTCGTTGAATTTAAGAATTCCTTATACTTCTTATTCTTGATTTATTTTGCTTTTAATATTTTTTTTTTCTAAAAGGTAAAATATATAATATTAAAAAAGAAACATTCAATATTATAAAATCCTAAATTAAATTATTTTGCTTTTAGATCCCTCTTATAATAAAGCAAGAATATCTCGATCGATGATTTTTAATGACTTATCATGTTATGATTTTTAGCTATATGCATAGACAATTTGATTAATGAATTTATTAAGTAGATCATTCATTACTATTATTACTTACAGGGTTTGTAACCATAATAAAGAATATACACAAAAATATACACACTTATAACTCATAGCATTCGATTTTGTAGTTTTCGAGTCTAATTATTCCGATCATAGTAAATACAAACACCTATACGAGTATCACGACCAATTACCTACCTATCGCCTGGATAATTTTCCTGCAAAATTAATTTAACTTCAATCCGACTTAGGTAAGTACCTATATTTTCGCTAATTTAAATATATAATAATATCTACCTATATCTATCTACACAATTAAAATTAAACGGAACCCTCAGATGACAAATCCAACTTGTCCTGTTTTTAATAACCCACTTGCAAGACTTAATTGCGGGAATAATATTATTATATGAGTATAACGTATAAGGTATGGGTACATTTGGTTCTGTGTTGGTAGCGAAGATACTGAACAGTTTGTAGGTCTGCTAAATAATGCACATTCCCGGAGCTGATGCACTAACTTTCACTACTGAAGAATATTATATTCCCACGGGAAACTCAAAAATACAGACAAAGTCGAGTGGCTATTTCGGTTTTTATTCCGGGTTATATTTTATATACACTAATACAAGTCGGGTAGATATTACATATAAGAAATTTTACGAAGCGTGACAGAAATTATGATATGTAGTACCTACTTAAGTACCTTCTTACAAATAATTGCATCATCCAAACTTGACTACGTAAATGTGAGCATACAAAATAAGTAAAAATGTTCGTTGAATCACACTTAATTAAGGTAGGTAGTTTAATGAAAGCAGCCATCACGAAAGTGATTAAAGTTACGTTTTATAAGGCCGCATTAACAGCGACCACAACATTAACAGTTGTAAACACCGCCGTCCCACTTGCTATTATACAATATCTCGACCTCCACATCTTATTTCACTGTGGAACAAAAAACTTTGTGTCACTAATTGCATATCCATAGCTCTAGTATCAACACATCCCATCAGTCGTCTATAGAGATTTTTGTTCAACTGCATTACAAACTACACTTTATGGGCATCGCTCGACGGTTAATTTTTCTAGGACGACGATAATAAGGGCTGGCGCCAAGACATCTGTCATCGTTAATAACAAGCAATTTGAGCCAATTTCGCATATTTGGAATATATGAGAGCGCCCAGGCGCCTCAATCCCATGGCAGGAAGTCAACATAAAAACGCACACTAAATAAAATGGTGGTTGACATGTTTGGTTTTTGCTCGGCTTACTAATTACGCGGGTGCGACTGTAGGTGCGTGAGCGCTCGCGTGAACCGACATCGCCGCACCGCCGCCGACCGACGCGAACGAACGTTAGCCGTAAATGCTAACAGTTTAGATATTTATGAACATGTGTACGTAATTAATTTTTACGATGGATCAGATAACGGAATCGGTGAAGCGATACGCTTGTCGCAGTCGCGGTATCTTGAGCCTGTGTTGAATACCTCAAGCTTCATTAGGGCTGAATTAGCGGACGAGGAGGTTTTTCCGCATCTCGACTAGGATAATGCTGTAAATGATGGAGAGGATAAGGCGAGGGTCGCTCCCGGCCCACAATCGCGACCGAGCCGTGCCCGAGACTCTTCCGCCGCCTCGCAGACAATAGCCCGCGAACGTATCGGGCTATAACACCGCCGAATACTTGTAAACATCATTAGCCAAACGAATATTCATAGAAATCCCTTTTAAAATATTTATTATGGGCTTTGAAAACCAGGTAATTTGCTTTCAAGAGGTTGCCTAGTCCTGCCTGAGTCACGATAAGTATAAATTAAGTAGGTGAGAGGGTTAATCCGCTTACGTAAATAATCCTTGTGTTACAATTTGATGCGTACTTACGTACACGGAAATAGATAAAGGGCTCGAGGAGTGTAATAAATTGCCTGTGTGCGGTGTTGTTACACTTTCTAAGTATTGGATTTGGTGGAGTCGGTCATTAAATTAAAATGCTTTCCGTCCTATATTATTAATACTTATATCACTCTAGTAATTCTTGATAGTCGCTTGACACTGTCAAGAGAGGCCCGAAACATGGCAGATAGAAAATGAAAATGGATTGAAAACGATTTTAGTGTAAAATATCTTGAATTGATTACAATAAGTAGTAGGTAAGCTTGTTGATTTTTGTTTGGCTGCAAACAATAATTTCATCCAGCCACGTATTGCAATTATTCGCATTAATTAACTCGTCCCCAAAATGAAAGCCAAAAAGTAATCTTTTCCCAAAACAATGGGTACATAAACCTTTTACGGTGGCAAAAAAGGTTCGCACACATAGATACACGTGTCCACAGGGACGGTCGTGGTACAGCGTGTTTATTCGTTGATTAAACAGAGCCACGGCCGCAATGCGTATGCAAGCGGACGGACATATTACCAGGGCTCGAATTCTGATTGTTTAGAGAATTTATTACTCTCGTGCCTTGTACAGTTAATTGAATTCGCCTGTAGAATAGGCACCGGCTGAATTGCGTTGCGGGCGTTTATCGTGTCTTCCCAGTGCGTGGTCCGGTCCGACGCATGCCGCCACTTTTTTGATAACAGACGTTCGCTTTTGACATTAATATTATATATTGATACAATTAATTTTAATATTGAATTTAGGGTGACTATGTACTTTTCCGATAGACATTGTCCGCCATTAGAAATTCATTTGAAATAGATACATTGTTGTCTTGCAGTTCAAGTGTCACTCGACCTCAGCAATTTTAATTTATAGCATACGTATGGGTTCAGTTGGGTAAGATCGGCGACGGATCTTCGGAACGATGTGGCGCTCAATATGTTTATCAAACCGGTCTGCTCTATCGGTCATATCTCTTGACACGGGCCCATTAATTATTTATCAAGTTAACGCTCATTATCTAAAAACAAAACACTATATTTTCATTGTTAAAGTCTCTGTCATTAATCATAAAAAATATAACAACCACTTAGCACGAGAAGTGGAGCCGCATATTAAATAAAACGAAATCTACTAATCTCATTATTAGTAGGAGTAACAGAAAGAAACGAAAACCATCAGTCAAGTGGCGATGTTTTATTTTTCAAAGAAAGAGTCACTTTACCACACAAATTGGTATATTAACCTAAACGTAGTCTATGTGTATTTACATATCTAACTTCGAAGTATTCGAATAGGTAATTATAGTAAGAAAATTAGGTTAACGTTTTCCCACCGAAAAATATCGGGTTCCATCAGGAAACTTGAATTCCGAAAATAAGAAACAATAACATGGTTCACAACTATACAAAAAGCCTTATATCTTGTTGTAGGCGTAGACTTGAGATGAATTATACAAAATTATTTTGTGCCAAATCCTACCAACCAACTTCTAATAACTGTATAAGTAGGTGCTTACTCGAGGTAAGTACACAAAATGAATACTTAATGCCATATCAAAATATGAAATATAAGTACCTAGGTAAGTACTCATATTAAACGCATCTACAGTTTGGATGCAAAAGAAATAATTATATTTTACATTAAAAAATTATGTACCTACATATTTACCTACTTACTATTTTTTCGAAGGGGCTCTTAGGCCAGTTGCGAGTACACGTTGAAAACGATCGTACAAGTTAAGCAACGTTGGGCGAGGACTTGGATGGGTGACCGCTAGTGACACTTTCATCTGAGCCCCTTCGTGCCACGGAAAGCACGTTAAGCAGTTGGTCCCGGTTGTTGTCGCTTGACAGCATTCGTTAGGCCACGTCAAGGGCGGCCTAAATAACCTTGACAAATAGGTTTGGTCACTAAACCACACGAGAAAAGAAAGACAAGTAGTTACTACTTACTATTTTTTCGAATTACCTATATAGCCCGAGTTTTACAAAACTTGGATTCCGGAAAACGTTTTTTGTTTAGTTGGTTTGGACTAGGCGCAGATTTTCAATACTTATTAAAAGTTATGTAAGAAATAATTTTGCACTTTTTATGATATGGAAGTTAAATGACATTGCCACATTTCAATGGAGCTTTGCCCCACCTTCAAAACTACGTGACTTATTACAGGTTTCATATTGCATAATCATAATCAGTAGGAGTTGCGAGAGTAGTAGAAAATGATAACAAAGACAATGAATAATTCGCTTCGATTTCTTACTATTTTCTGGATTTTTAATTAAGCTGTTTTTTCGACTCGCTTGATGTACAAATCTTTATTTTAAACCAATAATTTTAATAAAAAACGGAGATATTTTTACATTTATTTGTTATCTTGTTCATTATACGGTTGGTGGTGGGCAGAATCTGGCATTGTCTTCTCGTACGCAAGAACCGCGCCGCCGATGGTTGGGGTAATCATTGGTTTTGTGACGCTGTCGACTTCATTTTGTTGACGTACCATAAACCCTTATTTAACACTTTATTGTACACGACATAATAAATACAATGAACAACCAAAGTGGTTGTAAAAGGGCGGGCATTAATTTTGTTGTGATCAAATCACCATTATCAAAACATCATCACCGCTATATTACCTATAGCTTGATTGTTTCATAGGTAATAAACGATTGGTTGCAGGGATACTACAGAGCCTTCATTTTGCGAATTTGTACTCGAAGTTGACCACCGTATTACTTGAGTTATAGACCAACAGACATAATAATGTGGTGTATTTATTGCTGTTGTTGAAAAAATATTCTAGTTGAGATAAGTAAGCTGGTCAAAATTGTAGTAAAAGTCGTATAAGAGGGCAATAAGATAAATACTTTCCCCTTTAAAGATAGTAGATAAAAAAACATGACCCTCCGTTCGGCAGTTAGGTAATAGAAGCAAATATAGAGGAACAGCAGACAGTTTCTATCCAAACACTAATTCTAAGCATACATGAAATAGCATCTTATCTGACACCCCCCGCTGTGTAGCTAGTGGCCACATAAAACTAACCATTAACCGACAAAAACTTGAACGCATCTGTCTTTGAGTCTTCGTTAATTCCTCAAGGACCTTTCAAACTAATCTACTAATTAAAAAAGCAGCTTGACAAGTAGACCGGATATTGGCGGAAGTTATGTTATCCACTCCACTTGTAGCTATAACATATCAGTCTGTTGTACACATGTCGAATGTGTTTACAAGTTTTGTTACGTTATCTTGCTTCAAAAATGTTTTTTTTTAATTTAACACGATTTAAGTGCTCTCTGATTTTTATGAAAATAAAAAGAGTTGTGCATATAGGTAAGCTTATAAACATAATTAGCTTTATTTGAATTATGTAATGTAGTTTATACCTATTTGAAGGGAACATTTTTTTAAAGAAGTTTAAGCATAGGTTTTACACCTCTACAGTTTCACTTAAGCTAATCTTGAACTTTCCACAGCACACTACACAAAACCATTGTAATCTATGCTGCCTCGTAGGTACTGCACTATTTTTAGGAGCTGTTATTTTAGCAGTTGGTATTGTAATAAAGAAGTTAAATTAAACTATTCCTATCTCAGTAAATATTATTATTGTATGCAGTATTTTTAAAGCTTTTTTTTGTAAAAACTTCCCACATTGAGTGTTACGAACAAAGTTGTGCGTCTTCAGACAAACTGTTGAGAACTGTTTCAATTTAACAACATATGGGTAACAAAATAATGTGCGCACAGGGAACTATATCTGCATACGTTGCGTAATAGATATATAACCTATACCTACTCAGGAACAAACGCTAAGAGCTTTCCAAGACGAACTCCGTCGAATGCATTTACATGTCACAGGCTCCTGTGGGAGAATCCGCACGTGACGCTGATTGTCTCCATGTACCTGTCCTGTCATGTATTAGGTACATGTATGTTATTAGCTGATCGATCCCTATACGTTCCACGTCAAAGCCAGTGTAACCCGTTCGTGTTTGATCAGACACATAGAAGGACGGTTTATTAACTCTTGTATTTGTTTAAAGCTAAAGTAACACCCCCCCGCATTGGGGTATACGTAAACAGACTGTCTGTAATCTAGGTTTTATTTACTTGAATGGGGTAATCAAAAAATGTTTATAAATTATTTATTATAAGTACTTATAGTCGTAGATCAGTACTGAACTTTATAATCGCAAGCACATCAATAGTAAGTTTACTTTCTAGCGTTCTTATTGTCTGCGCTATGATAGTTGAAAGCGTACTTCAAGTAAACCATTGATGTTCTGGTGAGTGTACAAATGTACATATAAATGTACAAACCCACATACTCTTAACTCACTCATACCACGTATACCTACATAAAGTAAAATTTATTATTGTTACTTATGTTTTTGTTACTTGGTGTGAACTTAGTTATGAATATTTAAAAAAAATCTTGGTCGAAATACCACAAATATAAATTATTGCTCTTATTATTATTTCAATTCTTGTCAATAATTAAATTTCCGAAATACGAATACCAGCCGCTGAAGAAATTCACTAAAGACATCGATTTGTATGTATTGTATAAAACTATCTAAGGGGCATTCACAAAGCTCTGGCTGTAATGGAAGGTGATCTGATCACGTTGTAAATTCCTCGTCATATACGTAATATTCTTTAAAACTTGTAAGGGCCTACCTCTACTTCCCCCTAGCTTGCGACAGACTGGCGGGTGGTAACAACTTGGGTTGACTGTTACTTAATGTATTCTATGTTTAGAATAAGATTATAATATTAAGGAGCCTGGGATGCGCCGCCGCCGCCGCCGTTGCCGTGAGGATTGTGGCAATGTTCCAGTTAGACTATTCACTGACGAATTATAATTGGAGATTAGTAAATTTAGTTACAAATGCCATGGTTTAACTTTGCCACAACAGGTGTGGATGTCTTGAACATTGGGTGTCTTTTGTGAAGCTAACGGTTACAGTTGTTTATTTTATAAAATTACATGCACTCTCTGAATAACTGGCTGCTTATAGTTTATAATCCGGTAATCATATGCCTTGATAACCATAGCTAGAATAGAATAACTAATGGACTAAAGATCACAACACAGGCTAAACAAGTGATCGCGGTTCTTATGTTTAAGGTGAATTTCCAGTCTCATTTTTGGTATACAAACAAATGTCTTTACATCTTTTAATACAAAACTCGTACGCATACAATCTAACAACCGAAATCCAAATATATATGATATGAAGTATATTATATGTATATTCTTCGTATGAGAAGTTACCTACGTTCATCTAGGTTCGTCGAAAATATTACTAATAAATTCTACAAGTTTTAACATACTTTTCGATCTTTGTCTTAATGTTTATTTTTTATATAATTAGAAGATACCATGAAAGTCACACTACACGCTTGACTACATGTAATAAAAAGGAACAGATTTGAGGTAAGTTATAAATTAGGGTTATACTCAAATAAAGGAGAAAATTACTTGTACTTAAAATCAAGGATATTTGTTTATATTTTAATGTCTTTAATATCGCAGTTCTCTTATCTACGATCGCGGAAAACATATAAAAACATGACAGCCGCTAAAAGCAGAGTAGGTATTGTGTATACTATGTTCACACATTTATACAAAAGTTAATGGTTTTCTCATTTCCTCGTAGCTATGAAGAATTACACGAATCACTAACTAAAAGATAATGTTGAATAACTAATCGACCAACAAAGTTAATTGCTCAATGAAGAGTGAAAATCGGGCAGTCACTTGTCTGAGTTGGTGTCCGGTTATTAATAAAGGAGAAATATTAACTATGTGTTGCGGTAAATGTACGAGTATGTTCCCGTTTTAATCTCGGCCGGGAACCGAATCGCAATGTCGAATATGTGCACGAAGTGCACCCATTTCGGGTTTCGGCCTGCTGCGAAGTTGCTATTGTACGTTAATAATAGTTCAACGCCAACTGGATGTTTTGCAAATGCGATTTACAGCAGCGGATGAACATATCCCAAAGTGGTAGGTAAATGTCGAGTAAGATCGACAAAACCCTTTGTAGACATTTAATGTAACGTAGGTAAGTACCTACTACAACTCTTTAATGTAGAGCCTCGACATTGCCAAGACACCGAGTCGTCGATTAATGATCGTCGATTCAATATTGTATCATTCGAAATAAACAGTCTCTAATTTTTATTTTGGTTGGTAAATCAATTACGTGTCGTATTTTATTTCTTAAATTCTAACTACGCCGACAGCCGTCATCGGTAAAATATAGTAGAAAATTGCTGGCCATCTCTAGATATTTACTGATCACAAGATTGTAGTCAGGTAGTCAATTTATTATGTAAAATAGTACAATTTTATCAAATATATACCTACAACGAGCGGCCTGCACGCGGCTTGCGGCCTGCGGCCAGTTGAAACGCATGCCCCGCCCCATTTTCTCCCGTCGTTAACGTACAGTAGGTAGCGGTTTGCGGCCTAGGCCTCAGATCGATACCTACTGAACTCGGGATCGGAATCGGGGAGAATATGCGTTTCAACTGGCCGCAGGCCGCGTGCAGGCCGCTCGTGTATGTGTCAGGCTTAATGAAGGAAAATGAATTAATATTAAATAAGGCAGTGTCTTTCTTTACTGGACTGTTCTTTACACAACGATAGCAAAACGTATGAGTATTCAAAATTTTATCTTAGCACCCTTTGTCACATTTGCAAATCGAGTAGAGGTAAGATACCACAAGTGTATGGATACGTGCGTACGTACACATGCACACGTATTAACATCGAAAATGTTCATTCACAAAGGGCCTGTCCCCTGTCCTTTAAACCCATCCTCTTCATCTTGGCTGGCTTATCTGCGTTCATTCATTACCATCTAGTTTTATAAGAGTCGACGGCCCGAAAACATATCGCGCCTCCATTTTTTGTCACACCACTTAATTATCTGGATTTATATCACGATAAAATCAACCGTCTACGCTAGTTGTATAAAAAACGATTTTTGTAAAAGCATTGGGCAAGTAACGTTAAAATGTTTTTTACGTACACGTTTGAACTGATTGATTACAGGCTGACGTAGTTAATTTTAATACCTACACGTGTTAGTAACCATGCATATACATGTGATTCCTTAATACTTTCATGAATTAAGTGCATTTTGAAATAGTAGTAGAGTAATCGGGATTTGCCACGAGTTTAACAAACTACTGTTTGATCAGACAAATGTAAGGCTTGTTTTGGTGAAATAATTTACTGGTTTAGTCACATTACATGGATTCAATGCGCAGGTGCGGCCATTAAGGATATTTTATAAATCATGGGTTACGTCCCTGTCAATATTAAGGGTTAATTTTGTACAAATATATGTAGCATTTTCTTGTACAAAATATTTTTTACGTTAGGTATTTTTATATTATTGTCATTCATAAACTATGGATTGATACAACCATAATCGCGTACTTATATTGGTACTTCATACCTACTTTGCTTGGCCTCATTTAAATTAATTAATAATTTTCGTTGCAATGTGTTGTAAATTTTGCCAGATTCACATTTAACCATTATAATAAGATTGTGATAAATCCGAAAATATAACTTATTTGAATTTTTCGACTCTTTTGACATTAAATCAAAGATTAGGAATACCCATAGCATCATAATAACTTTGCACGCATTTCTATGTCATCAGTTTTTACTAGTACCTTTATAATTCAAAGCCTTATTGATTTAGTTTTAACACGATAAGTAGGTAATTTGCGAAATAAGAGAAATTCCTGCCACTCGATTGTGCCACAACCGTGTACCACCGGTTGCAATTTTATACATCCACATGAATTTTTCGAGAACCTTGTAGGTATCCTTTGTTGTGCGTCGGATGTGTCGACGAGTCGAGGGCTCCGTTCTCTCGGTTTTAGTTAATTACTGAGTGCAACTAAGCGCCATTGAGGCGCGGGCGCAGCGTCCGCGACCGCGCTGGTGGCCGCAACACAAAAGCGGGTCGATGCCTTCGATAACGAAGCGAGTTTTTATCTTCTTATTTTAACGCTTTTAATTAGTTAGGAAAATATTCTCAAATAAAATCTGCCCCGAGCCACCGCCGGACCTTGAGTTAAGGATTGTCTTTGACCGCTTTGTGCCTCGGGCGCACTATAATGGAGCGGAATACCTCCGTTATTTCGATTGGCTTCTGTATTGCAGATAACATATTTATAATAACAGTAATTACAAACTTCCATTATGTTATATTATTCCATTAATTATTTTAGTGCTCGTTTAAGACATCCATAATAAGATTTAAGAATCTACTTCAGAATACTACTTTTACCATCTAACATATAATACCGAACTGAATTTGTTTTATTGACGATTTAGGTAATAAACACTATGAGTCCTTCGACCAGATATGATAAATTATTTGGCTGCGTATGTATAGATACTTCGGACAATGGAGAGCTTGGCAAGTGCCGACATCTTAAATTGATTACGAAAAAGTAACTTTGCTTTTAATATGTATTACTATTACTACTACGTATTTAACTATAATTACTTTCCCTGTAAAATTACTTGAACCTTGAAACTTAATCCAGTCCTATATAATTTAAGTAGGTAAGTAATACATACTTACGTAGAAACCATTAAAAATATTAATATAGTTAACAATATCGAACAACATCCCAAAACAATGCAACTACTTTTTTGTGCAGATAATACGTAATTACCTATAATAGATAATAGGCCAATTAATCATGATTATAATTATAACAGCGTCAGTTGGATAGGTAGGTACTTCAACGTACGAGTACGTTTATAATTAAAATTCATGAATAACAAATGAATGCAATATTCTCAGCAGTGAACAATCAAACCACAATAAAAAGTTAAATATTCGTTTGTGTCGAAAGTTTTCGAATGGAACTAAACGATACACTCGTTAATTTTCATTTCACTGTGTATTCAAGTTGTTTTAACACTGTTTATCAGCGTCTTACTCATTTATAAGGGAGACTGGCGTAGACTGGGTAATAACATTGTATTAAATAATAACATATAATTAGTAGGTGTCTACTTGCTACAAAGATAAAAAGAGGGACAACGGAGTTTTTAAAAGCTGTTTACAATCAACCGTAAGTGGAGGTACAGACGGCAACACAATTTATTTTCTTGTACTACCGAATATAATATTATCATCAATGTCTAGTAAATATCTTGAAATGTGTTGACGTAATAAAATAGCAAAATGTTTTTGATAATTTTTACCAAAAATTTATATTTTATTCAGCTATTAAAAATGTATTCTCTGATACATATTACCTTTTATAGAAACTGGTACCTACCCAAAAAACTAATTCACTTATAAATGAGCTTTTTATAAAATGTGTATTAAATAATGGTACTTGTGAGGGAATCCGAAATATGGAATTCTATTCTAAAGGCTGCTTCACGCAAGTGTACTGCGGACGTTAGGCTCGTTACCGCGTTATCAGGAACGTCGTGATGGTTATCTTGACAGACATGTCGGTGACCACCTCCTGGAGCCTTCATCTTCGACACCTCGCAACAATATGTTGACCTTGTAACCCTTTGGCTTTGGAATAGGCCAAAAGAATAAATTACAGCAGGTGTAACATGTCGGGAATAACAAAATGTTACCACTGCTCTCAAAAGCTATACAAATAATAGTAATGGTAGTCGAAAACTGATCATTGGTTGGTACTGGTACAAATCTTATAAAACATTAGGTTTAACAAAATCCGAATCATTATTACGATAAATACTATTTTTTAAATGCGTATTATCAGCGTGATTCAATTTCTGTAAGTTGTAGTTCGCATATTTCGTTATTTGTGGCATTAATTGGGAACAAATTAGCTTGTCTCAATTATGATATGTATTGTATATATTGATAACTAGTAATTTATTGTATTAAAGATTAGTTAAGGGTTTAGTAAATCGCTATTGTTGGCCTACCTACAGTGTGCAAAATAGGCTCAGCAAAATCGCACCGGATCGACAATGGCAGTACCCGAATTATCTCAAAGAGCACGCGCATCTCAAATAAAAAGTTCATTATTACAAATATATTATAGCTCGATCACCTATATAATGAAGAAGTTAGATAATAAGTAAGTATCTAACTGAAAATATTTCCTTAAATTAAATATTAAACACCGCAGTATTTATTGTTAGTGTTAACCCATTTTATGATTCGTGGAACATTAGTGCTCCGATGTTTGCGTTTCGCTGAAGTTTCCTTTCTTTATTGCAACCATTTCTCTTCACGTGTCATGTAACGCATTGTTTTTATGTGAATTATTCGTTGTGTTATCGCGTGTCTTAGTACAAATGTGCTAAATAACCGACTCGTCTATTAATTACAAATATTATGTTAATAGCTCGTAGAAAATAGAGTTACAATAAATCTTAAATACATACAGGCAGCTTAGGTACTTACTCGTACATAGTGAAATGTCTGCCTCGGTACACGATTATGTCGGCTCGATTCGACATTTATCTAGCCCCTAGGGCAATATCGAGCTACCAATTGGTGGCACAAATGTATTTTAGCCCCATGTTGCGTTGCGTACGTTAGGCGAAGCAAAGAGAAAGAAAAAAGTATGTTGTTCGTAAACTTACCTACATTTTTAACATTATTTATTTTTATTGGACAAAATGCGGGTAATTTGTAATTATTTTTGTTTGTGGTTTTCTGAATGCCGCCAACTTTGACTTATGTCAATTCGACGAGCGCCGACCCGTCGCATTCCTTTCTCATCAATTCCTCTCTGCGGTCGCGCACGCGCCATTTTGGACATTGAACACCAAGTTTCTAATTTTTCGTTATTTCAACACCGTATTTGTGTTATTTCGCATTAATTTATGTGTATCAAGCTATATGTGACGTGATTCTGAACATTTCGTGGAGCTCCCGGTGAAATAGAACTTTAACCGATCGTTCTTACGGTGACGTCATCAGCGCAAGGTCTACGATTCCTGATTCCTAGATCCTGGTGTGGTGAATCGAAGACGAGGTTCAAAGGTAGGTGGTCTTCAATAAGCTACTGACGATTATTGCATTTTGTCAACATTTTGTCCAACCGTACTTTCTCATTTTTTTATACAGTCCACTTAAAATCAAAATTTCCAGCAACCTATTTTATTCCCACCATTTAATGGCCCTTCAACCGGATATATTCTTAAATTCAGGGAAAGAGTGGTTTCCATTCGTCTGATATTTTCGACAAAATTGTTAAAATAAAATTAAAGTAGGGTAATCGTGTTCACATTCCTTGCTGCAAAGTACGTACGTCACACGGGTTTAATTTTGTAACAAAATGGTAACAAATTATTTTTCGTTTAATTACTAAGTAAATACACACTATACGATTCATTGTGTTATATTTTCGAGAGATATTTTCGTACCTATTCGTTCGTCTTTCGTTGTATAATCTCTCGGAATGTCACAGTATAAGCATGGAAAGTACAGTCACTGATTTTGAAAAGTAGTAACTTTAAGTTCGAGACTGTTCGTAGTACTAGGTAAATTCGCTATTATTTAGTACTTACGTGTACGGCAATAAATTGAAATTTTATACAAGAATTTTAGGGTTCCGTATAAAAATTATAAGGTTCCGTAATTAAATTATTTTAATTTTGCGACAGTTATTGACGGGTTGTGAATTCTGTTTCGACACTTAAATATCGTTTCTTTTACGTCACAATCGATACATATTTATTAAATTTTTCGTTTTGTTTTCGTGTTGAAATTATTACATTTCAGTGTTTTAAGATTCAATTTTCGTGAATTTTACAACCAATTCGTACCTATTCTTTTCGATTTCGGATTTCGCTGTTCGTTTCAGATATCCGATTTCACCATTCGTTATTCGTATTTTTTATTCGTCATCGGGTTTCGTTATTCGTTTTAGACATCCGATTTCGGTTTTCGTTATTCGAATTGTGAATCGATTACGTTATTGGATTTCATTTTTCGTTTCAGATTTCCGGTTTCGATATTCGTTATTCACATTCGATATATTCGTTATTCACATTCGATATATTCGTTATTCACATTCGTATTCGTTATTCACATTCGTATTCGTTTCGGTTTTCGTGTTCGTTCTTCGTATTCGTTTTATATTCTGATCATAATTATTCATTATGGATTCGAATATGAGACAATTGGTGTTCAGGCGAAATGCTTTAGAGAAGGAATTAGATAAAATGGTTCAACTTGGCATAGATGCATCTACAAGTACAGAAGCTTATAGACGTTTCATGGCTTCGTGTACTAATTTAAATCGTCTTCAAGACAATTTCGATATTCTGCAATCAGAAATCGAGTCCTTGGAATTGACAAACACAGGTAAGATCGGCGACGAACATAATGACATTCGGTCGGCTTTCAATGATTTAGTTCGTGATATTTTGGCTACAAAATTCGAATTTGAAGTCGGAACATCTAATAATCCACCTCGACCCATGTTCGATTCATCTCATCAACAAAAAGTTGATGTTCATTCCGGTCCATTGCCACGTTTGACAATACCAAGTTTCTCTGGAGATTACATGCAGTGGAAATCTTTCAGTGACATGTTTAAAACTTCAATCGATAATATTTCAAATCTTTCGGATGTAGCTAAATTTCAATATTTGCTGTCATATCTAAAGGGTGATGCTATCAGGCTCTTAAAAGGAATTCCAGTTACAGGTAATAACTACAAGAAAGCCTGGACTATTCTCGAATACAATTTTAACAACGAGCGCATCATCGCCATGCATCACATGGAAGCAATATTTTCGTTGCCGACTGTAACTGCACCGTCGGCTGCTGTATTTCGAAACATTTTGACTGGTTTTCTTGAAAATGTTAGTTCACTCGAATCAATGAATTTCCCCATTGAGGAATGGGATTTCGTCTTATACTATATGCTATATAAGAAATTAGATTCCGAGACAAGGCGTAATTTTGAGAGAACTATCTCGGTCAATAAAATTCCCAAGTTCCAGGAACTTCGAGAATTTTTAGATCGCGAAATAATTTCATTCGAGAGTTCGAAGACAGGTTCACGTCCTCGTACTCGCACTGGTGTTGCGGCTGCTACTGCGGCGCACTCCACTTCTACTTTCGTTTCAGGACCTTCTGTCTCCAACAGTTGTGTTCTGTGTAATCAGGATTCGCATGCTATTGCAGCCTGCAGTATTTTCAAAACCAAATCACCTTATGATCGCTTTCGATTGGTTAAAGAAAACAAGATTTGTTTGAAATGTCTGAAACCAGTTCACTCTCATAGTGACTCTTGTTCGAAAATTCGTTGCAGTGTTTGTAAAGCTGCTCATCATAACACCTTATTACACTATGCCAAGGATTCGTCTCAAAACGTCATCGTTCAAGATGGTGTTAAACAAGATGCGTCTGCCGCAAGCAAACCCACCTCTGGAAATTCGTCCAATGTGGTTACGCTTTGTTCGTCACAAGTAGATCCTGATAGCCATCAGGTCCTCTTGTCAACTGCGGTTGTTTTAATTCGTGACGCCTCTGGTAAATTCGTAAGCGCAAGAGCTCTCGTCGATCCAGCTTCGGAAAGTTCGTTCATTATAAATGATTTAGTTCTGCGCTTAGGATTAACTCGTAGAAAAGTTTCAACTTCTATTCAAGGAATCGGTGATGTCATGACCGCTTCGAAAGGATTTGTGTCATCTCAGATCAAAGGGAAGGATAACAAAGGTATAGCGTATCCTTTTCGAGGTATCATTCTCAGCAAGATTACCACAGACAAACCTTCTTACCCGGTAGATCCGAGTTCGTGGTCACATCTTGATAATCTTGTTCTGGCCGATCCCAATTTTCATCAACCATCGCCTATCGAGCTGTTGATAGGAGGTGACATCTATGATGACATTTTCATTGGAGATTCCCTTCGAGGACCTCCTGGAACTCCACTGGCTATATCTAGCAAATTCGGCTGGTTGTTAGTCGGGAAAGTTCATTCGGATTTTATTCGTGTTCGTGACAAACAAAATTCGGTTTCGTCATTCGTTTCGTGTTCGGAGAATCTTAGTTTAGATTCTATTGTTCGTAAATTCTGGGATACAGAATCTGTCCCAGATAAAACATTCGTTTCGCCAGAAGATCAGAAATGTGAAGACATCTTCGTCAAAACACATAAACGTACTGACTCTGGTAGATATATCGTTTCGATTCCTTTTCGTGAGGAAGTTCCCAACTTGGGTGATTCTCATTCTCTGGCACTTAAACGCCTTAAATCAGTTGAACGTCGATTCGCTCGCGACGATCAATATCGTCAGCTTTATGTAGATTTCATGGATGACTACTTAAAGAGTAATCACATGGAGCTTGTCCCGGGTCCTTTCCCAGACAACCACTACTTCATTCCACACCATGGCGTGTTAAGGGCTTCTAGCACTACCACTAAGCTCAGATCCGTTTTCGACGCCTCTGCGCGAACAGACCGTGGGATTTCATTAAATGAATGTCAGTTGGTTGGTCCAAAGCTTCAAAAGGATGTGACAGATCTTCTTTGCAATTTTCGTTTGCATGAAGTCGCGTTCACAGCGGACGTAAAGCAGATGTATCGTCAGATACTTGTTTCGGAGAATCATCACAAGTTTCAGCTCATTCTTTGGCGCACGTCCCCGGACGAGGAGCCTAAAACTTATAAATTGAAAACTGTTACTTACGGTTTGTCTTCTTCGCCTTTCCTGGCCATTCGCGTAATGCAACAGCTGGCTGCGGACCATCGCGCAGATTATCCCCAGGCAGCTGAAGTATTAGAACGTTTCACGTATATGGATGACGTGATTTCAGGTTCGGATTCCTTAGAAAACGCGGTCGAACTGCAAAGACAGCTCATCGACTTGCTTCAGGCTGGAGCATTTGAATTAAGAAAATGGTGTAGCAACAGTGTCGAGTTTTTGGAGAGGTTACCTGCTTCTATCAAGGATATAGATGCAGCGTCGGTCTCCCTGGATGATACTTGTACCATCAAAGTTCTGGGCCTTGTCTGGCAACCCTTGAAGGATATTTTCTCGTATACCGTCAGTGTTGTCAGCAATAAATCGACAAAGCGCGCAATTTTGTCCGAAATTGCTCGTGTCTTTGATCCGATTGGCTTTCTTTGCCCCGTGATCATCGTTGCTAAAATCCTCATTCAAGATCTCTGGTTGTTAGGCATTGATTGGGATGAAGATGTTCCTCATTCTGTTCGTTCTCGTTGGGAAAATTTCACCCTGGAACTTCCTAATCTAAAAAATGTCCAAGTACCACGTTTCGTTCCCACTAAGAATTGTCACGTGGAGCTGCACGGATTCTGCGATAGTTCGGAATCCGCATACGCAGCCGTGGTTTATTTTCGCGTAGTGGATTCTTTGGGGAATATTCGCGTTTTCATCATAGCTGCCAAATCTCGGGTAGCTCCGACCAAGAAATTGTCACTCCCTCGTTTAGAGCTCAACGGAGCATTGCTCCTTGCTCATTTATTTTCGTTCGTTCGTCAATCTTTTTCAAATTTCCGTTTCGCTGGCGAGTTTGCCTGGACTGACTCGACCATTGTTCTGGCTTGGCTCAGAGCCTCGCCCCACATTTGGACTACTTATGTAGCCAATCGTGTTTCGGAAATTCAGTCGGCGATTGCTCCAGATCGCTGGCAACATGTTCGTTCGCATGATAATCCCGCTGACTGTGCGTCACGAGGGTTATCCCCGAATCAATTATTCGACCATCCGCTCTGGTGGACTGGACCACCTTGGTTGACATTGCCAAATTCGTCTTGGCCGTCTACTCAAGTGGACCCTCCAAAGGAAGTTCCGGAGCGGCGGGCTAAATCAATTTCGTCTCACGCTACAGAAAAGCTTGAAGAACCTTCTGAGCTCCTTCGGTTTTCAGATTTTCATCGGCTTCAAAAGGTCACAGCTTACTGTATGCGTTTCATTCGAGCTTGTCGTACTAAACACAAGCAAACTGGGCCTTTGAAAGTTCCAGAGTTGCAAGAGGCTACGAACGTGTGGCTTAAGATCGTTCAGCAGCTTTGGTTCGGCGCAGACCTTCGTATTCTTCAGAACAACAAACCTTGTTCTACAAAGCTTCATCGTCTCAATCCATTTCTGGACGAGTCGGGTCTCATTAGGGTAGGCGGTCGGCTTCGACATTCAAATCTGAGCTACGCGCAGCGACATCCCGTTGTATTACCTTCGGGAAGTCACCTGACTCATCTCATCATTGATTTCTTTCACAAGATCAATTTGCATTCGGGATTGCAGGCGACGTTGGCTTTTGTTTCGGCTCACTACTGGGTCTTATCCGCTCGTAGCATCACGAGACAGCGGATTTTCAAATGCACCAAGTGCTATCGAAATCGTCCAGTTTCCCTGGAACCAATCATGGCTGATTTACCAAAGGCCAGAATTCAACAAATTCGTCCATTCGTTAAAATCGCAGTTGACTACGCCGGTCCGATTCTGACTAAGTGTAACTTGAAACGGAAATACGTCACTCAAAAATCGTACATCGCGATCTTTGTGTGTCTCGCTACTCGGGCGTTACACGTCGAGTTGGTATCAGACTTAAGCACAGACGCGTTTTTGGCCGCATTTCGGCGATTCGTCAGCCGTCGCGGACTGTGCTCGGACGTATTCAGCGACTGCGGGCGCAATTTCGTTGGCGCCACATCCGAACTCAAAGAGATTTATCGGTTTGTGGAGTCAAATCATCATCAATTTTCGCATGAATTATTAAAATTCAAAATTTCATGGCATTTGAATCCGCCAGCTGCCCCTCACTTTAATGGTATGGCTGAGGCGGCAGTTAAATCTGTGAAATCGCACTTACATCGTATAGTAGGGAACGTCGTTCTTACATTCGAAGAACTGACGACGATACTAGTTCAAATCGAAAGCGTTTTAAATTCACGACCGATATGCCCCTTGAGTTCGGATAGCAACGATCTTGAGGTGCTTACACCCGGTCATTTTCTAATCGGGGAACCGCTTAATTCACTACCCCATCCGGACTTTACTGAAATTAATGTAAATCGTCTGTCCCGTTGGCAGCTTTTACAAGCTTTCGTGCAACGATTTTGGAACCGTTGGCACAACGAGTACTTAAATACTTTGCAGCAGCGCGGAAAGTGGACTCGTAACCAGGATAACATTAAAGTTGGTGCTTTGGTTCTCATTCAAGATCCAAGCCCTCCCCTGCAATGGAAACTTGGTCGAGTGACCGAACTCCTTCCTTCTAAAGACGGTGTCATCCGTGCTGTCAATCTCAAAACCATTCACGGGGATTTCAAGAGACCAGTACACAAGCTGTGTCCTCTTCCCCTGGATGATTAAATTTTATTCATTCAGTTTCATATTTAGTTTTAGTTTCAGTTATTAAGTTTATTTTATAGTTAGTTCTTTTTTCATTCTAACTTCATTATTCTTTCATTCCCTGTTAAAATCAATATTTTAACGGTGGGCGGTGTTCGTAAACTTACCTACATTTTTAACATTATTTATTTTTATTGGACAAAATGCGGGTAATTTGTAATTATTTTTGTTTGTGGTTTTCTGAATGCCGCCAACTTTGACTTATGTCAATTCGACGAGCGCCGACCCGTCGCATTCCTTTCTCATCAATTCCTCTCTGCGGTCGCGCACGCGCCATTTTGGACATTGAACACCAAGTTTCTAATTTTTCGTTATTTCAACACCGTATTTGTGTTATTTCGCATTAATTTATGTGTATCAAGCTATATGTGACGTGATTCTGAACATTTCGTGGAGCTCCCGGTGAAATAGAACTTTAACCGATCGTTCTTACGGTGACGTCATCAGCGCAAGGTCTACGATTCCTGATTCCTAGATCCTGGTGTGGTGAATCGAAGACGAGGTTCAAAGGTAGGTGGTCTTCAATAAGCTACTGACGATTATTGCATTTTGTCAACATTTTGTCCAACCGTACTTTCTCATTTTTTTATACAGTCCACTTAAAATCAAAATTTCCAGCAACCTATTTTATTCCCACCATATGTATTTAAATGTACCGTCTCTTTTTGTGAAACAGCCAAATTAATTTGTATCAGGCTTCCGTAATCACAGCCTAAGAGCGGTTTCTCACTACGTCCGATCCGAATCCGATCCGAACCCGTGAAAATATGGATCTAGAAAACTCGGACCGAATTTAGATATTGCTTACGCACTAGTCCGATCTCTGATACAAATCCAAGCAATTCAGGAGCCACCTTTTGACATACGTCATTTTACGCGGAGCCACAGCAGAGTGTTCTATCTTATTATCTATTCCGAAATGGAAATTCACGGATGACGGAGACAATTCGGATGACGGAAATCGGATCTAGTGCGTAAACTACCATACAAATAGTTGTACGACAACTTTGGAACGTATTTTCACGGATTCGGATCGGTGGTAGTGCGAAACCGCTCTGTTAGTAATATCGTAACGTATCGACTTTTATCGAAATAGACTAATTTTAGGGCAACATTGTCCGGGATCAGACGTTTATACCTAGTCGTAGACATATAAATTACAACCGCTTAATTATGTTGAATTGGAATAACACGTTACAAAAATTTTCTTTGTATAAATGAGGTAGTCGATAGTTTTCCCATATACATTGAATTTTTCATACATATCGAATCTCCTGTTACGGCGGTTGAATTTACCGTAATTTATGATAATCAAATCGATACCTAAGATTTTAACATGCGTTGCACTAACGACTTTTATGCGGCTATTAATCTAGGTCCATTTGATAACAATTGAGGATTGTATGCTTAAATATTATGTTAGTAAAGAATTAGCACCCAGAGAAGTATCTTTTTTTATAACTTATTTGTAATAAATTAATGCCCTAAGAACTTTTATGAGGCGACTGATGTAGGTCCCAATAAGAATTAGCACCCATATTAGACTTAGGGGGCAACTTATAAGTATTTTTAGAGTTCCGTACCTCAAGAGGAAAAAAGGAACCCTTATGGTATCACTTTATTGTCTGTCTGTCTGTCTGTCTGTCTGTCAAGACCATTTTCTCAGAAACGCGTGGACGTTTCAAGGTGAAATAAATACCAAATACTAAGGTCTATAATCTCATGCAGACGTAAAAAAACTTCTACACTAACGCAATCAAAAGATATGGCCGTTTATGTCGCATTTTCCCGCATATTTGTATGATAGCGCCTGTGAGTTAAAACTTTATAGAGTACTTCCCGTTGACCTAGAATCATGAAAGGCAAGAAGCTAGGTATTATAGCACAAGTAAAGCAAAAAAATGCAAAAACTATGAATTATTAGTCACATAGCCTAAAAATATATTATTTTTGTGATTACTGTGATTTCAAACTTATCTTTACAGCTGGTTCCCATACTGGCGCGAGCAATCTAACCGCAAATATAAGTTTGTCTAGTTTATCTTTTCGTTACAGCAAAGTTACGGGGTTAAGTTGCGTTGCACGGGTACCGTGCGAGAGTCCGACTCGCAATTGGCCTGTTTTTTCTATACATAATTTGTATTAATACAATAAATTGATATCACATTCCCCGCTTTGTGATACTCGTATCATGGTCAATGTGTCAAGTCGAGCAAGTGTCACCGCGCTGCCCGCACCGCCCGCGCCGCACTGACGTGCCTTCGTCCGGCTCGTCCGCGCCGCACGACCAAGCGGCCCGGCGCGCGCCACCGTGAGCAATAAATATACATTGAACTTCGCCGTCGCCGGCTCCTTATGAATAAATAATTATGTGGCGGCAGGTGGAATGACCTGACACAAAATGTTTTGATGGAATTGTTTTAATTGGACGTTATCTTGCTCTAACTATCAGTCCGATACTTCATTTCAAAAATATGAATTTTCTTACCGACTATTCACACCATCGTTGGCATTTAATTATAACTTTATTGTTGCAACAAAATATTGATTCAAAAACAAATATCCGGTCCGATCAGCGAACCAATTAATCGTTTGCTTATTATGCGAAGTCATTAGAGATACTTAAAAGTATCGTCGTTGGAGAGTGGAATGTACTCTGTAGCACATCAACGTTAACACTTGAAGTACTAATTCAACTCTTATGGCGTAGATAATAAAAAGGTATAACATCTACACTACATTGTTAGGTACATTGAATGTATTTTCGACTGTAGGTACTATCAGAGCCACTGCCGCCTGACCATTTTACGGCTCAATATGGTTTCGTCGTTGGCTCGCACACCACTTTAATAGACAATCAACACGATCACAAGGCAATTTTATTTAGGTATATCCATAAAATACTGAAATAGTGGAATCACGTATAGCAACAGAGAGTTGACTAATCTTTCTCGTGGCTGCCTTTGCAAAGGACAAACTTTGAATTTCATGGGTTGGTGTGAAGTATACTACGATCGTAACTCTTATAGCGTTGATGATAAGAACGCTACAAAGTGTCACACTTTGAACCTATTTGGAAAAGTAACAGCTAAATCTTTATAAGCAAATCATCTAGTTTCGACAGTCGGTTTTAAGACTACCGAATGAGGGCAGATACAACCGTTGCATATAAATTGTTGGCGCAACACACGTTAGAGTTAAGTTTGGAGCCAATTCAAGAACAGTGATTAGAACGATATTCGACCTTCCGATATTTATGCCCGGGTTTGAACCTCAGGTCAACCTTGTACCAATGAGTGGTTCTAGGTATTCGAGGTACTTGCGCACAATTACGGATTTCTTTCCTTCACCGTTTTGAGAACTGAAACCGGCTAAGGAAAACATTCGAGACGAAACCTGCACACACGGTAAAATGGTCTGACAAATAGCGACAGACTGTGACACCTGTCATGCATGCGGGCTGAGCTTGGCATAAAGTGGATCCTATTAGAAACGAAAGAAATTCTAATAGGATGAATGTTGTGAGTCCATAAGAGACAATTAAGTTTCGAGATCCTCATTAAGGTAAAATGGTTTTCATTAGTGTTTAGTATAAAGTGGAGCAGGCTGTTATCTAGGGTCAAGGTAGGAAGGCCGGTTTAACGTGTGTCTGCTCATGAAGTTTCGTATAAATTAATACTACGTTTTGGAGTAACAAATTGCTGTTCTTTATTGTCAATAGTGATGTGCAGTTAGATATAAAATTTATCGATTCGATTAGTGACGTATTTTGGCCGTACTTACTGTTGTATTGTGTGATAAATCCATAATTGCAGATTTAATGAAGTCCAAGTAGGACCACATACTTGTAAAACTAATTGCAGATTTAATGAAGTTCAACATAACTGTAATAGTAACAACATACGTGTAGAACTACTTGGATTGCTTTTTCCAACTAATTAGTAATGTTTTTGTTTGTTTGTTTTTAATCAGCTGCAAATACTAGTTACAAATCCAAAAACTTACAAATGCCACACTCATTCAGTACATTTTTTCGATAACAAACCTTCACATCACTATTGTAATATACCAAATCGGCCATCCTGGCGTGTCCTTAGTATAATTATAAAAGCATTTCAAAAATCGATCAAACAGTTATCGAGGAAATCTCAACCTTATGAGGCGCTAGTATATTTTTATCTGTGTTAGACTGTATTTAGTCTAAGATAACTAAGTATTTGCCTTTTGCAATAGCATTAACCATTTGCCAACGCCATGTATGTCAATTTTCCGAAAAATTAACACACGAAAATTTAACAATAAATGACACTTAACACGTGGAGTAACTTTGCTTCAATGATAAGTTTCGGTTGTCATTTATTGGCAAAGTGGATCGGAAATAAGTCTCGTCTGTACCGGGAATGAAAATGACATTGCCACATTTCAATGGAGCTATGCCCCACCTACAAAACTATGTGACCATTTCAGCTGTACCTATCATTTTGTTGGGGTCTTATTACAGGGTTCATATTGCATAATCATAATCAGTATCATTTTCTACTACTCTCGCAACTCATATAAGAGTATAATAAGAATAACAAAAACAATGAATAATTCGCTTCGATTTCTTACTATTTTCTGAATTCTTAATTAAGCTGTTTTTTTCGACTCGCAACTTGAACATAACTTTAATTTAAACCAATAATTTTAATAAAACACGGAGATACTTTTACATTTATTCGTTATCTTGTACAACTTGCGGTTGATGGTGGGGCAGAATCTGGCATTATCATTTATTTTTAATAGGTAAGTACATGCTTATTTGTAAAAACAATATTTTGATTGAGCGCGTTGATGTCTTTCCAAAGCAAGTAACGAAACATACGAAGAAAAGATTTCAACGAGCTTTTCTTTTTATTGTCATGAAGAATAAACCAATTAATATTATTTATTTATTAAAGAAAATAGATTATCTTTTATATTTAATTATTTATTTACTTAATATTTTTGGTTTTTGTTATGAATTTGTAAAGTTATTGAATAAATAATAATATAAGTAATAATAATTTGGTACATATCTATCAAAATTATAATTTATGTACCATGATACCTAGAACACTTAGATTTACTTGGTCTCATTAGTGGTCCCACGCACCCACGAATACGGGTACCTATACCTCATCGGTACAGAAAATAGAACCAATACAATACCTATTACCTACGTAATATTATTTCATAATTCACTAAATCTAAACGATCTTGCAAATGAGCGGGTCGTAAACGATTAAATTATCCTTTAGAACATTTTTTTAGTTCCATAATAAATATTATAGCTCAGTTTATTTTTTGTTTTAATTTTAAATTTTATGTGGTATGTACTTACCTAGGTATTATTATCTTATATTATTAAAGACAATTTTCTCAGTATGTATATACATTATTATATATATTTTGGTATGACGTTTACGACGATCTTTTGTTTACGTCCACTTAAATATACTTAGGTATAATTTATAATTATATAATTTTCGTAGTTCGTCAAGCGCCGCGAGAATGAGGCACGCATTCATTAGAGCAGTCTCTCCGGAAGTCCGTCGCGTGCTTCCAACGCTGATAGTCCATTGAATTATTTATACTTTTAATATTGTAATTATCATATACCAGCGGCCGCTACCTTATTATCATTAGTGTTATTATATTAAATGTTATAATAACGCTCACCACGGAAAGGTTATACCTTGATAAGGAGATAACGTCGTCTGTCAGCGTTTAATGAGCACTTGCAGTCGAACGATCGCGTCGCGAAGCCGAATGCTAATTCACTACCACGGCTTGTTTTAATAACACGTAACGAGCAAACTCTTTCACAATTTGTACTCGTTTGTCGAACTTCACAATCTTTTGTCGACGGTAAAAGTCATATAAACAGTTCATAAAATAACAATGTTGCTTTGTTGTCGTGGTTTGGTTACGTAGGTATATCGTGAATTGTGTCAAGTACCTGCCTTATATTGTATTTAAATATTCTTTGGAATTAGCTCGCGAAGTTTTTTTGGGGGTGTAATTAAAAACTTGACATTGGTTATTGTTCTCGTGTGGTTTGGTTACGTATATCGTGAATTGTGTTAGGTGCCTGCCTTATATTATATTTCAAACTTCTTTGGAAATAGCTCGCGAAGTTTTTTGGGGGTGCAATTAAAAACTTGGTTTAGAATAAAAAGATTGGCATTGGTGATTGTTCTCGTCTACACGTGATTGCAAGGTGTGCGTTTAAAAGCTGAATATCGGAAAAATAAACATTTATAGACTTTATATATTGCGAAAAATTCTAATATTATTTAAAATGAAGTGATTTCTGCGACCCCAGATTAAGTCTGCGACCTATTGAAATGTTGAGTTTTAATCCAGTATCATGGAAAAATGCTGAAGCTACACTTATGAAAAAAAAAAAATTGATTTGATAGTGTTATGTGCATCATCTGTCAGTTTTTTTTATGTATATTATTACTCCGCTAGTGAATACGGGCGATAGTTAATACTTAAATAAGTACTACAATATAATGTAAATAATATTGTACGATAAATAATTATGGCTACATTCTGTATATATAATGTATAATAATAAGAATAATGTTATTAATAATATAAAAT
The DNA here is from genome assembly GCA_963506565.1 of Tachystola acroxantha. Lineage (NCBI taxonomy): Eukaryota > Metazoa > Arthropoda > Insecta > Lepidoptera > Oecophoridae > Tachystola > Tachystola acroxantha. Next base: position 11,152,955 of record OY735870.1, on the reverse strand, counting down.
AAATATGGTAAGTACTTATTATATTATGTGAGTACGATATTATAAGAGGATATGAAATGATTATGTTATAAATAGAGTAAAGATATTTTTAAATAAATTTCCAATCATACTGTATTTTTAGAAACGCGCTGAATTGCACGCGAAGTCACGTCAGTTCAGTACACTATACGACTTTTGACTTTTCGATCCAGAGCGGTCATAGATACTATAATCGATCTTTATTCCATGGGGTACAATCAAATAAACATATGTAGGTACGATTTTTTTCATTGTTTATAAATAAATAAAAATACCTAACCTAACCAAACCTATTGTCAGAGTTGATCGAATATAGGGATGAACTGTATGAAGAATAAGAATTACCTTAAATACTTAAAATTCAATATGCGTTTTGATGTGTATGAAATTTATTCGGCCTTTGCGTAATATGCAACCGAGTGTAGCACAGCTGCACTGTAGTGTAGAATTTCATTAATATTACCGGTTCTCCAGAAAAATAATGCGGGTAGGCGCACGGTGGGCAAACGGTGGGCACACGTGTCCAAGGAAGTGCTTGCTATTACCACCTGAACATTATTCAACTAGACTTTCTCACGGCAAAGTGCAGGAAAACACTGACTAATGCGTTACACATAATGGAAAAGACTGGTAACAGCACTTAACTGACCACAGGCAGGTGACATAAACTTTGACTGTTGAAAGTTGTAGGTACCTATATCCCAAATAATAGAAGAGTTCCTTTAGAGGTATCAATTAATTGGTTTGCTATCATATACCTACCTAGTCAATTTTCATATTCATACTTCCTACAGGAAGACAGGCAAAAATTTCACCAAAACTCAAACTTCACAAATAAACGTTGAACTGTAACAATACGACCGAACTTACATACAGTTTTCTTAAAGATTTTATTCTAGGAACCTTATAAGTTATAAAAGGTAAAGTTTTAACTACCTTAGTGGATGTAACTACCACCATGATTTCTTTGAAATTACGGTTCACTATATGAGTGTCGCCGCCGAACCTGCTATTAACGAGGCCTGAAATGACAAGTTACGCCCGATAATTACATTCGTGGGGTTGAAGACTTTATCTTCTATTTGATCTACTCAAAAACTACACTATCATTAGGCGCCAGTGGCGTCTGCTACTAGAATACTGTTTTACCTAATTGTTTTGCTAAAATGCACAATAATAAATTAATGTTTCAAATGTATTGACCATGAAGTAAGGAACATCATACTATGGAGAAAACCATATTTACATTCGCAGGCACCGCTCTTGCATGTCAATTTTTTGCGTCTGTGCCACTCATTTGTTTTCCCATTGATTGAATTGTCAATAAGTCTAACATATAAAAACAGATGTCTCTTTCTGACCGTACCGCATGAGTTCTATTTGAATCGAATTTAATTGCGGATCTTGCGGAAACTGAATTGAAGCTAAATCTGTTCGGCTACGCTGGCTAGACCACATAGAAATAATGGAAGTTATTCTTGATTTAGACTTCAGATCCATCCTGATTTAGATCGTGATCACTTTTTTACAAAATAAAACCGGCCAAGTGCGAGTCGGACTCGCGCACCGAGGCTTCCGTGCAACGCAACTTAACCCCGTAACTTTGGTCTTGTTTGTTTTTTTGTAATAACGTTTTGTGGTAGTTTGTTATAACAAAAAAATATTTTTGGAGGGATGTAATTTTAAATTTACAGTTTTCGGATATTTTTCCTATACTTGTGCTGTATGACCTAGCTTCTTGCCAAATTTCATGCTTCTAGGTCAACGGCAAGTAAGGTACCCGTCAATGTACCAATGCCCGTAAACTGCCCTTAAATTACCAATATCTCACGAAAATGGTAGTTTATTTCATTTTCTCTGCAATATTATGAAAATAAATACTACCCAAAACACACAAAACATCCCCAAATGCACAAAAACATCCTAAACCATACGATGTGTTTTCGTATGGTTTGTACGCGACATAAGACGAATGATCATTAAAGACTTTCATGGTTATTTTTTAGCGCGTGGGTGTCAGATTTGCGCGTTATTTAATAAGAAAATGCGCCTGTTTTATGATATTAATACTTATTTGAATAAAGTAGACCATTGGTAGCAAACAGTACCTACAAGTATTTGTATTGTTTGTATTAATGATAATTATTCTTTACTTTCTATTAGTAGGTAATTATATGCATAATGACCTGATTATATACTGGCTGGAAGAGCATTAAAGATTATTTTGACTGTTTTGGATTAATAGTGGTTTGAGAAATGTCGGAATGTCGAAAAGATAAAACTTGTCCTATCAGGTGTTCCATTTACACTATAAAACTCTGATCAATCATATATATACGTCATACATTACCTACACAGAAACTATATACATATATGACGGCTATTGGGACATGGGCATGTCGGATATCTGGACTAGGACATTCCGGATACCGGGCAAAGGGGTATTATTTCATATAGGTAAGTCTAAAAATATCTTATTAATAATAATTTGTAAATTATATACTTCCTATAAATAAATAAAAATTGATTAATAAACATTATTTAATTACCTACATAAAATTTAAATAAACATTTTTTAATTATATAAAATTTAAATAAATCGTTTATATCCTTGCACCATTTCATTTCCTGTGGGTCTTATACAACGGCCGTGGCTCCAAAATCAAAAGTGAAAAGTTCAAAAAGTGACGGATATTGGGTCAGTTCCCTCACCCCATAGGTTTTGAGTTTTTTGCGTTTTCATACAAATATGCGCCAAAATTCGACATATACGGCCATATCTTTTGATTACGTTAACATAGAAGGTTGATTTTTTCGCGGCTGCATGACGTTGCAAACTTGAGTATTTGGTACGTCCACGTGTTTCTGAGATATAGGTCTTGACAGACAGACAGACGGACATGAAAGTGATCCTATAAGGGTTCCTTTTTTCCTTTTGAGGCACATAACCCTAAAAATGGTCACCATTCTTTCTCATGTTCACCGTTTTCATTCATTCTGCAGCGATCAACTGATTGATTTGTCTCATTTAAGTTTATCATCTACTCTACCCATATCGTTCCGATTTCAACATGATTACGATAAGAATTTGTTGACGTCATCGCCGGCTGCATGCCCCAAACCCTTTGTTAATGTATTTTTATTTTATTTTTCACTACTTTGGGTTAGTGCCCAAAAGTTTATGACATATGATAGCATGTGACTGTGGCGTCGAGGATATGGATTTCCACGACGTTCACATGATGATGAAATCTGGGTTCGTGAGCCTCGGCAAATTTATATAATTTTGCTGCCTTTCTGGTGATTCCACGCACGCAAAATTTAATTAAACGGTGGAAAGCGAGGCGAATGTCATAATTGAACTAGATAGGTTCAATTAGGTATGTAATTGTAAAGAATATTTTTTTTACAGTTAGTCAAATAGTTCTAAGGTAGAGCTCGGTGGGGCGCATTGGTTGGGTCACTTACAATATTTATGATGCGAAGGTCAGGGTTCCATCCCGGCCAGTTCAGCCATGTAGGTACCAATGAGGTTTCCTACTTTTATTCGAAAGTATAACTTACGTACCTACCTACATCTACCGAATGTTCTCAAAACGGTGAAGGAAAAACATCATGATGAAACCTACATGCCGTGGAAAAAAATATGACATGTGTAAGTAATCCGTCAATCCGCACTGGGCCTGCGTGGTGGATTATGGCCCGAGCTCCCGATATAATCTCAACCCTGATACTTTTCTCTGTTTTCTATTTTAAGTACGGACAACAGCAGGTCAACACTTGCATTACGAATTCAACTCTTATGACGCAGATAATAAGAACGGTCAAGAGTCGAAAGTGTTACACTTGATCTGCGACTACTACTACGACACTAACCTCCGTCCATCCATACGCCACGCCAATTTCTTTTGTTGTTGTTTTTATTTTCTGCATACAGCCGCCATCGAAGGGATGTTACGCTCGTGTAAAATCGCGAGTTAAATGCTAGTTAACTTAAACAATCTGACTGTACTTGTTGCTTTGTGTCCTTTCAGACTATTAGTTAGGTACTACTGCTATTTTATTCAGCGTCACCACAGGTTACTTAGCTCACGTTGAGGTTCGGTCCAATTAAAATAAGATTTCAGTTCTTACGGAGTAGGTACTTACACAATAAGGGCTTACAAATTCCAATGTGTTATTTACCTATGTAGGTTACCTACTTGATGTGCCGTCTTGTGTATTTAATAGATACTTCGTTAGATTCGTGAAAATTTTGAAAATTATTTTTGGCTATTGTAACATTTTCTTCACTCCTTATGACTCTAAAGTAATAATTTTGGATTTTCTGTTTTTTTTTTTCATGAATTTGGCTAATTATGAAAACGATTTAAAGATGCTACCTTGGTTTTGAAATAATTAATTTAATATCTTGTCTATCTATTTTCTTCAATAAAGCTTTCGTTAGGTTTACTTACCTACTTTGATATACATTACTAAGGTGATTTATAACTGATTTTTAACTAAAGTGAAATAGATACCTGATGGGTACGCGAGTACCTAGTCCAGGTAAAATTGTTCACCTGTGTCATATTTTTTTGATTCCTAATCAATTAATCGTATATATTTTTTGCAAGTAATGATTTATCTAAGGAAACATTTAAACATTTTCCCGAACACGGTAAAATACAAATACAAAGATGTAAACTTAAAATTAAGTAAACTAATTTCTAAGTATCCAAGAAATATAAATGAAACTGGGATACCCTGCATAATAACAGTATTGTCACAATCAAACACTCAAAATCTCCTTGGAAAAGGTCCTAAAAGTGAACAAAAAGGTAAACATGTGTTGTGAAAAAGAAAATCTACAGCGGAGTTTCTGGGGAGCGAACGCTGTAAGATTCAAATCATGCACTAAAGTTCGCAAAGCTACTACCTACGTACGGTCGGCCAAGAGTTGCTTACTAGATTGACTTAGGTAATTTCATGACAAGGTAAAGTTTTAACGTAACCTAAACTATTTTTTTCTTTAACCTGTAAAGGAAATGACATACCCAATGATAAAATTAAATTGTGTAACCGACAGCACCTACTTACAAGCAAGCTTTTTATCTATTTTCAAGTTTTTCTGAGAACATACTATTACTTACTACAATTAACTAAATGAAAATTGTGTTACAATTTTTCCTAAACTTACGTCTTGTTGATTAAAGAAGTCGTCTTGTGTCTCCTCTCCCGAGCACCCCATGTCTTGTAGCAAAGGAGTCACGTGCCGCTCCCAGTCATCCATTATTGTGAACAAACTCTTCCTAAAGTTGGATAAACCGCGAACCGGCTAACACGGCCAACGATCTTCACAAACAGCAAACTGAACCAACATTTTAGTGTCTACCACTGATTGAAAGCATTCGTTGTGACAATGGCTTCTGATACCGCATTTCGCGCCAAAAAATTCGCGGCTGGCTTTTTACTTTTGCTGGCTACTGGAAGTTGCGGGAAATAGAGGTGATCGCACGCGACACTCAGCTGTCACAAACTCGAGCGAAAGAGAGAAAAACAGCTGCGGCCACGGGCGTATCACGTGCCCGCAGTTACCGGCGCGCATTCAAAAACGTACTAGGAGAAAAGTCAGTGGAAATAGCGTAAGCAAAGTCAGTGTGGCCAGGCACGGGTTCCCGGCCGCCCGTCGACGCGACCGGAACAGGAGTGCGTGGCGGTCCACGAGTCCAAACGCCCTCTGCGTCGCGCCGCCTCGCGCGTATCTCACTCGCGCGCCGCCCGACCTCGTTGCGCCCTCCCGCTCGCTCGAGCCGGCGCCGCACGCCTATCATGGGCGGCCGCGATTTCCCGCCGCCGCCGTCCGTGGCCGCAACATGGCCGTACCTCTTCACAGACATTCGCTTAACAACACCTAACACGTGGCTGTCGTGCCTGAAGAGACCTAAACACACTGTCAACCTCACACATAGGTTTTCTGTGCCACAGACATCGCTGGGTGTACTCGGTCGACGTCTAAAGTATCTGCTTGAATGGAATCGGATTTATACTGAAACTGAAAGTCTGAAACTTTGTTATACCCAACTGTTAACTTTTGTAGCGATTCCACAATGCGCACGCTAAATTTAGACGTCACTAAGTGACGCTTTCTTCCTAGCGATATAGCACATATGAGTGGCACTGCTGTCACTGCCACTCATATGTGTTCGTTTAAGTTTAGGATTTGATTTGGTGGTTTGAATCACACCAATTTACATAAGTACTTAACTGCCTCAGGCACTACTAGCACTCAGACGGCTAATCCCTGCTCTAGTTTCACCGGTGTGAAGTTAGCGGCCAAAAGTAGCGGCGGATTATAACCCGACCAAATTGAAAAGGCTTGCGCATACTTTCGCAATTGCCGACGATATAGGTCCTATACGGGCTGGGTATGAAAGTAAAGAGGGGGAGGGGGGATAATAAGGGTGAAACAACGCAATTGAAAAGGAAATTCAAGAATAACAGCAGTTGTGAACTTGGCGGCAAAAATCAGCGGCCGAAAACCTTACTTTAGGGCTATTTCTAAACGCTGCATACAAAGTCCACGAAACTTTTACCGAGCATAGAACTGTCCCCAATGCTGAGGTGTTATGCAGTGAAAGTGACTTGAGCGGACGGATAAGACCCGAAATATTTTTTTCCAATTTATAGCAGAAGAAAATCGGCCGCCAAGTTTATTTCTAAACGCAGCATTCAAAGTTCACGAAACTTTTACCGAGCATAGAACTGTCCCCAATGCTGAGGTTTTATGCAGTGAAAGTGACTTGAGCGGACGGATAAGACCCGAAATATTTTTTTACAATTTATAGCAGAAGAAAATCGGCCGCCAAGTTTATTTCTAAATGCAGTATACAAAGTTCACGAAACTTTTACCGAGCATAGAACTGTCCCCAATGCTGAGGTATTATGCAGTGAAAGTGACTTGAGCGGACGGATAAGACCCGAAATATTTTTTTCCAATTTATAGCAGAAGAAAATCGGCCGCCAAGTTTATTTCTAAACGCAGCATTCAAAGTTCACGAAACTTTTACCGAGCATAGAACTGTCCCCAATGCTGAGGTGTTATGCAGTGAAAGTGACTTGAGCGGACGGATAAGACCCGAAATATTTTTTTCCAATTTATAGCATAAGAAAATCGGCCGCCAAGTTTATTTCTAAACGCAGTATACAAAGTTCACTAAACTTTTACCGAGCATAGAACTGTCCCCAATGCTGAGGTGTTATGCAGTGAAAGTGACTTGAGCGGACGGATAAGACCCGAAATATTTTTTTCCAATTTATAGCACAAGAAAATCGGCCGCCGAGTTTATTTCTAAACGCAGCATTCAAAGTTCACGAAACTTTTACCGAGGATAGAACTGTCCCCAATGCTGAGGTGTTATGCAGTGAAAGTGACTTGAGCGGACGGATAAGACCCGGAATATTTTTTTACAATTTAAAGCAGAAGAAAATCGGCCGCCAAGTTTATTTCTAAACGCAATATACAAAGTTCACGAAACTTTTACCGAGCATAGAACTGTCCCCAATGCTGAGGTATTATGCAGTGAAAGTGACTTGAGCGGACGGATAAGACCCGAAATATTTTTTTACAATTTATAGCAGAAGAAAATCGGCCGCCAAGTTTATTTCTAAACGCAATATACAAAGTTCACGAAACTTTTACCGAGCATAGAACTGTCCCCAATGCTGAGGTGTTATGCAGTGAAAGTGACTTGAGCGGACGGATAAGACCCGAAATAATTTTTTCCAATTTATAGCAGAAGAAAATCGGCCGCCAAGTTTATTTCTAAACGCAGCATTCAAAGTTCACGAAACTTTTACCGAGCATAGAACTGTCCCCAATGCTGAGGTGTTATGCAGTGAAAGTGACTTGAGCGGACGGATAAGACCCGAAATATTTTTTTACAATTTATAGCAGAAGAAAATCGGCCGCCAAGTTTATTTCTAAACGCAGTATACAAAGTTCACGAAACTTTTACCGAGCATAGAACTGTCCCCAATGCTGAGGTGTTATGCAGTGAAAGTGACTTGAGCGGACAGATAAGACCCGAAATATTTTTTTACAATTTATAGCAGAAGAAAATCGGCCGCCAAGTTTATTTCTAAACGCAGCATTCAAAGTTCACGAAACTTTTACCGAGCATAGAACTGTCCCCAATGCTGAGGTGTTATGCAGTGAAAGTGACTTGAGCGGACGGATAAGACCCGAAATATTTTTTTACAATTTATAGCAGAAGAAAATCGGCCGCCAAGTTTATTTCTAAACGCAATATACAAAGTTCACGAAACTTTTACCGAGCATAGAACTGTCCCCAATGCTGAGGTGTTATGCAGTGAAAGTGACTTGAGCGGACGGATAAGACCCGAAATATTTTTTTACAATTTATAGCAGAAGAAAATCGGCCGCCAAGTTTATTTCTAAACGCAATATACAAAGTTCACGAAACTTTTACCGAGCATAGAACTGTCCCCAATGCTGAGGTATTATGCAGTGAAAGTGACTTGAGCGGACGGATAAGACCCGAAATATTTTTTTACAATTTATAGCAGAAGAAAATCGGCCGCCAAGTTTATTTCTAAACGCAATATACAAAGTTCACGAAACTTTTACCGAGCATAGAACTGTCCCCAATGCTGAGGTGTTATGCAGTGAAAGTGACTTGAGCGGACGGATAAGACCCGAAATATTTTTTTCCAATTTATAGCAGAAGAAAATCGGCCGCCAAGTTTATTTCTAAACGCAGCATTCAAAGTTCACGAAACTTTTATCGAGCATAGAACTGTCCCCAATGCTGAGGTGTTATGCAGTGAAAGTGACTTGAGCGGACGGATAAGACCCGAAATATTTTTTTACAATTTATAGCAGAAGAAAATCGGCCGCCAAGTTTATTTCTAAACGCAGTATACAAAGTTCACGAAACTTTTACCGAGCATAGAACTGTCCCCAATGCTGAGGTGTTATGCAGTGAAAGTGACTTGAGCGGACGGATAAGACCCGAAATATTTTTTTACAATTTATAGCAGAAGAAAATCGGCCGCCAAGTTTATTTCTAAACGCAGCATTCAAAGTTCACGAAACTTTTACCGAGCATAGAACTGTCCCCAATGCTGAGGTATTATGCAGTGAAAGTGACTTGAGCGGACGGATAAGACCCGAAATATTTTTTTCCAATTTATAGCAGAAGAAAATCGGCCGCCAAGTTTATTTCTAAACGCAATATACGAAAATCACGAAACTTTTACCGAGCATAGAACTGTCCCCAATGCTGACGTGTTATGCAGTGAAAGTGACTTGAGCGGACGGATAAGACCCGAAATATTTTTTTCCAATTTATAGCAGAAGAAAATCGGCCGCCAAGTTTATTTCTAAACGCAGCATTCAAAGTTCACGAAACTTTTACCGAGCATAGAACTGTCCCCAATGCTGAGGTATTATGCAGTGAAAGTGACTTGAGCGGACGGATAAGACCCGAAATATTTTTTTACAATTTATAGCAGAAGAAAATCGGCCGCCAAGTTTATTTCTAAACGCAATATACAAAGTTCACGAAACTTTTACCGAGCATAGAACTGTCCCCAATGCTGAGGTGTTATGCAGTGAAAGTGACTTGAGCGGACGGATAAGACCCGAAATATTTTTTTACAATTTATAGCAGAAGAAAATCGGCCGCCAAGTTTATTTCTAAACGCAATATACAAAGTTCACGAAACTTTTACCGAGCATAGAACTGTCCCCAATGCTGAGGTATTATGCAGTGAAAGTGACTTGAGCGGACGGATAAGACCCGAAATATTTTTTTCCAATTTATAGCAGAAGCAAATCGGCCGCCAAGTTTATTTCTAAACGCAATATACAAAGTTCACGAAACTTTTACCGAGCATAGAACTGTCCCCAATGCTGAGGTGTTATGCAGTGAAAGTGACTTGAGCGGACGGATAAGACCCGAAATATTTTTTTCCAATTTATAGCAGAAGAAAATCGGCCGCCAAGTTTATTTCTAAACGCAATATACAAAGTTCACGAAACTTTCACCGAGCATAGAACTGTCCCCAATGCTGAGGTATTATGCAGTGAAAGTGACTTGAGCGGACGGATAAGACCCGAAATATTTTTTTCCAATTTATAGCAGAAGAAAATCGGCCGCCAAGTTTATTTCTAAACGCAGCATTCAAAGTTCACGAAACTTTTACCGAGCATAGAACTGTCCCCAATGCTGAGGTGTTATGCAGTGAAAGTGACTTGAGCGGACGGATAAGACCCGAAATATTTTTTTCCAATTTATAGCATAAGAAAATCGGCCGCCAAGTTTATTTCTAAACGCAGTATACAAAGTTCACTAAACTTTTACCGAGCATAGAACTGTCCCCAATGCTGAGGTGTTATGCAGTGAAAGTGACTTGAGCGGACGGATAAGACCCGAAATATTTTTTTCCAATTTATAGCACAAGAAAATCGGCCGCCGAGTTTATTTCTAAACGCAGCATTCAAAGTTCACGAAACTTTTACCGAGCATAGAACTGTCCCCAATGCTGAGGTGTTATGCAGTGAAAGTGACTTGAGCGGACGGATAAGACCCGGAATATTTTTTTACAATTTAAAGCATAAGAAAATCGGCCGCCAAGTTTATTTCTAAACGCAGTATACAAAGTTCACTAAACTTTTACCGAGCATAGAACTGTCCCCAATGCTGAGGTGTTATGCAGTGAAAGTGACTTGAGCGGACGGATAAGACCCGAAATATTTTTTTCCAATTTATAGCACAAGAAAATCGGCCGCCGAGTTTATTTCTAAACGCAGCATTCAAAGTTCACGAAACTTTTACCGAGCATAGAACTGTCCCCAATGCTGAGGTGTTATGCAGTGAAAGTGACTTGAGCGGACGGATAAGACCCGGAATATTTTTTTACAATTTAAAGCAGAAGAAAATCGGCCGCCAAGTTTATTTCTAAACGCAATATACAAAGTTCACGAAACTTTTACCGAGCATAGAACTGTCCCCAATGCTGAGGTATTATGCAGTGAAAGTGACTTGAGCGGACGGATAAGACCCGAAATATTTTTTTACAATTTATAGCAGAAGAAAATCGGCCGCCAAGTTTATTTCTAAACGCAATATACAAAGTTCACGAAACTTTTACCGAGCATAGAACTGTCCCCAATGCTGAGGTGTTATGCAGTGAAAGTGACTTGAGCGGACGGATAAGACCCGAAATAATTTTTTCCAATTTATAGCAGAAGAAAATCGGCCGCCAAGTTTATTTCTAAACGCAGCATTCAAAGTTCACGAAACTTTTACCGAGCATAGAACTGTCCCCAATGCTGAGGTGTTATGCAGTGAAAGTGACTTGAGCGGACGGATAAGACCCGAAATATTTTTTTACAATTTATAGCAGAAGAAAATCGGCCGCCAAGTTTATTTCTAAACGCAGTATACAAAGTTCACGAAACTTTTACCGAGCATAGAACTGTCCCCAATGCTGAGGTGTTATGCAGTGAAAGTGACTTGAGCGGACAGATAAGACCCGAAATATTTTTTTACAATTTATAGCAGAAGAAAATCGGCCGCCAAGTTTATTTCTAAACGCAGCATTCAAAGTTCACGAAACTTTTACCGAGCATAGAACTGTCCCCAATGCTGAGGTGTTATGCAGTGAAAGTGACTTGAGCGGACGGATAAGACCCGAAATATTTTTTTACAATTTATAGCAGAAGAAAATCGGCCGCCAAGTTTATTTCTAAACGCAATATACAAAGTTCACGAAACTTTTACCGAGCATAGAACTGTCCCCAATGCTGAGGTGTTATGCAGTGAAAGTGACTTGAGCGGACGGATAAGACCCGAAATATTTTTTTACAATTTATAGCAGAAGAAAATCGGCCGCCAAGTTTATTTCTAAACGCAGCATTCAAAGTTCACGAAACTTTTACCGAGCATAGAACTGTCCCCAATGCTGAGGTGTTATGCAGTGAAAGTGACTTGAGCGGACGGATAAGACCCGAAATATTTTTTTACAATTTATAGCAGAAGAAAATCGGCCGCCAAGTTTATTTCTAAACGCAATATACAAAGTTCACGAAACTTTTACCGAGCATAGAACTGTCCCCAATGCTGAGGTGTTATGCAGTGAAAGTGACTTGAGCGGACGGATAAGACCCGAAATATTTTTTTCCAATTTATAGTAGAAGAAAATCGGCCGCCAAGTTTATTTCTAAACGCAGCATTCAAAGTTCACGAAACTTTTATCGAGCATAGAACTGTCCCCAATGCTGAGGTGTTATGCAGTGAAAGTGACTTGAGCGGACGGATAAGACCCGAAATATTTTTTTACAATTTATAGCAGAAGAAAATCGGCCGCCAAGTTTATTTCTAAACGCAGTATACAAAGTTCACGAAACTTTTACCGAGCATAGAACTGTCCCCAATGCTGAGGTGTTATGCAGTGAAAGTGACTTGAGCGGACGGATAAGACCCGAAATATTTTTTTACAATTTATAGCAGAAGAAAATCGGCCGCCAAGTTTATTTCTAAACGCAGCATTCAAAGTTCACGAAACTTTTACCGAGCATAGAACTGTCCCCAATGCTGAGGTATTATGCAGTGAAAGTGACTTGAGCGGACGGATAAGACCCGAAATATTTTTTTCCAATTTATAGCAGAAGAAAATCGGCCGCCAAGTTTATTTCTAAACGCAATATACGAAAATCACGAAACTTTTACCGAGCATAGAACTGTCCCCAATGCTGACGTGTTATGCAGTGAAAGTGACTTGAGCGGACGGATAAGACCCGAAATATTTTTTTCCAATTTATAGCAGAAGAAAATCGGCCGCCAAGTTTATTTCTAAACGCAGCATTCAAAGTTCACGAAACTTTTACCGAGCATAGAACTGTCCCCAATGCTGAGGTATTATGCAGTGAAAGTGACTTGAGCGGACGGATAAGACCCGAAATATTTTTTTACAATTTATAGCAGAAGGAAATCGGCCGCCAAGTTTATTTCTAAACGCAATATACAAAGTTCACGAAACTTTTACCGAGCATAGAACTGTCCCCAATGCTGAGGTGTTATGCAGTGAAAGTGACTTGAGCGGACGGATAAGACCCGAAATATTTTTTTACAATTTATAGCAGAAGAAAATCGGCCGCCAAGTTTATTTCTAAACGCAATATACAAAGTTCACGAAACTTTTACCGAGCATAGAACTGTCCCCAATGCTGAGGTATTATGCAGTGAAAGTGACTTGAGCGGACGGATAAGACCCGAAATATTTTTTTCCAATTTATAGCAGAAGCAAATCGGCCGCCAAGTTTATTTCTAAACGCAATATACAAAGTTCACGAAACTTTTACCGAGCATAGAACTGTCCCCAATGCTGAGGTGTTATGCAGTGAAAGTGACTTGAGCGGACGGATAAGACCCGAAATATTTTTTTCCAATTTATAGCAGAAGAAAATCGGCCGCCAAGTTTATTTCTAAACGCAATATACAAAGTTCACGAAACTTTCACCGAGCATAGAACTGTCCCCAATGCTGAGGTATTATGCAGTGAAAGTGACTTGAGCGGACGGATAAGACCCGAAATATTTTTTTCCAATTTATAGCAGAAGAAAATCGGCCGCCAAGTTTATTTCTAAACGCAGCATTCAAAGTTCACGAAACTTTTACCGAGCATAGAACTGTCCCCAATGCTGAGGTGTTATGCAGTGAAAGTGACTTGAGCGGACGGATAAGACCCGAAATATTTTTTTCCAATTTATAGCATAAGAAAATCGGCCGCCAAGTTTATTTCTAAACGCAGCATTCAAAGTTCACGAAACTTTTACCGAGCATAGAACTGTCCCCAATGCTGAGGTGTTATGCAGTGAAAGTGACTTGAGCGGACGGATAAGACCCGGAATATTTTTTTACAATTTAAAGCAGAAGAAAATCGGCCGCCAAGTTTATTTCTAAACGCAATATACAAAGTTCACGAAACTTTTACCGAGCATAGAACTGTCCCCAATGCTGAGGTATTATGCAGTGAAAGTGACTTGAGCGGACGGATAAGACCCGAAATATTTTTTTACAATTTATAGCAGAAGAAAATCGGCCGCCAAGTTTATTTCTAAACGCAATATACAAAGTTCACGAAACTTTTACCGAGCATAGAACTGTCCCCAATGCTGAGGTGTTATGCAGTGAAAGTGACTTGAGCGGACGGATAAGACCCGAAATAATTTTTTCCAATTTATAGCAGAAGAAAATCGGCCGCCAAGTTTATTTCTAAACGCAGCATTCAAAGTTCACGAAACTTTTACCGAGCATAGAACTGTCCCCAATGCTGAGGTGTTATGCAGTGAAAGTGACTTGAGCGGACGGATAAGACCCGAAATATTTTTTTACAATTTATAGCAGAAGAAAATCGGCCGCCAAGTTTATTTCTAAACGCAGTATACAAAGTTCACGAAACTTTTACCGAGCATAGAACTGTCCCCAATGCTGAGGTGTTATGCAGTGAAAGTGACTTGAGCGGACAGATAAGACCCGAAATATTTTTTTACAATTTATAGCAGAAGAAAATCGGCCGCCAAGTTTATTTCTAAACGCAGCATTCAAAGTTCACGAAACTTTTACCGAGCATAGAACTGTCCCCAATGCTGAGGTGTTATGCAGTGAAAGTGACTTGAGCGGACGGATAAGACCCGAAATATTTTTTTACAATTTATAGCAGAAGAAAATCGGCCGCCAAGTTTATTTCTAAACGCAATATACAAAGTTCACGAAACTTTTACCGAGCATAGAACTGTCCCCAATGCTGAGGTGTTATGCAGTGAAAGTGACTTGAGCGGACGGATAAGACCCGAAATATTTTTTTACAATTTATAGCAGAAGAAAATCGGCCGCCAAGTTTATTTCTAAACGCAGCATTCAAAGTTCACGAAACTTTTACCGAGCATAGAACTGTCCCCAATGCTGAGGTGTTATGCAGTGAAAGTGACTTGAGCGGACGGATAAGACCCGAAATATTTTTTTACAATTTATAGCAGAAGAAAATCGGCCGCCAAGTTTATTTCTAAACGCAATATACAAAGTTCACGAAACTTTTACCGAGCATAGAACTGTCCCCAATGCTGAGGTGTTATGCAGTGAAAGTGACTTGAGCGGACGGATAAGACCCGAAATATTTTTTTCCAATTTATAGTAGAAGAAAATCGGCCGCCAAGTTTATTTCTAAACGCAGCATTCAAAGTTCACGAAACTTTTATCGAGCATAGAACTGTCCCCAATGCTGAGGTGTTATGCAGTGAAAGTGACTTGAGCGGACGGATAAGACCCGAAATATTTTTTTACAATTTATAGCAGAAGAAAATCGGCCGCCAAGTTTATTTCTAAACGCAGTATACAAAGTTCACGAAACTTTTACCGAGCATAGAACTGTCCCCAATGCTGAGGTGTTATGCAGTGAAAGTGACTTGAGCGGACGGATAAGACCCGAAATATTTTTTTACAATTTATAGCAGAAGAAAATCGGCCGCCAAGTTTATTTCTAAACGCAGCATTCAAAGTTCACGAAACTTTTACCGAGCATAGAACTGTCCCCAATGCTGAGGTATTATGCAGTGAAAGTGACTTGAGCGGACGGATAAGACCCGAAATATTTTTTTCCAATTTATAGCAGAAGAAAATCGGCCGCCAAGTTTATTTCTAAACGCAATATACGAAAATCACGAAACTTTTACCGAGCATAGAACTGTCCCCAATGCTGACGTGTTATGCAGTGAAAGTGACTTGAGCGGACGGATAAGACCCGAAATATTTTTTTCCAATTTATAGCAGAAGAAAATCGGCCGCCAAGTTTATTTCTAAACGCAGCATTCAAAGTTCACGAAACTTTTACCGAGCATAGAACTGTCCCCAATGCTGAGGTATTATGCAGTGAAAGTGACTTGAGCGGACGGATAAGACCCGAAATATTTTTTTACAATTTATAGCAGAAGGAAATCGGCCGCCAAGTTTATTTCTAAACGCAATATACAAAGTTCACGAAACTTTTACCGAGCATAGAACTGTCCCCAATGCTGAGGTGTTATGCAGTGAAAGTGACTTGAGCGGACGGATAAGACCCGAAATATTTTTTTACAATTTATAGCAGAAGAAAATCGGCCGCCAAGTTTATTTCTAAACGCAATATACAAAGTTCACGAAACTTTTACCGAGCATAGAACTGTCCCCAATGCTGAGGTATTATGCAGTGAAAGTGACTTGAGCGGACGGATAAGACCCGAAATATTTTTTTCCAATTTATAGCAGAAGCAAATCGGCCGCCAAGTTTATTTCTAAACGCAATATACAAAGTTCACGAAACTTTTACCGAGCATAGAACTGTCCCCAATGCTGAGGTGTTATGCAGTGAAAGTGACTTGAGCGGACGGATAAGACCCGAAATATTTTTTTCCAATTTATAGCAGAAGAAAATCGGCCGCCAAGTTTATTTCTAAACGCAATATACAAAGTTCACGAAACTTTCACCGAGCATAGAACTGTCCCCAATGCTGAGGTATTATGCAGTGAAAGTGACTTGAGCGGACGGATAAGACCCGAAATATTTTTTTCCAATTTATAGCAGAAGAAAATCGGCCGCCAAGTTTATTTCTAAACGCAGCATTCAAAGTTCACGAAACTTTTACCGAGCATAGAACTGTCCCCAATGCTGAGGTATTATGCAGTGAAAGTGACTTGAGCGGACGGATAAGACCCGAAATATTTTTTTCCAATTTATAGCAGAAGCAAATCGGCCGCCAAGTTTATTTCTAAACGCAATATACAAAGTTCACTAAACTTTTACCGAGCATAGAACTGTCCCCAATGCTGAGGTGTTATGCAGTGAAAGTGACTTGAGCGGACGGATAAGACCCGAAATATTTTTTTCCAATTTATAGCAGAAGAAAATCGGCCGCCAAGTTTATTTCTAAACGCAATATACAAAGTTCACGAAACTTTTACCGAGCATAGAACTGTCCCCAATGCTGAGGTATTATGCAGTGAAAGTGACTTGAGCGGACGGATAAGACCCGAAATATTTTTTTCCAATTTATAGCAGAAGAAAATCGGCCGCCAAGTTTATTTCTAAACGCAATATACAAAGTTCACGAAACTTTTACCGAGCATAGAACTGTCCCCAATGCTGAGGTGTTATGCAGTGAAAGTGACTTGAGCGGACGGATAAGACCCGAAATATTTTTTTACAATTTATAGCAGAAGAAAATCGGCCGCCAAGTTTATTTCTAAACGCAATATACAAAGTTC
The DNA here is from genome assembly GCA_963506565.1 of Tachystola acroxantha. Classification (NCBI taxonomy): domain Eukaryota; kingdom Metazoa; phylum Arthropoda; class Insecta; order Lepidoptera; family Oecophoridae; genus Tachystola; species Tachystola acroxantha. Next base: position 11,135,631 of record OY735870.1, on the reverse strand, counting down.
ACGAAACTTTTACCGAGCATAGAACTGTCCCCAATGCTGAGGTATTATGCAGTGAAAGTGACTTGAGCGGACGGATAAGACCCGAAATATTTTTTTCCAATTTATAGCAGAAGCAAATCGGCCGCCAAGTTTATTTCTAAACGCAATATACAAAGTTCACGAAACTTTTACCGAGCATAGAACTGTCCCCAATGCTGAGGTGTTATGCAGTGAAAGTGACTTGAGCGGACGGATAAGACCCGAAATATTTTTTCCCAATTTATAGCAGAAGAAAATCGGCCGCCAAGTTTATTTCTAAACGCAATATACAAAGTTCACGAAACTTTTACCGAGCATAGAACTGTCCCCAATGCTGACGTGTTATGCAGTGAAAGTGACTTGAGCGGACGGATAAGACCCGAAATATTTTTTTCCAATTTATAGCAGAAGAAAATCGGCCGCCAAGTTTATTTCTAAACGCAGCATTCAAAGTTCACGAAACTTTTACCGAGCATAGAACTGTCCCCAATGCTGAGGTATTATGCAGTGAAAGTGACTTGAGCGGACGGATAAGACCCGAAATATTTTTTTACAATTTATAGCAGAAGAAAATCGGCCGCCAAGTTTATTTCTAAACGCAATATACAAAGTTCACGAAACTTTTACCGAGCATAGAACTGTCCCCAATGCTGAGGTGTTATGCAGTGAAAGTGACTTGAGCGGACGGATAAGACCCGAAATATTTTTTTACAATTTATAGCAGAAGAAAATCGGCCGCCAAGTTTATTTCTAAACGCAATATACAAAGTTCACGAAACTTTTACCGAGCATAGAACTGTCCCCAATGCTGAGGTATTATGCAGTGAAAGTGACTTGAGCGGACGGATAAGACCCGAAATATTTTTTTCCAATTTATAGCAGAAGCAAATCGGCCGCCAAGTTTATTTCTAAACGCAATATACAAAGTTCACGAAACTTTTACCGAGCATAGAACTGTCCCCAATGCTGAGGTATTATGCAGTGAAAGTGACTTGAGCGGACGGATAAGACCCGAAATATTTTTTTCCAATTTATAGCAGAAGAAAATCGGCCGCCAAGTTTATTTCTAAACGCAATATACAAAGTTCACGAAACTTTTACCGAGCATAGAACTGTCCCCAATGCTGAAGTGTTATGCAGTGAAAGTGACTTGAGCGGACGGATAAGACCCGAAATATTTTTTTACATTTTATAGCAGAAGAAAATCGGCCGCCAAGTTTATTTCTAAACGCAATATACAAAGTTCACGAAACTTTTACCGAGCATAGAACTGTCCCCAATGCTGAGGTGTTATGCAGTGAAAGTGACTTGAGCGGACGGATAAGACCCGAAATATTTTTTTCCAATTTATAGCAGAAGAAAATCGGCCGCCAAGTTTATTTCTAAACGCAATATACAAAAATCACGAAACTTTTACCGAGCATAGAACTGTCCCCAATGCTGAGGTATTATGCAGTGAAAGTGACTTGAGCGGACGGATAAGACCCGAAATATTTTTTTACAATTTATAGCAGAAGAAAATCGGCCGCCAAGTTTTTTTCTAAACGCAATATACAAAGTTCACGAAACTTTTACCGAGCATAGAACTGTCCCCAATGCTGAGGTGTTATGCAGTGAAAGTGACTTGAGCGGACGGATAAGACCTGAAATATTTTTTTCCAATTTATAGCAGAAGAAAATCGGCCGCCAAGTTTATTTCTAAACGCAGCATTCAAAGTTCACGAAACATTTACCGAGCATAGAACTGTCCCCAATGCTGAGGTGTTATGCAGTGAAAGTGACTTGAGCGGACGGATAAGACCCGAAATATTTTTTTCCAATTTATAGCAGAAGAAAATCGGCCGCCAAGTTTATTTCTAAACGCAGTATACAAAGTTCACGAAACTTTTACCGAGCATAGAACTGTCCCCAATGCTGAGGTGTTATGCAGTGAAAGTGACTTGAGCGGACGGATAAGACCCGAAATATTTTTTTACAATTTATAGCAGAAGAAAATCGGCCGCCAAGTTTATTTCTAAACGCAATATACAAAGTTCACGAAACTTTTACCGAGCATAGAACTGTCCCCAATGCTGAGGTGTTATGCAGTGAAAGTGACTTGAGCGGACGGATAAGACCCGAAATAATTTTTTCCAATTTATAGCAGAAGAAAATCGGCCGCCAAGTTTATTTCTAAACGCAGCATTCAAAGTTCAGGAAACTTTTACCGAGCATAGAACTGTCCCCAATGCTGAGGTGTTATGCAGTGAAAGTGACTTGAGCGGACGGATAAGACCCGAAATATTTTTTTACAATTTATAGCAGAAGAAAATCGGCCGCCAAGTTTATTTCTAAACGCAGTATACAAAGTTCACGAAACTTTTACCGAGCATAGAACTGTCCCCAATGCTGAGGTGTTATGCAGTGAAAGTGACTTGAGCGGACAGATAAGACCCGAAATATTTTTTTACAATTTATAGCAGAAGAAAATCGGCCGCCAAGTTTATTTCTAAACGCAGCATTCAAAGTTCACGAAACTTTTACCGAGCATAGAACTGTCCCCAATGCTGAGGTGTTATGCAGTGAAAGTGACTTGAGCGGACGGATAAGACCCGAAATATTTTTTTACAATTTATAGCAGAAGAAAATCGGCCGCCAAGTTTATTTCTAAACGCAATATACAAAGTTCACGAAACTTTTACCGAGCATAGAACTGTCCCCAATGCTGAGGTGTTATGCAGTGAAAGTGACTTGAGCGGACGGATAAGACCCGAAATATTTTTTTACAATTTATAGCAGAAGAAAATCGGCCGCCAAGTTTATTTCTAAACGCAATATACAAAGTTCACGAAACTTTTACCGAGCATAGAACTGTCCCCAATGCTGAGGTATTATGCAGTGAAAGTGACTTGAGCGGACGGATAAGACCCGAAATATTTTTTTACAATTTATAGCAGAAGAAAATCGGCCGCCAAGTTTATTTCTAAACGCAATATACAAAGTTCACGAAACTTTTACCGAGCATAGAACTGTCCCCAATGCTGAGGTGTTATGCAGTGAAAGTGACTTGAGCGGACGGATAAGACCCGAAATATTTTTTTCCAATTTATAGCAGAAGAAAATCGGCCGCCAAGTTTATTTCTAAACGCAGCATTCAAAGTTCACGAAACTTTTATCGAGCATAGAACTGTCCCCAATGCTGAGGTGTTATGCAGTGAAAGTGACTTGAGCGGACGGATAAGACCCGAAATATTTTTTTACAATTTATAGCAGAAGAAAATCGGCCGCCAAGTTTATTTCTAAACGCAGTATACAAAGTTCACGAAACTTTTACCGAGCATAGAACTGTCCCCAATGCTGAGGTGTTATGCAGTGAAAGTGACTTGAGCGGACGGATAAGACCCGAAATATTTTTTTACAATTTATAGCAGAAGAAAATCGGCCGCCAAGTTTATTTCTAAACGCAGCATTCAAAGTTCACGAAACTTTTACCGAGCATAGAACTGTCCCCAATGCTGAGGTATTATGCAGTGAAAGTGACTTGAGCGGACGGATAAGACCCGAAATATTTTTTTCCAATTTATAGCAGAAGAAAATCGGCCGCCAAGTTTATTTCTAAACGCAATATACGAAAATCACGAAACTTTTACCGAGCATAGAACTGTCCCCAATGCTGACGTGTTATGCAGTGAAAGTGACTTGAGCGGACGGATAAGACCCGAAATATTTTTTTCCAATTTATAGCAGAAGAAAATCGGCCGCCAAGTTTATTTCTAAACGCAGCATTCAAAGTTCACGAAACTTTTACCGAGCATAGAACTGTCCCCAATGCTGAGGTATTATGCAGTGAAAGTGACTTGAGCGGACGGATAAGACCCGAAATATTTTTTTACAATTTATAGCAGAAGAAAATCGGCCGCCAAGTTTATTTCTAAACGCAATATACAAAGTTCACGAAACTTTTACCGAGCATAGAACTGTCCCCAATGCTGAGGTGTTATGCAGTGAAAGTGACTTGAGCGGACGGATAAGACCCGAAATATTTTTTTACAATTTATAGCAGAAGAAAATCGGCCGCCAAGTTTATTTCTAAACGCAATATACAAAGTTCACGAAACTTTTACCGAGCATAGAACTGTCCCCAATGCTGAGGTATTATGCAGTGAAAGTGACTTGAGCGGACGGATAAGACCCGAAATATTTTTTTCCAATTTATAGCAGAAGCAAATCGGCCGCCAAGTTTATTTCTAAACGCAATATACAAAGTTCACGAAACTTTTACCGAGCATAGAACTGTCCCCAATGCTGAGGTGTTATGCAGTGAAAGTGACTTGAGCGGACGGATAAGACCCGAAATATTTTTTTCCAATTTATAGCAGAAGAAAATCGGCCGCCAAGTTTATTTCTAAACGCAATATACAAAGTTCACGAAACTTTCACCGAGCATAGAACTGTCCCCAATGCTGAGGTATTATGCAGTGAAAGTGACTTGAGCGGACGGATAAGACCCGAAATATTTTTTTCCAATTTATAGCAGAAGAAAATCGGCCGCCAAGTTTATTTCTAAACGCAGCATTCAAAGTTCACGAAACTTTTACCGAGCATAGAACTGTCCCCAATGCTGAGGTGTTATGCAGTGAAAGTGACTTGAGCGGACGGATAAGACCCGAAATATTTTTTTCCAATTTATAGCATAAGAAAATCGGCCGCCAAGTTTATTTCTAAACGCAGTATACAAAGTTCACTAAACTTTTACCGAGCATAGAACTGTCCCCAATGCTGAGGTGTTATGCAGTGAAAGTGACTTGAGCGGACGGATAAGACCCGAAATATTTTTTTCCAATTTATAGCACAAGAAAATCGGCCGCCGAGTTTATTTCTAAACGCAGCATTCAAAGTTCACGAAACTTTTACCGAGCATAGAACTGTCCCCAATGCTGAGGTGTTATGCAGTGAAAGTGACTTGAGCGGACGGATAAGACCCGGAATATTTTTTTACAATTTAAAGCATAAGAAAATCGGCCGCCAAGTTTATTTCTAAACGCAGTATACAAAGTTCACTAAACTTTTACCGAGCATAGAACTGTCCCCAATGCTGAGGTGTTATGCAGTGAAAGTGACTTGAGCGGACGGATAAGACCCGAAATATTTTTTTCCAATTTATAGCACAAGAAAATCGGCCGCCGAGTTTATTTCTAAACGCAGCATTCAAAGTTCACGAAACTTTTACCGAGCATAGAACTGTCCCCAATGCTGAGGTGTTATGCAGTGAAAGTGACTTGAGCGGACGGATAAGACCCGGAATATTTTTTTACAATTTAAAGCAGAAGAAAATCGGCCGCCAAGTTTATTTCTAAACGCAATATACAAAGTTCACGAAACTTTTACCGAGCATAGAACTGTCCCCAATGCTGAGGTATTATGCAGTGAAAGTGACTTGAGCGGACGGATAAGACCCGAAATATTTTTTTACAATTTATAGCAGAAGAAAATCGGCCGCCAAGTTTATTTCTAAACGCAATATACAAAGTTCACGAAACTTTTACCGAGCATAGAACTGTCCCCAATGCTGAGGTGTTATGCAGTGAAAGTGACTTGAGCGGACGGATAAGACCCGAAATAATTTTTTCCAATTTATAGCAGAAGAAAATCGGCCGCCAAGTTTATTTCTAAACGCAGCATTCAAAGTTCACGAAACTTTTACCGAGCATAGAACTGTCCCCAATGCTGAGGTGTTATGCAGTGAAAGTGACTTGAGCGGACGGATAAGACCCGAAATATTTTTTTACAATTTATAGCAGAAGAAAATCGGCCGCCAAGTTTATTTCTAAACGCAGTATACAAAGTTCACGAAACTTTTACCGAGCATAGAACTGTCCCCAATGCTGAGGTGTTATGCAGTGAAAGTGACTTGAGCGGACAGATAAGACCCGAAATATTTTTTTACAATTTATAGCAGAAGAAAATCGGCCGCCAAGTTTATTTCTAAACGCAGCATTCAAAGTTCACGAAACTTTTACCGAGCATAGAACTGTCCCCAATGCTGAGGTGTTATGCAGTGAAAGTGACTTGAGCGGACGGATAAGACCCGAAATATTTTTTTACAATTTATAGCAGAAGAAAATCGGCCGCCAAGTTTATTTCTAAACGCAATATACAAAGTTCACGAAACTTTTACCGAGCATAGAACTGTCCCCAATGCTGAGGTGTTATGCAGTGAAAGTGACTTGAGCGGACGGATAAGACCCGAAATATTTTTTTACAATTTATAGCAGAAGAAAATCGGCCGCCAAGTTTATTTCTAAACGCAGCATTCAAAGTTCACGAAACTTTTACCGAGCATAGAACTGTCCCCAATGCTGAGGTGTTATGCAGTGAAAGTGACTTGAGCGGACGGATAAGACCCGAAATATTTTTTTACAATTTATAGCAGAAGAAAATCGGCCGCCAAGTTTATTTCTAAACGCAATATACAAAGTTCACGAAACTTTTACCGAGCATAGAACTGTCCCCAATGCTGAGGTGTTATGCAGTGAAAGTGACTTGAGCGGACGGATAAGACCCGAAATATTTTTTTCCAATTTATAGTAGAAGAAAATCGGCCGCCAAGTTTATTTCTAAACGCAGCATTCAAAGTTCACGAAACTTTTATCGAGCATAGAACTGTCCCCAATGCTGAGGTGTTATGCAGTGAAAGTGACTTGAGCGGACGGATAAGACCCGAAATATTTTTTTACAATTTATAGCAGAAGAAAATCGGCCGCCAAGTTTATTTCTAAACGCAGTATACAAAGTTCACGAAACTTTTACCGAGCATAGAACTGTCCCCAATGCTGAGGTGTTATGCAGTGAAAGTGACTTGAGCGGACGGATAAGACCCGAAATATTTTTTTACAATTTATAGCAGAAGAAAATCGGCCGCCAAGTTTATTTCTAAACGCAGCATTCAAAGTTCACGAAACTTTTACCGAGCATAGAACTGTCCCCAATGCTGAGGTATTATGCAGTGAAAGTGACTTGAGCGGACGGATAAGACCCGAAATATTTTTTTCCAATTTATAGCAGAAGAAAATCGGCCGCCAAGTTTATTTCTAAACGCAATATACGAAAATCACGAAACTTTTACCGAGCATAGAACTGTCCCCAATGCTGACGTGTTATGCAGTGAAAGTGACTTGAGCGGACGGATAAGACCCGAAATATTTTTTTCCAATTTATAGCAGAAGAAAATCGGCCGCCAAGTTTATTTCTAAACGCAGCATTCAAAGTTCACGAAACTTTTACCGAGCATAGAACTGTCCCCAATGCTGAGGTATTATGCAGTGAAAGTGACTTGAGCGGACGGATAAGACCCGAAATATTTTTTTACAATTTATAGCAGAAGAAAATCGGCCGCCAAGTTTATTTCTAAACGCAATATACAAAGTTCACGAAACTTTTACCGAGCATAGAACTGTCCCCAATGCTGAGGTGTTATGCAGTGAAAGTGACTTGAGCGGACGGATAAGACCCGAAATATTTTTTTACAATTTATAGCAGAAGAAAATCGGCCGCCAAGTTTATTTCTAAACGCAATATACAAAGTTCACGAAACTTTTACCGAGCATAGAACTGTCCCCAATGCTGAGGTATTATGCAGTGAAAGTGACTTGAGCGGACGGATAAGACCCGAAATATTTTTTTCCAATTTATAGCAGAAGCAAATCGGCCGCCAAGTTTATTTCTAAACGCAATATACAAAGTTCACGAAACTTTTACCGAGCATAGAACTGTCCCCAATGCTGAGGTGTTATGCAGTGAAAGTGACTTGAGCGGACGGATAAGACCCGAAATATTTTTTTCCAATTTATAGCAGAAGAAAATCGGCCGCCAAGTTTATTTCTAAACGCAATATACAAAGTTCACGAAACTTTCACCGAGCATAGAACTGTCCCCAATGCTGAGGTATTATGCAGTGAAAGTGACTTGAGCGGACGGATAAGACCCGAAATATTTTTTTCCAATTTATAGCAGAAGAAAATCGGCCGCCAAGTTTATTTCTAAACGCAGCATTCAAAGTTCACGAAACTTTTACCGAGCATAGAACTGTCCCCAATGCTGAGGTATTATGCAGTGAAAGTGACTTGAGCGGACGGATAAGACCCGAAATATTTTTTTCCAATTTATAGCAGAAGCAAATCGGCCGCCAAGTTTATTTCTAAACGCAATATACAAAGTTCACTAAACTTTTACCGAGCATAGAACTGTCCCCAATGCTGAGGTGTTATGCAGTGAAAGTGACTTGAGCGGACGGATAAGACCCGAAATATTTTTTTCCAATTTATAGCAGAAGAAAATCGGCCGCCAAGTTTATTTCTAAACGCAATATACAAAGTTCACGAAACTTTTACCGAGCATAGAACTGTCCCCAATGCTGAGGTATTATGCAGTGAAAGTGACTTGAGCGGACGGATAAGACCCGAAATATTTTTTTCCAATTTATAGCAGAAGAAAATCGGCCGCCAAGTTTATTTCTAAACGCAATATACAAAGTTCACGAAACTTTTACCGAGCATAGAACTGTCCCCAATGCTGAGGTGTTATGCAGTGAAAGTGACTTGAGCGGACGGATAAGACCCGAAATATTTTTTTACAATTTATAGCAGAAGAAAATCGGCCGCCAAGTTTATTTCTAAACGCAATATACAAAGTTCACGAAACTTTTACCGAGCATAGAACTGTCCCCAATGCTGAGGTATTATGCAGTGAAAGTGACTTGAGCGGACGGATAAGACCCGAAATATTTTTTTCCAATTTATAGCAGAAGCAAATCGGCCGCCAAGTTTATTTCTAAACGCAATATACAAAGTTCACGAAACTTTTACCGAGCATAGAACTGTCCCCAATGCTGAGGTGTTATGCAGTGAAAGTGACTTGAGCGGACGGATAAGACCCGAAATATTTTTTCCCAATTTATAGCAGAAGAAAATCGGCCGCCAAGTTTATTTCTAAACGCAATATACAAAGTTCACGAAACTTTTACCGAGCATAGAACTGTCCCCAATGCTGACGTGTTATGCAGTGAAAGTGACTTGAGCGGACGGATAAGACCCGAAATATTTTTTTCCAATTTATAGCAGAAGAAAATCGGCCGCCAAGTTTATTTCTAAACGCAGCATTCAAAGTTCACGAAACTTTTACCGAGCATAGAACTGTCCCCAATGCTGAGGTATTATGCAGTGAAAGTGACTTGAGCGGACGGATAAGACCCGAAATATTTTTTTACAATTTATAGCAGAAGAAAATCGGCCGCCAAGTTTATTTCTAAACGCAATATACAAAGTTCACGAAACTTTTACCGAGCATAGAACTGTCCCCAATGCTGAGGTGTTATGCAGTGAAAGTGACTTGAGCGGACGGATAAGACCCGAAATATTTTTTTACAATTTATAGCAGAAGAAAATCGGCCGCCAAGTTTATTTCTAAACGCAATATACAAAGTTCACGAAACTTTTACCGAGCATAGAACTGTCCCCAATGCTGAGGTATTATGCAGTGAAAGTGACTTGAGCGGACGGATAAGACCCGAAATATTTTTTTCCAATTTATAGCAGAAGCAAATCGGCCGCCAAGTTTATTTCTAAACGCAATATACAAAGTTCACGAAACTTTTACCGAGCATAGAACTGTCCCCAATGCTGAGGTATTATGCAGTGAAAGTGACTTGAGCGGACGGATAAGACCCGAAATATTTTTTTCCAATTTATAGCAGAAGAAAATCGGCCGCCAAGTTTATTTCTAAACGCAATATACAAAGTTCACGAAACTTTTACCGAGCATAGAACTGTCCCCAATGCTGAAGTGTTATGCAGTGAAAGTGACTTGAGCGGACGGATAAGACCCGAAATATTTTTTTACATTTTATAGCAGAAGAAAATCGGCCGCCAAGTTTATTTCTAAACGCAATATACAAAGTTCACGAAACTTTTACCGAGCATAGAACTGTCCCCAATGCTGAGGTGTTATGCAGTGAAAGTGACTTGAGCGGACGGATAAGACCCGAAATATTTTTTTCCAATTTATAGCAGAAGAAAATCGGCCGCCAAGTTTATTTCTAAACGCAATATACAAAAATCACGAAACTTTTACCGAGCATAGAACTGTCCCCAATGCTGAGGTATTATGCAGTGAAAGTGACTTGAGCGGACGGATAAGACCCGAAATATTTTTTTACAATTTATAGCAGAAGAAAATCGGCCGCCAAGTTTTTTTCTAAACGCAATATACAAAGTTCACGAAACTTTTACCGAGCATAGAACTGTCCCCAATGCTGAGGTGTTATGCAGTGAAAGTGACTTGAGCGGACGGATAAGACCTGAAATATTTTTTTCCAATTTATAGCAGAAGAAAATCGGCCGCCAAGTTTATTTCTAAACGCAGCATTCAAAGTTCACGAAACATTTACCGAGCATAGAACTGTCCCCAATGCTGAGGTGTTATGCAGTGAAAGTGACTTGAGCGGACGGATAAGACCCGAAATATTTTTTTCCAATTTATAGCAGAAGAAAATCGGCCGCCAAGTTTATTTCTAAACGCAGTATACAAAGTTCACGAAACTTTTACCGAGCATAGAACTGTCCCCAATGCTGAGGTGTTATGCAGTGAAAGTGACTTGAGCGGACGGATAAGACCCGAAATATTTTTTTACAATTTATAGCAGAAGAAAATCGGCCGCCAAGTTTATATCTAAACGCAGTATACAAAGTTCACGAAACTTTTACCGAGCATAGAACTGTCCCCAATGCTGAGGTGTTATGCAGTGAAAGTGACTTGAGCGGACGGATAAGACCCGAAATATTTTTTTACAATTTATAGCAGAAGAAAATCGGCCGCCAAGTTTATTTCTAAACGCAATATACAAAGTTCACGAAACTTTTACCGAGCATAGAACTGTCCCCAATGCTGAGGTGTTATGCAGTGAAAGTGACTTGAGCGGACGGATAAGACCCGAAATATTTTTTTCCAATTTATAGCAGAAGAAAAACGGCCGCCAAGTTTATTTCTAAACGCAGCATTCAAAGTTCACGAAACTTTTACCGAGCATAGAAATTGGAAAAAAATATTTCGGGTCTTATCCGTCCGCTCAAGTCACTTTCACTGCATAACACCTCAGCATTGGGGACAGTTCTATGCTCGGTAAAAGTTTCGTGAACTTTGTATACTGCGTTTAGAAATAAACTTGGCGGCCGATTTTCTTCTGCTATAAATTGTAAAAAAATATTTCGGGTCTTATCCGTCCGCTCAAGTCACTTTCACTGCATAACACCTCAGCATTGGGGACAGTTCTATGCTCGGTAAAAGTTTCGTGAACTTTGAATGCTGCGTTTAGAAATAAACTTGGCGGCCGATTTTCTTCTGCTATAAATTGGAAAAAAATATTTCGGGTCTTATCCGTCCGCTCAAGTCACTTTCACTGCATAACACCTCAGCAGTGGGGACAGTTCTATGCTCGGTAAAAGTTTAGTGAACTTTGTATACTGCGTTTAGAAATAAACTTGGCGGCCGATTTTCTTCTGCTATAAATTGTAAAAAAATATTTCGGGTCTTATCCGTCCGCTCAAGTCACTTTCACTGCATAACACCTCAGCATTGGGGACAGTTCTATGCTCGGTAAAAGTTTCGTGAACTTTGAATGCTGCGTTTAGAAATAAACTTGGCGGCCGATTTTCTTCTGCTATAAATTGGAAAAAAATATTTCGGATCTTATCCGTCCGCTCAAGTCACTTTCACTGCATAACACCTCAGCATTGGGGACAGTTCTATGCTCGGTAAAAGTTTCGTGAACTTTAAATGCTGCATTTAGAAATAAACTTGGCGGCCGATTTTCTTCTGCTATAAAATGTAAAAAAATATTTCGGGTCTTATCCGTCCGCTCAAGTCACTTTCACTGCATAACACCTCAGCACTGGGGACAGTTCTATGCTCGGTAAAAGTTTCGTGAACTTTGTATACTGCGTTTAGAAATAAACTTGGCGGCCGATTTTCTTCTGCTATAAATTGGAAAAAAATATTTCGGGTCTTATCCGTCCGCTCAAGTCACTTTCACTGCATAACACCTCAGCATTGGGGACAGTTCTATGCTCGGTAAAAGTTTCGTGAACTTTGAATGCTGCGTTTAGAAATAAACTTGGCGGCCGATTTTCTTCTGCTATAAATTGTAAAAAAATATTTCGGGTCTTATCCGTCCGCTCAAGTCACTTTCACTGCATAACACCTCAGCATTGGGGACAGTTCTATGCTCGGTAAAAGTTTCGTGAACTTTGAATGCTGCGTTTAGAAATAAACTTGGCGGCCGATTTTCTTCTGCTATAAATTGGAAAAAAATATTTCGGGTCTTATCCGTCCGCTCAAGTCACTTTCACTGCATAACACCTCAGCAGTGGGGACAGTTCTATGCTCGGTAAAAGTTTAGTGAACTTTGAATGCTGCGTTTAGAAATAAACTTGGCGGCCGATTTTCTTCTGCTATAAATTGGAAAAAAAATATTTCGGGTCTTATCCGTCCGCTCAAGTCACTTTCACTGCATAATACCTCAGCATTGGCGACAGTTCTATGCTCGGTAAAAGTTTCGTGTATTTTGAATGCTGCATTTAGAAATAAACTTGGCGGCCGATTTTCTTCTGCTATAAAATGTAAAAAAATATTTCGGGTCTTATCCGTCCGCTCAAGTCACTTTCACTGCATAACACCTCAGCATTGGGGACAGTTCTATGCTCGGTAAAAGTTTCGTGAACTTTGTATACTGCGTTTAGAAATAAACTTGGCGGCCGATTTTCTTCTGCTATAAATTGTAAAAAAATATTTCGGGTCTTATCCGTCCGCTCAAGTCACTTTCACTGCATAACACCTCAGCATTGGGGACAGTTCTATGCTCGGTAAAAGTTTCGTGAACTTTGAATGCTGCGTTTAGAAATAAACTTGGCGGCCGATTTTCTTCTGCTATAAATTGTAAAAAATTATTTCGGGTCTTATCCGTCCGCTCAAGTCACTTTCACTGCATAATACCTCAGCATTGGGGACAGTTCTATGCTCGGTAAAAGTTTCGTGAACTTTGTATATTGCGTTTAGAAATAAACTTGGCGGCCGATTTTCTTCTGCTATAAATTGTAAAAAAATATTTCGGGTCTTATCCGTCCGCTCAAGTCACTTTGACTGCATAACACCTCAGCATTGGGGACAGTTCTATGCTCGGTAAAAGTTTCGTGAACTTTGAATGCTGCGTTTAGAAATAAACTTGGCGGCCGATTTTCTTCTGCTATAAATTGGAAAAAAATATTTCGGGTCTTATCCGTCCGCTCAAGTCACTTTCACTGCATAACACCTCAGCATTGGGGACAGTTCTATGCTCGGTAAAAGTTTCGTGAACTTTGAATGCTGCGTTTAGAAATAAACTTGGCGGCCGATTTTCTTCTGCTATAAATTGGAAAAAAATATTTCGGGTCTTATCCGTCCGCTCAAGTCACTTTCACTGCATAACACCTCAGCATTGGGGACAGTTCTATGCTCGGTAAAAGTTTAGTGAACTTTGTATACTGCGTTTAGAAATAAACTTGGCGGCCGATTTTCTTCTGCTATAAATTGGAAAAAAATATTTCGGGTCTTATCCGTCCGCTCAAGTCACTTTCACTGCATAACACCTCAGCATTGGGGACAGTTCTATGCTCGGTAAAAGTTTCGTGAACTTTGTATACTGCGTTTAAAAATAATCTTGGCGGGCGATTTTCTTCTGCTATAAATTGGAAAAAAATATTTCGGGTCTTATCCGTCCGCTCAAGTCACTTTCACTGCATAACACCTCAGCATTGGGGACAGTTCTATGCTCGGTAAAAGTTTCGTGAACTTTGTATACTGCGTTTAGAAATAAACTTGGCGGCCGATTTTCTTCTGCTATAAATTGTAAAAAAATATTTCGGGTCTTATCCGTCCGCTCAAGTCACTTTCACTGCATAACACCTCAGCATTGGGGACAGTTCTATGCTCGGTAAAAGTTTCGTGAACTTTGAATGCTGCGTTTAGAAATAAACTTGGCGGCCGATTTTCTTCTGCTATAAATTGGAAAAAAATATTTCGGGTCTTATCCGTCCGCTCAAGTCACTTTCACTGCATAACACCTCAGCAGTGGGGACAGTTCTATGCTCGGTAAAAGTTTAGTGAACTTTGTATACTGCGTTTAGAAATAAACTTGGCGGCCGATTTTCTTCTGCTATAAATTGTAAAAAAATATTTCGGGTCTTATCCGTCCGCTCAAGTCACTTTCACTGCATAACACCTCAGCATTGGGGACAGTTCTATGCTCGGTAAAAGTTTCGTGAACTTTGAATGCTGCGTTTAGAAATAAACTTGGCGGCCGATTTTCTTCTGCTATAAATTGGAAAAAAATATTTCGGGTCTTATCCGTCCGCTCAAGTCACTTTCACTGCATAACACCTCAGCATTGGGGACAGTTCTATGCTCGGTAAAAGTTTCGTGAACTTTAAATGCTGCATTTAGAAATAAACTTGGCGGCCGATTTTCTTCTGCTATAAAATGTAAAAAAATATTTCGGGTCTTATCCGTCCGCTCAAGTCACTTTCACTGCATAACACCTCAGCACTGGGGACAGTTCTATGCTCGGTAAAAGTTTCGTGAACTTTGTATACTGCGTTTAGAAATAAACTTGGCGGCCGATTTTCTTCTGCTATAAATTGGAAAAAAATATTTCGGGTCTTATCCGTCCGCTCAAGTCACTTTCACTGCATAACACCTCAGCATTGGGGACAGTTCTATGCTCGGTAAAAGTTTCGTGAACTTTGAATGCTGCGTTTAGAAATAAACTTGGCGGCCGATTTTCTTCTGCTATAAATTGTAAAAAAATATTTCGGGTCTTATCCGTCCGCTCAAGTCACTTTCACTGCATAACACCTCAGCATTGGGGACAGTTCTATGCTCGGTAAAAGTTTCGTGAACTTTGAATGCTGCGTTTAGAAATAAACTTGGCGGCCGATTTTCTTCTGCTATAAATTGGAAAAAAATATTTCGGGTCTTATCCGTCCGCTCAAGTCACTTTCACTGCATAACACCTCAGCAGTGGGGACAGTTCTATGCTCGGTAAAAGTTTAGTGAACTTTGAATGCTGCGTTTAGAAATAAACTTGGCGGCCGATTTTCTTCTGCTATAAATTGGAAAAAAAATATTTCGGGTCTTATCCGTCCGCTCAAGTCACTTTCACTGCATAATACCTCAGCATTGGCGACAGTTCTATGCTCGGTAAAAGTTTCGTGTATTTTGAATGCTGCATTTAGAAATAAACTTGGCGGCCGATTTTCTTCTGCTATAAAATGTAAAAAAATATTTCGGGTCTTATCCGTCCGCTCAAGTCACTTTCACTGCATAACACCTCAGCATTGGGGACAGTTCTATGCTCGGTAAAAGTTTCGTGAACTTTGTATACTGCGTTTAGAAATAAACTTGGCGGCCGATTTTCTTCTGCTATAAATTGTAAAAAAATATTTCGGGTCTTATCCGTCCGCTCAAGTCACTTTCACTGCATAACACCTCAGCATTGGGGACAGTTCTATGCTCGGTAAAAGTTTCGTGAACTTTGAATGCTGCGTTTAGAAATAAACTTGGCGGCCGATTTTCTTCTGCTATAAATTGTAAAAAATTATTTCGGGTCTTATCCGTCCGCTCAAGTCACTTTCACTGCATAATACCTCAGCATTGGGGACAGTTCTATGCTCGGTAAAAGTTTCGTGAACTTTGTATATTGCGTTTAGAAATAAACTTGGCGGCCGATTTTCTTCTGCTATAAATTGTAAAAAAATATTTCGGGTCTTATCCGTCCGCTCAAGTCACTTTGACTGCATAACACCTCAGCATTGGGGACAGTTCTATGCTCGGTAAAAGTTTCGTGAACTTTGAATGCTGCGTTTAGAAATAAACTTGGCGGCCGATTTTCTTCTGCTATAAATTGGAAAAAAATATTTCGGGTCTTATCCGTCCGCTCAAGTCACTTTCACTGCATAACACCTCAGCATTGGGGACAGTTCTATGCTCGGTAAAAGTTTCGTGAACTTTGAATGCTGCGTTTAGAAATAAACTTGGCGGCCGATTTTCTTCTGCTATAAATTGGAAAAAAATATTTCGGGTCTTATCCGTCCGCTCAAGTCACTTTCACTGCATAACACCTCAGCATTGGGGACAGTTCTATGCTCGGTAAAAGTTTAGTGAACTTTGTATACTGCGTTTAGAAATAAACTTGGCGGCCGATTTTCTTCTGCTATAAATTGGAAAAAAATATTTCGGGTCTTATCCGTCCGCTCAAGTCACTTTCACTGCATAACACCTCAGCATTGGGGACAGTTCTATGCTCGGTAAAAGTTTCGTGAACTTTGTATACTGCGTTTAAAAATAATCTTGGCGGGCGATTTTCTTCTGCTATAAATTGGAAAAAAATATTTCGGGTCTTATCCGTCCGCTCAAGTCACTTTCACTGCATAACACCTCAGCATTGGGGACAGTTCTATGCTCGGTAAAAGTTTCGTGAACTTTGTATACTGCGTTTAAAAATAATCTTGGCGGGCGATTTTCTTCTGCTATAAATTGGAAAAAAATATTTCGGGTCTTATCCGTCCGCTCAAGTCACTTTCACTGCATAACACCTCAGCATTGGGGACAGTTCTATGCTCGGTAAAAGTTTCGTGAACTTTGAATGCTGCGTTTAGAAATAAACTTGGCGGCCGATTTTCTTCTGCTATAAATTGGAAAAAAATATTTCGGGTCTTATCCGTCCGCTCAAGTCACTTTCACTGCATAATACCTCAGCATTGGGGACAGTTCTATGCTCGGTAAAAGTTTCGTGAACTTTGAATGCTGCGTTTAGAAATAAACTTGGCGGCCGATTTTCTTCTGCTATAAATTGGAAAAAAATATTTCGGGTCTTATCCGTCCGCTCAAGTCACTTTCACTGCATAATACCTCAGCATTGGGGACAGTTCTATGCTCGGTAAAAGTTTCGTGAACTTTGAATGCTGCGTTTAGAAATAACCCTAAAGTAAGATTTTCGGCCGCTGATTTTTGCCGCCAAGTTCACAACTGCTGTTATTCTCGAATTCCCTTTTTAATTGCGTTGTTTCACCCTTATTATCCCCCCTCCCCCTTTTTACTTTCATACCCAGCCCGTTTAGGACCTAAATCGTCGGCAATTGCGAAAGTATGCGCAAGCCTTCTCAATTTGGTCGGGTTATAAATCCGCCGCTACTTTTGGACGCTAACTTCACACCGGTTCTAGTTTCTGCCTACACAACCTATGCAATCGATGCTGTTACCTACATCTATCCAAAATCGTTCAAGTAGTATTTACCGTAACTTAAAGTGGCCAATATTATACGACTGTACCTCCTTTTAGCGAAAACTGCGAGGAAAAATTAAAGTTGTTAAACCCCACTTGCGCTAAAGTACTCAGAGTACCTATTAGTGAAGAAAGTCTTGTTAACGCAATATACAAATGCTTATTGTTTTGATATTTTCTTGCATATTCGCTATGCGGAACGAAAAATCTAAATGATAAATGTAGAATTTTTTTGGTCACGACAGGGATTCGAACCAGGGACCAACAGAGCCATCGTGACTTCGTACCCAGGTCGTCGAAACAAACAACAAATACAAATGCTGTTAGCCATATATCCAAGTTTAAACTCACTAATTAACCATTTAACAGATTGGTACGAGCAATATCTTGGTATCATCACAGAATAAATAATAGTAGAAGGTAAGTATACCTATCATCAAATCTTTAAACATCAGCAATCAGTAAATTTTGTGGCTTTCTATTTCCAACCTTTACGTAAATAATATTACTTAATTATAATATTTCAAGCACATATCAAATTATAAAATTGTTTCCTAATTTTTTTTCAGTGTCTACCTAAGTATATCATTAGGTACTGTATTGGTATAAACCAAGATAGCTTTTATTGTGATCAGGTTGGTTAGAAACATTCGAAAGCGCAAAGTGTATAACATTTGGGACTCTTTGATACCTACCTTATTTCGGCTGGGGCCATAGCTTGAAATAGCAGTTCCGGTGTAAGTCGGTACCTACGTCAGTAGTATGTCAGTTTCATACCTAAATAAATTGAATAGCTTATAATATATTTAAATGTTACGTTACTACTTTAATTTTGTTTGATTTGGAGAAGATGTCGCCAAATTTTTTTAACGAAGGATCTATATGCTGCAGCTTTTTTTGAAAGCGCCTTTCACGTAAAGCCACTTCACGCTTTCTATTTGTCCATACTTTATCTACGAGCACAAATCAAAATTTATCTACGTGTACCAACTACCAACGAATCAAAAAACTAATCTCGGTATTTTTTAGAATATGTATGAAAATACTAAGATATAAAAAAATCAAACGTTTACCGCAATCCTAGCTTACTGCATAGGTACAGTCGACAGCAGATCAATGGTAACACTTGCAGTACGATTCCAAATCTAACGACGCAAGTAATAAGGACGGTCCAAAGTTCAAAGTGTTACCATTGATCTGCTGTCGACTGAACCTAACTTTAGATCCGAAGAAAATATACTTCATATTTTAATTTGGCAGTTAGATTGTGTGCGTACGAGATTAGACAGTGTCTTATATCGTACGCACACGTGAAACTTAGCGCTTGACCAAAATGTATGTGGTTCAGTCACTAACTCTCGGGTTATCTTTTACCTACCTGTGACTTTAACGTTTATTAGGTTGGTTCCACAACCCTACCCCCAGAGTCTGTAGGTGGGTATAGCATGTGAAAACGTTATCGTTTTGACATGGGTATATACCTACAAAGCAAGTTCGGTCATCATTATTAAAAGCGCAGCGTGTAACATAGTTAAACACTTACGGCAAGCAAAGTTTCTGAAGACCGTACAAGCGGCCAATTAAAAGTTAAATGTCTAATTCTTGTTAGACGCGGGAAGTCCGCAACTAGACGGTAGATAGGTACTTACCTAAGTATCTATAGTAAATTGAAAGTTACTTAGTGCTTCGAAGCCCCAATATGTTACACCTAGTAGAATGAAGCCAACACCAGTTACAATCATTTAAGAGAGGTTATTTGCTGGTGTGTGTTCCTTGTTCTTAAATGTGAAAGAAAATGCAAGTAGGTAGGTTTTTTACGCCTCCGCATTTTCAGCTCACAAAGTTATTATAAACCCCTATAACATAAACTCGAAGTTACAATATCTAAAAACTGTTCATAAAGCATTGCTTGAAAAAATCAATTATGTATTTTTCATTGCAAGTAATGTGGAAAATATAGTCTACACCTAGACACCTACGTCTCTACATCATGCTTAAATAACAAAGATTGGATGTAGGATACAAAATTTACCTATAGATTATTTATTTATAAACTCACGCCTGATTCCCGTAGGGGTAGGCAGAGATGATGGACTTCCATCTGCTGCGATCCTGGCACACAACCTTTGCCTCCTCCACATTCATCAATCTCTTCATGCATGCTCGTCGGTTTGTAGTAGACCGTACTTGACCCTTTTTCAAGACATCGCCAATTTGGTCAACTGGTAGCTATATTACCTAACTATGAAATAACTGACAAATGAGGACAAAGCATTGTTGGCATGTTGCAGTTGTCTGTCAGTTCTGTTCTGTCACTCAGATGAGACTATGTTATGAGGAGGACAGAATTCAAAATTGAAAATAGCGTCATCTCACTAACGAGCAAATTAATAGAAATAAATAATCCTAATGACAGAAATTAAAAAGAAATTAAATGGACTTTTATGGTGCAAAGTTGCAAACAATAAAGAATGGTACAAAGTTGACACTTTATGTGCTTCCTCGACTAAGTGGCGGCCGCCCACTCCTTTCTTACGCGGCACTGCAAGTGTTTACAAGTTTCCAGAATTTCTTTCCTTTCGCCCCCAAATTAAAAAAGTCACGAATAAAATTTTACTACAAAATCTTTCATTCAGTCGATACTCTCTCTTTCTCTCTGCTGTGATCTCAACTGTTGTTTTTACACCTTTTTAACAATCACTTCTCGGGGACTGCGCTCGATAGGCTGGCTAGACACGACTGAGAGTGACCCACTTGCAATAAAAGATAACTCTAGAGTTAACGAAAACTCTAAACTTAACCCGAGAAATATGTATGGAGTTTTGACGGGTTAAGTCGTTAACTCTAGGGTTATCTTTTATTGCAAGTGGGTATAAGTGAAAAGGTACCTCGAGAGATTGCGACTTAACTCTGTTCAAATCTCAGGCAGGCAGTGCGAATATCATTAGACCAAAATCAACATAAAACCTGATTTTAAAGAAACATTTGCATTTACAAGATGCAATTAGTGCAAGAATTGAAACCCACCGATTATGAACAGCGACAAAAAAAATCAGGAAATGTTTGCGCGCTTTACCAACTTCAACAATGTCTTGTTTGAATGAATGAATAGACATTTATTTGACACTATACAGCACACTTGAATACATAATGTAAAGACAACATATATAAAATAATGAATTATACATGGTGATTGGAAATTCGATACATTCCTTGAAAGGGGTGATACTAGAGGTGGTTTGCAACAAATTAGGCCCTATTAACGAGGGGTCGAAAATGAATGGTTTCTGAATTTGAAGATTGCTCCAGCACTCTGTTGCCTGGTGGCGGAAACTCCCATTAAATGCTACCGTCCTGTGCAATTTCACAATGATCAGATATCGAGAAGCCCTAGTATTATATTTATTAAGCGGAGACCAGTTCAGCTTATTGTACAGATAGGGCTACTTCCGATACCTGACCACGTCATGCACAAGCTCGGCAAGGTGTAGCTATCTACGTGACTCCATGATAAGCATGGAAACGTTATTTATATAAGGCGATATATTATGTGTGCGAGGTGGTTGTTTAGCGATGAAGCAAATTTCCACTTCAATGGCCATGTCAATTAAGCAAAACTGGTGTGATAAAAAGTCATAAGCATATGCGTCCACTTCACAGCCCTAAGGTGGTAGTGTGAGCAGCAATGTCCGCCAATGGCATAATCGGCCCCTATTTCTTTGAGGACGGTAGGGGACATGCACTTACTGTTAACACGGACAGATATTGTATCATGATTGAAAGTTTCGTGGCACCATCTTTACAGGAATTTAGAGGTTACAATTCGGCAATATTTTTTCAGCAGGATGGTGCCAAAATGTGACACGAGTAGAAGGTCTATTAAAAGCATTGAACGTGTTATTCCGAGAAAGAGTTAACTCAATAAACGGGAACCTTAAATGGCCCTAGGAGCCCGGACTTAAGTCCACTTGATTATTTTTTATGGGGTTACCTAAATAGGGTTTACATAAAATATAACCGTCAACTCCAGCCTTACTTATAATCGATGATTAAAATTAATACCTTGTTTAACATATGTTTAAAAAAAATTATTACTTATAACGCTGTTTAAAGTTAATCAACTCCTGAACAAACGAATAAGTAACTGTCAGTTTAAACAACGTCGTAGGGTTGTTTAAATGCTTAAGTAGGAAAATGGCGGACCGAATTCCGAACAGCTGATTACATTTGACACTGCTAAATCCATGAAGAAAATATTTCGCCGCGCTCTATGGAGAGAGCCTAAAGTATATTTTGCATGGAGACAGTTCTCCTCTTTTGTCGTCACTTTCACCCTTAAACGTCAGAAAGAGACATCTCTTTATTATTCGATTCGACGTCTATTGAATGAAAATTCAAACAATGGAAAAACAAGTGAGTACTTGTAAATTAAAAATTGACATGCAGGAGTCTGCGATGGCAATATGGCTAACTCCATCGGCAGTTGCTTGTATTATATTCTTTATATTCTATTATATATATTCTTCAAAAAGATGTTAACACTTAATTTTTCTATGACTTTTTTTAAGGACTTTGGAGTAGGCATTACCCCAATTTAGGCAAAATTTTCGTTCTTTTTTTGAATTCGTTCAGCAGTGATACCGTACCAAAATATTTTTTGGTGTTAAAAATGACGATTAGCTAATAACTGCATAAATAACGTTTATAATAATAAAATTAACTATGGATTGCTATCCAACCTGCACTCAGTTCCAGAGAGTAAAAGTACTTAGGACGCAATGGCCATAGCACAGTGTTATTCTAAATTCGTTGGACAGATCACAGAAAACTATTGGCGTGTTCTATGATTTGTCCAAAGTTTATGTGGATCACGAGATACTCCTGGGTAAATTATACCATTATGGAGTAAATGGGATGGCGTTGGAGATCATGAAATCATATTTATCAAATAGGAAACATCTTACTGAGATTAATGGGACACAATCCAAACTTAAGCCATGTAGTTGTGGCGTTCCTCAAGGATCCATTTAGGTCCGTTTTTGTTCTTGGTGTATGTGAATGACATGCCGAGTTGTATAGGTGAAAGTGGAGTTGTTACAATGTTTGCCGATGACACGTCAATTATTTTCAACCATGATAATTTGGCAAGACTCATAAGTAAAATTAATGTTTCCATGAAACAGCTATATAACTGGTTCTCTGCAATCAACCTATTATTCAACGTTAGCAAAACAAAAGCTATACATATATGCTATCCTCAAAATTAGACAGCTACGTGGTACTTACTGCCAAACTGGTATATCATGCATATTACTATAGCATAATGACTTATGGAATAAATTTCTGGGATACCGCAGCCACTGCCAACAAAATCTTCATATTAGGTACAAAAGAGAGCTATTCGAACACTCTACCAACTAATTCCATTAACATCTTGCTGTGGCAAATTTAGAGAAGCAAATATTTTATTATGCCTATGTCTTGTAAAATATGTTGTATGCTCGTGTAAATTTGACCAATACTCCCAAACTATTAGATACACACTCTTATAATACCCGAAATAAGCACAAACGTGCACCAATTAAATATAGACTAATCGTCAAAAAGTTTTATTAATAATAGTGTTAAATTCTATAAATATTGTCTGATACGATAGGGGAATGCACAACTAAAACATATAAGCATCAATGCAAGAATATTTTGACACAGAGAGAGCTATATTCACTTCAAGAGCTCGAAAATAACTAACATGAGGGAGATATGAATTTTAATGACATTGTTATTTATTGAAATACTTGACTTTTTTTTTCGTGTACCTACATAATATAATGTAATACAGGGTGTAACGTAAAGGGTATATGAAGCCGAAGGGAGGGTGTTCAGTATTGGTAACTAAACAACTTTTGTTCTACTTCATTTCGCTAATTTAGTATTTTTGATTCCTTAAAAAGCGCGCCAAACTCCATTAGCTACTGTTTTGTGAAAATTCTTATTATAAATAGTTACCGTGATTTTTTATGATTAATAATCACGTTAAGCTTATTTCTCTGAGCGTTAAGCTAATCAGAAGATATCCGCGAACGTTTCTATTAATTGGAGTGCTCGTTGTTTGACTTGTGCGTAGGTTAGGTTATCTTGGTGTATATGTATGTATTTACAAGAATTCAGACATTCTATTAGCATCAGACCAGGCTGTATGCCCTAGTTGGTTTTGCCTTTCCCTCTGGGAAGAATCTAACAAACAAATAAATGTTTGGATGTTCTCTGAGTTTGGATTCCTTGTTAAGCGCCAATTAGCTACTTTTTTGTGAAATTTCTAATTAAATAGTTTCCGTGACTAACGAAAAACGTTTTTATTAGTTGGAGTGCTCGAAAGAAGTCGTGTTTGTGAAGTTTTGTGCTCTTAGCAAGGTCTCCTTTGCATAGCTTGATGGTTGCGTGGATCATTGAGTTATTTCGTTTAGGGGTTTGGGAGGGTTGTGCGTAGGTTTAGGTTAGGTTATCTTCGTATATATGTATGTATTAATAAGAAATCAGACATTCTACTAACATCAGACCAGGCTGTATGCCCTAGTTGGCTTTGCCTTTCCCACTGGGAAGAATTTTACAAAAAAAAATTAATTCCTTTCCTTGAAAAGCGCGCGAAACGACATTAGCTACTTTTTGTGAAAATTCTAATTAAATAGTTTCCGTGGTATTTAGTGATTAACGATCACGTTAAGTTAATCAGGAGATGTCCGCGAACGTTTCTATTGTTTGGAGTGCTCGAAAGAAGTCGTGTTTGTGAAGTTTTGTGCTCTTAGCAAGGATTTCCCTTGCATAACTCGATTATTGCGTGGATCGTCGAGTTATTTCGTTAGGGATTTGGGAGGGTTGTGCGTAGGTTTAGGTTAGGTTATCTTCGTATTAGGTATGTACATATTTATAAGAATTCAGACATTCTATTAACATCAGACCAGGCTGTATGCTCTAGTTGGCTTTGCCTTTCCCTCTGGGAAGAATTTTACAAAAAAAAATTGTTTTCATTATTTCCTTTCGGTTCCTTTCCTATTTATTATTAACCAAAAGTTAAATTGGAAATAAAATGACGACTCCTACTGAATTAAGCTTCGAGGAAATACTTAAGTTTATGTTAGCGCACAACGGAAAAGTCACAAATCATGAACTAGTCAAACATTTTAAAGGGTTTCTTATGAATCCGGATATGCGAGGTAAGTCATTTTAAGAGTTTTTGTAAAGTTGTTATCTGTCTATTCTCTTTCTTTTATTAACACTTATCTACTTCTTCCCTAGATGAGGCCAGAAGCACATTCAAAAAGCATGTCAATACCTTGGCAATTATAAAAAATCAGAACAACGAAAAATGGTTGATACTTAAAAAGAAGTACATACCAAGTAACGGTAAAGACAGTCAGGAGACAAGTGAAGGCAAAGCGCCTGATTCAGTTGGTATCACCACACTTGAACATGTTTCAAGCACCAGTTCGCTACCTCCATACCATCCCCCTCCACCGTTACAACTCAACCAAGATTTTAACATAATAACCAATATCATACAAGACTACAGTCAGTCTATTAATAATACTCCTATAGAGACACCTCAGAATGAGTCGAAGATCTTTACAACAGAGTCCGTGGAAGACATCCCACCCAAAGTTTACCCTAGAAGAAAATCATCAGATAAAAGTGTTGGTGATAAACGGTCTAGTATATCAAGTACTCAAACAGGTCAGCGGTTGTCTATTCCTAATGCAGATACATCGCTGGACGAACCCATGTCACCGTTATCATCATCGCAGAGTGAAAGTATGTTGATTGACAATGAGCAGATGATTTCTGTCAAGGAGCGAAAGCAAATGTTTAACAGGATGGCATCGGAAAGTGATGTACTGAAGTCAAACAAAATGGGTGGCAACTTTACACAGGTGAGTTCTTAAATTGTATTAATGATATTGTCATAATTATGTAAGTTTCCAGTTGGGGTGGCATTAAAAGGGTACTGAAGGGAAATGGATAGATACATGGGGCATATCTGATGATAATGGTTGGGTTCAGAAGTGCTTTTCTCCACCCAGAACCTTTGATGTTAGTGTGTTTAATGAGGTTTATGCCTAAATGCGCAACAGTCATTGTACACTGAACACTATGCGATGGTAATATGGATAGAATGGATTGGTTTTGTATTAAGTTAATGTGCCCTAAGTAATTTTACGATCAATTTGAATTAATGGCTCACCATAGTTTTAATTATAAAATCAATTATATCTCATTTTGTTTTTTATGTATTAATATCAGTTTTAATTTGGACATTATCTCATTACTTTTACAAATATCGCATTCAAATATGTCTCGCAGGCTGGCTTGTATCCTAATCATACATGTTTATCTCTATCTGTTATATGAACTGTAGAACTGAAAGTAAACTCTGATACCTAATTCGGTTCTTATCTTATTATGATTCATACAATATAACATACACACCTCTGGTACCAAACTTGACAAAAATATGGTGTAGTGTAGATATGGCATTTATCTCTCATGGGTTGCGGTGGTGGCCGAGCCAGATATTCTATTCTATTAGTATATTATTATTATTTAAATGGACTGCTTTTCATTTAGTAATTATTAAATTTACCTACTTATAAACAGAAGCATTCAGTAAACATTTCATTCCCTACTACAATATATTACTTTTTAATAGGTATTTAATAAGAATAGCTATTTAAAACTAAATAATATTTTCTTCAAATATAGTAAATTTACCTATATAATAAGAAAAGTTTCAACTCTAGTTCTAGCCAAACCACAAAAAAGCACAGTATCAACTATTGTCTTAAATGAATAAAAACAAAGATTGAAGCTCAAGATTGTATACAAATACAACAAATAGACATTAGGTGGGTTAGTTTATGTAATGGCCATGGCCATTGGCCACGCTGAAAATCAGTACTCTGCACAGTCATCTCGACCAGCTTTATGCTGAGCATGGTGCCTTTTAGCGCATAAATTGCACAATAACCACATTTGTATTGCGCTTAAATCATACTTTTGATGTAATATTCTTATTTTTTAGAGTTCTGTATCTCAAGATGAAAAAACGAAGGAACGGTTTTGGCGCAGAAGGTCCCATCCTCAAAAGGACTAATGCTTAAAATGACTAATTCTCTAAAGGCCTAATTCGCAAAATGACTAATTCTCAAAATGTCAAATTGTCTACAATTAGGATTATTCATAACTTTTTTACTATGAAAAGTTGGAAGTATTGTTTGAGACGTATTCCGTTTGTTAGCATCCAAAGTGAAACAGTTAAATTTTTCGCAAATAAAGGCATAGTGAAAAGAATACTCCTACTTAATCCTAACTGTAGACAATTTGACATTTTGAGAATTAGCCATTCTGAGAATTAGCCATTCTGAGAATTGGGCGTTTTGAGAATTAGTCATTTTGAGAATCAGTCCTTTTGCGCCTAAACCACATCAGACATTTCAATCAATGACGTGTTGCCATTTCGTGGAGTGCACACGTGTTACACATGTACTTTCGTTCGACATTCGTAAATATCTTCATATACGTTCGTCAATTTGTACATTCCTCTTTTTAAGGGCATCGAGAAATTCTCGTATTCGTCCTAAATCTACCTCTACCGACTTTTCTCTAATATTACACATTGGTATATCTAGATATGTATTCCTTTTGTAACTTTTATTTCAACCATTCACTCCTATTGTCCAAATCAGCGTATCATACACCTACTCTTTTCAATCCTGCTTACTACATCTTCTTTAAGACCATACCTTTACTTAATCACTATCCTATCATATTTTTTTTTATTCTAATAAGTTTCCTCACGTTATTTTCATTCATCTTT
Source organism: Tachystola acroxantha (assembly GCA_963506565.1). NCBI lineage: Eukaryota > Metazoa > Arthropoda > Insecta > Lepidoptera > Oecophoridae > Tachystola > Tachystola acroxantha. The sequence goes on along the minus strand of OY735870.1, from coordinate 11,108,398 downwards.
TTGATAGCATTTGAAAATTATATGTAGAGATCTTTCTTTCAAACTGACTGATTATGTTGACTTCGACATAATCAGTCTCCTATCTGGTCATCTAACCTACGACCTACATCTCGTGAGTCAGTATCCCAACCACTAGACTAGACACTTATTTCATTAATTGATTAGTTAAAAACACAACTTTAGTATAGGTAGGTACTAAAATTCAACCATGAATTTTGTATCCTGCTCTAATAAAACAGTTTTGAATAACAAAGTTGTATCGGTTGCGGTACGAATGAAAGCTTCCTGCCCCCCAACACCTGGTGCAGCTAATTGAATTGTAAAACCTTCGTCATGGCCCTTTGGCGGTCAAAACGATCTCGATTCTGATTATTGTCGATAATATAATATTTCGTTGAAAGAACCGGTTCAATTGGAAATGCAAATTAAATTGCTAATTTGTTGTACTTACATAATATTTTTATATTTTATAGTATATTCATCTTTTATAGTCTTCTGACTCACTATCTTGGCACTATATTAGTTAATTGAATTTGAGGAGGATTTGCCGTAGATAACGCAACCCTTACACGATTTTACACTTTTCATTAAAAAAAAAATTAAAGCAAATCCTCCTCTTCTATATTCAATATTAAAACCTGAAACTAATTCTCTTTCACCTTCAGCAAAATCAAATGGAGTCCGATTCGTTTCTAATGTAATGGAGAAAAGATTTTCGTCGGCCACAACAAACCAAGTTAGTCAGAATATTAAACAGGTATCAGTTTAATATTCAGTTTTTCGCAAGGTGAATGTGCAGGAATTATTAATATTATTCATTGTGATCAATCATAGCTACTCCACTAAAACACTTATAGCGACTCCAGATTGTGGCACGCTAATTTTAATAGACGCTAAGCGAGTGGCCCCCTCGCTCTTACGGGAAACGGGATGAGTGACTGAGACAATTGTGTTTAGGATTTGACTTGGTGGTCACGACAATATCACACCTATTGTTATAGTACCTACTAACGCATATTACGCCAGTTCTTAATTTACTAAATAACCATCCTAGAACTATACCCAAAGGACCCATTACAAAAATAACCTGTTTCATTGCGAACACAAAAATTTATATAATAAATAATGTTAGCTCATCTGAACGGGGTATCCCCTACACGAGGGAAGCTTACAACATGAACAACAAAAGCTCGTAATGACAAATATTAGTCCACACCGCACCACCCACGCCTCCGCACATCTAATGGACTTTACAATTGCTTTGTCGCATGCCTGCGGTACTTACACTGTTGCCTTTTTAACGACGCCCTGGTTGTAGTAAGTGGTAAGTAAATAGAGTAGGACTAGCGAACAGAATCTAACTCCGCGTCCATTTGTAAGGAATTGCTAAGTACTATGGTTACGCGAAGTGGTAGTTATCTAGTTGATAAAAAAAACTACACAAAATGTTTTCTTCAGTACCTACACTATTCAAACTAATTGATAGTGAAAAAAATAAAATTCAGTTAGCGCGAATTACACGCCCAAAGTCCGAAAAGTAAAACTCCGAATAGACGCAAAATGCCCGTACGAGAAACGCTTTATTTAACAGTAATGGACTGAGCAACCGAAATCACACGAGCATCTTACGCGATGGTAATACTAGTTTACCATTGGTTTTGTTGTTTGCCGATTGTTATTGTTTGACGATATTCTCTTTGCTTCACGACATTTATAAAATGAAATACAATCCACTTCTCACTAAGATGCCACATTGCCCCCGTTCGAATGAAATCCTGACGCATAAATCAACACTGAAATAGACAGACTTCGTACAACGTGACGCTTCCGCTCGTCAATCAGAATATCCAAAAAATTAATCTGTTAAGATTATTCCAAAGGGCAGTTATCTTTCAACGGCGACGTGCTATAAAAAGGGGTGCTTAAAAGAGACCGAGAGATATCGCCCCCGTAGAATCTACATCACATCAAACTATACAAAACCATTGCGAACTGCATCGTAATACTGTCATATAGAGTGCCCGTGTGATGTCGAGTGTTGATATAAGTTATAATTGTAACTCACGTTGAAATCTGACCGATATTTATTAACGCAGAACTCGAAATTCATGAAAAAAATATTTACAATCTCTGTAGCTTATACATTTTTGTTCCTAAATTACAGTAACTTTTGATTACCAATATCAGTTATATTTGGACGGCATTGCGATAACTTGTATGGAGCAACAACCAGCACTGCGTCCACGACTGCAATGACACATTTTCGTTTCATACATAATGTGAACTCCTTCGACTAAAATCGTCGTCATGTGGATCGAATAATCAATTATTAATCATAATTATTCATGATGTGTAATGTATTGGACCCGCTTCGTGACTTGCGGTCGATTGTCCCTCGACAATTACCGTCGTGTGACTCCGAAGCGCGCGTGTGCCATTTTAAATCTCTAAAAAGGTCATTCGTGCTTTATGCCGTACACGTTGTTACTTTTAATGCAGTTGGAGGGGCTATAGTGGAAACAATTGTTTTCACAACATATATTCTGATCCGATTGATATTAGTAACACAAAGCTAATAAATAATGTATGAGAAAAATTATATGATATGTCTGTCGGTCCGCGTGTGTCCGCGTCTGTCTGTCTGTCAAGAGGTCAATACCTATATCTCAGAAACGCGTGGACGGATCAAGTTGAAATTAATACCAAATACTCAGGTCTGCAACGTCATGCAGCCGCGAAAAAAATCAAACTTCTACGTCAACGCAATCGAAAACTGTAAATGACAATGCCAGATTCTGCCCCACCATCAACCGCATGATGTACAAGAATATTTAGTTTAATATAATAAAAATAATAGTTTTTATATAATAAAAATATATCATTTTCTACTACTCTCGCAACTCTTTACTGTTTATGATTATGCAATATGAAATCTGCAATCAGTCCCCAACAAAATGATAGGTACAGCTTCAATGTACGCGCAGTCATGTATAAGTGGGGCAAAGCTCCATTGAAATCTGGCAATGTCATTTTAAATTACATCTCCCCAAAAATGTTTTTTTTTCTTATTACAATTTTATGAGAGAGTGATCTGAGTCTGCGCAGAATAGAGATGAGTGGAAGGGTTGTAGGGAGGCCTTTGCCCAGCAGTGGGACATTGCAGGCTATTAAAAAAAATTACAAACTTATATTTGCAGATGATGTAGTTCATCAGGAGTATATCGATGTATGGCCATAAAATTTTGATAATGGCAAAGATAAGTTGGTTTCTAAATCTAGTTTATCTTTTCGTTAGAGCAAAGTTACGGACAAAGTGTAGGAAAGCCTTTATATTATATATTAATTTAATATACATCTATGAATTTACTTACTTCACGTGTATCCATAAATTCATCAAAAAGGTAGCGAAAATAAGCTTCGTTTTAAGTATACGTCATCATCGTTTTGAATAAATGTGTTGTAGTTGTTATGCACGATGCGGGAGATAAGCTATCACGGTCCGCTGCGAGTTGGCAGGAAAATATGACCGATTTCATTGTTCTCTCTCTGCTATTCGGGCCTGAGAATCACTTGCAGCCATCAACAACGCGGATGCCACACTTAACGAGCCTTGTCGAAGTGATGGAAAATAGGAACGGATGAATTAGCTGTCAGCTACTGAAAGATAAAAGTAAGACGGCACATAATACAAGTTCTAAGTAGTGTGGAGGTACAGCCGACAGCATATCAACACGTCACCGTCGAGTAGAGAGTTTACAAGCATACAAAATATACTCTTATAAATGACTTCTTCCGAAAAATTCAATTATAACCTCTTCTCATCGGCACTTATAATCGTCATTTGGTGCTATTACCAATGTGTAATTTAATTAGATCAAATTGTTTATGCTTATGTATACTTATAGGTAAGTAGGTACTAAATGGTCGTTATTTCTGAGATTAAGTATAATGTCCAAAAGAGAGTCGAGTTAGAATTAGATACGATAAGATTACAATTTAAAGAAATGGATTAGTGTAAATACCACTATTCATGTCAAACACCTAATAAAAATGTCAAAATAACAAATTCTTGACAAACGTTGTTCCAACAATGCAATAAAGTTGAACGTTAGAACGTTGTGATGGGTATCGATCGTAACGTCGTGCCGTCGCCACCATAACGTGGCGCAGCGCGAACGCCCTGACGTGGCCGACGCCCTGGAGCGCGGCACGCACGCCTTTAGCCCTTCGGCGACGCACTGGCGCTCGACTGCGGCTGGGACGCCTGGCGGCTGTGGCGACTTCAACGGATACTCGACACCACATCAAGTTTTTTTTTCTATAATTTGGGACACAAGGTAGAATAACGTATTTTTCCATGAGCTCTGCTAGGTATGATTTACAGAACTACTTATTATTGATTCGTTCGTATGAGACACTGAGGGATAGGTTTTTTTTAATGTTAGACTTTTGATAGCGTACCGGAACTAGAGCAAAGGTATTACTGTCTAGATTAAAAAGTTGGCTTGATATGATGCCGTCAATGACAGAGAACAGTGTAATCGACTGAACAAAATAAACCTTCACTCTACGACTCTTCATAAAGTTTCTATAACAATTTGTTATGATCAATCACCATATGAATTTGGTATCTATTCAATCAAAATTTAAAGTCATATTTTTTGGGAAAAAGTTACAGCGCGTTAAAACTTTCAGTTAGTTTTAATGACCAACATGATTTACCTAGGTTCCTACTTGTTGCTATAACGATTTATACGGAGCGGCATCTACTTACCACTTGATGGGTAATTTTTGTTAGCACAAGGCTTAAACCTGGTGATGTACAAAGTTAATCTTATTATTAAATCAAACACATCACATTAAGGATGTTATCTTGTCAATATCGAAGTCCCTAACAGTGAGGCCCAATAGTGTAGACATAAATATGTAACGACAGGTGGTAAAGCGCTCACGCTGGGCAGCGCACGCCCTGACTCTCGTCCATTAAATCTGTAACTCCATGCCGTCATTGTTCAAAAATGAACTGTATTATAATATCACTTATGGTATTTAATTATCATTAACCATTTAAAGTACTTAGGACATGTCTACCGTGCCACCAATCGCAGCGCAAGCCTGAAGACGGGAGAATTCGAATTTATTGACCATTAATTCAAAATATTATTTTCACAATATAAGTACTCATTTATTAATTTTGAAATATTAGGTTCCGATTAATTTATATGTGTCGTTAAGATATTTATTATGTATGTAAATATCGTCTGTAAGTATTTATAATCCTAATCTTTTGTTTAAAGACGTTCTAAGTAGGTTGGTATCTATAAACTGATACGTACCATACATATGATTACAATAAGCTCGCGCTCACGGGTAGGCAGAGCCTTTGGACGTTCATCTAAAACCTTCCTACAGCGAATCGATAATCATAATAGCGAACTCATAATTTGTATTTCTAGTAGAATCGACACAGTAGCACAATAATAGTATCACACGCTGTACGATTTAATTGTTATAGCATAAGTAAATAACAATAAATGAATAAAATTAATGGCGGCGGCGGCGCTCAGCCCTTCTATCTACCAACCCCAATTCAATGTTCAATTCGTTTACCAAACGCAACCACGTTCCGTGGCACTGTTATGCGCCACGGATGCGACTTTGCCATCCGGGTACAATACATCTCTCAGCCTCTTCACGATGTGCTAATTTACTTTAGACAAATGGTATAATTTAATGCCAATACATGCGGCAAGTTAGCACTTCCCGATGTGCGAGAAAATCTTAGACATAATATCGTGAAACACGCGAAATACAGCATCTGCCTAACCTCAGCGTGCACTTCACGAAGTGTCTCATATAATAATGAGCTAAAAGACTGGCATACAGTCATTGAATTTTATAAATATAGAGAACATGTAAAAAAATAAGTAATCATGTTATACTTCGTAGAGAGCTCGGTGCCACTGTTGTTAGAACACTATACTTCCGTTACCTACTGAGGCCCGGGCGGATTCGATGCCCAGGTCAGCCATGTATACCAATGAATTTTCCTCATTGTTTTTTTGGGTGGTAAATTAACGTGTATACAGGTACCTATTGACCACGTAGCATACTATCAGCTTTAATTGTTACTTTCGTATATACTAATTATACTCATCTGCTTGTTCTCAGGGTGTCGACGAAGAAGATAGAGTTTCGGTGAGTAGACCAATCGCGAATACTTACCTATCTGTCACATACAATGAGTTTGCTCGCAAATTAACAGTTATCACGTTTCTACCAGACACATGGTTCTAGTACATAGGTACCTAAGTTAGATGTTGTTTTAAATTTATTTATTCTAACTTCCTAAGGTATATTTTCAGCTAGATCAAAAAGGAGTGACAGACCCATTGAATTCAAAACAGAAGCAATGGATTCTGTGTGCTGCCCGTGGAGAGTATCATGCACTTGCGAAGATGTGTAAAGAAAACTCGAAACTTGTTAAAACAAAGGTAAGTTTAATTCAATTAAAAGTATGGATCTGAAGTGTACATTTTAAAACTGTAGATACATCGACATGTATAAATTCAACTGATCTGAGCGATCAATCTAAATCACGAGATGCTTATCAATTGTGATTGTTCGGACTTTTCTACCTCTCATAGTTCGCAAAAATTTAATGCTGTATATATTCTGTGTAGTTATTCATAAACCTAGTCAAACCTCATTTCCCTGAAATCGTGTTGCTATTCCTTTCACACTTTGTTAAAAAATGTTAAGATTGAAAGGGGCAGGGGGCCTAAACGGTGGCGTAACATTAAATCACGTTTAGGAAAATGAGCCTAAATGTCAAAGTGGACCGCGTGCTGGAACAGTTGAGTGAGAGCAAAGACAAGTGTATACTTGAAATTCAATAGGTATTATACATGGTTATTTCGGGCAGCGATTTAAGTATCAAAAAGTAGGGTGTATCGATGGATGTAACGGTTATTTATTATTATTGTAACTAAGTAATAATTAATAGGTACAAAGAATTATAAAAGTTGTCAATAAATTATGTGAATTGAATAATATTGCGAGCAACATAGCGCAATACAATCTGATTTGGTCATTACTTTACCGCTTGCATGATTTAAAAATGGATTTTTCCACAGGTGTTGCTCTGTTTACTGTTTATGTCCAAGTTTCGTAGGTTTCAAAAATATTATATTCTAAAAATTACGTTTTAATTAGGTATATCCATTCTCGAATATATGATGTCTCCAGATCCACTACTTCTAATATTAATTACAACTAATCTCGTGAAGGTACGTCGGAACGGCGGCGGGCGAGTTATTTCATTCATGGCTAATCATCTTATGTTTCGTATTTATCGAGCAAATAGCTGAACTGCGGTGGTGTTGGTTTGGAATTAACGATTTTTTTATACTTTTAATTCATCATCTACTTTTCGACATAAACTATCAATACTTTATTTACAATAGTTGACATACCTACTATACTTAGGTCTTAGATTCTAGTAATTTGTACTTAAATGTATTCTAACTTGCCTTTGTATACGTTGCAAATATTCGTCACAGCCGAGATTTCGATCAATGCGGGCATGGATGGTTATCGAAAAAAGAATAAAGGAAGTAGCAGCGCTGGATGTCACACATTTTTGGATTTTAGGTGTTAGTTAGAGCCAAGTGAGAGCACATGTCCAAAAGGTGTGCTTCTAATTGGGTCTCGGGAAGCGCGCCGGGCGCGGGCGCCGGCCGGCCCATGCCCCCCGCCGCATGCTATCTTGACATATCTCCGGACGTAGTCCCTTGTTTTATTTTACGAGCCATCTCTCAGAGCCCGTATTTTTTTCTTACCTATTGTGTGTATACCTATGCCTATGGTTTATACTGGTACACACTGATATATTGACGTCATATAAACCGAAGGATCGCTAATTCTGAAAAGCATTCCACTGATTTATTTGAATAAGATTAGATAATTACAGTTCTCTGAGATGAGATGATGTAACTGATTTAAGTAACATTTTAACCAGCACTAGCGAAATACATATAATTCGCAATTTTCTATTATGATTAAGGATTAATGGAATACGAGTATTTTTACATTTTATTTGCATAATAATCAATTTAATCTCGTTTGTTTTACGTGTTGTATGAGAACGTGAATAGTCTTGATGTAACTTGGGGAAGCAATTAATTTGTAATTAATTATTGATAACTTTTTAAACTAGCAAGACGAAAAGGAGCGTAATCTCTAATTCGCCTAATAGTTCAGTACTATTCTAATTCGTTTATTATAAGGTTGGTTCAAACGTAAGAGTAGGTATTAATATAGACAGTCTGGCCTTAAAGTCTTCATTTAGTTCTGGCTCTACTAGCCGTCATCGTATTAAGTGCATTACTTTTATTGAAAAGTAATAAAAGCCGTAATGATAGTCTCTCTTTTATTGATTCCTTGTAAATTAAGGGACGGCGCAATTGGATTTGAATTTTATTGGCGTCCTCTCGTAGCTACGTGGTTAGTTGTTAACTCAACTTTATGAGAATTATTCCAGATTAGTCTCTAAAGGCCTTTATTTATACGTTTTCCGTTTAAGCTGACTGAAAATAAATCACCTTTATGTTTCTTTAGGTCTCTATATTCCATGTTTAATATTGTTTCGAGTTTGTTTCCAATTAATCCGTCACAACAGCTATTGCGCATAACATGTGCTTCGAAATGTAGAACGATGGCTATTTTCATTTTCTTCTTTCCGTCTTCCGAGCTATTAAAGCAACAGTAAATATTGTCAGACAATATGTAACACGTGTTTGCTACTGTGCCTTGCTGGTTGACATTTGTCGTCTTTCCTCTAAAAAACACTTTGATGCTTATTTTCGTATTTGCTCGCTTGCTGATAGAATTATCGATTTGTAGAAGTATCTCTCTGTGTGGGTTCTTATGATTTTTTATTACACGGGCTGCTTGTATCCCTTTGAAATTGGGTGCTTAAATATGTCGTCGTTGCTTCCTATCTAAAGAGCATGGCTTAAATATTTATTCATTAATAACTTCTCAATGACTAGGTGAGATAAATTAGTCCATTTTGTAAGATTTTTAACACGGCGCCATGTCATGATATTATGCTATACTTACTATAATTTTTTCAGTGTTTTACACATATCTGTATTAACAAATATTTGTTTTCCGTGATAAATAGGTAAGTAAATATTTTTATATGGGAAAAATAGCACATAGGTACGTATAATATATATCTCATAAACTAACTTATAATCTTGTTGCCTACATAATATTCTTTTAATTTAATTTTTATATTCTCCATCTGTTTAAATCGTAATGCAATAACGTTTCATTATTACCTAACGATCGTGTAATTGCGTTGATAAATATTTTTAAAGTCAATAAAAGGAGGAAAGCTTCGTATTTATTATGCTTGATTTACGGCTATTCGGCATCGAGGGCGGTGCTGCAGATCGTCGTAATTAAATCCAAATCATTCGATGTTAGTTGCTATGGAACAGTTATATTGATACGATCCCAGGTATTGTTAATTACGTTATTATCTGGTACCATTAGCAGTGAAAGGAGATGGGGCACAATAGTGTAAACGCTGTTTTGTTTTAAGAGTTAAAACAATAGGGCATCATTGTGTAATTGTAATAATAGTAAGATGGAGTTTTTTTATTACTTCACTATCTAGGACTATACTCGTATATCAAATAAACATCACATTGTATATAATTGACTGATACATGCTGATTCATCTACGTAGATACTTCATATAAAATGATTAATATGTCTATTCATGTACAATCTCCCATGATATATGTAGTTCTAGGTATTTAAATTCTTATAATATAATGTTACCCACGCGCTTCGCTTGGCGTAAATTTATCTAAAATAATTTAAATTATCCTTATTAATAGTATAGTATCCCAATCATACTCCACGACATAATCGACTTTTAAGTTTTACCTATGCCAAACGTTAGAATCCGACCGAGCGTGTTACACCTGTTCGAGCGTGATTAAGCGACACACTTGCAAACAAGTTAGTAAAAAAGAAGTTAGATGACTCAGATTGGCCTAAACATTTTAATAAACAGGCCATCTGTATGAAAACTGGGCCAAACCACAGGTATACCATCGTAAGATGACTTAAGAAGTTTGGTATGCTCTAATTGGTTACTAAGTTGGATTCGATTACTGCCACTTTTTTCTTCCGTGGCGCCTGCCCCATGTCTGGGGATTCTATTTCAACATAAAAAAATATTTCCAAACATTCGTCTAACATTTCAGTTGCACGCGCTATTAACGCCAAGTCGACGGTGGGAGTGTCTTTGCGGAAAGCAATTTAAATCCTGATTTATTCCGGTGCAAGGCTACGCTGACATCTCTCAGTCTAATTAAGACAGTGATTTTCTAAATGATTTATTTACATTTAAATTTACAGGTTACACGTTGTGCTTAGGATTTACTAAGAAAATTGCTAATTTCGGCATGCATCATAACTTTGTTATGTAACTTAGCTTAGTAGGTAATTTTGCACAACAGGCTTCTCTCTGAAGTGTTATAAACTCACCAATATATAGGGTGTACAAAATACTTGCACTCATATCTACTAACTAAATTAACTAAGTATAGGTTGCAATTTCTGCATACGAAGTTTTGTTAATCTGGGATCATTGAAAGAACAGTTTGTATTCACAATCACTAACATCTTAACCTCAAATTATCACCTCTATGCAGATGATCTGCAAATTTATCGCCATTTTAACGTAGGTGATGTGTTGAAGCGCTCAATGAGGATCTCAGTCGTATCAGCAAGTGGGCTAAGTCGTATGGTCTCCTGATCAATCCATCGAAGTCCCAGACCGTGATCATAGGTAACAGGTACATTTATCATCTACTGCTTGATAACAATACCATTCCACTTGCTATCTATGACGGTGTCATTATTCCGATCAGTACATCTGCTAAACACTTGGGTGTTGTGCTCGATAGGAATCTTTCCTGGGGGCCTTATCATATGTCAACCAGATCAGCAAGAAGGTCCATTTCTCTTTCCATTCCCTGAAGCGTCTCCAAAACTTTTTGCCCTTGAAGACTAAGATACAGAGAGAATCCTTACTCCTTCCTATCATAGAATCATAGATTATGCCGATATTTGCACATTGGACGCCACTGAAGAACTCTTCAACAAGTTGGAACGTTTGCAGAATCGCTGTATCCGTTTAATCTTTGGCTTACGAAAATATGACAGAATCTCTCACGTCAGGACTGAACTCAAGTGGCTTCCAATACGTGCGCGGAGGGAAATGCACATTCTTTGTTTCCTCTTTAAAGTTCTCAAGAACCTTTCCTCTCCTACCTACTTACGTGAGCAGTTCGTATTTGTGCGGTCTTCGTCGTATCGTTCGGCCAGGTCACATATTGTGACTCTCCTTGAATTTCCTTCAACTCCTCGCAAAACTAAATTTTTTAATATATAAAATAGTACATATATTTATTTGTATAGCTATGTATGTACTATTTTATATATTATATGAGAAAGTGAGGGTGAGCACGTATGAATGAGAGACATAGAGATAGATAGTGCGTTAGTCAGCAAAATTAAAATAATATAGAGTAAGAATGAGTGGATATATTTATTTTAGTAATATGTATCTACATAACTATTTACTCGTATTATATCTATTTATTTTAGCATTAATTCAATAAGTTAATATGATTTTATCAGTGTAACTTTACGTACACCTGTCTTCCTCTGTTTCTAACTTTCCATTTTTATCGGGTCAGCTGGAATAAATCTCTTAGAGATAAGTGCGCCCTTTGTACAAATTATTTTTTATTAAGGTGTTTTATATTATGTTGTGTACGGTGGAACACAGAGAAAGGTGTACAGGAGAGTTTTTAAGGTTGAGATTTTCTCAAGAACTACTTGACCTAAATGCAAAAATTCTTTCACTGTTTGATAGATAAAAGTTAAAACTATGTAACTGTAAAAGAATTATTAAATTCGGTCCAGTAGTTATTGAGAAAATCTTAACCTTATTGAGGCCCCCTGTATCTCTGTCTTCGACTGTACAATAAAGCGTTAAATAAAACATAAAGTTTTATATTTGTACGAAAATGTAAAGATTTGTTCTTTATTTACAGCAACTTTTGATTACCAAAATCGAGCTCAATAATTTTCCGTCTATTTCTTGCGGAACTCGTTTGGTTACGCTCGCTCGCTTGTTACTTCGAGAAGTGAAGCACGACGACGCACGACTGACATAGCTTTTGGTGTTATTTTTTTGTCGTTTTCATATTGTTTCCATGCCTATGCTGTGCTAACTTCTCGCTCAGCTGTATCGGGCGGCGGCGGCGGCGGCGCGGCGGCGGGCGCCAAACTAATGCAACCCGAGCTTCGACGCTGCGCCTCATTTGACCCATGCGTGGAACGAAGGCGCACGCCATTGTTAGCACTTCGTTCGAACCAGCTTAGAGTAACCTTATAGTTCTCTATTATGTGTTTTTAACTTGTCACTCAAGATTGTGATCGATTTTTTTCTTCAATACATTCGTGTTATACTCGATTCTGTGGTTTATAGTTTAGCTCAGGCGCATCAGGTCTCCGCCAAAATTTAAATAGGTCAAATGGGCAGATATGTAGAATATTTATATCTACGTTTATTATCAAATATAACTTATTTTATTATCAAATAATGATACGAATGAATAACTTTTGCTTAGCTTGTAATAGTTTTTCAACAATATTATACAGTAAATATAAATTCGAGTTTAAAGTCACAAGGTAATGTGATGTTATTTTATTAAGTAACGGGGGTCACGTACAGAACACGATCTAGACGCGTAGCATAAGGCACTTGCGCGGGAGTGCAAGTCACTCCTACAATAAGTGATTTCCAAGACGGTGACGCAGCGTTATTGTAATGGTTGTTTGTTTAGTGGTTCTACCTTACTCATGTATCGGTCTAATCATATATGCCCATAGTTTTGTTTTTATATGGACGTTTCATTATAGAGTTCATGGGCGTGTGATGTTGGGCGCAATCAAATTTGAAAGGAGACAGGTTAGCATTCGTGCTGCTTTAGTAATTTAGTTCTGGCGCCAAGCAAAGTCTTGGCAGTGCGCGATCGATTGAAAGTTTTATCAATAGCAATTTTGGTTTGTCACCATTACCTCTAAGATTTATTTTATCTTCCCCACATCCTAGCATGATAATATATAATGACTTAAAGATGTGTAAAGATCGGAATGTTGGCATACTGTCTACTCTACCTACATATACCGCAATGATATCAAATACACAACAAATATATCTTTATTATACAATACATATTTGAGTATGCACGGTATCCGTAAAGGCAAAGCTGTATTAGGTATGGAACGGACACTAACGCCTTGATATACCTTGTAACGTTACCGATTACCTATCATAATATATATGTAGTAAACATAATAGCTCACCTACTGTATACTGTATGCCATGGTAATTTAGTTAAGATTTTCGTAATATAACATCGCTTTTGACACTTGTATTACCCACTTTTTCTTACAAACTTGGTCGTTGTTTTTGAACCAGCAGACACATAACTTAATTGTGTACATGTAGGTTAGTATAATAGATTATCAAAATTGATAGTATATTCGTAATTTGTAATGGCAAAAGATATTAATTTCATTCGGTACTATATGCTCTAACACTGTAATAAATACCTAGATAGATACAGTATTTAATTAATCATTATCTACTAGAAATTCCTTTGCGTAAACGACCCGACCCGTTCTCTACCCATAAGCATTGTATCCATCCACCAAACGGGGCTCGGTTTGTTATTGCAAAACACGAAAGCATGCTAATTGAAATTCAGCATGAAAGGGATAATGAGGGTGGAGGGGACGCCGATGCTTGCGCTCCGTCACTCAACTGCGCGACGTGGAGGACGATCACACGACAAACTACGGCTAATGTGTAATACATGCTAACCTTGCCTTCGCTCGACGAACGATTGTTATCACGACTGACAGTGTAAATAGATTGAGAGCTTGCTGCATGCTGACCTACAGTAATCCATCACAATCGAGCTCCCATGAGTGCCAATAGCTTAGCTTTCTATTAGTCATAGATGGAAGTTGATTTTTCGTCATTTCGTCAATCAGCACATCTTCATCTGTCATTAATTTCACATGTTACATGATCGTTGTCTTCAGGGGCATATTCATATTTATTCTAAAATCAGCTGACAGTTTACGTGTTTGCAATGGGGGCTAAATAAATTCTTGATGGCAGCACTACACCGCCGGTCATTGTCAAACTTGCATGCAATTGTAGGGACTCGCCTTGATGGCGTCCCATGCCTCTAGCGGGAAGCTGTCACTTTAGCCCCAAATGAAATAAAAGGCATTAAGTATTTTATGAGTGAGTCCTTTGGCACATTATGTTTCGTATTTTTCTATAATGCTGAAGCAAGGGATTGCGTGTACTGTTCTACCATAAACCTGAGTTTTCCAAAAATTCAGTAATGCCTATAAGCGCCCGCAAAAGTAAACAAATATAATAAACGAAACATTCACCCAAAAGGGGGGTGTTTGTTAACCAACAATCTCTTTTAGGCGTCGAATTTTAATTTGCCAAAATTGGAGCTATTGTACATGAGGGAAATGGGTGCGCAATTTACGAAACCCGACTGGGGAAGCGAGGGAGAAGCCTCGCACTTTACCATGGCACATTAATTAACCGAGCGGAATCTACATACGGCGGGCACCACAACTACGTACAGAGCCCACTGGTGGCAAGAGCGTAGATTTACGACTCGTTCGACCACCATCTATCGGATAAACTAATTGCAGCGCTGGGCTATTGTTTCTAAGCTTTAGGTAGAAATAGAGCCTACACAGGCGAGTTGGGCCACCGACTATCCGCGATCGGGGACAATTATTCGATTGTTTGTCCTGTTTGAATTGAACGCATTGTTAAGTTTATGATCACGGAGTTAATATATCATTCATGGATAAATGTAGGATTCGTGAAAACCAAAATATTATTTGGGTGAGGTCATAAAAATGCGAGATTTAATACACACGCAGGAACAATCTATGGCCTGGGGGCTTAGCCAAGTGGTTTTGACTTAACGTTTTTATTTCGAAAAATGTGGGTCATTTGCTGTTTCGTTAACAATTGTCAATCCCATACATTTTTGTTTCTAGCATTAACGAAAGTCAAAGCCACTTGGCTAAGAAACTCTGTAGTGCTATTCTCTAAGCGCTAAAATCTTTGCAACCTTGCTTTCAGCTCTCTTTTTTACAGAATAGAATTCCTTATGTGGTCATTCTCTTTACAAACGCGAGTAACGATCAGTTTTCAACTTTTGTGGCTATAACAAATTTTGTGTAACGGCACTCGGCAGCAGCTATCCGTCCCCCTTATGCGAAATGGCGTGTTTAACAATGTTTAACTTATTATAAGTATTTTGCAATATCACTGCGTGTAGTATAATTGACGCAAAATAGTATGTTAGGTAGGTACCCCATTTGATTTCATGGTGAGAGCGTATACAGGTCCTCTCTACACACGTGTTGCTAAATACAACAACAACAGGTACTAGAATTGAGACGTCACACGTGTAATAAATAATGTTACTTCTTTTTTGTATCATTAAACCTGTGTAATCCAACAAGTTTATAAGGATGCTTACCTAAGGATTTTTGTTAAAACAAAATTTTTAAATATTTTGAAACTAAATTGTATAGGTAGTAAAATGGTTCGAGAGTGCATTTGTATCGAACCGTTGATTGTTTCATTGCGGGCTAGTGATGTGAATTGGGTGCGGAGCGCGGGGCGCGGAGAGCGGGTTGGGGGCCCATGTCGCCGCAATGGCCGCCGCCGGCGTACACGCCATCCGCTCCAGGCGATCTGCGAACTGCCGCTGCTGCTACCCTGGACAGATATACCTCAAACAAAAGCTCACAGAGAAAGCTCATCGCAGAAACAAGTTATTTGATTCATCTATAATTATACGGCACGTATAGTAGCGCAGTGACTAGTGTTCGCGAAAACACCATTCCTTTTACTTCGCTCGGTAGAAAGTAATCGCAAACAGATCAGATGACTGAAACTAAACTTTAGTCTTAGTAATTGCTCCAGTAGGTAGTAGATAATAATTGGATACTCTCCATAATATTATCACCTTGAAATATGTTCAATTGATCCAGTATTCTTAGTGCAGTATATTTGTTTACGGCATTCGTTTAGGAGTACTTTTAGCGAACGCTAACTTAACACGCGACGACAATGGTAACACTCGTGGTACGAGTTATTATGTTTTAAATAATAGGTAAGGTACCTACTTTAGACTTAGAAAGTCCTAAGTTTTGTACACATGATCTACTTTCAACTAAACCTGCCAATAAATTTACACTTCTTTACGTCTTGCATCAAAAAATGTTAGCGACCCTTGAAAATTATTTACACTGGGGGCTAGGGTCACTGAATCACTCTTACCCGCACAAGTCTTAGGCAGATAGTCATTGGTAGTTTTGAGTGTGATTGGAGTTTGAGTCCGTTCTTACAACTGTCAGTTTTCATACAATTTTGACAGTCGAAAGTCGCAACGAGGTCGCAACCTCACGCTTAGTTCGTGCTCAAAACTAAGTAGGTATATGACTGTCGCCTTTACGACTAACGAATATTTAAAGTGTCTTTCGTTCCATTTTTTATTTCATTATAAAGTCTTTAAGAAATGTTAATAACATGATATATGCAGTTAAATAATTTATTTCCAAATGCCATAAATCCTGAAACTAAACCACACACGCTTCACGCCTGAAGCAGTTTACATTCCCATGTTAAAGGTATCTACTTTTAACTACATGTCTACTCACTAAAACTCGTATTTCAAACTAAAACGGTTCTAATCGGCTAATCCCTGGAAACGGTGCAGGCGTCAACTCGTCTCGAATCACTTTCATCTCGATCTACATTCTATACGTACCCCCATCCAACGACAAAAATAATTATAACCCTGAGGCACTACGCAAAGCTTGCGGTACTCCGCTAAGCCACTACAATTCGTTTGCGGCAGCAATGAGCGGCTTGTAAATCAAAGGGATTCTACATAATTAAGCTCATAATTAATGTAAAGACTCCTTTATTTATAGGCTCAGTCATTCTTAAAATTGCTCCCGCTTTGATAAGACGGT
This sequence comes from Tachystola acroxantha, assembly GCA_963506565.1. NCBI lineage: Eukaryota > Metazoa > Arthropoda > Insecta > Lepidoptera > Oecophoridae > Tachystola > Tachystola acroxantha. Next base: position 11,091,202 of record OY735870.1, on the reverse strand, counting down.
TTTAAGAGGATATGTTTAACACATGTAACAAGTTAATGGACGCAGATAGCGGCCTTGTTTAATTCAACTTTTAAAGTCTTAATCGAATAATAAGAATAGTTTTTTTTTCAATATCATTGTTTAGTCGTATCTAATTAGGTAGACCAAATACGAAAACACAATAATATAGTGTTTGGTAGAAATATTATAACTCCATAGCTTTAAAATGATTCCAAGTGAGTTATGTTTCCTCAAAGTCATAAACGTAATCAAAATATCACTGCTAGACAGGAAACATATATTTCATAAAAGCAAAATCAGTTATGCGACTCTGATTTACAACTCATATGTCTAATGTTTTTTTTTCTTAAATATATTAATGACATTGAAGAGCAATTCTTCATTGGGTGCATAGCCGCCTTTAAATTATGTCTGCCGCGCCGCGGTGAAACTGACTATAGCTTCCTATTAATTTGTTTATATTAGAAGCGTTCACTTGCGCAGTCAATCACGATTGTCGTCAACCACCCGATACACGATTTGTATTCAAAAGATCTTAACCGTGTTTTAGTTATTTCTGTACAATTGAAGCTTTTAAATTTAGTGTCACCGCAACTCTCCAGAGACGCTCTAAACATTTGTCTCGGAATATTTATCGCCACGGCTCGTGGAGTATATCATCCGGCCGCTATTGTGGCAATCGATCAGAAGCCGCGCGGGGCCGGCTAAATTGATTATTTATTCAGGCTTAGTTAAATCTTTGAGACCAGTCGCGTTATTTGTAGCCTAAAGAGGCAGGAAGCAGTTAAATGCTTATTTGAAATGAAACTGGCATGTCGCGTTAACACGTTGCTTTTGTGGCTGATTTTGATGATCCAACGCGGTTTTCTTCACACCACAACTTTATTGTACCTACATATTTTTTTAACTTTAGTAGTTAGTGGTGAAACGGTTATTTAATTTATGGGTACTTATAAAATTCAAACATCTTTGGAGGAGGCCTTTACCCATCCCGGGGTTCTTGCATTACAAGACACATAACAAAACTAACAAATACTTAATTTTAAGACAAACTAACCAAACTAACAGTTGCACAATCACATTAGCATGTACGTTATGTAAGAAATAAAAGGCTTTTTTATTTATTTTTTTATACTTATAAAATTATTTTATTTTACACATTATTTGGAAATACAAATAATATAGAAAGCTACGCAATAACTACTATAACAACATAAGTTATACATAGCCGTATTTTTTGTTCATATCAGTCACTAATTTAGTAAACAACAATAGGAACCCATGACCCGTAAACAAAGGGATAACTAATAAGCGGCGTCGAACTTGTGAACTAATATATTATAATAGGGATCATTCACCCACATACTTACTCGAATCTATTAGATCCAAGATTCGAACATGTCCCTTTACAATTATACGTCGTACTTGAAGGTACTCCTGTGTAAAACACAACACGGGTAAGGGCCACAGCCGCATGACCTCCCGGGGCAAACGGGGATAAGTACACGCCGCACTCGGGTGGAAATATAAAACATGTTCATTATTTTAAGGCTAATTGGGAGAGGCCGCTTGCAGCGAAGTAGGTGCGAGCCTGCCGCCGCCCGCCCACGGCAGTACCGAATTCGAGCGAGGTATAACGGCCTCATTAAGCTATAAATGCGAATATATGTATGTATAGACACTGTTTCTGCATTAGGCTGAAGTACAAATATGAACTTTGCGATGTTAACCATATAACACATACAAAATATAATATAGGTATCTACACGATATGTTACAAGATGTAGGTATTGTTTAGCTCCATCTCAAGAATATCAAATACGTACATAAATATATAATAGTTAGGCAGTACCTTATGTGTACTGATCTATGTGTTTAGTATTTATACTTACGAGATGTAGTGAACAAAACCCTTTATTTAGTTCACTTAGGTGTATACATTTCAATTATTATCAGGTACTTAACACCCTTGCAAACAGTTAATACAGATAACATATTTTCCTTTTTGTGTTTTAGTAAATCCTTTCTTCACTCTTTTAAATAATAAAATACTTTCGGTATAAGAGATGGGCAAGTTTAGAAAGTGGATTTATTCTCAGGTTTGATGATCTCGCTGCCCCAGGCGTATACGTTATTGTAAAACTTTTATATTTCGTTGCAGATTGAGCGTTGTTTTACTGAAAAACCTCTTTTTATAGGATAAAATACAAAAGAAGTTCACCAAGTACCTACCTACAACCCTTGCGTTAAGATTGCTCTTCTCCAAGAACTTTTAATTAATTAAAATTAAAAGGGATGGACGAAGACGAACTTCACTAGGTACACTTTGTTCATAGCGTACTTAAGTACGGAAAGTTAGCAAGGTTCAGTATCGGCAGTATCGGGTACTTAGAACTATAAGAAATAAGCACCTAGGTGTACAAAATGAATTCACAAATTGATCAATCAATTCAAATTTATTTGAATTACAATTTGATAAATTACTGGAACGGAACAGCCTGCATTGAGCTACTCTTTCGACTATTATAAATATTTCAACAACTTTTATGAGTAATACTATTTAATATACGAGAACACATGAAAAATTACAATAATTATCGTCCTAAATTTAAATCAATGTACTTATCCCTATAGGACGAACTAACTTGCTCTTGATCTAAGCCCGTATCAAATATGTTCACGTATAGTTTGGCATCTAATTCAAAGCATAGTTTATGCTCAAACAGCTCGGAGGTAAAGGCGGGTGATAGTTAATCACTATTCGCATCTGTGATGAAGTGTGGCTCGATTGTAATTACTTCGTGTGTTGATTTAAGCATTATCACGGCGCTCAACGGAGGGATCCGCGCCCGGCCGGCCCCGTACCGGTATATTGAATTTATTCCTCCAGAGTTACTTTATACAATTACTGGCCAACGCGAAGGTGCCGCCACGGGAACCTATTAAAATATGGGAGATAAGATCAAATTTTTAGTGCGGACGAGGTGGGCTGGGCGCCTTATAAACAAGCATCGGATGCCGGCGACTTCCAACTCACGTTCGCTCGTTAATAATTTTTATATTTACAATTGTTTCTAATTATGAATTGATCAAACATTCAATTCTATATTGTTCGTAATATTTTATTTGTAATTTGTTATTTAATTGGCTTCTGATTATGAAGTGATCGAAGCAGTTATAAAATGATAGTCTCAGTTTAGTTTTTATAATAGTTTTGAGTCTTTAATAGACTTACCAGTCGATAGTATATTCTTTGTTATTAATTTACTTAACAATATGATTACATATTCTCTTGTGACTGTTATCTATAGTAAAATTTCAATCTGCGAAAAATTCCTTGATCAAATCTAAAAGAAATGTCGTAAAAATGATTTAATTATGCAAATTTAAATCTTAGGTACATCATTATCTGGTGTTAGGTATAGCTATTATAAACACCAAGGCGCGTAATCATAAACGTGATTTAAAGTTACGCCACCGTTTAGATCTCCTGTCCCTTTCTATCTTAACCTTTTTTAACGAAGTGTGAAAGGGATAGCAACACGATTTAAGAGAAGTGAAGTTTAACTAGGTTTATGAATAACAGCACAAATGACTGGGAGGTGGCCAGACGGAATGACTAACAGCCTAAGGCCTCCATCTGCGTAATATACGACAGCGGCTGAATATAGTTTTTAATTAGGATCTGCCTACCGACCTAACAAGCCCGATATTTGTTTAACCAAAGCAAGATGCAGACAAGGCGATAACAGGACTGTTAATATTCGATTTAAGACGCAAGTACTCAAGTTATTGACTTTTTATGTAAATAAATGACTATTGAATATAAATAAAAGGCTTAACGCCACCTTTCATAAGTTACTTTTCGGATTTTCGTTATATGTTCCGGTATATAAAATATCTATAATTCACCCTTGTGATGTTTACTTCCGAGCTTTTCCCTTTGCTCTTGTTATGGAAAATTCGGGGAGATTGTTTAAGCTGTAATAAGATTAATGATGTAGCTGTCAGTGCAAATTAAAGTTCTCTTTAAGATTTTATTAATATAGGGCCTTTGTCGAGTACCTAACACTTGTGAATTTATGTAAATTGCTAAGTTTTAAGCAAGTAAATACTTACTTTACACTAACTTGTCTATCTGTAGACATGATAGTTGACCCTATATAGTAGGTATGTTGATAGTTTTATTATGAGTAGGTTACTTAGGTACATACCTCCGTCAAAATTAGAATTAATCATGCACCTATGTAGGTACAGATCTTACACATAATAAGCAGAAAAAAATAAGAAAAATACAATTCTTACTATTGGCGCATGCCAGCGGGAAGTTAGGATCGGCGAGCGGCCGGCATAAAAGCAAGTTCAGTGTGTAAGTTTCAATTAGCCTCCCCTACCTTCGCTACCGCCGTAGAATTGGGCCGATGAAACAAGTCGTTTTGCATAAATGCCCGCCAGCTGTTTACAATAATCGATGATATGTTTTTACGAGTTACATTTTCAATTTATTGATATTCATTCATGGTCGGACAATTTATTTGTATCGATAATGTTTCAAAGACTTCTGTTTATTTTTATCGTAGTGTTGCGGGCGGGTTTATGATGTTTCACGGTAATGATATGGGTGGCAGTTAGTTAATTACTGTTAATGAACATAAACGGCTTATATAAAAGGATACATTCATTGATGATCCTTGGGGGATACAAACAAGGTGCGGAAAGAATACAATGGGATAAAATAAACATGAAGAAGAGTCACTTCTTATTGTTTCCTCTGTTGGGCCATTCTAATTTGTAGCTTTTTTATTTGTTGGGTCTCCAAATCCTGTTCAAACGTTAACCTCTGGAGGCATTGACTCCGGGTTTAGTCGGATGCATTGTGTTGGCGCAACTAACCGACGACAGCGGGTTGAGAACAGTTTTTCACATCCCGGTGAGATAAGTGCATTTGCTTGTCGCGACATGGTGCTGCGGCGGGCGGCGGCGGCGCGGTGATCGCCTCGCCCGCCATCCAGTCCGCCTCAATGGGCGAACGAGAATTCTATATTTATATAAGGGAACTGTCCCAATAACCGTCACTTTTTGAACTTTTCACTTTTGATTTTGTAGCCACGGCCGTAGTATAAGACCCACAAGGAATGAAATGGTGCATAGATATAAACAATTTATTTAAATTTTATTTAATTAAATAATGTTTATTTAATTTTAAGATTAAATAAGTTATTTTTAGACTTATATGAAATAATACCCCTTTGCCCGGTATCCGGCATGTCCTTGTACAGATATCCGACATACCCATGTCCCAATAGCCGTCATATATATATATAGTTTTTGTGTAGGTAATGTATGACGTATATATATGATTGATCAAAGTGCTATAGTGTAAATGGAACACCTGATTGGACAAGCTTTATGTTTTCGACATTTCGACATTTCTCAAATATATAAACCAAAATAGTCAAAATATTCATTGTTGCTGTTCCAGCCAGTATATATAATTCAGGTCATTATGCCTATAATTACTAATGCACCCAAAGATGTTTTAAAAATCCCAAAGATGTTTTTTTTCTCTAACCTCAAAAAGTGAACAGTGTTAGAATTTGTGTATTGTATTAAATTAATTAAATAATTAGTTTATGTGTCTAAATTACGCCAAAAACACGTTATTTAGTGAAATTGTGCATTATAATAGTGGACAAGTGTTATCTCGCAAAAACTCCGACATTACATAGTGTAAAATCCAATTGACTTTTTTTTACGAAAAATTAACGACTTTTTGTGGCAAACTTGTTTCCAAAATGAAGTGCGATAATGATCATAGCGATGAAAATTTGATACAGTGCGATGGTTGTAAACGGAACGTATGTCTTAGTTGCAGCAACCTAACAAGCAGCGAGGCTCGTGTCATGGGGTTGAAATCCAAACGCACCCTCATATTTCTATGTTCGCCTTGCCGCGAGGCCTTATTTCAAGTGCCTAAACTGATCCAAGCATATGATTGTGTACGTGAGGAATTGGACGACGGATTTCTGCACCAGTGACTCATGCAGTTTCTACTGCTACTCCGGCCACTTCCTTAGACACTAACAATATATCGGAGGAGATGGCGGAGCGTGATCGCAGAGCAAATAACGTGATCCTTGTTGGTCTCCCTGTAATGGATACGGGTGACACAGCTATTTAAGGGCCCACTGATGAGGCCACTGTCAGAAGGATCCTGGTGGAGATTACGAGTGAACAGATATCTTCTGACAAACTGGTGAAAGTGTTGCGACTTGGTAAACGAGACAACAGTAAACCGCGCCACATGAAGGTGATGCTCAAGTCACGGCATGATGCAGTGAAGGTCCTTAAAAACAAGAATAGAGCCATGGAGGTAAGAGTGTATGATGACAATACACCGATGCAGCGGGACGAGCTAAAGGAGCTGATGTAACGTCTCCAGCTACGTACCGAGAGTGGTGAGTTAGATCTCACTATTAAGTATGTCAGGGGTGTGCCGAAGATAATCAAACAAAAAAACTATTTGACCCCAACAACCCCTACACTGACCTTACCTTCCTATACACCAACTTATGCTCGCTGTCATTAAAATTCGACTTATTTCTTTTATATGTAAACACCAACAAGCCATCCATTATAATTGTCACGGAGACCTGGCTGAACAGCAGGGACAGAAAACAGCACATTTGCCATACCTGATTATACTATATTTAGACAAGACCGGAAACATCGACCTAAGTCGCAGGGTGGCAAAACGCGTGATGGCGGTGTTGCCATATATGTCAGAGACCGTGTCAACCCATTATTGCAAGAACTCATAAGAAGTATGACTGTATGTGATCTTACGGAAGCCTTGTTTTTGGATATTCAATATGACTCTCACCATTTCCTTGTTGTTGGGGTCTATCGACCCGATGATAGGGAACCAGATATATGGAAACGACGTGACTCTAAATTATTGGCTAAGCTGCTTCGGCGAACAATGTGATAGTTATCGCTGGTGACTTCAACTACTCCGACATCCTATGGCCTCAAGACATCGAACAGGACCTCAAGGGACCCGAGGAACTGTTTAAGAACATGTTTCTCAACAGTAATCTTCATCAATTGGTCTCCCAGCCGACACGTTTCCGCACAGGCAACACTCCATCCTTGCTCGATCTGATCATGACAAACGATGAAAACTTAATCACTGGAATATATTATAAACCACCTATAGGAAATATTGATCATTGCGTACTAGAGTTCAGCATCCAATTTCTGATACAAAGAGTCCACAGTCAGCCTAAACTTAAAAGATATTACCATTACATTGACTTTGACAACTACATGGAGGAACTGGAGAAGGATCTCGAAATCTTGGAATCTACTACTGACGTGGAGCGTTTTTGGAGACAGCTAAAAACCATAGTGGATACAAACACAGACTGAGACGCTCCGCTTAAAAAAGTGAAGAAGAAGGAAGGTAATAATAAACCCTGAATCAATGACAATATATTGAAACTTGTATCTGAGAAGGGAATACTTTGGGATGTTTATATTGGCACAAAGGATGACGAGGACTACCAGCGCTATAGAACCGCCAGCAATCATTGTGTGGCAGAAAGCAGAAGGAGCAGAAGACTGTATGATACAAAACTACTGGATAACGGACAAAAACCCTTCTATTCCCATCTGCGAAGGTGCATGTCATCCAAAGTGAGCATTCCACCTGCAATGAGGAACCATAATGGCGACCTAGTTACAGACCCCAACGACATAGCGGAAATCTTCGCGCAGGAGTTTCAGAAAGCCTATTGTCGTGAACCAGATGTGACCATATGCTAACAAGTGACTACATTAGCCCGTGTGGAGCACTCGATCTGTGACATAAACTTTACACCCAATAATGTTGAGAAAGTTTTAAAAGGACTCGACACAAGCTCTGCTCCTGGACCTCACAACATTCCCAGCATTATTCTAAAAAACTGCAGCAAAACACTTGTTCCTGTTCTCACTGAGCTTATGAGGGTGTCTTTTGAGGTCGGACATGTCCCACTTGACAGGAAACATGCTGTAGTTACACCTGTGTACAAATCCGGTGATAAAACAGACCCTGCCAAGTTTAGGCCAATCAGCTTGACAAGTATTGTGGGTAAGGTGATGGAGAGACTAATATGCAATAAACTGAAGAAATTCCACAACAGAGAAAATGTTACATCCAGCAGAATGGCTTTGTCGAGAAGGGATCCACAATAACGAACTTACTGTCATGTGTGCACCCGTGGACTATGGACGTGGACCGTGGCAACCCGGTTGACGTTATTTACCTCGATTTTGATTTTGCTTTCGACAAAGTCCCGCATCAGCGCCTGCTTATAAAATTGGAGCATTTTGGCATTCGAGGTCGGCCTTTAGACTGGGTAAAGAGTTACCTGTTGGGAAGAACCTTCCAGGCCAGGATCGGTTACTCCTTGTCCCAGAAGCGGGACGTCCTGAGTGGAGTTCCCTAAGGATCTGTTTTAGCCCCCACACTTTTTGGAATTTTCATCACGGACCTCATTGCGCTGATAGACTCACAATCTGCATTTTTGCTGACGATGGGAAAATCTTTGGAAACCCACTCTTAGTGTCTGGACAACTACAGAGCGATCTAAACAAGCTCCAGAAATGGACGAAGCAGTGGCTAGTCAAGCTGAACATATCGAAATGTGCTGTGTTGCATTTAGGTAGTAGAAATCCTGGCGTGGTATACACCATTGATGACACTGATATAAACACTGTGGAATCCCAAAAGGACCTTGGAGTTGTGGTTTCAAAAAATCTAAAATGGGGAGAACACATTAATGGCATTGTCAAGAAGGCTAATTCATTTATGTATGTTATAAGGAGATCCTTTCAATATATTACATCCGATGTTCTTGTCAAAATTTACAAAACATACATTAGGCCTCTTCTGGAATATGGATTTCAAATATGGAACCCATATTTTATAAAGGACATCCGATCTACCTACTACCTACTTGAGAGCGTGCAAAGAAAGGCAACAAAGATTCCATATATTAAACTGCCCAAAAAGTCCTATGAAGAAAGGCTTAAAATCCTAGGTATTCAAACCCTGGCAGAACGTCGACATAGAGGTGATCTAATTGAGACATATAAAATTCTCACGTACAAATATAACCTCCCAGATGTCCACCGTTTCTTTGAGACTAAAGACATAAGTCCATTGCGAGGACACCATATGAAAATCTACCGTACTATCGCCAATACCAAAATCGCTCATCACTTCTTAAGTAACAGAGTTGTCCACGCACGGAACAAACTGTCTGATGATGTAGTATCTGCACCATCAGTGAACTCTTTTAAAAATCGCCTCGACATGTGGTTAAAATCAAACATTATATAAATAAGCAATATGTGTAGTGAATCATATGAACATTAGACAACATAGACTGAACTTACCAACACTGTGATATAGACACACCAGCATTGTGCTGCCTGTCTATCAAATGAATAATAAAATGCACAAAAACGTCCTAAACCATAAGAAAACACATCGTAATGTTTGGGACGTTTTTTGTGCATTTAGGGATGTTTTGTGTTTTGGGAAGTTAAAAAATATTATTTTACGGGTACTGGTGTGAAAAGTAAGCAATATCTCTATAGTTATCTATATATCATATAGATGACGGGTACTGGTACATTTTGCTGTTTGGTTGAACCAATAGCCGTCAACGAATTTAAAATGTTATTATTTAATTAATTAAAACAAATAGGCATCAAATCAAATTACAGAATGATATTAATATTAATAAAGTTTCATTTTAAACATCAACACTTACAAATAAGTAAATACATGAGCCAGCGTTGAAAAAAAACCGTAGTCAGTAAAAACAGCAGTTTAGTAATCGAACTTCGTAACTTTTTTACAAAAACGTGAACACAAACTATAAAGTGATATTATATTGTGTTATTTGATGTTTTATTGTATTTTTGCCAGTTAATTAGCAGCAAAACAGTATTTATTTTCATAATATTGCAGAGAAAACGAAATAAACTACCATTTTCGTGAGATATAGGCAATTTAAGTTGACTTGACGGGCATACGTACATTGACGGCTATATGTACACTTACCTTACTCCATTATCTTATATAATTACCGATAGTAAAAGAATAGCATATTAAATTTGTATTATATTATCTTTCTTAGTCGTTGTTTAGGAAATAACGCGTAAGCTCACGCGATATCTTGCTAATCCATCGCACAAGTGGCAACGGTACTAAATGTATGACCGGATTTGAGCCTGATAAAGGTTTAAAAGCTGTCCCGGCGTGCAGTACCGTCTGACCTTAAATAAGATACCCAGCTTTTTGGCAGCAGTTTGCGCATTCAACTTGATGGACCGTCCAAAATTCAGGCTAGCGTTTATGTCCATGCCTCAGACTCAGCCCAAGAGTCAGCTCATCGGTTTACACATATCTTGGAAAGTCGGAGTGAGGGTAAAAAGACTCCGCTTGGCAGTGAACAGACACGCCTGTGTTTTAGTGGTCTTGAATTTGACCAGATTGCCCTCGCCCCAATCGGACACGGTTTGGAGTGAAAAATTCATACGCATCCATAGCTTCCCTGAGAGACCGTATCATATTTAAAGACTTTAAAAACTATATATTTTTTTGGAAAACCGCGCTCTATGGCCCAATGAACAATGTCCTTTAAAATTACATTACTCCAAATATATTTTTTGGTTAGTACAAACTTATATTTGCAGATGAAACTAATCAGGAGTATGTCGATGTATGGACATAATATTTTGATAATGGCAAAGATAAATAGGTCTCTAAATCTAGTTTATCTTTTCGTTAGAGCAAAGTCACGGGGTTAAGTTGCGTTGCACGGAAGCCTCCGTCCGAAAACTTTGCCGGTTTTTTAAATTCACAATCTGTTCACAGTACTTAAAAATTAAGAAGCAAGTATCAACCACATTAATCTCATTGAATATTATCTTAATCAGAGAATCTAAAGATCAGCATGCTATATATAATAATTCAAACAAATAGAATTGCGAGAGAATGAAACGAAAATCGTATGGGGCGTTGACAAAATAAGAGAATTTAGGAGTAGAACGTGAGGAATGAGACATCGACGCAAGAGTGCAGAGGCGGTGGAGCAGCTGACACCTGTCATCACGCAATTTATTAGTCGCTCCAAAATAACAGAGTCAGTGAACGTTCAAACAAAATGAAAAGACACAACTCTCTATTAACGACACATCCTCGGGGGTGCACCCGCTAACAGGCTTGCAATTAAATTCACAATGTTTTGTCGAAATTTCCAGCTTGATTATACACTCGGATTCCTTCGTTATTATCGGCCTTTAGTGCATAATTAAAACCTAAAGCGGTTTTACGATGCCTGATGATTCCTTAATTTTTGTTATGTTTGTAAGTATTGCTGTGTTTTAATCCAGGATGGCGTTGTTTTTAATGAATTGACATACTTTTTATTGGAATATATAAAAATGTAAGCGGTTTCTTTATTATTATATTAGATGCGATTACGTACCGTATTTACCGATTAGTAATATTTTTGTAAAGTCGAGTCGAATATAGTTAGGTTACGTTGGACATTTACAGCCTTACTTATGAAAAAACACTAAGTAACCACTGAACAACATATTAACTAATTATTATTTAAATTCTTAATCAGTGATTAACTTTTCGTTATTTAAGCAGTGATTAGCTAATCGTCATTATAAACACCCAAAAATACTTTAATATGGAAACACTGCTGAATGAATTCATAAAAATAACGAAAATTTGGCCAAAATTGGGGTAATGCCTACTCTAAAGTCCTTAAAAAAAGTCCTAGAAAAATAAAGTGTCAAATTCAATTTGTCAACAACTGTCAAAATCTTTTTGAAGAACATGAAGCAAGGAACTGCCGATGGAGTTAGCCATATTTACATCGCAGACTCCTTGCATGACAATTTTTCATTTACAAGTACTCACTTGGTTTAAGTTGTTTTTCCATTGTTTGAATTTTCAATAGACGTCGAATCGAATAATAAACAGATGTCTCTTTCTGACGTATGAGAGTGAAAGTGACGACAGAGGCGGAGAACTGTATCCATGCATAATATACTTTAGGCTCTCTCCATAGAGCGCGGCGAAATATTTTTTTCATGGATTTAGCAGTATCAAATGTAATGTTCGGAATTCGCTCCACCATTTTCCTAATTAAGCATTTAAACAACCCTACGACGTTGTTTAAACTGACAGCTATTTGTTCGGTTCTTCACTTTAGGAGTTGATTAACTTTAAATAGTGTTTATAAGTAAACATTTTTTTTAAACAATTGTTAAACAAGGTATTAATTTTAATCATCGATTATACGTAAGGCTGTTGGTTTCTTGGTCAGCCAATACAAACGTAAACCATGTGAACTTGCCGCAACCATAGATACTAAATTCTATAATAGGCATACCACCACGTCACGAAAAATTGATAAAAATAAAAGCTTATGTGTGTAGTTTGTATTTCACTTCCCTAAACTGTTGTATTACATGCCTCTGAAAAGAGTAATGTTGTATTATTTGTCACAGCTTTGATTTATGTAGTAGTTTCGAGTTTAAGTAATGCTACACGCAAAAGAGATGACAATACGCTACGCTTATGTATGCCGAGATCGTGTTCGCTTGGTTAGTGTGATGCAGTGTTCTAACACTTAATAACTGTCGACGAAGGTTTGCGTCACAGAGTCTGCAGTGCTGTCTATATAAATTGTCTCTTAATTTAGAAATTCTCATTCACCATGTTTATCCATCTGATGTGGTATGTATGAGGATAAATTACAATTAAAACTGTAGGGAGTCATTACTTCAAATTATTATACCTAATTATAACCACATCATGAAGTGTTTGCGTTATCCGGTTTATGTGAATAATTTGAGGATAATTTACAAGTCTAAATATAAAAGAAATAACAACAACCATAACAGCAGAACCTTTTTATGATTATGTCAAATACTTCAATACCTCTATTAGCACAAACAAAAGGTGTCCAGCCCAATAATTACCGTTTGTGATCAAACAGATTTATTGAATAAAATTAAAAGTGAAATATTATAGGTCGCAGAGGCGGGCTCGGGCGTTCGGTCGCACAGTCATTACCCGACCTCATCTTTGTACACGCATGGGGCACAGCACTGATGGGATATTAAGGTTATTACGAACGGCGAAATTGGCCGAGCGACCGCTGAGGAAGCTGCCCACCGAGACCTATTAGCGGTATTACATATTTCATATGATCCTCCGTCGATCGACGATTATGGGTGTATTAAAACGCCGTCGGACCGTCTCCTGATCATGGGAATATGCACAGGCCTCACTTTTATCTACGTTTTTTACAGTTTAGTAGGTAATTCGGTACTCACGAGAGCATCTGAGACGGCGAGCGGCGCGGTGTACGTTATGGTTAGGTACTGTACACCAAAACTTGAACGTTTAATCTTACTTTTTATGGAGGACGGTATGGGACCGTGAGAGCATAATATAGAAGGCAAAAATATATTAAAATTGCGATAATTTCTGATAACCAATACGAGAACAATATTTTAATATTAGTAGCTAATAACAATAACACTCGTACGGTGTAGGTACCACGCAAAGTACTTTAATGTAGATGACCATGACTTATTGTCCTACATAATTAACTACAATCACGAAAAGCATTGTATTATTTTTTGAACTATATTTACGTTTATTCATAGAGTAGGTAGTTAAGTTAGTAAAACAGAAACCCCATATCCGCCGCAATCTCCACATAATGAGCGTGTTTATTTTTATGTGCCAGCGAGTAATTTTTAGTAATTTTTGCAATAAGTGCAACCCATATTTAGATACACTAATGCAGGTCATAAAATTGGGAACATAATGCTCGCTGGTGGAAACGGCTGAATATTAGAAAGTTGCCTTGTAACTTGTAAGGGTGAATTTACACCGGAGTTGGGTAGTTGACAAGTCTTTAGTATCGAAAATCAAATGTTTTTCGATAACATAGATACAAACATACACACTACACTGAGTTTCGGAAAGCTTTTTACAGAGTGGATCATAAAAAAACTTTTAGAGAAAATGCCTTTCATGGTATTCAGGGAAATCTCTGGCGTTGGTTTAAATCTTATATACCTATCTAACCGCACTCAAAAAGTTGTACTAAACGGGCATGAATCAGAATTAGTCTCTGTCAGTTATGGTGTGCCACAGGGCTCGATTTTATGGCCTTTGTTATTCATTGTCTACTACTATTTTACACAAATAACTCTAAAATCTATCGTATAGATAATGCCGATGATCACATGAAACTACAATAAGATTTTAGGATCGATTTTCCAGCTACACTATTGATAATAAACTAAGCCTTAGCTTGAACAAATGTAAATGATAACGTTCACAATCACAAATAAAAGTATAGTAGCTGTCATCCTTATACGCTATCCGGTGCTCGTCTTGAAACAGTCGAATTGATTAAGGACCTTAGTGTCATCACTACAAAGTTATCTAGTAATTGCGCCTCGTTCTTCACATACCTAGATAATATAATTAACAAAGCCCACAAGCTCTATGATACCTTATAAAGAAAGAGATACAAATAATAATAAAATTGTATATCTGCCTAGGTACCTAATAACTTATTAAATACCCATAGCAAAAATAAATGGTTAAAGTAAATTAACGATGGTTCTCTGCTTGCCGTTTCACATCACGTGAAGAAAAGTTTCTTTTTTGCCAATTTGTTTCCTTTAAATTACGATTAATCTTACTAAAATAACATCAAATAAATATTTTTCAAGGATTATTATAATAGTACTAGGTATCACTTGACAACAATAATATATTGGGTTAGTCACCAATTCAGCCCACGGATCTCATCACACGTGGGCTGAGATGGTTAAACTGAAAATAAGTCAATTTGTTCTTTCGTCAACTCATCCCACGAATTATTTTTTAATTAATATTGAATATCTCGTAGGATGAGATGTTGAAACTCAAAATAAATTGTTTCATGCTTTCGCTAACTTATCCCACTCGTTTTTTTTTCAAAATTGAAGAGTTAAATGATAATTCTTTTTAACTTTTAGGACTTTTTATATTTATGATTAGATTAGGTATAGTCGACAGCAGATTAGTGGTAATACTTTTTACTTTTGACAGTTCTTATTATTTGCGTCGTAAGACTTGAAATCGTACTGCAAGTGATACCATTGATCTGCTGTCGACTGTACCATGGACCTGGATATTAAAAGCTGCGGACCAGAAACGCATTGATGCCTTTGAGATGTTGGCGACGTATGCTCAGGATACCGTGGACTGCACGCCAAACGAATGAGTCGATAATCCCTGAGTTGAGCATTAGAGACAGATTATGGGCAACGGTTACCCGAAATGTGTTGCGGTACTTCGGCCATGTCATAAGAATGGACCCTTCCAACTTGGAGATAACTATACTGCTCGGCAAAGTTGAGGAGTCTAGACCACGTGGCCGGAGACCAGCCCGCTGGACTGATGTGGTTGGCAGAATCCTCGGCGTGCCCTTTGAAGAGGCTGTGGGAAGAGCACAAGACCATGTCTCCTGGCGCCATTTCATACATGCCAAGACGGCACCTGCTGTTGAGGGTCACGATCCTCGACACTTTATTTTGAGTTTCACCATCTCATCCCACGAGATATTCAATATTATTTTTAAAAATAATTCATGGGATGAGTTGATGAAAGAATAAATTGACTTATTTTCAGTTTAACCATCTCAGCCCACGTGGGATGAGATCCGTGGGCTGAATTGGTGACTAACCCAATATATTTTATTTCGGTTACTGTCAACATTCCCATTGTGTTTATTTGATGTGTTTATTAATTGTAATATTTTCTGTTGTTTCAGGATCCGTTCACGGTAAGTTTATTAATATGTGTATGTAAGTAATTCAAGAATAACCAATACATTTTTTGTTTGTTACGAAAGTAAATTAAATATTGTGGACGCCGATATTTTCAGAACTTGATATTGTTCAGTTATTGTGGGAATAAATTTCTGTTGTTTTTTTCCGGTTGAATGCTGCATAACCACTACCTTACACCGATGCGAATATTAGGGTGTAAGTATTACCTTTGCATTACATTTTTTTTATTTTCAGACTACCTAGGATTCCTACTACCTTGTTATTCATTTAAATATGATGAAATTTTTTTGCCCACGACTAGTTATTTTTCATCATGTTAATTTGTTCGCCGAGCATGGCATAATGTATAAAACAAATTCTTTGTTTTAAATTATTATAAATATTATGTTGTATGATGAGAATCCAATTTATTGGGTTACGTATATAGGTACGCATAACAACACAAGGATATCATGGACTAGAATGGTAATGCGATGGGATTATTCTAACGTACCTACATATTAATTATCCTGATTGTAAGTACTTAACCCATTCCGTTCAAGGTACCCATAGGTATATCTAACTTCCCAAACAAACATTTATAACTTTTTAATAAACTGTGGTGTGTGGGGTTTAATGGTCATCCAGAACCCAGATTAGGTATCTACTTTTTTGTAAGTGCGTATTTGAGTCATTCTCACAAGACGTGACCATTAGTATGTATTAGTCAACAAAATGTAGTAAAGACATCCATCTTCTTACTTCGACAATAGGTGTGTATACTGTATATTTACCTATAAGGGATAATGGTAATTCACTTGTATTGACACGAACATCAACGTCGCTGTCAGCCTATGTGCACAACACATATATCTGCTCTATATTAGATATATAGGTGACATGACGATAATTAGTCGTGTTGAAGACGCATCGTTCCGCGGATCCTAATTGACGTACATGCAAACGCAATCAATATGAGCGGATGTAGATCACTCGGGTACAAGATCTGAACCTTGCACTTGACTAGCTACCTACTGTATATTTTAGTTGTCTAAATACTTACAAACAATTGGGGTACGCTACAAGAAATATTTTAATTACATTTGCTATCATAAAAGTGGTCATTCGTAATATAATAATAATAATTTAATAATTTATTTCGCAACAACAGTTTAACATAAAATAGGTACAAGATACAAGAAAAATGTATTATTCATGTTTGTATGTTTGGTCCCTGGTCTCCACACTAGGATTCCCTGTGTTGTGGAGACCAGTGCCTTCCAGTGGGGTTCCAAAGCTATACAGTGTTATGAAAAGAATGAGGGTTTAATATCGGTTCAATCAAATGTTTCAGTTATTCTTGGACACGACAAACAAAGTTTATTGAAAAATAACTGAAACCCGACATAACACTGCATTTGTAATTCTAGCTCATAGCGCTAGTCCAGACAATATTAGCATCCTCAATTCGTTCCGTCCAACTTATATGAACCCTCAGGGTGAGAAAGGTTTTTTAAGCAACTACCTACTAGGTACTTGTGTACCTACCGATATTGCTTCTTCTGACGTCCATCTTTAATTAAAATGAGAACTTTTCCGCTGTTCGCCCCGCGCGATTTGTATCCACGCCAATTTCCTCATGTCCGTGTTAGGGCAAGAGCCTTGGCAGATTCCGTAGGTATGCGATGCCTCTCTTGTTATGTTGCTACTACTGCTCGGTTCTACGTTACAAACGCGTGGAGGTATCAGTTGTTCAAATTAATATCAAATACTCAGGTCTGCAATCCCTGCTACAGAAAAAATAAAACTAATAAATCAACGCAATCAAAAGATTTTTTTATGCCGCATCATATTTACGTTGACTATAATTATGAAAGGCAAGAAGCACATCTTATAGCAGAAGTAAGGGAAAAATCCGAAAACCATAAATGTAGATAAATTACAAAAAATGCGATTATAAACTTATTTGCAGTTGATAAACTGACCACGACCTATGTCGATGTATGGATGGGAGACAACAGATGGCGGCAAATATAAACTTGTCCCCCAATCCAGTTTAATATTTTCGTTACTGCAAAGTTTGTACAGAAACTCGTGAACAGTACTATAAGTCCGCCTCGCACTTTGCCGTTTTTTATATATTCGCGGAAAATTGATGTTCTTGATTTACAATAAATCTCTGTAATTGTCAATATCGATAATGTTCAACATGAGCTGCGATAGGTACCTACCTAATAGTTATTGTTACCTCACCGGGACTGCAATAGCCTCCAAATTGATCGAACGATCAACTAAGTGACATGATATATATCAGTGACATGACACCACTTGTGAGGTGAGGAGTACGTCCCAATACTTGCTATAAGTAATGAAATAGAAAGATTTTGTGATTTCGATGATAATTTACTATTAATCCGATCATTTACTGTTTTGTAACGTTTTGTTATACAGTTGTAGTCATTAGGTTATAAGGGGTACGATCAAGTGCTTAAATAATAAATGCGTAACTACCTATCTATCGTTTCTTATCACAATGCTTCGAAATGCTGTCCGATTTGTCATGGATATCGTAGTTATAAAATTCAGCATAACCTACCCCCCATTTTAAGATTTCTAAAGTTCTCGAAATCGTATTTTTAAAGTATATCTACCGACTGCGTTTAGCTCGAGTGTGAGGTAACTAACACGCCCAGCCTAAATTATCCGTCCGGCCACAGAACACAACATTGCTTTTTAAACACTTTAAATAAAATTGGCTCTAACAATTTACACTTCAAAGTGGACGGAAGTTAAATAGTTTTATTTGGGTTACAACTAGGTAGTAAAATAATACCTACTACACAACAGGAAATAATGTAAAAGCTCCGCTCCTGGTAAGTAACCGTGTATAGATAGCGTGTGTTCTTTTTGCCACAAATAAATTCCAATCGTTGAATTAAAAAAATACAATATCGGAGCCCCGTACTAGATGTATATTTTGTATGGCGAGTAATATTTTTGTATTTCGGATTAGATTTGGCGGCAACAACAGAATCACTCATACTATTATTTGGCTTATAGAGTACCTAGCCCCAAAGACAGAGATAGGTATGCAGCGGGCCTCAATAAGTTTGAGATTTTCTCAAAAACTACTAAATCTACTTTAAAAGAGGTGTAATTTAAATTTATTAATCATTGGATTAGGTATACCCTAAGACCGTAGAATGATACAGGCTGATAATTATGATATTTCCTGAAACGAGTCATAATTAACCTAAGTCATTATTATGTGGGTGCCAGATGGTGTACCTAATTATCTTCATGAAATGTCCAAATCCTTATCAGACCAGCTTTGCAAAACGGAGCTGGGATTATACACGATCTACAAAATACCATTTTAAACTCCATCAGTAGGTAAGCAGTATTAAAGGCAGACCAAAGAACTAGCTTCTTTACAGGCTTATTAAATTGGTCTTCTGTAGAGTTACTCCTTGAAAAGGACGGGAGATTTATATCAGGCAAATTATAAAGCTTTACTTTGTGCGGGGCCCATGTAATCCTGTTTTAAATTTATTAGCTTATCCGACAATAAATTAGTGAATACAGTTGGCGGGTGATCCGGAAACGTTGGTTTTTATATATTTTTATTTCACTTTGTAGATGTGACCTGTTCTATACACTTATTTTAATGTTTGTTTTCTTATTTCCCACATGTGGCTGCTTTCGGGCATTGCTGTTGTGATTCTGACATACAGTATGTAAGTATACCTTAGTTTTAATTACATATCTTGCGATATTATATTTTTACACATTCTCCTATAATTAATAGTCATTTTCTCTGTTGGTTTAATATATTAAAGATTATATACTAAGTACATTATAAGTGTAAGGTAATTTGACAGGACAGGAGGACTATCGTCGATTTGGTATATAATAATATCTTAAATATATTACACTGGGAGTTAACATGGGAATATTGAATATTAAATATAGAACAATAACAAGTATAGTATCGACACATGACTTGGACGACCATGCTTGCACTACTATCGCCGTCGTTCGCATCAACCCACAGTTCGGTAGACTCGTGCTTATATAGATACGTAGGAAATCGTTCCAGTAGGTACCCAATGTGCGCTGCAAATGAACAGCGCTTCCCCTGAGGCCAATATTTCTCCGAGCGACGTCGAACCTAGGACCGCCCGCCACTAACTACCCCACTGAATCAGCGACGATCACGCCTACATCTTGTACATACGGCGATTGGTACGTAGCTAACTCGTCGGATAAAGTAATATATATTTCCTAGAATTAACTGCTGACTGCGTGCATCGTTGTCTCAACCATTTTGCCGAAGATTTAATCCTTATTGATCAAACCACAAAGTTCTTCGTGGTAATGTGATATCTACGTACAAGTTATTATAGTTATCTAGTGCATAAATCCCGTCAGTAATATTTTGAACAAATTCAGTCAGTAATATTCTTGTTTCATTCGAGATTTCCAGTAATTGGTTTCGATTTTAGTACCTACCCATGTGTATAAATAGCTGTCATTAAACTTTTATCTAAACACCGGTTCTTTAAAATTATGGTTTACTTACCATAACGTTTTAAAAATTAAAACGACCAAAGATGATAGCAAGCTAATTCCTATAACTATGCTAATAACACCTACGTTCACCAAAATATAATCTTTAATCTGGATGCAAATCATCCTAATACGTTCCGATTATAAAGAGCTATAATTTCGGCATTATATTGTCCATCAAAGTGTTTTACATATAAAAATAAAAGACTAGCAATCAAGTAATTTGTTTCTCGACCTACTAAACTCTTTTCGTGATGGAATCGTGTTTTGAACTTAGGTTCTGAATATTTAGCATCATCACAAGCTTCATAATTTGATTTCGATTTATATGTATACGAACGTCGCGTCGTGAAATTTAAGTTTATTTTGGGCGTTAATTTCCTATAGGCAAAATGGTTCTACTATTTTAGGTAGGTACGGTCGAAGACAAAGAAAGGTGTACAGGAGAGTTTTTAAGTTAAAACTATGTAACTGTAAAAGAATTATTAAATTCGTTCCAGTAGTTTTTGAGAAAATCTCAACCTTATTGAGACCCCCTGTATACTTATCTCTGTCTTCGACTGTACCTACGTACTATTATGTTACACAAAAGTTGGACAAAAACCTCCAAAAAGACAGATTTAAATCTGTAACTTTTTTAATGGTTATGAGTAGGTAAATGTAATTAATACGAAGTTAAGTCAATTGATGTCCGGGTGTGTGGGGCATTTATAAACGGAATGTTTCAGACTGCGATGCACTGGGCCTGTAAACGCGGTGATGAAAATTTGGTCAAACTGCTGGCCGGCGTCGCGCGGCAAGTTGTCAACGAGCGTTCCGTGAGTATGCGATTTTTATAGGTAGATATCTACATATCGTTCGTTTCGTATTGCATGTACGGACAACAGCAGATCAATGGTAACACTTGCAGTACGATTTTAACTCTTACGACGCAGATAATAAGAACGGTCCAAAGTGTTACATTTGATCTGCTGTTAGCTGTACCATAAGAGTTGAAATCATACCTGTTATCAGTCGCGTACTAGCCTCTAAAATATACTCTGTATGTTCTAGGTTACCTTTACCTTAAAAATATTTACTTTGCAAGTCTGCAGATATTTCACCAGTTTTTCTGAGTCGTATTTAATTATTTTCAAGAAGTTTCAAATAAAAACGATTCTCTGAATATGGCAATAAGACGTTTAAATTCCAACGTGCATGTCACTGAAGAACGCGAAAACAGAGAGCAAACATTTTGGTCGCCGTATTTGGCCACAGCGAGCGGGGGACTTGTATAGGTACTAAGAAATGCATAATTGGAGACAATAATGATCACAGCATCGGCAATTGCAAATGACTATAAACGGCAAACGAGGGTAAATGACGTGTTTACATCTACAGCTTCGTAATCGTATACTTTACGGTTACCTAGAAGCTTTAATGCTCAATCAAATTTACTTACTTCGGGTTACTTCGCCTGATTTTACGGTATCGTTAAAGTAGCATTACACTCTTTTTCATGTGGTGTTCGGCGGCGATGACGACGGAAGTAGAATGGGGTAAGTCCGAGCCTCGTTTTATTGCTGAACTACTTGTGGATTCGAGGGAAGAGCTGGTAAATGTATCTGCGTGCCACTTAACATTTTAATGACCCCCTTTTACTAATAAAATTATGTACATTTTATAGGCTGTTTCTTTTATGCTGTGTATTTTATAGGTAATTTCATATATGTAATATTTGAAAATGCACTTTAGAAATGAATAGATTTCGGTGTAATAACTCTATGCTCGCTTTTGTTTAATACTAAAAATCAAAACTCTGCTCGAAAGTATCATAAAACCACATAAAAATCTGCACAGGTGTTCTGTTCTTAAGGTAAAAACTAATACTTCAGTGTTTCAAAACAATACTCCGCTTTAGGATACCTCTTATATTAAGCTACGTCTGTTTTCACTTAAACCTTACAGCTGTCGCTACCGTGTATATTCAGTAATATCCAACCGAATTTAATATCTATCGTGGATAATATTCAATATAAATATTTGAAACGCGAAAGAGATAAGGGAAGATAGGCAGGCGCAGATGCGTACATAAAAGTTGAAAAAGAAAATCTATCGTCTTGCAAGGCTGCATTCGGAGCAATTGTGTTTTAATGGATTATGCTCAGAGGAGTATTTCTCTGAGGGCTTATGCCACAATGATATTCAACTGTTATAAATTTTGTAAGTACCTACCTAGGTACCTAAAATATTGGTTACCTTACCAGAACTTGTACCTACTAACAGAACTTAAAATGTTGAATAGGTAAGTACCTAAATCTTATTTATAGGTACCATCTTCTTGCGAAAATTGCGGTCATAAAGCCAATCAAAACATTTTGTTATTTTATTTTTCAATCTTCACTCTCGATGCAGTAAATGTGCGATTAGGAATTTTTCACCAAGAAGCGTCCAATGACCCAGTATTTTGGAGTAATCCTGGGCACGAGAAATCTCGAATTTTCTTTTAGACGTCACTATTTTTCCACCCTGTTTTATACACTACCTACTCTCAACTAAGCCGTACGACTGAGTACTTTCAGTAATTGTGGGTTATGGTGCTAGCTGAAGCTGACAGACAAAATAACTTCGCCACAGCCTAACTAGCCTGCGTTTACAAAAATACGTTTATAAAACAACGACAACAAGTTGTCTACGTTGCCTTTACCGAGTTGTTTTTATTTATTTCAGGGTTATACTCCGTTACACATCGCAATGCAGTTTCGCCATGAAAGCGTATACAGACTGCTAATAGAAGTATATGGTTAGTATCAATTTACTTAGATCTTACCTTACGTGTAGGTCTAAGGCCGATATTTATAGGCAGTTTTAAGTAAGAGCCTAGCGTGAGCTCGGTCTTACGACTGTCAAAATTGTATGAAATCTGACAGTTGTAAGACTGAACTCAAACTCAGCGCTAGCTAACACTGTCTCTATGAATATCCGCCTAAGTACCTACCCTAGATCGGGTCCCCCTTCGTGCTTTACGTGCCTACATGCTCCAACTGCGGAATTGTGTGTCCTCGTGCTCCATTGATCCCCCACTGATTTTACATTTATTTTATCATATCTACTTGAAAAACCAGAATTGGTAACTCATTAATTAATAAAATTGTAGCAAATTAATGACCGACTGATTTTCATGTAATGATAAAATAATTAAAAATGGGGGACTGAGAGCGTTGCTCAGTACAAGTTGTTATATCAATACACATAGAATTGAGAAAAACTCGCATTATAAGCTTTTATATCAGATTCTTAGACATTTTGAGCACGACAAAGGCGTAAGAGCGCGAAGACGAAGACGAAAAAGCGCGCTCTTATTAAAAATCTGTCAAATGTCTATGGAATTTGACACTTGCTTGCGCTCAAAACTGCCTATGAATCTCAGCCCAAGATCGATCCGATGTCAACATGTGTTGATTGAGCTATTATCATAGTAAGAGCAGCTAAATGGCTGCCTTCGATAGGCACTGTCCCACCGCCGGCGAATATAACTATCGGCTATTTTCTAGCTAAATAAACGTACAATAGATAGTATAGTTTCCGGCAGCTAAAAGTGGACCCAAAATGGCGACAGTTCGTGAAGGTATACTGGACTGCAAATTGATGGTAACACTTAGATTACGATTTCAACTCTTACTAAACAGATAATAAAAACGACCCAAAGTCAAAAAGTTACACTTGATGTGTTTTGACTGTAAAATTGAAGATTTTGTTTACAATTTCGCCACATCTTGGGTCAACTTAGCTGCCGGCATCTGTACATTCTGTGTTAACAAAAGAGACTCAGCGACATATATTTTATAGTTGATCGCTGAGCGAGTATCCCAGGGCGTCTCTTTTGTTTACACGGAATGTGTAAACAAAATCTGTAATGTGTAATCTATTGCTATAATTTTAGCTAGATAATCGCCGACAGGTTCTCGCTTTACTCTGCGGCCCAGGCCTCAGATCGCTGCCTACTGGACGTTAACAACAGGAGAAAAGGGGGCGGGGCATGCGTTGTAACTGGCCGCAGGCCGCCTACGCCTGTGTATGTGTCAGGGTTTACTCAGGGTGGGACAACTGCCATAATGTGAGAATCTCTGCCATCGCCGCCGCCGCCCACCTCCCATGAAATATTTCTACTCTACTCTGCCCTCTGTTGACAGACGCTGAGAAAAACTTACAATTACAATCAAATATTCGCCTTCACTAACGTTAGCGCTCTCTGTTCACCCTTGCTACATTAATCGGCACGCCATCTAGCGATAGCGTAACTTAACGCTAAGTATACTCTTGTCAGTTGAAAATTGTAGAGCAGGATAGAAAGAAAACACCGTATATCGTATACGGTGTTTTCTGTTTTTGTATAGATGGCGTGACATTTGGAGTTCGCCAAACTTAGCGGTTACGCTATCGCTAGATGGCATTAGATCATGATGGAAAGTAAATTTTCTGCGTTCGTATTATTTCCTTCACGATTAGAATATTTATTTTAATGAATGAAGAGATACCGTACTTATTTGAAAGGACACGAATGAAAAAAATAAGATTTGTTGTATTAATATATTTGTTTGTTGTGTTATATGCGTTTTTGGCAATGTGCACATATGGAACAGACGTCAACATTTCGGTTTCAGTAAACCTTCTACCAGTCGTCGTACGTTACACGATATCAGTTTTATTATGGCATACACAATAGCCTGGTACAGTTGAAGACGGATAAGTATAAAGGGGGCCTCAGTAAAGTCGAGATTTTCTCAAAAACCACTGGACCGAATTTAATCATTATTTTTACAGTTACGCATTAGTTTGACTTGAGCATTAGAGACAGATTATCGGCAACGGTTAAATATGTTGGTCCCGATATATGTTGCGGTACTTCGGCCATGTCATAAGAATGGACCCTTCCAACTTGGAGAGAACTATACTGCTCGGCAAAGTTGAGGGGTCTAGACCACGTGGCCGGAGACCAGCCCGCTGGACTGATGTGGTTGGCAGAATCCTCGGCGTGCCCTTTGAAGAGGCTGTGAGAAGAGCACAAGACCGTGTCTCCTGGCGCCATTTCATATATGCCAAGACGGCACCTGCTGTTGAGGGACACGATCCTCAGCACTGAGGCAACGATTAGGGAGGGGAGTTTTAACTTTTATCTACCAAACAGTGAAAGAATTTTTGCAATAGTAGTAGTAGTTTTTGAGAAAATCTCAACCTTATAAACTCTCGTGTACACCTTTCTCTGTGTTCCACCGTACCATTATACCATCCTCCTTCCCTCAGCCGGTACATGGTACGAACTGTAACTATATAACTTTTTTAGCTTTAGGTATTGAGAATTGATTAGATATTCGCTCAGTTTTACTAATTGTCCCTTTTTTTTGTTACCTTTACCACTTACAGATGCAGACCCGAATGTAAGAGATTGGTCTGGGAGAAAACCAAGACAATATCTCGTTCATACAGACACGTCATTATCGCCTGGATCATATCGCAGTAAGTTAATTAAACAAATAAATATTACATAAACACTGTAGGTATATCTATTTCATAAACCAGACAAGTAAATGTTTTTTTATTATTATTCACATAATTGATTAGTTACCTACATATACATATAGAACCTGGATACTGAACGACAATCATTTGGGATCATGTATAATAGTCGTAATGGCTGAAAATGACGATGATGAATCATTTGGTTAGATTAGTTTAGTACCTACATAGGATAGAATTTTTACAGAAGCCGACACACTCGATTTACGAAGGACTGTTACCTCTCCTCCGGCCATAAGAATCACACCACATTCAGTTCATATCCCGTCAAGTAAGACTATTCTTCAAAAAAACTTTTCTTTGTTACCATTGTTTATGTCACATCTTGGTATCAGTTCACGTCTGGGCACCTAAGATACTTTAACTCTAAATACTCGAAAAGCACTATCTAGTTGCAATAAAACTTTACATGAAGAGCCTTCATACAGCCAACTAGTGTCGCCAATCTTAAAAAAATAATATCTTCCAATATAATCAATTTTATTAAAAAAGCTATTTACAAAATGTTTATTACGATAAATACTATTTTTCAATATACAATACATGGCATAATTGCGACAAGCTAAGCTGTAGTTCACAAGCAAAAACGGCCGTGTTTCGCAATTATGCGAACTACAACTTACCGACATTGAATCACGTTATAAATAAGCATTTAAAAAATAGTATTTATCGTAATAAACATTTCGTAAATAGCTTTTTTAATAAAATTGATTATATTGGAAGATATTATTTTTTTAAGATTGGCGGCGCTAGTTGGCTCTTTGAAGGCCCTTAAATGGTTATGCTTCTTTACACTTTGGGAAATGTATCTAATAATGTGCTCTAATCACGTCACTAGTATTTTCTTCTTGTGTGAATTTTATCTTTACCAAGTATGTAATGTATAACATTGTACATGTGTTGACTAGTTTGGGGCGCGGGATTGCACTTTCTTATTTTCTTTGTGTGTTTCCAGGTGTTGATTCATGTTAATATAGGTACAGTGTAAACACTATTGCATGGTCGTTAAGCATATTTGCCACCACATACCAAAGGGAACATAAACGATATGACTATGTACTACTTTACATTATTCTATTTTTGTTGTGTTAAAGAGAGGGAAGGATTCAGTGTACTCGAAACTATGTTCCGACTTTATTTATTTGTCTGTATATAATTTATTGTTTTAAAACTACCACAATTTAGACGTCATAGTTGTAATAGTTTAAAAACAGTTAAGTATTACGTCCGTAAAATGACGTGAATAAACAATGAAACTTTTAAACTCTCATAACCATTTTATTTAGTGTACCTATGTTAAATGACTATTATGTATTTGCTTCCTGTGGGTATGTCATTCCCGACGTGTATTTTTTCTTACACAGTGAAACTAATAAAAATGTATTTTTAGAAAAAGAGAGCTTTCTTCGGATCGGTTCTCTAAATGTAAGAGTCAAGAAAACAACAGAGGCGTTCAGCAATTTCCTTGGTGTGGGTGCAACCAGGTCCTCAGCCTACATGCCCAAGACGAGAGACCGAGACACTGACAGGAGGTCTGACGACGGCGACCAGCTCAAGAGTTGGGGCTCGGCAGATAATATACAGGTACCTACCTAAAATGTGTATCAATGTAGATGTTAGCACTTGCCTTTTGAGTAGATAGTATTCAAAAGTTTGGTTCAATGTTATTCATTAAGTTTTATTCGCTTTGTTAAGTGCGTTTTATTCGTTATCTATCATCAATCGATATGTAACTATTTAGTTTCAATTAATTAAAACTAATTGAGACATCCGTCTTTAAGGAGGCAAGGGAGAAGGGTGGTTTATATATTTTGGTAAAATAATTAATGTATTATTATTTTATTTAATGCTTTTGTTTACATCGCGGACCACAGCCATTTTAGGTAAACTTAACCGCCGGTATCTGTAATTGATTACCCTCAATTGTGTAACTGACATGACAACACATGGTAATAAAGTTCATATTTGATAATTACAGCTGGGTTGATCATCAAATAATGTTACTTAAGTCATCTAACTGCAAGTGCACAATAAGCCTAGCCTGCAAGTTAGTCATTAATGTAGCTAATTCTGTAGCGGCCACTAAGTCGAATCCTAATTCTAAACGCAACCGTGACTGTCGTACAACACGAGAGCGAGCGGTACGCCTCTCTTAGCGGCGACTAATATTAGTGTACGCAATCTAGAATTCTACTAATGTCTAAACTGAGGGCGAACGATTTAAACCATATTTATTAATACGCGATTAAACGAACCGTAACGTTGATGCTTGAACGATTGAACGTGTTTGCAGAAGGACGAGAAGCTGATGCCGCCGCCGCTTAGCGGCAAGGTGAAGCGGCGCGGCGCCAACGCTCGCAAAGGCCTGGCATCGCACAGCCGCAGTACGCCCTCTACACCGGATCAGGTACGGTCTCACAGACAAAAGTGTACAGAGTTTTTAAGGTTGCGCACCAAAAACTACTTGACCTATTGCAAGAATTCTTCCATTGCTAGATAGGTAAAAGTTAAAGACTGTACTGTAACATAATTATTAAATACAATCTCAATGTTATTTAGGTCCCCTGTATACTTTTCTCTGTCTTCGTGTGTACCACAATAGTTATACACACATTGTATGCGGGCTCCGTCCGAAGTTTCAACATTATTCGCATACTTAGCGCCGTCGGTTCATTACAGCTGATAAAGCCGCTTCAAGCCCCTTCGCACAGCTCGACACCTGCATGTAATTTCTATTAAAATTATACAAATACTGTTAAAATCAGTTTAATATAATCATCATTGAGGCTGTGTTGATAGGTGAAGAAAAATTGCACTCCCCACGCAATAACCTCACACTATGAAATCTAAAGCAAAGTGTATAGGCTTTATATACCTTAGCTCTATACTATAGATAGAGCTTTAACGTTTGGACTCTGGACGCTTCTTTCTGCACACACATATGCCGTTAGCTATAAAAATATTTTTTTATACAGCGCTGCTTAAAGCTGGGTACTCACCAGAGAGCTGTAACTGTATTCTAATGTGTACGCGTGAAACTATCGACATACAGAATGAGTACAGAGCGCGAGGCGTAAGCTCAGGTTTGCATTTGTGTGAGTGCACACAGATAGTGTATAGTGATATTCGGCCTGAGGCGCGGCGCGTCCCCAGCGGGACGCCACCCTGAGGCGCGGCGCGTCCCCAGCGGGACGCCACCCTGCCGCGCACGCACCGCACTTCACCTCTTGTACCGCTAGCGATTGGCGATCACTCACACAAATGTAAACCTGAGATTATGCCTAGCGCACTGTACCTGCTTGCCATCGTCTCGCTGCGAGCACAGCGCGTTGAGTCACGTAAACACTGTTTCTTTCTACTTTTTGGATACAGTAACGTGTAACATTTACAGTTACAGCTCGCTGGTGAGTACCCGGCTTTACATACACCCTGAATCCGTACTATCGATATAACTATGTAGGTAGGTACATTGTATACTAGGTCGCGTAATCATAAACGTGATTTAAAGTTACGCCACCGTTAAGGCCCCTGTCCCTTTCTATCTTAACCTTTTTTAACGAAGTGTGAAATGTAAGAAGTGTAATTATAGTATTATCATTGCAGCCGCGAGCCCACATTGGCGCGGGCGAAGAAGGAGACTCTGATTCGGACTCCGCCGCTGGGTTCCACGCGGCGTGGCGGCACCAGCGCGCCTCTTGTTCATAAGTGCATACGGATGGAGTTGCATATATTGCCGTATATGCGATTTTTGCATATGCAAATGTCAACGTAGTTAATAAAATGATATGCTTGTAGCCTGTCCCTGTGATTCCGGTTTTTTAATTGCATTTTTTTAAAATATCGTGCCTTGCGTAAGATTTATATAAGTAATTAATATTATATAAACCTATTTATATTATTATTGTGCATTGTTATTCTCCACGAGAACATTAGGAATTTTGAAATAAACCTCGAGCTTCAGTACTAGGTACCATATTACTCAATAAAACCTAATGATAAAAATGTCAATAGAACAGCGCCGTATTTGACTTTGTAATTCTAGGATAGAAAAGAAATATGCCATCAATTTGGATGCGGATAATGTTTAACTATGTTTAATTTTATATTTTCTTAATACCTACTTATTGACAAAATTACAAGAAATAAGCGGTAAAGTTCATAAAAATAGAACAGAAATTATGTGTGATAATATCATATTCAATTACTTACTGTGAAAGTAAATTATTTCTGTTAAATTGAGCAGAAAAGGTGATTCAACAATTCGTGTCTTCCTTGCAAACTTATTTACAGCATTGCGTTTAACGGTGCACTCGTACTCTTGCGCACACAGACAGTTTGTGTGCTAACCTTACCTTTCTACCTAATCAAAATACCTATAAAGTACAATAATATAATTTTGATTCATTTTATGTGGTGAATGTAATATTGTTGCTCAGTTATTGTTACTTAAGAATAATTTGTTAAATCCTGTACATCCTGTAAGTATTATAACCTACTATAAATTTAAAACGAATACACACATGAGAATGTATAAGTAGCTGCAACTGCAAGTTATGCAGTACATTCAGGGAATACTTACCTACACTATTCGTTTTCGCATTATAAAGTGAAAAAGTTATTTACAAGTTTTGTCAAACAAATTAATTAGGTAGATATAGGAATATATTAAATTCGTATGTAAGTACCTACATACAGTATCTATTTACCTGTAAAACTTTTATTACTGTTACATGAACCCCATTTTCTTATCTATGCAGCTCACTATATCAGCTATTATTTACCCACACGTTAAAAATGATTCGGTAAATATAAATTTAAGTATTGTTTCAAAATACAAATACGAATCATACACAAGTATTTCATTTTGTAGTACCATAAGTCCTTTGGAGAGTGCTATACTGTGTTTATAGTCAACTAAGAACAAACATCTATTTTCCGTATAAAAAAAACATGGTAAGTAACTAGGCAGATTTTTGTTCTTAATTGCTCTTATGTGTGTTGCGACAACAACTTGCACTCGTACGAATGCGGCGGCAGCACTGCAGCTCTCCATTCCACACCCGTCCCGATTCTTGGAAAATATATTTGGTACGCCGCCGTCACTGTAAAATTTCGGCATCACATTATTCGATATTTCGAATTTCGGTATCACGTAGCGCATTCATAACTAACTACATAATTCAACTCTATAGAAACGACAAGAAATTGATGCTTTTCTGAAAAACTAGACTGCAATGCCGTTTATGAATTCACATTCACCTAAGAAAACTTTATTGTGTAGGCATTGTGTAGGTGTTTATAGATATTATATTTTTATGCCTACACTGACGAATTTACAAAGGCATGAGAAATACCTTAAGGGAAACCTTTCAGTCTGTTTAGACTCGAATTGTCAGTAGTTAGAAACACATCATTAGGTACCGAAATAGTGACCTATATTTTTTCTTGCCAAACGGTCGCGATTCAGAAAGCAAATGATTTGTTTGCCCTGGAGCGCTCTAAGAACTATTCTTGCATGCTCGGATGTTCAGTTTTTCTACTCAACGGTACGACGGTAGGTACTACTACTGAAATCTATAAAAAACGGCAATTTTAGGTGTCTCTGTGTCTTCCATTAACCTGAGAAAAGATTGTACAAACGTCGCTCGGTAAAAAGTCACTTCAAATTAGGTACCTACCTATTTATGTATGTATTATAATCAAAATACGTATATTATATTCGTTTCATGTTTAAAGTATGGGGAAAGTATGAATTGACAAGAACTAATTTTTATACCCCCTTTTATTAATTTTTTATCCGTCCCGTTCTGGTGCACCACCACCGACAGTTCTGCTGCAAGGACTTTGGGTCAGGCCTACACGTAGGTTGACAGGCGGCAGGACCGATCGGGCGGGAAGCTCATGCCTTCGCTCCAGAACGTTACATGCGACAGAGTGAATTCACTTAGTTCGGAATTCACCACCACTCCAGACCGACTACAACGCTCGAGCACGAACTCACTCCTCCAAGAGCTGTCCTGCCCCCACCCCCTAGCTGTAGCCGCTGGGCCCTCGTCCGAGATACCAGTGGACACGTAAAATAGGGTCAGGAATGTGATACTTTTGCAGCCAGGATAGAGGAGTGACAGGAGTGGTTAATATATGATATACCAGCAACATGTCGAGGTGAAGATAGATACTATACTTGGTGTGTACACTACAAAGGGGAAGTTGGTGGTTGTATAATGAAAAATCCATGTCTCTTTCGGGTTTGTAAATAATAAAGAGACGTGCATTGTCACGTTGCTATTGCTGTGCATTGCATCTGCAGGTGCTCGGCTTCCGTGAAGCTACTACTGTCGTCGCGTTTGTAGTGAGGCTTTGGCCTATTCCAGTAGTTCTGAAGACCAATTTTTTATCGGTTTCCGAGGATTTTAAATATGTTTGTTTTGCAGTATTTCTATGGTTGGACTCCATTCCTTGCGATGGAGCTCAATTATTGATTATTATTATTGAGAATTATTGACAATGATTTAAAAAAGGTGGCGTGGCTCGCTTGCTTTACCCTCCTTTATTATTTTCTTCTATGAAAATATAGGTAAAATTAAGGGACCCATATTTTCCTTGTTTAGGGTTCCCTGCCTCAAAAGGAAAAAATGAACCCTTATAGGATCACTTTGTTGTCCGTCTGTCTGTATGTCCGTCTGTCAAGACCTATATCTCAGAAACGCGTAGCCGGATCAAGTTGAAATTAATACCAAATACTCCGGCCTGCAACCTAATGCGGCGGTGAAAATATCAAACTTCTACGGCAACACAATCAAAAGATATGGCCGTTTATGTCGCATTTTCTCACATATTCGTATGAAAATGCAAGAAAACGAAAACCTATAGGGCACTTCCCGTTTTCATTAATTATAAATTAAGTTAAGATCGTGAAAATTAAAAATACCCCAATTTTAATTTTCACGATCTTAACGACGATGACGTCACGTTACGGTGTCGTTCCAAAATCGGTGAATACCGATGGTTCGGAGTCGGACGTTTTCGGTATTTATAAGAGTGTGTTTATTGTCATTTTTCTTGTGAATTCGCCAAATATGATTCTCTTGCGATCGACGGACAGGTAGCGTCAATAAACCACAAATTATTGCAATAGGCATTTAACTCGTTTTACACGACTTCAATCAAGGTGATAATTGTATAACGTTAACGATATGACGATAATAATATAGTAAGTACATCGCCAGAGAACCGACTATTTATTATCGTATTTATTATGGGTTAGTCCTCTTTGTACTACTAAAAGTTCTACTAGTAGAACAAACGAGACTCTAAAAGTCTCGTCTGTAGGTACTACTTCCTCTGTTAGTAGTACAAAGAGGACTCAAAAGGTCCTTTCTGTACTACTGCGTCCATTAGTAGTACAAAAAGAACTCAAAGGGTCCTTTCTGTACCTACTATTAAACCTAAAACAAAGAGAATATATATATAAAGAGAATATGAATATGATTGATTCTATAACTTTTGATTGACAAATGGTGGATATCAAACGCACCATAGCATAGCTGCACGCAAATCTCAATTAAACGTCTGAAAAAAATATATAGCAATTTTGGGGTGTATATTTAAAGACTGATGAATACCGATACACGATTGGACAAACTTCGCTCGATAGAAAAAAAAATCGCAAAAATACCCCTTACATGTCTTTTAAAATGAAAATTATATCTAGACCGAAATAGTTATTCATACAAAATATATATCAAAATGTAGGGTACTATAAGTACTAGAGCTTGTTTAAAAAAAATCTGATTTTTGTTGGCGTATTTTTATTTCCTTGCCAAAATTAATCCAAAATTCATAAAAATACGAATATCGAAGCACTGCGCCGTGCTATTCACTCCGCCGCTGCGGGGCATCTTGTGTCTCACTCTTGCATTGTTTATGTTTATGTTTTTTATATGGAAGGATGCGTGCTATGGATGCTACCTCTAGCCAAAGGTTACTGTATTTATCAGCCAATTTATTGTGCGATTCTTTTTTGCAATAAAGAATATTTATCTTATCATAATCTTCAGGTTTTTAGTTTAATAAGTAATGTAACTAACGCATTTACCGATTAACCATAAACATATTTAACGTTGTTCCACCGTTTCTATCATAACCTTTTTATCGTAGTGTGAAAGGGATAGCAACACGTCATCATCATCATCAGTCTATTTATATTGCCCCACTGCTCGGGCACAGACCTTTCCTTACATCGAGGGAGCTGGGGCCATAATCCACCACGCGGGCCCAGTGCGGGTTAGCGGATTTCACATACCTTAGATTTTTTTTTCTTCTACGACATGCAGGTTTCATCACGATGTTTTCCTTCACCGTTTTGAGAGCACTCGGTAAATGTACGTAAGTTTTTCCGTCGAAAAAACCGAGGATAACTCATTGGTACATGGCTGCCCTGGCTGGGAATCGAACCTGGGACCTCAGTATCGCAAGTCCAGTGACCCAACCACTGAGCCACCGAGCTCTCTTAGCAACACGTGTTAAGGCAAAAGAGGTTTTACTAGGTTTATGAATAACAGAATAAGAGTTCACCGTAAAAATGCCTATATCATGAAAATTAGTCTCAGTAGGAGAATACAATAAGAAGTTTGGTTAGTTGGTCAAAGAGCGTCACCGTAAATAACTAATTTATTTTGTTAGTCCTACTTGATTTGCATTTTAATGTTACTGCGGTTAAAGTAGGCCGACAGGCCAGGCAGGCACACTGGTAGAAGTTTTAGTTGGTGCTAGTCCAACATAATCACCCGTTCCCCCGGACGGGTGGTATAGGTACATAATGTATTTCTCCTGGGCACGAAACAAATCGGCCGACTACTGGACCCTAGAGTAATGAATATTTTTTATTAATGATTTGAAGAATTACGTGAGGTAGATGTAATACTTCAAATCATTATTAAAAATGTATGGTATGTTGTGTTTTTACTTTCAACTAAGTACTCAATAAGTAGAAATCGAAAGTTCTTATTTAGGTAGGTACTTATTAGGATAATAGGTAGATACGGTACCTACTTACCTTTTTTTGCTAATTCCTATTTTATATAAGTACTAGTTTATTGTCTGTTAATAATATTATATTATTATATAGATTTTATAATTAGGTACTTAGAACCTATTCAATTTTCTGGTTACAGACTATCTAGTCAATCTACGGCTGTTCTACATTACTGATGACGCGAAATGCTTCCCAAAAATACATTCAAGCTCAATCGTATATTTAGCACGCTTGCCGCTTGCACAACGTGTCGGCCAGTTGAGCAGTGATTTTGTACCGATCGCAGATCGTTTTTCGTATTGAAAATATTAAACCGTGTCTGATGAATCCTGTATTGATACATCTGATATGCCGAGGTGAAACTTGCGAGAGAAGTGGTCCGAACGCTTCAAGGTAAAACCTCAGTGCCAGAATAATACGTTGTACCAGAGTAGGGACATAGTACAAAACTTATTCACACCTATTTCCACACAAGCCCACGCAAACAACGTGTTTTCAGTTGCAGACGATCACATTGAAACGAAATGTTGTGTTCTTAGTTTTACGGTGAAAAAGTGAAAACTTTGCTGGATCCAGTGAAAAAAAGTTTCTAATCCACATTCTATCGATTCCAGGCGATAGATCCGGCAAAGCTTTACCTTACCTGATATACCCTTTTATTAAATCCTATTATTAAACATATGGAATCTGAATTGTCACCAGATAAAGAGAAAAATACACCACCGGTGCCGATTAAAACTTATCAATGGGAAGATGTACGTAAATCTCGTGAAGCGGGGGGATATCCTTGGACCCATTTACTGAAAATACCCCTTGAAGGTGAAATAACTGCAGAAGACATCATCAGGGAGACAACCCCAAAAAGAAGCATGTCTCGAGAATTTTCAAGATCCCGTAC
This sequence comes from Tachystola acroxantha, assembly GCA_963506565.1. Taxonomy (NCBI): domain Eukaryota; kingdom Metazoa; phylum Arthropoda; class Insecta; order Lepidoptera; family Oecophoridae; genus Tachystola; species Tachystola acroxantha. The sequence goes on along the minus strand of OY735870.1, from coordinate 11,055,224 downwards.
TCATTCCCCAGATGATAGAGATGTTCAGAGAATATTGAATCTTGACTCTTCGCCAGGAAGCAGTCGAAAACACGGTGAAGAAGGGGAAGATGATGGAGTACAAATTCCCAATTTTTCTAAAGAAATTTCATTAGAATCTGAAGACGATAACATTAAACAAGCTGTCACGGAATATGTTTCAAAGCGACCAGAAAGTCAGACAAGTTCACGTTTAGAGACACCTGTAGAAATACCCAAGAATATTTCTCCGAAAGGAATACTGAAACGTCGCGTACCTGATCAACAATATATTGGTGTTACCGAAACACGTGAGAAAACAAAATGTTGTCACCCTCTAGTAAACAAAATAAAGCACTTAGCTGACAAAACATTGCAAAAATTAGAGAGAAACGAAAACGAAAAGTCACCTGTAGCAAAACGCAAAAAGGAATTTCAAGAAATCAGGCAATTAAAGACTTCGCCAGGTGCAGTACGAAGGCAAAAATTTGGAGCGATCAAGTTAGGAGATTCAGATGAAATGAGTAAATCTATGTATGTAGATACACCACCAACTAGAAAGAAAAAAGATCACATCTATGAAGATATCGAGGAAAAAAATAACGAAATAGAAAAATCCCTTCATTTTTCTCCTGAAGTTCAAATGTGTGCTAATAAAGATCTAGATGAAGGTACCAGTCATAAAGAAAGTGATTTTGCAGAAAAGAAATCCAATGCATCACAGGACCCTAGTTTAGTGACAGAAGAAACTACGTCACTGAAAGCTGAGGAACTTGTAATGGAAAAGTTACATATAAAAGATGGTGTTAACAAAGAAGCTTTTGATTATGAAACAGATCCCGATGAACCAAATGTAGATGAAATTTTTCAAAATCAATTAGATGAAACTAATCCAAAGAATGATTCTCCCAATATAACGATTACGGAAATAATGGACGATGATATTGAAGCCAATGGTGAACCAAGTTGTACCATTCCTATTGAAACTTCACCTAGCCCGAGCCCACGACAGATTGTAAGGAAAAGAAACGAAGACGAGTTTATTGACAACGAATGGTCTAAACCCAACAGGTAGATATCATATTTTTCTTATTTAATTAAATATTTTTTTGTGTATACCGATATACAAATATAATTATGACATAACATACGTGCAAAGCTAACGCGCTAGCTTCTGACCGTCTGTTAAATATAGCTCGGTCCGTCGTCTTCCTGTACATTGAGTAAGCTTTAAAATTGTCATCAGTGATCAGTGCTCGCGACTCCTTTCACTCCGGTGAATAGTTCATTTACTGCCGGCTTTTACAAACCACATTAATGACTCATTATCCGAGAGCAAATGTCTGCTCAACTTGTGTAGTTTACCGGAAACTCGTAACTAATATGCCCAGGATTAGATTTTTTCGGTAGTTATTGTATTAGTTATGAGTAAACTTCGACGATGGACATCAGAAGGCGGAACGCCAATAGAAAAGACCGTGCGACCAACAAGAGAAGGCAGCGCACAGTTATATACGCCGGATGTTCGTTGTGGTTGTCAATTTTTTCAATGTGATTCACTGCTACCGGAAAGAGTCAATCCAGTGGGCACTAGACCAACGTCGCGAGCTAGTAATATTATTTCGTATGAGAGGTGAGTCGCGATTACATGAATTTGTTTGCCAGTGTTGATGACAATTTTATAACCGAAATTACGAGCTATGAAATAAATCCGAAACCACTTGAAGATCTTTTGCCCGGCGACTGCTGCGGCTAAAACGAGCGTCAGCGGTTGGCCTAATTGTGACTCAAGTATCGTGTGTGCGTGTAGTTTAAATATAACTCCCATATTCTGCGACGTATCTACCTTAATGTTTGCGATTTGACTTTTTATTTTATTTTTCTCTAGATTTTTGTGCGTATGCTAGAAATGTTGTATGCTGAGCGAATTTGAACTCGGTTGAATGCGAAAGTGATATTATAATACTAAACTACAGCTGTTTTATATTCATTTTAAATATTATTTTTCAGTGATCACGAGTACGAAATTATCGAAAAACCGCCGACGAATATAGTTCATAATGAACCAAATATTGTGCAGAAACTTGCTATGTTGAGAACGGATGACGAATTGTCCAGTACCACTTCATTGGAACGAAAATATCTACACACTTCAGACGAGGAAGAGCAAACTGATTATAAGGATAACTTAGGTGAATATAAAAATGAAGGCCTATTGGAAGCAGAAGCGCTGCAAAAGGACATTGAAGATCGTTACTTCTTAAATACACCATCAACAGTATCAAGAACAGAATGCGAAGTTAGCACGAGTCAAGTAGATTCTTCAGCCTTAGAAAATTTACCTTTAAAACGGGGCAGCCGTTCTAAAGCTTTAGAAGGTATTGATAATAAAATTCAGCAACGGATCAAAGAAGGAACTGGAAAATTAAGAACACAGGCTGGAAAATTGAAATCAAAGTTACAAAGTATAAAAACGAAGCAATTCACAATGCCAGAGAGACCTAAAATAAATTTCCCAGAACGACCTAAGTTTTCTTTTCCTGAGAGACCAAGGTTTACATTACCGGATAAAAGAAAATTCAGCTTGCCTAGCCGTCCAAAATTTAATAAGATTAATATATCTGAAAAACTGAGCCTTGGAGATCGAAAGTTCACATTTCCAGATAGGCCTAAGTTTCCCGATCTTTCAAAGTTTAAAATGCCAGAACGTCCGAAAATACATTTTCCTAGCTTAAGTAAGAAGAAAGAATATAAAATTGAAACCAATATTACGGACTCTAGTCCAGACTTACGAAATGTAGCCACAGTAGAGTTTGAAGCTAAAACTTACCCTAGATTGTTTGGGCGCAAAAAGAAATCCGAACTTCCAAAGACTTCCTCGTCTCCAACGTTGACTAGAGAAGACACGCCACCTCCTATATTCACTTTTACACGGGTAAAGAAATCTAAGCAATATACCTCTGCATATACTCCAGACAGTCCAGCACAACCCCGTGAATATGGAAATGTTGACATTGATACTAACTACGAAGACGAAATGAAAAATGAGAAGCAATTCGATACGACATATGATTTTGATAGATTAGATCCAGAGTATTTGGATGAAGCTGAACAATCCAATTTAAATGATAACCGAAATACTGCATCCATACCCAACATATCACCGTCAAAACAAGAATTCACACATATAAACGAAATAAATAACGACGAATTTTTTGTCCGACCGAGAGGAATTTCTCGTGAAAATATTCAAGTTAGAGAATATTTAAGTGACGAAATACGACAAGCATTTAAGATTCCGAAAAACGTTCTCGCGATGATGGGGAGCAATTCAGGAGTTGACGACGAAAATATATATGTCAATGAACCAGAAGCGGATCCAGAACTCATGATGGACGACAACGAACTAATGCAATATTCCACTGAAGATTTGAACGATAAGGATGATGGATATTATACATTTCCACCGGTGAGGCCATCCCGTGCTAAGCGTAAGAAAAAGGAACAAGATACAATTCAATATATTGACGATTGTGTCAATGTTAGTGCACAATTTAGTGACGTCGACTTAGGGTTGTCTGAAAACATTGCCGATGACGGTCTAAAAGAAATCGAAATAAACACCCAGTTCAGTCCTAATGTGGATTTACATTCTATTCATGAATATGCCAACGACGACGTCATTGAGTACCCGGACAATATTCCAATTCAATCTCAGACACTGCCAATGCCACCGAAAAGGAAGAAACGAATACTTCACCAAGACTTTAGACATTCATCGTATAATGATTTAAAAAAATTACCATCGTCCGAATTATGGGAAGAACCTCGTGAGCTGCAAGACGTAAGTATTAAAAACTGACAGTTTGGCTTTCACAATATAATAGATAATATTCTAATTTAAGAAACTGGAAGATATATATACAGGATGTAACGTAAAGGGTATTTGAAGCCGAAGGGAGGGTGTGCAGTATCGGTAACTGAACAACTTTTGTTCTACGACTTTTCGATTTTCGCGAATTTATTTTTTGACTTTTCATACATTTCGTACCGCTCAGCTGATCGATTTGTATGAGACATTAATTTATTTTTTATTTGGAAAGTCGTAGAACAAAAGTTGTTCAGTTACCAATACTGCACACCCTCCCTTCGGCTTCATATACCCTTTACGTTACACCCTGTATACTAACTAATACTACCTACCTACTTATCGTATTATGCTGAAAAAGATGATCTAAAATCTAGTTTGCTCAAAACAAACCCTAAATGACATATTCCAATCTATAATTATACAGGGTGTTCGGCAGACGGTTGAACACACGAAAAAGGCGGATAGGTGAGACCCTCTACTACATGCTCAGCCATAAAAAAAATTACCTAGATCCCACGGTAATGATAAGATAAGATAATGGAGGTGACGAAATTATGCCTAGTTTAAAAAAAAAATATTACAAAAAGAAATTCTTTTAAAACTATGCATAATTTCGTCACCTCCAAAACTTTAAACTCCAATTACTTGGTTTAAAATTGACATTATTATAAATGGTATAATTATATGTATAATAAATAAATGTATTATAGTTCACCGCCCTATAGTTCATTTTTATAGCAGACAAGCAGATCCAGATCCATCTGATGGTAAGCGGTCATCGTCTCCTAGAGACAATTGCAACACCGGAGGTTCAAAGTTAATTAAGTTTACTCGTCAAAGGATCAGTCGGACCTGACACGAACCGGAGTCTGGAACTCACCGTAAATCTATCTCTTTATCCCATTGACGACCGGCATAGTGTCGAATAAACTTTAAATTCTCAAATGGCAGCCTGTCCTAACCTGACCGTACTTAATCAAAGTACCTACCTACATATGTATACCTAGTAAAGTATGTAGTTAAAAAATATTTTATATAATACGATATATCAAATAATGGTATACGCGTAGCGTAGGTAATGGTTTGAGTGTACGAAATAGGTACAAAGTTGTAAGTATAATATACTTAGGTACCTACATTATTTTATACCGTCCACTTGCCACCTCCATGAGTCTTAATAAAACACAATTACCTACTTAAGCCCTACCGCTGTTTAGATCATTGACTGTAATCAATACAATTATCTCTAGTCCTATATTCAATTATCTCTAGGCCTATATTCTATCATTGTAAAAGAAAGTATTAACTACCTAGATGCCTAGTCTAACCTAGCTTGTCTACACAGTACAGTGTAATGTAGGTACCTACCTAATCTTATGAATTATGTAGTTATATTACCTAATATTGCCTGGCATCACTAGGTGATTCCTAATCACTGCCGTATTAAAATAAAATATGAAATTAATCAACCAAAACACATTGGAAAAGAATAACATTAGAAAAAAAATTATATTTAAATCGTTGATATTATTCATCGTCGGTAATAATTACAGAAAGTCGAATATAAGTAATATCCTGTATATTACTTATATTCGACTTTCTGTAATTATTACCGTAATTGACGGAAATGTAACGGAGGATGTTCAGTATGGGTAACTGAACTACTTTTGTTCTACGACTTTTCGATTTTCGCGAATAAATTTTTTGACTTTTCATACATTTCGAACCGATTTGTATGAGACATTAATTTATTTTTATTTTTTATTCGAAAAGTCGTGGAACAAAAGTTGTTCAGTTACCTTTATACTGAACACCCTCCCTTCGGCTTAATGTGTAACGTGTAACGAAGGGTATCTTCCCGTTACACTCTGTATATAAATATGTAATAGGTATACATCCTGTATTATATAATTTTGATTATGCATCTGAGCAGGCAAAGTATCGAAGTTAATGCCATGTACTTTACTGATCGTGTATGTGATTGTATCGTGGCCGCCAAATCTAATCATAAACCTAAAAGCAACTAGTGCACTGTACCAGGTATATATCCACTATTATCACTCAACACTAGGTAGAAGATTTTGCGATAAAATAAATGTATTTTTTGTGATTTCAGATTATTGTATATCGGACAGAACATGAATACATCGTGCCTCGAGCTGAAATAACTGCCACCGAACAGAGTCCAGTGGTACCTAGACGCAATCGTTCACGAAGTTCTCGAGGTACCTCTCTTTGTGATGATGATCGTACCTCCCATGGTGCCGAATCATTAACTCTCGATACTCATTTACCACACACCGATATCATTGATATAGAAATGGAAATCCGACACGAGAGTCCTGGTTATGCCACAGTAGACAAAGGCGCTTATGCACCAAGCAAAGGTATTAGACGATCTAAAAGCAAAACTCCGCCTGTCAGACATCGCAAAAGTAATAGCTCTGAACGCAAGTATTACACCGTGGGACCCACTAAAAGCGCAATTCCTGATCGTCCACCAAGGAAGAAATCGTCGACAAGTCTTATGACATTAGACAGCTTTGCAAAGCGATCGATCAGTACTGATCTTACTCAATATGTAGAAATTGATGAACCACAGTTTGAAGAAGTACAAAAAGATTTGAAATCTGGCGAAATTATAAGTAAAATGAAAGACAGACCTTTGCCCCCTCCGCCTAGACCGCCAAGAGGATCTAAAAAGGAAAAAAAAAACAAGGAATCCAATAATTTTAACATAGACGAGGAAATTCAAAATACTGAAATTACATCTAATTTATCAAGTGATTATTTACACCAAGTCCAGCATACGAGAGTAGAAGACGTCGTAGAAATCGAAGTTTCAACTCAGACAGATCCTCTTCCAGATGACGTTGATTTTGAATTAGGGCTAGATGAAAATTTAGATGTATCAATGTCGAGTTCACTACGAGACATCGTTGACGAGGATTCGATCTTAAGTAAAGGCCACAAACGGACAGAGAGCCCTCGTATATCTCGCCCAACATCGAGAAATGAAAAATCGTTAAAACTTTCTGACCCAAAGATATCTGAACTATCTAAATCAAATATTGGGCGTACATCTCCAACTGTAATATTGGTAGAAAGGCGTGTTTCGAGTCCTACAAGAATTAACGAAAGAGAGGAAATGTTAACAGAAGCCTCTTTGACTGTACAGCATATAGACATCGAGGAATCTCAGATACCAGACGTACCTCCACTCCCAAAATCAAGAGGTGTACTAAGCGAATCACAAAGGTCTAAAAATATAGCACCTTTTAACGAAGATCGTGCACTTGAGCGTATAACAGATACAAGCAGGGATGTTATGTTAGATAACTTGATTACACAACGGCTCCAGGTAAGAGATTTAGACGTAGGGCGATTGAACGTCTCAGAACTTCAAGCCAGCAAGATACTAGTGTCAGATATAGAAGGTATGACTTTACAAGTCACTGAACTAGATTCCAAATCGGGACACATTTCTGTAAGTGGCATTGAATTTTCACAGTCTGTAATTGATGAAATTGTGAAAAAGTTTGCCGAAATAACAACAAATCAAACAGCAACGGGTCAAGTTCCCCAAGCAACTGATTACCAGAGGCCAGTTAGTCGGGAGGAACAAACACAAACAGATGTGTCTCCTCTTGAAACGGAAACAAAAGTAAAGCTCGATACTAATGTAAATAACGCTCAATCACCACCACCCCCGCCGCCATCTATACCTGAAGAGCAAAAACAGGCTGAAGCTCCGCCATCGAGACAAGTTCACGTAGACGACACGGCTACCCCGCCACAAAGGCCTCCGCCACCTGACTTGACGCCGTTGTTATATTCCTATCTTCAAGACATAACGCTACCGCCAACATCTTTTTATCCCACACGTTCCTTACGAGAAAGACCACACACAGAATTTTATGAGTCGCATCAATCTCCTCCACCACCAACACGAAGGGCTAAAAGAAAGCCTGCTGCTCCACATAGCGAGTCGAGTTCCGACGAGAGCAAGCCTCGACCCTCACCACGACGTATGCCTCCACCCATGAGATCTCATGAACCGACCATTACTGAAGCTGGTGCACAATTTTTGCGTGCTTGTCAAAACTCAATTAGTAGAACTATAAGAAATGTTTTTAACTCTTTTATGTCGTATATTAGTGGATCTGAAGATAAAAAGGACATGCAGATGGCGTTGGTAATATTTTTAGTATTGATTGCTGGGTTAATTATGTTTGGACTTAGTGATAGCAGAACAGTTCACCATCATCACTGGGAATTTTTCAACCCACCTGATGGTAAGCAGTGACTTCATTACGAGTATCTGCCGACATAAAAAAAATACATACTTAACTGATTTTTAACCACTTTACCACAAAATATAAAGCTTAATAAAATGGATAATATTGCAAGCATTTTTTTGTAAATCAAACTTTCCAATACAGTTAAATTATATATATAAAAAATCCGTAATTTTATACTATAGTTAAGTAAGAATGTTTTTAGAATGCCTACATGTTACAAAGATTTGGCTGAAATGTATGTACTCTAAATGAAATATTCGTTGATTGTACCTACTACCTGACCTACTACATACTTACCTGCATTGTTTGTAGGATTATCATCCTGCATATTGCATAATATTGGAATGCACTCATTAATACTCTATTATGATGATCTACTAAACAGCAATCGAGAATATGCAATATTCACTTTGGTTTATTCAGGAAATGACTGAACCATTAACTTTGATATCTTCAAACCCATAAAAAATACAGAACATTTTACATGCTAATATAGATTTATTGCATTTTAATAATAACAACATCAAACTATGAATTGAAAATATATATGTGCCAGTCAGCCTTGCACTGGAGACCTAATGAAAATGTTTACTGACTATCTATCTATGTTGAAAATAGTTGTAGGTAACTTAAGATTAGTTTTACCGCATAATATAAAATATAAAATAACAACTAATATTTGTAATGTAGTGTGGGCTGGTGTTTATATGCATTTTGTACTTGTTTTGTTGTGTAATTGTAATAAAAATAAAGTTGTTGCGAATTATACATATTAAACTGATTTCTTTTGTATGTCGTCCAGAGTTCCAGATATGGGAGCAGGTAGGTATGGAATGAGAGATACAGTCCTGATATTTCGAATAGAATAGAATCATTGATTGCGCTCATGTTGTTACAAACATATTATGCATCAACATGTACCCAGTTTGGGCACAGGTATAGGCACAGTATAGGTACCTACATACATTGTGAATTATAATAAAATTACTATAGTCCGTCAACGTCCAGGGTACAGGGGTTGTGTCGGGCGGGATGAGGGAATACGGTCTTGGGGGCTGCGGGTGGTGTGGCTGTTTTTCATAAACGTGATTTAAAGTTACGCCACCGTTTAGGCCCCGCTTTAACGAAGTGTGAAAGGGATAGCAACACGATTTAAGGGAAGTGAGGTTTACTAGGTTTATGAATAACAGCAAAAGAGTACTTACTATGAATCTTATGCATTATATTTATATGAAATGATAGATAATGTAATAAGTACTTACGTCTAATTCTATGCTTAAAGTGAGAATTGGCAGGTATGTATTCCCCCTACGTTAAAACTTAACATAATTGAGATGTTATCGACTGATTTTAAAAAAATAGTTATTCTTAAATAAAATATATTCCAGTTCTAGTTAGTTTAGTTATATTACTTATTCAATCTTGTAGTATTAATTGAGAAAAACCACAAAAACGTAATAAAAGAATTTTTAAATTATCGAGGGCTAATACCTTTTTTTTGTAAAATTATTCCCAGAGGGAAAGGCAAAGCCAACTAGGGCATACAGCCTGGTCTGATGTTAATAGAATGTCTGAATTCTTGTAAATACATACATATATACGAAGATAACCTAAACCTACGCACAACCCTCCCAAGCCCCTAAACGAAATAACTCAACGATCCACGCAATCATCGAATTATGCAAGGAAACCTTGCTAACAGCACAAAACTTCACAAACACGACTTCTTTCGAGCACTCTAACTAATAAAAACGTTCGCGGACATCTAATTAACTTAACGTGATCATTAATCACTAAATACAACCTTTATTAAATGAATTTCATGATTCTTAGTCAATGGGAAGTACCTACCCTAAATAGGTTTTGGTTTTCTTGCATTTTCATACAAATATGCGAGAAAAAGCGACATAAACAACCAAAATATATGTTGATTGCGGTTTTGTGATGGGTGCATTCAAAATTAACAGCAAAGTCAAACAGCCCAATTTTGTGTCAAATTCAGCGTTTTTGGAAATACGGAATCTAAGTTATAATTATAATAAGGTGGAATCAGAATCTCAAAAAACGCCGAGATTGCCAAGATATTGGCGTGAAACCGTTGAATTTTGTAGAATATTTTGTACGCACCCTGCGGATCGCGATTCGGATCGCGATAAATATTTATTGATAAAGTCAAGTCTCCTGCGAAAATTTAGTAACCAAACACAAAGTTACCTATTACCGTAACATGTTACCGAAACAGCCGATCTGTTTCTTATATTGTTTCATTTCAAAAATGAGTCTTTTGTTTCATTTCAAAAATGAGTTTAGAGGAAGCGGATAATAGATTTAGTTCTAGGAGAATAATAGATTTAGTTCTAGGAAGAATAGATTCCGGGTCCGACCCTACTTACAATCACGGTCCTAAAGTATCGATACGTCTTCCCTCTAGTGAGCGTAACACAAAATGGCGTAAATTTTGACCAGTGCGCAGGCGAACACGGGGGATGTTACCCATTCGTCACGGGTAACATGTTTCCAGTTTTTGGTAACATAATTGTTACGCCACGCCCCTAAACCGGAAGTTACCGTGTTTCGTAACACTGTAACACGCACGTCGCAGGAGACGCGGCTTAACTCTCTCTACGTTTTTTTTTAAATCTTCCCATTGGGAAGGGCAAGGCTTACTAGAGCATACAGCTTAGGTTTTTCTCGAGTCGCGTTAGCCTCTGCTACAAGGGGGGCTCAAAATCGACGCGGCTCAATGTCTGATTTTTACCGAAAAACAAGCAGCCTCAGACGTTGCAGCTAACCGGCTAACCCACCCTGGCGGTAATAAAAATAGCATAGCGCCGAATTACCGAATAACAGCTGGCAGCACTGGGCCACTGGTTTCCTGGCTCAAATAGTCAAATACTAATCTGTGGGCTGGCTGGCTGGCTGGTGGTTGGCTGGCTGGTTGATTGCTGTGCATATCGGTATTGGACGCTCGTCTGTTGTCGCGTCGCCTGTCGCTCGCTCGCCTGTGGCTGCCGTGCCGCGAGCCTCGACGAGTTGTCGCGCTCCTTCATTCTAGATTCTGGTCTAGTTTTGTTTAATTAGCTTGTTAAATTATGATTATTTAATACGAATGGCTAATACTATGACGTGTTGATATCGCTCCGTGACGTGACACAGTAAAAAGTATATGAATACCATCAAAATGTAAGGATTTTCGGATATCTAACTGAGGGTGAATGTGATAAATACCTACCTCGCTGTGTCGATCTCGTCGGTTTCTGAGATACGAAAGGGAGTCGCGATCAACCAGCGGCTCGTTTGTAAAATAGAACTATGCAACAATGTGGGTTTTGCTCAATGTTATCTGGGCTATTGCGAAGAGCCATGTGTGTTGGGAGCCGACGAGGTAGCAGCGAATCATACTACAGGGAGATTGGCGACCAAGATACTCTGGTAAGTAAATATTATTCTTTATCATACCTAGCTTGTTTTGGCGTGGCAGCTACTGGTATGCATTTTTTCATTCATAATCATTAATTGCAACATTTTCTCATAATCATGTACGCCGGGGACTTTTGGTCAAGCAGTCACTACATTTTCCCATATTTTAAGTGTCAGTATAGTATGTTTTTAATACTATAGTGCACAGGTTCAGTCAGAATGCAAACTTGTAGATAGAAACTTTGTGTAGGTAGGTACCTACTTGCTAGCAGTTAGACCTACGGAAAGATGCTCATCATGCTTTGCTAAATGTGGCCATTCATGAGATGATGGGTGAAAGAAGCTTGATGATACAGAACAGGGTGTGTCAAGATCAAATTCAAGTGCCAATCATTGTATGTGCCACCTCCACGGGAGGATACAGTGTGCAAATAGCATGTTTTTGTACAATTTTACATAAGAAAGACCAATGAAGTAGGTATGTGTGATTAACAAATCCATAAATTACCAATGTACCTACTGCTTCTTAGAAACTAGTATGCTGGACTAACTTAATCACGTTTTAAAATCACTCCGATTTGTTAATCATATGTATGTACCAGTGGTCTTCCTTAAGTTCCTCAAGTATTCCAAACGAATTTAGGGGATTGTCTTGCCTTGAATAATTTATTAAGGCAAGACAATCCCCTAAATTCGTATCTCATCGAGTACTGCTATGAGACCATTCTGGCATGATTAATTTCAATAAAGATTTCGTCCTTACTGACTTGCGAATTATAGTCATGAAGAGTAATTGCATTGTGACATAAAAGGATAGTGTTATTGGAAAATGCTATGCGGGGCAGCTAGCTATATGGGGATCTTAGGCTTTTATGAATTAAAAAAAAAATCGTAAGTAGGTAGGTATACCTAATTAACAACAAAAGTTGTTTAGAAGAAATGTATCTTTCATTTTATTTTCATGAAATTCAAATTAAGTAATTTTTTTATCTTTTTGTAATTGTGAGAATGGGAATAATCCTCTAATCTTATTCTTCGGCGACAAAAATATACAACCATCTCCCAATTTCCATTAGAAATACCAAAGACATGCAGTTTAAAAAATGCTTGAGGAGCTGGCTGGTGCAACAACGTTTTTATAATCTAAAGGAATATTATGACTACAATGAATGATTATTATAATAGATTTATATATATATATATATTGACCTGATATTGACATTGTGAAAATCTTTAATTTCGGTGAATTATGTGTACAAAGTTTTTGTAATTATTACCATGATTTTGCAATAAATGATTTATATTCTATTCCATCGCGGATTTTGATTTTTTGGGTCAGAGTGTCACCAACTGGACACGAGAAACTGGACTCATGTCTGTCTAGTTGGCTAAATGCAAAATGCTAAGATTTCGAGGCATGTCAAATTAAACTTGAATTACCTAGGTATCTAGGTAGATATCACTTCTTAGTTGTGGCCAACTGGACATGAGTTGGAATTTCACCCGAATTCTTTACAAAGTACACCTATATAGCCTATATAAATGTTTTGCAAATAATTGTCAATTAAAAAGGTAATTTATTAATTATCTGTGCAGAAAATAAGGAATACCTATTTATTTTGAGTCTGATAGTATTTAAAATACACTAATTCCAAGCTTATTTAAAATCTAAAATGTCATCAATAAATGGCCTACAAAATAGTTATCTGCATCAAATGTGTTGTGTTTAATGTCTGAACGACCCAAAATTGCATTAGGTAGGTGTCATTATTTTCAAAATAGGTAGTTTCCTAACTAATCAATCAAATTCAAATATATTTATTTTTAGAAACGGGTTACAGTGAGATCTTGGTAATGTATAAAAATATAGCTACTTCTAGAGGCAAAGTTAGTAGGGCCCTGTAAGATTATGTCAGATTTTATTTGCGAAAAACACAAAATTGTGGATAACTTCCTGGGCAACAGAGTTGTTCAAGTCTTGGAACTCTCTGCCATCTCAGTTAAAAATAAATTGTAAAATTATTTTAAACCCATTAACAAGAATAATACTTACCACTAAGTGATATACTTTACAAACCCTGTGAAATGGACATGCCATGAGCTGACTGTCCATAATTAAATAGGTAATAATAATAACTTCAGAACCACTGGGCTTTCATTCTCTCAACCAGCCCCAACAACTAGCCAAGTAGCACTAACTTTCGTTAACAATAGTAGAATAGAAAGACAAATGTATGGGATTGACATTTGTTTTTTTCGTTAGCTAATGTCAATCCCATAGATTGGTCTTTCTATTCTACATGCATTAGCGACAGTAAATGCCACTTGGCTAGGGGGCTGTTTCTATTACCACCGTTCGGCTGTTCCACGACTTATGGGACACCTACACGTATGAGTATAGTATATGTTGTAGCCGGATGGTGTAATTCGGCACTTCACGAAGTGACTAGACACATTGTAAAGTGCGCGCTGAGGTTAAATTTTAACTAGCGAGTCACACTTCACGATGTGCTAGATTTTCTTAGTCATATACTGCAGTTCGCGCCAATTACACAATCTGGCTAACTCAGCGCTCACTTCACGATGTGTCTAGACAAGAAGTTATTATACATACCATCTGACTACGACATATACATTGCCAATGTCTATACTCCCTAAAACTGCCAAGTATGGTCAACGACCCGTCTAGGTACTTGAAGTATGATTTCAATTCTTAGGGCGCATGTAAAAATAAATAACTGTTCTAAGTCAAAAGGACTAAAGAGTCTTACTTGATGTGCTTTCGATACATGGCTACTACAAGTATTAATATTTTATTTAGGTATAGGTATGTGATCGATTTGTGTAAATGTACCTAATAAAGTGTTTTTGTTTGCAGAAAATTGAAGATAAATCGTCGGAATTATCAGATGACTCGGAAGAAATAAGTGAGTACCTTTCTTTATTAAAATGTATAACAGGTAATTTAGGTGTTTGTATTGTTAAGGCAACACGTATACCGAAGCCCAAATCAACTGTCTTATTTAACAAATAATATTTGTTTATGATCATCATATTATGGTAATTAGACTATCATATTATTATGATCGTCTAATTACCTGTTGTGATGTAACACTGAAGGAACAGATTGATTGAACTTGTTCATCATTGTGAAAATAAATAATGTAAAAAAACTATGCAATAATAATAATCACAGAATTATGTAATGTTAGTAGTTTTTGTTTACAAAATAAGACAATTGATTTGGGTTTCGGGATTACCAATGCTTATATCTTCTATCACATATAAAATCAAAATTGATCATTGTGATACTTAAATAGGTCCCTATAAGCACAGGGCCGTCGTAAATATATACAGCGCCGGGTTGTGAAAGTATGTTTGCGCCCCCGCTCTTGTTAATAAAAACACTTCACGACTTTAAGATCAACAATTAAGACTCAATTTTCATAGTTTTTCTATTAATATCAATCAGTGACCGACAGTCTCTTTGGTCAGGCACTTATATGACTTTAAATTAAAAACAAACTTAGGTACACCTATTTGTGGAGTATTAGAAGACATTTCGCTTCATACGGGCGCGGGCGGCGATATCAAAGGGTACATCGCGCTCTTTGAAGTGGGTATTTTGCTTGCGTAGTCTACATACTGGGTTGTTGTGGTAGTAGATACCTACCTATACAGATTTATGAGGTGGTCGGCTTGCGCCCCTTAGGACTCTGCGCCCGGGACTCCGGGTGCGTATATGGCTTTCCGTATTCTGTACGTCCCCCCAGGAGAGACGAGTTAGGTACGCTTTTCTAAGAGCCTAAACACCTGAAATACCGTATGCAGTACGTCCCCGCGAGGCGACGAATACGGTACGCTTTTCTAGCCGCTGCAAATGATAAAAGTTAACAGAAACCCGTATTCAATAGGTCTAAGAACAATGATAGATATTGGAAGAAAATGTCTATCGTATACGAGGAGCACTGCAATGTTTTGGTGTACATCTTATTGTATCATTTATGCAAATAAAGAACTTTCTAAACTAAAAAAAAAATTACACACGGGCGAAACGCCGCGCGAGGTGCCTGTCAAAGACTTTTTGTGTTCCTGTTGAACGTTGTGTTCAGCCACTCTGCTAATTGACACTTAGATGCTTGGTTGGATGGCGTCATTAAATTAACGTGCTAGCTGTTCAATCAAACGTCTATTTCAACCAGTTGACTGCGACATACACACGACAGCTCATCAAAGCACAGCTTTTTAGGCGTACGACATAAAGATGGTTTCAAAGCAATGTTACGTCGTTGATGATCGGTCGTCTGTACAATGAAGTTTAAAAGTCTGTCCGGTCTGTCTGTCCCACTGTCCGACTGAACGAGCGAGACTAGTCTACGATCTCGCCGCATTGGCCGCGGCGATGCCGCTGGTTCCTCTGGTGCCGTGTGTATGTGAACGCTCTTATAGGATGACTTCGTTGTCCGTCTGTCTGTCTTGATTCCATTGCACAGTGGTCCCACGCTCTAAGGGAGGCGGTCAAAATTCTTTAAAACTGTAATACGACTTCGAAACTTATATTTTATGAACTACCTAAATTTTTGTATGTTGACATTTGCGAGGATAATTAAGAATAATTTTATTGATTGAAATACCTACCTATATTTAATTAAAAAATCATTTCATTTTTATTTATTTATCTATTTATACATAAATTAATATTTACAATAAAAAACTTCTACGTCTGATTCTAAAAAAACACTATAACCAAAAAATATTTACTTATATTTTGTATATGTACCTATATCTGTATATTATTTACAATTAAATATCGACATTTTAGCACATGAATCTGTGACTTTATCTCTGTATCTAAGATAACGTCGATTTTTCACAATTAGTATTTTTTGGTACAGCTAACAACAGATCAAGTGCAACACTTTGGACTGTTCTTATTATCTGCGTGGCAAGAGTTAAAATCGTACTGCAAGTGTTACCATTGATCTGCTGTTGTCCGTACCTGGGCATGGGTGGTGTGACGTTTTATTTGGGTCGTCTGTATTTATTCAGCAAAAGCAGGTGTCGTGATTTATTGTATTATATCAAAGAAGGTCCAAATATACGGGACGACGTTAGAAAGTCCAAATTTTATTTTCGGTACGAGTGTTGGTTTATTTGATCCCGCGATCTTTCTATCGATGAGCACTGGGTCGTCGTCTGGGAACATTCGTGAGATCGAATGCCATACCATAGTCTCGAATACTTATTGAGACGATACTCGTAGAGTCGACACTTCGGAGGCTCGAATAATTCGTGAAATCTAGCCAGTAGACGAAAGCGGTAATATCCTTATCGAACTTTGTCTACTAAGTAGGTAGATAGGTAGGCACCTAAATAGGAGTGTCTAACTCATACTAGCTATTAGGCATTATGTGCTCCTTGTGCCTGTAGGTACAAGCTTTTAGCACAGCTTTTAGCTTAGTTTCGGAGTTGAGTGGTTGAGGAGAATATTAATAAAGTGAATACGTTCCTAATATTATTATGAAAAGCTCGTCTTTAGTCCGGGTTCCACCCCCTACTGCATAGGCCATTTCCCCTCCGGGCCACCTCTCTTACGCTATGTCGCATATGAATAAGAGTGACAGTTGCACTTAGTTAGGATTCCATTTGGGGGCCGCGCCGCCCTATAGAAGCACACGGAGAGACTTCGAATTCAAAAGATTTTATTATCTATATAGTAATTCGAAGAAAATGGTTTTGTATTTACGAGTTTAAGAGCAAAAACGCACTAGCGGCCTCAACGGCACGCCGCGCCGCACTTCAAATTTTATATGAAACCGCGTGATATCAATGCACTGACATGCGGCCAGGCGCGGTGCGGATTCATAGGTATAATATAAAAATTAAAGTGCGTCGGGCCGCGTTGCGGCAGGCTACATCACGGCCAGCCGCTAATGCATTTTCGCTCTAAGAGCCAAAGAGAATTGCATTAAAAGTTTTTGAGAGATTCACATACTTGAGCCGGGAATCTAACACGGTTAATTTGCGAAAAAAATATATATAATTATTGTCATAGTCAGATCAAACCCTGCTGAGGAACATTATGTGTAAAATCAAAGAAGACATGACCCACACTGAAACCCCATCCCAAATTGAGAATTCAGGGTTTGGGCAAAGAATAATATACACTCTGGTTCATTACCCAAAAAATCGCTAAATTATAAATAACTCTGAAACTATTGATGTCACCGACAACTTTACTGGGTTTCGGTATATTGTCTATTATCCGTATTGTCTATCTTATGTTGACCACATCATGAAATGGTCAATTTAACGATCTGGTCATGACATAGACATCCACCCACACCACAGTCGTCTAAGTCTACTCCTGTTATGAAACTACTTACTTTGTAAGCATAGTAGGTATTATACCTATTTCGATGGGAACAATTATGTTGTCATTATCTAAACCTTCGCAATATATTCGAAAGTTCATAGTTTCTTACAAAAGCTAAAATCAACACAGACTGTGCCTTAATAGATGAACAATGAAGCCTGCTGTTTACAATAACGGTTCTGAAAGAGCCTTCACGAGAAGGATTTGTCACGCTCGCTAGGGGCGGGCGGGGTGATAACGTATTGTTAAGGGAAAATATATTGACATACCTACCTATATTTAATATAAAATGAACATTTAGAAAACAATGTACTATGGAGTATCTTTATTTATTCATAAAACAACAATAAAAATTAAAAATATCTAACTATTATAATATTAACCAACTATGTAACATCCTTCCTGATCAAACTGTGCATGCAACCCAAACCGTGTGCGGACTTATATTTCTCCTGACAATAAAAGAGTACGGACAACAGCAGATCAATGGTAACACTTGCAGTACGATTTTAAATCTTACGACGCAGATAATAAGAACGGCCCAAAGTCCAAAGTATTACACTTGATCTGCTGTTAGCTGTACCTACCTTTTTCATCATTCTAGTTGTCTTTCGGATTCGCCGTGATATTTTACCCCCTTTCCTATTAGGGAGGACATCACTGGTGAAGGTATCATTTTTGAAAATTGGTTCAGCTGATGCTGTAATAATTACTTTTTTGTACTGTGATATAGTGAATCGGATATCCGGTATCACCCCGTCCGATTGGACCACATAGGTAGTTTATTTTTTTACAAAAGACTTATTCTGCAAACAAATATTACTCAATTTAGTATGTACTCATGTCTGCACACTCTTGCAGCTGTGGAAAAATTAAACTTCTAAGTTAACGCAATCAAAAGATATGGCCGTTTATGGCGCATTTTCTCGAACCGCAAGGGAACCCAAACCTATAGTACCTACTTCCCGAAATTTAGCAAGAAGCAGTGTCTTATAGCACAAGTACCTATAGGGAAAAATCCGAAGTACATCACGATTTTTTTTGCGATTCCAAACTTTATTTACAGTTGAGATGTATGGGGACAGAAGTTTTTGAACGGCAAAGATAAGTTTGTCCATAAATATAGTTTATCTTTTCGTTAGAGCAATGATACGCTGTTAAGTGAAGTTGCACGGAACCCTCGATGCGCGAGTCTGACTCGCACTTATCCAGTTTTATAAAATTGTGGGGAGAACTCGGATTATGTTACTTTCTCTTGTCATATATGTGAGAAGTGTGTTTACCCTTTTAGGATTAATTTTTTTTTAATGAAATATTGTACAAAATGTTCTTATTTATTAATAAGTCTTCTTCAACATACTACAATTTCATGAATCACTCTCATGTATTTATGGAAATATCATAGTTCATTCCGGATACCCCCTTTCCATCCTATTATATTTGATTTACCAAGTGAGAATATTATGATCCATTTTTCCCAATCACCACGCAACCTATACACTAGACCAAACTGTCATTTGCAAGCGGACTGCGCGCCATCTACCAGCTTCCAAAGTACTAAATCTAGCTAGAGCGATACAGATACGATTACGAAATATATTCAAATTTTTAATTTCTAACAGGCAGCTAAAAATATGAAATATAATGTTATCTTTTTTCATCCCTATCCGGATTTCCCCCGCCTTCCCCTAAATGATAACGCTCGCTCGTGGATTATGGCTAGTACCCTTGGTAAGGGTTTATATTGTTAACGAGGTATAAGCACTTATAGCCACACGAAAGTCGACCATTACAATATGTAGCCATTTATTCAACAAAGTAATATTTATCTGTTTCTGTATCAGATAAATTCAGATATAAAGAACCGGGCAAGTGCGAGTCGCACCGTGGGTTTCGTCCGTGAAACATAACATTGTAACTATGGATTGACGAAAAGATAAACAGAAAGAAAATCATGTAAGTATGGGCGCCAATTGTGAACATAAGTTTGTATTCGAGAATTTTTTCGAATGATCTCAAATTTAAAGTATTATGTATTTTTCTTTTACTTGTGCTATAAGAAATTGTTTCTTGCCAAATGGCATGATCCTAGGTCAACGGGAAGTACAGGCTTTGATTCCCTTGCATTTCCGTACACATGTGCGGCAAAATGCGACATAAACGGCCATATCTTTTGATTGCGTTGACGTAGAAGTTTGATTTTTTCTCGGCTGCATGAGATTGCAGACCTTAGTGTTTGGTATTAATTTCTTGATACGTCCACGCGTTTCTGAGAAAAAGGTCTTTACAGATAGACAGACATGCGGACGGAAAACGAAGTGATCCTATAAATAAAGGCTCCTTTATCCTCTTGAGGTACGGAACCCTAAAAATCTAATTGTTACGAGTATTATTATCTATTATATAAAGATGTGCAGCTGCGAGGGCTTTTGAAAATGGCGGGAAACGACGGTTGGAAAATTATTAGATAATTTTCATTAAATTGTTCTAAGGTGTTATTTGCTATTTTGTGTTTAATATCATGTTCGCGGATGACAATATTATGTTGAAGTTTTCGGATGATTTGTGCAAGATCTGCAGTTTTGAGCTAGAGTCCCACTACGAGCTCGGAAGTGAACGTGACTGTCGAGCTGCTTCGTCTAGAGTGACGACGACGCTACGGCGACTCTGGATGTATAAAAGAAGACGCTGATATCCAGAGTGACGACACTACGGCGACTCCTCTGGAGGAAGAGGACTATGATATCTTGATATGATATGATATCATATTTAATTTTATAACATCTCATATTCTGTGTATTCTAACAAATAAATGTATTTGATTTGATTATTCTGTAACATGGCATTAGCAAATGACGAACTATTATCGATTAATAAACTAAATAAAAGATTGATTAAAAATAACCAAAAAAAAGTGTTTTTGGTCTTTTCTTCTCCTCAGCGTTTATCCTCCTTTTCCTTTCAAAGTCGTGTAAATTAAAAAACTGTTGATGTGCTAAAATATACACAATGTATTTACTTGCAATAAAGAGATATGATTCTGATCCATCCATCAAATGTACATAGCGAGTTCTATAGGCACACGCTTTTACTGGCTTTTTATCACCGCTTTGTAAACAGTGTATGTGATAAACGGTTCTGATATTTGTATCATTATCAGGTTGTCAAATCGAGAAATCAGTCACTTCAGACTTTCGTATTAATACCTGAATAATTTAATTGAGCTCAGGAAATTAGATATACCGAGTCATACATAATAATTTTATCATTAAGAGCCATTATAGGTGCCCTCAACAATAAATCATAATCTTAATTAATTAATCTTCAACTATAGGTTTTATTAAAAAAAAAAATATATCTCCATTACGATAAATTCCTACTATTTCTTAAATGTTCATTACCAACGTGATTCATTTCGGTAAGTTGTAGTTTGCATAATTTTGCGCATTACAACTCAGCTTGTCGCAATTATGATTTGTACCTATATTAGAAAATAGTATAATAATATTAGGTACACATCTTTTTAATAGAATTTATTCTATTAGAAGATGTGTTTTTTGGGGCACCACTTGGCTAGGATACAGTGAATATTGAACAGAAAACTTAAGAAGTCCTACTATATAATTTAAATCTTTGCAGATCAGGAGAATAAACCATCGGCACGGACTACAGATCACACCTCAGAGTTCAGTAACATGACCAAAAAAAATCTATGCACTGGACGGTTTTTAACTATGCACAAGAGACGTAAGAAGCGGTTAATGACAAGATCGTTGTATCACGAAGCTGCTTTACTAGATGATTTACACCCTGGACAGGTTCAGGTAAGTTTTATGATTTAACATTATTTGTTGTAAATGTTTTGCTAGAAACACCTTGGACTTCGGGTTTGCAGGAAACGTTCTAACTTTGTAATTACTAGTAGGTACATAATTATTATGTATTCGGTCATGACTACAAATAATATACACATTACTTTGTTGCTATCATTTTATTTGATTTAAGACCACTCCACTGGTAACAGTTATAATTAGGTATAACATGCGACTACAATGTTAATATAACAAACAGGGTATTAACGTACATACATACACGTACGTAGGTATATGTAGTGTACATAAAAAGGCTTACGATGGCTTTTTTTTCTTTTATAGAAAATGATATGGTACTACTGTTACAGGGACTTTTAACAAGTTCAA
Source organism: Tachystola acroxantha (assembly GCA_963506565.1). Lineage (NCBI taxonomy): Eukaryota > Metazoa > Arthropoda > Insecta > Lepidoptera > Oecophoridae > Tachystola > Tachystola acroxantha. The sequence continues at coordinate 11,033,060 of OY735870.1, read as the reverse complement.
TTGGCTAGTTTGGTGATCTTTGGATGGTTCAAATCTGCCTTTTTTACTTGGCTTACCTACTTTGTTGGACTAAGCTTATGTAGTGTAAGGAAAAAACTTCCTACCTTCTCATTTTTGTAGGTAGCTAGACTTTATAACTGCATTTCGCTACCCGCCGTATTACGATCCCTCCATGGTCATTCCACAACAGACCTTCGCAATATTGCAGAGTATTGTTCAGAGAGGCGTCGTCGACGCCACAAATTTAAATGCCAATTGTTTGTATTCATCACGCGTCCATACGCACTATCTGTAGGTAGGTATATTCCAGTGACATATTGTCAGATAAAATCCTACGTTCCAACAGCAAGGACTGCAATGCGAAAGAAAAATGTTGTTTTATTCTAGAAAACGTATCGTTGTACCTATGATTTGATTTTAGATGATATAAAAATACGAGAGAAGCAAACATGCTGCGAATTAATATTATTATTTATCAGTTTATTAATAGCGACAAATGGAGTTCTGTATTTACGCACGCGCTACGCCAAGCATATAAATAACCGTAGTAATTTACCTAAATGCGAATTAACGACAGTGTAGATAAATCAGATAAATCAGATAACTATATACTAGAAGTAGGTAGCTGGAATAATTATCTCATTATAAAATAAGTATTTTTTATAGCGTGATGGGTCACTATAGTTTTAATTCTAAAAATACGTGAAATAATGTTATTTATTTTAGTAATATGCGAGCTATTGGTATTCAATCGATATTCATCTCTCTAAGGTAAGTATAAGACATCACACGTATGACCCGAAGTAGGAACCCCTGCACTGTTTAATGTGTATCGGGGCAGATTCACAAAGCTCACCCCAAATTCGGGGAAATGGTACAGGCACCTTCTGGATATGAATCCATCACTTCCATTACTCATGCTGGTAAGAGACGATTCTGTGGGGAAAAAACTGATGTAATTAAAAAACAACAAAACCCGACTGCGTAATAAGCTGACAACTAAAAAGTGTGAAACAAGTGTCCAATTGGCGACTGATGCTATGAGCTCGTAGAATTTAATACAGGCGAAAAAAAAACTCACTCACTTTTTAATGTCGTTTCGTGACAAATAAGTTTCTTTGATCTTAGCGTAGTCGCACGTTTAATTAGTCTATACCTATCGTAATTCTACTGATGTGCGACTACGCTCCAATCAAAGAAACTCATTTGTCACGAGAAGATTGTAACAGGGTAATAATTTAATCTAAATCGCAGTAAGAACCTGTTACTAAAATTTGCAAATTGACGTGCAACCAGTCCGCTGAGCGTTGTCTAGCTGTAGGGTTGAACATTGTTTTCAGCCACTCAGCTAATTGACATTTAGAAGTTTGATTGGATGGCGTCGTTCAAATAATGCATAGGTAGTTAGTATATCTAATCTAATAAATATATTATTTGATTTGTCTTATACAATTTCCTGGAAGTCCATCGTGTTTGACTACCCCTACGGGAAGCAGGCATGATGTATGTATGTAAATTCTTGACGCAGTAAGTTGACAATTAGCCAAGAATCTGGTAAACAAATGTACGTGTTACAGTCAAAAGTACACTAAGTGCCACACTTTGGCAAATGGACCGTTTTTCCTTACGGTATGGATGTACGATCAGCAACAGTTACGCCTGATTACCGTAAGGTTGCAATTCCGTTACCGGCGGATCTGCAGATCCTCCTTATTTTATCAACCAATAGCAAACCGGGAATGTTATTTAAGACAGTCAACAACAAAATATTTTTTTTGCACACATGTCTTTATCATTGTACTGTTACATTTTATCAATAAGAGTTTACAAAAAGAAACAATTATCTTAGTCACATAAAATGAATGAAATCCGAAATAAAGAATTTTTTGTAATAATTGCAAACGCAGTTCAAATATTACCAATTGATAATGTTGTCGTGTGTAGGTACAATGCGTTTGGTCTTCACAGGATTACCACTTAATACTGATAGTAGAACGAAACATTATCGATAAATATCTCATGTATGACGTTTATAAAGTAATGGATAATGGATTTTTTGTGGATACACATTTTTATATATATTTCGGATGTTTTTGCTCTTATCACAGGATGAATAATAGACTACTAACGTATTATTGCAATGTACGAGTATTGAACTTAAGTTTGGACACATTTTGATCAGTAATGTTTCATTATAGTTCAAACGGTTACTATACATTATAATATGTTTATCCTTATTGGGACGGAGAGTTGCTGCCCCATATAAGTTGCACGTTGGAACCTGATCCATATAATTTTTGTCTAAATGGATTGGAAAATTCACAAGCTCTGTAACTTCTTATTTAAACAACATTTTACGGGAAACTGCCCATGTTGCACTGACAAACAAGTCTGGAAACGGCCATGATTTTACGCCAACTACAAAACTTACCTATCATTATGAGTAGGAGTATTCGTATTTGTACCTACTGCTGTTATTTTTATATGTGTGCACAAATAAATTCTAATATTGCGAATGTCATAATTATCATGTAATAGTGCTCAATCAAACTACCTACTCTTAAGGATTTATAGGATCATTATAGTGCGATATTTTCTGTTTCGCTGCGATGGTCGTGTCTTATTATTGCATACGCTAGAATACGTATAAATGTTTTTATATTGTGTTTTCTTGTTGTGATGATAATAATTTTCCCATAGGTTTTGAATGTTTCTATACAAGCAGTGAACTTACTGCTTTATTTATTTGCGACATCAGATTTTTTCTTTAATCTTTACAAACTATACTACAACACTCTTTAGGCTCATTTTTATGAGCTGACATCTCGACCGATTCACAGCGTGCGGGGTTGGTACACCCCGCAGCGTAACTGCTATTAAAATAACTGTAAATAAACATCATGCAGCGACTGTTCGCAAGACGGGGTAGGTCTCCCGGTCCGTGCCTGGTAATGATTTTGACATTAAAGATTCATTTTCTTTGGACCATTTCTTCTGTACGCATGGCAAACCTCTCTTGCGGATGAAGGTACAGTCGACAGCAGATCAATGGTAAACTTGCAGTACGATTTCAAGTCTTACGACGCAAATAATAAGAACTGTCAAAAGTGTTACCATTGATCTGCCGTCGACTGTACAATGCAATTCCAAGAGATGCACTGGCTGTGAGAAGATCGCAGCCGATTTAAATCTGCATATTTTTAGAGTTTTTGATTTTTTTCAAGGTGTCCTATAATCTTCCACAAGATTTCTGAGGCTGATTGATGTCCGCTTGCATTTCCAAAACACTTTGAACTTGCCTTATGGTATATCCTGGTCTGACGACGACGCGGTGACGGTTTACCGGGAGAATTGACGGTTTAACGTTATATTAACACACATTAAACACTTCCATTTCATGAATCTTCGATTACAAACATTATTTATATTTAAGATAAATAGCTTAGTTTAATACATCTAAGACAACTTGTCATCCTTGTAGTTGGTTCCTAAAGTTTAGGAGCTACACAAGAGAAATACTTAGCTTAATTTAGTACATCGCAGGCAACTAACTTGTCAGGTTCGCGTGCCGCGAACAGAAAGAATGCCGCTTCGGTTGCTGCGGTTGTGTATTAGCTCCTAAACTAGCTTCTAAACTTTAGTAGGAGCTGAATTGAGGGAATGAAGAGAATTTATGCTCACGGCACGCGACGTGACAAGTTTTCTTCGATGTAGGTACTACATAAGCTATGACTCTTCGATATAATTATTTTTTTACTGTAGGATCAATACTTTAGGGACACGTACTCGTGATCGTTTCTGTGTCTCGGGATCAATAGACGCTATCTGGCTGGAGCCGCGACGATTTTTACCAGCGCTCAAGTCCCGTCGTAATAGTACAAAGCTTAGCGACAAGACGAGCGCTGGAACACGGTATATTACTTAGATAGGATTTTGCTTAGATTCGATTATATACAAATCTGAATACGTCCCACCTCGGTCGCTACCGCAAAGGAAGTACGTGGCATGGCCACCGCTCCGCTTGCAGACACCGCGCCGCTTGTCACGCCTTTCGCCGCTAAGCCGAAAGTTGTGGATAGGCTGTAAAGAATTGCTGTGATAAACAAGCCCTAGTACATGTTTCACCCTTTATTAGAATGTTGTAAGTTGTTGTTTGCTGTCAGTGGTTACTGTTATGATTTTATGTCAAATTCACGTCAATAAGTTAACTAACGTACCTTAGTTTCACTATTTACATAGTGAAATACTTACTCCTACTTACTTTATAAATAATTTGCCTGGCGAGGTAGTGTGTACTGAGTAATAAATTTGTGTTGTTTGGTTTTCTTGCAGTGCATCCTCAATCAGTCGGTGCTGTGGAAGTTCAATGCGTTTACTTTAGAAAACGTCTCAGGCGGTAAATTGTTTGCTGTTATATTTATGCTTCCCTGAAGACTGGTACCTGCTGTCTAGTTCCTTTTTTAATTATCTCCACCTCCTTTAATTTGCAAATTTCATCGCCTGTATTTCAGTATAATTGTAGGCAAGAGCTGATTACGTGCGAGTTCCCCGTAAATTGATATCTCATCGAGTATTACCATATTACATTTCTGGGATAGTAAGGCATAATCGGCGCCATGAAAATAAATATGTAGTATTTTTGGAGGATAATAAAACTATTCCGTTACTCTAACGCTAAAAAGATTTCAACTGTGTTGACTGCCGAAACGTCCAAGGTAGAGCCTGGGACGTTTCGGCAGTCAAACGGATTGTAATGAGTTCGGGAGTTTCATTTACTAATAACAGAAGTATTATGGCATTCGAATGATTGGTTAGTTCATTCTCGTCCGACCTATTTATCGTATTACTTCCATGATTGTACCTAGAGTGACCAAGGCAACACGCAACACTCTTACTTATTTTTATATGACTACCCAATATCATCCCAAAATATTATCATGGTGGAAATTGATGAGATATGAATTTACTGTGAATGCCCAGCCTACATCTTAAATGCATTGCAAATAAGGCGCACTTATTTTTTTCTTTTCCACGCAATTATGAGCTTTATCAACGATGATAAATTGAAGTATTAAATAGTAAATAATAGTGTTGCCGCCACTTGTACTGTGCGCTAGTCTAAAAATGTGCAAGTACCAGTTTTCAGGATAATCTTAATTAGTATAATTTAGTAAATAAATAAATAACTTATATCTATCATAATTCATGAATATAGGCGTCACGTTCCGTATCAACATTTTAAATGACTTAAACGGAATTTTTAGTATTTTTTTCACGCCATGCCTCTTGGTTTAGACGTAGGTACTACGCCTAAACCAACGCCTGGCATTCTAATGTGTGTGCCACGCGATACTCCTTCAACGTTGGAATGGAATCAACTACCAGACCATTGCGCACTGTATGTAAGTACAGTAATTTCTAGTGTGGTGGGTGCTATTCCATTTTCGGCGGGCATCACTAAACGCCTACTGATTTGTGGTTGATTTTAATTTAAACACAGCCATGCCTATAATATTGGTAGGTAGGTACTATTCCTAAAGAAAAATTAATATACTCGTACAATTAATTATTTTCGTACGAGATTATTCACCTATTTGTATTTATTTCAGTCCAGATATCCCCTTAAGAATTGAATTGCATTCGCTTTTTGTAATAGTAATGGCAATAGTAGGTATTTATTTCCCGTCTTGCCCTTGTATCACTGAAACATAGTTGCTAGAAACGTATATGCATAGAAGCCCCATAACGCGCGACTTATTGTCGTTTGGGAAACAAAAATTGTTCAAAGCATTCAGTCTATGGAAATCATTTTGCATTACAATAAGGTTGCTTGTCAGTAATTTACATGTTTGAAACAATCAAACATATTTGCAACATACTCCGAATGACAATGTCGGTAATGTTTTCACTTCACGGACATCTGTCTTATGTTACTTATGTGTATGACCGGTTGTGTCATATCTTACAAAATTTTACACCAACCGAATTACAATCTAGTGCGTATTTTTGAGACTATTTTATTTTAATATACGATGAAAATTGTGTTAATGTTGGGCTGTGACTTGTGACTATCACTTGCTGGGTATCACATACATACGTTATACGTTATTATTATTTTACACTGTAACAGACCTACTATCGATGTAATTCTGCAATTTAAAATGCAGTTTGAAAGTCAGCATCATTTATAAAGCATTCGAGAACTCAAATCGAATGTCGAGAAGGTCTTTTGTTAACTTCTATTATCTTAATAGGTCTCGCTTTGTATACGTCTGACTTACTGCAACGCTACTGTAACGTAGTGGCTAAGGGTAATAAAATAATGAATGACAGTTTGACTAACAGTGACAAAGCCATAAGAAAGACATAGTTACCTGTAGTACTGGTTCTCTTGAAAATGACGGGAAACGACGGTTGCAAAATTATTTGATAATTTTTGTTTTATTGTCTACAGTGGTTATTTTGAGATTAATATCACGTTAAATTAATCAGAATATGTTCGCGAGTGACAGTATGGTGAATTTGTTGGATAATTTGAGCAAGATCTGGGGTTTCAAGCTTTTATCAAGAGTTCCCGCTACAAACTCGGGAGTGAACGTGACTGTCGAGCTGCTTCGTCCAGAGTGGTGACGCTACGGCGTCTCCTCTGGATGAAGACAAGAAGACGCGGCTACCCAGGGTGAAGACGCTACTGCGACTCCCCTGGAGGAAGATAGAAGACTATTATATATTGAATTTTCTGTAACATGACATTGGCAAATGACGAACTGTCGAGTCTATTAATAAAATAAATAATAACCTATAGTATTTTTTTAAAGTTCTAATATTGAGATTCTGGTCGTTGTACTTAAAGAATTTGTAGCAGGTTTTATAAGATCTCAAAATCTGTAGGTACAGACAGAATTATTTTGTAAAAAATTACTATCTAAATACTTCGTTAGTATATTCGTATCGTATCGTATTTATGAGAAAAATGATAAAATTCACAGAAAAACGAATGTAGCGCCATCTAAATTTGCAATTTCTGCGGTTTTAACGTTACAATCTGCATGTCTCACTTTACCCGAGTACGTAGGGCACACTAAAAGTTTTGCACTACTGGCCACTGATAAATGTTTTAAATTCAAACATTGATTATTTTTAAAACATAACAACTAATATATTAATTAAAAACATTTTGAGTGAAGCACCTTATCTGAGCACTGTGAGGCGTTGGTACGCTGAATTTGATCGCGGCCGTGTTTTTCTCCATGATGAGTTTCGTGAAGGTCGGCCCACAACAGCGATCACTGACGAAAATGTGGCTACTGTCAGACAGCTAATTGAAGAAAACAGACGTATCACCTATGAGGTGATTCGAGGGCATTTAGGGATTGGTAAGAGTCAAATTAAAAAAAAATACATCAACACTTAGAATTTAGAAAGCGTTGTCGCTGGATTCCTCATGAACTCACCTCAGAACAGAAACGGACTTCGTGTCGAGTGTGTAAAAAATGTCGTTAAAATTTAATCCCGGACATTCAAATGCAAAATTTGAATTATGACATTGTGACAGGAGATGAAACGCGGATTACGATCCACAAAGAAAGCAACAGTCTTGTGAATGGGTGTTCCAATTCGACAGCAGACCAACAAAGTTAAGGCAGCCGAGAAGCGTGGGTAAAAAAAATGATTGCGTTTTTTTTCTCTAAGCCAGTTCCTGTCTGCACGATCCCACTTGAAGATCAAAAGACAGTTAATGCTGACTGGTACACTACCATTTATTAGCCCAGTGTTTTTGAATAGGTTAGGAAAAAGCGACCAAGAAGTCGCGTCCTCTTGCATCATGACAATGCTTCTCCGCACACCGCAAACAAAACAAAGTCATTTTTGAAAAGGTGGAGCTCGTGACCCATCCCGCACATAGTCCAGACCTTGCACCATGTGATTCCTTTGTTTTCCCAGTAATCAAAGATTTGATGAGAGGTTTGACATTTACGAAGCTAGAAGAGGCTGTGACCGCTTTCAACCAGCACTTGAAAAACATGCCCTCAGATGAATGGTGTTTGAAAAAGTGCTCTGAAAAATGGTTTGAACGAATGAAAAAGTGTTTAAAATGTAACGGAGGATACTTTGAAAATCAATAAATATATTACTTTACTTAAGCTGTTATTTATTTTCGAGTTACGCAAAACTTTCATAGTGCCCCACGTATAATAACCTATTTTATTATTATTAGGTATAAAGTATGTAGTTTAGGATGTGTCCAGAATTACTACTATAAATAATGTATAATACAGTAATCCTGTAAAATGTTCGCAAACAGGTCGTTGTCTACCAGTGCTGTGTGTTCACCTCTTCCACATCTACGGGTTGATATCGTACTTTGGACTGGATCCTGCCAAGGCGTGGAAGTTGTTCAGTATGATCGAAGAAGGTTACCATAGCACAAATCCTTACCACAACTCTGTGCACGCGGCGGATGTCACACAGGCCATGCATTGCTTCTTACAACAGAAACAGGTAGGTTTATCGTATATTCTCATTGTATGTCACATACAATAAAAAATTAAATACGCAAAACAAAGTGAAATACGCACAACCGTTTGTTGTCTAAATAACCCAATGAAAAACCATGATTTTAAGATGATTTTGACTTTTAAGTTATGGCTCTTACTTGTACATGAAGTAATTACTTGCTATTAAGTTTGATTACTAACATCCACCTCTAAAAAGTCCATTTGCTTCAGACGTCATTTATTTATATTACAAATTATTTGGTGCACCGTTTACAACGATTTAAAACACATATATTTTTTAAATCTATACCCATACTTTCATTACGTATTCGAATTCTTTAAGAGCCTTCCACGAGCCAACTAGCACCGCCAATCTTAAAAAAATAATATCTTCCAATATAATCAATTTTATTAAAAAAGCTATCTACAAAATGTTTATTACGATAAATACTATTTTTAAATGCTTATTTTTAACGTGATTCAATTTCGGTAAGTTATAGTTCGCATAATTGCGAAAAACGGCACATTTGTGAACTACAACTTAGCTTGTAGCAATTATGCCATATATTGTATATTGAAAAATAGTATTCATCCTAATAAACATTTTATAAATAGCTTTTTTATTAAAATTTATTAAATTGGAAGATATTATTTTTCCAAAATTGGCGGCGCTAGTTTACTCATGGAAGGCCCTTAATAATCATCATCAACCGCAAAATAGGTTGTCAATTCTTTGAATAAAGATAGTGTAAATACAATTCGAATCTAATCTTAGAAACGATAAAGTTGCAGTAAGTATATGTGTCGAGTGTGAATAAGAAATGAGAAACAGAAATAGCAGAAATTCAATAAAGTTATAGTCCAAGGTAGTTGTTATTTGCATTACGGAAATCGAATAAACACTCCCCGGCACGTCGCAACTTCTTTGAGCAAACCATTTACTATTAGTAATAAACAATCGATATTTTTGGACTGCGACGATATATAATAATGTATGCACACTAAGTAGTTACAATACCTAAACCTTGATAATATTTTACCGAAACTATTTTGTAATGAGGTAGGTATGCGAAAACCTCACCAGGTTCATAATCTTTAGTAAAATCGTATATTTTGAAGTTATACAATATGTAAAGCGATATAAGGTTGATTAGGTAGGTTGATCGAATTCGAGGTACATTTTAGAAATATTTTTAAAATGATCAGGTGTTCGATGGTTACGTTTCCGCTACGAAACGTTTTCGCAATATACCATATACCTGATTGAATTGAAATTGTGTTTGAAATTAATTAACTTAGTTCATGAATATCCACACGAAATAGGAATTTACAAATTGCTTCGCCGAAATATCAGAGGTTCCACTGTCTCAAGTAGATAATCTAAAACATAAATAATTCACACATCATAACTAACTTTCATTTCTTTAGTTCTGAACTATTTCATGGTTTAGGGCGCCTTCAAAGTTGCCGCAAAGTGATGCGCGGAGGCGGCGCGGCTGCATCGCTGCGGCCAAGTACTCTATAAGGTTTTGAGTTTTTTGCGTTTTCATAATAAATATGCGCCAAAATGGCCATATCTTTTGATTGCGTTAACGTAGAAGGTTGATTTTTTCACGGCTGCATGAGTATTTGTTATAATTCCAACTTTGATACGTCCATGCGTTTCTGAGACATACAGATGGTCTTGACAGACATACAGACAGACGGACTGACAGACAGACAGACGGACAACAAAGTGATCTTATAAGGGTTCATTTTTTCCTTTTGATTCACGGAACCCTAAAAACGCGCGACTGCAGCGTTGCGGCCGCGCTACTATGTAAATCTATATAAATAAAAAAACGCGCGGTACTTTGCGCCAAATTATCCTCCGGAACTTTTTTAATTCGTCATATATTGTAAACGTATTTTGTATAGGAAATTAACCCAATAATGAACAAAACTTTCTCGCAGCAATGAATTTTTAAATTCTAGAGTTTTAATTACCGCGTCAGGGCCGCTGAGGGCGGACGCTACGGACGCCAAACTACGAGTAATTAATATGGCAGAATATTCTGCGCTATTAATTAGTTCGATGTTCGAGAAAGTTTATTCTTCATTAAATGAACTTTCTCTTGGTTATAATTTTGTTTGTATACGCCCTGTATAAGTTTTCTTTATATTGGATTTCATTTATATAGTAGATTCAACATTAATTGTATTCGTTAAAGTAGTATTCGTTCCATCACCCACCAGTTAAAATACTTTTCATAACCTGATAATATTTGTGACTCAGATCAACCTTCTGTTCTCTTCGCCTTTCTTAATTGAAACATTTTGTTCTCTAGATCCGAGATCATTTAGAACCGTTGGAAGTCCTGGCTTCTCTTCTAGCAGCCATCGCTCACGACATGGATCATCCGGGTGTTAACCAACCTTTCTTAATCGCCACATCAAATCACCTCGCTGCTTTATATCAGGTAAATTATGTATTTGTATTTTTAAGAACATTAGTTTTATTGCCAATATACTTAGGTGCATTTTATTTGACTGACGAAATTTAAGCAATTATTATTGTTAACTTGAGAATTAGTTAGACTTAGAGTAATAAGTTATATTCATAAGTTGTTTTTCAAATTTTGTGTTTGTTAAATGTTGTGTAGAACTTAGTTTTCCATTACGGACAACAATTCAAACATACATAGGTCATAGATCGGCCGCTCAGTTAGCTAGTTAAACTGGTCTGTCCAATCGTTTGAAGTAGTGTTCGCTTCGATTGACTACAATCGGTCGGATGCATTTAAGTGGTCTGAGAATGCGCTTGTATAAATATGATATAGGCTAGTAGGTATCCATATTATTAGATGTATAATAAATTTCTAGATCTATATTTATACCTAGATGTGTTAGATCAGGAAACTTCAGTAATCTAACAGATTTGATTGATATTGTCACACAGAGTCACAGAGGTTAGATATTTAGAGAACTACGACATAATTATCGTATTACATTTTTTATCCATTTAGGTACGTGTCTATTTGTAATGTAGCCATTAATTCTGTCAGAATACGTCAGTCCTGGAGAACCATCATTGGCGGTCTGCTGTCAGCTGCCTAATTGAGAGCGGACTGCTAAACCAAAAGCATGACATGCAGTCCAAGTTAGAAAAACAGATCAGTTCCCTCATACTGGCCACTGACATCACGAGGCAGCAGGAGTACCTGAGTCAGTTCAAGGTGAGTTGTGATTTGTGTTCATTTTTCCTTGTATCTCTACAGGTGACACAGAATTCATGGCGTTAACAGTCGACTACACTCCTGTAACTATAAAACCGTCCAAGTGCGAATCGGACTCGCGCACCGAGGGTTCCTTTGAGATGTAATTACAAATTTACGGTTTTCTTATTTTTTCCTTTACTTGTGCTATAAGACTTAGCTTCTGGCCAAATTTAATGATTTTAGGTCAACGGAAAGTGGGTACCCTATAGGTTTTTATACCATTGCGTTTTCATAGAAATGTGCGGGAAAATGCGACATTAACAGCGATATCTCTTGATTGCGTTGACGTACAAGTTTGATTTTTTCACGTCTGTATGAGATTTCAACTTGATACTTACGTCCACACATTTCTGAGAAAAAGGTCTTGAAATACAGACAGACGGTCAGTATATCTTTGTATTTTTTTTTCAAATAAATATGTACAGTCGACAGCACATCAAGTGTAACACTTTGGACTTTGGACCGTTCTTATTATCTGCGTCGTAAGACTTGAAATCGTACTGCAAGTGTTACCATTGATCTGCTGTCGACTTTACAACGGAAGATCTTACATAGCAGGAAAGCAGTCACCTGTTAACGATTTGTACATTAATTCTGAATCGTTTTGTATAATATATTTATAAAACAACGTCTTTCAGTTCTCACTTATACTTAGTCACTAACTTCGGGACAGATTGTGATGCATTATTTATTCACACGTAGACAAACTCTAGGAAGATTCTACTGTAGGAGCTATCTAGGTCAAATTCGAGCCAAGCGGGAATCATGTTAGTGAAACTGTCACCCGTTGCGCCACACGCCAAGCAAAAAGCAAATTACGATAACTAAATGACTTAACTTGCGGGGCTGTCGATACAATTTCAGGGTGCAGTGCTAGCGAAGGCTCTTAAGAAATAAATTGACACCCGAGTAGATAAGTTGACACTGGAGTAGATAGAGCACTCTAGTGGTTGGTTCTGGAAGGGTCCGACCTGATTTCCAGTTATGGCTGCATTTTCGCTCCATTAAAAATTTATGTTATATGTATTAGTTTTTGCTACTTGGTCATAATTTCTGTTATATTGGATGCTAAAATCCTGAGTGGCGCATCATTCAAGTCAAACATTACGACGAATCGATTCGTCGTGCATAGTCCAAACGTTATTGCGCTATTGAACCAATATAGCGCGTCAAACACCATTGCCTTGCGCCAGCTTAGATTTTTTCCATATTACAATTTACAATACAATAAAAGTAACAGCTTATTTTAAACAGATGAATCTCAGGATTATAGTTTTTGGTTCAGAGTTGTGTTTCATCTCGGCTTGTGCCGAGTTTACCATTTTTCAAATTTGATGTAGAATTTTCGGGCAATGCATAATTCAGTCTCTGCCGAGTTTCTCCCTGTAGAGAATCGTAGTAGTCAATTCGGCAGAACACTGCAGTGACATAAAACTTTTAAGACATGGGTTTTAAAAAAAAAATTTGAAAATCCCAACCCACGCTGTGCATGTGCAATGGTGTATCGGTACGAAATGTTGGTAGGACAACTAAACTTTTGTTATTAAACAACGTTAATAATATCCAATTTTCACTTTAGAATATAATATAATCATATATTGCACTCATGTACATATACAGGTGTTATAAACTTTTTAGCATCAACATGAACTAATATTTAACGCGATCAATACATACAATGTGAAATTTTAGTGGTTGCTTTCCCGTGGTAGAATGATTTGCCATCTGTAGTACTTACTATTGAATTATCGAGTTATACTTGAAAAATAAATAGTTTAGTTTGAATTAAAAAATAAGAAACTCACTAAACGTAGGTACCCACCAAGCAGCACGTGTCTTGCATTGCGCCTCGACAGCCGCGCGGCGCGCCGGCCGCTGCGCGCTGGTGCCACGCTACGATATCGAGGTGTTACTATTGATTCGCTATCGAGATCAGTTTTTCAAAAAGTTTGTCTTTTCTTTTTTTACCAAAAAAATATTTTAATAGATCGATAGTACTACCGAGATAAAATCATCTGCTGCGAGAAAATAACCACTGAAATTTCACATTGTATAAACTAATATTTAACGAGTTGCTGAACATCCCGCCTTGGCTACAATGAATGCGCGAGCACGGGAGCGGGCGCAGCGAAGCAAAATCAAACTCTTCCAGTTAAAACATTCACAATCAATGAAAGAGTTTAATTGCGCTGCGCCTCGCGCTCCACCGCCCCTTTTATTTTGCATTGTGGTGGAGGTCTGTTAGTACCCGTCACTCGCCCGCGCCTCGTTGCCTGTTTTGTTCCACATAACTAATCACAACTAAAAACTTTGGAACACTACTCGCGCTTGGCCACCTGCACTAATCACTATACCGAACTAATTAGTCGCATTGATCAATATGTAAACCGGGCTACACCCGGTTTTGACATTGTTCAGTGCGAGTTAATAGCAGCGCGGCTGACCAATAGCAGTTTATAAACATTTCAGTACACCTTTGTTAAAATAAACATACTATATAGTGATGTCCAAAGTCGGTTACGAATGTTATGTTGATCTGCTGCCAAGCAAGTAGCGCGACTATAAAATCCGATTACAGCAGACTGTTGTGACGTCCTCTGGCACGGTCCCTAATAATTATAGCTTGGCCTACATTGTTCTGTAAGAACGCACTTGATGTTACTATGATGTTGCATTTTATTTTAATATATAATTAAAATATAAATTAAAACCTATTCTAAATTATAACCTGAACTTAGTATATCGAATAAGAAAATCGTATAATGCGTACCGGCACATCGTCGTCATCGGCATTCGCCTTTAAGGACTAATTAAAACAACAACACTTAACGTTATCAAAGGCTGCCTATGAGTTTAAATGTGACGAGCTATTTACACACCATTTATATACCTACCTACATAAGTAGGTACCTAACTAGACATAGGTTTAATTGATATGTTGACAAATATTACCACAATGCAATTATGACAAACGAACAAGTAGGTATTTGGAAAACTTATTTCCTTAGGTAATTATTACAAGCTCCCTGCATAATTAATAATTAAAGAATCCCAAACGAAAATTACGGAAAATCATTGAATGAAAGTATCTGACCAATGAATGAAGTTAATATAATTATCCCGAATTCCCTAAATAAAACTAGTTCTCACTTAGATCACGTTCTAATATTAACAAATGCGTTTGGTTACGACAATTTACATACTCAGTGGTTTTTAGTTAAAACCACTAAGTATTTATTTTTTCTATATAATGGAATAATAAGGATCGGGTAGGCAGAAAACTAGCTTACAATGTTACCAATCGGCTTTCAATCCAATTTATCACAGTTGCCACGAATAAAATATATGTACTTACCTAAGTGAAAATTGGTTTTCATTTCCCGCGATTTTATTTTTATTTAAGCTCTCGGCGCTCGGAGCTCAACGTTTATTCCGATCTGCTGATTTTATGTTTGCTTCGAACGGAATATAAGCCACCAATACATTTATTTGTTTGCATGTACTCCCATCCCTTTAGGTATTAATTTACTGCAGTTCATTTCAGCAGAGTAAACATTTCAAGCCGGTAGTAAACAGGCGCTTTAATTTGATATATTGGTTTCCATTTGAATTCGGAAATAATTTGTAGAATCTCTATAAAAAGGTTAATTTCAATTAATCGCATGTAATTTCGTCTAACTGCAGCTCTTTTATAAAGTCTGGCATTGGGTTGCCAAGTACAAAGCAAGGAGCCAATGTATCATGCACGAGTTAAAACGATCGACCTAAATTGCTTTTATATTACCTACGTTGCATTGACGACGCTTTTTAACATTTATGAGAAAACCCCTCGAAAAGGAGTAGACAACGTAATGTTAATGAAAACCCTGCCTGGTTTATAGTCGAGTACTTTGAAAATAGAAGTACAGTCGACACTTTGACAGGATAATTTCCATTTGGTTTAATTTCTAATCATACAAATCTGTGGCACAAATTGGAGATTAATGTCTGTAGGGTCGAAAGGTTGAATTACTTAACGGTTTGCTATGATTTAACGTCATGTGTACGAATATACAGGATGTAGTACGCCATTAACCAAGTAACGGGTATGGTAAGCCATTATGGATAACTGAAATACGTCAATTTACATTACATTTGTATGTCTACTCTAAACTCGTCACCTAGATGCCAAGATCATAAACATTTTGTGTTTAAAGAAAGCAAATCTTGTGACGCGCGTTTGCCCTAAAAACAGTTGTTTGCTCTGGTTTGAGCCACTGACCGCCTTTCAGGAAAATATGACTAATGAGTCGAATATACGAAAGGTGCGCTCATATGTACATACTTTAAAATAAACTACTCGTAACTTCGTGATGGCGCCGCTAATAATAACGATTCGAGAGTATTTGTATGCGGAATGCTTAAAATTTCTTACGAGTACTTATAGGCTTTAAAAGTTCATTCGTAAACCTGAAAAAAAAACGATAAGGCGCGTATTCATAAACGTGATTTAAAGTTACGCCAGCGTTTAGACTCCCTGTCCCTTTCTATCTTAACCTTTTTTATAACGAAGTGTGAAAGTGATAGCAACACGATTTAAGGGAAGTGAGGTTTAACTAGGTTTATGAATAGCAGCATAATGGTTTACAGTAGCCTAAAAGTTAAATTATTTATCAGGCAATGTACCTAACCCTTAAGGTTATACTCATTATATACGAGCAATATATTATATACGAGCGTAAAGGTCCGATTAGCGGAATGTCATATTCGCGGAACGTCCTTTTCGTACAATGTCATATATTATATTTTGTATCAGACTAGTGTGCGGCGCTTGGGAGGTTTTATGGCCTACTTAAGCACACTAGCAGGCAGTAGTAGGGTAGGTAGACGATGTTAATATAAAAAGATGAGGTTCATCAATTTATTTTTAGCCGTTACAATTGCACTTCCCAGTCTAGATCGACGCAGTGACCTTCTCATATCGCTTTGAGTCTTCGATCGTGGGCCGCCTGGAAACCGTGTCTACTAGGTCCGTGTCGGTGAAGGTAATCAGCAGATAGGTAAGCCGGAACTCCAGTCAGTCAGTTGAAGTACATCTTCGTAGTCCCGAATGTAAACTCTGGTCGTGGCGGGAATATCATTAAAAAAAAATTTGACCTAGGTTCTACTGGTTTATCCTATCGCATATAGCACTGTCCTGAAATCGGGTTTAGCCGCCAACTGTCGGTAGCCAGAGCCCCGTCCGTTGGACGGCAGGGTGCACCACGTGCCGGTGAGGTTGGCATTTGGGTGGCCAATATAGTCGGTCCCCACCCCTTACACCCCAAAGTCGGTATATAAATATAGGTACATACATACGTAGATACGTACAGCTAACAGCAGATCAAGTGTAACACTTTGGACCGTTATTATTATCTGAGTCGTAAGATTTAAAATCGTACTGCAAGTAACTAATAATTATCTCAAAACGCAAGAAAAACTCATTGCCACGTGGATGACCTAAGGACTGGGGATTGTGAAAGTTTGAATAAAGATACAAAACTCAATAAAACTTCAGAAGTCGGCGTAAAGGTAATCAATACATATTTCAGAAAATCCGTCGTCGGTGTGTGAGTCAGTTAATCTGTGGTGGCACAGGGGTTTTTACTCAATCAATCTTAGCCTCGGTCCCGGAGTGCAGGGTTCTAACCACAGATTAACTGACTTCTCTAGAATGTCGAATTTTAATAATTTTGATTCAATCAAATTATTTTAAGTATTTGATTTGAAAACCATGTGTTTGCGTAAGGTGGTGTCAGGGTAAAGCGTGAGCGGTTCATTCACACGTGCCGGCCGGCAGTGGAGGATAAAGATAACCTCCGTTTCGCAACTTTTGTTTCGCAAGTGCGCGCGCCCGTACGTAACGTTGTCGTACAGCTCCTGCTTAGAATTGCAAAAATGTACCTGACTTTGTTTTGAATGATTATATGAAATGTGACAAACAAACCATCATTATACACCAAACGCCCTAGTTTGCTCCTTTTCTTTTACGCATGCATACACACACAAATACATACATACATATTAAAACCAATGACCCAAATGTCTTATGAGTACAATAAAATTATACTCGTAAATGTTGTAGATCTAGAAAACTATTTATATTATAATGAACGGTAGGTATAATTTCACGATAATATCGTATTATAACATGAAGTCATAATCGTATTGTAATATGAATCAATAAAATTGGTCATGTGTAAAATAGGTACCGAAAAGTTTATTCAAGTAATATTCATATCTTAAAATGATTTTAAAATATTTTTTTAAACCACTCATTTTTTAGAAAATACTCTTTTGTCAAATATTTGTTCCATAAATCTCCCAATGTGCCACTTTGATAACGGGTAATCTATTACAACATAATATCTAGATCATCAAGATTAACCTACAACTAGACGTTCGAAGATCTTTTAATCTTTGTTACTCTTTACTTTTTAAGCAGTTAATAACAAGTACGGTCACCTGCTCAGTAATTAAAAATAATAAGTACTTATACAAGAGGTTAGTTGACTTATGTCTAATTGACAGTATCTCATATCATATTTACTAATCTACGAAAATTGTAGGAAAAATCACCTTATTTCTTTATCAAGTTTGTAGTCATTGAATAAAAAAATGTGTCGTGTTACTACTGGCAGTAAAGCTGCGTCCGGTGCGACGTGTTACTATGTTACGAAACACCGTAACATCGGATTTAGGGGCGTCGCATCGGACGAAGCTTTAAGCCAAGTGTGCTGCGACGTGTTACCCTATTACGAAACACCGTAACATGTTTTGGTAACCGATTTAACAAAGGAAAATTGTTACGCCACGCCCCTAAATCAGACTTTACGGTGTTTCATAACACTGTAACACGTCGCAGCAGACTTAGCTTTAGAGTGCTAGTAACATGTAACGAGGGTTACAAAAAATACTTGCTGTACTTAATGCAATACATTTTTCTAGCTTCAATATAATTGGAATGGTATATTTTTGGTAGGAAAAACAGGTTTCTTTTT
Organism: Tachystola acroxantha; assembly: GCA_963506565.1. Classification (NCBI taxonomy): domain Eukaryota; kingdom Metazoa; phylum Arthropoda; class Insecta; order Lepidoptera; family Oecophoridae; genus Tachystola; species Tachystola acroxantha. The sequence continues at coordinate 11,014,286 of OY735870.1, read as the reverse complement.
CGCACATTATTACAAATCATTGCTTATGAAAATTTAGTTCAGCTTTCAGACAATCCAGATAATTTAATATGTATTACTTATTTTGGGCATATGTTTGAAATATATATATTTACTAAACTATTAATCTCCCGGTCAGAAACAAACGTCGTAGAAGCATAATGTTTACTGCTTCAATACAATTATGTAATATTCACCAGCAGTGTCCTCATTCGCTGGTTTTTGATTTCCATATTTTTCAATAAAGTGATTTGTAATTTTACTACGTAGAATAGAAATACAGGCCTACCAATATGGGTCATATGAAAATACATCAAATGTGCGATATTCCTTAAAAGTTTAAATGTCACTGTTATTCTTTATATTGAGCATGGCTGGTGCCTCAATCGACAGAAAATTGATAGGAATCCATTTTAAATTTAGCTCGAGCGCCGACTGCTGTCTAAATATAATAATCCTTTATTTCTGTCAACATCAGGGCCGCGCGATGGAAGGGGGTGTAGGTCGAGGGCGTCAGCTTTAGGGGGCGCCAAAAGGTACTCTTATAAATAGTACCTAGGTTTCGCTGAAGACGCGGGCCGCGGATGACCCGCGAGCCGAAATGCACCGGCATTTATGTTATATCTATGTGTCTATTCGCCTTTAGGTATATATTGTTAAATGGGCTATAAGAACGTAATAAACAAATAAACTTTATTGTTATTATACATACAGTATACTTATGTTATGACAATTGGTATCAACCATTCTATGAAAAAGGGGATTGTGGGTCAGAATTCACAGGGCTTAACTTTTCTAATACCTACAAGATTTTAATATGCGAAAGTATGAAAAAGGAGTAATATTTAACAATTTGTAACCTCTAGGTTCATTTGGTATAGTTTGATGATTTACGGGTATACATACACTACAACCTTCTTTCTTGGACGAATCACAGCGCAGTGGAACTACCTGTGTGTATACCTAAGAGGCGACGCACAACTCCACGGTGCGGCGCCGCGTCGCGGCCGGACGAAGCCAGTCACCGGCGGGCGTTGTGCGTCGGCTCTTACTCAACCATTCAGCTGGGCGAAAAAATTAAGCACGAATGACAGTCATGAAAATAGTGAGAATTACTTTGGTCAATTCCCAGTAGTTCATTGCCATCTTATTTAACAAGTATTTTCTAAATTCTCGGTTCTGGTCACGTCGCCTAGTCCGATCGATCGGACTTTTTTGGCCTGTTGGCTCGTTTGATAGGATCAAGATGATTTAAATTCCTTGTAGTTTGATTAACTCGATCAAGAAGGTCCGATAAAAACGTTGTCTAATTAGCCGGACTAAAGTTGGAAAGCAGTTTGACTTATCGGATAAAGAAGATTTAAATTCCGCGATAATCAGATTTAAGTTCGATTAAACATATGAATTGAATGAATCAAACAGTTCGTGTCGTCTGATCACGGCTTCATAATCTTCTCGCTTTAATTCGTTGCGCATCACTTCTCGTATCGTATTAAGTGTATTAACTATGAGATGAGAGTCGATAGGTGGACAGACAGACATCGAGTTGTATATAGTATATAATTATAATAAATAAAGTTGATTGTGATGTGAGCACTTAACAAAAATTGTCTTCTTATACTATCATACCCGAGAATGACGTACCTACTGTTTGGTTTCAGGGTCACCTTGATACGAATACGCTCGACTTGACTAGAAGCGAACACCGGCTTCTAGTTCTCCAGATAGCTCTCAAATGTGCTGACATATCAAACCCCTGCAGACCTTGGGAAATCAGCAGGAAATGGAGTCTTAAAGTATGCGAGGAGTTCTTTCGACAAGGCGATTATGAAAGGAAACTGAATCTCCCAGTCACAGCCCTTTGCGATAGACACACCACATCTATACCGAAAATACAAACGGGTGTGTATTTTATTTTACCTTTTTATCGTTGTTAGTTGTCATTACCATGAGTGATACTGATTGTTGATCTCTAATAAATTTGTTGAATGATATTATTATTAAATTCCAGGATTCTTCAAATTCGTTGTCACACCGCTTATAACCGAATGGCATAGGTTTCTTCAGAATGATCTATCAGCACAAATGCTAGAGAATCTTCACTACAATCAAAGCAAGTGGGAGATGCTTGTAGCACAAGAAATCGCTGAAGAAACAGGAACAGAGATATCTGACGCCGATATGGTCGATGACGATCTTGAAACATGTTCTGGAACTAACATATCTGATAGTTCGGAGCTACTTTTGCCACTGCGCAGGAGTTCTCTAAATCCATCGCGACAAGTGGGTCTTAAAGAGCAATTAAGGCGATTCTCCGTACCACTGAATGTGTTCCAAGATTCAAAGTTTAAGAGCAGGGATAAAAGTCGAGCTTCATCACTAGCCGAATCGCGAGGTCGCGGCAATGGTAGCCCAATGGACAGCGAACATTCGCTTCACTCGCAACTGAGCATTCGAGGTCACTGCGAGCACGGTCACACTGCACCCGAAAAGGTACTCAGCACGGAGAAGTTGTTGCCCGATTCATCGATAGCGTCGATCACGACGCCCGTTCAAGCGACCAGGCTAAACACAGTATTGAAAGAAGGCGGATCATTTAAACTTATTCGCCAGCAAACTTTCCCACCTTTAGAAACCGCTGCACGCGCACATGCTCTGGCCGCCCGCCCCATGTACACAAGTAACGAGGACGCCATATACCCGTCCCAGTTCTCCAAGACTGAAATTGGGAAGTTCGACAGAAAAGAGGGCCGATTTAGCAATATATTCAAGAGGAATGATACCGATAAGACTGATAACGATGACGCTTCTGAAAATAATATTGTAGATGTAACTGAGTGTTCACGTAATTTAGAGAAAGAGAATCTTGATCCTTTAATTCGGGGTTCGGGCGGACTTCGACGTGATTCGAGCGGGATAGGGAGTCAGCTTAGAGATAACTTGACAGCGATCAGTTTAGGAACTCTGGCTTCGGACCAATTGCTTCGGCGAAGGAAATCAATGCCTGCTGACGCTGTCGCCTACAGTAAGAACTATTTTTTATACTTTTATTTATGCAACCTATTGATAAGTAATTTTTAAGAGTGCAGTTTGTTCGTTCAGGTCAATTTATTAAATATCCGATTAGTGGTGGTTTAAAAAAAAATTATTTTAATTGTATAAACTACCAAACTAGGTCTAAGTTATTTATTTTATTTTATTAATGGACTCGACTGTTCGTCATTTGCCAATGTCATGTTACAGAAAATTCAATATATTCAATAGTCTTCTATCTTCCTCCAGAGGAGTCGCAGTAGCGTCTTCACCCTGGGTAGCCGCGTCTTCATGTCTTCGTCCAAAGGAGTCGCCGTAGCGTCATCACTCTGGACGAAGCAGCTCGACAGTCACGTTCACTCCCGAGCTTGTAGCGGGAACTCTTGATAAAAGCTTGAAACTTCAGATCTTGCTCAAATAATCCAACAACTTCACCGCACTGTCATTCGCGAACATTTTCTGATTAATTTAACGTGATATTAAACACAAAATAGTCCCTGTAGACATTAAAAGGAAAATTATCAAATAATTTCGCAACCGACGTTTCCCGCCATTTTCAAGAGAACCTAGGTCTAAGTTACTAAATTATTTTGTCAGTACAGTACATTCACCATATGAACGTGCCAAATTACCTTTTTAAACGACATCTGCATGCAAACCAATGCTTGCCCTAAAATGCCACGAATGCTAATTATACTCAAAGACTTATACTGCACAATTTATGTTCACAGCACCCAAGGAAAAGAAAATGCGTGAGATGACAGCCGCTATTCCACAACTACTTCGGCGGACGTTGTCCGGAAAGGAGTCTTGGTCTCGACGGAGGGGATCCGCCCCAGCTCCGGCGGCTCCTTCAGAATTTCGGGGCCTTGCAGCTTTAGGAGCGCTACGACATAGCGTCAATGGAGGGCGTAGGAAACCCAACCCATTAGTAACATGCCAGCAATGGCTCGCTAAAGCAACCTACAGCATGCAAGAAAGAACTTTGCACCAACTCCCGCGAAGAAGCTCGCTTCCTGTTGAGGTGATACCAGGTGCCTCTTTCTTGGCTTATACATTTATGCAACACAAATTGCATGGCTCATGCAGTCATGTGACAGATTTATTATTTTCTACTGTTTTTGTAATGTCACTACATTTCCGTTATCCAAATATGTTAATTTTTTTATTGTTAAAACACAACACAATCTTAATTTATTATATATAAATTTTATATATAATTATTAGGCAACCATTAAATAACTTGAACTGATCATACTTTTGTTACAGGTATTTCGCCCCGCTGATCTGATGAAGTCTGAATCCAAATAAACGCACGCGGAAATTTTGGGAGGCTAATGATGCTCAAGTTATATCGTTATACACGAAACAGTTGGTACTATTACACTGTTCAGCTTTATTAAGCTTTTGTCCTGTCATTTGTTGGCTGTAACACTGAGGAGTGAGAACTTTTGTGTGGAAGGATTGTCAAGTACGAATAGAAAGCTATTGAAAGATATTATTTTAATGCTCCGTGAATTGTATTGCATAATTTTGTATTGTGTTATATGATTGTAGTAGTGTTGGTGCTCTAATGCTCTATCAAATATGATCAGTAATATTATCAAAAACATGAAACTTGACAACCGTCCCTTTCCTGGTGTTGCCTAAGTTACATTAACTTTGGACAATGTTATTCGTATTTAAATCTAGTAATCTGTAATTATCATCCTAACTCATTTAACCGGGTTTTTGTGATAACTAAGTTTTGTTGTCATAATTATCGTATATAACTGTTTATAGATTAATTAAACTTCAGTTTCGAAATAATATGGCAACATTGTCAAGTACCTGAATTACTAGATTTATTTAACTTAAGTACAAATTATTTCTACGAGTTACTATAATTTTATGATGATTGCCGATTTAGAAGCGTTTTTGCCATATTGTCTCATAGGTTTACAAAGTTTTTCACAGTATAATTTCTTATTTAGGTTTATTGTAAATAGGTTATTTGGTTCTATTTCTTTTAACTTAATTTATTTTAAACGGTTATCACAATTTTATACCAAAAATTACGTGCAATGCAATTTGATAAATTCCAATGGATGCGAAAAAGTTTCACAGATAAAAGGGTTAGAGTCTCATAATCAGTAACTTTTAGTATTTCACAATTAAATAGTCATAGTTTTAAGGACTTCAATGTAGGACGGTGGAAATTGGATAAGCGCCCTTTTTGAGACCGAAATATGTATACTAAGTATACTGTTCGTGTTTACGTTTTAAAATAAGACAAATTCAGTATTAGATATGTGTTAGACACAAAACCGTCTGATTCTGAACACAAATTTATTTAACTGTGTTTGAATTAAAAACTGATTTTATATTATACATTAGCTCATGTGTTCCCTAGATCACTTAAAGACTAACGTAGCATCACGCTATGACGGCCGGTTTGACGTTTGTCCGCTCATAAAGTTTCGTATAATTATTACTACGTTTTAGGAGCAAATTGCTGTTCCTTGTTGTAAATAGTGACGTGCAGTTAGATATAAAATGACAATGCCAGATTCTGCCCCACCATCAACAGCATGATGAACAAGATAACGAATAAATGTAAAAATATCACCGTTTTTATTAAATTTTAATACAAACGGAGATATTGGTCGAAAAAACAGCTTTAAGAATTCAGAAAATAGTAAGAAATCTAAGCGAATTATTCATTGTCTTTGTTATCATTTTCTACTACTCTCGCAACTCCTACTGATTTATGATTATGCAATATGAAACCTGTAATAAGTCCCCAACAAAATGATATATGAGCTTCAATGGTCACGGGTGGGGCAAAGCTCCATTGAAATGTGGCAATGTCAAAATGACAATGCCAGATTCTGCCCGACCACCAACCGCAAGTTGTACAAGATAACGAATAAATGTAAAAGTATCTCCGTTTTTTATTAAAATTATTGGTTTAAATTAAAGTTATGTACAAGTTGCGAGTCGAAAAAAACAGCTTAATTAAGAATTCAGAAAATAGTAAGAAATCGAAGCGAATTATTCATTGTTTTTGTTATTCGTCTATAGGAGTTGCGAGAGTAGTAGAAAATGATACTGATTATGATTATGCAATATGAAACCTGTAATAAGTCCCCAACAAAATGATAGGTACAGCTTAAATGGTCACGTAGTTTTCTAGGTGGGGCAAAGCTCCATTGAAATGTGGCAATGTCTTTTCGTTTTATTAAAACATTTTAATCAGCTACAACTTGCAGTACTGGTTATAAATCCAAAAAACTCCCATTTGATTTTTTTTTTCGATAAGTAATAAAATAATTTTCACGTCACTATTGTAATGAATATGTCAAGTCAAATCGGCCTTCATGGCGTGCTGCTACTTTTGTTTGTGCAACCAACATTTTGAAGGCAATTGTAACACGAGTGATTTTTACTCGCTGCGCTCGTATCACAATAAATTGCTAAATTCGTAGATTACTTTTACTACAAGTAGTAATATTTATTTTTAGCGAAAATAACATGAATGGGAAAAATTAACTTAAATAATAAAATGACGGCGTACATGGCAATTTTTATTTTATGGTTTATTGTAATCGCGAACATTGGCCAGTGAAAATATGCGAGAGGAGACTTGTATCGAGTCCTCTAAAACTAATAATGGAGTAGAAGACTCATGCGATCGAACATTCTTGCCTAGTGCGGATGTCACCGCATTCTCAATTATGTATTGCCTATAGAAGCATAATAAATAAGTATATTTATATTTCATAGCACAAATATCGGAACGTACACTACAAATGGTGGGATCCCGGTGCGTGGTATCGTACTGTGTCGTTTGCTCTTGGTAATAGTTGGATTGTTTTATGACACCATTTATTTCAGAGTAAGCATAAATATATTAGTTACTAACCTAGTTCGAGATCCGTGAATTGTATGCTATTGCCCCCGGTATACTTATCTAACAATATCCTCGGGAAATGTCAGTCTACCTATGCTAGTTTAAAATATGCTTGTTTGCGGTGAGACATTTTCTGAGAACTGCACAGCTGCACACATTCAGGTAAATCTAGGATTTCCCTAAATGTGTGCAATTGGCATCCCATTAGCATAATTTGTTATGGAGTTCTTTCCCTCAGTTCCGTATAATACTCGTTCTGGCGAGCGTGCAATTATCCTTAATAAGATATGAGGGAATTGTAGGGATAGATAGAAACAGTATTCGTATCCAGTAGTTCTTTGCTACTGTTAGAAAATAGGTTCCAGTTAGGTATACTTTTCACAATTACTGGTAATAGATAGAAGTACGCGTAGATATATTAAACACATAGCAACGTCACATGCCAGTGTTTAATGAAAATAGCACCGATTCTTGTACACTATACCTACTATGCTACTAGGATTTTGTTGAATTTGTTTATACCTAGTAAATTGGTTATTTATTTTGTATTATGTAAGTATATTAAATCACTTCATCTGGACAAGCTGTTAGATTTTAGGAAATGCATACTGGGAACTGGGATCGAAATTAGGTGTCAGATCGGTACTTGTTGTTATGCTTATAGAAATGACATTGCCAATAGATACCTAAATTTACAACAACCAAACAAATGGGAAACAATGTAAAACGGATTCCAAATGGTGATATGGTCTTTAAAATCCATAACTTATTTTCTGACATTATGTTTACTCGTAAGAGGGCTTTATTTTTCCAGTATTATATACATTCAAACTAGAAAATTTTCTGACAGTAATTCGATTACAATCAGATATCAGTTTTTGAACACGCTCCCTGTGTTTATGTCCTGTGTTTTTATCATATTGATATATTGATTAGTTAACTTTAATGGCGATTCTATTGCTGTTTTCGTATATCTATAATAGGTTAGGTATTAGATTTTAATGTATGACTCGAAAGGACCACTCGGAATATGTCCAGTGTTTCTGATAGGTGAGGTACGTCCATGGTAGAATATCCGTCGCTGTTTCGACGACTTTGCTGGTGTTAGCTATCAAACTTGCTGGTTTTACAATCCGACTAACGTATTTATTGTATGGATCTAATATAATAGGTGTATGTAGTGCCAAGGGCCTCAATTTTCAATTTGTAGAAATGTAATTTGTTTTGCTTTTATAATAAAGGTACAAATTGAGAATTTCAATAGCAAGACGATAAATTAATATTTTATGTTTATTTTCGTGTACATGCAACTTTTAAATAATTTTAGATACTTAAGTTATTTTTAATTAAAGTAATGTAGTAAAAATAACAACGTGCTCAATGAATATCTATGTCTTTTTAGCATTAATTTGTCTAAAAACGCTGGTAATCTAGATTTCTCGACCCAATTTCGTTTAATACTAAACGAGACAGGTCTTAGATACTTCAAAAATGTACTATTACATTGTAGTATTAAAACTAATGAATGCTACAGACTGTATAAACGTAAAAGATAATAAGTATTTGTGTAGTGCTTGATTACATGTTACAACAATTATAATGGCCCGAGATTATTATATATAGTTATGGACTATCATGCCTATGTATTTTAAAATTTTGAGAGTAATAAATTTTCCGAACGCGCATAGTTCAAAGTAACTTTCAGATCGAAATATTAGTACCTATCTATAATGTGTTTAATGTTTTATTGGATGTACTAGAATATAATATTAAATGGGTGGCAAATTGAGATGGAGATTTGTAAAACTTAAATTGAATGAGTCACGACGAAGTTGATTCAAGGTTTATGAAACCTACTTAAATGAAACAACGTCATGCCTCCATTGATGACAGCCTGTAATATCGTATAACAAACTGGATAGTTAGATTGCCTACATTATTGCCTACACCTAATGATTGCAAACAACCGCTGCGCTTGTACGTAACATAATAAATGTGTAAGAAATAAAATAATAGACATAATGTATGTGTAGCAAGTTTTCGGATAACGTGTCTTATAAAAGTGGCAAGATACAAGTTGCAAATTTGCATGATTAACCCATTGTCTCTATCAATTCGTGCTTACCGAGAGTTTTATTAACTGTTCGAATGGTGGTCAGTATTTTCAGTAAATTATAGTATTATTTGGTGTCACCAAACAATGTATATAAGGTCAAACAAATCAAGCGCAAATATTTTAAGGGGCCATATAATAAAATATAATTAATAATGTAGAGCCAATATTACATCAAGTAAACAATGATATTATCAAATAAATAATAGTTAAAAGAAATCGATAATCTTTAATAAACAAACACCCTGTAAACAATGTTCACGCACACTATTAACCTACGCTATTAACACTTGAGAATTGACATTGATATTGTGACGTTGCACTCCAATTGTTTTTGTCGACACAATTGATTTCACAAGATTTTCTCAATTTGCTGTAAATGTAAATTATTATTATATAAAAGTCTTAATTTTTAATGCAACATTTTTATTTAATCAAATCTCTTTTTATTCTGACTCAAAAGCATCACTACACTATTTATGATTACCCCTTATAATATTTGAGCTTGATTCGTTTGGACCCTATGTAGGTAAAAATATGTAATCTTTGTTATTACCTACTAACTTGTGCCCACCACGACGGGTCCAACCGCCTAGTGTCACACTATCGAAATCATCATTACCTTCGTTCAATATTTTCATCATCACTATTATCGGCGGGTAAAACGAAAAGCATGTAGGTACCTATAAGATTCTGTAAGTTCTGTACCCGTGTGCTATTAAATTGTGAATTGCATAATATATTTTGTCGCATTGTCACAGACAAGGTTAATTACCCTGCAATCAATATTAGAATTGTTAAAACAAATAGTATTAAATTATCTATAAATACCCAATTATATTCTAATCTTATTCTAATTTTTTAACAATATTTTTTTAACATTAATGTTTCCTAGTCAAAATGCTCCTCGATGCTGTTGCCCCTAACAATAAAATAACTAATAGCAACCGCTCGTTGCCATCGAAATCAGATGAACTACAGGCATTGTATGTATATTTTTATTTATTTTCTACACCTGTAGTGAAATGCGCGTATTCATAAACGTGATTTAAAGTCCCTCTATCTTAATCTTTTTTAACGAAGTGTGAAAGGGATAGCAACAAGATTTAAGGGAAGTGAGGTTTAACTAGGTTCATGAATAACAGCTACAGAGTCCTATCATAATATGCTTCCGCCTGAAAGCAGTACATTGTTCCTAAAAGTACCTACTTTATCTTTATTACAAAACTGTTTGTCTCTAGAATACTCCATTCACCAATATAGCATGGTCAGTTGTGAGAGTGAGTCTGCCATTGATGATGATGATTACTCGTAACTCAATAGAAACTTTTATACTGTAATGCCACTAATAAATATAGTTAACAAGCTATTCTAATTTTGTAGATTTTCATATCTGAAAATTCTACACGCGCATAATATCAATGCATGCATCGTGTGCAAGCACCCTTAGTATCGCAATCAAAGGGTTATAATTTTAGCGTTCGACCAATCAGAGGACCATATTGCCGTTTCACGCCAAGAAACGGCGAAATTTTTATTAGAACGTAGCTTTATACTATTTGCAATTGCAAGTTATCAATGGCAGCGAACCACTACACATGAACACTGACGAAATTACTAATTACCGCCACCACCTGACTTTATTCTAGATTCGGAACAATCTGTATTTGCAAAGTCGATTATGCAAGATTGCACCAATTTGGTCACTTTATAGTGCACGTAATCCGATGTTTAATAGGATACAAATCGATGTTATAAATTTAAACTATGCCACATACTTTCAAAACTGTTTGTCTTCATGCTGATAACTGCCTGCTAATGTTACGCTTATTACTTTACATTCTTACGTTTATGTGAATCTGAATCGTGCTATTATTGTCTCCAAATTAATTTTCAGACTAACTGAAACTAAAAATCTGAATTCAAGTTAGTCTTACACATTAATTTTAAATAAATGTTTTTTTTCTCTTGGTTTTATTTTTTCTTATTTTATTTTCATTTCCCATTATGGACTTGTAAGTACCCACCTAAGTATTTTATAAATGATTGTATCTGTAGATTGAGTACGCTCGACGCTCCGATGAGCTTTTACATTATAAAATTCGACCATCTGAAATGCAGGTGTATTATTAACTTCGAATTTATATTTTTATTAGTATTTATACTATGTATATGACGATTAGGTATATTATTACTTAAATGGTTTAATTACATTTTAAAGACTGCAAATTTATTTGATATATATTCAGGTACTTAGTTATGAGTTAATATAAGGTTCAGTAGTTATAAAATTATCTAATTGACACATTATACTGTGTATTCTTCTAGATGTAAAGTTGTATAATTATGTGTAATTTCTTGATATACCTACCTGTTTCAAAAATTTCCAGGATCAGTGTTTGCTCAGTGTCCTGCCCTTGTTCTTGATTGTGAATAAAGTCGTTTCCCTAAACGATTAAAGATTATTGTAGCAAGATTTTAAATTATTTTTAAGTTTTACTTATAAACTTAGTCCTTTTTCATTTTAATATCGTACGGTATATCACAAGTGTACAAGACAGCTTTTAAGGTTGAGATTATCTCAAAAACTAGGTACTTGACCTATTGCAAGAATGATTTCACTGTTAGATAAAAGATGAATGATTGATTTAAGTTGGATAGATGAAAGAATGATTAAATTCAGTCCAGTAGTTTTTGAAAAAATCTCAACCTTATCGAGGCCCCTGTATACTTTTCTCTGACTTCCTGTGCGTGTCTCCATGTTCGTACGAAGCTGAAAGGAAACCAGGAACAATAAGTAAGTATATATTTATAAGAGAAGTAAGTGCCTACTTATATCCTAGAGTGGTCTCATAGATGGTATTCATTGGCATATAAATGTACAACGCTAAGTATACGTTGCAGAACGACGAAGCAGAACGTAACTTAAACTTATCTTTTCTAATGTGTAAGATATCAAGAGAAAAAAAGTTGTTTGGTTCTGCATCCTCATTCCGGGCCTAGATATTTGAGTTTAACTAAAGGGAAGAGGTATGTAATTGCAATGATGCATGTGCCATCTACACTCAAAAATTACCCTAATTTCGTCAGTCGGGTAAAAATAAGATGTTACAAGTATTTTCGATGCCATATAGGTGAATCATGAAACAATTGCTTTATTGGCTTGACCAAGACGAATGCCGCCAAATTCATCATAAACGTAAACAACTATCAGTAGGTGTGATTCTGTCGTAGCCGCCAAACCTCAACGCAACTGCCTCTCATATGCGGCTCACGGCCGATTCTTGCTTAGCGGCGATTGGATTTAGCGTGCGACACTGATAAGCACCAAAAATCCTGGTGGACGAACTCCAATCGATTTGCAAAACATCGCCAAATTACGAATAGTGGTTCCATATTTTATTATGACTATTCGCGACCATACATTAACGAAAGGTACAGTCGACATCACATAAATGACATGGGTGCAAATTCGACGGTTATATGCATTGATCTCCTATAAACAACTAGATACACAAAGGTCTTACTAAAACAATTTAAAAAACGTCCAAATAAGGGTCCATTGTTAACGTCCAAATAATGTCCAATGAAACAAATGAGGGTCCATTCATCCGTTAGGACCTTCTTTGCGCTCGGACATTTTTAGAAGGCAGACTGTGTATCTAGTTGTTTATATCAATGGTTATATGGCATAGATTGCAGTGGTTCTGTATAGGTTAATGTGCTGTAGGTCGAGTATTAGAAATTTTAGGATTGCATGAATTTGAAAACAGTTCATTGATAACAATATTACATTTATTTAATCTTGGACTAGTTTAAAAATCTTAACATAAGTAATAAAAACAATTGGGTATTTTCCTAGTCTATACTGCATTTGTATCAACTTTTGCAGAAGGAGCCCCTATGGGTGAATTATCTTCCGATGACGCTGCCTTCTCCATGTTTCTTAAACTGCTTTCAAACTCTACCGGATCTATAAACTTCTTTCCTGCAAACGGAGGTGGTCCTATTAAGGCTTGTACTTCTTTAAAGTTGAGCGTCTCTTTTTTTATTAGTTCATCCGCTAGCTGAAAGTAGAAATAATATTTCCATTATTGATCGTCTCATTCTAAACTAACTTTAGTATTTTCCCTACGAGAGCGTGGCGAGGCGACTTATTTCATCTCATCACTTTCAAAGTAAACTTTAAAAAGATGTGAATCTTTAACATATTATGGTTAAATATATCCAAGGTAATCGGGAATAGCAAGTACTTACAGCTTTCAGTTTGTCCTTATTGGATCTTAATATATCCTCGGTTGCGTAATAAGCTTTCGCAATTAACTTTCTTGCTTCCAAATCTATGAGGTTCTTAAGTGTCTTACTGAAAGGACTCTTGCCGTGTTCTTTTACATCGGGAAAAGATACCAAGCCAACCGTTTTCGACATACCGTAGACCCGCACCTAAATAAAATAATACAAACTATATTAAAGCAAAGCAAATGAACATTTTCTATGGAAATAAAATTTTAAAATAACCAATGCGTAAATTGCACCTCTTATATAGTACGCTAACAGCAGATCAAGTGTAACACCTTGGACCGTTCTTCTTATCTGGGTCGTAGGAGTTAAAATCGTACTGCAAGTGTTACCATTGATCTGCTGTTCTCGCATATATAAAAACTCAACGTTATGAATTCAACGATGGGAAGTTATGTAGAAAAGTTTTAATAAGTACACAAACCATCAAGCAATATAAAACCGGACGAGAGACTTTAAAAATGGTATTAAGCAATTCCTTCAGTTGAGTTAGATATACAAAAGACTTTATGTGCAGGTGGACCCACAGGTAAATGTTTGTTTCATAATAGAACACAAAGGGCGACGGAAATCTAATAAAATGCAGTTGTTAATAGACGTGGAAAACGAACAATAGCAGCATTCAATTCCTACTGACAATGACAACCGTGTTTCGCAGCGGCACTGAATCTCTATCTACGTCACAATTGATATTAATGCAATATTATTTTGCAAACACTTATTTCTTTCCATTCCTTTTAGTTTACTCTGAATCAGAGGACGCAATACTTAGGCTTCCATTCAACCTACATATTGTTCTTTACGTGGTAGGAACAAAATATAGGTAATAATTCATTGATGCATAACACTTTGTGATGATAATTCATAGATACACTATAATATAATAAGCATAGAATCATATAGGCACTATATGTTATTACTCGTAATTTAAATCGCATTTCGTAACAGACATCTACAGAATTTTATAAATACAGTAGATAATATTACCTGAGCGTAAGCAATCTTAGTGACCTTATCCAAGTCATTCTGAGCCCCACTTGTGATGGAATTGAAGGTAATAGCCTCCGCTGCGCGACCTCCTAGTGCCATGCACATCCGATCGAATAACTGCCAAAAGAAACATGTAGATAGTTAATAAAATAAAGGGAATAGGCTGTGGACATGCAATCAAATATAGGGCCCAAATTGGCCCAATCGTCTTTCACTTAATATATTTTTACCTCTTCTTTGGAATACAATTTCTGATCAGACGTAGTATATTGAGCAAAACCGAGGGCCTTGTTGGTTCGCGGCACTATTGTAACTTTGAGTAGAGCATCCGTATGTTCCAACAACCAGCCGACTAGTGCGTGACCGGACTCGTGGTACGCAACTATCTTCTTTTCTTGTGGTGACATTGCATGACTCCGCTTTTCGGTGCCACCTATAAAATATTAAAGTGCCTACAATCGCCACCACATAAATTGTACTGAACGGCGCTTGGGACCGGAATACTGCCAATATTGTAATAGTTTTGATTGATTGATGTGTTGCCGATTGTATATTATGAACAAGCAAACTACTAACTAACTAGCGCGACTCATGCTAGCCCCGCCGATTATAGTCAATTGACATTGACGGCGGAAAACTCCGAAGTCGACCCACGTTCGTAGCATAGGACTCCTTATAAACTAACTACCGTAGCGTCGACGGGTGCATCATATTGCGCAACAAATGCTCTTTTGTTATCTTCATCTTACAATGGATCCTAAGATATCATATTATCTGATGTTTCTACAACTATCACTGAAAGTACGTTAATTACACATTACTTACCCACTACCCTTTCAACGGCGTATTCAAGATCAGTCGCTTTAACCATAGTGTGCTTGTGTCTGGCCGCATGCAACGCTGCCTCGTTGCATACATTGGCTATATCTGCTCCGCTGAATCCCGGCGTAAGGTAAGCTAAACTGTAACAATGGGTTGACTGACGTTTAAAACTTTGTAATTTTTAATATCACTGTTATTATATACCCACAAAAGAAAATGCTCATGCAATATAAGAAATAACAAAATTAGATAATATGCATGGAATATGACAACCTGCCTCGCTCTTAAAGGTTACTCACCGTTTCACATAATACTCCGGCAATGTTTCCAGCACGATGTTTTTGAGATGCCTTTCAAATATTTCTTCTCGCTCTTGCAAAGTTGGTAAGTCGATCAAAATGTGCCGGTCAAATCTGCCAGGGCGCAGCAAGGCCTGTTTTACAACAGCAATATGTAAGTAAAGGGAAATGCAAGTCTCATAAGTTAAACAAAATCATGATTTTTTTACACTGGGAGTGTGATTCAAAGGCGTTAAAATCAAGCTCTTCAATACTAACTGTATTGAAATTGTGCGAACAATCAACGAAACAGTTTGATTGCGACGCTAATATGCCCACGTATAATTGCGAGACGCACATGATCGTCGCGGCAGCTTCCACAAAAATGATAAGTTCACCGGTTCGAATGGCGCTCGCAATTAAATTTTCATTTACTTATATTTCATTTATTTATAATTAAGTACTAATTATTTTACATTCGATTTAGGCCTTCATCTAGTATCTATCTGTAAATGACTACGATTTAAAAACAATATACCTATGGTGTTATGGAAAGCTATAAGTTAGCTAAACACACAAACCTTGTCAAGCACGTCAGCTCTATTAGTGGAAGCTAATACTATGACGCCTTCTCTGCTCTTCATGCCATCCATTTCCACTAGAAGTTGATTGAGGGTTTGCTCGCTCTCGCCGCCGCCGGGGCCCCAGGAGCCGGCTCCGGCCGCCCGCGCACGACCCACTGCGTCCATCTCATCGATATAGACAATGCACGGCGCTCTCGAGTTTGCTTCTTTGAATAGATCCCTAATTGAAGCAAAGACAAGGTAAATATCAAATCAGCTACATATTACCTACATGGGAAATGTCGGCCCCTATTGTGATAAATCGAATTTTGCATTGAACTATAGCTGACCTTATTTGTACGTCACTAAGGCAATCGAATCTCGTCCTTCCAACAATATCTGAGGTCGGCCACCGCCCCAGCGGCCACTCGGCCGTGTTGGATATCGCTGGAAGGACGAGGTCGAGAGTTTAGAAATGAATTTATATACGCAGAGAAACGTGAAAGGCCGATATGCGGTGCCTTCTATACAATATGCGTTATCTACGCGGTATTGCTGTTGGTAGAGATTCTGTCGTGCGTTTTCTAATTTTAAGCTAACTTTGACAGTTCTAAATTTAGGGGCACGCTTTTTATAACTTTTGTATAAAGGATGCCGCATTTTAAGGCCTGTAAGATTTAGTTTGGTTAAAAAAAACGCATGCCAGAATTGTGTACATCATCATCATCAGTCTATTTATATTGCCCCACTGATCGGGCACAGACCTTCCCTTATATCGAGGAAGCTGGAGCCATGATCCACCATGCGGGCCCAGTGTACATGAGAATTCGGTACATGATGGTACCCAATTCTGGCATGCGTTTTTTATGCAATAACTAATAATGAGGGGTTTTCAAAGTGACAGTTGTAAGAAAAAAAACAAGCTTTTTAAGTTGATAAATAGATGGCGTTGCACCGAAGTGCGATATCAACGTAATAAAACACAGCACCATAAAAAATTGCGATGTCAACTGAATAATTTGTTTTTATTAGTTTGTGTAATTTAAACAATACAGTACAAATTAATACTAGGTATGAAATACGAAAAGCCCAAGTTACAAGCAATAACAACGCATTTAATGTTGACATCAGACCAGTCAGTGCCATCTACCACGGCTATCAGTACTTTCTTTCTTAAATGTTACCTTGAAAACCCCTCATTGTATACCCAATTTGAAATTGAAGCCTCGTATCCACTAGACAACATGTTACTTATCAGGTTGAACGGCAACGAGGACTTGAGGTGGTATTGGTACCATTGGTCATGTTGCGCATCAACTGGCAACGTCGCGCGTAGTTGTGCAACATTGCCGATCTTGTTGCGCGTCATTTGTTGCCTAGTGGATACGTGGCTTCAGTATCTGAGTGACACACAGAAACACGTATACTGCACCTGACCCTCGCAGCTCCGAGCCCACCAATCATTTCTATAAACTCTGAACCGTTCATAGAAAGGAACGGAACGTTTGATTCTGTAGCCACAGCTTTAGCGAGAAGGGTTTTGCCGCAACCAGGTGGTCCCAGCAAAAGTGCCCCTTTCGGTACCTGCGTACGAACATTTACAAAATTAAAAACACGGTATAAATCGTAAAACTGAACTGAAAATATTTCTACGATCATGACTGTTCATTTTATATTGCAAAAGTCTACAATTATAATACAAGCGGACCCTGAATTAATGTAAAACATACAAATACAGGTAATTTCATTCTTATCATGTAATATTTTTGCTATACTAGAGTGTAGTTATCTGTTACCGGCTATTACATGAATTCGGGATCCCCTGTTATAATTATGTACCCATTGTTATGTTCATAATACGATATTTGTAAGTGTTACCTTTGCGCCTAAGCTTTTATAATGGTCGGGCCTCTTCAAATAGTCTACAAACTCCATGACTTCTATTTTCGCTTCTTTCAGGCCAGCAACGTCTGCAAATTTGACGCCTTTGCCTTGCCCACTCATAGAATCCACTAGAGTGAATTTTGCCCGGCCTAGTTGACTCTGTAAATTAACAAATAATGAAAGTAAAAACTACATGCTTCTGCATACATATATAGATATCAATATATTCCATAAATTATACAGATGTTCACTTATTAACATAATTATGTAATACCTGATTGTCCTACCTGAACAAAGAACTTGATTGTAGGTTTGTATTTAAAGGGAGTTATTAGGTGTTGTAACTTGGCTTGCCATATTTTTGAATACTCACAATTCCTCCAAGGTTGATGTTCATTTTCATTGACTTTGTCGAATACAATAAAGATAATATGACAGCTCCTATTAACAGTGTGGTTATCACTTTTGCTGCTACTCCACCATTCCTATCATATATTACTCGAACCCCTGCAATGTAATCCGTAAAATGTAACCGTTTTGTGTGTAAATCACATCTTTTAATTACGCAAGAAAGCAATAAAAATTAATGCATTTATACCCCAGCCCAAATCAAGTGTCTTATTTTGTAAACAAAAACTACTAACATTTTAAGCTTTTCTGTGATTATTGCAGTTTTTTTCACATTACTAGATTGGATCACTTTATTTTCACAATGATGAACAGGTTCAATCAATCAGTTCCTTCAGTGTTACATCACAACAAGTAATTAGACGATCATATTTATTTACAAAATAAGGGCTTATTCCACTTTGGTCATAGTAGACTTTGGTCACACCTTGGAATGCTTCCACATAGGTCATACCTAATAAAGTTTAAAATATTACCAGATATTCCTTAACACTATAAAATCATTTTTTCACAAGTCATGTTTTCGATTTTCAGTACTGGATATCTGTCGCTTCGCTTGACGCGTTAAGGTGCTTTCGAATTTAGCAAAAGTATATTTTCGTTAATAACCTAAAAACTAAGTTTTTCTCGAATATGAGCTATGAAGAATCCGGTAGAGGCACACAGATTAATAAGATGGCATACATAACTCCAAACTCGATTTTTTGAGGGTTGATACCTTTATGCATCCAATTATTAGTGACAAAATATTATGATGTTGATTTCGGAATAGATAGTAATACACCATGTGCATTAATCGGTAATTGTTCGTAATATGTGGATTTATCGGCACATAGGTACATAAGCATATTTTTTTATAATAAATACTTTATATTAATTATTGCCGCGGTTTATTTTAACATTACACTACGATTCCTTTAAGTAATAAATTATTAGGACGCACCATGCAAGGGACACTGCGAGAAGATGCTCGTGTGTATGCAAATGTGGTTACCTTTAACTGGGTGGGCACAACTTTTGAAATTAATGTTTATTGTAATTTAGTATAGAATGTGTACCATATGTTGGAAACCCTAAATAAATAAAAATAAATAAAATAAAATTTAATAAAAGCGCGCACTATGTTTTAGTCAGCCAACGTTACTGATCGGAAACCATTAGGTAGTGTGACCTAAGTCGACTCGTGATATTTTAAACTTTATTAGGTGTGACCTACGTGGAAGCATTTCAATGTGTGACCAAAGTCTACTATGACCAAAGTGGAATAAGCCAAATAAGACACTTGATTTGGGCTTCCCTATACGAGGAATGTAATATTATAGTATACAATTTACTATAATATTATATTCCTACATTCATACAATACGAGGAATGTAATATTATAGTATACAATTTACTATAATATTACATTCCTCGTATAGGGAAGCCCAAATCAAGTGTCCTAAAAAATATCTTACCTTCTTGAACACCTAAGCTTTTCTCTGTTTCGCGAAGTTTTTCTTCAAATCGATGAATGTCACCTACATTCATATGATAAACTCGATGATTTGTCTAAAAATAAAAAAAACCTTATCATATTGTATCATGGCCTGTAAATTAAAGAGTTTTACTAGGTATATTGGATCAGTGCATCTTAATTAGAAAGTTCAATTTAGATTCAGTGGTTAATATACAAATAGGATATTTACCTTTTTGCCTTTGAGGATGGCTCCTTCGTGCAATATAATAGTGACTATTTCTAGATCAGGTCGCACAATTAGTTCTTCCACCTCACCCTTGGATAGCATATTGTATACAAATTCATTCCATGACACATAGCGTACGACCTGTTACAATGATAAAAAAGATAAAAATATTATAGTCACTAACACAGCAGCCAGTTAATTCGATAAATAGGTAAGTACTGAATTCAACTTATGTAAAGTTATGTAATTTCAGAAAGAAAGCCATTTTATAAACTAATCTTACTACAGTCACTCACACAGGCTTATTAAAATTCGATACAAAAAGTATTTTTTGAGGAATTTTTTCACACATTTTCTATTTTTGACAAATTTTAGATAACTAATTTAAATGTTTTTTGTTAACTAAACAGTAGCTGTATAGAGAAAAAAAAAGTATGTCTGACATTTCCTGTTTTAGTATATTTTGCTCGGGAAAATGACCGCATAAGTTTTCGAAGTGAAGAATTTTAGATGTAGTATCTTGAACCGTATTTGGTGTAAGCCTTATGCAGCCTAACATTAAAGGTCTAATTCAGGCACTTTTTAGATTTTTCAAGGTGTTACCTCATTCTGTGCAGTATCACCTGGCACTAATACTGAGCTGGCTATTACAAGGATACATGTTGTAATCATCCAAAATACCGCTTTTACAAACAAAGATGGTAATTTATTATCTTCATCATTTTGCTTTTTATCCTTATCCTGAAAATATGATAGAAAATATTTATTTGACGTGCACTTACAGAAAAATACAATGGGCACAAAATATTATTATGATTATCTGCCATTATAAGTAAAGCAAATAAGTAGCAATAAGACACAACTCTAATGAATTTATAATAAGAGGCTATGTAATGAACGTCTTTGTGTCTACTAAAGAATTGAACCAATACCTAATGTATTAACTAGTCGTACCTTATCTTTGTCTTCATTTTTGTTAAAATAAAGTGGAGTGGTATGTATTCCACGGAAACATATTTTAGTGTTAAAAACAGATTCCAATCTGGGCAAGTTTGATCTTTGTAACAATGTGCATGCCGCCTTATACTCAGCATTGAAATGACGTAATTGCTGAAAATATAATTTCATGGTTAGCTGGTCTAAGTAAAGTAGCAATTTGGAACCTGTTTAGGTACAGTCGAGAGCATATGAAGTGCAACCCTTTATAATCTGCAATTTTAGTCATCACTTGCATGGACCAGTTAAAATGGTAGGTATCTCAAGTGTTATGACTGCTGTACCATTACCATGAGTGTACTAAATGTTGCATGTAAATAAATAAAAAGAATTTTATATCAGTATTGGTAAAGGGGTGAAAAGATTTCCTTTGTACAGCTAACAGCAGAGATCAAGTGTAACACTTCGGACTTGCCTTGGAAATGAAAAACCTTATTAGCGAATTTAAAAAAAAAATTATGTGCCTCCTTAGCGACACTCTAACCCAAAGTATTATTGAAGTAATCCTGATACAAGACTTCATGGCCCCAGAAGCCTTACTAACCGTCGTTGTCGGCACCAGCATTCAACATCATCAAATGCATTCATTAGATCTCAGGTTTTAACAGTAAGTATAGAATTTCCATAAATAATAAGGAAACATACTTACCGGGTTTTTAGATTTATTGGTGAGATTGTGCAATACTGTCACAGATTTACATAAATTTGCAAAACTCGTACGATAGCTTGTGTTTCTAAGTTTCTCAATATCTCCCATACGAAAATCAAAATTTGTTTTAGATTGTATCTTTGAGGCTGTGAAAGTCCGTAACTTCTTTATTGACAACATTTTGGACTACTCGAACGCCAATTAATATATTTTTACAAATTAATTAAATAATAACAAGCCACAAGCAACTTTTTTTTTGTAAAATTCTTCCCAGAGGGAAAGGCAAAGCCAACTAGGGCATACAGCCTGGTCTGATGTTAGTAGAATGTCTGAATTCTTATAAATACATACATAATAGAAGATAACCTGACCTAAACCTACGCACAACCCTCCCAAACCCCTAAACGAAATAACTCAACGATCCACGCAATCATCGAGTTACTTAATGCAAGGAAAACTTGCTAAGAGCACAAAACTTCACAAACACGACTTCTTTCGAGCACTCCAATAATAGAAACGATCGCGGACATCTCCTGATTAACTTAACGTGATCATTAATCACATACCGCGGAAACTAATTAATTAGAATTTTCACTAAAAAGTAGCAAAGTCGTTTCGCGCGCTTTTCAAGGAATCCCACAAACATTTATTTTTATTTATTTTATTTATTTTATTTTATTAATGGACTCGACAGTTCGTCATTTGCCAATGTCATGTTATAGAAAATTCAATGTATTTGTATAATAGTCTTCCATCTTCCTCCAGGGGAGTCGCCGTAGCGTCTTCACCCTGGGTAGCCGCGTCTTCTTGTCTTCATCCACAGGAGACGCCGTAGCGTCAATCACTGTGGACGAAGCAGCTCGACAGTCACGTTCACTCCCGAGCTCGTAGTGGGAATCTTGACCATGGCGCCAAACTTCAGATCCTGCTTCAATTCTCCAATAACTTCACCATACTGTCATTCGCGAACATTTTCTGATTAATTTAACGTGACATTAAACACAAAATAGTCCCTGTAGACGTTAAAAGGAAAATTATCAAATAATTTCGCAACCGTCGTTTCCCGCCATTTTCAAGAGAACCCCCACAAACATGTAGAGAGATAATCTCCCTCTACCGTAGAGAGAGAAACTAATAGAGGGAATGTGGTTTTCGTCTCGCTCTCGACAAACAAGGACAATATAATATGGACGTCGTAAGCGTGAGAGAGAAAGATTCATACAGGCTGTCCCGTTAATAGTGGTCCAGACTAAGGGTGTCGATACACAAGGACATGCTCTATCAGAATAATCAAACATAGGTTTAGTAAAAGTGTCACGGTTTTCGAGAAATTCGAATTTTTAGGATTATTGGAAAAATTAGTACCCTTGGTCTGATTTTTTAATGCCATTTTCTTAAAAGAAGGAAATATTGTATTGTTTATTATTTCTGATTACATGTGCTATGACTTGTGTATCACAGATTTTCAGAACATTTAACAGTTTCTCCAGAAAAAAATAGGTCAAACTTTTAATTTTGGACTCGATTTTTTTTTATCTAAGTTAAAGTAAGTAAAAAAAATGTACCACGACCTTGGTGCTCATTAGCTTAAAAAGTTTCACAATTAATGCACATTTAGGGTCAGAAATAAAAATAGTAATTTTCTACTAGAAAAGAAAGTTATAGCTATTTTAATGCTGAAGGGGGCTATTTTGTTAAAATGTTTCTTTTTCTTGTATTGTGTTTCTGATGTAAATTAAAACACAATAACGTTCAAAATGTGCAGAATTCTGAGGATATGTCCAAATAAAACCAAATTGTTAATTATTATTGATTTATTAAAGTCTTGCAAAACGTGTTCAACGCGATCTTCTCTTTTTAAGCGTGGATTCACTAAATGCCAGCCGTGTAAGTTATGCATATTCATAAATCCGTCTCTACGGCAGGAAGATTCGTCACTCCACATGATTGTGTTGAACCAACTCTCGTCTTCCCGCATCTTTCGCAACATTTTGCGGCAAAAAATAACTCTTGCTGCGTAGTCCCGAGGTTGAAGAGTTTGGACGCGCTGAACATGATAAGGGTGGAATCCATAACTTTTTTTTCAAAATTACTTGCGCTCTGCTCTTTGAGATTCCTGTAAGTCGCTCTATGGCACGTACCGAGACAGTCGGATTTGCCTCTCTCTCCGCTAAAACTTCTTCTTCCCCTTCTAAACGCGGCCTTCCTTCATGAACCAACACCTCTTCCAGGAAATCTTCCCTCGCTAAACGGCAAGTGTACTCTAGTAAAGACACGGTGGTCCGGGTGGCGAGCATCTAGGTACTATGTCCCTGTAGAGTTCGGCGGCTGCCCTGGAGTTGCCATCACACATACCATAAATGTTGTGCATGTTTGCATATTCAGTTGGTGTGTATTGTGCCATGGTAGCAGGAAGAGATAGCACAATACTCTTAGTCCGGAGGAATGCCAAGTCGTTGGTGTCACAAAATTTAACAGTATCCAAATCACAAAGCAAACAAATCCGAGTCCATAGCAATTGTCAGAGTCTGATAATAGCAAAAACGATCCGATAAAACATGTAGCACACGCTAACAATTTGGTTTTATTTGGACATATCCTCAGAATTCTGCACATTTTGAACGTTATTGTGTTTTAATTTACATCAGAAACACAATACAAGAAAAAGAAACATTTTAACAAAATAGCCCCTTCAGCATTAAAATAGCTATAACTTTCTTTTCTAGTAGAAAATTACTATTTTTATTTCTGACCCTAAATGTGCATTAATTGTGAAACTTTTTAAGCTAATGGGCACCAAGGTCGTGGTACATTTTTTTTACACCACAGCGCTTCAAACTTAGATAAAAAAATTAATCGAGTCAAAAATAAAAGATTGGTAGTTTTTTCTGGAGAAACGTTAAATCTTCTGAAAATCTGTGATACACAAGTCATAGCACATGTAATCAGAAATAATAATCAATAAAAACAATACAATATTAAATCTCGTGTTTGTGTGTTAGATAGAAACATTTATTGTCGTGATTATATCGTCATTGCTATGCTGATTTATTGTGTACCGAGGTGTAAAAATAGACGGAAACGCAACGATCCAAATATTTCGTTTCATAGGTCAGTATTTTCCATTCTTTAACTTTCTATATTTTAAAACGTACGGTACATAGTTTATACATAATCAACACGTTGCAACGCGTTGTAATTTTGCTTGGAATGAGTGCCTAAATATGAAAACAACAAGTTATTATTATTATTAATGGACTCGACAGTTCGTCATTTGCCAGTGTCATGTTACAGAAAATTCAATATACAATAGTCTTCTATCTTCCTCCAGGGGAATCGCAGTAGCGTCTTCACCCTGGGTAGCCGCGTCTTCTTGTCTTCATACAGAGGCGACGCCGTAGCGTCATCACTCTGGACGAAGCAGCTCGACAGTCACGTTCACTCCCGAGCTTGTAGCGGGAACTCTTGATAAAAGCTTGAAACTTCAGATCTTCCAGAAATAATCCAATAACTTCACCGTACTGTCATTCGCGAACATTTTCTGATTAATTTAACGTGATATTAAACACAAAATAGTCCCTGTAGACATTAAAAGGAAGATTATCAAATAATTTCACAACCGTCGCTTCCCGCCATTTTCAAGAGAACCGAAAACAACAAGTATTTTGTATTTTATTTATTTTATTAATGGACTCGACAGTTCGTCATTTGCCAATGTCATGTTACAGAAAATTCAATGTATAATAGTTTTCTATCTTCCTCCAGGGGAGTCGCCGCAGCGTCATCACCCTGGGTAGCCGCGTCTTCATGTCTTCATCCACAGGAGACGCCGTAGCGTCAATCACTGTGGACGAAGCAGCTCGACAGTCACGTTCACTCCCGAGCTCGTAGTGGGAATCTTGACCATGGCGCCAAACTTCAGATCCTGCTTGAATTCTCCAATAACTTCACCATACTGTCATTCGCGAACATTTTCTGATTAATTTAACGTGATATTAAACACAAAACACTCACTGTAGACATTAAACTGAAAATTATTAAATAATTTCGCAACCGTCGTTTCCCGCCATTTTCAAAAAGCCAAGTAAGTATTTTGTAAAATGTATGACACAAAACTCAGTGTTGTCAACAGTGTTGGTAAAAAATTGACCCAAAAATATTTTGTTCCACAATATATGTATGGGAATTACAGTAGTATTGAGCTAGTCCTAATTTTAAATACCTAGTCTAATTCATTAGATACTAGGTCATTTACTGTGTGCAAAAGGATTGATTCACTCGATTGGATGATTAGAGTTCCGTACCTCGAAAGTAAAAAAGGAACCCTTATAGGAAGGGACACTTTGTTGTCCGTCCGTCTGTCTGTCTGTCAAGACCTTTTTCTCAAACGCGTGGACGGATTTATTAAATTGAAATTAATTGGTATCTAACATTATAATTCTTGTTACAGCATCGGCATGACATGATCTCTCTCTCAGTCAGTCAGCCAGCACTGCATCCGAGCAATGGCTTATAGAAATAGCAATGGGTTTGCTGTCACTGTCAGATACACTGATTGGTAGAAATGAACAAATCACGCTTTCAAAATACGACTTTTTAGAAAATTATATATTATATG
Source organism: Tachystola acroxantha (assembly GCA_963506565.1). Lineage (NCBI taxonomy): Eukaryota > Metazoa > Arthropoda > Insecta > Lepidoptera > Oecophoridae > Tachystola > Tachystola acroxantha. The sequence goes on along the minus strand of OY735870.1, from coordinate 10,988,059 downwards.
CCTAAATATAATTTTACCAAAAACATATGAAATGCATTTTATTTTTGCAAATTCATATATAAATGGTTATAATTTTATTGTGAAAAATACCCATAAAATTTGGTAACAGTTTTTCCTAGGCAACACTGGGCTGCCAGAACGAAAGGGAAAATGTGGGTACGCGGGCTGCGGCTCTATTAGATTATCTCTCTATACTTTCAACACTAATAAAAAAACTAACTCGGTAAATATCAGTAGGTACTTACATTTTTAGAATTAAAACTATAGTGAGCCATTACCACAAATTATTATATAAACGGATATCACTCACTTATATTGTTAAAGTCGGCAATTAGGTACCTACTTACATAAAATTTCTGAATTCAGCATCACTAAAGCCGCATTCACATTTCAATAAAAACTGCGTTTTTATTTCAATAATAACACGTAGGGTAGGGTACAATGAAACTGAATGTTAACAGATACATGACATTGACTTGTAGTAAGTCTATGTGCCTACAGCAAGTATTATCATACCTACACCCTACCCATATTATTACTTATTATCGTTTAATGAAGTGTAGAAGTGACAAAAAATGGTTTAACAGGTAGTGAGGTTAAACTAGATTTATGGGTAAGAACAACCTCTGAGCTGCTAACTTATGATAGTGGTACCTACGTAATGATGAGTGACGTGACGACTGACGAGACGACACGATAGTGGGTACCTACCTAGTAGGTAGGTAGGTAGTACCTACCTACTTACGTAAATACGTTCTACTAACTGACCGGTACCGTAGCCCGCTATGGTGCAGGTGCGATAAAAATCCCGAACGTTGCAGCTAACGTATATAAGTTAAGTATTCGCTAACGAGCAAACTTACTGCAGCAACACATGAGAATTGGTACTTATAGGCTAAAGTAGAAACTATGAGTGACCTTGAAGTGAGCATCCTACATAATAATCTAGTCAACAAGCAGAAATTAATTTTAAATTCGTCTTGGGATAGCCGTTTTGATTAAATTTGTATAGCCTATGTCACTTCTACAATCAAGACGAATAAACGACAACGACACCTCATATGTCCATCAAGCCGTTTAGGCTGTGGGGCGTGCCAAAGAATTAGACTGTATAGTGTATATGTCGTGGTCAGATCGTTAAATTGAGCATTTCATGAAATCGTCAGTCATTTCATGAAATGGTGGCTATTCATGAAATCGTCATGTTGCGTCGGGCATATCGTTTAAACGTCAACGTTCGTCGATTTGTCCAACGACGTTTGGTCAGATCATTAATGTAGGGTGCCCATTAAGGATGTAAGTAATAATAATTCAAAATATACTTATTACGAACTTATTTATTGTTTTAGTCAGTACCAAATTAAAAAAATATATATGTTACAAAATTCTTACAAGCATTTCAAACCAATTGTCCACTGGAATTAAATATACGAAATATTCATATTGAAAACATTAAAAGGAGAATAAAGATGTTTTTATTAAATGTTTTTATTATTATTCCTTTATTTCTCTTTGATCTTATTTAATATATTTATACATTTCAATATCAAAAACAAATAGAAAAATATATAAATATAAAAAATAGCCACCCACCGGCAGCGGGATGCATGCGCATCCAAGCTACCGGAGGTTAGGATCCCAGAGTGAGGAACCTCCTCACAATACGTGATTATTATTATTATTATTATTATATTTATTACCTAATAAAATAAGTACAAAATTGTATTATAATATTATAGAACGTTAAAATGTTTCGTTTCACATACCTTTATGAAATTCCGTTAGTATTTCAAAATATTTCTCCATCGTAATTATACGAATAGTAGGATCATCAATGCATTTCTTCTTGTATATTAAAAACTTGTAATTCCAGTTTTTCCATGATGTAATATTTTGTAATCCAGTAAATTATAGTCCGTCGACTTTCGTTGCCTGGTCACCCTACTTTCCTTTATTTGTTGTATAACCTAAAAATGAAAATTATGTATGTTAAATTTCTAGGATTCAATTATTAAAAGTAAATAAGTACATTTTAGATACTTTGATGAGATTTTAAAAGGATATAAACTAAATATTGTCATTTAAATAGGTACTAACCTGTGAAATGTATTCCCAAGATTTTTTTGTAAATTGAGGTTGGTTTTTGCGTGACTGTCATAAAATCCACACCGTTTCGTATAGTAACACTTATTCAAGTTTCCAACACACTTTCTTATATAATTTGCACATTTTTATTCACTTTTCAACATGAATCCGCATTATTTACTTACGCACACAAACATAAACAATGACAAAGCGCGCTCTCAGCGCCTCTAGCGGTAGTTTTTGCCATTTTTCTACGATATGGCCAATTGTGTTTGGTCATATCATGAAATAGCCGTGCGTTTGTTGGACATATCGTAAAACGTTTTCTATTCATTGATCTGGCCAAGCTATTTCATGAAATGACCAATAGACATTTGACGATTTCGTGAAATGCCACCATTTCATGAAATGGTCGACTATTTCATGAAATGTTCAATTTAACGATATGACCACGACATATACAACAATTACATATTTTTGCATGCGTAATAAGTCTGGGTAGGTACTTTATGACTTTTTTATTATTATTATTATTTTATTTGGGAAAACAAACAATTATACAATGTGTATACTTAGCCTAAGCTTACGTACTAACATAACAAAGGTACTTATTGTATAATCAGCAACGTTATCCACAGATTACATTTTAAAGTATGTAGGATTTACAAAGTGAAGCTTAAATTATTAATAAGTATTATTCTAAGTTTAGGTAGTGAAAGAGTCATAAATTTTGAGAACCTCTGTTTTAAAGTTAACTTTAGTCAGTGCAAAGAAATCGATGTCATATAAGTATTCATTGTAAGTTTTCATCAGTCTATGTAGGGGGGCACGCTCACCAGCATGGGTTCTGGTTGCCTTAAGGGCGAATAGTTTGTGGGGGTACATGGCTCGAATTCTATGAGAGCTGCTGGGGACTTCGTACGAGATGTTGTGTGAGAGGATATTACAGTCAAATTTATTACGCATGCAAAAATATGTAATTACCTACAGGATATATAATCTGGTTCAATTAGTTAATTCTGGTTGTCTAATCTGGCTGCAGAATCAGCCAGATAGACAACCAGAATTGTAAATTAAAGTTGCATTGGTGCTAGTTTTACATCCGAACGAGCGACTGCCCAGCTGTCAGCTTCACCTGTTCGTGGTGTTACCTGCTGAATAACGGATGAGACTTTACCGATCGATCTGTGGTCTTACCTATAGGTAGGTACTTCATAGATATATTGTGTGTTACAGGTCGGCGACTGCTGCAGCTTCGGCACAGTGGCGCGATGCTAATTGATTGCAGTATGGTAAGTTATATATGTAAGGTATATATGAAGGAGCTGAACTATACAATATCATACCTAAAGAAATAAAAGATATTGACAAAATTACTATATTTAAAAGAAAACTCAAGGAACATATATTAAAAACGTAACTAAGCACTAACCTAACCTAACCTAATATACAATTTTATAAGTACCTAACCTACCCGCAAAGACTAACTGGACTTGCATTATATAATTAAAAACTAAGTATTTCTCATATAAGTGAATTGTAATTATTTTGAGAAAATAAATATCTTTAAACCTAAGTAATATAAATTTTGCCTTTGGGTAGGTCTGGTAAGCTACCTACCTACCACGTAGATACCTATACCGAGTGTGGCGTGCCGTAAACGTACCGCTGCTGCACCGGCAAGTCAGGAAAGGGCTTTACCACACCACTTTATACCTGCTTGAAGAGCAATCTATTTTTTAGAAAACTAAATTACGTTCTTCTAAGATTGGATCGAATACAGTCGAACGATGATGTTAACTAGTATAGCATAGCGAAGTGCCCTGACGTTCGATCTAAATATTTTAATAGAATTGATCTGCATGAGCTAACCATAGGTTGTGATAATCATTTTTAAACGGTGGTTCTTACTCGTCAGAACCGTTTGCTCCGATCCGATTGGTGTTCTTTATCTTAGCAAAATGCGCAGTTCTAAACTATGAGAGATTATTCATATAGGTAGGGGAGACCGGGGTTCAAAGTGCCGGGGGTAAGTTGTTCCTATACAAATAGCTTCGCGAAGAAAAGAGATAGCAATAAGTGTGAAGTGCGTCGCAAAACGTCACACCATAGCGCTGTTGCGGCAGCCATTTCAGGGACGCTTTGACGGCGAGAAAGTGTGGTTGTCGGTTGGAGGTAAATAAATGTCACGTAAGTAACTTTTTTCGTATTGAAACTTTTTGGTCTATTTCAAACATTTTGGTAGCTATTAATGTGTGACTTGCATTTATTGGTTGAAAAATCATTATAGATGTATTGTTGGATATCATTATTGTCTATAAATGAAACTGTTTTTTAGAATTTGAGAAAACTATGAAAATGAAATTTGGGGTTCAAAGTTCCGCTGGTTGGGGGCTAGTTGTTCCGCGGAACAACTTACCCCCGTGACAAAGAACCGACTTAAACTTTAATTAAAAAATTTTAGGATGAGAAAACAGTACGGGGCAAGGTTTCAGTTGAACAGCGGGCAGCTTATTATATGTCAAAACCGTGTATCGGATACTAGAAATATGTCATATGACGTTGTTTCGTTATGTCAAAAAGTTAAAGGCTGGTGCAAAGCCGACTTTGGGTTACTATTTAAGACAGGTGTTCCACCCAGACCAAGAGAAGGCATTGACTGACTATTTATTAAAATGTGCGCCAATTTATTTTGGTCTTCTACCAGAAGAAGTAAGGAAATCGGCACACAATTGTGCTGAAAATCTGCAGTATTAATAGATACGCCTGAAAAGAATGCTCTAGCTGAAGAAAAGGCAAGAAGAGAGCAAGGTAAGTCAAAGAGAAATGGAAAGGGAGAGATTTCTGGAAAGGATAAAGGCAATAGTAAAGGAAAGGGTAAAGGAAAGGCTAAAGTGTCACATAAACCATTGGAAGGTAAAGAATTAGTAAAACGAAAAGTTCTTCAAGACGATGAACCCGAAAGTGATGATGAAAATGATAGCTTTGATTGATACTGTATTTGTTGCGACTCCTATTCCAATTCACAACCACGAGAGCAATGGATCGAATGCATCTTGTGTAAGAACTGGGCACATTTAAAATGTTTCTATTCGGACGATGCTCATTCTTACATTTGGCCGAATTGCAATTCTGATGACGAATAAGTATAATAAGCCTACATAATAAGTTGATTCTATGAGACTGAATAACGACTAGTTTAGTTGATTGATCTCAATGTTATCTTTAATTATTACAAACTATTGAAATTTATGAACATTGATTGATGATACTTTTAATTATGTTGATTATTTGTCAAATATGATTGTTTATCTTTTCTTAATAAATAAGACATAAATGTTTGATTTAAATACATTGTGTCTAATTTTTACATATATCCGTACACCATTACTGCATTATTATTGATGCAATCAATAGTACAATTGCTGTCGGAACAACTTACCTCAACTCTGGAACAACCAGCCCCACGACGGGGCGGGTTGTTACTTGCCAAATTTCAATAAAAAAATTACCCTGAGCAAAAGTATATGAGTAATTTAATAGATACGATTATATATACTAAAACTAGAATAAATTCTGAATCCAACTATTCATAAGTCTTGGATTCACGACATTTTTTTGGCGTCATTTTTACGTGTTGTTTGAAAATCGGCACTTTGAACCCCGGTCTCCCCTACCTAACTGTAGTAGGTTAGGTAGGATGTTTGTATCGTAATCCGTCCGGTCCGTCCGACATATTTTTTGTCTACTGAATTCGTAAAAGTAGCAAAATTAAACCAATTTGGGAAAATCTGCCCAAACTGTGGTTTCATTAGGCGAAGTCCAAAGAAAATCTATAAACCATGTCGTAGGTAAACCACCGCCTAACCTTTAAGTCGCGTTTGTTACCATTATATAGTTTCGTACCAATTGAGTCATCATTGGAATAGGTCAAGACAAGTCAACGACTCAAAATTGAACTCGCGTGTTCAACCTGTCGTGGCCGGCGCCGGCCGCCACCACCAGCAGCGGCGGCGGCAAGGATGTATTAAATATTTTTATAGGAACGTTATCCAAGAATCGGCTTGTCAGAGTAGGATGTTAGGAAGGTGTGAATTCCATTGTACAGTATAACTAAAAAATAATGAGAAGTTTAAAAGTGTACGGTTCTTTGTTTTTAAAAATGGAAAAAGGAGGGGACGGGGGTGGCACGCTAGGTGCGCGCGCCGGGTAGGGCTGTGCAATCATACTTAGAGACTCATCGATATTGTTATACAGGATGCGTCTAATTAAATACTTGTATGCAATTAGAGGTGTTCTTTTCGAATATAGATATGGGCACTTTATAGAAACTTTCCAGGTTACACAGTGAGTTCGTAGGTATGTGTGCTCTCGTTCTCTTCAAGTACACATCAAGTGTAACACTTTGGACCGTTCTTATTACCTGCGTCGTACGCGTTGAAATCGTACTGCAAGTGTTACCATTGATCTGTTGTTGTCCGTACCTACCTTCAATATCAATCAGTTTTAAGAGTTTTATTTTATTACACACTGGATGTTTAAAAATGTTGACAACAAAAAAGAACACCGGCTTATTTTCTGGCAACAACATGGACAGATAACTTACCAATATCTTGAAATAAATAGATAATCATGGTGAAGGTAGGCTAGGTGAAACAAATTAAAAAAAAAATATGTTAGATACGAGTGGAGACAGGTTGTGTACGAAAATTTACATCATTCTGAATACATGCCCCGCTATTAAATTACATAAGTACCTACCTACTTATGCAATTATTACTGTTTAGTTTATTAGGTCTAAAGTCTATTTTTATTTACATACCTATGTAATATTATGGATAGAAACCAGACCTTTTATAAATATTCAACACAACAGGATGCTATAGGCAACATACTACTAGTTTAACAGTGATAAAGATAAATTTAATCTCTACTAAAGCAAGAGTTAGACTGAGATTTCTTAAGGTAGGTACCTAAAGGTATTTTGTATCGATATCTCGTTTAATGCGGACGTAAGTAGAGCATCTCTATTAATTGCGATACTGCGGCATTGGAGACTCACTCTATTTGCAGCGGTTTGCTTGTAAAGTTTCCTTTGAAAACTTATTGCCAATAATAATAAAAAGTTTCACGTGCGTCGCGCCCGGGAAAACTTAAAATTATGTAAAACGAAAAGCATATTACTCTATAAAAGTTGTGCCTGAGTGTAATATTAAGTGTTTTAGCCTCTTCTTCTAAAGTGTGCTAATTTGAAGTTGGTTTGTGTTATTACGTGTTGTGATATTTGATATAGTTGTACCTAAACGTTGGGGAACGAGCCGTGTAGCCTTAAGTCAGTGGTTAAGGGTATTCATTAATGCACCTATTAACGGTAAGTTTATATTGCACTTCAATTGCAATTAGATTCTACATTCCAACATACAGATGTCTCTGATATAAAAAAAGTACATAAAAACTTAAAATATGCGAGCTAATTATGAAACTTTAAAATTGGTCTTGCCGTGTTGGTAATTGAATATTGTATATTTAATAATTCCTTGTCGGTTAGGTGTCAACTGTTATGCTGAAAAGTTTGTGGGTAATGCCGGCCGGCATGCCAGTCACGTGGATTCCGTGTCATGCTACGAGTATGACAGTCGGCGGGAGCGGCCGTAACAAAATATAATTAAAGTAGTCCCTATTAAGTGGAGTTTTCTCACTCAAGTCCACATTTTATATGTATTGACGAGGGTTTATATTCAGATAACCAACCGTTGCCATGCCCTTTTAACCCTCGCCCGGCGCAACGCAAAGAGGTTATACGAGTAAGTGTCATGCATGGCATGCATGCCTAATGTCTGCTACGTACGCTACGAATGCTACGTTATCGTAGCTCCAACGAATGGTCCAATTCGAAAGCGGTTTTTTTCGTTTGATAGGTGGCGTTGGCGAGAATATTCTTAGACACAAATGTTCCAGGGTCTGGCGATGATCATAAAGATAGACTTGAGATCTTACGTTTAGTCGTGTTATTTTTTTTAATTGAATTTTCTTTTGTATATTCTTGATCCTGTTCGTTACGTATGTACTCGTATGTGATAAGTAGGTATCTACATACAGGGTGTCCTTGAAGTCATTCGACAAATTTTAACTGGAGGTTGTACCTACTCACGATAAATATTAAATTGGTAAGGTTTTTTTTAGTAAATCAAAACTGCAATTTTTTTTAAACTAAATACGTCACAAGTTACACAAGACTTTAGAACCGGCCAAGTGCGAGTCGGACTCGCGCACCGAGGCTTTCGTGCAACACAACTTAACCCCGTAACTTTGCTCTAAACGAAAACATAAACTAGATTTAGAGACCAACATATATTTGCCATATCATATTTTGATATCATCGATTATGTCCATACATCGACATATTCCTGATTAGTTGATCATCTGCAAATGTAAGTTTGTAATAACAAAAAACATTATTATTATTATTATTTTATTAATGGACTCGACAGTTCGTCATTTGCCAATGTCATGTTACAGAAAATTCAATGTATAATAGTTTTCTATCTTCCTCCAGGGGAGTCGCCGTAGCGTCATCACCCTGGGTAGCCGCGTCTTCATGTCTTCATCCACAGGAGACGCCGTAGCGTCAATCACTGTGGACGAAGCAGCTCGACAGTCACGTTCACTCCCGAGCTCGTAGTGGGAATCTTGACCATGGCGCCAAACTTCAGATCCTGCTTGAATTCTCCAATAACTTCACCATACTGTCATTCGCGAACACTTTCTGATTAATTTAACGTGATATTAAACACAAAACACTCACTGTAGACATTAAACTGAAAATTATTAAATAATTTCGCAACCGTCGTTTCCCGCCATTTTCAAAAAGCCCAACAAAAAACATAGGTACCTAATTATATTTGGAGGGATGTAATTAATTTATTTATTTTATTAATGGACTCGACAGTTCGTCATTTGCCAATGCCATGTTACAGAAAATTCAATATATTCAATAGTCTTCTATATTCCTCCAGGGGAGTCGCAGTAGCGTCTTCACTCTGGGTATCCGCGTCTTCATGTCTTCATCCAGAGGAGTCGCCATAGCGTCATCTCTCTGGACGAAGCAGCTCGACAGTCACGTTCACTCCCGAGCTTGTAGCGGGAACTCTTGATAAAAGCTTGAAACTTCAGATCTTGCACAAATAATCCAATAACTTCACCGTACCGTCATTCGCGAACAGTTTCTGATTTATTTAACGTGATATTAAACACGAAATAGCTCCTGTAGACATTAAAAGGAAAATTATCAAATAATTTCGCAACCGTCGTTTCCCGCCATTTTCAAGAGAACCTAGGGATGTAATTTCAAAGGAGAAAGTTTAAAAGCCCATAGAGGCTCAAGAAAAAATATTTTTTCAGATAGCTCAAATTATACACTAAATAGGAGAGATATCGTACTTACAAAGGCTGTACATGTACAAATAAACCTTTTATCCATATGGGATTCTTGTAAACTTGCATTTTCATTTCGAAGATTTAGGTTAGGTTACCCATCACAACAAATAACTTCTAGTCACAGATTTTACTACGCATATTTACAATAAAGAATTTATAAAAAGGTAAAAATAAAAATAAAATAAGAACATAATAACTTTTTAAGGCTACACAAGGAGTAATTAATCTTTTTGATATTACTTCTCTTTTACTTCTCTTTATATGACATGACTTATTGTCGTCAATAGTAACGTCGGGTTGAGGTTCTCTTGAAAATGGCGGGAAACGACGGTTGTGAAATTATTTGATAATTTTCCTTTTAATGTCTACAGGAACTATTTTGTGTTTAATATCACGTTAAATTAATCAGAAAATGTTCGCGAATGACAGTACGGTGAAGTTATTGGATTATTTATGCAAGATCTGAAGTTTCAAGCTTTTATCAAGAGTTCCCGCTACAAGCTCGGGAGTGAACGTGACTGTCGAGCTGCTTTGTCCAGAGTGATGACGCTACGGCGTCTCCTCTGGATGAAGACATGAAGACGCGGCTACCCAGGGTGAAGACGCCACTGCGACTCCCCTGGAGGAAATAGAAGACTATTGAATATATTGAATTTTCTGTAACATGACATTGGCAAATGACGAACTGTCGAGTCCATTAATAAAATAAATAATAAATAACGTCGGGTTCGGTTCTCTTGAAAATGGCGGGAAACGGCGGTTGCAAAATTATTTGATATTTTTTGTTTTATTGTCTACAGTGGTTATTTTGAGATTAATATCACGTTAAATTAATCAGAAAATGTTCGCGAGTGACAGTATAGTGAATTTGTTGGATAATTTGAGCAAGATCTGGTGTTTCAAGCTTTTATCAAGGGTTCCCGCTACAAGCTCGGGAGTGAACGTGACTGTCGAGCTGCTTCGTCCACAGTGATTGACGCTACGGCGTCTCCTGTGGATGAAGACAAGAAGACGCGGCTACCCAGGGTGATGACGCTACGGCGACTCCCCTGGAGGAAGATAGAAGACTATTATACATTGAATTTTCTGTAACATGACATTGGCAAATGACGAACTGTCGAGTCCATTAATAAAATAAATATATAAACGTCGGGTTCTCTTGAAAATGGCGGGAATGGCTTTTAATGTCTACAGGGACTATTTTGTGTTTAATATCACGTTAAATTAATCAGAAAATGTTCGCGAATGACAGTACGGTGAAGTTATTGGCGCGCGCACACGGTGGCGCTCACCACTACGCCGCTTCATCGCGCACTTCTTTCTACCTAATCAACACAGTGATGTGCTGGAACACCTCACTAGATCTCTTCTCGGATTCCGAGACGAGGCTCCTGGCCTCAGCCGCTCGGTATCTTGAGTCTACCGCACCATCGAGCTCGATACAGATCTAAAGCGTTTACCGTATTATTTATTTGTGTTGTCGAATAGGCATAGTGTAAGCATCATATATGTATGTAATTATAAATTGACATGTAACGCACGTTTGGTTTAACTGTAAGTGTTGTTATGAAAATAAATAAATAAATTGGATTATTTATGCAAGATCTGAAGTTTCAAGCTTTTATCAAGAGTTCCCGCTACAAGCTCGGGAGTGAACGTGACTGTCGAGCTGCTTCGTCCAGAGTGATGACGCTACGGCGTCTCCTCTGGATGAAGACATGAAGACGCGGCTACCCAGGGTGAAGACGCTACTGCGACTCCCCTGGAGGAAGTAGAAGACTATTGAATATATTGAATTTTCTGTAACATGACATTGGCAAATGACGAACAGTCGAGTCCATTAATAAAATAAATAAATAATACTAACGTCTGGGGGGCTCCTGGCCATTTTATATATTTTATACTAAGACGTAGTATTACATTATCTTTACTTAAAACCGTGAAATCATATACAAGGAGTTTAGCACAGTATATAATGCTTCTTGGCTCGTTGCGCACAAACCTAAACAGATTACGTTTTTATAGTAGTAAACCAAGTTTAAATTACCCCAATAAAAACATATTACCTACATCATAATAACAAGGAACTGGCTTGGGTCGGTTCACTAATGTTTGACAAAAAACGTATGACAAATGATCATTTTACAAATTATTTTTGAAAAAGTAATCATTTGACAAACTTATCATTTACTAAAGTGATCGTTTTAAAAGTGATCATTTGACAAAAATCCATTTTATAAATATTTAACATAGCAAAAATGTTGTGAATGCTAAACCGTCATTTTGCAATTGATTAAATGACCAAAGTATTCCTTTTGCAAGGTCGCCATTAGACAAAATATTGGGTAAATAAGTGGGTATTTTATATGTATAATTGTTAATAAATGAACTTGCTTTTTGAATACAAAAAAAAAACCTAACATCGAAGTCTCTGGCTTGGAGCGAAGCGCCAAGAGCCAAGCCAGAGCCTTCTGAACCTAAACATCCGTGTCGGATCTGGTTAGAGAGTTGGTCGGGGGTGTCCCTTCATTTGATAAAAAACAAATTACAAATTTATGTATAATTGTTAATAAATAAACTTGCTTTTTGAATACAAAAAAAAAACCTAACATCGAAGTCTCTGGCTTGGAGCGAAGCGCAGCTTCGCTCCAAGCCAGAGCCTTCTGAACCTAAACATCCGTGTCGGATCTGGTTAGAGAGTTGGTCGGGGTGTCCCTTCATTTGATAAAAAACAAATTACAAATTTATGTATAATTGTTAATAAATGAACTTGCTTTATGAATACAAAAAAAAACCTAACATCGAATCGCTCCAAGCCAGAGCCTTCTGAACCTAAACATCCGTGTCGGATCTGGTTAGAGAGTTGTCGGGGTGTCCCTTCATTTGATAAAAAACAAATTACAATTACCAAACAATGCATTTTGTCAAAGGTTTTTATGCCTTGCGTTGTTTTATCTATTAACGTATATAATAAGTGAATAGTTTGTTAAGTGATGTTTTGAAGAAAGAAACTTTGTCTCGTAATTGTTTTGTCAAATGAATTATTTATAGAACCATTACTTTGTACAAAGATGAACTTATGAATCATAATTTTGCCAAACGTTGTTTGTGAAATGAAATGTTTGTAATTTGTTTTTTATCAAATGAAGGGACACCGCTTGGGTCAACATAAAATAATAAACTTTCTCCGAAAAAAAATCCCGAAGGTACGTCTAATTTTCAGCTAAATTCTATTAATTTTCAACGTGTTGCACACAACTAAGCCATTTTAATAGAAAAATAATTATATTACCGAGCGATTGGCCCAACATGGGCCAATCGCGCAATTTTTAAATATGTATACTTTAGGAGTAATAAATTAAAATGAGTTTGGCGCTTACTACGTTCCTATTCCGCGCAATACGCAATACGGCTATCGCACCACGCGCGACATTTCGGAGATGTTTTGTTTCATCAATCAGTCGCGATCGCTCCGTTGAGGCGAGAGGATTATGTTGTAGTGCTCTAGCGCCGATAAAATATTTCGTTCTGTGTTTCATAACATAAAAATTGTTAACTTTGTAAAAATAACATGGCTTCAATATAGCTAACATGGCAAACAAGGAAACTCAATAAAAGTGAACATATAAAACTATTAATAACTAAGTTTGGACGAATAGTTACGCTCTGAAATATTAACCTTAATTATTTAACTTTAGAGCTTATAATATAATGCACCACGATCACTACACGATAGTATATGCAAATAAGAACGATGATTTCATGTCACGTCACGTGTATAGTAATTGTAAAATAACGGTTGACAAAAGTTATTTATCCAAAGCGGCTGATAGCAACCGCTTTGCAACGGTTGTCAACCGGGTGTTTCCCCGATTCCAAGCCAAAATAATAGTCATGTTTATATGGTATAAACATTGAGCCTAAATTCCTTTATTGGTAATACGACTGATAAGTACGTACAGTCGACAGCAGATCAATGGTAATACTTTTTACTTTTGACAGTTATTATTATTTGCGTCGTAAGACATGAAATCGTACTGCAAGTGTTACATTTTTTATTTTTTTTTTATTTTTTTATTTTATTGGTACAAGGGTAATCAACAGCGATACAAAATTAAAATATAATGATACATGCTAAATAGTATGGCCAATAACAGATTACCACGTTATATTTAAGAAAAATGTGGCGAGCGGAATTAAGAAAAATGTGGCGAGCGGAATTGATCTGCTGTCAACTGTACGTACGCATGAAGAGATTGATGAATGTGGAGGAAGCGAGGTCTGGGTGCCTGGATCGCAGCAGATGGAAGTCCATCGTCACTGCGTACCCTATGGGATATATAAGGCGCGAGTTTATAAATAAATAATTACATATTAAAGTAATTTAAATACGTCGGGAATCGTTAGGAATCTTTAGCAAGCTTTAGCAATCGTCAGGATTCTTTAGGTATCGTCAGGATCGTTAGGAATCGTCAGGATTCTTTAGGAATCGCTAGGAATCTGTAGGAATCATCAGGATTCTTTAGGCATCGACAGGAAACTTTAAGAATCGTTAGGAAACTTTCAGAAGCACTAGGAATTTTAGGAATCTTTAGGAATCGTTAGGCCGCGCGCTGCCGCTAAGTATTAATTTTTTACAGTCATCTTCTACTTTTATGAAATAAAAGTGATATTTGGGATCCTAATGTGAAATACTATATGAAATAAATATTGTTTTATTGAATTTCGACATGAGTCAACTGGCCTATTGAGTAGGTACAGTCGACAGCAGATCAATGGTAACACTTGCAGTACGATTTCAAGTCTTACGACGCAAGTAATAAGCACTGTCAAAAGTAAAAAGCGTTACCTTTGATCTGCTGTCGACTGTACCTACTCAATAGGCCAGTTGATTCATGTCGAAATTCAATAAAACAATATTTATTTCGTATAGTATTTCACATTAGGATCCCAAATATCACTTTTATTTCATAAAAGTAGAAGATGACTGTAAAAAATTAAATTGAAATTAAAATATTTCTCCATTTATTCCCACACGTCAAAAACGCTAGTCGGCCATGTTCGCTCTGGATTTTTAAGGATGCCCGATTTTTTTTGATTTATCGATCTTATGTGGGTTTTGGTAGAACATTGAACTATTAATAATAATTCAAATTTTAATGACATGTAAATGATATATTTACCAAATCAATAGATATGAATACATTTGAAGGCATTATAGCTAGATATAACCAGGTTTTTCGATGATAATCTATGTTAAGAGCAAAAACATCGATGTTTTAACATCGTGTTTAGGGGTTTATTCCCAAAAAAAGTGCTGAAATCTCAATAAATGCCAAGTTATAAAGCTCTTCGAACAGTAACTTCTAACTTAAAACATGATGACATGTAAAACTACAGTAAATATTAACTTTTAACTTGGCAGATTTTCGTAATTTGCACTCAATCAATACATTTTAGTATTATGAAAACCTGCCAAGTTAAAAAGTTAATAAGGTGATCATAGGTGCTATAACTTTTTACGAGTCTCTGTGTCTTGTATGTGTCATTTGTCAGATTAGACGTTTTGTATCTGTTATTTTTGGGTATACTCTGCGCGACGGTTCAGAACCACAAGCGCGCGAATCGTGATCGCTGCCTGCACCCTGTTCTCGGGAGTTAAGTTGCGGGCAAGAGAGGGAACTGTGTGTGGTCACACTCATGTGGTGGGAGTGAAATCTGATTTTTTTTCAGCTTTGTGCCTGCTGTGATTTAAGTTCACGTTACACAGAGGCGGGAAAGCGGGAAAGCGTGCCGGCGGCGGTTTTGCGGGAAGCGACGGCGGTCCGGGGCCCGCCACACAGAGCCCGCGCCCGCGACTCCGGCCGGGATGGCGGACCGGGGGCGGCCGGTGTGACACCCATGCGGCCGCGTTTCGTTTTCCTATTCAGATTGTGAGAAATGACGAAATAGCTACTATGAAGAGCTTCTGTTTTTATTGACATTATGCAGGATTGATAATTCTCCATTTTATTTTAAATTAAAGACAGTTTTTCATACATACTTACAAATATTTAGAGGTTATAAAATAACCTCACGCACGTATATTATTGAACACCAATGCTGTTGAACCAATGATATTAGTTTTCCAGTCGGATTCATGTTGAAATTTGATGAACACAAAGTTGTATAAAAATCACAAAGTCCAATACAGATTATTTTGTCAAATAATATATTTTTTCAGAATGTTTTATCATATTTGTCGTGATTATTATATGAACACGAATGCTTTTGAAGCAATATTATAAGTTTTCCAGTCGGATTCACATTGAAACTTCATGGGAAAACACTCAAAAGTTGTAAAAAAATACAACGCGCGATCCCGACATTGTCCCGTCCCCGGACCGGATCGCGCCCCGCCGCGTCCGCGTGACGCCCTGCATACACTGCCATTGAATATAGCGCCCGCGGCCGCTTCCCGCCCCGGACCGCGCCGCGCCCGCGCCGCTTCCCGCCGCGTGTTTGTCGTAGCGGCCGGCCCGCTCCCGCCCCCGGACCGGAACGCTCCCGCCCCCGGACCGGAACGCTCCCGCCACGCTTTCTGTGTGGCACCCTCCATACGATCTCATACATTACAAAAAATCCCGGACCGGAACGCTCCCGCCACGCTTTGTGTGTGACGTAAGCTTTACGCCATATTTCGCAATGCAAAATCGGTGGTTTAGCGACTGTCAAGTTAAGCCATCGATAAACAGTTTTATTGATAAGAGCCCTTATGAGTGAGTACTTAATCAGGAAATGACGCATTCAAAATGGAATAAAAGTCGATATATAAGTAATTTATTCGTAAATATGAATTGAATAATTCCCCAGTGCAATTTCTATCTAACAGAGGTAGAAAATTATGTAATGAATATTGAATATTGTCTCAATAACAGGACAGCTCTATTAAGGGTGGGCCTGTGATGGCCTTTCTCCTTTACGGATTTTTTCCTTTACTTGTGTTATAAGACCTATAGTTTCTAGCCAAATTTCATGATTCTAGGTCAACAGGAAGTACCCTATAGGTATTGAGATTTTTGCGTTTTCATACAAATACGTAGGGCACACACAGTAAAAGTTTTGCACTACAGGCCACTGATAAATGTTTGAAATTCGAATGTTATTTATTTTTAAAACATAACAACTAATTTATTAATTAAAAACATTTTTGGCGGGAAATCGCTTGTCAATTGTTATTTTTTATCTCAAGTCGAAGTTTGCAGTCCGTTGCAAAAATGGAATTATCACGATAAGATTTCAGGGCGATGATTTTTTATGATTTTAAAAGTTCTCTTACTCCGAAAGATTGCACTGCTTATCTTCAAAAATGCCTTTGGGAGTGAAGCACCTCATCTGAGTACCTACTCACAGTACCTACTGTGAGGCGTTGATACGCTGAATTTGATCGTGGCCGTGTTTCTCTCCATGATGAGTTTCGTGAAGGTCGGCCCTCAACAGCGATCACTGACGAAAATGTGGCTACTGTCAGACGGCTAATTGAAGAAAACCGAAGTATCACCTATGAGGAGATTCGAGGGCATTTAGGGATTGGTAGAGTCAAATTCATGATTTTATGAGAGGTTTGACATTTACGAGGCCAGAAGAGGCTGTGACCGCTTTCAACCAGCACTTGAAAAACATGCCCTCAGATCAATGGTCTTCAGGCATTGAAAAATGGTTTGAGCGAATGAAAAAGTGTTTAGAATGTAACGGAGAATACTTTGAAAAACAATAAATATATTACTTTACTTTACTTAAGCTGTTATTTATTTTTGAGTTACGCAAAACTTTCAGTGTGCCCCACGTATGCGACAAAATTCGAAATAAACGGCCATATCTTTTGATTGTGTTAATGTAGAAGGTTGATTTTTTCACGGCTGTATGAGATTGCAGACCTGAGTATTTGGTATTAATATCAACTTGCCCCCTTACCTTGAAGTCTTATAGCAGTATTACTTCCATAATACTTTGTTACGTCGTATAATGACGACCTTAAAGTAAGCTCATTAAGGTCGTCATTGTACGAAGTAACAAAGTATTATGGACGTAATACTTACATTGATCCGTCAACGCATTTCTGAGATATAGGTCTTGACAGCCAGACAGACAGACGGACAACTAAATCCTACAAGGGTTCTTTTTTTCCTTTTGAGGCACGGAACCCTAAAAACCGACTGCATCATTACTTTGATCAAATTTTTATAACCTATGTCACTACTACAATTAAGACAAATCTAACGACATCTCATATGTTAAAAATAAATCCATCAAGCCGATTAGTTTAGTGTAGAAGTAGCTGGTTACTAAATATATCCACGAAGTAGGTACTTTCAATGTACTGGGGGGCAGCTCTTCCTCTCTGGTTATGTGGTTCCACATCACATACCGCAATGACTTGTAGCCTATGTGCTGGCCAGATATTTGAGCTATCTCCTAGTGAAAGTCCCATCAAAATCCTTCCAGTAGTTTTGGCGTGATGCCGAACATTGACATAGAGAGACAGACAAACAGACAATTCTAAAAACAGGCCAAGTGCGAGTCGGACTCGATGCGGGACCGAGGCTTCCGTGCAACGCAACTTAACCCCGTAACTTTGCTCTAACGAAAAGATTCTAGTTTAGATTTAGAGACCAACTTATCTTTGCCATTATCAAAATATTATGTCCATACATCAACATACTCCTGAATTGATTAGTTGATCACCTGCAAATAAAAGCTTATAATAATGACAATAAAATGTTTTTTGGGGGATGTGATTTCAAATTTACAGTTTTAGATTTTTGCCTTTACTTGTGATATAAGACCTAGCTTCTAGCCAAATTTCATGATTCTAGGTTAACGGGAAGTAACCTATAGATTTTGAGTTTCTTGCGTTTTACAGATATGCGCCAAAATTCGAAATAAACGGCCATATCTTTTGATTGTGTTGACGTAGAAGGTATTGATATCAATTTGATCCGTCTACGCATTTCTGAAATATAGGTCTTGACAACCAGCCAGACAGACAGACGGAAAACAAAATCCTATAAGGGTTCCTTTTTTCCTCTTGACGTACGGAACCCTAAAATAAACCATTAGATCAAATTCCAGTAAAAGAAATCGTTGAATTTTTTTTTAATATACCTTAAAATTTTAAAAATCCAAAGCACTAACGATGCAGTTCAAATTAATAATTAATTGTTTTGATAGTTAAATTCATAGTAAATATTTTTTTCTTTTTTGTCGAATGAATTCAAGACCACCATGTAGATATATGATTGTTAATATTTGTATAGAGAGCCGTGGATTTTTGTGATAGGATTAATAAGTTAAATATAAAGAACACGGTAACAAGATTGGAGCTCTTCTCGGTTAAAGGATTTAAACAATTTGGTTGGTGAACAATTGGCAGTGTAGGTATCTGTCGCAGTCAACTGGTTGGAATAGACGTGTGATTGAACAGCTAGCACGTTAATTGAACGACGACATCCAAATAACTGTATCCCGTACGACAAACGAAAATGGGAGATAGGTGGTGGGGCGGCCTAGGCTATGATAAAATTAAGTTAATTAATTATTAATTTAATCTTAGTAAAATTGTCACCATTTTCGAGATATTGAGTTTTTTTTCGAAAAATCTCCCCTTTTGATTTATCTTTTGTTGCTGTGTGTACAAATGAGCTGATTTTATTCAGATTTTTTTGGTCACGAATAGGTATACCCTATATATTCAAATATAATTTTAATAAAAAAAATTGGGAACTTTGAGAAAAAAAATTGTACTGCAAGTGTTACCATTGATCTGCTGTCGACTGTACCTCATTCTTGAAACAAAAAAGTTATGCTAGCTTAGCTATTTTTATGCCACTAACACTTACATCTGATTTTCAGATTTAAATTAAAATCATGCTTTTACTCGATAGCGTGCTGAATTGCAAAATACCTTTGAAATTATTACTTGCGCTTAATTTAGTATTCTCATCTGCAGTGTTAACAATGAGAAAAATCATGATATTGAGATTTTCTAATTTTTCTTCAGTAATTTCCCTTTAGACCGGTCTTTCATTGCTGTGTGTACAAATAAGTAGATATTAAAAAAAAAATATCTTAAAAACTCACGAATTTGGGCTAACATATTCATATTTTAATATTTTATTAAATGGTCTACCATATTCATACATCATTTTTATGAAATTAACCCTTAGAAAAAACCTACTCTTAGGAAATTATTTCATTCAACTTTGCAATTTGGCAGAATCTTCGAATGTTCTGTAACGGCGACAAGAAAGTAAAAGAAAAAGGTAATGTATCCTAAATTTAAATACATGCTTTTGGTCCGAATGCGTTGTTTTGGAACAAACTACACATTTTCTCAGTGTAAACTCTAATTAGTTACTTAATATGTTATTTGCAATAGCAGGCAAGTACAAAAATTTTCGTCGCATTATGCCTAAGTTGAGTAAATAAATTTGGTTACCTACTTATTTGCATATGATAGACCAATAATAATTCGTGACTTAGAATATTTCGAATAATATCTGCATTGGGCACACAGCAACAAAAGACAGGTCAAGATAGAACATTAATACAGAAAAATCTAAACATCTTCATCCCTGTCATTGTTAACATTACAGATGAAAGGACTAAATTAAGCACCAATAATAATTTAAAGGTAGTTTGCCATTTAGCACGCTAGCGATCGGTAAAAAGTATGATTTTAATTTAAATCCGAAAATAATAGCTGTAACTTTATGTTTCAAGAATGAGGTACAGACAACAGCAGATCAATGGTAACACTTGCAGTACGAATTCAACTCTTATGACGCAGATAATAAGAACAGTCCAAAGTCCAAAGTGTTACACTTGATCTGCTGTTAGCTGTACTAAATGTTATTACTTTATAAAATTTCTATTAAACAAGTAACTTTTTTATGAAATGTGCAGCAGCATCCTAGTACATTATTTGTTCACCGCCGAATGCCAAAGTTGAGTAATATTTTTATTGAAAAAATTATAATCAGTTTTTTTTACTCAAAGTTTCCGAATTATTTTTATCAGAATGATATTTGAATAGGGTAGACCAACTAGTCGTGAGTCGTGACCATGTGTGTAAAAAATCAGAATAAAATCAGCTCATTTGTACACACAGCAACAAAAGACAAATACAGATTAATGGGTAAAAGGGAAGACTTCGAAAAAATTAAAAATTTCAATGTTTCAAAAATGGTGACACTTTTACTAAGGTCAAAGGAGAAAATTTTCTACCTCTGTTAGATAGAAATTGTACTGGGGGATTATTCAATTCATATTTACAAATAAATCAGTTATATATCGACTTTTATTCAATTTTGAATGCGTGATTAACTACTCATAAGGGCTCTTATCAATAAAACTGTTTATTAATGGCTTAACTTGACAATCGCTAAACCACCGATTTTGTATTGCGAAGTATAGTGTAAAACACAGCCTAACCTCTAAGTCACGTTGATCGCAACGAGCCAAGAAGCATCTATACTGTGCTAAACTCCTTCCTTGTACCTATAAGATTTCACAGTTTTAAGCAAAGATAATGTAAAGGTGCTCCCTCACCGGGAGCTGCTCAGCATTCGCGTGTAATATAACGTTACAGATTCGAGCATTACATCAGTGAGGGAGAAAAACAGCGTCAATCAGGGAGGTACCTAGTATTGTAATGTAATGCTCAAAGTCGAATCTGCAACGTTACATTACACGCGAATGCTCCCGGGAGCACCTTAATACTACGTCTTGGTATAAAATCTTAGAGAAAGTATAAAATCTATAAAAAGGCCAGCCGACTAGCCCAGTCGGCTGGCCTTTTTTGTCCTGTCAAAACTTGCGCGAACTAAATTTTTGTACTAATTTTCGTCAAAAATCTGACATTGACGGCTAGTAAAAATCGTCGTGGCTCAGCCCCCTGACGTCACTTTTGACGACAATGACACTTCAAATTCAACGTCACACAAAAAGGAGAAGTAAAAGAGAAGTAATATCAAAAATATTAATTACCCCTTGTGTAGCCTTAAAAAAGTTATTATGTTCTTATTTGTCATATTAACTGTACGTAAGTAGTAAACTCTTTTTGATAGTATTCTTCCCTTTATTTTGGTGACAAAATCTATAATCTGTGCTGTGACTGTAACTAGAAATTATTTGTTGTGATGGGTAACCTAACCTAAATCTTCGTAATGTAAATGCAAGTTTACAAGATCCCCAAACAATGGATAAAAGCCTTGGTAAGTACGATATTTCTCCTATTTAGTGTCTAATTTAAGCTACCTGAAAAAATATTTTTTTTGGACCCTTCGTTTATGGGCTTTTGAACTTTCTCCTTTGTGTCATAGGTAGTACACCCCCACCCTCTATCTCCCTTTTTCGTTTGTCGTACTCGTAGACAGATTGTCGTACTACACGGGACACCGAACCACTTTATACCAGCCAGTGTGATGCAATGCAAAGCAAAAGCAATTATTTTGCATTTATCGAACAAAAAACCTTTATTGAATTTTGCTATTATGCTGCCCTTGCCTGCTAAAAGGTTGCCACCGCTGGCTAATTGATTCGAGACCGTTAAAATAGTCCTTTATAAACAGACAATTAACAATTATTGGTTAATAACGGACTATTTGACGTATCGAATGTGTAAGTAGAAAATGACTTAGACGTAACTTTTTACCTACTGAGTATATACTTATGAGTAGGTAGTTACTGTAGCGCCCGTGCGTAGGTAATGGGATGGGTAAAATTCCAAGGTTACCTAAAATCATTGCTTGTACGCCACAAGCTAGGGTATAATTTTAGGTAACCCTGATTCACAATGACGATGTAATTCTTAGCTTAATAAGACAACATAAGTAACGACGCTGCCTAGTTATCCGTAACTTATTCACCTACCTGTCGTCATTGTGAATCAACCTTTGGGGTACAGTCGACAGCAGATCAATGGTAACACTTTTTACTTTTGACAGTTCTTATTATTTGCGTCGTAAGACTTGAAATCGTACTGCAGGTAACAACCATTGATCTGTTGTCGACTGTATAGTTAAATTTGCCCCCATTTAGCGGTCGATCCATAAGTGTAAATTCGTTGAAGTGACATTTAGATGTTTCGTCCCATAATGACCACTTCCCAAAAGGACCACATCCCAGAATGACATTCCCAGATCGTCCACTTCCCGTAGAATAGAATAGAATAATCGTTTATTTGACAGACAAACAGCACACCGTAATGACCAGCGTTCAAAAACAATCTGCGCCGTTATCGAAACTACTGGGTCGCAAACACTATTAGTAGTGGTAGTGTCACCAAAGCGTTTCGTTTGGTACTAGGTACAACCTGCACATTTGCAGGAATCGCTTTGAGTAGCCATGCGTAGGTATAGAGCGGCCCGGCCGGATATTGCATACGGCTCTGCTCCACCCCTGATGCCTCTGATGTAATACGCCATAGTGAAAAATCTATATTAGGTAATTACTTCCTTGAAAAGGGGGAATCTGATGGTAAAACATGACTTGACGTCTTACTAATACAAGCTTGATCCATACTGAAATCATTTTGCCAAAACGGAGGAAGCACTACCTTTAATATCTCCTAATATCAAGAAACTAATTGGAGAGTCTTTTAAGAATTTGTTACGATTCTAATAGGATACACTTTGTACCTGTCACTGTTTTTGGATGCATTGGGTAATTTAATAGGGCCTATCCTAATTCACACACATAAGAATATTCCGTGTATTCCCATCGTCCCCCAAGCGCCGTGGAATGGAATTTTTTTTAAATCATATTATTATTTAAAATAAAATTACACCGTGTGCACAGGTTTCCACACAATGTTTTCCTTCACCGTTTTAAGATTAATCGGCAGATTTATGTAAGAAAGTATATAAGTTATTTCCTAGAAAAAATCTTTTGGACATTGCCGACCTGGGAATCGAACCCGGGCTTCGGAAGTGCAGTGTCCTTAACAGACCTTTTACTAGTACCAATGATGAGAAAGAAATATTGAACTGCTGAGGATAGGTAATTCCCAATAGATTTTGTGTTTGTGGCGGTTCACTAATGTTTGACAAAAAACGTATGACAAATGATCATTTTACAAATTATTTTTGAAAAAGTAATCATTTGACAAACTTATCATTTACTAAAGTGATCGTTTTAAAAGTGATCATTTGACAAAAATCCATTTTATAAATATTTAACATAGCAAATGTTGTGAATGCTAAACCGTCATTTTGCAATTGATTAAATGACCAAAGTATTCCTTTTGCAAGGTCGCCATTAGACAAAATATTGGGTAAATAAGTGGGTATTTTATATGTATCACGGATACGTCTCCTCTGTTCTTAGTTACGGTTTAATCTTATGGGGAAACTCAGTCGAAGTAGGCAGAACCTTCATACTCCAGAAAAAATTTATTCGTGCAATATGTAAAGCGTGGTATCAGGATTCCTGTAAGCCTTTATTCAAACAGTTAAAAATCCTTCCGCTTCCATGTCTATATATAAAAGAATTATGTGTTTTCGTTAAACTATATCCTGATCTCTTCAAAAACCGCTATGACGTTATGACAAGGCCGCCAAGGCAACAGTACCTGAATCTACTTTATCAACCGCGATGCTGCACGTATATGTATAAGAAAAATGTATATAACATGTGTGTACTGGTATATAATGCGTTACCCGAGGAAATAAAGATAATACATGACATTAAATTATTTAAATCTAAATTGTACAATTGGTTATTAGATCGCTGTTACTATACCGTTACCGAATATTTAAATTCCTCTCACTGACATTTTTACTACATGACATTAACATTAATTATTTTTATTTCTTCTGACATTTTTATTGCTTATGTAACTGAAAACTTTGCACGCTTGTATACAAGTAGAATACTGTACTGGACAATGCAATTTACCATCCTGAGATTTCATGTATTCTGGCAAATAAATGATTTGATTTGATTTGATTTGTATAATTGTTAATAAATGAACTTGCTTTTTGAATACAAAAAAAAAAACCTAACATCGAAGTCTCTGGCTTGGAGCGAAGCTGCGCTTCGCTCCAAGCCAGAGCCTTCTGAACCTAAACATCCGTGTCGGATCTGGTTAGAGAGTTGGTCGGGGTGTCCCTTCATTTGATAAAAAACAAATTACAATTACCAAACAATGCATTTTGTCAAAGGTTTTTATGCCTTGCGTTGTTTTATCTATTAACGTATATAATAAGTGAATAGTTTGTTAAGTGATGTTTTGAAGAAAGAAACTTTGTCTCGTAATTGTTTTGTCAAATGAATTATTTATAGAATCATTACTTTGTACAAAGATGAACTTATGAATCATAATTTTGCCAAACGTTGTTTGTGAAATGAATTGTTTGTAATTTGTTTTTTATCAAATGAAGGGACACCGTTTGTGGCACTACAGTGTATCTAACTTAAGTACCTAATCAATCGTCTGTGAAAAACAGAAAAGTCTCACTAGTTTCAGATGTTATCTACTTCTTCTAGGGTATTCCTGTCTTCTAGTGAGGCTTGGCAAAACAACAAATTTCAAATCTGCTTTCTGAGATCCTAGTTTGATATAACTTCAAATTGCGTAGAAAGTATACTTTTTATTTTGATTTGATGTAAAATTGTGTACCTGAAAGTTACTCGTATACTGTAAAGTTAGAAGTATTCAGCGCAAGTTCGTGCGCTTGCTGAGCTTCAGGAGAAAGTCTCCGAGTTCACAAACTGTTGCTTCTGTAATGTCGTAGACTGATAGCCGAACTAACTTTCAAATACAATTCGAATAGGTAGGTATAATAAACAATATAAGCAAGTAGGTACCAGGTGTATACAGAGTGGAAACGTTAAGTGTGTCCAGTCCATAATTTCGCCAATTTAAGAGATATTTCCAAACTTTAAACTGATATAGAATTTGCGGCGTTTAATCAACAGAATAAAAAAATTAGAAGAATAAAAAAAACAGCCATGTGTTCATAATTTGTACTTTTTTACATTTCTCATACATTTAGTATGGAGGTCATTAGTAGCTAGGTAATAGTAACTACCTACAACAACTTTTCAATTTATTCTGTTGTAACGTTATTTTCTGTTTTCCTTTTGTTAGATAATAACTATTTGTGTTCTTTAAAATGAAATAAATATTTATTTTATTTCTCATTTTAGTCTAACGAATCAATAATGCTGGGACTCTCCTGTTAAGTACCTGTGTTAGGGCCCGCTATTCTAATGATCGATTGGAGTAGAGCTTATTTAATGTTATTAATTTTATTATCTCTCTTATTCACACAACCCCGTCTTTGTTCTACCGACTGCACCACCGGTCTCTGCTACGCTTCACGCACGACCTAGCTACGTGACAATTATTTGAACGTGAATTATAGTGCAAGGGCATGTAGGGCTAGCCTACTCGTGCATAACCTTGCACACCGCACACGGCGTTGCGGTGTTGACGAGAGTATGATAGAAATAGGTAGGTTGTAATGTAAACACTATGCATGTATACCGCATCCCAAATCAAGTGTCTTATTTTGTAAACAACTATGATCGTCTAATTACCTATTATGATGTAACACTGAAGGAACTGATTGATCGAACCTGTTCTCATCGTGAAAATAAAGTAATCCGATGTAATAATGTGAAAATAACTATGCAATAATCACAGAATAGCTTAAAATGTTAGTAGGGTAGGGTAAAAAAATATATATGTATATTATTTTATTAAATACGAATAGCCAAGTGAAGTGGGAGCTTCAAAGTTATCACAGGCGCAAAATCTAAAAAAGAGTGGAGACGTTTTGTAAAATGACTTGCATCTAATACCGTCGAAAGACATATTTTAAATATGAATTGGACGATCACTCTTGGCTTTTAGCAATACAAACTGCCTAAACGGTGCGGTGGTGTAAGTTGATAGAATCACTGATTTAGTTTGGCGATTGGCGAAGTCCAGCTCCTACCGGCAGTCAAGTGCTTTACCCACACACAGTCGGACATCACAATATGTAGTTGAAGGTTGCACACACATACACGGACATTTTATACACGGCCTATTTTGCATTTAATTAACACGGCTGTACACACAGCCGAAACCGCATTAAATCCCACGCTTTGAACTAATTGTACTTACTTTAATGTCATCGGCCACTCCCAACAGCCATAATGATGCGATCAAGTTTTTACAATGAATAACAATAAAATGATCGCAATGAGCAGTTGATAAATTATAAATTTAGAAAATTTATCCTTAACTTAATATACGTCCTAACATATGGGTAGGTACAATATACAACGTGAAATATTAGTGGTTGTTTTCCCCCAGCGAGACGATTTAGTCTTTGTACTATCGATTTATTAATATATATTTTTCTAAATTAAGAAATGACATTTTTAACTTTGAAAAACTGAACTCGAAAGTAATCGTGAATCCATAGTAACACCGCGATATCGCAGCGTAGCAACAGCGTGGAGCGACCGGCAAACGAGGCACAATGTAAGGCACGTGCTGTTTGGTAGATACCTACGTCTAGTAAGTTACTATCGTCTTTTATGTTTTCGAGTTGAAATAAATAATTAAAAATTTAACGATTTATTTTTCAAGTTTAACTCGATAAATCAGTACTATTGATTTATCGAGTTAAACTAAAACAGATGGCAAATAATTCTGCCACGGGAAAACAACCACTAAAATTTCACATTGTAATCGTTGCATGTATAAATGACAATGCCAGATTCTGCCCCACCATCAACTGCATGATGAACAAGATAACGAAAATTTAAAATAAAGTTTTGTACAACATGCGAGTCGAAAAAACAGCTTAATTAAGAATTCAGAAAATAGTAAGTCATCGTAGCGTATTATTCATTATTCATTGTCTTGGTTATCATTTTCGTGTATTATTACTACTCGCGCAACTCCTACTGATTATGATTATGCAATATGAAACCTGTAATAAGTCCCCAACAAAATGATATATGAGCACGTAGGTGACCAAAGGTGGGGTAAAACTCCATTGAAATGTAGCAATGTCATTTATGGTCACCCCCTCAGATCAGTTAATAAGAGAGATTGGGCAAGGGGGCGTGGTCGGGTCGCCGCGATATTATTTAAAGAGTCGTTCGCCCTATCCTATTTCGCAATCAGTGGCCGAGTGACCGTCCGTAGTAGGTATCGTTACTCTCGGTTTTCAGCAAAATGCCGAGTTGTTCTGTAGTTTCTTGCAAAAACAGAACCGATATAGTAAACTATATAAGATATAACATCACTTACTATATGTAAGTATATAAAAAACCTTGTTTTTTGGCTAATATAAACAAAAACCTAAATAATATTCAACCTATATCCATTTCCATTAGGCATTCGTGTGAAAAATAGGTATACGCATAAAACAGCATATACATACATACATTGCTTGTTTTGAATGTAAGGTTCAAAAAAACGGACATGCCTGCTGGCCAATGGATCAAAGTTTAAATGAATACTCAACACACGGGGCATCGCGGGTACGGCCGCTCTAGTGGTGGCGAGTTAGTGATGGGATATTGTTGGATCGTATCGATAAAATTAATGTTTTTAATGACGATATAATACATACACACTCCTATTTTTTAAATTAATTTATGTGCCCCAGTTTTTTTTTAAATAAGGCCACTTATTTAGGTAATACATACAACTGTCAAGTTTTTTGGGGATTCAATAGACGGCGTTAGCAAAAACGAGCAATATAATGATATATAACAATGTTTGACTTTTTTATGTCGCCATTGAATAAATTTATTACTTCCAATAAATTGGTGCTAATAATCTTTTTTTAAGGATTAGGTAATCAATATTTAGTCGAAACACAAACAATTTCAGTCGGATTTAAGTATCGCATTCAGTCAAATCACATCAAAAATACATTTAATATTACATTTTATAACTTATAGTATATTAATCTAACCAATAATGTTTAAATAAATATGTATTGGGAAAATGAGAATGGCTACACAGTTTTTACTTTGACACATACTCGTGCTGCCATTTAGTCTTAAAGGTGAAATCTAAAAGAAATTTGCTCCTTGTGTCGTTTTTATTAAATGTAAATGTTCCATTATCTACCTACCTCATTTTTTGGTAAAGACAATAATTACTTATCGATATCGAAAGTTTTGGACTATCGATAAAGTTTCCAGAAATTAAATATATTTAAAAAAAAAATAGTAATACCCTATCATCTAAAAACATCTGTAACCCAGTATTTGCCAAATATAGTTTACAGATGTATTTGAGGTATTAGACAGATATTGGTTTTAATTTCAATGTTACTCCATTGTGCTAACGATGTGCACAACACACAACAATGCTACAGCAAACTATTGTTATCTGCTGAAAGCAAATGTTACTGAATGCAATGCTATCGAATATTATTTGGACTGTTATTTCGAATTCGTCTTCCATTGTACCTGCTCGTCGATTATATAAAAATAATATTATATTTCCTTTGAATTATAACCATAAGGTACACCATGACACAGTATACCCATTTTTGAAATATATTTGAGAATGTTTATATGTAGGTAAATGCACTTGGACTCCTCAGAATAAGGTAAGAGACATTTTGTATATAAAATAGGTACTTGTTTATGTACCTGTGCAGTATCTTCCTTCAAGATTGCTATAAATCTAAAACCATGAACACACGACAGCATATAAGTTGGTTTCAAGAGGGTGTATCCATAATTCCACATACTTACGACAATTCTTTATTCGTCTTAAGCCTGATTTACCTATTCCTTTATAACTGACTGACCTATATGTTATTATACGAAAGTATATTCTGTAAACTCAATTCTAATGATACACGCTGTCATAAAAATGACAATTCACCAACTTTGGTTGGGTATTAGTATTAGTAAACAATTGTATAAAAATTAAATATTAATGAATTGCAATGCAAACTCTATCCTTGCGCTAATATTTTTCAGTTATTCGCTGTGGTAGTTTCGACTGTACCGTCCTATCACTAATGCTGTTATTCAAAAACCTAGTTAAACCTCACTTCCCTTAAATCGTGTTGCTATCCCTTTCACAGTTCAATATAAAAGGAGATAGAAGGAGACAGGGGGCCTAAACGGTGAAGAAGAAGTATATGTTTTATTTGTAATAAAAACCTTAGTTTTACTTACTTTGATAAACTGAAAATCCCCCGTCCACCCAGCCTTAACTAAATAAATGTAATTAATTATATTGAAAATTCATCCAATATTAATAAAGATACAAATATGGAGTCACTGTGCCGTGCTCTTCACTCCGCCGCTGCGGGACATCTTCTGTCTCGCGCTTGAGTTTGACAGCTGGCAGTTAAGTATCTAAAATAGCTCGACGATCGAAAAGAAAATATTTAAGAAATACTTACCTCAAAACAACTTTTTGTATTATATCTTCTTTTTATTATTGCATCATCATAAATATTCAAACACGATTTACTATTGATAATGAATAAAGTTATTTGATTTAATTCTGCGGATTGGAGTCAATATCTATCAATATCTTGTTAAATTGTAGGATATTAATTATTAACTGACTTTGCTATTTCACACACTGCTTGCTATCTTCCCATTAAAGAACAGTAACTGGCCTGGTATATTTTCCGACTCCTTTTTGAAGATCTGAAGGTTGACCCTTAGGGTCTTAGGGACCAAACACAAAACCGCGTTGCGTCGCCGGCCGCGTCTCAAAAATCAGCGTTGCCGAGCGTTAGAATTCCAAACAACCAGTAAGTACTGTACTGTACTGCCTTTATTTAATTCCTTCTAAATGCCCTTAATTCAAATCAAATATACTTACCTACTTTATTTGCACGTACAAAGTTACTTCGTCATAGGTAAAACAAATAGAATCCTGTAATAAAATGTACTTATCTTCTAACATGGTAAATAGTAAATAACATATCTGCTGCTCGTCCATTTATGATACTGTAACTCTGTATGTCAAAGCTTTATAACTCTGACATTTTCACAAGGTAATACGATGAAAGTTTATAGGTTAGTATAGTGGACTTCACATCAACCTTCATATAACCATTGCACTCTGATCCGTAATACGGTGGAGTAAAGTTAAAGTCCGTCTGTTACACTTGGCCATCAAGTATGCTGTTGACGCAACTAGGAATGTAAACGGAAATCGTGAAAAGTATTTTCAAAGGGTATGTACCTCCCTCCCTGCACATGGAGAGGGGCGCCCTTTAAAATAAAGCTACAAAAATGAGAAGCTTGTGAAAACTACATTCAGGGACACCTCCCTCTCTCTATACAAGGGCCCCCCTTTTCATAGGAAGGTGCTCGGATATTAATTTACTTTTTTATTTTCGTTGCTGTGCTTTTATTTTAAAACGAGGCAAATGAAAATCCGCATAGACACACATATGTACTTACCTACAAAATAGCAAATTTAAAGTAGAACGGAATGCGCCAGTTATGAGGAAGAAGCTAGCAGGCCACAGTTTCTTACTGACTTGAGTGAGTGATCGCGTGGCGCACGCGATACCCATCATTTTGAACCCTGTTCCGTGCCACGACGCATGGGCTTGAAAGAATGTTCCTATGATAGATAATATTATTTCTTGACTTAATTGTGAAGTTTATTTCTAAAAGGTATAATGTAAAATAAAAAGAACCATTCAATATTTAAAAAAACCTAATCTAAACTATTATTTTAAAAATTTTGTTACAGGAAGAGTACCCAAGACACTGGCAGCATTACCTTGCTGGATCGCGATGATAATCCGTTGCGCGAGGTAGCTGCCAGCTCTTGGGTCACCAGTGGCATCTACTATTCGTTTCCTAAGCTCTTTATAAAGCGACCAAGGGCCGGGACCCCACGGGCCGAGGGTCTCGACACCAAAAGCATATTATTTCTTTATAATTATTATTTTTTAATATATAGTTAGCATATTCTAAATCATTTAAAAAATCATAGCTTGATTCTGTCAAACATATTTGAATGCATTAAGTTATAATTTATTATTTTACTCTTTTCTATACAATCTTTCTATCAATTTCTAAAACCAATTTGGCTGCAATTTAATTACGCTAATTTATAATACTTACATGTTAAAATATTGTTAACATTGATTACTATATTACCTCCGTGAATATGGTAACAATGCAAATATACGTCGTGTATAAATTATAATATACCTACGTAACACATTTTTGGAGATATACACATAATTAAGTACCTACCCTTAAAACAGAGAAATGTGTATAGGATAATTAAAATATTGAGGTTGAGATTTTGTTGTATTGCCTGAGGTAAAAAAATTAAAATTGGTGGAATATTTCGTTTTCATTTTTGACTAGCTGTACCCCGCAATTTCGTTTGCGTAGAGGAGGAGGATGGAGAGAATGGAGGAGATCAGGAGGCAGATCTTCCTCTCTGGATCCTTGTTTCCACATCACATACCACGATCGCTTAGCCTATGAGCTGTCCGGATATTTCAGCTATCTCCTAGTGAAACTCCCATCAAAATCCCTTCAGTAGTTATGGCGTGATACTTGCACAAAGTCACAGACAAACAGACAAAAATTCTAAAAATTAGTGTTTTGGCATCAGTATCGATCCTAAAACATTACAATTACTCGTTTCAAAAAGTATCCAATGTACAGACACAACTTTTTTACAGTCTTATTATATGTATAGAGGTTCTCTTGAAAATGGCGGGAAACGACGGTTGCAAAATTATTTGATAGTTTTTGTTTTATTGTCTACAGTGGTTGTTTTGAGATTAATATCACGTTAAATTAATCAGAAAATGTTCGCGAGTGACAGTTTGGTGAATTTGTTGGATAATTTGAGCAAGATCTGGGGTTTCAAGCTTTTATCAAGAGTTCCGCTACAAGCTCGGGAGTGAACGTGACTGTCGAGCTGCTTCGTCCAGAGTGACGACGCTACGGCGACTCCTCTGGATGAAGACATGAAGACGCGGCTACCCAGGGTGAAGACGCTACTGCGACTCCCCTGGAGGAAGATAGAAGACTATTATATTATTGAATTTTCTGTAACATGACATTGGCAAATGACGAACTGACGAGTCCATTAATAAAATAAATAAAATAAATATATGTATAGATAACCTTAATTTTGCCAATATTGATCAGGTTCCATTCCAACATGTATTCCGATAAAAAATGCAGGTGACCCTTTCTCCATAGCCTTAATGTTCCACCTTGAGTGTGTTTACGACAGTAACAAATAGGTAGGCTGAATTTATGATTGCTTTTCATACAGTCCTTTGCTTAATTGATAGCAAACAAGTTATTTCATATTGGTAATTACTCGTATTTGTTAAAGGTCCCTTTAAGTAGGTATACCTACCTGCACCTAGGTATAATAAATTGATAAATTAAATTGTTACATACCTTAACAGTCTTAAACGGTCCTGAAAGGAAGGGGCTTAACCACGGTCGTGCTGAAGGCCCGACGCACTCAATATAGTTATTACGTTTAATTAAGGGCCTTCATAGAGCCAACTATCGCCGCCAATCTTAAAAAAATAATATCTTCCAATATAATCAATTTTATTAAAAAAAGCTATTTTAAGAAATGTTTATTACGTAAATGCTATTTTTTAAATGCTTATTTATAACGTGATTCAATGTCGGTAAGTTGTAGTTCTCATAATTGCGTAAAACGGCCGTTTTTGGCACATTTGTGAACTACAACTTAGCTTGTCGCAATGTATTGTATATTGAAAAATAGTATTTATCGTAATAAACATTTTGTAAATAGCTTTTTTAATAAAATTGATTATATTGGAAGATATTATTTTATTAAGATTGGCGGCGCTAGTTGGCTCTATGAAGGCTCTTAAGTAAAAATATTATCTTTGTACCTATGATAATTTTATAGTGAATACATATATTTTTTTATTTTATTTATTTTTATTCCACAATTATCAGTAGAGTCACATAAATGATTTTTATATGTTCAGGTAAGTATAGCATTGTTGTATGTACTTGTACATTGTATTGTTTGCGTTTTTCCAAATAAATTAAAATATGTAGATTTAACGCCACAACCGTCACCGCCTGAAAATTATAACGAAGTTCCATATGCCGATCACAGTCTATTGTCGTCAAAATCAGAATACAGATTCAGTTTCATATTATGCATGTATTTTATTGCGAGTAAAAATACACACTGTTCTCACCTTTTTTCATATTTTTTTTAAAACTACTTTTAGTACCTACACCACTTTGTAAATAAGAATTTACTTTTATATAAAGTGGTGTTAATGTACTTTTTTAAATGATGAAACATTTACCTACTTACCTATAATTATTGTACAACAATTTTATTGTAGTCTTATTTTTGTTTTATTTTCGAAGAAAGCAGATATTTCAATTTACACATTTATGTTATACCTACAAAAAAAATTATAAGTAAAATTACTGTAGGTACATATACCCGTCAATGTACCAATGCCCATCAACTGCCCTTAAATTACCAATATCTCACGAAAATGGTAGTTTATTTCATTTTCTCTGCAATATTATGAAAATAAGGACTATTTTGCTGCTAATTAACTGGCAAAAAATACAGAAAAACATCAAATTACATAATATAATATCACTTTAAAGTTTATGTTCACGTTTTTGTAAAAAAAACTTACAAAGTTCGATTACTAAACTGCTGTTTTTACTGACTACAGTTTTTTTTCAACGCTGGCTAATGTACTTACTTATTTGTAAGTGTTGATGTTTAAAATTAAACTTGATTAATAGTAATATCATTCTCTAATTTGATTCGATGCCTATTTGTTTTAATTAATTAAATAATGACATTTTAAATTCGTTGACGAATATTGGGTCAACCAAACCGCAAAATGTACTAGTACTCGTCATATATATGAAATAAAGACAACTAAAGAGATATTGCTTACTTTCCACACCAGTACTAGTAAAATAATATTTTTTAACTTCCCAAAACACACAAAACATCCCCAAATGCACAAAAACATCCCAAAACACACAGCTACACACGAAACATCCCATAGTGCACAAAACGTCCCAAACCATACGAAAACACGCGTACAAACACGCGACATAAGACGAATGATCATTAAAGACTTTCATGGTTATTTTTTAGTGCATGGGTGTCAAATTAACTACACAAAAACTATAAACATATATGACGCCTATTGGGACATGGGTATGTCGGATATCTGTACAAGGACATGCCGGATACTGGGCAAAGGGGTATTATTTCTTATAATTCTAAAAATATCTTATTTAATCTTAAAATTAAATAAACATTATTCATTTTAATAAAATTTTAATAAATTGTTTATACATTTGCACCATTTCTTTTCCTGTGGGTCTTATACAACGGCCGTGGCTCCAAAATCAAAAGAGAAAAGTTCAAAAAGCAATCTCATTATTTCGCGCAAATTTTAAAAAAATTTATGTCAAAAAATGTGAATAAGTATGGATACCTACGTACCTAAGTTCCTAAACTTTTTCTAAAGCTAATAATCACTGGTACCTATATCCTAACAAATGTATAATTAATCAAAATTACTAATATCTACTCTGTAGGTAGGTACGAATATCTCTAAAGGTTCAGCTTTGGTTTGCAGTAAACAAATAGTCGCCGATAATGCCATTAGCAAGTATTAGCTCGAGGGAGCTCGCGACTTGTGTCGCACCGCCACAATCTAGTTCGAATGCATTGGTAGATTTACGATTTGTGTAAAGTCCAGTATTCAATTCGATTAGCGATTAGGACGAGGGACAAGTGCAGGTAATGTTTAACACGCTTGAACAAAAATTTATTAGTGGTAATGCGAATTTTATGCGTGCGAGTGGTCTTTTTGCTCATAGAACTACAGATAAGTAGTAATTAATTGCTTTGGGACACTATACTTGCAACACACACTCACCCCCCCCCCCCCCCTTCACACACACATACACCCCCTCACATACTTCACATTGAGTTAAAGGTTCAATTTGTAGGAAGTTCCAAGGGTCCTTAATTAGTCTTGAGCACTTATATTACCTATTTGATATTATTTTCAACTTTATACCTCCGATTCTTCCTGAGAAAGAGAGTCTTGACTGTCCGTTTGACAACAACGTGAATTAATAATAGTAAGAGTTCCGTTCACCCCTCATGAGGTTCGGAGCTCTAAAAATACTAGGTATTACTACATATCCACTGGGTTTGTTGATTTAGTCGTATGGCGAAAATTCGGATAATAAGTCGTTATTGCTTTAAAAAAACCGGCAAAGTGTCGGCTGTCGAACTCGCGCACCGAGGGTTCCGTGCAACGCAACTTATCCTCGTACGTTTGCTCTAAAGAAGAGATAAACTCGATTTAAGAACTAAGTTATCTTTGCCGATCCCAAAATAATATGCCCATACATCAACATACTCGCAATTATTTCATCAACTGCAAATACAAGTTAATAATAAGAAAAAAATTTTTTTTATAGATGTAACTACAAATTTACAGGTTTCGGATTTTTTCATTTTACTTGTGATATAAGACCTAGCTTCTTGCCAAATTTCATGATTCTAGGTCAACGGGAAGTACATATCAATAAAATATTGTACGTAAAATTGTATTTTATTGTACTTAAATAGTAAATATAAATAAAACGTAAGCATGAGTATAGCGGTATATGTCGACTTTTCCGCTGTTTAGTTTCCTTCGCATTGACCTCATGTTCGTAGTGCTGCGAAAGTAATTGCTTTTATATCATTACTATAGTACTATTGCAGAGCACTTGTACGTATCATGCACAATTGCACATAGTCCGTATAATATTAATCTATTGGCTCTCATGCGAATTTCAACTGATAGATAATTTTTTTTTAAAATTGGAGATAAGAAAATATTAATGCACTATAGATTTGAATTATTTATTGTTAATAATTTATTTATAGATAACATTATCCACTAATTTATATCATTAATTATTTTAGATAGTTACCTATAAGCTTAGTTTTTTTCTTCAAAATGAGAGGGTTCACAAGAGTATGAGGTTTTTAAAAAATCTAAATTCCTACCTACCTACTTACGAATACAGTTTCCAGCCCAAATCGACGACATGATTCCTTTACAGAACATTATATAGAGTTACCGTAAACGTATTTTTCCAGACATTAGTAGCTATTCCAGATTACGTGCACTAATATTTACGCGCTCGCTTATCCGTGATGTAACATATAAAGAAC
Organism: Tachystola acroxantha; assembly: GCA_963506565.1. Lineage (NCBI taxonomy): Eukaryota > Metazoa > Arthropoda > Insecta > Lepidoptera > Oecophoridae > Tachystola > Tachystola acroxantha. The sequence goes on along the minus strand of OY735870.1, from coordinate 10,951,290 downwards.
AGTTGCGTTCAGGTTTAGAAATCGTCGTCGTAGAAGTGGCCGCTACAGAATTAGCTACAGTATCATGCTAATAAGATCGGTCCATAAAATATCATACAGTTTTTTTTTCTACGCTGGCTAATGTATTTACTTATTTGTAAATGTTGATGTTTTAAATGAAACTTGATTACTTAATATTAATATCATTCTGTAATTTTGTTCGACGCCTATTTGTTTTAATTAATTAAATAATAACATTTTAAATTCGTTGAGGTTAATTGGGTCAACCAAACAGCAAAATCTTCTAATATTAATATCATTCTGTAATCAAATTACAGAATGATATTAATATTAATCAAGTTTCATTTTAAACATCGACACTTGCAAATAAGTAAATACTTTAGCCAGCGTTGGAAAAAACATTGTAGCCAGTAAAAACAGCAGTTTAGTAATCAAACTTCGTAAGTTTTTTTTACAAAAACGTGAGTACAAACTTTAAAGTGATATTATATTATGTTATTTGATGTTTTACTGTATTTTTTCCAGTTAATTACCAGCAAAATAGTATTTATTTTCATAATATTGCAGAGAAAATGGAATAAACTACCATTTTCGTGAGATATTGGTAATTTATAGGCAGTTGACGGGCATTGGTACATTGACGGGTATATGTGCAGTTACCTTATTATCTCTTAAATTTGCGAAATTATGGACTGGACGACACACTTATCGTTTTCACCCTGTATAACTGTTTGGCGTTCCTTATTATTGAGAGCCTTGGAATGTCTGTTGATATAATACAAGTTACTGTTGCAACACTTTGACACATGATTAATTATTAGTCGCTAAAAGTTATTGTTATTAAGGGCCTTCCATGAGCGAACTAGCGCCGCGAATCATGAAAAAATAATATCTTCCAATTTAATCAATTTTATTAAATAAGCTTCTAAACAAAACACTAATTTTAACAAAATGTTTCTTAGGATGAATACTATTTTTCAATATACAATACATAATTGCGACCGTTAAAAACGGCCGTTTTTCGCAATTATGCGAACTACAACTTACCGACATTGAATCACGTTATAAATAAGCATTTAAAAAAGAGTATTTATCGTAATAAACATTTCATAAATAGCTTTTTTAATCAAATTGATTATATTGGAAGATATTATTTTTTTAAGATTGGCGGCGCTATTTGGCTCATGGAAGGCTCTTAAGAAGATAACATCGCGATTCTGTCCAAAAATAATACAATCATTAGATATATTGACGTTGTAGAGTTTGAAAATGTTTCCATTATTTACTTTTTCATGGATTTCGAGCTCGGTAATTTCATAATTAAAGTATAATTAATTATAATTTTGATATTTGATTCGTATTTCTACAATAGTGGATTCACGTATTGATCGTAATTCAATGTGCGTTGCAATAATAACTTGTATGGCACTACGAGCTCCCTACTCATCTCCTGTTCAAGGCCATCTGGGCTGTGCATTCGCCCACCCTGGCTTTTAGCTCATAGCAGTTGCAGCAACGATGTAAGTGGCCGCACAGGTCTCCCTCCGCGGATTTAATATCTTTCCTTTTATTTTTAGTTTAATATTGTAAGTTTAGTAAGTTAGTTTATATTTTTAGTTATTTAGTTATAAATAGATCCTTACTTAAATAAGTTTTTGTGGTAAAATAATATTATTCTTAAAGTTAAAATATTATTTTTTTATGAATGTTTAGGTCTTAACCGACTTTCTATAGGTACTATTATTTTCAATTAGTTGAAATTTTAATATTTTATCTAACCTTCGTTTTCATGTCAAATTAATCCAATATCTTTTTATTTTTGGTCAGACCTGTGGATGGGCGAAGATAATTGTGCTAACTAAGTTTTGTTTTCAATACTTACCTAGATCCTAGATACTTAGATTGTTTTTCATATTGGTGTTTCCGGTGGATAGTGCCCTCGTATCCGTTGATGAAAGTGACGGAACGTCAGTGCCGAAACAGTAGTGACGGAAAAATAGGCTGCTGATAAAAGTTCTTTGTTTACTTACATTCAAAAATTATTGTGTCACCTACAAAGTAGGTTTGAAAGTTTTTTGTTTGTTTGTTGCAGATTTCAGTGCTCCAAGAAGGAGAAATGAAAAAACTGTCTTTTAAACAATTTAAAAATAATAGACGATCAAAAATTAACCATGTGTACCAAAAAACCGCGGTCCCATTGTGAAGTGTTATTATATACATTTTTAATAATAATTGTTGCTTGTGGCGGCTTTTATATGGTGAAATACTTTGTAAATATCGGCAGCCATAACAGTGATCAAAATGACTGCGCAACAGGGTTTAAACACCCAATAGTCCCTAGTGGGCAGGCTGTGCTCCCAACCGGTTGCCCAAATGCTTCAAACGGGGATGGGCCACAGCTCAAAGAACCCCTGGATCGGCAAGTTCATGGGGTTCGTTCACCACAAGAGGCGGGAACAACGATTATCAACAGACTGGACCCCAGGCGGGTAAGTTGTATACTTTGTTTTGTCTTTTGAGCTTATTATTTACTAACGCTGTGGTGTGTGGACCCATTTAGCACACGTTTGCCGCCCCTAATACATATATTATTAGATGGAGCGGTCGTACAATGCGTAGGACTGTATCCTTTTTTTGACAGTCTGCCGCAAACAGTTTGCCTGAAGGGTCCATAGCCTAATGTTGATGCTTATATTTATTTATCTTTGCTAATCATGCTCTGCTCAACCACTGCTTCAGCCACTATACTCTAATTTTAAATGCATACCTTCTTATACATCCCTCTCGTTCTATTGTTTTAAAGACCAATCTAAATGATACCCATACTCTGTCCCAATCCAATTTTCCATGGTTGTACACAAACATGGCTTATGAAAGTTGACCAAAAACAATATTAGACTAATTAATTATTAGAAATGAGATTGAGCAAACCAGGCCCAGACAGTATTAGCTGTGTTGTTATTGAGACAATATTCAATATTCATTCCATGATTTTCTACCTCGGTCAGATAGAAATTATACTGGGGAATTATTCAATTCATATTTACAAATAAATTAGTTGTATATATCGACTTTTATTCCATTTTGAATGCGTCGTAGGTACATGGATTTTAAGTAAATATTTTTAGTCTTGTCAGATTCAAGAGAAATGTGAATTATTAATTCAACATTTATTGCATTGGGATTTGCCTCCATGTCTCCACGATATGACAATAACATAACTTTTTAGAAATCAGTACCTACTGCCTAAGACGAATATGGAGACAAAATTCGACGACCTGGGTACGATATCACGGTGGCTCTGTTGGAATAGAGCGTGCCATGGAAAGGCGAGGTCCCTGGTTCGAATCCCGGTCGTGATGTAAATTTTTCTCCATTTGTCATTCAGTACCTACTCGTATTTAAATATAAAAATAACTATTGTTTATTTGCGAATAAAACATGGAAATGGTTCAGAAATTTTCTTTGACGAATAAACCAGATTATCCTCAGATTTTCTATCGAGCACGTAAGTAAATAAATAACTATTTAAGCAGAGTCGCGCGGTCATTCATGGTTAAAATTATTTTCACTCTTCTGTAGTTTCGGTCTAATTAATAAAAACCCACTAGTATTCAGAATCAGAATCTTATCTCTTTATTGCAGTAAAATACGTTGTGTATATTTTTGCACGTCAACATTTTTTGAATTTACATTACAGGAAAATGCATTAGTACCTATTTACATAATACCTGTCTAATAAAGAAAGGTAAGTGGTGTGGCTAAAATATAGACGGTGTTAATTTTTATAAATAAGTAGGTGCTGTATGGTACCGAAGAGGACCCACCCCATCCCTAAAGCGAATGGCTAAAGAAGCCTAAGCTAAGACCTAAGCTAAACCTAGACCTAAGTTAAAGCCTAGATAATGATATCAATAAGCCGGGGTCTAGGCTTATTGATATCATTTTAGAATACCTAAACCTAATAATACCTAAAGTCGTGAATGTAGATCTAAATAATTAATAAAATGATTAGTGGCGTGATCGTCTATAAATATTATTGTTTACTTCGAAGCCAGTGATCGTCTTAATATTTTTGACTCATAAAATAAAATGTATTTCAATTGCACGTTTGCTTGATTCAATTATTATTACGCGACTATTAACAAACGCAAAACGTCGAAGTTGTTTTAATACGGAATCTACGGTGGTATTATTTGCATGTAAAGGCATGCAACTAACGTCGGTGCCCTCTACTGGGTGATTCTCCGCTAAGGCACATGCCCCCGACAGGTGTCTCTCTCAGCGTCCTGTAGATTTAAAATAAAATTGCTAACCGAATTCCACTTTTGACAAAGTGATTTCATCGTAAAGATGAAATAGAAAGATAATAATTATAAATAATCAATATGTGAATTATAATATTTATAACATGATTAGGATAATATAGGATCTCTAAAAGTTGTCAGTGTAGAATTCGTGATAGTCAGGTAAATACCCAAAGTAACAGCCAATGAACAGGTAGGGTACGTTGCCATTCATAAGCTCACGGCACGAGCGAGTATTTTGGTTACATGGCGCCAATTGCGTTACAATAGTTGTTACGCTTATACAGGTAAATCATTTTACCATATTGTGTCATTTATATTTACAGGCGTCAGCCTCTGCGACTCGCTGGACGTCGTCTCGTTCAGATAGCTGTAAAGGCGAACTTACATAAGCCATTTCATTTGTATATAAATAAATAGAAAAAAGTTATCGTCACGACCGGGAATCTAACCAGGGACCTCGCCATTCCGTGGCACGCTCTATTCAGAATTCTGCCGGCTGATGGCTGAAAAGAATAAAAACAATATAAACTACTGTACAAAAAGGTTGTGGTCACAGTTACCCGAAAATCGGCCAAGTGCGAGTTGGAGTATGAACTCGCCCATGATCGATTAGTCACTAATGATTAGTGCATTCCTACAAAGGAGATGTTTACAATATAACGCCCACACCTAGATTTTGTACAGTATACAGTTCCACGTGAGCAAAGCCGTCGAACGAACACTAATAAATTAATTGTGACCGTGATAGTGTGACGTCACAATCTATTAGGGTTGTGAGTATACCCATCGTGCCCACAGCAGTGGATCCGCGCTTGCTGGAATAAAGTGTCAATCACGTAGGTAATTAAGTCGATAAAAAAGTGAATCGAGTTTCAGATCTATGCTGTGTGAAAAAGTATAATACCTACTTCTTTTGCGAGATTTTACTCTGGTTCATTTGTTAATTAATTAACTGTCATGTACAGATGTAAAATGCTAACTACCCCTTCAAGCTCTGGGCGCAGGATTTAAAACGATTCGCTGCGTAGAGTTTCGGAGAAAATACTTTTTAAAATTGCATATTCAAAAATCAGACAAACGCGAGTACTCGCGCCCTGAGAGTTCCGCTCGAACTAGATTTCAACCAAGTGGGTATATCACGAAACAATAAACCCCCTAGCCGGATTAAATTACAAACTGAACATTGCCATTGTTTTTGGTGCGCGAAAAACAGAACGAGAAACCCCGTGGTTAACCTATTTCATAACATAAATTAAATAATAAAATAAACCACCTGCAAATATAATTTTATTTCATTTCATATTATTTGGAACGCTTATAGCTACAAATAGGTAATATCATTAAAAGTTACATAAAGCCAATTAGAAGCCGTGTCATATATTAAGTTTGCAAACGTAAATTTTTGCATAATACCTACCTACCTTCTTAAGAACAGGGACTCATGATTTCGAATTTTCTCCTGTAGGTAGGTAGGCTTGTGCTATGTATGATATTTTGTGCATAAGTAATAAAATATCTTTAGTAGGTAGCTCTCTAATTAATCATGAAATTCATGTTACTTGTTGATACACTAACATAACGTTACATTATACGATACAAATTATATCATGTTGTTGAATTCTCACGACACACTAAACTTTGCCTATAACAAAGAGATTTCTCAGAGAAATTTTGATTTAGATCTATAATTCAGTGGATCTCTATTTTAATTAATTATAAAGGCATGTCGAGGCATGGACATGTTACTTTCTGTAATACTACATGCATATTAGTATTAGTTAAATCTCCCTGTAGGCGGCGCCCACCACTCTGAACTTCGCATACCAGTGCAGCAGTGCATTAACAAAGAGACGCTGCGGAGAAACTTTGAAACCTGACAGAACTATTTGAAACGCATCTACAGATGGATTAGCACTAAATAATAGTGTACAGTATCCATATTCACTATAATATAGCCTCCTTTCATTTGATTATTATTCAACATTCCTCAATTTTGTACGGGACGAATCAGGAACTGTCAACAGAATTAAATAAAACTAATCAGTGCAGGCAGTGGGTCCGGTGCGCGGTGCGATATCAAAATGTCCGCTCGTTCGTCGCCTTCGCTATTGAAATACCTTTTCGGTATACATTGCAATTAGGTATGCAACCAGTGACGAACGGATGTTTGCTGACTGGCAATGCAACATCGTTATTGCATACCTGTTTGAATCGACTGGTAATAGATAACATTTGTAAATGCCAATCCATCGCGTAGTCCTCCGCATGAAGTTATCTCTATATTAGGTACGATAATTTACTCCCGGTTTTGTAGAATCTCATTTACAACAGACATAATAATATGCGCACTTGCGCAGGCATCGCTTGATCGCTTCCTTTTTCAATGCGTTTATTGAGTGTCCTATAGCAGCAATCGCCTATTTGCACTGAATAATAATAATAATTTGTACTTATATGTCATAAAATTTCAGAGATTACATTCAATATGAACCCTGACTTACACTAGGATACCCTGTGCTGTATAGTAGTCAGTGTCTTCCACTGGTCTTACTTTTTAATTAAATAACATAATTTGTACTTTTAAAAGGTATACAATTTTCAAATAACATGCATGCATGCTGTGAGGGTGTGTGCGAGAGGGTGTGTTAGGGTGGGTGTGGGAGGGTGTGATGTATGAGAGAGAGAGAGAGAGAGAGGGAGTGAGAGTGTGTGTGTGTGTTCTAGTTATATTACTGTATATTATATTTTCGGTGTCTTCATATTTTAAACCTGTCAGCCACATAGTTACCTCGTATTTGTACGTTGTAGTTGTTACATTAAATAAATTTAGGTTTTTGTCCTGGCAAACTTGATGTATGCGAGGGTAAGGTCCAATGTTAAAATCTTTTTTTTGTCTAGATGAGAGTCTTGGTGAACTTTGTGATTTTCTGTGGAATCTAGGTTGTTGTGTTTTAATATATAACTGTCTGACTGTTCGCATTTTAGTTTCTAAGTAAATATCGTTTGTTGGGTAACGGTATGGTTTCTTATTAAGAATATTTAGGACAGCACGTTTACTATCATAGTCTTTTTCTTAGAGTATTGTTGCAGTAGCTCCGGTATTTTCTATACTTGTCTTTCAGACTGTCGTTTTTGGATCTTTTCTGAGTTGTTGGTGCATATTATGATTTCGCTTCCTAATACAGGCGATCGATCAGTCCTGAAGTCATCCATGGTTTAAGAGTATGTTTGGAATGTGGAAGTTTCTTTGTACTTGTATACTTATTCATTAATTTTATTTGTAAGAAATAAACATGTCTGTGGCATTATTTACGTCGTTACAGTTTGTGATGTTCTTCCATGATTGGTCACATTATATCATTCCCTATTCATATTCTAATATACGGATAAAGGTTGTGTTTATATGATTTACGATTACTTTGTTAATTCCCATCATAATAGTGTCGTGATCAGAGATATCGTATTTATATTTTATAGTATTCGTTTTCAAATTTGTTATCGTCGTATAAATAAAGAGTTATACGACTTTGAGTCATATAAGAGTTTTGAAGTTGTTATAAAATACCCTATTTGTAGTACGTCTGACGGTTAAGTCGTCTAACTAAATAGTCTAATTACAACGTTCAATAACCTTTTTTGCAACTACATTATACAACAATCACATAAAGGATCACAAAAGGGTTTATGAAAACAACATTAGGTATCATAATAATTATCTTTATTTTATTTTATTGGTACATAAATGTTTTATAAAAAATCTTAATCCGACCATTAGGTATAGTGGTGTCACATATAACTTTAATATAACATAAAGTTATTAGTGTTCTTTTATTCAACAGTTTGTTATATTAATGTGAAACCAAAACATTGATAAATCATACGTTTTGATGAACCTATTATATTCCTTTTATTTAATAACATGTTTTATAAATGTAAAAATTAAGACTGTTATAAAACAAAAGTAGACATTTTGTGATTTAGAAAAGAATTGTGAATATTTAAATGATATTAACTTATAACATGTGAGATCTTTTTCTACCAGTAGGTAGTTTAGTCTAGTTTTTAGGGAACCCTAAAAAGTCAATATGGTGCTTTATCACAGTCGTTTAGAAAACGTCTATTTGACTGAAAATTATATTATAGTCTTATAACCGTTTAGCGATGACAAAATGTCTAAATTTCGAATATTCTTAAACAGCGACAGTAAATAAACAAATATCATCTCATACAATATCAGTAAAGTGATATTCCCATAACAATCTAGACGATATAATGCTTACTCTCCACTCTCGTAGGTATTTACTGGACACTTGTGTTCTTTATGGTTTATGCCATGGTAAATATGACTGTATTGCACTAAATAATAAGCTATGTTACCGTACGTATCAAAATACTCAGCGAGCGGCGTGCCCGCGCCGCCTTTTTGCGTCTGATGTCAGTCGGACAATGCGCGCCCCTGCGACGCATTGTCACTGATTACAATGTCAAGTTTTGTGACATCGACATATTTTTACTGACTGAAGCCAGTTATAGGAAGTCAATCGTAGAATTTCTTATGAATGACCAGTTTTAATATTTGATGTAATTTACAATATACATATACATATTGGTATTTAAAATAGTATATAATATAATATAATAATATATATAATTATAATAAGTATATTAGTATAAGTATTTAAGACTAGATTAACTTATTTCTGTTAAAATATATAATATCTTTAATTTTAAATACGTCAGGTGTGTGGGTGGGTGCGATCGTAGGCGCATCAAGTGTAACATTATGTATCATTTCAATATAGTAAGTGTGGCCATTTTTGTGCTGCTATGTGTACCTACATATACCTGTTTTGTGTGGTTCGAGCTGTCGCAGCATCATGTAACATCTACACTTATCCGTGAACAATGTTGTTGGGGATACAGTTACCTTAAATATCTTAAGTTTAAGTAATTTAAGTAATCCTTACTGTAACCTGTTTTTTTGTTCCAACTAAATAAATTGAAAAAAAAAAAAAAATTGATAGTTGATTTGCCAATTTGATAAAGATTCCAATATGTCTAAGAAACTATTTATGATTGTCTTTTTTTTATAGGTCACAAAATATTTATTCAAATAACAATAAAATCTTTAAAATAATTATTTTAAATAATAGTACCTAACCTAAAAAATACATAAACTAAAAACTATACGTACAAAAGGTCGGTTGAACTATCTGAATGGCTTGCATTACAGATAGTTCAACCGATCCCCGTTGTCCGGCAACGTGCGGACGTCAACAAGCTGCCCCGACAAATCTTTAAAAATTTCTAGCGCTCCCGGCCCCCACGGACCCAGCGTCTCTACCCCAAACGGCACAAATATGTAGACTCTGTCGAGATACTTGCGCTTTTTGAGGGATTCGGCCGCTACAGCAGCGCCACTCGCCTGTTGCGATGTTTCCGGAAGATGAGACTGCGCCAGCGTATCAACGCATGTGGCGTCCCACACCAAGGGCCGTCCCATCTTCCATGGAATGAGTGTCATCCCGTCGGGCCTTTTTCCGTCGTCGCGCATGAGTCCATTTGGCTCTAACATGGCGGCGACGTTGGAACTTCCAAAGGCCAGACGGATGACATCATTAATGGCGCTGTGGCGAGCAATGCGGCCTGCGCTTCTGCTGCAGCTGAGTCCGTGGTGGCCGAGGCGGTCGACCTTGGTTCCGCATGCACACCTGTGTGGTGCTACACCGGAGCACCGATACGTAAGGATATATCTAACAACATATAAATGTAATACATAATTGTTAAATAGGCTATAAGAATGAGACCAAATAAATAAACTTTATATATGGCTGATCGGAAAGTATGATTTTATGATTGTCTTGTTTTATTATGATGACCAATTATTACCGAAATTAGAGCCGAAAGTAATCTACATAATTTCAAAATATTTATGCAACTTTTTAGTCAAGTAAGCAGTTTGTAAAGGTTGCACAAAACCTTTTACAAAACATATTTGTCGGTTCTGAAACATTTATACGATTTTTTGGTCACGTAAAAGTTTTCCTGTAGGTAGGTACTCTTTATTAATGTTTTGGCCATTCGTTAACCGTTATACTATATTTAATTACCTATCACAATCAGTAGGAGTTGCGAGAGTTATAGAAAATGACAACAAAAACGTTGAACAATTCACTTCGATTTCGTAGTAAATTCTTAATAAAGCAGTTTTTTCGACTCTGTTGTGTGCGAACATGCGACGCAAGTTTTATCGTCAATCACATTTGAGAAGTTTAACTTTGTTCTAATTTACATTAACATTTGTCTTTCTTAACAGTCTTTGTAAACAGAGATGCAAGTGCCAGATTGTCTTGTGAAGTGTAGATAAACCTTTCGATCGCATCTGGATGCATCTGGGTCTACAATATAAACCTTTAACAGCTAACACCACTCCTCGGAGGGAAGCCCGGGACGTTGTTTTAACATAGTTTAGGATTTGCGTTCTAACTTAGTTCTAGGATTTAACCTGACTAACGGATATTACGAACGAATGCTGTGGATTGGTGATTAATTAATTTCCGCAACTTGTTCAGGGATTTCAATGAAAGCTTTCATACAGTGTATGTACAGTATACTCGTGTAAACAATTAGTGGGAAGCTCAAGTACATATTAGTGTAGGTACCTACTCGACTACACAACTGACAGTTCCAGAAAACTCAATGCAGAGAGCACATCTAATACTCAATGTCAATTTAGAATTCAGCATAGGTATTACTTATTTTCAGTTACGTAGTATATTGTGCACATTATCATTATTCTTTAATTTACATTTAGGTAGATACCTATTTATACAACTATCTCATAGACGTAATAGATACAGGTGGTTATACCTACATAACATACATATATCGCCTACTTTATTCTTAATTCACAGCTGTGCACTTTTAATAGTTTGTACGACACTGACCTAATACTCTCCAAAATGACATCAAAAGCGCGTGCTGGTATTATAAAACTTTCTAAATTTACACCAAAACGTCTACAATTCTTAGCTGATTTTAACGATCTCTTGCGTTAATTATACGACGCCACAATACCGTACGAGTTAATTATCCACGCATAAAACAGAAGAGGGCTTTGTCCAAAATTACGCAAAATGAAAAAAAAAACGTTCGGCCCAAAAATAAAACGTGCCGTCGTCGCCGCCGCCGCCCGCCGTCGCATCGCGTCGCGCCCGCGAGCGCAGACACGCTAGCCGCTATGAAGTCCCGGAATACTCCGTCCGTGTACTCACCGAAAATATTCCAACAAATCGGTCGAGCGCCGGCGCTCGTTACCATTTTCATGTGTGATTTTTTCCGCACACAAAACAAAAACAATGACACAAACCAAACTGTTAAACTCGTAGGTAATCGGTCGCTATTACCTGCATGCGTAGACCATAGGTTGACAGTGCTACGCAGCAGCTGAGAATCCTGAATCTCTGAGGTTGCCATCGTTTTAGATGGTGAATGGAACCTTGAATGGCGTGGTTGTGTTAGTGGTATACGTGTTCCTTGGTGTTCATTTCCGCAACTTGTCAGCATTAATGTTCGCGGGTGGTGGAGCTGGATTCCAAAAGCAGTCTAAACCGCCCTGGGAAAACGCCAATACCACAGCTAATACCAACTCTAACGCAGCAGCTGATATTACGCCGAGTTGGTGAGTACCATAGTCATTAGCTTGAGGCCCTTAGCAGATTCGTATTAGTACCTATGTCTATTCATATTAGTATACATCTGTATTGTATCAGTATATGTATATTTTATATACTTAGAGTGAAGTGAGTACTTAAAACTGGCTTATTGTAGTGGATATTCAAAATTGCGAGTCGCGTCGCGCGCTTCGCCGGTATGAGTCAACTTTGATAAATGTTCATTTCATGAAGAGGTGCCTGCGAGTATCATCTATATAGCCCTTCGCGTACACTATTATTCGATCTACAATCGCTACATTTAGAAAATCTATAATGATATTAGCCAAATGTTCCACTAAAATATGGACGGACTCGTAGGTTACATAATAAATGCAAACAATGTTACAACTTATTCCGAAATATACTCGTATTTACAAATACGGCGTTGTACCTGTCTGCTTTACACTGCACTGCCAGCTGAACAAAGGCTTACTACACCCTCATGTGTTATTCTTGTTGAATAGCATTTCCCGTTGTTGGTTATAAACCAGAAGGTGCATTTGTGGAATTATTTTGCCTATTTAACGACCAAGTTCAGCCGTGTTTGGTATAGGAATACCTTAACACACGCATGACAACACATAAATAGTAACACTTAAAGTAAGAGTTTAACTCTTATCGCACAGTCAATAAGAACGATATATAAAATCCAAAGTATTGCACTTATATTATATAAGGAATCATCTAAGGAAATGTAGAGTCAAACTACTTAATACTTAATGCCGCCCCGTGTAAATTATTATCGAAATTCACGGTGGATTGAAACATGATCTAGATATGTTGGTAAACGAAAATATCTGCAAAAAATATAACATGAAATTAAATATCATGCCACAAAACGGGACCTGAATCGGACAGAATTTTTGGTTTAGGTAGTTGAAAACTAACTTCCACATGTACAATGTGTGTTGCGACAACAATTTATTTGATAGGGTGGTCCATCTAATACGGCCTTTATTCTTTACATAAATCTGGCGTGGGCTGTGGATATTATCTCATACCTTTTTACTATAGAAATGGATTTACCACTGTGCCGAGAAATAGAGACCTTTATGAGGGATATTATAATTATAATATCTTTGGCCTTTATCCGCACAATCGCAAGGGGCGTACATATATACAACTGCACATCTTTTATCTTGTCGTGAACTGTATAACATAAATGAGGACTTAATGGTAGGTAGTCACCAAAAAAATCTATGATACGATGAACATAGTGAGCATGGTAAAAACAACGGCCTCAACTTAACTGCGGACAAAACCAATATGGTATTATATATAATGGCAAAAAGCCAACCCGGGGCAAATAGTAATTAAACTTCCTGATGGAGAAATTTTAAACACAAACAATTTCACGTTTTCACGTTGACGCCGCCTCTCACGTTGAAAGCCCACATTGACACGGTGTGCGAAAAATGTCTACCGGAATCTATGGTACCCTAAAACAGCTGCAACCATTGATATCGAAGGACTGTCTACAGTTCTACTACGATCATGTACTTACCTACTTTCCATCTTAGCATACAGAATAACATTATGAGGAAACTCACCTGGCTATGAAAGAGTATTAAAAATGCAGAAAAGGGCTACTTATTAGAGTGATTGTCAAAAGGGGATTTAGGAACACATTAGGTAGGGATCATTTTAAAACTCTAAAAATAATGACATATTTGTCTCTCTATATCATATTTGAGACCATAATGAGACCATAATGCATGTTAGTGAAAACCTGGTCAGGTTTGAAAAACTCTGAGATTCACATATTTAGCCCTTTCCAACCGACGACCGAGAGTCATTGGTAAAAAGCTGTACTTTCAACAAATTACCTGAAAATGTAAAAGGGGAAAGACAATGTCTTCAAGAAACCGTTTAAAAGAACTTCCATTAAGTGACACGATACGCGTATAAAACCACAATAAGTTGCCTCAAAATACTATATATGAATGGTCGAAATGAAATGGAGATGTGTGATTGTGTGTGAAATGGGTGGTGAATGGTTAGCTTATGGGTTTGAGAGTAAATAACATGGCCCCTTTACAGCCATACAATATCTGTGATAAATAATTTTAATTAGTCTCTGAAGGAATTTGCTTTACACTTTTAATTTTAACATATTATTTGACGTACTTATAGTTAATTGAGCCAATTAATGCTAGAAAACGGTGCGCTAAATAATACCTCATTTGTGTGAAAGGCAAAGTAACAACGAATAGAATCGGCAAATGGAATCGACAACTTCAATCCAATTTATTGTCGAACATTTCAACTCTCAAAATATTTACGTTAGTTATGCTACATAAGTACGGACAACAGCGGTTCAATGGTAACACTTGCAGTACGATTTTAAATCTTACGACGCAGATAATAAGAACGGTCCAAAGTACAAAATGTTACTGATCTGCTGTTAGCTGTACCTACAATTTAAGACAAGAAATAAACAATACTTACAGATAGTAAAATTTCGCCACAAGCACATACCTACCTACCTACCTATTATTATTTTACAAAAACGAAATATTATTACAGATTGCCCCGAATACAAATGTGTCTAACTTGAAAACCATTGAATATTCGCTAAAACTGTAATAGTACGAAAAAAAATAATTAGTTTATAAGTGAATTAGCTGGCATTCTGCAAACAAGGTTTACTTTGTAAAATTAAAATATAGGGCTTGTATCTATAAAGGGAAACACTCCAGACCTTCAAGTGAAAACGGATATTTATATTGCGATTATATAATACTCACGTCCGTCTAAACAATCTACTCGTAATATACCAGCCAAGTTCAACAAATTCCGATCCCTGACACACGAACCATGGCCGCATGCCCCTATTAATTCCACTCGGTTTGATTAATGTGTATGTAACCTTTCTTTGTTAAATGCTTGGGTATATATCGTAATTTGAGAAGTGACAGCGCAAAATTGACCTTATTGGCGTAACGTGGTGTGCTTATTTGAATTTACTTTTCCCAAAGTAAAATTAAGTAGAAGGAAATGTCTTTTCACCTAAAGTATGTATTTTTATACATATGGATGACACCAAATTTTAAAATTAACTGAATAATAACGAATTATAAAAAGTCTACAATAGTCACTATTAAGGAGTGGGTTTTTGCTCAAAGTAGACATGTATTGTTTGTTTTTTCTCTTCTAAATTATGTGTCAGAGTCCTTCTTGGTACCTTTTAATGTTTGTATCTCGTATATCCATTACCTAAAATATTAAAAATAGGATGTATGCCAGGTATTAATAATTCATACGGTAAATATTGCCACCCGTTGGCTATATTTTCAGTCACACGATTTTTTTGTCTTCTCTTCTTTTTAATGACACGGATTATAAACACATCATTACTATGAGAAATACACATATAAAATATGAAAATACAATTGCCACATATCATAAAAATGAAAAAAAGAAAATTGAAAAGTAACAAAAATGCACACCAAATTTTTTTTGGGCTTTTTAGCAACGGCAACGTCATCTCACTTTTAACGAAATGACATTGTTAGATTTCAATGGAGCTTTGCCCCACCTACAAAACTACGTGAACATTGAAGCTATAGGTACCTATCATTTTGTTAGGGACTGATTACAGATTTCATATTGCATAATCAGTAGGAGTTGCGAGAGTAGTAGAAAATGATAACAAAAACCATGAATAATTCGCTTAGACTTCTTACAGTTTTCTGAATTCTTAATTAGGCTGGGTGGATTTCGATGAATGATAAAATATCATTACATTAATCTTGATCACATGAGCAAGTCGTCGTTAAAAAAACTATAATAAACACCATTAATCACCCAAAAAATGTTACAATTTAAGACTATACAATAAGAAAAATTCAATCACAAATACAAAATTACCGGAAGCATTTATTTTTTAATTTAATTCCTTCCAGAGGGAAAGACAAAGGTAACTAAGAGCATACATCCTGGTCTTATAAAAAGATTTTCAAAATAATAGCATGTGGCTATATTAGTCGGCTGGCCATATTCGACTCAGGTTATATACAGTAAATATATATTTACTTATATTTTTACCTAGTAGGTCGTCGACGCTCTGGTCGCGTATTATATTTTGAATAAGTACCTAGGTACTTACTTAGTTTATTTTTGTAGTCCGAAATTAGAAACCAAAGCCCTATTGCACCTACATATATTTTACGAGAGGCCAAGCAATTCTAGAAATTATGTGGGATCTATGGCTTTTAGGTCCAATCAGTAAAAGCACAAAATACTTCAAGTTAATATATTATTGAATCTAAGTAAGTAACTTCTTTACACTGTTAATGTCGTCATTATTTTAGTCCCCCTAGCGAAGTGGCATAATTACTTTCGTTAACGCCAATAGAATATAAATAAATATGTATGGATTGACATTTGCTACGAAAAAGTAATTATGTCTTGGATATCGATAAAAATGTATTGGATAACGAAATCCGTTAAATGTATCCCTTTACGAAGGTAATTGCGACTTGCCTATAGGGGGGCAGTAGATATACCTACTCGCCTATTTCTTCTCTGTCATAATATCATCACGTGTCTCGTAGATCTCGTACGGACAACAGCAAATCAATGGTAACACTTGCAGTACAATTTTAACTCTTACGACGCAGATAATAAGAACGGTTCAAAGTGTTACACTTGATCTGCTGTTAGCTGTACCACATTCAACCTATAGACTTGAATGCAACCATATTTACACCCTTAATCTGCATGGGCTAACTATGATCTCTATCTTAATCATATTAATCATCCTCCTTGATCTCCTCTTACGTGTATCGAAAGCGGATTATACACGATTTTGTTCAAAATCGTATTACCGCAGTATGCCGCGTACCTATCGATAATCAAATTTCCCTGGATCAAAGGTTAGTTAGGTGCGCGCTCGTGATTTAATAACTCGCCGTTGCTCATGGTCAGGTCAGCTCAAAGTAAAATGCCCTTACTATTTTTTTATCATGCACATGCAGGTTACCTTTATTTAATTTTACCTAATCTAGGTATTTTATTAAACGCATCTAATCCGATAAAACACAATATAGTAACTATTCATGAAATTTCCCTTTGAAAACTGAGCAATAGAAGAGAAACTTTATGAGAGTTACGACGTAAAAGCAATGTTCAATGTAACTCTCTATGAAAATCCTTCAAAGGCTTCGTCGCTAAAAGCGAGCTTACAGTCGCTGCATGTCTACGAATTTATATTTTTATTAGTTGGTGCGCTCTAGACTGTTATTCGATTATGGATTGATCGCAGCAATTATGTCTTGGTTATTCCAGATATGCTCTGTAGATGTATGTGGGAGTCGACGCTGATCCAATTAGAGTACCTACCTACCTAAATTAGTTAACCTATAGGCGGAACACAATGGGAAGCGTTACATTGTCGGCAGCATTGGCATTGTGAGTACCAATTAGGTCAAGGAAAGCTAGGTGTCAGCTCCGATTTGATTTTAGGATATTCCTCAAATACAGATCTAATAAATTTCTACATGTAACCTGAAGAAAATGACGCAAGGCACATTTTTGTCGTACAAATGTAAATATGTGCCTAAATTAAAACCTGGGCCAATATAAATTTTATTGTTTTAGGTATTATGTTATGAACTATTTGTGAATTGTCGGTATCGGGGCTGTTCTTATTAGGGTAACGAGTGGGGTGACATGGAAAGCGTTACATCAAGCGCAACATGAAATTGTATTATAGATACAACAAAATCTCAACGAAAGTGTTCGGGCTACGATTTCATTTGTGCTCCTAATAGGTATATTTCCTCCTCAAATACTAATATCGGTTAGGTAACTTAAATTATTATTGGCAATTACCGTAGCAAATGTAATTTCGTTATTCGGGATATGCCTACTAAGGAAATATTAGTTCGAGTTCGTTCCTTAACAACTGTTGTGCATTACCGGTATTAGTGTTGTTCGAACTAACAGAGTTATTTAAACAGAAATACAAATAGGAGGCGGAACATCGTCGGCTCCAATGACATTATAACACTCGACAGGACAATAATGGTAACACTTGAAGTAGACAGGTACCAACGATTTATAATCTTGATTCATTTTCACGTTTCAAGGCCTATAAATTTGCATTGGATACGTTCGGCTTTCGGTGTAGGAAGATCGGCTCTTATTTGTTTCGTTTTATTATGGTTTGGTTATGTATGCGGACTCGGCGATTTTCATTTCTGATGCTCTTATAACGGCAGTTATATTTTCAATATGCACCAAGAGTTGCATTTAAATTATTGTTGAACGTAAAACGTGCACAGTAGCCGGTTTGCGTGATTAAGGGTTTACTCGTATTGTCAATAATCTATTGACACAACAAATATTGGTATTGATACTGCAGTCCATCCAGGGATATTGGAGGATTCTTTGAGCCCATCATTGTTCATTTCGTATAGTTGACATGCGTCATTATTTATACATGCTATATAAAATGTAATTACATTTGTATTACCTCTAAGTAGGTCTATAATTTATGATAAAATAAAAATGGTGAAAAACATATGATTATTTGTACATGCGCGCCGCAACAAAAGACAGATCAAAAGGGCAGGTTTTGGAAAGAAAGAAATATCGGGGGGGGGGGGGGGGGGGTCTAGAAACTCCGTATTGAATTTCTGTCCGATCAATATGACTATACCCTTTCCAATCAATTAGAATGTAACTGCGTACGCAAAACTTAACTTTGTAGTAGTAGCGAGGTATATTATCTAATTTTGTTCCTTGATCCCAAATAATATTGACTTAGGAGCGTTTTTCGCAATTGTACGAACTACAATTCATCTAAGACAAATTGAGTCCATGTAGTCCATTAGTTTAAATAAAAAGTACGATAAATAATAAACGTTTTAATAAAGTTATCTACATTCTATGGCAATCAAAATAGTGATGTTTCGATTGAAATATCGATATTGTATAGTTATTTATATTGAACTATAGGTGTTTCAGCGACTTTGTACGCGTTGTAATTTTTTTTCGAGATAAAAAGTAGCCTATGTTAAATGTAGCACTATAATTGTGAAAGAATTTTTGAAATTTGTCCAGTAGTTTTTTAGTTATATCGATATCGTACTTACTGATCACTTATTTAGTCACAACACTATAACTTTCAAACTCGATCTCTCATCGAGAAAATAAATGATTGGAAGGAGTACTCTAATAGACCATGCAATTTGTTATTGACCTATTATACTCGGCGGCATATTATACTCGGCGGCAGCTATATTGGTGTGTGGGGTGGAACTAATATACTCATTGGCATTTACAAGCAATATACATCGCGATATTCTAGGCATAGGCTGGCGGACTATCGTTTTGCCTACCCGATAAGATATCGGGTAATAGGCAAAGACAAGGAAATCCGGCTTTAGGTACTTATATAAGTACTAAAATAACATAAAAGTAAACTTAATTGTCATGTTAAGTCATCCGTGATCCTCACATAGATAGATATTTTGTATTTTGATTGGGTTGGTTACATTTGTGTCGGCGAAGTATACTACGCAAAGCATTTCCCCTAATAAGTAGGTGCTGTATGAGAAGTTGCTTTGAGGATGCTCATTTAGGCCGTCTATCACGTCATAAAAAATAATAACCATATCAAATAAAAGTTATATAAATACTCCTAAATTGAAACGCATCATATAGTTTACGTGAATTGTTGCATAATTACAAAACCTTACCTTGGAGATTTCGCCACACTGGAATTTATCATAATGGTACCCCTACCGGAGGATGCCGGAGATGCTAAATCTGCAGTTACTAAAGCGTCATGGAAACCTATTTGATTGTGAAGATTAGGTCCAAAAACGAAAAAAACGTTTATGCTAAGTTTGCCATTTTTGTGGGGAGCGTGTAAAAATTGTCAAAAATGTAAAAAAAAATTGAAATACTCTCGACCGCGTCAGATATTCATAGTGTATAGACGCTATGGCTTTCTGATAACCGAGAAATATTAATCTGACGATTAGTTGGGGGGCGTAAAAAGGGGTAGAAAAAGAAGAATAAAAAAATAAGTTATTCGAGCGTGTCAAATATTCAGAGGAAATGTTAAGTGAACTCAAACATATGTCCTATTCAAATGATTGACAATTTGACCGATTTTTAAAAATTAAAAAAAAAACTTGACCTTGAAATACTCGTGCGCCTCAGATTTTTATACAGTCGGTTCAGCTTGATGTCCTAGTCGTCACAAATGATAATCTGACAATTATGTAAAGGAATATTGTTAATCTGACAATTTGAAAAAAAAAATTGTTCAAGTAGTTTTTTCTGTTTTTTATTATTATTACTGGATGTAATAAAAACCATATATACATGGAAAATTCTATCCTTTATTGATATAAAAATAGTAATTCAGGACGTTATTCAGCAAGTTCTGGTGCATTCACATTCCTGTGTACTTTTCTGTGCATTTTCTGGTGTAATTTCATTATGGCTTCCAAAATGGGATGGTATTTTTATGGCTGTAAAAAGTTTATAGCATTGTACGTGATAGCCATCGTTTCGTCAGAAAATTCGACTGTAGATAAGCGTTGCTAGACTTTCTTCGAACCGGTTTCTCTTTATGATATTCCAAAATCATAACGCATTTTTTGTTTTGTTTCCGGTGTAAATTTTATAAATTTTTCACAAGTTTATTGTCTACAAATTACACATTTCACACTAACATCACTCATTATTGTAGTACATATGAAACTTATTGCATTAAATTCACTAACTTATTTCAAAACACAACAAACAAACTAAAGCGTTGTACCTCTACAAAAACGAACACGTTATATTATCGTGATCAGCTGACATTAAGTATTTATAATACCCTACATTTTGATATTTATTTTTATGAATAACTATTTCGATTTATAATAATTATCATTTTAAAAGACATGGAATATGTTTGCGATTTTTTTGCCTATCGAACGAAGTTTGTCCAATCGTGTATCGGTATTCATCAGTCCCTAAATATACACCACAAGATTGCTATATATTTTTAAGATGTTTAATTTTAGTAGTTAGTGCCGTAGCCTTCATAGATATACGAAAATACGCGCATACAAAGCTAAATTTTCTTTTGGCTTGGCTAGGATAGGCATATCCTCAATTTCAATTTTAACATTTAAACATTTCAAAGGCTCCTGTAGGTATGTATGTATTCATAAACTTTTAATAAATGTGGCATGTTTTGATGTTTAATGAAATATTTTGCTCATACTACCGTTATGAACTGCAGTTTTTTTGCAATTGCACAAATCATCCAATAAATTAAATTCACCATAATTATGTCATTCGCGAACAACACAAAATAACCACTTGATTGTAAACATTAACATAAAAAATTTCGAATAATTTCGCAACCGTCGTTTCTCGCCATTTTTAAAAGTCCATCCATACTGTACGGATAACAGCAGATCAATGGTAATACTTGCAATACGATTTCAACTCTTACGACGCAGATAATAAGAACGGTCCAAAGTGTTACACTTGATCTGCTGTCAGCTGTACCTAACTACGGCTCGAAACATGCATTGGCGCTATCATCTAAATTTTAGATGACTTGTGACACCTTTTAGACTCTATTATTAGCTTTATACTAAATTAGGACGCAATATATTTTGACTAAAGGTACAGTTTTAGATTAACTCATAAAAACCGGCCAAGTGCGAGTTGGCTGTCGGACTCGCACACCGACGAGGGTTCCTTGCAACGCAACTTATCCCAGTAATTTTGATCTAACGAAAAGATAAACTCGATTTAAGGACCAACATATTTTTGCCGTTCCCAAAATAATATGCTCATGCATCGTCATTACAACATACTGGCAATTATTTGGTCAACTGCAAATATAAGTTTGTAACAAGATTTTTTTTAGATATACATATATATGTAAGTAACTACAAACGGTTTTGGTTCCGTTGCATTTTCATACAAATATGCGAGAAAATGCGACATAAATGGCCATGTCTTTTGATTGCGTTGACGTAGATGTTTGATTTTTTTTGTACGGCTGCATGACATTGCAGTCCTGAGTATTTAGTATTAATTTCGACTCGATCCGTCCACGCGTTTCTGAGATAGGTCTTGACAGACATACAGACAGACGGAAAACAAAGTGAAGGTTCATTTTTTCCTCTTAAGGTACGAAACCCTAAAAATCAACTTCGAATAAGTGGTAAGTAAGGTATCCAATAAAGTGCCTATGTTACCACAAATTAAAATATACGACATGATCCGCCATCTGTTGGAAGGTTGAGGAACATCGTCCCACTGCTGGGCAAAGGACCCCTCTTCCATCCATCTCTGTCCTGAACCTCCTCGCACCATCCATCCGTATCTAATGATATCATCTCTCCATCTTCGCCGTTATTTAGGAACTTATCATATTATATTCACCGACCTTCTGAATATATTCTCTACATATTCAGAATGGTTTATATTCTGTAGGTAGGTACTAGGTGTAATCCTATTTTATACCTAGTACTTACAGAATATAAACCCTTACCCTTGAAAACAGTGTCAGTTCAGTAGGTTACGGGACCTATCCTGATCCAGTAACCTACTGAACTGACACAGTTTTCAATATCAGCAGCGCCATCTACCAAAAGACTTTAAAGGTTCGAACTAAATTCCAACTACCACGCCCTCTATGGCTTAGGTATCCCGTTTCATACATACTGTCCATGAAGTGATGTATTACTAGTGTAAAGCGTTACGCCATCTGTCGTGGGGTTGAGTTGCCTTTCTCCGTGGCTATGGCGCAATGATAAGAGCGGTCCTGTAGGTAAAGGGTAGTTGATGTATTAGCTGATATACAGAGGGGGTTGTACTTAAGACCTATTGTACCTACTTGTAATATAATCACCGATATTGATTTCCGCGTCCTCCGACTTCAAGCGTTGGAACCATACACCTGCGCCCTCTGCACTTGTTTTCATTTACAAACAACAACTCCTATAAGTAGAAGCCATAAAAATAGAATATAATATAACAAATCCTATGGTGACGTTCCACTCTAGGATGCCGACTAATTCCTTGCGCCATCTGCTGTGGGGTCGGGCTAAGATAGCGAAACTGTGATGTATGCGTGTACCTTGATAGCTAAAGGGGTAACAAGTGTAATGGTTATTTAATTGAAAATGACAAAGCTTTCTATTCTGTGCTATACTTGCACAGGCACGGCTTTCAGCGTCAATCAACGCCATCTCTCAAAAGGCTTTAAAGGTTGGAACTAATTCGAAACATTGTGCCCATCATTTTCTAAATAATATCTTCTCCTGATTTGTCGTTTCATGCAGACGCGTTGCGCCACCTATGGAGTATTGACTATACTCGTTTCTAATAATTGTGTGTTCCTGTGACTATGAGCATAGTTGGGTTCACTAGTTCGTTGGTTCACTATTTTGTTGCGCCATCTGTTGGGGGGTGAAGTAACTGTTTCGTAAAATAGAGCATAAGTGCTCCGCAAATAGGAAAGGGTGCCTAGGAAAATTGTTCTACAGATGAAATTCAGATGGCGGTATTTCGAAATAATAGATAAGTTTTAATTACAATCACCAACCTTAAAAATCAAATTTTAGAAGATAAATTTTATTTTAAAAGATAAGAATGACGCGACGAAGCGACGTGCCTAACGGGCGTTCGTATTACTTATTGATATGTTGTGAACAAAATCACTATATCATTTCGTTTTTTTATTCATTACTTATAATAAATAGATAATATTTATTATAATAAATAATGATAGACATGGCTGTGGACTTGGACATAACAGGGACATGGGTGTGGGGCACAATGGGGTGCCTTATTAACGATATATTACTTCAGCCCACTACAAACACGAGTTATAAGATCGAGAACAACTTAGCAAACAAAGAAGTGTCCAAAATGAAATCCTAGTTTGAGGAATACCCAAAAAGCTGACTATGATATAAAAAATGTAGACGAGGACCGAAGATACCGTATTGCGTTGACGTGACCCCATTTACTTGATGTCTTCGGATCATTAGTGGGCCTACCAGCTATGTAGACGTTGAGCTCATACGGCCTGTGCTGCTCATAACCATGTACCCCTTACTGTCTATGTTAAATGATAATTTAATAAGTAGGTACTCAGAATATTTTAATTAGTTTCAATTAATACATATACGTCTCCGTTAACCCCCCCCCCCCCCCCCCTCCCCCCCCCCCCCCCACACACACATATTTTAATTTTGCCGTCACAAATTGGCGTTCTGCGGCATTAAGTCATACATATACCTACAATAGGAATTTAAACTATTGCGTCATAAATTAGGAGTCTACCTATCATAAATTCCAGCATCAGCGGCACGTCCTCCCAGGATAGGCCTTGAGGGCCAAGCTCAGCCGCGCAGTTCTGACGATATTTCCGTTCTGCTGCCATTGCCTTTCCGTTGCTTTTTTAATGTGTTTTAGGGATTAGTTTTAGGTAAAAACTTAATTAATAGGTATAAAAACAAAACAAAGCAGACTTGCGGGCCGCGACACCTAGTTTACATTTACCTATGTCAAATTGGTATACTTAGTTAGATCGATCTAGGTCCGGAATCTTCGCAGCATTTTTAAAATATTGAAGGGATTGCTTGCACGTAGATATATCGACTTTCGAGATTGGTTGAAAATGTTCCCTGCTGGTATGGTAGGTATTCATTCTAAATAAAAGTGCATCACATGCACTTACGAGGTAGTAATATAGGTGTGGCGGTAGAACTACGAGTTTATAGCGTGACTGAAGGACAAAAAATATTAAAAACCATTATGCGGTATAGAGGTACATATATAAACCTATATTTTACATATGAAATTAATTAATTAAGTACATAATATGCACGACAATGTCGAGTACCTAGTCTGTAGATATACGATACAATAAATAAATAAAATTGGTAAATTATCTACCTATACATGCGAGGCAGGACACGTGCCTTGAGGTTTTCGTTCAAATTTTGCTGGGGCACAGACTTTCCCTTACATTGTGATATTATAAATGAACTATACTCTTTCCAATCGTTTATTTTCTCGATGACAGCATACTTGGTGGTTTAAAAAACGATCGGGTAAAATTCCTTAGCAACCAGGCCAGAAAAAAATATATTAAAAAATTGAAACAGGATGGGAAATAATCACTGCAATTATCAAATATATTTTATATTTTATCATTAACTTTTAAACGCCTTTAAGCTTCGCGCACATTATGCCGGGCCGCAGCGTGTCGGGGCGGAGCGCAAAAAACCGCTCAAATCGTTTTAATACAATTTGCATGAACTATCGCACACTGTGTCGGGCCGCAGCGGCTCGCATTATTGCGAGGCGGATTTGCGTCCGTGCGATGCGGCCCGTCCCGCTCCGCTGCGCCTCGACACAGAGTGCTATAGCAAGCGGATTGGAGTGCACGCGCGCCCGTGTTCATTTTACGATATCTGGCAGTACACTGTACTCAAAATCCGTCAATGCGCTGCGACCCGGCCCGTCACTAATGTGCTAGGTAAGCATTTTGCGCTGCGCTGCGGCCCGCTCCGCCCCGCTGCGGCCCGGCATAATGTGCTCGAACCTTTAGCCGTATTTATGGGATAACTGATAAAATGTAGAATTTTTAAAAAGTAATTATGCTGTAGAGGCATTTACATACACTCTAAATAGTTGGAGTGATATTTGGCCCTTTACTTTCTAAAAATAAATATTTTACCATTAGAATGCTACATTATCTCTGAGTTGCCTATGTTATATAGCCTATTTTTATGTCTGGATAAAAATTACAACGCGTACAAAGTCGCGGGAACACCTATAGTTCAATATAAATACCGATACAATATCGATATTTCAATCATAACATGACTATTTTGATTGCCATAGAATGTAACTTTATTAAAATGTTTGTTATTCAACGTACTTTTTGAAGAAAAAAAAACTACTGCATATATAGTCTCTATATATTATATTGGAATACACTCAGATCAGGGAATAAGGTCTGAGGGAATAAATAACAATATTAGACAGTTGTCATATTTTATACCTCACATTTAAAAGTTAACTTTTGCGTAGGTTCTCTTGAAAATGGCGGGAAACGACGGTTGTGAAATTATTTGATACTTTTCCTTTTAATGTCTACAGGAACTATTTTGTGTTTAATATCACGTTAAATTAATCAGAAAATGTTCGCGAATGACAGTACGGTGAAGTTATTGGATTATTTATGCAAGATCTGAAGTTTCAAGCTTTTATCAAGAGTTCCCGCCACAAGCTCGGGAGTGAACGTGACTGTCGAGCTGCTTCGTCCAGAGTGATGACGCTACGGCGTCTCCTCTGGATGAAGACATGAAGACGCGGCTACCCAGGGTGAAGACGCCACTGCGACTCCCCTGGAGGAAGATAGAAGACTATTGAATATATTGAATTTTCTATAACATGACATTGGCAAATGACGAACTGTCGAGTCCATTAATAAAATAAATAAATAATAACTTTTGCGTAAAATGACGCAGTTAGGTACATTCTAAGGTAATATTTAAAAAATAATGCGCCCGGAGAAATATTTACAAACACTAAAACAGTGCCAACAAATATACCTACATACAAGGTCTTGGTATACAGAATGTTATCAATCCTTGTCCGACGCACGGAGTACCAACGTCCGACGACGACTTGATATCATATTGCAAATTGAAGATCTTGATTAAGGTGGGTGGAGACGATTTCACAATGACGTCACAAGAATTAACACACTCGAAACCTGATCGATATTTATAATCAAAGATAACCTAATATCTGTTATCGCCAAAAAAATCTTACCGCTCTGTAGGTATAATCAATAAGTTACCATTATAAATTGATACAATGATTTCCTCTTCTTGTAAATCATGGAAAGGGTATTTAATAAGCCGAAGGGAGATTGTGCAATATCGGTAACCGAACAATTTTTTTCTACTACTTTTCAAACGACGCGACGTTGCGACGGCGCGGCGGCTTCCTGGCACAAAATGCGGAGAAGCCACCAGACGTGCCGCGGATTCCCAATTTTTTTAGAGATATTTTAGTTTTATTTTAGATATGTTTTAGTTTAGCTATAATTTTAAAAAAATTGTAAATCTACCGAAACAGGCGTATTATTGCAGACAATTGTAAACCCTAAGGTGGTAAATGCTTTCTGACCGCGACTGTACTAGGAGTTACAATTGTACCTATAGGAATGACGACTTACCGATAATTTACAATTTTAGTCACCACAGTGCAAGAATTATTGAGTTGGCAATTAGCGTTTTGTTTGGCAATGGCGTATGTACGAGTTGTATTATTTTCTAAAATACATAGTAATGCACGAGTAAGTACTATTTAGAGCCCTTGTACAATTGCACGTACGTGCAAGGTCGTTAGACCTGCTCGTGTGTATATAGGTTTACCGTGGTATACAGCTTGTTGCTATGTCGGCAACACAATACTACGTCAGCTGCTGCAATGCAAAATCGCTTCCAATATGAACAGAACATTGAACATGACACGCGAGCTGCCTGCCTCTATGAACAGAAACCCGATAAGTTCGCTGTGGACTACAATATTGCATATGGTTAAATTTGGTGAGGTTAAGTGTAATGCAGTACTTACCTAGATACCTAATAGAATGACAGACAAGTTTACAGCCCTTAATAAATATGTTTGTCATCATATTTTAGAACATTACGAATATAGAGCGCATTTTATTATAATTATGAAAAATAAAAGATTCCGTTAATCTTTTATTTTATAATTAACAACTTGCATTTTCCAAATTAATTAAATCAAATTATTTATTTCCAATAAGTTTACATAATATTGTTTGTACAATGGCCTCGCATTATGTAAAACCTGTATCGCGGGAGACCGAGTAGAACAATTTACCAGTATAGGTTTCTAAACCTGGATTGAACCTGTTACCTAATGAATGGTCGTAGTTAACTGATTGGGCAGAAAAATTTAGCGAAAAACCCAGCTTGATATGGTGATAGAAATGTGCAGTGTTCTGTGTATTAATGACATGAATAATGTGTATACCTACTTATACAGAATGAAAAACAATAAGTAATAGATAGTAATAGCAGATGAACTAATTAGATATTCCTGTGATAGATTGCGGCAAGAAAAGAAGTTTAAAAATAATAATTAGATATTAATATAGGTATTATCCATTAATTCACACATGAATGTGACTAGGTATTTATTTGTTAGGTGAGTACCTAAGGTGTCTGCGAATATACTTACATAAATCGATAAATAGACATACATATAGAAAACTATATATAAATACATAGACCAAATTTTGTTACATTTATTTGTTGAATTACTTTCAAGACTGAATTTTTAGAATGGATTCCGTAGTTAATAGACGTGATAAAAATTGGCAAATTTAGATACGCTTTGTGGAAGCGAAGCGATGCACGCAGGATATAAAGTTGTCGTATAGGGAACTGGTGGGGTGTCGAAAGGGCCTCCTGACTGAACATTACTTTTAACACTGCTCGCTTATGTTTAGTAAGGGGACTACGGGGCCCGCGGGTCCTCGGAGGTACTTCCATTGTCAGAGGTGCCAACAATACCTCTGTGTGCCATGATAGGGTAGGACTGCGAGACCGCTGCTGCAGAAGAGATATTACGATCAGCAAATTTCTCATTGAGATCAGATGAAGAGCGTATTTGAATGGGAACATCCCTCTCCTTTTTTCGCACGTAGATAGTTCCGTTTTTGGTCCAACATAACTTATATCCGGATTGAGCTGATCAAGTGCGGGTCTCTCGAAATAACAGGCGGTTTTTATCTTGGCGAAATTAGATCTTTTGCATTTTAGTTTCTTCTACCAGATCTCCGATCAGAAGTTACATTTCTTTTGTTTCTGGCGGCCGCCAAAAACTCATCGCGTTTTCCGCGCTGCACCAGGCGCCTTACTATGGGGTGCGGCGTCATAACATTTCGGGGCTTACTATCAGAATCAGAGGCAGGCTGCATCCGTGCCGATGATTTCGCTCCTACTCTTGACACCCAGTCTATATCGTTATCCGACAGAGCAAATTAACAAATTAACATTTGCCAGATGAGGATAGGTACTATTAATTATCACTCTGTGTTGTTACTGATGGAACCTAACTACATTGTGTGACTTTTTAATTACAAAATGTTCGGTAGGAGTTCCATTTAATTTATTATTGTTAAATACAATAATTTCAGTAACAGACTAAACAATCAAACTAACAACAGTGGCATTTTTTTACACCAAAATAGTATAAACATGCCACTCAAACGTCAATCGTGTTTTAATAGCCACTAGCATTCCGCCCTGCGACATGGTCCGCTCGAGTTTTGTTTGAGAGGGAAATGATGTTGGAACGAGCTCGCTATGGTATACCGAAACAGCCTTCACCGGTGGAACACTTCGCCGAAAAAACTCGTAGCCGGCGGTTTGTTCGACGAAATAATCATTCACCGATGGAACGGTTCGCTGAAAAAACTCTTAGCCCATGGTTTATTCAACGAAAGAATATTCACCGATGGAACGGTTCGCCGAAAACACGCTTAGCCGACGACGGTTTGTTCGAGGAAATAATCATTCACCGAAACATATTGTATTGGTGTAACTACGGAGCCGTTTGAAGCGTTATTTATTGAGTCTGAAACATACAATGTTTACATTTAAAATATTAGTGGGATTAGTGTTTGTTGGTAAGTTAATGTAGGTTAGTGCAATAATTTATGCGAGCTTTATATAGGTACCTATTCGTGCCAATCCTACGTAATATTTCAAGGCTGAAAAATTTCATGCAGATTGTACAAATGTAAGCAGTAGCGTATGAAACGACACACCTGATGTAAACATTATTTCTATATTCTATAAGTAGCCGTTAAAATTCTCAATTCTCATAATTGAGCATTGATATACTTACCTACCATATATTATTGCTAGAGACAATAAGCTCCTAAAACTACCAAAAAGCTGTTAAAACAAATCAAAATTTTGTGTTATCAATTTGTATGTCCGATGAGTGCAAATTGTTTGTAAAGTTTTTACTTCTAAATCTATAAATAACTTCATTTTCTTTATCCTATAGAACAATTTAAATAACGAAATTATTTATCTCATGTTCAAACTAACATTATATTATTATCACTATTGAGGAGCTAGGCTCGCTGGTGAATAAAAGACTGAAATAAGATGAAACTGGATATATTAACGTAAAAAATGGAAAAATAGACCATTGTCCTACTAAATACAACAAAAAAGGAACCATAATTTAAAACTGTATTAAAAATAAACTAAAAGAACCTAAATGGCCAATCGCTAACCTAACAATCACATTATGGATTTATTGATAATTTGTACAACAATAACCTAAAGTTCCGTCCATAATAAATGGTGGATGGCTTTTGTATTTAGAGAATTCATCATTCATCTAATTAGTCATAGACAATTAGTATGGATCACCGATTTCCCGTCACCTCTCGTCGTCGTCACTGCCTAAATTAAATGTTTTATGCACAATTTCGCTAAAACTGAGTCAGTAGGACAACAATATCGATTCAGTGCTATTTTTGTAGTTGCGGAAAAATTATAATACCTACATTGCCTATTGGAGGGCAGTGATTGCATGTCAAATTGACCTCCGCGTACCCAAGTTACTGCCTACCTACCCGTGTGTAACAAAGTAACTTCTGACACAGGTTATATTGTTGTAACCAACATATAGGTACAGTCGATAGCACATCAAAATTGCAGAGCCATTACAATCTATGCCATATTATCATTGAACGGAGTGCCCGTGTATTATAGTTGATTTCTTATCGAATGGTAACGTCTAACTCAGATAAAAGTATACAGGGGTCCTCATTCACGTTGAGATTTTTTCAAAAACCAAAAAATCGATTAATAAAACTATTTTACAATTACATAGTCTGCACTATCTATTAATGAAATA
The DNA here is from genome assembly GCA_963506565.1 of Tachystola acroxantha. Lineage (NCBI taxonomy): Eukaryota > Metazoa > Arthropoda > Insecta > Lepidoptera > Oecophoridae > Tachystola > Tachystola acroxantha. Next base: position 10,920,293 of record OY735870.1, on the reverse strand, counting down.
TTTTTTATATATTATCTAGTAAGTAGGTATATGTTCAGGAACCTGTATATTTTTCTTTGCATTAGACTGTACCATATGGCTGTTATTCATAAACGTGATTTAAAGTTACGCCACCGTTTAGCCACACTGTCCGTTTCTATCCTAACCTTTTTCAACGAAGTGTGAAAGGGATAGCAACACGACTTAAAGGAAGTGCGGTTTAAACGGCAATAGGTACATTGGTAGATACCTAAGTGACTAACATTGATTAGATTCCTTAGTCAGTTAAATAAGTTAACCGCTATTAATATCTTCCTACACAAGATGACCCTGAACTCGTGCACACCTGTGGCTCTATATTGACCGTGGCCCACTTTTATTTAACTGTTGCTTAAAGAACGGGCGAATAGAGTTGAATAATACTAGATACTATCCTGTCTCTACATTTATAAAACCCGCATGACATCTGTGTGATGTAGCAGGTATATACAATCTATACAGAAAGTGTTTTTGATCAGCGTCGCCCAACTCATTTTAGGAACTTACTTATTTAGACAACCACCCGGTTATCTCTAAATAAGTAATCTTAGTTACTAAAATGTGTTTTTTATTATCAATCACTATTTAAAAAAAATCTCTGTTTAATTTGCGCTGCCTCTACGTTACGCCGCCCGATCACGCTGTAAATGACCCGGCCTACATGCGACGCGTAGTAAGTAACAACGAAGTTTATTATTTGTCTATTAGTATTAAGGTAGGTATATTTTTTATATTTTTATTGCATCAGTATCACGACTGTCTATTGTCGCTCTTCGGTGATCAAAACCACATCCTGTATAGTGATATAGGTAGGTACTTAAAAATCTACGACTTCTACGAGCCTACATGACGAGATTCATGAACGTGGAGGAAGCTATAGGCCGCTGCTAGACTGGTGAGGCTAGGGCGGGCGAAGAGGGGCTTGCGCAGTCGACTAAATACTACCTTTACCTAGCCTTTGTATCAAATAGTGCGATTAGATAGCTCTCCACTACCACATACCGCTAAAGAGTCTACCACAAAAAAGGAGAGCTATTCAGTTCGAGATTGTCTCAAAAAGAACTTGACTGATTTTTGAAAATTCTTTACAATTACATCCAGTACCTAGTTCTAGCGAAAATCTCAAACTTCTTGAGGCCCTCTGTTTATCTTCCTCTGTTTGCGACTGTACGTACAAATAAATTGATCCTTTCCATTTGTGCTAATTCCATTTGAACCGTGATGACCACTGAAACTGAAGCGCGCTAATTATAACTGACATTTTCTGGTCTAAATTGGAGAACCCTAGAGGATCTATAAATAGTACCTTATTGTTATACCTACCAATTGAGCATCCTTTGCAGGAATTTGTTTACCGATTTTGTACGTTATACTTAAATACTTATAATTAATAACCTACTACGTCCTTTCGGCTGCCTAGTAAATTAAATTTCAGTACTTTAGGTATGTATTTGACTGTTATTGGTCGTATCAATTATGACCAATATACAAGCTGCATATAAATATGAAATGGGTAGGTAGGTGTTGTTTTGGTCAACGACGAGCGACTCAGGGGCGATAATATAAGTACACGATACTGATGCCAAAAAAATATAAAAAGTATACCTTAATTTTTCATGTAAAAATCCACAAATAATAAAATTCGTTATTACTTACACTCGTGGCCTATGGCCGGGCCACTGACAGCGTGCGTCGGGCGTATTTTGTACCTTGATAATTTCAAGAAAACTTGAAGAGATAACTAAGATTATTTAGACTACCAACCCCTAAGTCGCTCGTCGTTAACCAAAACAACATCCTGTATAGGTAATTGATCTCACCATCTTTGTATATTATTTATTTGAAACTGTGATTATGGTATAACGTATATGCATAACGATTCAGTTTTGAGTTATTTATTCTATCAACCTTTTTTTTTCGCAATCATTTTATATGGCATTTTATATTTTTAGTATTACCTATCAAGTTTAGTTCAATTTAAATTAGGAAACAAACCGAGCTACCAATGTAGCTTACTACAGTCGACAGCACATCTTTATTAGCGCTTGAAAATCGATTTTAACTCTTATGGCGGGGCCATAGAGAGCGGTAGCGAACTAGAATATTACCTATGTGACGTCACATTGAGCTATTAACAATCTTCACCTGACTGCCGAAAGGAGGAGAAATATTTATTATTTTTGTCTGTTCCCTGGTGGCGTAGACAAAATGACAACAGATCATCAATTTGTGTCTAAATGTGTACAAAGATTTTTTTTTTGGTTTCTAAGTCGTCAAATAATTACGCTACTCACAGCCATGCATGCTATACTCGTTACAATTTTCCATGGTCTGTTACGTGCTACGTCCTTTGAATGTGGTTACTAAGTATGTCAAGGTTAGTACTACGAGTTTCACCACCCTGGTTTCATGGTCACGTGATACGATCTAAGAGATGCCAAATGCTGTTATTCATAAACCTAGTTAAACCTCACTTCCATTAAATCGTGTTGCTATCCCTTTCACACTTCGTTAAAAAAGGTTAAGATAGAAAGGGACAGGGGTGACTAAACGGTGGCGTAACTATAAATCACGTTCATGAATTCACGCCTAGGTCTGATATACCCCCGTCATTAATTAGTATCTATACAGGGTGAAATTTAAGGCATTATTGTACTCATATTGTAGCATTATTATTATTTATTATACCTAACCCACCTACTAAAATAAATGATAATGACCTAGATTTTTTTTTAAATTATGGTATTTTCGACTGATGATTTTATAACATGTTTTAAGATTTGAACTATTTAAAAATGTTGTACCTATGTATTATTTTAACCGACTGCGCAAGAAGGAGGGTTATGTTTTTAGAGTGTAGGTTTGTAATATTATTAATTGTATTGCAAAATATAGTTAATTTTGTTTTTCCAAATTTTAGTCCTTGTATATAGGTACCTAATCCGTAGAACGAGTACTTATCTACCTAGCGAGTTTACAATATGGCCAAAGATTTCAATTAAATTTCATCATGTATAAACTGATAGATATTGGTAATCAGAATCACAAGTGACTGTTAAGATTGAAAATCTAGTTTTTGTAAGAAAATATAACAAGAAAAAAATGTTAAGTGCTACTTATACCGTATTAAATGGCGAAATATTTTGCTCACGACCAGAATTCCAACCATTCCCTCGCCATTCCGTGGTGTGAATTTTTCTCCTATTCATATTTATAATATTATATTTTAGTGGTAGGTTTAGAGGTTGTTGCAAGAGAAATCCTTTGAAGTTACAGAGTTCAGTATCCTGAAAAATTCAACAATTTTCTCTCAGTTTCTGAAGAAACTAGGTAGGATGTATGCTATATTATATCTCTTCTATACTTTTCTTACAACATAATACAACTCCAAGAAACCTTTTGATTTTTAAAAGGAAGACGTAGCCTAGACCCAGCGATTTTATTCTTGGAAAATGCATTCGATACCTTCCGCCGTCACATCGTATGCGAATTGCATTTGCGAGGGCGAGGACGATGAATGTCGCCAACATTTTCTAAATAACCCTTACCTAACGTATAAGGAAGCCAAGAAACCTTTGTGACATTTACTTAGAGCGCAAGAAGTATCTTACTTCTTTTGCAGGGCCGTTTTTAAACTATTAGAGGCCTTGTTTGTGCACATTTGAAATAATTATAAATTAATATCAGTAAAAGAGAAAAAATATATAGAGGACATGCAAAACTCTACATTTATTCAACCCATATTTTAATATCCCTACAGTCACATTATATCGAATATTCGCTGTTAGCTATACATACTTATACAGGTTGTCCTTCAATCCATTCGACAAATTGAAACTGGGGGTTCTGATAAAACTGATGATAAATATTGAATTGGTAATGTTTTTAGGAAATCAAAACTGCAATTTTTTTAACTAATTACGTCACAAGTCACACAAAGACCTTAGAAATGATCATAAGGAAATCGTTGCAAAAAATTAGAAATACCTTACAATATAAAAACTCCAAAGTACAATAACGATGCACATGAAATTAATTTTTTTTTCATAGTTGTATTTATTGTATATATTTTTTATTTTTCCCAAAATTGTTTAATTTACTTAAACGCTGTGCAGAATTAATGTATGTCACAAGCCTAACCACCAATTTAATTTTGTGGAATGAATTCAAGGCCGCCCTGTACTTGTTGGTAGACATAAAGGCAACCGGATTGAGTTGTTCTTTAGATAGGCAAAAAGCTAATTATCAATCGCTGGTATTTATATATTCACTAAAGATTACTTTAGTCATAATTTTTTTTAGTAAATAATATAAACGTTGTTCTGTTTGAACGCCCGCCCCCTCAGTACGGCATTTGCAGACGACTGCATTCGAAATACGTTCGACGTAACTAGTTCAGTTAACCATTTCATGTTATAATTTAATCTTTATAGACAAACATACAGCTATGAGTTTTTTCTCGTGATTTTTTTTATAAGTAAAAATGTACATACGTATGTACATACATACACTTGCCTAATGCTCTCAAACGGGAAGGATAACATACCGAGGAAACCAGCATACCCGAGAGAAATAAAAATATCAAAGTAGACCATTAATTCGTACTGGTCCAGCGTGGTGGATCATGCATAACCCAAGCCTCCTTTATATAGATAAAACATTTATTCGTTTCTGCAACACACTACAAATACATAAACAGAAGAAATGTACAGTATGGAAACATATAGATATACCTATACACTAAGGAGGGTTACATGATGAATTTTTAGACTGATGACGATAATATCTACCTGTAAATTTCGAATTGTTCGATGATATTGAACAATGATGCTAAATATAAGCATTGTTTTCCAGCCGACAGATCGGACGGTGGCGTGGTGCGATTTAAATTTTATTATTCATCGCCAGGCTAACACCGCAGTAGGCGACCTTGCCCCAGAAAGTGCGAGCTTGACGTTTCACTTGGCCATTTCAGTGGGGCTATTACGGTTCTCAAAACGATCACACCATAACATATCATATCGTGACAGAGACAGTGCTATCGCGTTGGTATAGCGGCGTCTCTGTTCGGCGCGCTATGACATGGTATGATTTCATCGTTTTGAGAACGGTAATACGGCTGGTCTTCGAGTTGACCTGAAATTATCTGTAAGCAATCTTTGATATTTTGTCGTCGAAATATTTCTTGACAATGTTTACGAGATTGTTGGCAGTAGGCTCGGTCTGTCTATCCATTATGTGCTATTGCCAAGCTACATGTTCCTTAAAGTGGGGGACATTAAATAAATCAAAGACCTTTTTTATAAATAAGTTTTTTTGACTGCAACTTATTAGGAACATCCACATTATTACCTTCCTCGAAACTAAATTTTTTTGGTAATGGTCTCAACGATAACAAGACCAAATAACAAGGAATGTAATTATCTACTTATAAACTTTTAATCATTATTAGATACCTACTTGTATGTATTCTTTGAAGTAGGTAAGTACCTACTTACTTTATATTGGTATCACAAAAATAAATACAATATCTTTTAGAAATAGTTAGGTAAAATAAATTTCAGTCATTTTACTTATTTTCAGACACCCAAACTTACAGTATTTGAATTTTGAACTAACACCGCCGCCCCGTTTTATGATTTACACTTGACGTGATTCGTTGGTATACCGCTCTCGTACCATAGGGTGAATTTTTTTAATCATGAATTTTATATCATTGGCATAAATTGGAATTATCATTATTGTACTCAAATTGAAGAATATTTTAAAGTAAGCACAATAAACCAGAAATAAAAATTAAAAAACAAAAAAGTTTCTCTCACGGAGAGCAACCGACGAGTAGATCGATAGGTTTTGCAAGGGTTTCAGACTGAATATAGTATTTTATTAATTTGTCTTTATTATTGCTTTTTATTTTTTATTTTTAGTAGTTATTTGCATTTGATTTTAAACATAAGCTTTCTCTATTTATTTCTGTTAAAAAAATGGTAGTCCTAATGTAATTCTTAATGAGTAGAGTCATAGTTTAAATATTTTGTCAAATTAATTACTACTACTTTAATAGTATAAGTATTTCAACCTACCTAAGGTATGTTCAATCTTTGTAGTTCTGAAAGGGTTAGATAGCACGCGTGCCTGTAAGACCTCACCATCATGAGTAAATAACATATAGGTATACTAAATAAGAAACTGTCTAACAGGTAACTTACTTGATCTAAAAATTAAAGTTTGTATAACTAACTACCCATCCTATTTTACAGAACAAAACCATTACGCAATGCGTCCAACAACTCACATGTCTGCTTGTTCAGAACACTCGTAAACCGAATCGAAGTGAACGTTCTTTTCGCGACCTTGAGAGCCCAACTCCCGCCTAACCTAACCTAATGAAAATATTATTGGCCGTCGCCCGCTGCCGGCGCGGCACCCGCAGCCTCCGGACAATGCGAGTGCGACTCGCATTGTCCTTTTTTTTTTCTATTTTGGTCAATGAACTTTTGTAACACAAAATATTATGTTATTTAATTTAAGAACCCGAGGCTTGTAAACATCTGATTTACTGATATGTCAGTTTGTGGAACAATAATTACATCGGTAAGGACCAAGCGCCAAGGCGTTCTCGCCACAGGTATAGGGCGGGCGGGCACGACGTTATCAGGCGGCATGCAAGAGGCGGGCGGCGCGACGTTCGGGGCGCGGCGCGGGAGGCGCGGCTCCATGCGATGCGAGCGAAGCCTCCACGACATTCGCGCGCCCGCCGTCGACGCGTACCTACGTCTGCGCGCCCAGTACGGCTACGTTACGTAACGCTATTTACTTCGACATCTGTTGAGCCCGACACGACCACCGCTCGCGCGACACGCTTGCACCGCTGCCCATCCCGCGCGCACTCGCCCGCAATCGCCATGCCGACGAACGCGACCACTGCCAGAAACGAAGCCGTTACCATGGCTACCACCACGCACCCGAATGATACCTAAAACATGTAGACTCAAAATCATACTGCCAATATATTCCTGCCAAATAATTATAAGTTTTATAATATTTATATAATGTATAAGTAGTGTTACGATGCTTCCTGCTTGGTGCAGATTTATGATGGAATCGAGAAGTGAAGACTGATGAACTGAACATTCCTTCCAGACGTGATAAGATAACAGGGACTGCAATAATTGCTGAGATCACTGCCATTTTCGCTTAGATCGTCCAGCTTTCACTGCCAGCTGAGCCTGCCACTAGTGCGTTAAGTTAGGTTTAAGGAAAAAGTTAGTTGAAAAGTACCGATTAACAGATCGCGCACTGCCAGAGGACGCGTACATAGCTGCCGTCCGGGGATTAGGACTAGGGGTTAGTTGATATCCAAGATTCGCGACAACATCAGTTCGTGGGTGCTGTGGTGGCGTCACCGCCATCTTCGGATGGGCGCACCGCAGACCCCTAAACCTATCGAGGAGGATGAATGCGTGCCCCGCGTGGCCGTAGAGGAGCTCCGTGAGGTGCAGTCCGAGCGCAAGCTGGAGCGGAAGCGAGGCGCACAGGGCCCGAGGCGACGCGGCCTCGACAATGAGCTTGAAGGCGAGCGCAGGCGGCCCAGGCGCAAGCCGCGCAAAAGGTCAGTCCATACACACCCTCCCCACACATATAGCACACGGCTGCGGGATGATCATCGCAACGTGTCAATATTGCAACATTCGACTGGTTAAACTGGCGTCACATCAGGATATGGAATATTTCATGACAGTATGGTACATACATGTAGTAAGTAAGGTACATTATGCACTGTTACAATATGCCCAACAGGTGTTACGTAACTTACTAGCCAAGAGGATAAAGGGGATCGTCGACTGTTGTTCAGTCGCTGAACTAGTTTTACTTATCTTGTAAGAAAATAAAAAGCGTTTCTTCATCGTACCTTCGTCGCATCGCTAATAAGATGTTGCTCGGAATCTTTTTATAAGGATTCACTTCTTTCAATGTAACTGTCAGAGTTAGTTATTGTAACAAATGGTTATATATATAATTATTTCAGCTCATATACAGATAAATGCTCTTATTTATTACTCGTTTGCCGAGATATAGGACCTATATATTATAGAGATATATTCATTTCAGGATTATTCTTTTGTTCTTATTATTTTTATCCATTAAATATGAACAGTTCATAAATAAGTATCACAGAAATCGTATTATTGAGACGAGTAGATGTTGTGTCTATCTGTCTGTTCTCATTACGATAGTGCTAGGGACAAACGCCACTGGACGCGACATATAATAGTTGACTGTCTAGATTGAGATGTATGTCGCTCCGTTCTCCCTAGTTACCCTTTCAGACTTGCGGGTATTTTGGCATTGAGCGTTACAATCATAGAACTATTAACTCTACTATAGAATCACCTTGAAGAGAAGTTAGGTATTTGCAAAATCGTAGAAGGTCTACCGCAACGGCCTCCGACTAGCGATCGATGTAACGTGCCCCACAAGCCCACAACCAACGTCGAGGTCTCATTAACTCACACCTAGTAAAGTTTTTTATTGCTGCGAAATTATCACAGCGAACAATCTTAGGGACGATCCTTTTGGAAATGTGAATCACGCGACTGACTTTTCGCTACCGCTAACGAGCGACTGCTGTTATAGGTATGGTACCTATATTTATTACCATTTTGTTACTAATCTCCATAAGTCAGTCAATCTTCATTTCGATTTTATGATGGTAATCACTGTACTCGTACCTAATGGTCAACGCGTGCTAATAAGAGCGGTACGCGACTCGTGTGCTACTAATTTTAGATTTCTTTCTATGAAAACCTACAAAAATTAGCTCGGTGACACTGCACCTGCAGTTACGATATTTGTATTTTTGTTACGAACGCCCAGGTTCGATACCAAGCTCGACCATATATTTATTTTATTTACAATTGTATTTGGGGCATTACAGTCATAAACGTAAATAAATATAGATTAAACACAACATGTAGCTACCAATGACTTTCCTCGAGAAAAGTTATGTAAAAAATACCTATGGCTTCTTATAAGGAATACAAGTACATTCGTGACGTGTAGAAGAAGAAATACACACAGCCACACAAGGCATAATTCCTTTGTGTGTGAAACGAACAGTGAATGGTTTGTCCTATTAAAATTGCCTAAAAATGCCGGCACTGAATGCACAGTGACTTACTTTGCCACACACAATATCATGAATGATATGAGTTTGGCACAAAGCGAATTATAATATAACCGTATAGAATCCTAATAGAATCTCTGGCTAGCCCAATACTGTCTATAAATATTGTCCATCCCTTTTTGAGCTGAATCTTAGCTTGAGCTAGCTTATACAAATGTCAAATTCCCTACACTTTTGACAGTAGCAAGAGCGAGCTCACGGTAAGCTGCGCTTATAACATTACCGGCAGAATGGCGCGGACGAGCTCCCAGGTCCTCGAGGCCTATCCTGGACTGATGTACCGCTTAAGCTGGAATTAGTGACGGAGTCTCATAATTTGTGACGCAATAGTTTAAAAGTTATAAGCCTTTAAAGGGGGCCGCGCCAACCTGACGCTTGAAAATCTGACTGATCAAAATCAAATTAATGAACCCATATGGAACAAATTTGATTGATAAAACAGGATGTGACGCTGAAATGATGAGCATGTACCCAATTTTCATGTTTCAAACATGAACGGGTAAAAAGATATAAGCCTTCATAGGGGGCCGCGCAGAATCTCGCACCCCCCCCCCCCCCTGGATCTCGAGAACCAGACAAGCTACACAACCGCGGATTGTATGAGGACATAATGCCGCAGAACGCTGAATTCGTGACGGAAGAACCGACATTTAAACCGCAATAGTTCAAAAGTTACAACCATAAGAACTTTTCGGACCGTCAGGATGGCGCGGCCCCTTACAAACGCTAATAACTCGGTAAATATTTCATCACGGACGACGTGACTACCATCAATATTTCGGCATTTAGCGTCACTAATTTGTGACGCAAGGTCCGGGGCTCCAAGTTTAATATTTGCTGAGAAAACAAAAAAAACAAATTACTATGGAGGAAGTCGATAGAGTGACAATGTTACTGAGTTTTACCGGACTTATACTAATACTATGTAAAACAGGATGACATAATCGTATATAAGTAATTATCAATTAAAAAGTTATTAGTAATACTTAATTTTTTTTGAATTTAATTTACAATAAATGTTACGTTATTATTATGTTTATTATGTGTATGCTGTATATGCTAGGTGGCTTCTACCTTTCGCTTCATATGATTGTAGAAATCGTTATGTCATCATGTTTGACATAGTCTTAGTATAAGTCCGGTAAAACTCAGTAACATTGTCACCCTATCGACTTCCTCCATAGGAATTTGTTTTTTTGTTTTCTCAGCAAATATTAAACTTGGAGCCCCGGACCTTGCGTCACAAATTAGTGACGCTGAATGCCGAAATATTGATGGTAGTCACGTCGTCCGTGATGAGATATTTACCGAGTTATTAGCGTTTGTAAGGGGCCGCGCCATCCTGACGGTCCGAAAAGTTCTTATGGTTATAACTTTTGAACTATTGCGGTTTAAATGTCGGTTCTTCCGTCACGAATTCAGCGTTCTGCGGCATTATGTCCTCATACAATCCGCGGTTGTGTAGCTTGTCTGGTTCTCGAGATCCAGGGGGGGGGGGGGGGTGCGAGATTCTGCGCGGCCCCCTATGAAGGCTTATATCTTTTTACCCGTTTATGTTTGAAACATGAAAATTGGGTACATGCTCATCATTTCAGCGTCACATCCTGTTTTATCAATCAAATTTGTTCCATATGGGTTCATTAATTTGATTTTGATCAGTCAGATTTTCAAGCGTCAGGTTGGCGCGGCCCCCTTTAAAGGCTTATAACTTTTAAACTATTGCGTCACAAATTATGAGACTCCGTCACTAATTCCAGCTTAAGCGGTACATCAGTCCAGGATAGGCCTCGAGGACCTGGGAGCTCGTCCGCGCCATTCTGACGGTAATCTTATAACCGTCTGTGAATCTAGGCCTACGGTCTGGGTTCACCAAAATTTAACTGACCGTTAAATTAATTTAAACTGACAGTTAACTCTGAATCAGTGATCGTCATGAATAGAACGTCAGTTAACTCGCTTAAATTCCGTTTAAAGATAAACTTGCCTGGTTAGGAAACCGTCGATTATTTCATGTTTCGTGAACTCGGGCCTTAGTCCAAGAGTAGGTAGTAATTCCTGTGCAACGTCGTCGCACGCAATGTCAATTGTTAAAAAGTTGTGGAATAAATGTTATTCAGATATCAATACAGAACACCCTTCCTTCGGCTTACTAATACCATTTACGGTATAGCCTATATACAGGGTGGCATTGAATTCATTCGACAAATTGAAACTAAGGGTTGTACTGATGATAAATATTAAATTGGTAAGATTTTATAGTAAATCAAAACTGCAAAAAAAAATTGAACCAAGTACGGACTGATCTGCTGTTGTCCGTACAAAAGAATTACCTACAGATAAAATCGAATGATTTTTGGCATAAAATGTATCCTATACTCGTATACTTACGTCAGAGTTCCGTGAACGAATCTGACGATAGAGGGCCTGATATGAGCCAACTAGCGCCGCCAATCTTGAAAAAATAATATCTTCCAATTTAATCAATTTTATTAAAAAAGCTATTTACAAAATGTTTATTACGATAAATACTATTTTTTTAAATGCTTATTTATAACGTGATTTAATTTCGGTAAGTTGTAGTTCGCATAAATGCGAAAAACGGCCGTGTTTGGCACATTTGTGAACTACAAATTAGCTTGTCGCAATTATGCCATGTATTGTTATTTATAACGTGATTTAATTTCGGTAAGTTGTAGTTCGCATAAATGCGAAAAACGGCCGTGTTTGGCACATTTGTGAACTACAAATTAGCTTGTCGCAATTATGCCATGCCAAAAATAGTATTCATCCTAATAAACATTTGTAAATAGCTTTTTTAATAAAATTGATTAAATTGGAAGATATTATTTTTTCCCTTAATTCGCTACCATCTGTCAAAGTCAAGCGTGATACAGAAGATGTCCATATTTGTATTTTTATGAATTTTAGATGAAATTTGCCAGGGAAATAGAAATACGCTAACAGAAATCAGATTTTTTTTAAACCAGCTCTCGTATTAATAATTGCTTACATTTTGATATATATATGTATGCCTAAACTGTAACAGACACTTATATATATATAAGTGTATGTTACAGTTTAGGCATAATTTTCATTTTAAGACATGGAAAGGGTATGTTTGTGATTTTTATTCTATCTAACGAATTTCGTCCGATCGTGTATCGGTATTCTCTAAATAGACACCCCAAGATTGCCATATATTTTTTAGTAGTTAGTGCCGTAGCCTACATAGAAAAACTGAAAATCCGCGCACACCTAGCCTTAAAAAGCGAGCTTGAGTTTAACACTGAAAATGTACACAGGACAGATAGGTTGAGATTTCCTCAAAAAGTACATGGCTGATCGTTTAAATTCCTTACAATTACAAAATGTGTAAGTGTGTGTGTACTCGAAACTATCTACGAAAATACGATAAGAAGTAATTGACCGATTATAAAAATTCTTTATTGTATAAAGTAAGTGTAAGTTCTTATCGAATTTTCGTCAAGTAATTCTGAGTACCTACCTAACTTTTCTATATTTTTGACTTTCCAAGACAATATCTTTTCATACCCCGACGACATTTCATTGTCGTCATGCGAATTGTACCCAATGAGATCGGAATGACTCAAATATTAGTAGGGTCAAGGGGTACATTTGTTGAGTCGATACATGTGAAATCGACTATTTGTTCAGTCGAAATTCGTAGGGTCGTAGGGTTCGTAGGGTTGGCTCGAATATTTGTTAAGTCGATACATGTAGAGTCCACTATTCGTTCACTTTCGCAGGATCGAAAGTAAGGAGTGGTTTTAGCGATGAAAGAACCTAACAGAGTATAACATTGACAATAAGATAATACGAGTAAGTAAATGATTTAAAGTTACTATACTGGTAAAACTATGAGTAATAACTGGTGTCAGCCACCTCGAGGATAGGTGCACTTTGAGTACAATATATAATAAACTACCTATTGTACGTATAAGTCGCACTGAAAGGCTCTGACAGCAAACAGGCTTTCACGTCTGTCCGTTATATCTTTGACATGGCAGCGTTTAAAAGCCTTCAGACGGCGGCGATGTGTGGGTATTTACGTTATTTGTTTTTGATTAGGTATCTAGTTCTTGTTCATATCATAGAAGTATAGTAAAGAAAGGCCGTTTCTTATAAAACAATCTAAATAAAATATATTCTGCTGTGTTTAGTTTTTTTTTTTTAAATATTACATAATATATGGAGACAAATTACAGATTCTTTTATTTGAACATTTTATAGGCAATTTCTATTTTCCATAAGCAAATCTTTATTTATCGAAAACCAACTAATGAACGTACGTACTCGTACGCATATAACTTCATTACCCTAATCAAAATAATATATACCTAAGTATTCTCATGGTCCGCCGTTCAATCTATTTGACCTGTAGTTTCACGGTCCACAGTGCTCAATAGACGTCGACTGCACCGCACCTTCTTCGTCCAAGATTTTAGTTCTTTCAGGCAGATTTTTCTTCTTTGGAAGAAGAAATGAAGTTGCTTTAGTTACCAGCTTTGTTGATATGATTTCTTTTATGAATTATTTTATTAATGGACTCGACAGTTCGTCATTTACCAATGTCATGTTACAGAATATTAAAGATATCACTAGTCTTTAAAATTTATACCAAATACGCAGGTCTGTAATCTCATGCAGCCGTGAAAAAATCAAACTTCTACGTCAACGCAATCAAAAGATATGGCCGTTTATGTCACATTTTCCCGTATATTTGTATGAAAACGCATGTGAGTCAATACCTATAGGGTACTTCCCGTTGACCAGAATTTGAAATTTGGCAAGAAGCTAGGTCTTATAGCACAAGTAAAGGAAAAAAATCCAAAAAAAACTGTAAAGGACATCGGTCATTAGGCCATAGCGCAGGAAAAAAAATGATTTTTTTGAGATAGCTTAAATTAGACACTAAATATGAGAGATAATATCGTACTTACAGGCTGTACAAATAAACCTTTTATCCATTAGGGGTTTCTTGTAAACTTGCATTTTTATTTCGAAGCTTTAGGTTAGGTTACCCATCACAACAAATAATTTCTAGTCACAGATTATAAATTGTGTCACCAAAATAAAGAGAAAAATACTGACAAAGAGTTTACTACATATGGTAATATGACAAATAAGAACATAATGACTTTTTAAGGCGTGTGTGACGTGACTTTGAAGTAGTAGTATTACATTATCTTTGCTTAAAACCTTCTAAAACTGTGAAATATACAAGGAGTTTAGATGCTTCTTGGTTAATTGCGATCAACGTGACTTAAAGGTTAGGCTGTGCTTTACGCCATACTTCGCAATACAAAATCGGTGGTTTAGCGATCAAGTTAAGCCATCGATAAACAGGTTTATTGATAAGAGCCCTTGCTCACAAGGGCTCTTATCAATAAAACTACTCATAGTTAATCAGGAAATGACGCATTCAAAATGGGATAAAAGTCGATATATAACATTTTTTTTTTTTTTTAGGTTTAGGATTATATTTGGCGACCACGACAAAATCAATACCATACGATTTAATTTGTGTACTTGGTATACACAAATTAAATCGTATAGCATTATTAATTAATCAATTTTATTAAAAAAGCTATTTACAAAACTAAAAACAATTTAAAAAATTCGGCCCTCTTGGGAGGGTGTCCATCACACTGGCGGCATTTCCGCGCTGTATGGCTAGGCTCAGCCTCTGTGCGAGAAAGCCGCCAGCACGAGGGTCACCCGTCGCCTCTCTCAGGCGCTTGCTGAGCTCCTTGTGGAGCGCGTGTGCACTCGGGCCCCACGGACCAAGTGTCTCGACGCCAAAGGGGACAAATTTATTTGTAAATATGAATTGAATAATTCCTCAGTGCAATTTCTATCTAACCGAGGTAGATGAATATTGAATATTGTCTCATTAACATTACTTACAGCTAATACAGGCTGGGCCTTAGACGGTCTTTCTCCTTTGTAGTTAGGTACATCTACCAAAAACATATTTTTTTTCGGATATTGCGATTACAAGCTTATGCTGGTCCCTTACTCGCTGGAACAATCTAGCTGCAAATATAAGTTTGTCACTATATCTAGTTTATCTTTTCGGTGTTTCGATGTTAAGTTGCGTTGCACGGAACTCTCGTTGCGCGAGTCTGACTAGCACTTGGCCTTTTTTTTTTAAATAAAAGCAATAACTAGGTTACGAGGCTCAGTAAAGGAGGTTATGTGTCCCTACAGGTGGTTTAATGGGCTGCCTATGAAAAACCTCACATACAGATCATAATATACTACTCTAAGTCCACGGATACAACCTACAGATAATATTGTTTTTGGTACCAGACAAGTAAATAAAGGGATTCTACGCAAATACTTTTGTTTTCTTTATAGAATATGTTGGTAAACTATTTTTCCACTCCTTTTCATCATATCTCCGAGTTCTTGGTAAACAGATGTTTACCCGAACCATCTGGCCGCGAACAATAAAACTTCGGCTCGGCGTTTTCCGTGTCCCCTCACTAAAGATATGAGTCGGTACTAAAGCAATGCCATTTCATGACATCCCCCTTTCATGACGGCGAATATCATGTATTTCCTGGTACACTTTATACAGTCAATGATATTATTGGTACCGGTAATCGTTTGAATGCAGCAGTAAGATGATTATTCATTCCAGTTCAATTATATAATATTACACACGACAGCAGATCCACAGTAACACTTGCAGTACGTTGGTTTATTAGTATGTCTTTATTCATTTGTCAGTCATAGTGTGAACAATTCGGTATACAATTGTTCCCATTATGGTTCATGCGTATAATTTACTCTACATATACTTACGTATCATAGGAAAATATCCACCGTTTCATTCATATATTTTTTCCAGGTCTAGTTGTTATTTAAGAGCGTTCTTTAGGGTTAGATCGTATTCTAGACACGACCACAATTTTTGGAATACCTACGTAATACTGTAGCTCAGCAGAAAATTGTATGGTTTCAGATCAATATCATCAGCCTATTATGTGTGGCCCGTTGTTCACACCCACCTTCCCTACTATTACATTGCCAGGGGTTTGTTTCTAACACCGGGCCTAGGCTAAATTGGTGAATTAGAAAGATGCTGCCGATTTAGTTTTGATTATTCTCAGGTATTAAATTTTTCACACGAGATTTTCTGTAAGATTTCGGTTAATGCATGTAAATACTTTCGAAAACCCAACTACTTGGTAAAATGATTGACCTATGAATCGAACCATCATGCAGGCAGGTTAGTGGATGCTCTATACAGGGGTCCTGTATAGAGCATCCTCTAACCTGCCACTGGGTCATTATGTCATCTTAAATGGAGTCACGTGTCTTTAAAAAAATTATCCCAGGTGCCCTTGCAACTAGTTATTGTCTCCACATTATCTTTATCATTATTTATCGTTAAACCGTACATACCGTATATCTTTATTGATGTCGCGGCCAACTCATTTAACCAACAGTTCAATTAACGAACTAGCTTGACTATTAACTAACAGGTGCCATTCAACTCGAAAGCTGAATGACGTTTAGCCAATACGTACATTAATGGATCATTTAATGAACGTTGCCAATGCTTAATAAACCTTGTTTACCACTGAATCCGTGGTGGGTGCACGCCAAGTCCGTACGGATCTGAAACTGATTAGGTTTGATCGAAGACATGAGCCGGAATACCAATCAATTCCCTCAAACAGATTAATCTTGAAGGTGAGAATCACGTGTTAAAGGTAATAAATAGGTTAAATAAAACTGATAGGTAGGTTTAATAAATATGTTGAACATGTTTCAATATGTATCACATTAAGATATAAGGTCCAGGATAAGGAGAGATTTATACTTACGATATAACGACTCGAATAGTGTTTTTTTTTTCAAAATGGAAAATTATTTACCTTACTTACCTACTCCGCTGGACCCAAATTAGCCGAATTCTGCGTGGACGTGATGAAGTCAGTGGCAAAATTAAATAAATAATGATTTTAAGAACGGAAAGGATAGGTGTATAGGAGAAATAAAAACCGACCAAGTGCGAGTCAAAATAAAAATATGCTAGGAAAAAACAAAAAGCCTGGGAAAAATCATTTCTCGCACCCATACACATCAATATCGGTCTGACGGTTTTGTAAATTCGTATTTTAGTTTTTCGGATCTAAGCTACATCAGCCAGCACTAGACAAAAGGAGATTTACCAACGTGAGAATGAGTGACATTTTGTGAAATGGACATTATGAGAAAGGACGTTTTGCGCATGATGGACATTTTGCGAACGTGTCATACTGAGCCATTCTGAAACTAAAAGAAACTAACTTACAGAGTTAGAAAAAATCTAAACTATTCAAACCGAATCCTCGACCTTCTGTGCTAAAGGCTCCGCAACAATAAATAAAATAGATTTAAATAACTCGGCGGTGGCGGTTAGCCAGGCGAGTCTTTAACGTTATCGCACTAATCGACTTACCTAGCCGGTTCATTAAATTGCTTAACGTTATTCGGAACCAGCGAAATTTGGAATATTGATAGAACATAGTCGTTTGGTTAAAGCTAGACCGTTAATTGAAAGACTGATTAAGGTAGTAGACTGCGAAAATATACTGGAATACATAATAATGAGATGCCATATACAATTACCCGCTGTTCCTATTTTAGAGCAAGTGCTCTGCATGTTAAAATCTGTCGTAACTTAATAGAAGAGGACGTTAGTAAAGCACTCCATTTTCTCTCTACCTCTAGGAAACTATTAGGAAATGATCTATAGTTTATGGGGCTGATTTCCCTAGCGGTCAGTTGGTCAGTCTCGGCGGCATCTTGAGGCTGTTACAGTGGGGATCCTGTCAAATGATTTGATATCGCAACACACATTGGAAGCTGATCCAAATTGGTAATCAGTGGTTAATTAATATAAATATGATATATTATATTGTTATATGTTTATTCAATTCAAACACAAAATTGCATTAAATTATAACCTAAAATAAGAAAAGGACTAAAAACTAATATAAATTGTTTGTCATATCATAATTAAGAATTCATATAGGTGAATGATTACAGAATTGATCTAAACTTAATAGGTACCTTGCAACAGATCAATAGAATGGTCCGTGCTATTTTCAAATTACAACAACAGTGGGGAATTTTACACAATACTGTGACTGTGATCACAAAGTGCAAATAATCACGAGCCCCACATAAAACATATTATCCCTATCCAGTATCCATTATTCTCGATTACCAATATCGATCAGGTGAACGTGCGCAGCGATAGTAATTTCTTTGGAGGGTGGCCGCTTTCCAACAGCCTTGAGGACTGAAGGAGTAAATATATGCAAAATATATTCAAACGAATGTACATTATAGAAATGTGTAATCATTTTAGTTAAGCTGTTAATGATAATAAATTAGGTGTTCATGGAACAAATTCCTCGGCCGGATTAGTTCGTTCATAAATAACGAACGTCGAAGTCCTGCGACGGATGAACAAAAAATGCGAACTTTTGCATACCATCAAAAAGCGTCGGGTGGCGCACTCAGGCCATGCTCGAAGGCACGACCGCTACGAGTTGCTGTAACTTATAATGATGGGAAAATTAGCAGGAAAAAGTTATGGCTGTATAACATCCGGGAGTGTGTGTATGGCATCGGGTGCGCCACAAACTTGCACCGCTAGAGATAAAAATATGAAGAGATCAGCTCTTCATTTTGCTTCATATCTGCCAGCCTTCACTAGTTGGAGAGGCAACCCCCAAGAGGAAAAATATTATTTTTGACTTACTTGAATTAGGTAGGTAACGTAAAGTTAGGAATTGATTTGTAATGTGATTTGATTTGTAGTGTATTAATTTATAATACCTACATATAGCTTACGTGTTTCATTGATTTATTCGGTAGGTACCGAGTTAAAATAAAAAAGCCCTTCATACCTATCTCAATTAAACATCTCTCAAATCATTTACATGCAGGTTTAAATATTCAATTCGTACAATAATATAGGTCAAGTGTACGTATAGTCGACAGCAGATTAATGGTAACACTAGCAGTGCGATTTCAAGTCTTACGACGCAAATAATAAGAACCGTCCAAAATCCAAAGTGTTACCATTGATCTGCTGTCGACTGCACATGTCGTTTATTTGAAGGGTCTGACATGAGACAATTAGCGCCGCCAATCTTAAAAAAATAATATCTTCCAATATAATCAATTTTATTAATAAAGCTATGAAGCAAATCTTTATTATTATGGGTAATAAAGGCCATCTCCAGAATTATCAGCCTTCTACATCCATCCTCGTCCTACCGTTTATACAATGTCATCCGCCCATATTTTCCTTGGTCCTAACCTAACCTACCCTTCTCTTGGTAACTACCGCTGTCCATCTCCGATCTTTCAGTCCCGCGACTTGTCCTGCTCGCTGCCATTTTAGTTTTAGAGCATGTTGCTGTGCCTACTTTCATTATAGGTTTGTGCCTACTTACATTATATATTGTGTCTTAGTTCCCTTAATGCCCTTTTCGCACTTCCAGTGTTTGCCTTTAATTAATGTTGTTCTGTAATTTTTGTAGTCTCTCTCTACTTAGTTCTATGTGTATTGATTGAGCTTAGCTCTGTCTTCAACTCTATGGGTTTCTGTTATGTATTAGGTAAGAAGTTATCTTCTTCTTTTTAGCATATTTATTCGGTAGTTAACGTGTATAAAATAATACCTAACGTCTAATAATAGTTTTATCACTTGTTTGTTTTTCTACATTTAATGCAATATCTTATTAAAATTGAAATTTAATCCATTACATTATTGTTCAAATACTCTCGATACGCGATTATGAAACTTTATGGTTACGCGAATCGGTCCAACATGAATTCATTATTGCGATCGAAGCCGTGGTTAAAATTTTAATTACTTGCAGTGCAGTATCTGTCGTTTGTTTAACGATTTTCTATTATTGGACGATAGGTAGTAGGTGGGTACCTAGGTTAAGCCTACCTACCTATACTATACAACGTGAAAGTTTAGTGGTTGTTTTCCCGGTAGTACTGTCGATTTATTATTATAAAAGTTTGCTTAATTAAAAAAATGACCGTTTAAATTGTGAAGAACTGAACTCGATTGTGATCACGAATCAATAGTAACACCGCGATATCGCAGCGCGGAGCGGCTAGCAGACGAGGCGAACAGAGAGGCAGGTGCTGTTAGTGAGTTACTACCGTCTCTTATGTTTCGAGTTGAAAAAAAAAAATTAAAAAGTCAACTTCTTATTTTTCAAGTTTATCTCCAAAATTCAATAGTGCTACTGATGGCAAGTCATTCTGCTGCGGGAAACAACCACTAAAAGACATTGCCACATTTCAATGGAGTTTTGCCCCACCTACAAAACTACGTGACCATTTAAGCTGTACCTATCATTTTTTGGGGGACTTGTTACAGGTTTCATATTGCATAATCATAATCAGTATAATTTTCTACTACTCTCGCAACTCCTATAGAAGAATAACAAAAACAATGAATAAATCGCTTCGATTTCTTACTATTTTCTGAATTTCTTAATTAAGCTGGTTTTTTTCGAATCGCAACTTGTACAAAACTTTATTTTAAACCAATAAATTTAATAAAAAAACGGAGTAATTTTTACATTTATTCGTTATCTTGTACAACTTGCGGTAGATGGTGGGGCAGAATCTGGCATTGTCATTTTCACGTTGTATATGTTTTTTTACTTATCACGCAAATAAAAGCAGGCCTAAAATATAAAGCAGTAACACAGGGTTGGACGCACGCACCCCTGAGATGAATACTAAATTATACTACAGATCATTTCAGCTGAGGACTGCGGTCTGCGCCAAATGTTGATGACAGTATTATGGCAATTTCTTACAAGCACCACTCTTTACAGTTTTAGTTAATGTAAACAAAAAACATGAATAACTGCTGACCTACATACAATGGGTGACAAAATATACTATAGAATAATATATTATTTTAGTAGAGTATTTTTTCATAGAAACTAAATACTTAGATGTTTGTGTTATTCAATGAAAATCAAAAAGTTTCATTCGGATTTAAAATTTTATCTCATAAATTCATTAATGAAAAAAATGCATGTCTGAAATTCCTCTGTGGCGCGTCCGAAACGACTTTTGGTTTTTCAGGTAGTTTAGATACAATTTGGTCAGTAATGTAATGTTTTCTTTTTATGTCTATCTTAACAATAGATTGTTATACTATACTGGTAGGTAGAGTATCCTTCATTTAGATAGTTGGTAATTTAGTATTTTGGGGGGCCGAGGAAAAAAGGAAACTTGTCTGGTTGTATGCATGCAAGACTTTTTTCTCAAGAACGCGTGTAGGAATGAAGTTGAAATTTACCACACACTCCGTGGAACCGCAAACCTATGGGATAATATTTAGTATTCTATGCGACCTATAGGTTTTGATTCCCTTTCGGTTCCTCACAAATTTGCGACAAAATGATGATCCTATCCGTTAAACTGACGGATTGAAGATCGTAACAGATGGTGTTTGCGTATCTAGAATTCAGTTCCAAAATAGGTCAGCGTAGGTACACTCAATTTATATACACGTCAGATCAGAATCCGTCGGTTCGTCAGTAATCCGATGAATTCAAACTAGATCTCACCGAAGCGCAGTTTGCGGTGGCGATTTGAATTCCATGAACATCTCCTTGTAGTCGAGTCAAGGAAGGAGTGATTTGAGATTTGAAATGGACTTGCAACAGTGAAATATCTAGGAATAGCTAGGAATTCCAGGGTACTCCACCTATTACGCCATCAATATTACCAAAATCATTTACAACCAGAGATCTTCTACAATAACATGACCCGCCCCTCCACAAATCCGAAAGTGTCACAACAACGCCTACCTAAATGTGTCTGTGCGGAAGCATGTCAACATGTAAATGTCTGTCGGGCGAAAGTCGTGTTGATCAACTATAGTGTGGGTCAAAAGTTATGTCGGTCATACGTTGTTCATGCAACGGTTTGTCGATCAAAAGTTACGGAATGAATTGCTTTTTTTTTAGACGATGTGCTGTGTAGGCAAACTTAAGTTTTAGGCATTTTGCTATTCAGGCAAATTGCTGTAGAAGCCATTCAAATAAAAATAGAATATAATTTTATATAGGGTCTATAATTTCTTACACCACAATCCAGGAGTGCATCAACATCATCAACATTCTTACTTTATAATATCTACCTTTCCAAATACGTTTGAAAATAATAGACACATGCGTGGCACACGTAAATACGAGTACCTACGTACTAAGTGGTCACATTACCATGGGATTGGTGATTTACCTTAGCGACTGATCCACTACATCTGGTACAATCTGATCTCACTTGATCAGCTACATCTATACGAGTATCTCCTTAATAAGAAATATAATTTATTTTATGATTGTGCCACTGTTGATATATTTCACAATAATTACAAATTAATACCACCAATATTTTAGCCACACCACTATACAAACACATCTATACTTGTAACACATGAGAACTCTACGCAACGATATTTGTGCTGGTGCTATGGATTATATTTTGGTTCAAGAGTTTGTAGACAACAATAGTATAAATAAAAAACAGGCCAAGTCCGAGTCGGACTCGCGCACCGAGGGTTGAGTGCAACGCAACTTAACATCGTAATATTGTTCTAACGAAAAGATAATTACCGTCAGAATGGCGCGGACGAGCTCCCAGGTCCTCGAGGCCTATCCTGGACTGATGTACCGCTTAAGCTAGAATTAGTGACGGAGTCTCATAATTTGTGACGCAATAGTTTAAAAGTTATGAGCCTTTGAAGGGGGCCGCGCCAAGCTGACGCTTGAAAATCTGACTGATCAAAATCAAATTAATGAACCCATATGGAACAAATTTGATTGAAAAAACAGGATGTGACGCTGAAATGATGAACATGTACCCAAATTTCATGTTTCAAACATAAACAGATAAAAAGATATAAGCCTTCATAGGGGGCCGTGCAGAATCTCGCACCACCCCCCCTGGATCTCGAGAACCAGACAAGCTACACAACAGCGGATTGTATGAGGACATAATGCCGCAGAACGCTGAATTCGTGACGGAAGAACCGACATTTAAACCGCAATAGTTCAAAAGTTATAACCATAAGAACTTTTCGGACCGTCAGGATGGCGCGGCCCCTTACAAACGCTAATAACTCGGTAAATATATCATCACGGATGACGTGACTACCATCAATATTTCGGCATTCAGCGGCTCTAATTTGTGACGCAAGGTCCGGGGCTCCAAGTTTAATATTTGCTGAGAAAACAAAAAAACAAATTCCTATGGAGGAAGTCGATAGGGTGACAATGTTACTGAGTTTTACCGGACTTATACTAATACTATGTCAAACATGATGACATAACGATTTCTACAATCATATGAAGCGAAAGGTAGAAGCCACCTAGCATATACAGCATACACATAATAAACATAATAATAACGTAACATTTATTTTAATTAAAAAAAAAAAATTAAGTATTGCTAATAACTTTTTAATTGATAATTACTTATATACGATTATGTCATCCTGTTATACCTACATATACTAAGTACAAGTCCGATAAAACTCAGTAACATTGTCGCCCTATCGACTTCCTCCATAGGAATTTGTTTTTTTGTTTTCTCAGCAAATATTAAACTTGGAGCCCCGGACCTTGCGTCACAAATTAGAGCCGCTGAATGCCGAAATATTGATGGTAGTCACGTCATCCGTGATGATATATTTACCGAGTTATTAGCGTTTGTAAGGGGCCGCGCCATCCTGACGGTCCGAAAAGTTCTTATGGTTATAACTTTTGAACTATTGCGGTTTAAATGTCGGTTCTTCCGTCACGAATTCAGCGTTCTGCGGCATTATGTCCTCATACAATCCGCTGTTGTGTAGGTTGCCTGGTTCTCGAGATCCAGGGGGGGTGGTGCGAGATTCTGCACGGCCCCCTATGAAGGCTTATATCTTTTTATCTGTTTATGTTTTAAACATGAAATTTGGGTACATGTTCATCATTTCAGCGTCACATCCTGTTTTTTCAATCAAATTTGTTCCATATGGGTTCATTAATTTGATTTTGATCAGTCAGATTTTCAAGCGTCAGCTTGGCGCGGCCCCCTTCAAAGGCTTATAACTTTTAAACTATTGCGTCACAAATTATGAGACTCCGTCACTAATTCTAGCTTAAGCGGTACATCAGTCCAGGATAGGCCTCGAGGACCTGGGAGCTCGTCCGCGCCATTCTGACGGTAATAAAAGATAAACTATGTAGATATATTGACAAAATTGTTGCGGCTAGATTGCTCCAGCGAGTTACACAGTTTTCGGATTAGGTCAACGGGAAGTACCCTATAGGTTTTGATTCCATTGCGTGTTCATACAAATATGCGGGAAAATGCGACATAAGACAGACAGACGGACGGACAGAGAGACAACAAAGTGA
Source organism: Tachystola acroxantha (assembly GCA_963506565.1). NCBI lineage: Eukaryota > Metazoa > Arthropoda > Insecta > Lepidoptera > Oecophoridae > Tachystola > Tachystola acroxantha. The sequence goes on along the minus strand of OY735870.1, from coordinate 10,895,609 downwards.
TCCTATGAAGGTTCCTTTTTTGCTCTTGAGGTACTGAACCCTAAAAGGAAAATTTTCTATCTACCGTGCTTGTTGGTTTCCGTGATATAAAACATTTCATGTTAACGAGAGTCGTGACAGTCCACCATCAGTGCAAGGTTAAAGTACAGTCGCATGCAAAATTTTACCTATAGGATTGTTTTGTGATTTCTTTTTATCATTATTGTCCTTATTTGGTGAATGATAAAGGGCGGGTCTTCGATGACTGATAAATCGTTTGCGTATTTAGGATGGCCGATCGGTCCCAGGATCGTTTCCTAAGTCTGGTCAAGGTAATGTGATTTAGATTTTTCCAACATTAATCGGTTAGGAACTTATATAAGTTAAGTACTCTCTTAAAAGGCGAAGGAAATATATCGGGAAGAACCCACGTAGTGTCTGAATTAATAAAAAAGTTGGACGGACCCTAGATAATTATTTCTCCCAGTAGATATTTCAGTAATCCGTGCTATTGCGCTATTAAAAGAAACTGGACTAGGGTGAGAGGTCTCACATTCTGAGGGTCTCGTACATAATTAATTATAGATATATAAAGCCTTAATTAATTTCTTCTTCTTGTCGTGCCTCTCCACTACTGAAGGCGGCCGTCTTGCTCCTCGACACTGGCTATTGCTATGCCCACTCCCTTGTGTTGCGGAGCCACGATTTCTTTCTTCTGCCAACCCGCCTATTCCTCTCAATCTTGACCATCATTATGAGTTGGTACCGCTCGTGGCTCAGCATATGTCCGAAGCAGCCCACTTTTATCCTCTGTCTGGACCCAACTTGGTTAAGTAAAACAGCTATCCTACTGAAACACTACATTTTCCAATTTCTTGCATGGAAAATCTTTATTATTTTGCTATAATACATTACACAAAAGGCAGATTCGATGTAACAGATAAATAAATGAACATGATCAGTTAGGTACCTACACAGTTGTAAGTACTTACATCGAGTAATACAACGAGTATAACACGTTGTCAACTAGGTATCTACAACAAGTCGTGTAATGCAAAACATAATATTACGCCACTTTTTTTGGAGCATCCAAAATTATGTCAATAAAAGAAATATCTTTATCTTTTATTTATAGACCATTTAGGTGTTTACACTTAAGTGCATCTTAAACATTTATGAGTGTGCACTTAAGGTGCATTTATGCGAACATCAACTGGTATGTAGCCAATTTTCCGCGCACACATCTGGTATCACTTGGCAGTGAGCCAAACGCAATTTGTAAATCTGTGATGATAGCTGTGAGTGTATTCATGTAATGCGCGAGTCGCGGGATTTGTAAGGCAGGATAACAATGATGTAGGTAGAGCCTGAATTTATGTAAAATTGACTCCGCTTATGGTCCGTAACTTAATTTCGAGAGACATATGTTCGATGAATGGAATATCGACTGAACGATTGTGCGAAAAGAGTTTAGTCCGAAATGCATTTATTTCGAACGACTTTCTGTCAACTAACGTTAGTTCGAATGGTTTTTAAAAATAACCTAACATCGAAGGCTCTGGCTGGAGCGAAGCTAGAGCCTTCTGGACCTAAACATCCGTGGCGGTACTTTTTCCCAAGAAGACCGAGAAGAAGGCTTAAGAAGAAGTTCGCATATACGTTGAGCTCGATACAGATGTTAGTATCTCTAACCAGACCCGACACAGATGTTTAGGTTCAGAAGGCTCTGGCTGGAGCAAAGCGCAGCTTCGCTCCAACCAGACCCTTCGATGTTAGGTTATTTTTTTATTCGCAATAATTTGAAGAATCGTTCAGTCGAAGCAGCGTTTGGCGACAATAAGTTGTTTCGCAATAATAGGTAGGTAACTGTATGTTTTGTGTAGTTTGTAATTTTTTTGTGTAAACTTTTTGTAGATTTTCTTTTTATGTAGATTTAGGACATTAGTGAATGATATTTGTGTGTGTGTTATGTGATATTTTTTTTATGTTTAACGGTGTTTTTTTTGTTATGTAATATTTTAGGCTTGTTGGGGTGGATGTTTGTTGATGAATGTTGTGTGTTTTAGATAAGATATGTAGTACTTAGTAGGTTTGTCGGGTTGGGAAGCCGAAAATAGCTGGTTAGGCATATTACACCTCTATTTTTCTAGGTACTCGCCAGGCACCGCAGACCTTAAGGAGCAACCTTCTCTGCTGGCAGACTCTACGCTGACAAACGTTAACCAAGCGGTAAGAGAAAATAATTTCTTCAGTAGCTAAGTTGTCTACCAAAAACCCTGAGTCGGTGACATCAATATCTACCCATTGAATTCCAAATAGGGTTAAGTATCCGAAGTCTAACGGTCTCAGAGTTATATCAGTTTTAACGATTTTCCGGAAATGTAAGTACTAAAACTAGCACTGTGCAAAAACTAATTAATAACTGAGCTGATATTTGGGATGGATATACCTTGCTAATGTACCTACAACACAGTGTATCACATTTTACTTTATGATGACATAAGTACAATAATAATCAAAATATTTATAAATACAACCAGGAAGAGACTAGCTCCCACAACACAGGGAATCCTAGTGTGGGAGCTAGAGCTCACATAGTCTCAAATTTATTCAGCTTAATTAATTAATTGTAATGTTTAATAATTTATAAGAGATAATTTTGTAATTAATAATGGTACCTAAATAAATTTATTATTATTATTATTATTTAGAATAGGTACTCCAAATACGGTGGCGACTTCATGAGGGTATTGTGAAAAAAATGTAATAAGACGAATCCATAATGAGGCGTTTTCAAATAAATAAAACTATTAAGCTTTTTTAGTACAATTAGATGGCGTTAGCACCAACTCGAAAATAATGTCATTCATGGCCATAAGCTAATTCACCAAAAATAATAAAATTCCGACCTAAACGAAAAAAAATTCAATCCGTTTTCGATTGCGTTTTCGTTTTACTTTTTTGCACTTGTCAACGACTCCTGCTGTGTTTTGGACTTATGTACTTACCAGCCTCAATTGTGACCCTCGCTCGCTAACTTGATCCTCGATTTGCCTAACGATACCTTCGCATGTCCACTGGACTTCGTTTTCTCTATGAACCAGCCTCCCTGTTCTGCTAAAAAAAAATTCGTCACCAGTAAACAGAATAAGCTAGCATAATGATGTTACCTGAGCCCAGGCCAGCTTATACGGTTATCCAAACATTTTAACAGAATTTGGCTGCTGGGCATTCACCTACTCGTGGAGTCTTGCCGACCTAAAGGCCGAGCTTTGTAAAAGAACGCAAGTAAAGCAGATTTGGTTCAGAGGTTAGTTTACGATTTCAATTCTTAAATGAAATTTTCCTAATCATAGTGTAGGCTACATAGTTTATAGTTAAACCATAGCAATGTGGATATGGCGTTTTCCTCATTTAACTCGAGTAATCTTAATCCGGATTATTTTTTGGTGCCAAAGGTCCTGATGACCACACCAAATGATAACTATATAGGAAAAATGCACGGAAAGACATACCCACCTACAGTTTTCTTATTTAACCCCGGGTCAAGCAAAATTATTTGTGATTAAGGTTGTTAAATAACTATTAGCATTGCATTATTGAACTATGATGTCATGTTTGGAGTAACTTGTAAATAAATAATCCAGATTCGGCATATCATATTACAATACCAGGACCATGCACGTTTTTTCAGTTACCGATACTGAACACCCTCCCTTCGGCTTCATATACCCTTTACGTTACACCCTGTATAAAATTATTCCCAGAGGCAAAGGCAAGGCCAACTATACATACAAGGGCATACAGCCTGGTCTGATGTTAAATGAATGTCTGTTTTCTTATAAATACAAACATTATATACCTACACACAATCCACCCAAACCCCTAAACGAAATAACTCAACGATCCACGCCGTCATTGCGTCGCGCAAGGAATCCTTGATAAGAGCACAAAACTTCACAAACACCTCTTCTTTCGAGCACTCCAACTAATAGAAACGTTCGCGGACATCTTCTGATTAACTTAACGTGATAATTAATCACTAAATACCACGGTATCTATTTAATTAGAATTTTCACAAAGAAGTAGCTAATGACGTTTTGCCGCGCTTTTCAAGGAATCTATGGAAATAAATATTTTGCTGTATTTTTTTATTGCTAGTTTTTATTATTTCTAATAAATTAAGTAGTGCAAATAATCAGTATTTTTAAAGATATTAAATAACCGAAACACAAACTGTTTATTTATATACACAACATACAGTCAATTCACATTAAACATATGTTTAATACATTTTTTTAACTTATTGTGTACCTATTTAGCTCCGGTAAAATAAATGGTCCCGTAAATATTGTAAAATTGAGAAGGCCAAATCTTTTGCAGTTTGACGGTTTTTTTCATCCTCGTGCTGCCATCTAGTTTTATAGATTGGTTTTATAGTAAAAAGGCTCATGGTAAAAACTACCTACGTATTTACTAATAATACTGTAATAATTTAAAATTCGACAAGGTAAAAAGGAACCCTTATAGGATCACTTTGTTGTCCGTCTGTCTGTCTATCTGTCTGTTTGTCTGTCCGTCTGTCAAGACCTATATCTCAGAAACAGATGGACGGATCAAGTTGAAAATAATACAGATAGTCATCAATAATACACTTTTTTCTTACAATAATAAATGTAAATGATAAATGGAGAAAAAAATTTTCGTTTCGCATAGCGCGTATGCAAGAAAATATCAAAACAATAATAAATGTTACTACCTTGTGGTACTAAAACTAGCACTGTGCAAAAACTATCAATGAACTGAGCCGATATTTGGCATAGACATACCTTGCTAATGTTAGGTACATTCCGGAAAATCGTTAAAAATGAAATAACTCAAACGAAATAAGTTAATGACTATATAATTTAGATATACAATTATATAGTATTTATGTATGTGTGTAGCATTTGCTAGGTATCCATTATTTCGATGGTCTCAGCTCAGTAGATTTGAAATATACTATTGATTATGGGTATTAACTTACTTACTGCAATAAATGATTATGTTCTGTTCCGTTCTATTCCATTATATTCTATTATGTTATGTTGTGTTCTATTCTATTCCGTTCCATTCTATTCTGTTCTATTGTGTTCTGCTCTGTTCCGTTCCGTTCCGTTCCATTACCTATATCCATTTCAATCTGTTCGGTTATGTAAATAACCGAACAATAATAACAATTACATATATATATTTCTATTCTATTAAATATCAATTATGGTTTAAGATATTGGACAAACGAGTGACGTCGCACGCATCAGCTACGCCCAGTGATGTCTCTGCTACGCCACGTCACTACCGCACCGCCTGCGCACACGCGCTGCCGCAGCCTCTACCCACCTTCGCGACCCACCGCTACGAAAATTATAATGATTGATGCACACTTGCTTCTCTTTTGGGGCATTAGACATAGTAAATGTTAACTGTGTAAAGTAGCATGTACTTTAAACTATAAATGTTATGTAAATTAAATGTCAATAAAATGTTTAACTTTTACTTTCCACATTTTGCTTATATTTGGCTGGCTTCGGTGCCGGCGTCTGCACCGTCACTATGGGTGGAGTGCTGTTTATACTTGCGACCTCCTCCCGTAGCCAGCTCTTAATGTGTTTTTTTACATTGCAATCGGATAGCACAGCATATCACGATTGCTATTAATATTGCCAACACAATTATCACGACTCACTGTGTCTGGTATATGAGATCTGTTGAAATTCACCATACCTAGGATTCGACGTAAATCTTTGATTGTTTCTGGTCTCGGGTAGCCATCTATTGTAGTGCGCAGATTTTCTATGAAGGCTACGGCACTAACTACTAAAATTAAACGTCTGAAAAAAAATATAGCAATATAGTGGCTATTTAGGGACTGATGAACCGATGCTTACACGATTGGACAAACGTCGCTCGATATATAAAAAAATGGCAAACATATTTGTCTTTTAAAATAAAAATTATGTCTAAACCGAAATAGTTATTCATACAAAATATATATTAAAATGTTGGGTACTATAAATACGAGAGCTTTTTAAAAAAATCAGATTTTTGTTGGTGTATTTTTATTTCCCTGCCAAAATTCATAAAAATACAAATTTGGAGGCACTGTGCCGTGCTCTACACTCCGCCGCTGCGGGACATCTTCTGTCTCACGCTTGAGGTTGACAGGCAGATAGCGCCTATGGTTGTCAAAAGCAAGAATGAGACACAAGATGCCCCGCAGCGGCGGAGTGAAGAGCACGGCGCAGTGCCTCTATATTCGTATTTTTATGAATTTTGGCAGGGAAATGAAAATACGCCAACAAAAATCAGATTTTTTTAAAACAATGTCTCGTATTTATATAGTTCCCTACATTTTGATATATATTTTGTATGAATAACTATTTCGGTTTAGATATAATTTTCATTTTAAAAGACATGGTACCCCTTATGTTATAATGTTTTCGATTTTTTTCTATCGAGCGTAGTTTGTCCAATCGTGTATCGGTATTCATCAGTATCTAAATAGACACCCCAAGATTGCCATATATTTTTTTCAAACGTTTAATTTTAGTAGTTAATGCCGTAGCCTTCGTAGAAAAACAATCCTAAAAATTCGATCACTAGCTGTTTAGTAATGTAATTAATGTGTAATTAATGTGTAGTGTAAGTAATGTGTCTAATAATGTGTGTTGTTAAGTAATACTTTTTTGAAATAAATAAATTATTATTATATATATAAATTATTTTTATATAAATTATTTTTATATAAATTGTTATTATATAAATTGTTATTATATAAATTATTATTGTATAAATTATTATTATATAAATTATTATTATATAAATTATTATTATGTAAATTATTATCATATAAATTATTATCATATAAATTATTATTATATAAATTACTAACTTACCCTGCGAACTTTGTTCCGCGCTAGAGGCAATAAATGAGCAGATTTTTTTCTTCGATTTGTCGACAGGTACTGGACCATTACCGATAGTCAGGAATTTCACATATAAATCTTCATCATATTTATCTTTCATTTTTTTCCTACTGGAACGGGATAAAAAGTATCGGTTCGTCCGTTCTTGAGTTATAAATAGTGTAACTAACACGACTTTATTTTATATACATATATATAAGATTATTATACTTATATTATTATTAATGTTAATATAGGATTATGTAGATAATTAATAAATACCTATTTATTCCTTATTTTTTTTAATTATCGATTCAATCTGAGCTGGCAGTTATCTATCTCGCAAGGTTCGAACATCTGTAAAAGGTTCCTCCTACCTACCTACGCCCAAGCAACGTTACGTAAGAAGCTTCGAGCGTTGCGTAACACTTCGTATTCGCCCTCTGTTGACTTTGTGGCCTGTATCACAGTGGGTATAGATTTTATACAAGTAAACCATGGGATGATTGTAGTTATCTAGCTAGATGCACCTACTTAAATATGCTTACAATCATTGCCACACTACAATAACTATATCTACACTACAACACAACATACCGGTATTTAATTGACTCCCAGTTTTAAAAAAAAAACTATAAATGTGTTCGTAAAATAATATGCCCATACATCCCCGACTATTTTACCAACTATAAAATTTGTTTAAGTTTGTAATAAGAAAAAAATATTTATTGATAGAAGTAACTACAATTTACAGTTTTCGGATTTTTCCCCTTTACTTGGATATAAGATCTAGCTTCTTGTCAAATTTCATGATTCTAGATCAACGGGAAGTATATACCCTATAGGTTCTGATTTCCTTGAAAATGAAAATGCGACATAAACGGCAATATCATTTGATTTCGTTGACGTAGAAGTTTTATTTTTTCACGGCTGCTTAAGATTGCAGACCTGAGTATTTGGTATTAATTTCAACTTGATCCGTCCACGTGTGTCTGAGATAGGTCTTGATAGACAGACGGACGGACGGACGGATAACAAAGTGATCCTATAAGAGTTCCTTTTTTCCTCTTGAGGCACGGAACCCTAAAAATCGACGAATAAACGAAAAAGATATACCTAACTCACATATCTTGAAAAAAAAATGGGATATGTCTTCAATCTGCAATTCCAATCGTGCTATAAGAATTATACAGATAACTAAATTACTTATAACTTTTATTAAACTTACAGGAGGTGGTAGATAAGTAAATCTTTGAATGAAATAGGTATATCAGGAAAGCGTTTATGTAAACTAGTAGAGATAGGGTTGTTAACCTAACTTTTAAACTAAAAAAATAGGTATATAGAGTTTGTTTAAAGGACTCGTGTTCTCGTATTTAGAGCATACCTGAGTCATACATATGTCGAAACCGGTGAATTAAAGAAAAAGATATATTTTATAGACTTAACAATAATTAAGTGTATAAAAAAATTAGAGGAATTAAGAATCAAGGGCCGATCAGTATTGACCTAGCTTACTTCGAATATGATGAAGAAGAACTGCATGCCAAAAAACCAAAAAATCGTTATAACGCTAACTACTATAATAAAAAATGATTGGAACCAACCGTTGCATTTGGCAACTCTTCAAAACGAAAGATAACAGTACCTATGATATGCTGGTATCCCACTGCTGCTTAGGTGCTTTATCTGATGATAACATACACATGAAGCCGATATTCATAGACAGTTTTGAGTGCGAGCTGAGTTTGAGTTCGGTCGGTTGGACCTGTGATAAATATTTGGATGAAACTGGTATTCACACACAATGTTATGAATATAAAACTAGGGTTGCCACGTCGCCACGTTGCCGGTTAACAGGGTCATCGAAATTTTGGGAATTTTATTCACAGGTTCTATCTATGCTTACCAATGTTAATTAATCTTTCCACTTTAAGGGTCTTCCATGAGCCAACTAGCGCCGCCAATCTAATCAATTTTATTAAAAAGTTATTTACAAAATGTTTATTACGATAAATACTATTTTTCAATGTACAATACATGGCATAATTGCGACAAGCTAAGTTGTAGTTAACTACAACTTACCGAAATTGAATTACGTTATAAATAAGCATTTAAAAAATAGTATTTATCGTAATAAACATTTTGTAAATAGCTTTTTTAATAAAATTGATTATACTGGATGATATTATTTTTTTAAAGATTGGCGGCGCTAGTTGTCTCCTGGAAGGCTCTTAAGTAGGTAGGTAAGGGTTTGTGATATACGGAAAATATATGTGATTATAGAATAACATATAATTTCCGAGGCCACTATGTCTAATCCTAAACCTAAGCGCAACTATCACTGTCACTCATATGTTTCATCGTTTAAGAGTTAGCAAGATGTCTCGCTTAGCGATGATTAAAATTAATATGTCACAATCTGGAATCATTTCAAGATGTGTGATATGGAAAAACGATGAGAATAAACGAGAAAATATTTCTCACTAGTTCAGTCAACGGCCAACTAAACTCACTATTAGTGCCACCACCCGCTGGCTTAGACGGAAGTACACATGTACTAATGTAAGTTATTAATTACGCATGAGTAGGTACGAGTATGTCGACGTGAACATATCGTTATTGCTGTATGACCTCAGATCAGTAAAGTTCCCTAATCTGACTATAGAACAACTACGCTGAGAATGCAATTATGAATCACCATCATCAGTCTATTTATAATGTCCCCACTGCTCGGGCACAGCAGCAACCTTCCCTTACATCTAGGGAGCTCGCAAATACGAATATTATTTTCAAATTAAACTCGATTTACATCTTACATAAAATACTGGGATTGACCTAGTTATGTCAATTTCTGTAAAGAAAAGTTGGTAGCTTAAGAAAGTCCTACAAACTTTTCAAAATTGCACCGAGACACACAGTGCCGCGTCATGATTTAAAGTTTGAATTATTAAAGAGTGAACTTGATTTCATTCCATGTAAAAGCTTTTAAAGCCAGTACCAGACTAACTAGTGCACCCAATCTTTAAAAAATCATATTTTCTAATAATAATCAATCTTACGAGTATTACAAAAGTTACTTACCAAATATATTTTACAATATGTTTCGGTAAGTAGGTATAGTAGGTAAAAATTATGCGATAATTGTTTTTCACAATTTTGCTTAATCGCAATTATACATACATTATATTATGATCAATTGTATATTAGAAAATAGTATATAACGTAACAAAGATTGGTGAGTAGGTACCTTTTTATATGTGATGATATAACTTTTTTAAAGATTGGGGACGCTAGTTACTTCGGCAGTCGGGTAAATAATGAGAGAAACACCTCTTCCTATTTATGAAAGGCGATTATAAATGTATTGACTGGACTAAATCAATAATAGCAATTTGCAAGCAATTTAGGTGCTAAATTAGTCGCCGCACAGAAAAGTAGGTAGGTTCTACTAGCGTCAGTGCTTCCGGGTGCACTGTAATTACAGTAGATCTACTGTAATTTTAACTGTTTTACTGTAATGAAGTATACATTGTATCTACTGTATTTTTTTTCGGTCATAGTAACTTATTTATTCACAAAAGACATGATTTTTAGGACGACTGCAAAAATATACGAATAACACGGACAAATTCTCAATAATTTCCACTTGCTTCTAATTTGTTCGTACTTCGTGTATGGAATCATTTAAAAAAAATTATTTCCAAAACTTTCAATATTACCTTTTCCTTATACAAATTCTACAGTCAACTGTAATTTCATTGTAATTGTATCATGTAATTTTTAGCTGATAATAGTGTAATTTTATTTTTGTGATCTGGAAGCCCTGACTACTGTACCTACCTATAGTCCGTAGAACAACAATAACGACTGGTTCGGGCTCCGAACCAGTCGTTAATGTTGTTCTACGTACTATCGGATTCCACTTCACTATCATGCGCATGCACGTTCGTTTGCACTGCATACGTGATACTCCTAGTTTGTTTGAGCTTTCAATTTGATACACCGTACGGGCAGGTAATTTTAGTTTTAATCTCTTTGTCGCCTCTTCGTTTACAGTGTGAATAGCAGCAGCTGTTCACAAAATTTACATCGGGATCCACTTCACTATTACCTAGGTATACCTAGGTTTAAAATACTGAAGAGATTTAGATTTAATTATCTCACATTTTCGCTTGATTGGGGATGCCCCTTTTTGTATATCTTTGTCTGTCTTTCGTGAATTTGCTAGAAGATATCTTCTATTCAGATAGCATGCCAAATTGTTGTTAGGTATATTTATTTCCTTTGTGTTTTATAGGTATGTAAATGACTAAGTTGTGCAATAAAGTGTTGAAACAAACAAACAATACAAGTAATAACGTTTGACAAGCCCTTTTGAACCACAAGTCGTGGGACACCAGACAGGGGTCAGCAACTGGGGATTAAGTTTGCGGTTAGGTTATTTCTAGTAGTCCAGGACCTCAGAGGAGAATATTCGGTATCCGCGCGCACGGTGGTTTATACTCTGCTGCCGAAAGAGTGTGTAATGTTTTTCGAGGGTAGGTATGTGTGTCGGTTCCTTGGAGCCTAAAACCACTTTTTGAATTGTGTGGTCCACCACACAATTCGAATGTCGAATCTATTCGACATCATCACGGGATAATATATAGGGATAGGTTACATTTTATGCCAAAAAAAACAGTCAGTCAGGTTTTTTTGTTATGGTAAACTGCGAACAAAATTGTAATTACATAGGTAATTGAAAAATAAAATACATAATTACTTACAGACGCTGATAAAAGGTGAGTTAACCAGCGCACGAGGTATTGTGGATATTAAATCATCTGAGGCCATTATTATGTATTACATTATTTTTATCCCTCCCATCACATGACTTAACCGATCTTCATTAATTGAAGTAAAAAAACGAATTTCAAACTCTTCATCATGTCTATGTGAGTTGATTGTTGCAATATTTTTTAGTCCTTATTAACTTTATATATTTTGTACGTAAGTACAAAACTATGACTTTATGTAAATAAGGTCATACAAATACAGTTTCAGTGTCTCAAAGAGTTTTTCTTATTTGTAGGATTGAGCCTAAGCTGTTCCACCCTGTTATGTCCCACGCCTGACGCCCGGTGCTCTACCTCTGGCTCCGCGGGCGCTCACACGTGCCTAAGCTCGCGACAATGGTAGTGACGCGATTAGTCGCCAGTCGCCTGACTTCGGGAAGTTGTGCGAATGTGTATTTTATGTGTAGAGGCAGCTTTTATACACGAATGAAAATAGCATCATTAATCCTCAAGCTTCGTATCTACTAGGCAACATTTGACGCGCGATATATTGCTCATCATGTTGCATGCAACGAAAACTTTTTTTAGTAACGTTTTCTGTCCTCGCATCGTCGCGCGTTGTTGTGCAACATTGCCGATCTTGTTGAGCGTCACGTGTTGACTAGTAGATACGAGGCTTCATTTACAAGTTTGACAAAGAAAACTATACTTAGTGTAAGTAGTATTACAATTTTTCTTACACGTCTCTTCAACTAAATGTTTTAAATTGCTATCAAAGAAGAAGAACCTATTCAATAACGAATCCAGGACACGGCCACCATCTGAATGTCCGATATTGTTGTTCAGGCGTTTCCATTTCCAGCTTGGCCGGCTTTGCAAATTCAAACAAGAAAACAACGTCAAGTAGCATTCCTAAATGTCGAATTCATCAGGATTATATTAACATTCCGCATAGCCTGTGACCGCATTGCGGACCTATATTTGCTCTCTCTCCTTCCCTGACCTTCAGTTAACCAACGAGAGCACAGTAGGTACCTATAACATAACAACTCGAACTTGAACTACAATTTTTCTGAGGCGCGCGCGGTTTTTGAACCATGATTGTCGTTTCGCTTATCACCGTGACGTTACCTTTAAGACATGTAAACGAGATTTAAAGTAAGGTGTTAGCGATGATTCAGCAATCCACATAATTGTTTGAAGTACCTATACGTAACTACGTACATTTATTGTATTCAAAGTCAAATCTCTTTATTGCAAGTAGGTAAGCACATTGTGAAAATTTTTGCTCGTCAACATATTATACATATCAACCAATTAGGTACATTACATACTACTTATGTAAAAATATTGTAATTTAAACCTCGCAGGTTTCATCAGGATCAGGTTTTATATAGGTATATACGTCATGTATCGCGATAATATTTTTGGTGACGTCATCGGCCATAGCTCCTACCAACACAACTTTATACTAGGTAACTCGTACCTACTTACTTTCCAAACGTATAAAATAAGCGCACAATCGGTGTAGATCGGCTCAATAACTTCCGGTCATTGGAGAAGAAAGAGGAATGCCGTAAAACCTGAATTTCAGCGAAAAATGGGATCGATGTTGATTCTTATATAGGTATTCTAGAAATATAACCCTCCCCCGTGCGTCAGTCTGGTACCTAAACTGTAATTACTACGAAAGGAGCGTAATGTGTTACACACGTTGCGCTGTCGACTATACTACAACCCTTTGGCTAGCTAACATTACGCAGCGTAGAGTTATTCTTCGCTAGTATCGAATACCACAGAGCAAGTAATGCGAATGCCGAAGAAGAATGACAATTTTATGCGATTTTATATGTTACGTACGGATGAGAGACGTACACGGATAAAAAGGCATTCTTAAGTCATGTATATTTAAGAAAAACTATTATTTACTCGGTTAAATAAAATATTAGAAGCGTTTCCAGATTCCGTACGCTAATATTAGTCGCCGCTATAAGCGAGGCGTCCCGCTCGCTCTTACACGATGTAGCATATGAACGACAATGACAGTTGCATTTAGGTTTAGGCATTGTGGCCGCTTTTGTTTATTTAAAATAAAATATTATTTTAAATTTATACTTTCGTTGATCTTAGAAATATTTTTATTTTAATAATTGAAGATAAGTAATCCACGTTTCTTTAAAAGTTTATTATATTATGCTGATTCGACATTTTCGGTAAATGTCGACCCACTGTAGGTACTGTTTAATCTACGATAGGTTAGGTTAAGTTATTTAGAAGACTTTAGATATAACCCTCAGGTAGATTTAGATTTAGATTCCTTTATTTCACTTTTACATAATAACATACTATACAATAATAATCATTATGTCAAATATAGTCTTATTTGTAAAAATGATCGTCAAATAATAAATAACTTAGTCAAAAAGTAAAATACAATAATGTTAACTATAACCTAAGGTATAACCTAAGTTACCTAAGGTAGGAACTACAAAGGCCCGCCGGAACTGGCGCTAAGTCGGACCCTTGTAGACCCGTCCCATGTAGGAGCTATAGACGTAAACCCACTGTCACAGCTAGTACCTATCGAAAAGCAAAAGTAACATTTCAGGCAAAATATTATGTTCCTAGAAAGTACCTAATGGAGTTATCTACGAATCAACTGTCATTAAAATCCTAAAGGTGTGTTGCCCATATGGGGCAATAGACAATATTTAGATTGATGGACCTAAATCAAAATATTTCATGAAACATAAAGTAGTAGAAAATTGCCACAATATTGTTTAATTAATTATGTCCCCATAAAACGTATAAAGATCTAATTAATCAATAATTTGTTATATTCTTAGACATTCTCCATAATTGGACGAGGCCACAAAAGCGGAGTTCCTCCCCGCCTGGTGATCTAGTCGGTATCTCATCGTTCTTATATTTTACCGGCGTGGATCTAAAATACTTACTTCCTGCGGCTATCCATACATACCTTATCCTTACAAAATCCAGCCGGGTTAACGTTAGCTCCGGAGAGACCTAATTAACTAAACATTACCAACTTATTCATTCATTCATCCTGATACTCAACGAAGTGGGCCTTTCTTTCACTTTCAACTGCCTACCCTTATTTTGACAGCTTGACATTGCACTATGCAATAGAAAACCTACCTAGGTAAAAACGAAGCATTTAAGTATGGCAATGGTAATTGCTTTCGAACAGAATGGATATGAAAGCTATAATTGTAGTGGTAATAAAATAACAGCCCTCGTCTGTATGCAATTATATTGACACTTAAATTAATTTCTTTATGATATGTAGGTACAGACATCTTTTCATAGAATATTCTATGGAGTTTGGAAACGCAATGACAAACGCATGCGCGAGACCGGAGTCACGGAGCGGATCCACTCGTGGTCGGTGCTTCGGCTCCTCAGTAAACAAATGGAAATCGCGCGAAACGCTCGCATTGCGTTCCAAATCCGATTTTCCCGCGCAAACTGCCGGCTTTCGGAAACGCAAAGGATTAGGTAATAGGTACCCCTAAATTTTATGACAATACAGGCAGTGCAATAATCTTAATTAATGTGCGATACAATTAAATAATTAATGGAATATCCTATTACATCATACAGTTGCGTACCACCTACTACAGTATAATTACCTCCAGGACGAGTGTTTTCGCTTCTAAACAGCTATTTCGGCATTTGCGTCGGTTTAAAAGTTTATATTAAGGACATATACAAACATAAGTGGGTACTAAACTAACCTAGGTTGAAAAAAAATTATCTCTTTGTCCACTGATATGTAGGTTTATGAATATAGTAGAAATATGTAGCCCTGAAAATTTTGAAGTGTACCTACTTAGAGCAATTATATCATCAAATTCTAAAAAGTGTATAAAGATACAAATAAATTTTAATTAATCTACTTCTACTAATAAATGTACTCCAAGCAATTTAATCGTCAGAGCAAGAGGAGTCAAAGATCACTATTAATATATTGAGAAGGCAATCAAACGCTCACTGACGCTACAAAGCTAAAACGTAGTGTAGGTTCGTTATGTAGGTGATATTCAAGCGACTTACTTAATTGGGACACCTATGCCTGGAACGCTGTTTGCGGTACACTAGTTAACATACTGACAAACAGCTTTATACTATATGGAATATAAAATAGTTCACATTCAAAGGCTAACTGAAATGATGCGGTATAAATTCCTCCAATAGTTAATCAAGTACCAATTAAATATTGCACATCCATTGTTCGGCGCGATTTTCACATAAAGTTATCTTGTTGTTGCGTTCATTTTAATACTATTTTCGGAATATTAACTCACCCCCAAAAAATTACCTACTTTTACATAACCACTTTTGTTTTATAATATACGCAAAACGGATAGGCATTTATTTTCCTTTATAGGTGAACTTTTATTTTTATAAAGTAATTTACATATTTTATAACACCGATTATGATAATAAAACATAATTCATTTCTTAACAAAATTCTGCCATACTCGTGCATAACTTTTAATAATGTCACACATAGTCTAATCATCAAATAAAAATAAAAATTCGTTATAACTTAAAGCGGTAAAAAATTATTATTTTATTGTTTAGAGTTCTCATGTAAAATAGGATTATTTAAAACGTGCGTGTATTCATTGTAAAATGGTTTCTAACGGTATCTAAACCGTTTCACAATGAGTACACGCATATGGAGTTTTAATGGAGAGTATTTTATAGCAAATCAAGTGCACTTTTTTCACCACAGTATTCGGATAAGATTTAGATGGTTTTATATCATAATATTTTTTACCGCGACACGCAAAGATAAATACTTTTTTTATATCCAGGAACGATGATTATATATTAAAAGTGTTTAACCTACTCAGGGCTACTTTTAGAACTAATGGATTCACATATTACCGATCAACTAGAAAGTGTTACATAATTTAGCCACTATGGGATACTAAAGGTAGTTAATTATTTATGGATACATATACTGCCAAAAATGGCTGAATGGGTATATAAGTACTTACCGCGAAAAATAATTTGACTCCCTGCCAACCAGTACAATTTTATGAGCAAAACTGGTTTCGTTGTTACGGAGAGAGTGCTTGCCCATAGTTAAATATAAATGAAAGTTGAACCTACGATGAGTATGCTAAGCTCACTTTTACCATGTTACCAAAAACACTTAGCAAATATGGAGAGTTTTCAATTTAAAAATATTTCGAATTATTCAGATGGAGATAAATTTTCTCTCATAAGATGACTAAATATATGTATACAGCTCCTGTTAAGGAAAGCAAAGCCACCAAAAGTGTAGATCTGTCAAGCCAATCGGGCGTGACTAGTCACAAACATCCAAACTCTCGCCATATAATAATGTAACAGATCAATCAAATAGGGTATGGGACCAAATAAGAAGCCATCCGCTATTATGTTGTTTTCAATTCTTATAATTTTCCTATAATAGGCTAATGTTATTTATATCTCACTATGCCTCAGGGGGCCTTAAGGGCATGCCAATCATACAGTAAGTCAGTCAGTCAATGGTAATCGAGCTATATGGTAGGTATACAATTGTAAGAGTATCGACGCACAAAACACAATGATAAAGCATTTACTAGACATCTGTACAGCCCGGTCCAAAGAGGGTTGAGTGTCGTGGCGGGGCGCCACCCAGTCTACGTATACGGGCGCCGGGTTGTCTCGACTTTTTGTTGGCAGGAACAGAGAGAGCTTTCACCATGAATATCGTAAAACTGAAAATACATTCCATTTATTGTTAAATTGGTTAAATTTGGATTCCCCAATTCCATATCTATCCAGAAACCATTATTCTTAGAGACATTGGAAGAGACATTATTTATTTTAAGTGTTAATGGGTGCACGTAGACATACTGAGTGACAGAAAAGTTATTAGGTGGGGTAAAAAATACTTTGGGCGATATATTATGTAGTTCGACTCCTAAATAAATTAATGGTCACTTCGTATTTAATGTTCTTATACCAAAGTTAATTGTGAGTAAGTCATTTTAATTTGAGTACCGAACTCAAACTTCGTCTTCGGAACCCGTTTAAGAAGAAGTATTAAATATTCAAACATTGTTGGGTTGTCAAGGCAAGGTAGGACTGTCTCACGCGACGACGACGACGTCAGCACAACGATAATGATAGATTTATATTTGGTTACTACTATAGATCATATCTTAAAATTTATGAAAATTTCGTCTTTTCCCGTGTGAAAGTTACATTTTCCAAGCTCAGACAGAGGTGCTCTGACTATCACTAACTGGTCACCGGGCTTGAGAGTATCGGCCTCTATGATTACAAGTATGATTGGTTCCTAGACCCTATTGTACAAATAGTAGATACACATCAAAGCAGATCAAGTGTAAAGTTTTGGACTTTGGACCGTTCTTATTATCTGCGTCGTAAGACTTGAAATCGTACTGCAAGTTTTGCCATTGCTCTGCTGTTGTTCGTACCAATCAATCTATTTATGTGTTTTACTATGTCTCAGCTCCGTCTCTTTTGCAGTGTCAAGTTTGTTTCGGTTTGTGTTTTTATAATATACTTATTACAACTAATTAATTGAATTTTTTACATCAACATGTTAAATATTAAACATCAACTAGATCTATTGACCTTGTTTTATATGATAATGGTAATTATCATAAAAATATGAATAATAAAATGTACATGTTATATTATCTATAGGTAGGTACTTACATCATTGTATAACAGTTGATAATGGCCGATTTCTACCTAGACGAGCATTAATGACGACGATGCATTGGTCGGTTAGTTAGTGGTTATCTTGTCTATTGGTGGTGCCTTGTTAGTGCTCACTCACGCAACGGGGCACGACGTTAATTATCTAAATGGAATACAGGCTGCCTGTCGCCAACATACTACTAAGGGATACTTTATGGTCACGCATTTCATACGGTTTCATAATTAACATTCTATTATGTGACTTTCACAATCTAATCCTTTTATTAAACAGCTCTTCGGTTTTATCAGTTTTCTACAAGCTGATATTTTCTATTGTTTCAAAACTCGCACATTAGGTACCTATTATTATTCGAGTTTAGTGCATAATTTTATTTTTACCTACCAACATTAAGCGTTACGAAAACTGTGTTTTCTTGATTTAATAAAACAATATGATATCGGCTAAAGCCTTTATCTCACTCTGTCATCGTTATATTACTGTGCGCATTGCTGTAACTTTTGCCAAGTTGGGGATATGGGCGTATGTTACGAACTGTTTCATCGATTTAGTATGGGAGAGATAAATAATTAACATGGTCAGAATACATATAAGTATACCCACTTATGTTATAAATTTGATAGTTTGGATATTGTTACTCAAACACGCCCTAAAGAACCTCTTAACGGATTGACACCTAATCGTGCATAATCTCACATATAAGCAATAGATAATGACCAGGTATAACACATAACTACGAGCAATATACTTATGTACCTACACGTACCTACATAATAATAATGATAACTATTTAATAATAATTACATAATAATTATTTGTAATAAATATGACGTGTTGATCTTCAATATTTTATAATTTTCAAAATACAAGAATTACAATACTTTTACGTCTTAAAAATATACAAACATTCCTTGTCAATATCAAGATAAATGGAACTATTAATATGAACGTAGCAAGAAATTGACGCTAACATAAATAAAATACGAATTTTCTTAATATGTAAGATTTATTTATTTACAACAAACTAATAACATATTTACATAAACAAACAAAAAAATTATCTAAAAATGGAAAAATAAAATTCTAAAAAAGTACCTACTTGGACGCGGTATTCCAGCTGTGAGTGTGAGTACCAGTCACAGGTAGAACACCGCGTCCAAGTCGCTCCCATGCGGCAGGATGCCCAAGAGAGCGGCTGCGTTACCCCTTTGTATGGCCAAACTTATTCGATCGAATTTTCTTATATTATATTATCATGAATGTGTTTAGGTGTCTATTCTCCGAAAACATGTAATGGATGAATACCTATATTTTGTGTTTTCGCGAATAATTATTGTGGTTGTTTATTCGAATAACACCTAATGAAATCCAATGTTTTCATTTTGAATATGCGATATTTAGAAACGTCCCGGCTAATTTAATAAAATTAATTTCAGTTGCGGTTCTGTGACTAACGTAATTTTGGAACATAAAATTCGGTACCTATCAAAAGTGCTTATCTTGCAAATTATCGTTTATTACAATAAATATCTATAAATCGGAAAATAACAATATTTTCTCATTCAAATAGTTTTCAACTAGATACTTTTATTATAACCCTGATATATAACATAATAACATTATGCGCCGATTTAAAAATAATAAATATTCTGATCATTATGCCAAAAAGGATACTTGAAGGAATTGTATTTTATTTAAATACCTACATAAATAAAAAAATAGTATAATTAGAATACTCACTGTAACTGTAGAGAAGTAAGTAAAAGTCTCCCGTAGCACTACCAGAAGGGCTACACGGTTAGTGCTACGACTAGACGTAGTATTGGCTACGCCCACCAAAGTTGCCTCACAGAGCTGTCAGAAATTCATTAAAAAACCGCATAATTTTATTTTCTGACCGCGACCTTACGTTCATAGTAATACCAGAAAATATGTGTTTACCTACATCTTACTATTATGTATTTACTTAATAGTAGATTGTATCACAAAGGAACCAAATTTACGGCGAGTAAGGGCAGGATATTGTGAATCCAGAGCGGAGCGTAGGATTCTATGAGGGATTCTTTACTAGAATCGTGAACGTAGCGTGGAATGCGATAGGATTCAATGCACTAGATCGTCCCAGATAGTAATAATTTTATTTCCCACGTCTTGTAACTCTGGTTCTCATCGTCCTATGAAGAAAATAAAACAAAAAACATGCTTATATTTACCCGCATATTTAATTATGAATATTGTTAAATATAGGCTATTCGAATTAAATCATTAACGATCTACATGTAAGTAACAAATGGTCCTAACGAAGAGGAGATTGTCATATAAATTTGAATTTTCATATTTACCCCTTTGACACTTACTTGATTATGTAGGTACCTATTCACAAAAAATAATATGCTATTTAGGACCTTATCTTCTGGGAACAAAGGAACTTTTCCGAGTATAGTGATACCTACCCCATCATGCCTCGGAGTAACGAGATGAATCAGGACAGGGAACAGATGAGAATACGGACATAATGAATGCAAATGTAGCCGCTTGTGCCAAGTCTGTATAGGGATAGGGGTAAAATGTGTATAGTGAAATAATGATGGAGTTAGACTGTACTCGAGTTATGTGGCCGGAGGGTGAGACTATAGTGTGACAATTGCAATGAAAGTATCATCTTTAAGAAGAGGAAGGCGAAAATCCTGACAGGATGCAGATGATACTGGCGGCTGGTGGTGGGTAAGTAACAACTTAGCGAGTTAATTTTATAGTTTAAGTGGTTCACACCCACTTGAGGTAAGTTCATACAAGTTGGGCGAAAAAAATCTTAAAAGTTCCAGTCAAATAAAACTATGAATGAAAATTGTTGTTAGAAGTTACAGACCTGTGGAATTTTGCCATACCTCAAAGCTCTGTCATTATTAAGCATACGCAGAGCTATTATTTCCTTTGTTAATTGTAGCCTTAAACTAAGACTTTTGTCGGTAATACTTTAACTTTTAATTATCAATATGGATTAGGCAACGTGTAGGTATTATTCCTTAACAAACCTTTGAACTGATTAGGTACCAAGATATTGCGATAATAATTTATTTAACGAGTAATCCCTTTGTAACCGCCTAATGGAAGACAAATATGCAGCCGGGTCACCTAATTAAATAAGTATCATTATAAAAACCTAACCCACAACTCCGGGAGAGTTGCGGTAGGTACACTTACCGCTATGTGGACAGATGAGATATATTTATGGAATGCCTCATGTGCTCGTAATTAGAGTGTTTACCTTCTTACTCTTCCAAGCGGTAGGTATACAACAATGCCTGGCCCTTATGCGAGAGGGCAGTACGGCCTAGATTGCAATGTTTTGTGTAGGTTAATGAATGTAGCTTGTAAACCCTACAGCACAGCACCACGTTCACTACTATTAATAGCACGGAATAAATATTAATAATAGTCATAACTTATTATGTAAGTCATACTTAGTTACGCTTAGCGAGATTTTTTAATATCTATGCGATGGTGTCTGCTTATAACTTGCCAAAGCGACTATATCAAAAGAAATATTATTAATGTATTATTTTAACAAAACAAAATATTTCACCCTTGTATAATGTAACTTATTACGTAAATTGTTTTCTGACAATACTGTAGGTACTATATTTTTACAATACTTATGTACAATTACCATAGTCACATAAAAGAAGACATATTTCATTCATTGTGTCAAGTTTCAATACTTAGTGATAATCATTTTGTATTACCTACTCTGAAAATGCTACTAATTCAAAAATACTCGTAGTAGGGGTGCATGATATTTTAAGCCTCACTCGTGCTGTTAATAAACCTAGTTTAACCTCACTTCAATCGTGTTGCTATCCCTTTCACACTTCGTTAAAAAGATTAAGATAGATAGAAAGGGACAGGATGGCTAAACGGTGGCGTAACTTTAAATCAAGTTTATGAATACGCGCCTCAGTGTACACTAGAACGAAATTGGGCGGGCGCCTGGAATTGAAGCGCGGTGAATTGATACACTGTCAATCGCGTGGGAATCCTCGAAATTTGGTTTTCATACAGCCTTTCGTGCATAACTTTCAATATTAAGGGCCTTCCATGAGCTAACTAGCACCGCCAATCTTAAAAAAATAATATCTTACAAATAATTAACTTTTATTAAAAAAAAGCTATGTACACAATCTTTAATAAGATAAACACTATTTTTTAATATACAATACATGGCATAATTGCGACAAGCAAAGTTGTAGTTCTCACATATGCCAAAAACGGCCGTTTTTTTGCAATTATGCGAAGTACAACTTACCGACATTGAATCACGTTATAAATAATCATTTAAAAAAATAGTATTTATCGTAATAAACATTATGTACATAGCTTTTTTAATAAAATTGATTAAATTGGAAGATATTATTTTTGAAAGATTGGCGGCGCTAGTTGGCTCATGGAAGGCCCTTAAACGCTACACATAGTGTTACCACCAAATTAAAACGTAAAATACGTAAACTTAAATTGAAGATTTGTTTGTTATAAAAATTCGCGAGTCTAGCTAGCTTAACGGAACTCTAGATGGGGAGAATATTTACTTTAATTGGATTATGTAGTTGTAAAATTTGTGTGAGTTCAGTATTAATATTTAAGCACGATAGAATTTTATACCGAAGAGAGGAATTTGGAATACGTAGAAAACTTACAATATATCGTTGAAAATTTAACTGATATTTTTACGATCAGATGATAGGCAACAAAATGACAAGACATGATGTCTAATGATGTTTAAAAATTAACACCATAACTTAGGTACCTTTTTAAAGGTTATAAATTTTAATAGCGTTCTATGAAGTCAAAATGTCAAAGTAAGATAATATAATAAATAGTATAATAGGACAACAGCAGATCAATGGTAAAACTTGCAGTACGATTTTAAATCTTACGACGCAGATACTAATAAGAACGGTCCAAAGTGTTACACTTGATCTGCTGTTAGCTGTACCTATAATTATCTAGAGAAAATTATTCAAAGTTGGCTAGTACAATGGCAAATAATGACAATGGAATAATTATTATTCTCGCTCGAAGTATCGTAATTGTCTACCCTTTTGGAACAAATCAATTTTAAACAATCGGTAGTACTCGTATCCTACCTATTGAGAAATTAAGGAAATCAAAATATGAAACTTGTTTTGTAACTTCTTTGGTTTCATAATTTCAACAATTGTGAAATTGACAGTGAAATCTATAAATCTGGATTTTCTGTAAAATAAAACTCTTTTACAGGAAAACTCATAAGCGTAATTATTAGTTTTCATATAATTAAATTTAATTAACAACTTAAGTCAAGTTGCATCATGAAAACGCTTCAGATGGAAAGTTACATTGCAACAACCTTTACATTTACCCGGGCATGCAGACAGGCGCCTCAAATTCTGGCGCAGTGAAATTAAATTACTGAGTCTAGAACAGTGGTTTATCCTGGTATACGCTGACGTACAGTCAACCGCACGTCACCTACACTAAACCGGTATAACCTGACCTGCATTAGTGTCGGGTGTGTAAAGTGCCCGCGTGTGTGATTGTCAACTGTATCAAGACTGAAGTCTTGATATGATAATATGGTGATGATATGGTGAATGTCTATTTTGATTTGGTTTTATTTACTTACTAGGTTTAATTCATATTTTAGTTCTATTTGCAATTAATACACTGTTGTTCTATTTTACAATGATGTCATATATAAAGCATTGAAAAACCTTACATTCTGGATGGGTTCAAGACACTACTAACTTTGCATTGCTTGTTTAATATCTTAGGAAATCCTCAATATAGGTAAAATATAAGTGCTTTTGTGACACTCATTTTTACAACAACGTTCTATCTAGGTCGATATTTTCATTAGCTGCTCTTGATTGTATCTTATTATGAACAAGTCACACAAATAACGTTCCTGTGTATAATTTTATTAGATTCATAGTGCAAGGTTCACATCACAAGTCTCGGAGCACCGTAACATAGCAGAATTTTTAATTTCTTCGAAATATACCTAGGTGGGTAGGATTAGGTTCTATTTTACCTTAACGATTTAGCTATCGAACGAATATACAGGTGGTTTTGATCAATAACGCGCGACTCAGGTGTGTTATGCCCAAAAAATATAAAAAGTATACCATAATTTTTCATCCAAAATCATTCATTGTTACACTACGCGCGGCAGGGATTTACAGCGTGATCATGCGGCGCGCGAGCTTCGACAATTTCAAGACATATTGAAGAGAGTTTTTCTTTAAAGTAATCATGTTAAAAGTAGTTAAAACACATTAATTTTAGGAACTAAGATTATTTACATTACCACCCTTAAGTTGGTCGCTGATCAATAAACACTTCCTGTGTAAAAAGCGAATGACGAATTCGAAGGCAATCGATACTCAATCACATTAAATCGTTATATTTATTATATTTTCTTGGAAAGTTACGAGAAGCGCAGTTAATCTCATCCAGTGTCGAGTGCCGCGTGTACTTAGCACACAGATACTCGGTAGGCATACGTTTCCACATAAGTGGCAACTGATGAGTGCGAATACGTGGACCTGCGGGGTTACTCTCACTCACCTCTTATAGCGATCCAGTTTAGGTTCCCAAACTGGATCGCTATAAGAGGTGAGAGTAACCCCGCTGGACTGACTTTTATTGACATAGCCCGTGTTCACATTGGTGGACCTCGCGTTCCCGAAAACGAGTAGGTATCGTTATGACAACGATGGACGTGAACAAATTAATACCAAACATTTCCCTTTTAGTGTAGACAGTGGGATTAATAGAAAATTGTGATTTACGATTTCTGAACGAAAATGACTAATTTCGATTTCCAAGTTGTGTATTTTTGTTTGTTGAAGAATCGTTGAGATTTTGTTAACTTTTAAATCGATATCATTAATATTATAACCTCTAAAAGTTTCAGATTCCCCCACAATGACCCTTCTAGATGATTCATCCAGTATAGTAAGCGGAAGGGTGTTTAGTATCGATAACTTAAGGCCTCGTATGCGCGTATTTTCAGTTTTTCGATGAAGACTACGGCACTAACTACTAAAATTAGACGTCTGAAAAAAATATATAGCAATCTTGGGGTGTCTATTTAGGGACTGATAAATACCGATACATGATTGGACAAACTTCGCTCGATAGAAAAAAATCGCAAACATACCCCTTCCATGTCATTTAAAATTAAAATTCTGTCTAAACCGAAATAGTTGTTCATACGAAATATATACCGAAATGTAGGGTATTATAATTACGAGAGCTTGTTTTAAAAAAATCTGACTTTATTGGCGTATTTTAATTTCCCTGCCAAAATTCATCCAAAATCAATAAAAATACAAATATGGAGTCACTGTGCCGTTCTCTTCACTCCGCCGCTGCGGGACATCTTCTGTCTCGCGCTCGAGTTTGACAGCTCGCCGCCCCTTAACAATTATGGTATGAGTGGAGTTTGAGTTCGGCCGTACAACTGTCAGTTTACATACAATTTTGATAGGCAGGCACCCAGTAGTCCGTCATTATTTTAAAATTGTAAACACCTGCAAGTCTGCCAGCTATTAGTATGGTACAGTAGACAGCTACATCATCCTACACAAAACCATTGCAATTTGGGCCATATTTAAGTCACGTAGAGTGCTCGTATGTTACACTTGATGTGCTATTGACTGTACTACACTGGAACAATCATCTGCAATTACGAGGCCCGAGGGCGTAACGCAAGTTGTTTGAACCACAATTGTTCTATGATCGTTTGATCGACAGAACGATTCATCGAAGAATAAAATTGCTTTTATAAACTTTACAGACTGCAATCAAGATTCATTATCTGAAATTACAGACTTTAATAACAGACGAGGACCGACATTTCATTTCAGTAAAGTACACCTCGAAATTATACATAAAAGTCAGAATTAAATATGCTGCACTACACTGCATTTTTGTAGTTTTAACACGAAATGTTCACAATAATAGGTTTGTTTTTATGTATTACTTTTTATAATTGCTGTCAAAAGCTATTGGTATAGTCGTACTGTAGAACTAAATGTATGACTTTCCAACAAGTCAAACAAGAAATTTTATCCACTTTGAAGATAAATTCATATTTATAAAATTTATATTTGTTATTCAAAAAATATCTCTTATTAATATCACCTTCTTACAAACACACTAAGTGATATTTGTTACGAGTGTCTGTAAAATGTAGAGAGAAAGTACGTAGGTAAATAAAATAAATCCATTCAAGAATGATGAACACAATAAACTTATCGTTATTGTATAGAGCTATTATTTTCCTTGCCAAGTTTTCTTTGTTATCAATTCTGGCGCTACTTGAATCCTCTTACATCCAAAGACAATTAATGCTACTACATTTTTATTAGCTTTCGTTTTTTATGTATAGGTAGGTAACGAATGTTATGTTATTACGAGTATGAGTATAATAATGAAATTACCGAAAAGCTCATTTGGTTTTAGTAGATAACAATTTGAGGCAACTAGTAATGCTAGAAAGTAAGAAAATCCGGTACATAAATCCTTTTGCCTCATTAATCAGTTTTTGTTACATAACGTGTCACCTCAGATCAAAGTCCATCCATTAAATCAATTGTAAGCACTATACTCGTATTTGCATAAAAAGGTCACATTGGTTAAATAGTACTAAATTAGACGATTCGTAGCATTTGGTCAAATTCGCATTCGGATAGAGTTCAGACAGGCAGCCATATCGTTTTAGGCGAATAAGGCAACAGGCACGCTAAAATATAGTCTTCTATTTGTCACTATTGAGTTATCTGAGGTAAAGGTTTCTGGGTAAAGGTTGCACACAAAAGTCAACGAGGTAAATAACATACACCTCAAAATTCGCGTTTATTACGTAGGATAGGTACGTGTTTATGAGAATTCAGCTAGTTTTTCCCTTCTTTGTCCTTTGTGCGCTCGCTGAACGCCCCCTTATTTCCAGTCATCACCCTAACTTTGCTCCTAACCAGATTCTGCTACCGCCCCCGCCCGCTCCCGATCGTTCCAGTACACCCCACAGCCGAGCGGTCGGGTGGGCTAATACTCCCCCTTCAGTGTTTGGGAATCAGTTTATCTAGTATTTGCCGAAAAAAACGTAGGTACACCTACTACATTTCGAATAAGTTATACTATTTACATAAAATGGCAGACTCAAGTTTTATTCGTTACTATTTACGTAGATACTTGCGTACAATTAATAACTGCAAATGTTTAAATCATTAGGTACCTACCAACTTATTGATTCCGTCCATATTGGTTTTCATGTATGCACATTGACAGGCAGGATCCGACGCAAATGACCAAAAACGCAAAAGGCCAAAGAACGCTTTTTTGGTCATTTGCGTATTGTAAGGATTCTGTACGCGAATGACCAAATCAGCAATGTACTCGGTACGATTTCATTCAACTTATCTTAATGACGATGACACAGAAATAATAAGAATAGTCTGTGCTCTGAAGATATTTAAATATTTTTAAGTATTATTTGTAGGTACTGTAAATATTTTAGTAAACTTATTCAATAATATTTTATTACTCGACAAACAATCATTTCATTATGTTAAAAATAATAAATACACAATTTTAGAACTAAGATTATTTCGACTACCACCCCTGAGTTGAGGTGAAAAACACTACCTATGTTTTGATGTACCTACTTAGATTATTTGCGTAAATGTCGCTTAGGTCGTTTTCGAAACTACTTTATCGAAACAATATCTTAAAGGTACTTAATAATTATTCTTCTGAAACTGATTGCCAAAAAGAAAATATTTCTGTTAGTATTGAAAGTTCAGTATTTAATTTTGTACAAAAAATGAAAGGTAAAAAGACGTATATTTGCCTATGTTTCTCTGAGTTCAATTGTACAAAATTCACAGTGTTAGACATAGGTACCTTTTGATTGCGGTGGATTTTGGAAACAGCAAAAATCACAATTCGCTCCACTCACTCTCGATGTTAGCTATTTCAACGTTGTGTTGCGTTATGGAACAGAGATGTCTGAAAACTATGAATTTCCGCTGCGATTTCGCCACGGTTGTGACTTAGCATACGTAGTTCACCATGGAAATTCGCAACTGACAGGCTCGTCGGCGGGCCTATTTGTGTAACTGACAGTGACAGAAAACTGATTCCCATTTTAAAGTCTATTGATCGGTTGCTGTGCCACGAAATATAATGTTACCTATGAAATCCAGGATTGATACTGTAAAATAGGAAATGGTTTCCTGTCACTCACACAACTGGCCCTCAGGTTAAATTCGCAACTGACAGCTCTCTATCAGTTAAACATTTCCATGGTGAATCGCGAGGGTTGGAATTGCTAGTTAGAATAAACGGCATGTCAAAATTTCATGTTGAGTTCCATGTTTGGCTTTTAGCCAAATATTTTAAAGTGATTTTTTATAATAATAATAAAGTTGCACGTGGTAAATATTTCGCTTTGAAGCAGAAAATTAATAATCGGCTTTGAGGTTTTATTGTGTTGTGGTAAAACAACAATTTTCCTGACAGGAACGTAATACTTACCTGTATTCGAAAATCGTATTACACAATATTTGCAGTTAGTTCTACTCGCTGTTATGCCCAGTAAGCAATTATTGTGCTGAATGTTTGCTTTGATATTTGCCATGTTTTCGATTTAAATTTGCGGTTTTGTAATTTATTTTGAACTGGTACAAAGTGAATGTAGTAATTTAAAGTGAGTACTAAATATTGTTTGATACGCGAACATTTCATTTAGTGCATATTGCACTCCCGACGCATATAACAATTATTAATTTGTGAACGAACTACGAGTGCGTAAATAATTACTGTGGAAACTTATTTAAATTACACATAATATAATATAATATCATAATATAATATAATATCAGATGCAATAACAAAATTTCACTTACAAATAATTATATGTTCTTCTTTGTAAGGCATAAAACCACAAGTAACAATCCATGTCCCTTTACCCAGGTTTCTGTATCTTTGAACTTGTCGAGTGTAGGTACTCGATAGAAAATCACGTGTTATAGGCATGTCGTAGCCGGATGGTGTAAATCAGCGTTTCTGGAAGTATGGTGAAATTGAAGTTAAATAGATACTATACAGGGTGGCCTTTGAATTCATTTTAAGGGCCTTCATAGAGCCAACTAGCGCCGCCAATCTTAAAAAAATAATATGTTCCAATATAATCAATTTTATTAAAAAAGCTATATACGAAATGTTTATTACGATAAATACTATTTTTTAAATGCTTATTTATAACGTGATTCAATTTCGGTAAGTTGTAGTTCGCATAATTGCGAAAAAAGGCCTTTTTTGGCACATTTGTGAACTACAACTTAGCTTGTCGCAATTATGCCATGTTATGTATTGTATATTGAAAAATAGTATTTATCGTAATAAACATTTTGTAAATAGCTTTTTTAATTAAATTAATTATATTGGAAGATATTTTTTTTTTTAAGATTGGCGGCGCTAGTTGGCTTTATGAAGGCTCTTAAATGGATGGTTAGGCTTGTGACATAGGTACTCGTACATTAATTCTGCACAGCGTTTTGTCTCCATATTCGTCTTAGGGAAGGTAGCCACATCTATCCAGTAATTGTGCAATTACTCAAATTCATGTCCAATATGGCAGTTTCAAATCATGTTTTTAATTGATGACGCGTTCCTTTTTCATATGCTTTGAACTCATATATTGTTTGGAAAATTATTTATAATATTTTAGACCTAACTTTAGTCCTGCTCCTGTAATCTGTATCATGAGTCTAGAGTCTTAGTTTAATAAATATTGCTAATGATTTCAACCTCATCCTGTAATCCTGATGGCAGGGAGCTTAGTTTGACTACCCCCCATTTAAGCCCCTTTGATTACATTTTTATAGCCTATGTTACTCCTACAATCAAGACAAATCTAACGACACCTCATATGTTAAAATACATACATACATACATACATACATACATACATACATACATACATACATACATACATACATACATACATACATACATACATACATACATACATACATACATACATACATACATACATACATACATACATACATACATACATACATACATACATACATACATACATACATACATACATACATACATACATACATAACCCTCCTTCTTGCGCAGTCTGGTAAAAATACAATTTAAGTCGCATTCCTTTTCTCCTTCTTTACTTTAATTAAAACCTGTTTGTGATAAATTGCCAGATTTTTGGTCATAGATAAAGTTCTAGGCTCAAGCAAGTTGCCAGCTATGTTTGGCAACCGAAGAACATTTCATTTAGATATGACCATTTGGCAGAACGCTTCCTTTCCTCTTAACGATTCGATTGCAAAATAGGTACGAGTAGGTACGTAAAAATTATATAAGTAAGTAATCTATTTATTTCGCAACAGCACAATTAGACATACCTACCTATATACTTTTATAATTTACAAAGAAAATTACATTATTTACTAACCTAACCCAGTACATATACAATAATTTAAACAAGGCTTAGAGTGACCTCTTCCAGACAACCTCGGGTACAAGTAAAACAGTAGAGCAGTGTAAAGAACCCCTTGTGCCGATTCCACGGTGTCGCATGTTAAATCTAATTGAATAACATTAAAAATTCGTAGTTACCTAAACATACCCAAAATAAACATTATGCAATGTAAGTAAAGTAAGCTACCTACTTACGCAGTAGAAATAATAGGTACTTATGTACTTACCTACATTATGATTAAAGTATTTCATTAGAATTACTTATATAAAAATTTTAACGTAAGTACGTATTTAAGTCACTTTTTTTATTATTCTCGAGACACATCTTGCTATCTTTCTATAGGTGGAGATTTGTAATTAGCTTCTAGACATTATTAAGTAGGTAACCTTAAGGTATTGTAGCTGTATCTTCCTTAAAATAAATAAATAAATAAATAAATGACATACCCGTACACGTACATACATACATAGTAAGTATACTCTTGTAAAGTTATATTTACAAGTTTTTCGTCTTGTTAGAGCAAAGTTACGGTTAAGTTGCGTTGCACGGAAGCCTCGGTGCGCGAGTCCGACTCGCACTTGGCCGGTGTATTTTTATATAAATAAGTAAGCTTCTATAACCTTAATCCTTGAAAAATGCAAGTCTCGGGATATTTTTTTTTTTCAAGTTTCAAACTTGACTTCAAAATTGACAAAAACACGGTTTAACTAGGTACAGTCTACAGCAGACCATTGGTCAGATCAATGGTAACACTTGCAGTACGATTTCAAGTCTTACGACGCAAATAATAAGAACTGTCAAAAGTAAAAAGTGTTACCATTGATCTGCTGTCGACTGTACCTACCTATATGGCATTTATTTTTACATTTTCATACAGATTTGGGTTTTAAATGTGGAGAAAATATACATAAATTGATTGGAGTTTTAGTAGCGCGGACAACACTTTTCAGATTTTAAAAACCTAACTAATAAATTATGGCGTCTCATAAAAACTCGAAGAGCCTATTTATTTATTTCGATATCTCTTTTAAAAAGTTGTTCTCCGATTCTACTCGGTAAATGGAAAGGAAAACCTAACTAGAAATGAAAGTGGGAAAATTTTTGTTTTGCTTGCAGCGCCATCTGTGAACATTTTCACGAACTGATTCAATTTTCCACCGTAGCACCGCTACGAGTCAAGCCCCGCGTAGTTCGCATGAAACTACCATGCTTTCCTGTGAACATTGTAAATGGAACCGCAAAGTGTAGATGGCGCTGGCGTTGCATTGATTCAGCTTCAGTTTTGTTTCACCTCGGTGCTGCTCAATGTGAACCTGGTGCTCTGAAACCCAAGTATAAGCTTCCACTACTCACATGTAGATGTCGCTGTAATGATTTTAACTTTTCATTAACCCAATGAAGTTATGAAATTGGAAAATAGAGTTACACACCTTATAAAAACTATGCTATATATATATTTATAAGCTATGAATTATATTTCATTATACCTTTAATGTGCCGCCACGAAATTAACCTAAAAATCAATATTTTCAGGCGAACATTGTAGCCTAAACTGGAACGTAGATGGCGTTGTCTAGTTTCTGGCTTGACTGGGGGAAGAGTTCCCCGCCCGTCCTACTATGCAAACTCTTCCTCTCAGCCCTTGTTCGGAATTTTGCTTCCGCTATTCGCCGTTAGGGGGCGCTATATTGCCCCAAACAGGCACAGGTTACAAGGAAAAATTACCTATGTAATTTAAAAAAAGGCTAATAATAAAATAAGTCTGCGATGTTACAATGCTGGGCAAACTCCTTTCCGCAAATTCTTCTATTCATCCCGACTATCTGTGCTGATTCAGGAAATATGAAAACTATTGCAAAATATTTAAAAATTTATTTTACTCAAACCATACTTATTTGCGGAATAATAGTAAATTATTAATGTTTTGTCTCTTACGTAGATATTCCGGGACATGTCTATATAATTGACAATTATAATCCAGACATGTCCCTGGATTTCTTTCCTCAGGAGTGATGCGTCTAGTTCAGATTTTCAAAGTTATTGATTATACTGAATACTGATTATTTTAGTTATTTGGTAAACAGTTGGGTGGGCGAATCTTATTGGAAGTGGTGGAACCTCCTACCTTTGTAATAACATTCAATCAGGCTATGTGAAAGTTTTGTTGTCGATCAAAACAAGCAATAGATTTTACTATCATAACATTCTAGGTTACATAATAGGTACTGGGCTCGATCGGATTATCACTGAGTGGGTACCACAAGACGGTCACTGACGTCAATACAGTACAGTCCCCAACGAAGGTGGAGCGATGAGCTCAACAACTAGGTACATAACTCGGTCGGAGGAGGCCCTAGACAGGGATCAGTGAAGGAAATTACCTTTACCCAGTAGTGGCATAGTTTGTATCAGAAAGAAACATTACATGAGAGTTTACGTGCTTAAGTAAGCAATAAATGTCTCTTTATGATCTAGATCCGAAACCTGCCTCCCCAAAATGTGGTTATCGACACGAATGTTTAAACTACAAAGTTAGAAGTAGTATTGGCAAGTAATTTCTTTTGTATAAAACCTTCCTAAGAACACAAAATCTGTTGCTCCTAATTTATATACCTACCTCTCTACGTTCTGATTACGAATATCGATTTTGGCTCTAGCGTCGAGCGTGATGTTTCAATACTTTTTTTGACAGATTTTGTCCACAAGTCAGGTTGTACATTTAAAGCCTGACACCTACACAGGTGACCTACCCGCGGCCTGCGGCCAGTTGAACCGCATGCCCCACCCCCGTCACTGTCTTCTTCCATCTATATGTACCTATTATTTTAGGAATTAAATAAACTATCGATAGGCAGGTACGTTATTATAATACGATCTCTGCTGAAAATTGTGTAATTTACCTAAATAAATCCCATTTACATACTAGATTTTCTGAAATAATTGGACTTGAGAATATTTTGCCGACTGCAAGTTGTCATTAGTTAAGAAGTTTGTCTCTATGGTGATTACAAGG
Organism: Tachystola acroxantha; assembly: GCA_963506565.1. Classification (NCBI taxonomy): domain Eukaryota; kingdom Metazoa; phylum Arthropoda; class Insecta; order Lepidoptera; family Oecophoridae; genus Tachystola; species Tachystola acroxantha. The sequence continues at coordinate 10,861,603 of OY735870.1, read as the reverse complement.
TACTTAAATTGAACGAACGGCAATTTGCTATGCTTGTTGGGGAAAATGGTACAATCGTCATCACATCACTCACCATAATAGCGCACTGACTAACACTGTATTTGATGACTATACGGAGGGCATTGCAATACTTATGTATGCCCCTATGTAAGTTGATATGCTGCTGCTGCCGACTGTACGTATTAGTGCAGCCTGTAATTTCGGAATGCTTTCCCGTTTAAATTGCTTTGATCCATATGCGAATTTTCCCTGTCGGTAAAAGTTTTACAGACAATGACATGGAAAAGTTTTGTAAACGTTCTTTATTTAAAGCTAACTAGCTGCTAACTAGTAAGCAGTTTACTTGCCACTCGATATTGTTTTAAATATGGGGACGAACAAGTCCCTTTTATTTATGACGTGTACGGACAACAACAGATCAATGGTAACACTTGCAGTACGATTTTAACTCTTACGAAACAGATAATAAGAACAGTCCAAAGTCCAATGTGTTACACTTGATCTGCTGTTAGCTGTATTAATTTAAATTTAGAAATGACAATAACGTCAGATAATAATTACGGTGCCACACATAGGTAAATTGAACACATCAGAGTAGCAGTCATTCCGCAATGCATATCAAATCTCCGAAAAAATAACTACAAAAACTAAAAAATAACATCTCTAAATTATATTTTTATTACTTATATAATATTACCTACTAGGATAACCTTTTCAATTCATCTAGATTTCACTACTATTACCTATGTCGCACACTACTCCACATCCACAATGTTGTATATTTTATTCGTCCATACTCATAATTACAAAGAACTACTTATTTCCTTGTGACTTTCCACGATTTTAACAATTGACACTCGTGCAAAGACATTCTTTATACATTGTAGCATGTTGACAGTTTGTACCCGGAGTGAAGCACTCCGCCTCACTGTCCTCTTTATCTATACATAAATATATAATTTCACATATACATAGTTACTCATAATAATACCTTATTTATATACGTAACCATATTGAGTGGATTGTCCATTGTGTGGCATTTTTACCGGGAGGCGGGGGCGCTGACGCGCTCGCGCTACAGCCTTTTGTTTCGTTCAACGTAGTTACGTAAACCTTTGTTCGACCAATTGGGCACAGAAAGCTGCGTGTCTTCTCCGAGTATTTGGGTGGTTTATCATTTAAATGTTAGATATTGTATAAGCTTCGACAGTATTTCGTATCGATAGTGAAAGTTTATTGACGAAGTATGTTCGTGATTCTTATCGTTCAGACTCATTTCACGGTAACATCTGCTTGCCTACGAATTCGTGGGATTGACGTTGATACTCACGGCAGTACGCTCAAGATAAAACTTACTCATAATAATAATGAGTATGCTCAAGGTTATGAATAAAGAGCCTGCCGAAATAAGACTGCTGTTGAATATGTAAAATAGGATATACATTTTCATCGTCAACTGAATTCTAAACCGTTATCTTGTCACTACTTGGCCAGCTTTTCTCCAATCGAGTTTCCACAGTAGAATATTCCATTCAAATACTACGTAAGCAGTTTTTTTTTGCAATTATGGACCCCTCTCTCCCCCTCGTCAGCAAAAGTAGGCAAAGCTCTTACCCATGCTTACGTGAACATTGGTACATGCATTTTTCAATGTGTTCTGGTTTCTATATATTGATTCACGAGCAGCAGTTATAAGTCTAGAAAATATAAGGAATAGAGGATTTAACGCACATAATATTGTATATTTAAGCAAATTTTATTGACATTCAGTTATTATAATCTTACTTAGATAATTAACGGACAAAACTATTTTCTTTAAAAAAAATCTTTGAAATCCAAAATCGACTAGAGTAGAAAATCCGAAACAAAAATACTGCTGACGTAATCAGCATCCAGACCATCAAAAATAAGCAAAACAAACGCCCCCCTGTTGTGCTTACGTAACACTTGAATGGACCCCTGCCGACGAAATTAGTCTCCCATATTCGTCTTCGAAATGAGATATCTATATAATAGGTATTTTTATTTTCATTTAGCGTAGAGTAGGTAGGTAGGTAGATACTTAATTTAATTGCCTATTGTGGGGGACTTGGCGCAGGTTTTTTGTATATAACTTTTATACATTTGTAGGTTGTTAGTTTAGATAGTATAGTTGAATTTTTTTATTTGGTACATATAATATGTATACCTACTTACTTATAAATAAAATAAATGAGACCCTTAATTTAATATTATGTAAAATTAATAGAAAATGAACAATTTGAATTTGATTTGAATAATAGATACATAAGTTGGTATGTATGTACTATAGTTGGTAATGTAGATAGGTACATATCCACTCAATATTAGCTTTAATAATATTCATGACAATAAAATTAATACGAGTTCCTATTATTTTCAGGTAAGTTCAAATTTATATTCCTGAGATTCCGATTCACATCAAACCCGTCAAGGTAAGTAACATAAGACTAGCACTTTCCACCCGCGCATACCTACCTCTCTCTTGGTAACTCAGGTACCTACCTACGAGTAACTCAACCGTAGAGATAATTATATGAACTAGTTTTAGTTATTTAATGTTAGTTTTTAGTCATTTTTTTATTCGTAGTCATTTTAAGCTTTATTAAAAAACTCATTTTTTAATTAAGCAAAAAAAAAATAGTTAAAGAATCTATAAACCTAATAAAATTATAAAGAAAATCAGGGTTATCGTAAACATTTATGCCATTCGTTACATAGATATATGATATGAAATGAAGTATGAAATTGTATCAATAATGATGAATATAATTATCATAACTATCTAAAATCGATAATTATATGAACTTGAGCATGGTAGAAATAAAATGCGAATTATCTAGGTAGTATGACAATGTATATGTAGTATGGTATGACAGACAGAGTTCTTAACCAAATATTATTTAAAAAAAATCATAAATGATGCGACTTCAATGCGGCGTACCGGGCGTACCTACAATGAATTAAAAATATCAACTAGCTACACTACCTACTAAATTCAATCACGACCAAAATGTTTAATGTCCTATCTATGGCCATTTACGTACATACCTATATAAAATAAATATTTTTTTGAAGAAAAAAAAAAGGTTAAGGAAACCCTGAAATTTGCATGTTTGGAAACAACAAGTAAGTCGTGTGTATCTCACTGGGCCTGCGTGGTAGATTGGCGAGCATAGCCTGTGCACAATTAGAGGGGATATAAAAATAGACCCCTGATGATAACGTACACATTGCGGACTGGGCAAGGGCAGCGTCGCGCCATCACGCCAGTATGAGCTGCCTGGCTGAGCCTGTCTCAATGTCCGCGCCAAGACATGAGTGTCATGTCTGTTATAAATCAGCGCTTATCGCCCGGAGACCACAGCACTGAGTTAATCTGAATTATTAACCTCTTGTCATCACTGACAAGATGGAGTGATCCTTGAATCATGCATTAGATATTGATTAATAAGCTGCGGTAAGCTCTACTGATCTAGGGATAAGGCAATAGACTGGATATGACCCCTGATATACCCGTCTCCAATTAACTGTGTAGCTACCGACTAATATGTGGTTACTGTTGCATCTAAGTAAAGGTAACGAGGTGAGGGGGGGGGGGGGGGGGGGGGTCATTAAACGGCCAACCTTTGATCCGATCAGTAATTTGGGAAAAGAACTTGCTACTCGTAATTGTACTAACTATGGGGAGACTATTAACCACCTGATCTTTTAATTGACTGGCAATCAAGATCCTGGATTTCGTCGAGGGTTAGATTTACCGAGTAAATAAGATCCTTCGTGGAAATTTGTTGTTTTCGTTAAGATAAAATTTATGTTGTCGAGATTCCTACTACTGTTCGGAACTGTTCCGTGCTCTACATATCACCTAATAATATACACAATATTTTATTAATTACTATAAATTAGACATCGACACAAAAAAGGCTAAAATCGCAAAGATGTAGTTCGGCATTTTTGATATGTTGTAGGGATCAGTTAGGGTGATGTAAATCCAAATTTGCAACTTCGAAAAACTTGTGCTCGCTGCGCACCATGCGATAAACTGCGAAATTTTGAGACTTGAAAACACTTTTTGCTCTAAAAGTCATAAACTATGCATTTCCGACAGACAGTATTCAGTATTCTTACAAAGGTGGAGTGGTGGTTTCTGGTGGAGCTGACTGTTGTTAGTGTGATGAGGCCGTAGGAACGCATTTCCCAACCCCACTCGGTGGAGTCCATCTCTACCCTCAGCCACTTTTGCACTTGGCGGTAGGTGCGGAACGCATGAAATTGGCCATCTTTAAAGGGTTATAGCTAAGTCCCTATGAAGTTTATAGAGCTGCGGTTTGGCTTAAATTATTGATAATTTAATTTAATTTGTAAGAATACTGTAAACTATTTGTCGGAAATGCATTGTTTATGATTTTTAGAGCAAAAAGTGAAATAATTTCGCAGTATATCGCGTGGTGCGCAGCGAGCACAAGTTTTTCGAAGTTGCAAATTTGGATTTACATCACCTGAACTGATCCCTACAACATATCAAAAATGCAGAACTACATCATGCTTTGCGATTTTAATGTCGATTTCTACTGGGCTAATAGTGATGTAATGGCAATATAATGAACAGTACAATCCCTAGGAAATAACTTAGTAACTCGATGCGATCAAAAATACAACCACCTATCCAAATAAACTTTACTGTATTACGTATAGGTACATAGTTATAGGCGGTGTCATTAGGCTGTTGTCGCCGACCACTATCGGCGGAAAATAGCTTAGAGAACCTAATCGTCACTTCCTTAGTACTTCCGGCCCACTAGAGGCACGCAAAGCGAGCTACGCTAATGCAAAAACCACTCAGCCAGTATAAAACTGCACTAATCTCGCTTGTTGGGACTCGCCGACCGGTCGCAATGTTGTTAATATTGTGTTTCTTCATAAAGTTTTTATTTATTTTTGAAGCTGACTGCACTAATATAATTTACTGACTGATATACTATGGCAACCATTGCAACGAAACAGTTTCTCTCCAAACACAATGCGTGTGATCCACTTCTTCTTTTATTAGCAGCTAGTTTTAATTTCGAAAAAAAAAGTTCAATTACAAGCCCAATGTATTAGTATTAGATACTTATAATATAAGGCACAGTCGTTGGTGAAAACGTCATCTCTGCGAAGCGGGAGCGTCAGTCGCGCTATATTTTGTGTATTAGGAGTGAGATTACGTGATTTCGATTGGAATTTGTTTGCTTATACCTCAGTGTGGATGCACCTTCGCGTTCGTTGTAGAGGCTCCTACTACGCAGTCCCTGCTTTGCTGTTTGAATTGTTGGTTTAGTAATAAAAATATTTGGATACACTCCCCATCACCATACCTACACTAAGGGACTAAATTAGTGTTGAGTGCGTTAACCGACCGATCGATATCTATCCAACTCGATGAAATAAAACCACATGGCCAGTCGTAGGTATACCTACATAAGTGATAAGGATAAGTGTAATTTTTTATATTACTATCTATACCTAAACCAGATTCCAGTCAAACCTCTAATACGATAAAAAAAATGTAATTGTTCTTGGAAAAATTGAATAACAAGGGTAGGCAATATTATCTTCTGAGTTATGTCTGGCGAATGAAATAAGTAGGTAAGTTTAATATAAAATTCTATTATTGTTGCCAGTGGGTAATCATAGTAGGCGTTTCAGTGCCTAGAAATCCTCGCAAGTAAATTACGAACAGATTGTAAGAAGTGGTATTGGAGTGGGTAGTTATTTTTATTACAAAGGAAGATAGAACCTACAGTTGATGAAAACCGTAGTTAATAATACAAAGCAATCAACTTATATTATTCTTTGATATTATTAAAACTTACATAAATTGGTACATTTATAAAAATGCGAAGAAAGGAATTGAATTAATGTTATTCTTTTTCTTCCATGTAAAATATATTGCATCAGAAGATCGTACTTGTCTTTCCTCATATAATTATGATCGAGATATCGGAGTTTTTCAATTTTAATGGTCTTTAGGATTTCTACGTTTTTGTCCATTTGTATCACCATAGCATGAAGCAAGGAACCTTTTTCCTTCATACACCATTCGTTACTAAGTGTTATAGTAGCCACCTAGTTCTAGTAGGGACGATAGGCTGCCAGCTAAGCAATACAAGCTCGCTTCAGCGTCAAATTTAACAATCAATCGGGGTGTATATAGTTTACAACACAATATTATCTGAATGAATATATTGTTATATAATAGGTCGACGTCGCCAATTATATAACTACATAAACTGGTTAATAAAATGGTTTACCGTTATATTTTGTAGGCCTACATGCTCGTTTATAGTTTTTAATTAACTTTTCACTGCGGAGTTTCAGAATAAAACCTCGAAAGTTTAATTTATTCTCGCGAAACGGCGGGTTTCACAATATTATGCTGCTACAGATTCACCATAGGTATAATGAATAGCACACCAACCTACACTAACCTATCGGAATCTATGCTGTATTACCATTGGCGTAGACTGTAGAACGGCAGTGTGTTAGGTTTTATGTGATATCGACTGTACTTACCACTGTGTATATTAATTGCTTGTTTTTGACATACCTATACGAGCTTTCGGCACCGATACAATTAAAAAGTTACAGAGTTTCACGTCATAGTACATTGAATTTTTCATGAGCCCAAGCTCTTTTGCAACAGTTTTCCCTTTATTATGCAGAAACTATATCTACATTGTAAATCGAGAACAAACATATTTTTTACTAAAACTTACTTTATGATTTCCAATATGGATCATATTTCAACGTCTGTTGCGATGATAATTAAACTTATACTTACTTATTGGAGAAACACTTCCGTGTCCGGTAAATTGAAATTCACTACTTCATATTTGATATGGGCGTGCAGTGCCGCAGCCCACCGCACAGTAGCTACGTAGCTTCTTTACAGCTTTGCAATGCGGTAAACGAGGAAATTGTGCGCCGCTGCGGCAGGCACGCGGCCAGTAAGCTTGGCTTCGATGCCGTTTGGACAGAGATGTACTTGTAGGACAATTTACATCACACTTGGTTGTTTTTAGTTTTTTTAAACATGCTTGGAAAGTATGACGTAGGAAGTAGATAAAATAGAGAATCCTGGGACTCTATCACAATATTCAAGCCGACCAATGGAGCCAATATCCCAAAAAATCCTCATAGTCCGATCCATCGGACTCGCAATCCGATCACGTGGCCTGAGCCGTTAGATATGTACCGCTATTTAGAATGGTAATGGATATATATTTTTTGATGATTTTGTGTACGTTATTGTGCTGTAGACTATACCTACCTACTATTTAACGATTGCCTATTTTAAGGCAATGTATTTTTTATTTTACATATTTTACCATCCTCATGAAGTCCGGGCCTAATCGATAGTGTATTGCATTCTGTACACGTTTTGGGTTTGATTCCCGGGTCGGGTAATGTGTCCAATATTAACAGGTCAAGGTGTCATTTACATTTGTATTGGCTCGGGTGAAGACCCACCTTAAATAGAACCCCTCACTAATCAAGATGGTGGTGTCTTATGTATTACTTCTTCAGTAAATGACAATGCCAGATTCTGTCCCACCATCAACCGCAAGTTGTACAAGATAACGAATAAATGTAAAAATTACTCCGTTTTTTATTAAAATTATTGGTTTAAAATAAAGATTGGTACAAGTTGCGATTCGAAAAAAAACAGCTTAATTAAGAATTCAGAAAATAGTAAGAAATCGAAGCGATTTATTCATTGTTTTTGTTATTCTTCTATATGAGTTGCGAGAGTAATATAAAATGATACTGATTATGATTATGCAATATGAAACCTGTAATAAGTCCCCAACAAAATGATAGGTACAGCTTAAATGGTCACGTAGTTTTGTAGGTGGGGCAAAGCTCCATTGAAATGTGGCAATGTCTTTTTCCCCTCATCCATATAATAATAAACCGTTCAAGAATCTGAACAACTCCCTGACACAAAGAGGCTTATGTTGACAAACTTAAGTTGAGTATTCTACGTATAAGTAGACACTTTAAGTAGAGTTATCATCGCAATATCACGTTCGGCTTTGCTTTGCTTACTTACAAATCCCGGGACTGTATCGCTCATCATGCCGCCCTACAATAGGGTACTTTCCTAATCTAGAAATAAATAAAGAAATGTAGGTAGTGGGCGGATACGATAACGTTGACACAGAATAATGATCTGCTTGTTTTATTGCTTCAATTATTTTATGCTAAAATACATTTAAATATTGTGGTTTTTAGATCTGTAGTTCAGACTCAAATCACCCAAGGGCTCGTTTTGGCGTTGGAATTTCACATCACAATTTTTAAGGTTGACGCAAAGCGGTCTCCGTCATTCAGTTATATATTTACATCCAAACCTAATCAATATAGATAATCAAAATCGTATTACACACAGAATCAGATACGCAAAATGTTAGACATTACCAGCGTTTTAAATCATATAAATGATTGGAATGATGGTTGTATTGGAAATTACATGTCTTTATTATGTGTATGGTACTTAGCAATATTCAGAGGATTTGTATCCGCATACCTACTTACTTGAAATTTGTTACTCAAAAATCAATACCTATCTATTATAATATTAGAACTCTCGGTTTGTGATATCTCGCCCGCCGTCCTGAAGCCAGCATTTATTGCGCGGAGACTATATTTTATTCAGATATAACTATAATTCCACATTTTTATAAGGACAAACTATATGGGGCACTTAGAGAAATAACAATAACAATTTATTAATTATGAAGGTACCTTATTAGCAACAAATATACAAATAATAAATTCCTTAAGGAATATTAGTATTGTATACTATTTCGGCCATCAGGTTTCATAACATGCGTTATTTTTGGCACGAAGGTTTTTACGGTGGTTGTCCTTGTTCTCAAAAAGGCCAAACCTTTGTATTTACTCTACGTCAATAACTATTTTACAAGCTTCAAGTTCATAATTTAATTTGTGTTGAATAGGCTGCAGTTATTATCTCTCAATAAAGGCCAACCCTCGTTATCGGCGAAATCATACTTGGTCGAATAACTTCTAACGCTCTTTCGTATGTTTACGCAAGAGTTTCAAGACAATGTCAAGTGGAAGAATTAAGTATATAGAGTTTAGTGCCGTCTCACTTTCGGCTCAGTACTCAGTGCCCAATATCGTTCAATAGTGTTCGCGTAATGAGGCCGGCTCCTGTTTGCCGGCGCCAAACTGTCTCCAACGTTTCGTAACACCGAGGCTCAGCTCGGCTCTTTTACATCACTAGATTAGTCTGTTTCAGCGAGGAAATTCAATGCATAAACATTGATACGGAACACTCATTAACAAGACTCTACCTAATGTACGCGCGATACAATGTATGATTGTATAGATCACGTGGCTAATATACTAACTACATTAAATACGTGTGGTATGGTTACTAATTGTATTTGCTAGACTAGGTGAGTATATTAATATGTGTATTGTATACCTAACCTAATCAAAGCGCAATTAGCTTTAGAATCTAGATACATAGTTATTGAAAACTGATTTTATGTGGGTAGTCTAAACTCTCGGATCAACAGCCCTGTGGCATAAGGAGAGTGGGCAGGTAATACCCACCTGTTGTGCGTCTGCGTGTTTATTTTTCTGTCAAAAAAGGGTCCAGTTCCAGTTATTATTATTGTCCTGAACATAGATAATAATTAATTTTACATTATGACCTTATATTATGTTATGATCGCTAGAAATACTAGTCATATATATTTATATGTATAATATCGATTTATTGTAATTAGTTAAGAGTTGCGCAAATTAATTTCATCAAATACATGCGCACGCGCAGCTTCAGACGCACCTACCCACGTAAAAAGATTACGACCCTGTAAGTGTTACGTGTCTCATTTTATTAATATTTATTTACGTGCGTATTTCGCTCTACTGTCCTACTCAACTATATTTAAATTTAGGATATTTATATATTGTCTTTAGTGTATTTTTGTTGTCAATGTCAATAATAGTGACGGGGAAGTGTTCTATTAGGACACGTTCACAATGTGTATTATTATTATACAATATACATCTACAACTTCGTAAAATTACTGGTGTAAAATCAGCGGACAAATTACCGGGTTCTTAAGGTGATCAATCTACGAAAATACTCATATTACCTTTTTGGTGAGGATTCAAGCATTAAGGGCGAGGAGAGAAGTGGAAGGATCTGAAAAAGCCTGAAAAGAGAACGTGAAAACCAGTATAATAAGATAATAACAGTTGTAAAGTTTATGGCACCAAATTAGCTTTACCAGATTAGAAATTTTTTAATAATATCATTCAATTCAAGGTTTTTCAAATAAGTTAACGAATAGATACATATGTATAACGCACATTGCAACTAAAACAATTAACTAATGTTGATTTAGTCAGACTATGCTATGTGCACTTATCTTTACAAATGATATACAACAGTTTTATGAGCGTCACCATTATAAAGCGGTGTCGACACGACTGGTGGCCCACGCAGCAGACATCACGTCAAATACACGCTACTCGGTTATTAAATTAAAAACTTTTGTGAAGCCAATAGGTTCTAGATACCGTGTCCAACAATTTAAATACTAATTATAGAACGATTTCATTTAATGGGATCTATTGGTGCAGCGATAACATAATTCGATTCATCTAAAAAGCTGAACGACCTTTGGCCAATGTATAATACTCGTACAATAATCAATAATGTATGCATTCTACGTGGAATGTAAATTAATATGAAACTTTAATTATGTGTGCACTTGCACTTCCTGCTCCAGATCTCCTTTCTCTCACAAACTGCATGGTCAGCTGAAAGATAAGTAAAACTTAGAGTTATGCACAATTGCACACTGTACGTTCTAACACTTTATTCTTGTAACATTACCTAACCAACTTTGTATAAGTACATAGTTGTTGTTAGTCATATAGCTGGTTAGTGAAGTTATCACTTTCATTAAACGATATTTTTGTCTCTACATTTAGCTAAATGGTACTACAGGCTTAACCTTGAAATAACTTTAAATCACGTTTAAGGCAAACAGCGTACAGAATTAAATCTAATGAACCGGCTGCTGTCCGATGCCTATACCAATACATGTCCCTGTTTACGAGTATTATAATATTACCCGACGCGCCGGTTGTTTACTATTGAATCCGGGTTCGGGCGAAGCGAACACTACGCGACTAATCCGCGCGCTGTGCGTCGAAGCGAATCGACTAGTTTAGGTTCGAGCATGTTCGGGTAAGGCTAGGTTGGAAATTGTGGTTAGTGCTTTATATTGAGAAACGTGGAGCGTAATGCTCTGAATAGAAAACAATACAAAGGGTTTAACTAGCGCGCAAGAGTTTCTGGCTAAATGTATCGAATCTGGCAAGTCGCTAATTGTTGAAGCTTCATTAGGTATGTCTAGCCGGTTAATTAAATATCTAAACTTCTCTCCGCTTCTGAGTTCAGCTGCGCCTTCAAGTTATACCGCCTACTAATTGAACGGGATTAAATCAGTATGCGACACATAGATAAATAAACACGACATACGCATTGTAACGGATAGGGTATATACCGAAGAGACTGTATTCAGTATCGATGAGTTGACGTGACGACAACTTTTGGAAAAAATACTGTCTCACCTCACAACTCGATCATCTGATCGGTACATAACATTTGAAGAGTCTACAAAAATAATCCCGGAAAATCGGAAAGTCGTAGAACAAAAGCTGTTCAGTTATTAATACTAAATAATCCTATTCCGTCTTACCTTTCCGTTACACCGTGTAGACAATGCGCGCTATCTAAAGTCCGCTACTAAAAAGAGATTACTTGTGAGACCCGTACGGTGTGAGTTTCACATCATTCGAGAATCAATTTAGCCTTATACCTACGTAAAGTATAGGGAAGAAAAGAGAAAGAAGAGGAGCACCGCAACGACAGGCTATGCCATTTAACATGCATGAGGAATGAACTTGTCACCTAAGTATTAGAATCGTTAAAAATTCTAATAGAATCTCTGGCTAGCCCACAATGGATAAATGCCGTGAAGTATGTATTGTACTTGATAGGTACTCTACATACCTACTCATATATTTGTTTTTTTTACGAAGCGTGCATACTTTTTACATATTTCATAATTCTCTGTTGCACCCTCATCTTACTTGCTCCTAGGAGCCCATACCCTATAATGGGCTCCTAGGAGCAAGTAATAACGATTCGTCATTTCGATCAATCTGAGGATAATCAAAATTATGCATGATGAGTATCGATCGATCACTCGATCGCTTCAAAAATGTCGCTCTCGCACGAGACGATTGGTCGTTGCGATCGATAATTTAAGTTGAAACGGAACGGTTTAAGATATGCCATCACCATGAAGGAAAAATATATTATAACCTGGGCCACAGGCCGTTCCTTCCTTTAGACCATTCATCACAGACGGAAACCATAATAATCCAGTAGATATACGTCCCGTATAAAAAAAAATGGAAAACCAATTTTATTTCCTGCGCTGTAAATTTGATCCGGCTACTGAAAAAACAGAAAACCTAGAAAAGCCAACCAGAAATGGCTTTTACAGCGAAATCAATATTCGCATGTAAATAGGTATTTTAAAGGAATTAAAGTGTTACCCAGAAATTGGCACAACTATGACAAGTCGTGCGTGTGAAGTGAAATCGTCGATCACAAAGGAACATACAGGGACGCGATATTCAAGATGGTGGGTTTTTGTTGCGGTCTGCGATGTCGTCTTCGATAAAAAAAAATTACGATAGTGTATGTCACTGTCACTATCGATTCATCATTTCGACCAGTCTATAACTACTGGTCGTAAAGACGAATCGTACCTTGTATGTACGATCTTTCCTTACATACAAGAAGAAGAAGAAGAAGTTATACTTCTTCTGAACTCAATCCACCTCTTTATCCAAACTTTACCTTACATTTGTAACTATAACTTCAGTTTGAAATAACTTTCTGACGTTTGCCTACGTCAGCGAATCAGCGTGATGAGAAGCTTGAAAAGACGGAACACGCGGCGCCCTCGCTCATGAAATTGAAATTGAGATTTTAAAGGAAATTACGATTTCGATTCAGACCTATATTGAAATTAAGCAAGCTGCTTCATATTGACAAAGGCTATACCTACAACCATATGCTTGCAATGGCCTTTGTTTTTATTAACGAATGTGGGAAAATATTGTCCAGTACGTTGCGCAATTTCTTGTCGAAATAGCAAATAAGCTTTACAAATCTTTTACGAGATCGTAGACCTCTGGAAGCGACCTCGGTCGGTGGAGCCAAGGTTTATAACCCGCTGCGTGGCTACAAGTAGGTACCTAACCTAACACTCTAAAACCAAACTACCTCTGTAACCACGTTTTTAGGGTTTATATAAATAAATAAAGATAAATAGTTTAGTTGGAACAGTCAGGGTGCACAGACAAATTCTTATAAAATCCAAGAAAAAGTATCCGAAAAAGATCAGGGTTTAAGAATTCCTTATAGGATCACTGACGTGCCAGTAAGCATGACTGCTGCAATGCAATGTCCTACCTTATGTCGAAGCCGTGAGCGTTTTTTGTGCATACTCTGGATTGTTCATTGTTGACATGTAACTTCTTGTTACTAATGTATTCATAGCTACGATTACAAATTGTTTATAATAGATGACATTTTGTACTAGGTGGCAGCTCTCCGTCTCCGTTAATGAGCCAATCACAACTTGCTGTCGGTGGCGACGAAGTGCGCAAACTGTGAAGGGCCAGTTTTCCGTGACAGATTGCGCTGTCTGTATAGCGAGTTAGCGAGCGCATATACAGACAGATATAGTTTTCACTTCAGCCATTTTCAGTGCATCATACGAAAAACTTCCATCCATCATACATTCATTTGAGTACCTAAGTAGATCATTGACCCTTAAATTGATCGTACTTATGATGATTTATGCTAAAACTGCCAGAACTATACGATATACCAAGACTTAAGTAAGTAAACCTGGAAATAGAATTAGGCTCGAGACATTGCGCAATCTGGTGCATTTGTATGACTGCAGTATTGTACCACAGATGAATTAAATCCTAGGTGAACCTATTGCAAAATATAGAAAGTCTATTTGTTGTTGAAAGTCCTGGATCATATGTTGTTGCGCGAGGACCGAGGTCCAAGAGTGCCATTGGTCTGAGTGTTAGGTCTTTGTGCTGGTTGTATCCAGTGCTAGGGCGGGCGGAACGCAAGAATGCGGCGTGCGTGCGGGCGGTGTCGGTGCGGCAGGGGTTGGGACGCGCGGGGCCGCGGGCGCCCGCCGGGGGATGCGTCGGTGTGGCGCGGGGCCGCGCGGGCGGGCGCGTGCCGCAGTAGCGTGGAGGCACCGCCGCGGCCGCTCGACGGCTCACTCGCTCCGGCGTCCAGCCGCCGCCCGACGCGAGCGCGAACCCACCGCACCGCGCCGCCCGTCATCGCCGCTAAAGGCCAGTTCACTTTGCTGGTGGTTCCCCGTAACCGTATCGAGCGGCTCAAACGGAGCCCACACGTGGGCTTATTAACGAAAGTGGTTTCAAATGTGCTCAATTTTTTTTGTCAGGTTATATGCAATGCAACTTGACAGTTTCTTAAGCTAAGGCGCGGGGTCAATGCCAAGTGTCTGCTGCTCAGTCGATGATTTTTATTGTCAACGTCTATCCGGCACAAATGACACAAAAGCTCGATAAGTATTTTAAAGCCATATCTCCTTAAACCGAACGTGTTCTCTTTATTGTTGACGATGTTTTGAAGAGTAAGTAACTGCTACTGTTATTTATTACCTACCTACCTATTATTTATTATTGTAAATGACATTATCACATTGTATCGGATCGGATACTTACATGACGACGAGGCGCGAAATTTAAGTCTTTGGGCGCGAAGGTCTGCGACGACGACACCTGCAAGTCAGAAAGAATATCTATACTTACCTATGTACTTATACTTATTTGCGGCCATGACCGTACAATTATTGAATGTTATTTTTCTGCGGAAAAATATCTACCTAGCTAGGTATACATTAATACTCGTAACCGTTACATATACCTATTACCATCCACAAATAATACCTAATATAAAGCAACGTGGGTGGAACTGATTTGATCGCGGGCTACCAGCTGCTTGCTATTTTTTTCATCGTATAGGGTTTTATGAAATCTTTACAGCTTTGAGCCCTTATTAGGCATTAATACAATGGTAAGAAACAGTCGTATTATTAAAGATTTGACTACGTTCCGCCCTCTGTGCCTAGGTCTTACTTCGCAAGGCATATTTAGCGTGAAGATGGTAGAGATAAGTAAACAATTTTGACTGGATATAAGAATTGCTGTGTTAGATAATGTGAACAGGCATTTTTTATAAAATGTGACGATTCCTTCCTGTTGGACATCACGATTAAGGATTTATGTACAGCCGCCGGCACATCAACCAATGTACAAAAACATTCCATTCTATGCCGTATTCCCGGCGCGTATAGTGCCCACAGATAATAAGGCTGTTGCGCTCCATCCCCAGTAACGTCACAATAAAAGGACCATATGTCACCTTTAATAAATGATAGAACGACCTAGGTACCCATTTGTTGAAGAAAATATAGTTTGCAGTATTAGTTGAAATGCCGCCAACTCTCTAATATAAAGCATCATTTACACATATTAATGTCAGTAAATGTGCCATTAAAGCAAAGATAGCCCCTCCACGTCATATTGTAACCTATATTTTAAAAACGTCCTTTTTACTAAAATAAACCTAATGTCCGGCTAGGCGGAGCAATGTGCGCTTCGCTAGACTATTTAATTAAATTTGTCTATGAGTTGTAGTGGTATGTGTTTGAGTAGTGCATTTGCTTGCATAGTAGCAAAGCATCAAAGGCTATCGTTTCTAACTATTTGTTCAATGAATCCTATACGAGTAGGTGCAGGCTGCTGCCGCTGCCGGCTACGTTGCGGTTTGACTCGTTTGAGTGAATAAATGTTGGTTTAAGCTCCCGCCTTGTTGAGTTATTACTTTTATCAGATAGGTATCTACCTACCAATATAGAAACCTTCTAAAAATATTCAAACAGCGTCCCATACTCATCCTTAGATGGAAGTTGTAAAGTAAGGAGCATTCAAACTTTCGGCAATTAAACCAGTTTAGAGTTTTCCTAAGTACTGAAATAGATTTGCCTATTAACATATTTTCGGGTGCAATTCCCTAATTTTAAATTATCTTCAAAGTACGGCTTTTATTGCTTTATTGCTATATATGTAGACTTAGGTTCTAAGAACCCCACGTGGTTTCAGTGCCTCGAGCGTTAAATGTCAGAATTCATCAATATACGTACTTACCTAGCTGACCTATAATTGTGTCTTTATTACATTATTAGTAGAGAATGGCACTTGAAAAGACAAACGTAAGAAAATGAACCTATTGGTGCGAATAATGGTGAACTGTGCGCCACCCAGCCATTGTTCAGAATCCTAACAGAAAAGCAATTGCACCGATCGCGGGCTAAAGTTACCTAACTACTCAACAGTGGCTCGCAGTAGGTCCTAGTTAGTTATGAACAAAAAAATCAACTAAATTGGACAAAACAGAAATCGAGTCAGTTATTTTACTGCAATCGTTAACGGCTTTTACACAAATTTAGGTCCAAATGATAAATGGAGAAAAAATTTCATCACGACCGTCAGAGGTCCTGAGTAATTGCACAATTACTGGATAGATGTCGCTACAGTCCCTCAGACGAGAATATGGAGACAAAATTCACGATCTGGATACGAATCACGATGGCTCTGTTGGAATAGAGCGTGCCACGGAATGGCGAGGTCCCGGGGTCGAATCCCGGTCGTGATGAAAATTTTTCTCCATTTATCATTTAGATTTTCGTTTCTCATAGCGCATATGCAAGAAAATATCAAAAAAACATATGAAAAAGGAACGCGTCATCAATTAAAAACATGATTTCTAACTGCAATGTTAGACATGACTTTGAGTAATTGCACAATTACTGGATAGATGTCGCTACCGTCCCTCAGACGAGAATATGGAGACAAAATTCACGATCTGGATACGAATCACGATGGCTCTGTTGGAATAGAGCGTGCCACGGAATGGCGAAGTCCCGGGTTCGAATCCCGGTCGTGATGAAATTTTTTCTCCATTTATCATTTAGATTTTTGTTTCGCATAGCGCACATGCAAGAAAATATCAAAAAAAAAAAATTAGGTCCGTCCTACAATCGTAGAAGTACCTAAAGAATTTACTAGGTACATTTTTATTTTTATGCCACAATAACCAAATGCTAGACTGCGTCGTCAAGCGTCGCAGGTTGGATCCTCATTTCTGGACTACTGGTGATGGAGGTAGCCGTTCCTAGCACAGGCTGACACCTAGTGGGAGTGGTTGGGGAGAAAATTAGTAGAGTAAAAACATTGCTATTTTTTAAAATGTAATGGCTTAAACCGGCGAAGTGCGAGTTGATTTCAGCTTTTAGTAGGTAGGTAGGTATTTGGTAGGTAATTGTTATTAATTTAATGGTTTTAATTATTTCATAAACCCTTGACATGTTTAAAATCTTAATTAAAATATAGTATTTGCGGAAGAACTAGACTAAACAAGTACCTATTACCTACGAGCCTGCCTCATCACGAGCAACGCTCTTTCAGTACAATAGATATCTTCGACGTCGCAGCCACCCTTAGGCGTAACCAATATCTCTACAAGTCTACACCCACATAATAATAATGGGCAATAATAAATTCAATTGTGGGCAGAATACCTACCTATTTCCCCAAACGACAATATTATTTTGTTTTAATTATTGAATAATGGTTGCCAAAAGTTATAATACATTTTACGAGAAATTACAAATCATCAATTTTGTGATACGCTTCAATAACTACCAGATAATTGTAAACCTACCTAGTTACCTACCTAGATGTTTGAAAATATTACATAACAAGGACGTATTATATCGGGTGCGCTCTACAATTTATGTACACAAGATCTATTCCCTGCCTTTATGCTCTTGACTACAAGTTTAACAAGGGCACTAACAGGCTACCCTTAAAACATATCTAGTCAATTAGGCACACTACGAATTATTTTGTCGTAACTAGATGGGTTTGTGCAGATAATTGTACAGACAAAGTTACATTTTAGATATATCTCTTTGCTATATCGTACTAGCAGGTACTAGTATTTATTATCAAGGTTGTTAGATTACTTGTCTTAGCCACTTTGAATCTAAAAGTAATGAAAATTATCATTTTAGTTGTGAAACATGAAAAATCCAAAAATGATATTACATAAGTAAGTAGTTACTTTTACAAACTTACAAGTTGTAATATTGATGCCGGTATGTAGTTTGCCAATCGATTAAGGAATAATTCACACCTGACGGAGCGCAGTGCATCGGACGCAGTAGCAGTTTTCACCGACATTGTAATATTGAGTCTCCGTCTTTGTCAAATAAAGTTCAATATTCGTTGTAAGGAAGCCGAGCGATTATAATGTCCATTCTGAGCGATAAGCCGCGCAAGCGCGCATAAGACTGTGCCATTTGAACTGTGCATAATGAGCGGTTAAGGTTCAATACAGCGACTACAAAATGCGCTACCATCGTGGCTCAAGCTCGTTCATCAGGTGTTATACAATAATTGTTTTCTTAAAAGACTCCACATGCTTAAAAGGCCTATTATTATAATTTATTTAATTAATGGACTCGACAGTTCGTCATTTGCCAATGTCATGCCACAGAAAATTCAATACATAATAGTCCCCTACCACCCCCCCTCCAGGGGAGTCGCAGCAGCGTCTTCACCCTGGGTAACCGCGTCTTCTTGTCTTCATCCAGAGGAGTCGCCGTAGCGTCATCACTCTGGACGAAGCAGCTCGACAGTCACGTTCACTCCCGAGCTTGTAGCAGGAACTCTTGATAAAAGCTTGAAACTTCAGATCTTGCATAAATAATCCAATAACTTCACCGTACTGTCATTCGCGAACATTTTCTGATTAATTTAACGTGATATTAAACACAAAATAGTCCCTGTAGACATTAAAAGGAAAATTATCAAATAATTTCGCAACCGTCGTTTCTCGCCATTTTCAAGAGAACCTGATAGGTCTATATATAACCTACATGATATATAACCTACATGTCGCAACTGCAATATGTAGTACAGTCAAACGAGTAGTCGTTCCTACATCCAGCTCTTTGTATGATGATACCTTTTGCAGATATGTGTTGCGAAGATCCCAGCTGATATGATAATTATGCAGTGCTATATAAGTGGCATAACTATGCACTTTTATAAATAGTCTGGTATTTCGTTTAGTATAGTAAAAACATATGAATTTATGTTCAGGTGTACTTGTTACTTGTCAGCATAATATAATAGGTACTCAGTCGGACTGAGTAAACGGACTGATAAAAGCTTGAAACAAATTATCCAACAAATTCACCATACTGTCACTCGCGAACATTTTCTGATCAATTTAACGTGATATTAATCTCAAAATAACCACTGTAGACAATAAAACAACAAATTTCAATCAATTCTGCAACCGTCGTTTCCCGCCATTTTCAAGAGAACCTTAAAATGCCTATCATCATAAGTAGGTATGCGAGTGCGACAGTTGCACAGATTAGTACAACAGGGTCAGACCTTTAACGTGTCAGTCACACGACTCTACTGTCATTTTCGTAAAATGTAAATTATTACGTCCCATGAGAAGCAAATCGCGTCACTTTTATTAATTGGTACCTATCTACTTATTTTATTGTTAGATAGAGTAGGTATTTAGGTTTCTTAGAAATCTGAAAATTAATTAGGCACGAAGACAGAGATAAGCATAAAGGGGGCCTCAATATGGTTGAGCTTTTCTCAAGAACTACTTGACCGATTGTAAAAATTCTTTTACTAGTAGATAGTTGAGAGTATACACTAAATAATTTTAAGGAATTTACAAAAATAAGTCTATTACTTTTTGAGAAAAACTCAATCTTAAAAACTCCCTGTCCTAATTTCCCTGTCTCCGACCGTACCTACTTATATAATTAAGTGGTGTGTAAATATGTATTCCACTGCTGTTAAACTTACCTACGTAGTGGCAATCACCTAGCACTGACATCGGCAGCAGCCGTATTGATAGGTACCTAAGTTTTATTATTATTAATGGATTCGACAGTTCGTCATTTGCCAATGTCATGTTACAGAAAATTCAATATATTCAATAGTCTTCTATCTTCCTCCAGGGGAGTCGCAATGGCGTCTTCACCCTGGGTAGCCTCGTCTTCATGTCTTCATCCAGAGGAGACGCCGTAGCGTCATCACTCTGGACGAAGCAGCTCGACAGTCACGTTTACTCCCGAGCTTGTAGCGGGAACTCTTGATAAAAGCTTGAAACTTCAGATCTTGCATAAATAATCCAATAACTTCACCGTACTGTCATTCGCGAACATTTTCTGATTAATTTAACGTGATATTAAACACAAAATAGTCCCTGTAGACATTAAAAGGAAAATTATCAAATAATTTCGCAACCGTCGTTTCTCGCCATTTTCAAGAGAACCTGATAGGTCTATATATAACCTACATGATATATAACCTACATGTCGCAACTGCAATATGTAGTACAGTCAAACGAGTAGTCGTTCCTACATCCAGCTCTTTGTATGATGATACCTTTTGCAGATATGTGTTGCGAAGATCCCAGCTGATATGATAATTATGCAGTGCTATACACTTTTATAAATAGTCTGGTATTTCGTTTAGTATAGTAAAAACATATGAATTTATGTTCAGGTGTACTTGTTACTTGTCAGCATAATATAATAGGTACTCAGTCGGACTGCGGTCTGCGAATGTGCCAAAAGCGAATGATATTTAATTTAAAATAATCACAGCTGTATAACCGAATTGGTTGTTAGGTTAGAGCAAATAATATTAAAATTAAGTCATTCATATCTATGTATTTAGATTTTATGTACTAATACTTAGTAGTATTATATAAAGTAAAGTAGATTTATATAAAGTAAATAAAACATACATTGAGGAGGGGGGAGACCTTTGCCCAGCAGTGGGATAATTTATAGGTTTACAAAAAAAAACATAAAAAAACAATTATGTATGGGATGAGGAGGTAGTGGTTTTTGAAACCTCACCCGACTGTGATGAAATCTTTTTTCCAACAACATAATTTTTTCTCAGCCAGGTTCAATTTATTTTCGTTATTTCGTAAATAATAAAAAAAATAGAGGTTATTGTACCTACTATTGGAAGATAGGACCTAGATAATGTAAGTACATTTATTGTACGTAGGTACTCTTATACATATACAATAGATAATACTTATATTATACAATAAAGCAATCGAATTTTTTTTAATCTGTCATTCTGTTATTTCATTTGTCTCGTTTTCGTTTGATCAGAAACGTCACACTTCTATCTAAGCTGAATCTGTTGCCAAATTCTATTTCATGGTTTTGAACCTAATTGTATTATAGAAATGTTTTGAGCAGAATAAAAGCACTAAAACGTCGCTAAAGTAAGAAACCATGCTGCGAGTCATGCCATGTTCTAATTTACGTAGTCAAGATGTCAGTCAAGTTCAGTTTATTTTGGTATACATTTTCGCCAAGCAGATTTATCTATCGGGCATATTCATGGGCAGATAGTTTTTATGATATAATTATGTGTAGTTAGGTACACATTTTCAATCACGGTCTCAAGCGAACTATCCTTTGACCAGCTTAGAACACGCGGCTTCCCAAGAGAACTTATAATCAACTAGGTACTGACACACAAAGGCGGCACTGACTGCTCCTCCTAACTTGGTAGGATTCTAATGCGCTTGGCATTGTAAAGGAAGCATTTTGATCTACCTGCAGGACAGGATGTCTTGTAAATGAAGGATAATCCTGCTACAGGGATAGTTCAGATAATGTCATTAAGTTCCGCGGTTTTCGAGATATGCATTTAACTTGTGTAAATTTTTCATACAAACCCATTTTATTAAGCTTAAACTTAAGCTTGGAAATAACTTTCATTTATTTTTATTTTAAAATGTTTTTATTAAAAAAATCATAATAATGTATTGTATACCTAGTACGCAGGTAAGAAAACAACATACGAGTAGTCGTATGTTGTTTTCTGGAAAATCATAAAGTGGTTTGACTGGTTGATTGACCTCATCGCGTCCATTGGTCGCCTTTAGTGCGGATATCAGCTCTCCAAAAGATGCGTCCCTTCACGGAAAAGCAGACTTTCCTTCATTTACTCTTACAGATAAAAAATAATAGTACTTTGATCAAGACAATTAATTATATTTCGTTTAAAGGCCAGGCGTCCATTATGATTTTATAATATTTAAATAATTTAGTTTTAGAAACCGATACTATATCTACTTATTAAATTCTTCAATAAATATGTTTTCTAATGAAAATTACAAAAAATACAAAAAAAATATTTGGAAAACAAGAAACTAAGTACAGCTCTATTACATCGGCTTAAATTTATATTACACAAGAGAGGCTGAATACTGTGCAGAAGAAATTTTAGTGTCCGCGATAGGTTTCCCTGTGCTGCGGCTACCAGTGACTCCCGGTTACACCAGTGCGTATGTACAAACCACTGCGTATGTACAACAATTATATTGGTTTGGTCTATAAAGTTGTTACCCCGTGTAGTATACAGCATGTACTTAACGCTAGAGCTACAATAACCGAATGCCATGCGGTCGGTAATGGCCTTCAGCTGGTTGCATGCGGTAGTGTGTTTAATTGCATCGTATTACGGCATGCCACACATGCGGGCGATAGGGTGATATAGTGGACAACGTGGTGTAGCTTGTAGCATCGACGGAATATATACAACCAGGAGAAAACACATTTTGATATTTCATCTGTACATTAAGATATATCTGGCAGCTACTTTGGCCAGCGCATCAGCCTGGCCATACAAATAGGAAATGCTGCCAGTGTTCTGGGCACGTTGCCTCGATGCGACGCGCTGGTAGATCTTTTATTTATAATCAATCATTTATTTATTATATTGTGTAGTTCTTTTACGTTTTATTTGTAAGTTTATTAAGATTAAGATATAAATCTAATTGTTCTATGCATGATCGCAATCTGCGCTCCGACGGAAGTTTCATCCTATAATCTGCCCGCTCACTCTACCAAGTTTCGTTCTAATTCCTCCACTAGTCACGCTATTCGTCTCTGAAACTCCTTACCAGTCTTAATCAGAACGCCTCTCTACAAACGACATAACTAGTACCTAAATTCACGGGAGTGTTTGAAGTCAGAATTTAATACTTTTCGTTTCCTATTTCTTCTAAGTTATCGTTATGTTACTCCTTAATATTATCCAGTCCACAGTACATCAATCTACACAACCCCGCCGTATTACATTCACATACCTAGAGTGCAATAATGTAACGCATGGGATATTTTATATCTCTTGTATATTGAGATATAATATAGTTATCTATTGTATAATGAGGTATAATATAGTGAGGTATAGTTGGTCACGCTTGATAACGATCACTCTCTACCTACGTAGGCAGACCCTGGATTTGTTACATACGGACAGGCGGACTGTCCATAAACAGTTGTGAGACTATAGTATATAATGTGTTTTACTTATGTTGTATATAGGTGCCTAAATAATAGTTCTATTAGGAAACTGGAGGATACATAAACATAATATTAAGAATAATAATAACACCGATAACAAATATTATCATAGTAGGAGTAAGTGGGCGTAACATCGCTCCGTAGGACGAAGGCTGTTATCGTTTCAAAAGCCTCGCCCGCGGGCCTGCGGTATAAATATAGTTTCAGATTGATTAGACGGCACATTAGTCATTTAAAATATAACAATACTTACAACGAATACAATATGTTGAAAAGATCCTATATTATTAGGTATGTAGTTTTTTTCCTCGGTACGTACCGATTGTCCCTTCCCGTGGTAAAAGACAGCTATTGTCATTCCGTGATCCATTTATCCCTCATGTGCCCAATTCAGTTGATTAAACTAGTGAGAATTATTTACTCGTTTGATCAGTTTAAAATAAAAATATTTAGGTAGGTTTCATTTCTTTTTCACAAAAATACGCAAATAATACCTCTCTTCTGCAAACTTTGGACTGAATTATGTCAAGCTGTAAAGCGTTATTAAGTAATAATTAGGTACATACAGACATACAAGCGTATATATTTATGATATTATAGATGGTGGGATGAAGTAATATTATCAGTACGTTGAAAAAGAAAATATGCCTACGCACAGTGGAAAATTTCTAGCAAAAAAATTGTTAGTCAGCTGCGAAAGTACGAATACCTAGCTATAATACCTATTTAATACTATTTTATTCTAACAATATAAAGGGATACACAAATATGTTGGTACAGTAACCAAAGTGTCAAAGCCTTTATTCAAATCAGTTACCGAATGCAAGTAAGTAAAATATTTACTTACATACTCATACTTGTTTCCTTTTCGTTAAAGCCGCATTTCTCACAGCAAAGCCATCGCAGTTTTGGAACGGAGCCAATAACTAGTAGCGAGACCTTAGGGCAGAAGTCCAGAGCCTTGAGATATACAGTGATTTATATTTCCTTTTTGTATTTTTTTTTAAATTTATTAAAGTCGCTCTGCTAAATTATATAATAGACAATTTCTACGTCTTGTATTTACTTTGGTAGGTCTTACGAGGCTGGTACATATTAGGGAAATTGAAGAACAATTGATTTACCATACTTGTCAACTACAATATTTCCCTTGTGAAATGAAATACCTATGCGGTCTAACTTTGTAGCGTGCAAAGTTAATATTACTGATCTCACTGCAGTCACCTCGTGACCTGGGTAGGTAGGTACTAGGCGGGTAGTTCTGCATTCCTAAATGCATCGGTAACCAACTCGTTCTCACAGAATTGAAAATGTGTTTCAGTTGCGTGAACATTTACCATGAAGCGTGACACAGTAACATACTCGTACATATCGATCAATATTTTATTAATGCATCATCAGTCGGGTCAACAACACTGTATTCTGAACCAGTTGTTGCTTTTTTTACCCACGACGAAACGGAACCTCTGTATACGTGTGTACCTATTTCATGCAATTAAAATATTGTTTGCACGGACAATACAGCGGTTTTGTAGATTTGAGATAGGTATGGATAGTTTTATACGTTACCAGGGGACGTATCTATCGTATTGTGGAAGGGTGCGTGCTTTTTCAGCATTTATTTTTTCTGGCTAAACTTGATTGAAATTTTTGTTATCTTGATTCCTGTTCTGTAAGGCGTAGTTTTATGGTTCACACGCTAAAGGAGGAAGGTCCTCGAGATTTACGAATCAGTAAATATTTCATCACAATCTGAATAAACCTTCTTGGGAGTTATAATAGAACTCAAATAGATACACGCTGAGTTTTCCAGAGACGTGCAAGAAAATATACCTTTTTTATGCAGTTGGTATGGATTATGGTATGGTTCTATTTGTGGCTAATGTTTTCTAAATTGCAGTTTCCTATAAAAACGAAATAATATGTAGATAAGGTGTTGTGCGTATCCTGTCTGTAGAAGATGAAATTACACGCGGATAAAGTCGTGGGCAAAAGCTAAGTAGATTATTATAATTAAATACCTATAGTTAGACACATTAAAATAAATTTAGAATCTATGAGGTTAACAAAATTACAGAATTTATCGTTACAAAGACTTTAAACTTGACATTCTATAATAATTAAATTTACTTGTTTACTGGAAATGACCGTCGGAAAGGTGAAGAAACCTATAAAGTAGCCAGGCTTACCAGAAGACCGATTGTTCAATGGTCAACCTATATGAACTTGAACTTATTTCTGAAGGAGAATTAATTCTACCTATATCCGTCCGTTATGGCGTGAAGGTAATAATTGTGGTGATAGATTGCAATGTGATCGGGTAACTTTGAATAAAGGTAAATAGAGAGAGAGAGCGAGTCATGCCAATAACTAATTTATAGATAATTATTGCAAGACTAAAGGAAGACAATGAACATGCTAAAATATGACTAAACCCCAAAATATGGCCAATGCAGAATGGACCACGACATACCTAAGCAGATCACGACCGCAAAACATTCCAGTACTCTGTCTCGATAACCAAACGGAATCCTATACCTACCTAAAATATAGATTTACTGGTATGCATGTCGGTATGGTTTGTATACGTAGTACTTACCTATATATTTATATTGGTTTATATTATATTAATACAAAACCTTAATTCTGTTTACACTAGCCTGCTCCAGTTTTCGTTTATCTTTCTCACTTATCCTCTGAAAAAGAACTCCGCGTATGTACATTATTATAATTTTATTATAACCTAATGGAACATGCAGACATTTGAGCGGTTGTTTCAACTTAAATATTTTTGAGAAAATTATTACTAGAGATTTTAAATAAAGTACCTACCTAGGTAGATTTTTTAACATTTTACTTATCGTTTGGACAGCTACATATTAATATTACATATATCATCTTAGAACATCATTAAAATGAACAATGTTGTATAATAATAGTTGCTAGCGCAATTATGTGTCTTTTCCCTTTCCCCTGCCGCGCCACTTGAAGTTCATAGACAAACAAAGAAGTGTCTCTTGCAGAACGCCTTTTTAAATTCCCGGCTAAAATAGACTTGGTTACTTTTCGCGCCAACATTCCCTTCCCAGCCTTATTGCGTCAGCCGTTTTATTATTCTTTTGAAAAGTTTAGATCATCGTTTTAATTATAATATGTAGGTAAATTACTCATAGAATGGATTTAGGGTTCACTGGCAATCAAATTAACAATATATAAGTGTAAGGGCATCAATATCTCTATCTCATAAAATCTTTATTGCAAATAAATGATCTCCGAAAATGATCTTCAATCTACACAATTTAATTCACTAATTAGAATAGAATAGAATAATCGTTTATTTGACAGCCAAACAGCACATCTATGCATACAATTAAAATATATAATTATGTTACCGGCCAAACCCGATTTCGCTTATTTTATTTTACAATTTTAGGAAGACCAATATAAATAAGTAGTCATAAAAATAATATCAGTAAGCCAATAATAGGTCCTCACTATTAGATGCGGTGTATATATTTGAGGCACTGAATGTACAACATATTAAAAGCTAATATAGTCGATAACATAAAACAGTATAGCCTAAACACCACAAGTATAACAGAACGGTTAATCGCAACTAAACGGTTTAATCGTCAAGAAACTGAATTTATATATTATGATATTTTTTATATAAATTTGGCCTAGGCCAAACTAGTTCGTCCTGAAATCGGGTTTGGCCGTTAACAATACACCAATATCAATTAGGTTATAAACGGGTGTTGAGATTAAGTAAGGTAAGTGTACATATAGCCGTCAATGTACGTATGCCCGTCAAGTCAACTTAAATTGCCTATATCTCACGAAAATGGTAGTTTATTTCGTTTTCTCTGCAATATTATGAAAATAAATACTGTTTTGCTGCTAATTAACTGGCAAAAATACAATAAAACATCAAATAACACAATATAATATCACTTTATAGTTTGTGTTCACGTTTTTGTAAAAAAGTTACGAAGTTCGATTACTAAACTGCTGTTTTTACTGACTACGGTTTTTTTTCAACGCTGGCTCATGTATTTACTTATTTGTAAGTGTTGATGTTTAAAATGAAACTTTATTAATATTAATATCATTCTGTAATTTGATTTGATGCCTATTTGTTTTAATTAATTAAATAATAACATTTTAAATTCGTTGACGGCTATTGGTTCAACCAAACAGCAAAATGTACCAGTACCCGTCATCTATATGATATATAGATAACTATAGAGATATTGCTTACTTTTCACACCAGTACCCGTAAAATAATATTTTTTAACTTCCCAAACACACAAAACATCCCTAAATGCACAAAAAACGTCCCAAACATTACGATGTGTTTTCTTATGGTTTAGGACGTTTTTGTGCATTTTATTATTCATTTGATAGACAGGCAGCACAATGCTGGTGTGTCTATATCACAATGTTGGTAAGTTCAGTCTATGTTGTCTAATGTTCATATGATTCACTACACATATTGCTTATTTATATAATGTTTGATTTTAACCACATGTCGAGGCGATTTTTAAAAGAGTTCACTGATGGTGCAGATACTACATCATCAGACAGTTTGTTCCGTGCGTGGACAACTCTGTTACTTAAGAAGTGATGAGCGATTTTGGTATTGGCGATAGTGCGGTAGATTTTCATATGGTGTCCTCGCAATGGACGTATGTCTTTAGTCTCAAAGAAACGGTGGACATCTGGGAGGTTATATTTGTACGTGAGAATTTTATATGTCTCAATTAGATCACCTCTGTGTCGACGTTCTGCCAGGGTTTGAATACCTAGGATTTTAAGCCTTTCTTCATAGGACTTTTTGGGCAGTTTAATATATGGAATCTTTGTTGCCTTTCTTTGCACGCTCTCAAGTAGGTAGTAGGTAGATCGGATGTCCTTTATAAAATATGGGTTCCATATTTGAAATCCATATTCCAGAAGAGGCCTAATGTATGTTCTGTAGATTTTGACAAGAACATCGGATGTAATATATTGAAAGGATCTCCTTATAACATACATAAATGAATTAGCCTTCTTGACAATGCCATTAATGTGTTCTCCCCATTTTAGATTTTTTGAAACCACAACTCCAAGGTCCTTTTGGGATTCCACAGTGTTTATATCAGTGTCATCAATGGTGTATACCACGCCAGGATTTCTACTACCTAGATGCAACACAGCACATTTCGATATGTTCAGCTTGACTAGCCACTGCTTCGTCCATTCCTGGAGCTTGTTTAGATCGCTCTGTAGTTGTCCAGACACTAAGAGTGGGTTGCCAAAGATTTTCCCATCGTCAGCAAAAAATGCAGATTGTGAGTCTATCAGCGCAATGAGGTCCGTGATGAAAATTCCAAAAAGTGTGGGGGCTAAAACAGATCCTTAGGGAACTCCACTCAGGACGTCCCGCTTCTGGGACAAGGAGTAACCGATCCTGGCCTGGAAGGTTCTTCCCAACAGGTAACTCTTTACCCAGTCTAAAGGCCGACCTCGAATGCCAAAATACTCCAATTTTATAAGCAGGCGCTGATGCGGGACTTTGTCGAAAGCAAAATCAAAATCGAGGTAAATAACGTCAACCGGGTTGCCACGGTCCACGTCCATAGTCCACGGGTGCACACATGACAGTAAGTTCGTTATTGTGGATCCCTTCTCGACAAAGCCATTCTGCTGGATATAACATTTTCTCTGTTGTGGAATTTCTTCAGTTTATTGCATATTAGTCTCTCCATCACCTTACCCACAATACTTGTCAAGCTGATTGGCCTAAACTTGGCAGGGTCTGTTTTATCACCGGATTTGTACACAGGTGTAACTACAGCATGTTTCCTGTCAAGTGGGACATGTCCGACCTCAAAAGACACCCTCATAAGCTCAGTGAGAACAGGAACAAGTGTTTTGCTGCAGTTTTTTAGAATAATGCTGGGAATGTTGTGAGGTCCAGGAGCAGAGCTTGTGTCGAGTCCTTTTAAAACTTTCTCAACATCCTTGGGTGTAAAGTTTATGTCACAGATCGAGTGCTCCACACGGGCTAATGTAGTCACTTGTTAGCATATGGTCACATCTGGTTCACGACAATAGGCTTTCTGAAACTCCTGCGCGAAGATTTCCGCTATGTCGGTGGGGTCTGTAACTAGGTCGCCATTATGGTTCCTCATTGCAGGTGGAATGCTCACTTTGGATGACATGCACCTTCGCAGATGGGAATAGAAGGGTTTTTATCCGTTATCCAGTAGTTTTGCTTCATACAGTCTTCTGCTCCTTCTGCTTTCTGCCACACAATGATTGCTGGCGGTTCTATAGCGCTGGTAGTCCTCGTCATCCTTTGTGCCAATATAAACATCCCAAAGTATTCCCTTCTCAGATACAAGTTTCAATATATTGTCATTGATTCAGGGTTTACCTTCCTTCTTCTTCACTTTTTTAAGCGGAGCGTCTCTGTCTGTGTTTGTATCCACTATGGTTTTTAGTTGTCTCCAAAAACGCTCCACGTCAGTAGTAGATTCCAAGATTTCGAGATCCTTCTCCAGTTCCTCCATGTAGTTGTCAAAGTCAATGTAATGGTAATATCTTTTAAGTTTGGGCTGACTGTGGACTCTTTGTATCAGAAATTGGATGCTGAACTCTAGTACGCAATGATCAATCTTTCCTATAGGTGGTTTATAATATATTCCAGTGATTAAGTTTTCATCGTTTGTCATGATCAGATCGAGCAAGGATGGAGTGTTGCCTGTGCGGAAATGTGTCGGCTGGGAGACCAATTGATGAAGATTACTGTTGAGAAACATGTTCTTAAACAGTTCCTCGGGTCCCTTGAGGTCCTGTTCGATGTCTTGAGGCCATAGGATGTCGGAGTAGTTGAAGTCACCAGCGATAACTATCACATTGTTCGCTGAAGCAGCTTAGCCAATAATTTAGAGTCACGTCGTTTCCATATATCTGGTTCCTTATCATCGGGTCGATATACCCCAACAACAAGGAAATGGTGAGAGTCATATTGAATATCCAAAAACAAGGCTTCCGTAAGATCACATGCAGTCATACTTCTTATGAGTTCTTGCAATAATGGGTTGACACGGTCTCTGACATATATGGCAACACCGCCACCACGCGTTTTGCCACCCTGCGACTTAGGTCGATGTTTCCGGTCTTGTCTAAATATAGTATAATCAGGTATGGCAAATGTGCTGTTTCTGTCCCTGCTGTTCAGCCAGGTCTCCGTGACAATTATAATGGATGGCTTGTTGGTGTTTACATATAAAAGAAATAAGTCGAATTTTAATGACAGCGAGCATAAGTTGGTGTATAGGAAGGTAAGGTCAGTGTAGGGGTTTTTGGGGTCAAATAGTTTTTTTTGTTTGATTATCTTCGGCACACCCCTGACATACTTAATAGTGAGATCTAACTCACCACTCTCGGTACGTAGCTGGAGACGTTACATCAGCTCCTTTAGCTCGTCCCGCTGCATCGGTGTATTGTCATCATACACTCTTACCTCCATGGCTCTATTCTTGTTTTTAAGGACCTTCACTGCATCATGCCGTGACTTGAGCATCACCTTCATGTGGCGCGGTTTACTGTTGTCTCGTTTACCAAGTCGCAACACTTTCACCAGTTTGTCAGAAGATATCTGTTCACTCGTAATCTCCACCAGGATCCTTCTGACAGTGGCCTCATCAGTGGGCCCTTAAATAGCTGTGTCACCCGTATCCATTACAGGGAGACCAACAAGGATCACGTTATTTGCTCTGCGATCACGCTCCGCCATCTCCTCCGATATATTGTTAGTGTCTAAGGAAGTGGCCGGAGTAGCAGTAGAAACTGCATGAGTCACTGGTGCAGAAATCCGTTGTCCAATTCCTCACGTACACAATCATATGCTTGGATCAGTTTAGGCACTTGAAATAAGGCCTCGCGGCAAGGCGAACATAGAAATATGAGGGTGCGTTTGGATTTCAACCCCATGACACGAGCCTCGCTGCTTGTTAGGTTGCTGCAACTAAGACATACGTTCCGTTTACAACCATCGCACTGTATCAAATTTTCATCGCTATGATCATTATCGCACTTCATTTTGGAAACAAGTTTGCCACAAAAAGTCGTTAATTTTTCGTAAAAAAAGTCAATTGGATTTTACACTATGTAATGTCGGAGTTTTTGCGAGATAACACTTGTCCACTATTATAATGCACAATTTCACTAAATAACGTGTTTTTGGCGTAATTTAGACACATGAACTAATTATTTAATTAGTTTAATACAATACACAAATTCTAACACTGTTCACTTTTTGAGGTTAGAGAAAAAAACATCTTTGGGATTTTTAAAACATCTTTGGGTGCATTAGTAATTATAGGCATAATGACCTGAATTATATATACTGGCTGGAACAGCAACAATGAATATTTTGACTATTTTGGTTTATATATTTGAGAAATGTCGAAATGTCGAAAACATAAAGCTTGTCCAATCAGGTGTTCCATTTACACTATAGCACTTTGATCAATCATATATATACGTCATACATTACCTACACAAAAACTATATATATATATGACGGCTATTGGGACATGGGTATGTCGGATATCTGTACAAGGACATGCCGGATACCGGGCAAAGGGGTATTATTTCATATAAGTCTAAAAATAACTTATTTAATCTTAAAATTAAATAAACATTATTTAATTAAATAAAATTTAAATAAATTGTTTATATCTATGCACCATTTCATTCCTTGTGGGTCTTATACTACGGCCGTGGCTACAAAATCAAAAGTGAAAAGTTCAAAAAGTGACGGTTATTGGGACAGTTCCCTTACCTATAATATTTTTGTCCTAGTAACATAATCAACTTAAAATGCGTTTAGAATACAACGTGAAATTTTAGTGGTTGTTTTCCCGCAGCGAGATGATTTAGTCTCGGTACTACTTACCTACTATCGATTTATTAATATATATTTTTGTTAAATTAAGAAAGACAGTAATAATTCTGAATACCTGATCTCGCCAATTGTAATACTAACTGTATTAGCCTATTTCTTTTGTGTAATACTTTTTATTTTTTTGCAATAAAGAATATTTATCTTATCTTATCTCAATAGCGATCGCGAATCAATAGTAACACGTAGATATCGCAGCGTGGCATAATCGCAAAGCAGCCGGTGGACGAGGTGCATTGCGAGGCACGTTCTGTTCGGTAGGTAGTTGCCACGTCTAGTGATTTCCTATCGTCTCTTATGTCTTCGAGTTGAAAAAAATATTAAAAATTCGACCTTTTATTTTCAAGGTTAACTCTATAAATCAATTGTACTACTAAAAATCATTCTGCCGCGGGAAAGCAACCACTAAAATTTCACGTCGCATATTTTGTACTTTGAATTGGCAGTAAAATCGTATACATAATTCAGCAGCTAACTATAAGAATTCTATACTGAATTCTTATAGGCATAATAAAGTGTGTATGTGTTACCACACCAATAGATCGATCATCTATCGATGCCATCGATCAATATCGAACGATTGGTGTGGTAGCTTTGGCTGATCGACGGATACACTAATCGATCGATGTTGATCGATACTTGATTTATATCCATCAATGTACACCTAACTTAAAAATATCAAGTCAACATGAATACATATGTTATAACATATGACAATGATATAGGTATATTATAAAATTATACGTAGTAGATTTAGATACCTATTTTAAATTTAAAGCACTGTAAATGCAACTTCTAAGTAAGTACCCACAGAAATGAATAATGGTGTGATGACACGATTCGTAAGGAACTATACCTATTTGAATCACGCGATTTTACAAACCTTACTACGATGTCTTTTTAACGTTATCCAAGCCAAAAACTTTTGGTAGTAGTACCGTGTTGTGGATTGTGGAGAAAATCGATTCTGGCACCAACGCTTCACGTACCTACAGACCCAGTAGAGCTTTCAGGCAGTAGCATATTCGAGGCATGCCATCGAATTTACAGAGACTCGTGATAGGTTAACTGTACCTATATGAGATTATCCTAAATATCAAGCAGTTGCTTGCTTACAATTACATTTGTTTGTTGTTGCTTCAATCTGCCGACTAATCAGTTTTTCGATAATTCAATTAACACCAAAAATAATAAAAATTAGAAATAACTATTATAATGTAATATTAACCTAAAAAAATATAAACTAAACTAAAAACAAAAAATATTAATTATATTAACACCAAATATATTAATTGTTAAAGTCGAGTGGTAGGGAATGTTTCATCTATTTCGAACAAAACGGTATTTTACTGTGACGTCATGAATCATGATGAGATGTGGTCATCTCTTAATCATATATTCTCTTAATAATCTGTAACTATTGTAGTTTTTCAACTAATTTAATTTTTTTTACAGTTCGCCATTATATTGTATATTTTAAATGTTACTAGCATTTCATTTTCCTAAAGAAATTCCTTCCACCCGAAACTCACAAGACTACGCTAAAATTGGTATGCAGTCCACTGATTGACATGACAGTGAAATATTTATATACTTATTAGGAAATAGGAATACTCGTACCGTACCCACTAGGATAAAAAATAATACTTACATCAAGACAATCCGTTTTTCCTGTAAGGAAAACTATATTTATTTGGTTGAATATATTTTAGAATTTAGGTACTCTTTTTAACGTAGACCAATGAAATGACCCATGTACCTAAGTAAAACTAAAAAGTATTTTTTTTATATATGTAGTGTAGGCATCTCCTTTAATTGGTCAATATTAACCTTATAATATTATCTAACTTCTCGTTGACTAGAAATTCGGATCTAGTTATTCGGACATACTTGGTATTTTAATACTCTGAACTAACTAATCATTATGTACCGGAAACATATACTAACTTAGAGCTGCTGATGAGGCGTTTTACGAGCGAGTCGGGTCACGCGATAGGTTCACACAGTCAGTATACAGCACTGCAGTGGCGAGGTTTTCAAGCGACAATAACGGGATTAGCTACACTCACCAAGACTCGTAAAATGCCTCATCTGGACAAGCGCTAACTTTTAAGGTGCTTACCTGAGCTAACTATAGCGCCGCCAATCTTAAAAAAAAGTTTCAATATAATTATTTTTGATTAAATTAAAAAAGATATGAAGCAAATCCTTATTACGATAAATGCTATTTTTAAATGCTTATTATCAACGTGATTCAATTTCGGTAAGTTGTATTTTGCATAATTTCGAAAAACGGTGGTTTATGGCATATTTGCATTATTATGTAAGTATTGAAAAATAGTACCTATTTAATATTTATCCTAATAAAGATTTATGCATATTTTTTTTAATAAAATTGATTTATTGGAAGAAAGTATTATTTTTAGGGTTCCGTGCCTCAAAAGAAAAAAAGGAACCCTTATAGGATCACTTTGTTGTCCGTCTGTTTGTATGTCCGTCTGTCAAGACCTATATCTCAGAAACGCGTGGCCGTATCAAGTTGTAATTAATACCAAATACTCAGGTCTGCAACCTCATGTAGCCGTGAAAATCAAACTTCTACGTCAACGTAATCAAAAGATTTGGCCGGTTATGTCGCATATTTGTACGAAAATGCAATGGAACCAAAACTTATAGGGTACTTTCCGTTGACCTAGAATCATGAAATTTGACAAGAAGCTTTATAGCACAAGTAAAGGAAAAATCGATCAACTAATAAGGAGTATGCCGATGTATGGACATAATATTTTGATAATGGCAAAGATAAGTTCGTCTCTAAATCTGGTTTATCTTTTCATTAGAGCGAAATAATGGGGTAAAGTTGCGTTACACGGACGTCCGACTCGCACTTGGCCGGTTTTTTTTAAGATTGGCGGCGCTAGTTAGCTCAGGTCAGGCCATTAATCATCGGACTGCATGGCGTACAGTTTCATCTCAATACAAAACAAGCCTGCACGTTCGCCCGGCAGAGTTTTCTATGAAACCGGAGATGCAACCAGTCGGGTCGTCACTCAGTCCGAGTGTTACCAACAGGTCACTTTGCAATATTCCCGCGAATTGACGAATGACGAACGAAACTACTATAATTAACACTTTCATAATTTGATTTGGATTTTTGGCTCTTAATGAATAATCTAATCCAACAGTTTTAACGGCATACCTTGTTTACTGATCATCTGTTTAGATTTTTATAATCTGCACTATATGTACCTAAATCATACATAATCAAACATATCATATGCAAGGGAAGGCATGTACCATTATTATGATCACTAAAATTACCCAAGTTAAGTATATTTACCACTTTAAACGTTATCAGATGAAACTATAGCGATGAAACTAAAGAATTTACGGAATTCAATAACTATTTTCATATTGAGCGTACGCTTTTACTGAAGTGTTCCTCGAAGCCGTTATTTTCAAGAGTCTTAACACAAGCATGTATAAACTTGAGACATCGAATGCTTTAACAATCTACTTTAAGGTCGTTCACGTTATAAACACTAGTTTCTGAATATACTGATGCAAGTACTTGCAATAAATAAATGAAGTTAATAAGTCCTACCTATCTAAATAATCTATAATATCTACCTATCTAATAGTTTACCTATCTAAAATTGGTATATCTAGACTCCAAATAAAAATAATTGTTATGAAATATGCTAGTAGTATGAGGTCAGTCAATTACTATATTTGTCGCTATTAAAATTGTTTTATAAAAGTTAGACCCAGACTAACTGTGCCACCTGTCATGCATGAGACACAAAATTTACCATATTAGGATCGGTAAAGATCCTTTAATTATATCTGGCCCCGTAAGGGACAAGTGTCAATATTTTGTCTTTGATTCGCCTTAAAATATTTCACGGTCGTGTGAATCTGTGTCTTTTAACTTTTACTGTCCACTTTCCATTTCATGAACAGGACACACTATTCACACAAAGTCCAGGATAAGACCAACACTTTAGTTTACATTTGTTTGTAACATTTTCACCGTCGTCGTCGACGGTCGAGACGTTGCAAACTCACGCGATGTACGGTCGGACTATCAAAACTCGAACCATATCTACTTAGGTAATGTTGACATATTATTTTAGCATACCGACTGTTTCATGATTAGGAATGATGTCACAACGAAGCGACATAACTTGATAGGTTGGAATTTAGAGAGATAAAATTGTAAAGTAGGTATCGTAACCTACTTAAGATTTTCATAGGGCAACTGTACATGACCTACTTTTTTTTCATTGCCCATAGTTCAAAGTTCGTTTGTGTTTATAAAGTTGAGCTAAAAGGTATATAGTGTTTGATACATCGGTACAATAATCACGTTGAAGGTTCAGTCACACCATGGGGCATTCAAACGGTTACTTACTAAACCAAGTTTGGCTGATATTTGTATGTGTTTGTACAAAACCAAAAATTTAAAAGTAAAAACGATTCGCTGCTTTGGCTGCAGTGCGCATGCCTCGCGCTGTAAACTTCCTAAACTATCTCCAACATTTATCGTGCAATACAGTCATTACTGGGATATTAAACCAGTACTTTTATCCGGAACTTGTCAGCAGTCCGTGTCGCAACTTAGTATGCGATTTGTTTGTTTCTCGTGGGAACCTACATTTGTTCAAGGGCTACAGAGCTATCACCTAATACAATTTGATATTTGATAAAGTAAACTGAAAACAAACAATAAATTTCTTGCAAAAAATATAACCTAATTACGAAGTTACAGAGCTTGGAATCCATGAAAAATCGAAGTTTGGGAAAATTATATAGCTCACGCTGTATCTTTTTAATTATCCCACAACATTTTCCCCCTTGGTATTCTTTCCGCCTGTAGGTACCTCTCCTAACTATTATAGCGACATAGCGACTCTTATACTGACTATTTTGCGCCTAAAGCTGGCAATTATAATAGACATCCGATTGTTAAAAATCCATTCGATTTATAAAATAATTCCACGTCCGATTTTCAATTTGGCTCAATCATTTCCGATCTGTCTATAAGATAAGATAAATATTCTTTATTACAAAAGTGTTACCTACACAAAGAAATAGGCAATACCTACCTACACAATTATATAATAATTGGCGGTATTGTCGCTGAAAGCGATCTCTTCTCTACAACCTAGAGTAGAGAAATCAGCGGAGGAATTAGGCAGGATGATGTGCAATATCTAACCTAACCTATCATTCTGTATAACAAATTAAAAGTGCAAACTCTACATAAACTACATTATTATTTATTTGTAATTACAAGTAAAACCAACTGATAAACATGTATATAATATTCTACGAAGAATATAAAATGAATACTTAATATTGTTATGATGGAAAATATAGATGATGAAACGATACAATTGACAATACTAAGGAAGTAGACTTTAACTAGATAAAAATACCTATATATTATTTGCTTTAACTTACACTCCTTTACCTTAACTTTCCATAAGAAATTGATGTATTTCTACTGCAGTAATATTTCACTTCTATGCTAAACCACGCGCCGCGGGGCTTCAGACCATTGCATTGGGTCGGTAATAAAATCAGCGGTGGCGTCCGAGCACTGTTTCCGACTCTGACTTCCGACCCGATGAGTTTGGTGTGGACTGTTCAAACAAATGTAGAATGCGGAGGTCTTCCGACAGTCGGTTCCTATTATTGGACGTCAATTCACAGCCAGATGTAGAGACTATAAAAATAATAGGCAGTAAATACACTTGGACGATTCAAAAAATACAATGTTCAAGAACATTTTAGTGTAACTTATAGACACAATCAGATAATCAGATAGAAATAATAAGTTTTAATTACAAGGTAAGGTATAAAATGCCAAAATGTCAACTATTTTACAATACACTCAACTTGGATAATGTCATAGTCTCATCGGTTGTTTTGTCCGGAACTATTGAAATCCTTTCAGTGTCGGTAGTTTGATGTATAACTTCACAATTTCTTTATATAATTTTATTACTTTTAATTATTACGTTATTCTATCTTTTTTGAAAAAACAAAACAAATACTGGTGTTAGAAAACTATATAAAGATCACTTGGAAATTGCATTGTTACTGTACCAATATCGATCAGATCTCGACTCACGTTGCTATAACTTGTATCGTGTAACGGCTCTCCGTCCCCCTTAACTAGATTATTGCCACACAGTAGCGCCAAGAGAGCGGCTCTTAAAATCTAGACGCTAGCTCGAGAGAGTTATAAATACGAGGTTTTATTAGAACCTTAGGACTTTATAGCCTGCTTCAACTTAATTTGCTGAATGAAAAGCTAGTTCTCTGTATGTTTACTCTTATAATTGACAATAGGGTATTCGCGCAGAGGTCTATCATTTATCAAACTTACTCTTGTAACATCAACGTCATTTACATACTGTACATACAGGTACCTACTGTATGTATATGTAAAAATCTGTGGTAGTAGCAAATCTAGATTGCGTACACTAATATTAGTCGCCGCTAAGCGAGGCGTTCCGCTCGCTCTTACACAAACTAACATATAAACGACAGTTGCCTTTTCTAGGATTCGTTAGTGGCTACAGAATTACCTACGATTTTATTTAAATAAAATACATACCTATGTTTTTGTTATTATTATTATAAATCATTTATTCCAATAAAATTAAAAAAATGTCAAGTATATATCAAACAGGCAAGCATAATATGTCATTAGATTACAAATGTAAACTTAAATTATACTTATATATTTCATTTCTTCGTGTCAGATTAATATTATTTTGTTATTTAATTGTCATGCATTATAATGTGTTACGTATATGTTCTCTTTTATTTCATATTGATTCGCTTGTCTATTATTTATTGGCCACCCATGACTAGGTAATGGGTATAGGTCTCTTCCATACAGCGCCCGCCACTCTGTCTCGTGCAGTCCATGTTTTTGTTAAATAATTTAATTT
Organism: Tachystola acroxantha; assembly: GCA_963506565.1. Taxonomy (NCBI): domain Eukaryota; kingdom Metazoa; phylum Arthropoda; class Insecta; order Lepidoptera; family Oecophoridae; genus Tachystola; species Tachystola acroxantha. The sequence goes on along the minus strand of OY735870.1, from coordinate 10,821,983 downwards.
CCGCCTAAGTTATAGATGAAGTAAATAAAATTTACGCCGCGTACTGTGCTACTGGTATCTAAGTATAGTGCGTACGAGCCACCTTGGGAACCGTTGCCGCATTTCGTTAAGAAAATAAAACACGCGGAAATCATAGCAAGATATTTTTTTAGATTTTTTGAGAATTTTATGTTTTTATGTATTTTTTATGTGTGTATGTATTTATGTATTTTTTATGTAATATGTTTATATGATATGTATAATATGTATAAGATATGTATAAACATAAGTTTATCGTGCATGTCACAGGTACCCGTAAAGTACCTACTTTATAGTATGTGATTGACGTTGAGTCCACAAAGTCAACTACCCGTCCGTCATTTACAACTGTAGATATAGATAACGGTATACATAACGATTAATGTTCGGTGAAACTCTGAATGAGTAAAATTAATTAAAACAATCGCTTCGCTCTAAATGCTTATTCGAGCAACCAGTAGTCTCACTAGCGCTGTCGCCTCTGCGCCCATGGATCTATAAATTTGTTTTCCAAAGCAACTTTGGTTAGGTTGCCGTGCCCTAGTTTCAATGCCGCTGTTATTTCTGAATCTATTGGGAGTGAGGCTAATATATTCCAGCTCGATACCTAGCTTAATTTCACAGATACTGACATTTATGCCTCCATCTCATTATCAAAGCAATAAAGAAGCAGTAAACGGATTCTCTTTGCGCATTGCGTTGTTTAGAGGCATTCTAGCAATTATTCAAATTACCACCACTATTTCTTTAACAGCTCTGTTATGGCCCAATTACGCCAATAGATAATCCAAGTGTTGTTGCTGCAATCACAAATAAGTGTGCTACGTCACAAAAACCGGCCAAGTGCGAGTCGGACTCGCGCACCGACAGACAGACAGACGGACCGCCAGACAGATTCTTGATGTACGAAATCCTAAAAACTACATAAATATTTGTGATTTAACATGGATGAACTTTAATCCGAGGGACTTAATGTACCTACGTACTCGATATTCCCTTTATTTACAACACACTCGCACACTGAAAACCCCAGGGCACTTCCAGTGAACATAAGTTTTAAATTACTCGACGATAGGAACCCCGCGCGTTCAAAGTTTAGTTTTTGTTTAATTAAACTGCTGCAGTTTCAATTCCGATTTTTGTAAAACCAAGCGTTACATGTTCAGTTTTTGTGGTATCGGCATTTCAAGTTAGCTGTTATGAATTCACCCTTTTTAATTAAAAGTAACATTACCTAGATATAGTCCTAGGGTGAGATCGTTGTGTAGATTTTTGTAATGAAACCACTTCAGTTGCCTTTGAGCCGCTCCTAATTATACAGTAGGTGCAATTATGTCGTGGTCGCTAGGTAAATCTAAATGAAACCGTCATGGTCAGTTCTACACTAGACTGTGTAAGAGTGAACGGAAGGTTTCGTTTAGATTAGAAGTGTGCGACACCCCGGAATTATACTTAGGTACCTACCGCAGACATGCACCTATGTAGGTAAATTTTACATACTTATGCGTTTAACCTTTTGACTACAACACTTACTAATAAACTAATAGTTTTCTTTAGATGTAAAATTTTACTTCAAAGTGAAAGTTTAGTTTTGGTTGCTTCATACATAAAATAACATTTCACAGTGCAGCACCTGTGCATAGTGTCGCTAAAAACGAGGCATGTTGAATTAAAATCCCGAACCACCCTCTATGCAACTCTACTAAAAAAATCTAATACTCAAAATACATAATTGGTAGGTTCTATGCAACCATTAACTCCATAAGTCCATATATGTACGAATATAACAGTGTTAAATTGAAGAAAAAACCATTCCTAATCGTAGGTTCCCCACTCGTATGTCGTGGTGGTCAAAAGGTTAAATAAATATGTATCTTTCGTTCGCTCTCGGCATTGTATACAATACGTGGGAACCATCATGCTATATTTTTTCTCGAAATGGGACGGAAAAGAGAACATTGTTTCTTTTTATTATCTCCAGATGCAGCAGCCGCCACACGACGATAACAATAATGATCGTAGTTTATGAAAAGCACTCTATATATATCTCAAAGGAAGCCAATATAACCGTAACAATAATAAAAATGAATAAAAATAATATGCTAGACAAGAAAACTCTCGCTTTTCTCGTCTTAACTTATGACAAGATACAATAATTAAATTGTGATTATTAGATGAAATTTCATATACTGTACCAATGAAAGCGTCCAAATTTTTCGAATTAGCTATATCAATTTATTGTTAGGTCATACGAAACAGTTGTGATCCATGCGCGGTCCATCTGTGTACAGCCAAGCTGGCACAGAAGTACGTAAGACTGTTTACACGCGGGTTGTGATGTTAGCACCGCTATAAAGGGTAGTAGGGTTGCAAAAGACATGGTTGTAAAGTGTACGGTAACGCCAGAGGATTTTAGTGACTGTGCACCCGGCGGAGTGCCGCCGGCAAAGACTATGTAAGTGACGTCCCGAGCCCGTGCTTGGTATGGGTGTGTGACGGACTAGTGTGGCGAGATGGCGGCCGTCGCCGGCCTGTACGGGCTGGGCGACGATCAGCGCGCGAGGCACCGCCGCGGCCAAGCCAACGCCGCCGCCGCCGCCGCCGCCGCCGAGCGCTCTGAGTCCAGGGATGACAATACTGAGGCGTAAGTACCTTCCTAACAGCGCAACGCATCATACACGCTCACCTCATTCCACATTGGGACAGAGCCGATGACGAAGTTCATGGGTACAATATTATCAAATAAATGAAACTCCACTCGTTTTTTTAACAATATTTTGCCTAATAATAAAATTACAATGATGCTGTGATTACGACTACATTTCGAAGTGAGAACTAATATTTGGCATCAGTCAACGTGTTTAGAGTATCTCGAGGTCAAATGAAAAAATCGCATTTTTGAACGCAGCTGCGTCGGGACCCTGAATCTATTGAACTCGCTCACAAGGACAATTTGCGTATGGCCCCTATATCACAAGTGCTATACGCTTATTGTAAAAATAACTGTTTGTTGTGTTTACTTAGAATGCTCACAGAGGTCACTTTAAGGTAAGTTACAACTGGTTTCAAAAATTGACAAGTTGTACAAAATGACTAGATCGCCTATTCATGTAAGCAAATAAAACAGAGCTCGGTAGCGCTGTGCTTAGGATACCGGACTTCCGTTGTCCGGGTTCGAAACCCAGGTTGGTCATTCAGCGTGTCCTTGAATTCATTCGACAAATTGAAATTAGGGGTTGTACTCATGATAAATATTAAATTGGTAAGGTTTTCCAGTAAATCAAAACCCAAAAAAACATATGAACTGAGTATGTCACAAGTCACACAATTACCTTAGAAATGACCGTTAGGTCAAATTCCAGTGAAATAAATCTTGCAAAAAATTTAAATTACCTTAAAATGTAAAAACTCCAACACACAGTAACGATGCACATCAAATTAAAATAAATTTTCATAGTTGAATTTATTGTAAATATTGTATTATTTATTTTTCCCCCAAATTGTTTATTTACTTAAACGCTATGCAGCAGTAATGTATGTCACAAGCCTAATTTCATCCATTTAACTTTGTCGAATGAATTCAAGGCCACCTTGTATGACCATTATTAATGAGTTTTCCTCGTGATGTTGTTTTTTCAAAAATAACGATTTCGACGAATTGATTGTTCCTTTTTTTGGAAGTCGGTTAAAAAGGAAATATGCGTATGTTTTTCGAAATAGAGCATTTGAAATTAAAATATCGTGATGAAACCTGCATAATCTAAGGCAAAACAAAATATTCCATGTGCGGATCATGGCCCCGCCTCCTTTTATGTATGTACCTAAGGGAAGCAATGTGCCCCAATAGATATAGCCATTCAAAATGGCTCATGATGAAGCAATTAAAAAATGTACAACAACGTCAACGTCAATAATTGCATTACACAGTAAAATTATAAAGTGCTGTACCGCTAAAATTGCACTCTCGATCAATTAACGGCTCAATATGCATCAAAGTATCGTGGCTTCACACATACATTGCACTCTACAGTGTATGGGCCTTGTGAAGGGGATTATTATGTAACCTTCGCAACCCAGCCACGTATGAACCACCGTCTTTCTTACAAGGTCAAGGAAAATGGGGTTTAGCAAAGCAATCATACATATATCATATCGTGAATGTACATTAGTGTCACTTGACACAACCATACTTACAGGGAAATACGTTAAAATACTTCAATGAGCTCCTATAGTGCTGCCGCCGTAAAGCGAATGGTGCGCCATAGGTAAAGTATGTTTAGCATTGAGCGCTTCCATTGACGGGATCCATCCGATACCCGTAATTATATTCATCCATAACCGTACCCACGCACAGTTTCATGCTGGTATTCGGTTAGAAAGAGGTATTTATCAGAGTATCGATAAGGGGGCACATAAATATGGGACCAGCATTGGGTATGCCATTCGATATTGAAAAGGAGCCATCAAAAACGGTCATTGATCGTCAATGACCGATTGACACACTTGAATTACATTTGCGAGGAATAACTTTTTAAAATAAAATCAACTTAAAATATCATAAAATGTTTCAATCATGACCAGAACTATATAAAATTCTTTATTTTAAGGGTACAGAGACATACACAATTGCGATCACAAATTGCTTCAAGACTGTACAAATAAACTTAGGAGGAAAAAGCACCATAATACTAAGGATTACCAAAGTTGCTACGAGGTAGTAATATATGCCACGATGCTACGAGCAAAACTATAATTTTACTTTAAAATATTACATTGTTCTACAGTGGTTAAAACTGATATTCTCATGTGTATATTTAAATATTGTTGAGTTGCTTGGGTGCGGATGTAAATAATATTGTAATTCATAAATTTTTTATACATAGCTTACAAATTTTTGCTACGAATTTCGTAGAGGCAGCGTAGACCTCTACAAGTAAAACTGCAGGGCGGCAAAGGTTACTACAACACATCCTATAATAAAGATAGATATCATTTTTGTAAATTGCAGTTTTTATTAAACTGTCATGCATTTTTGAGTACAATCTTAGAGTTATTTCTCTAAGAGGCTTTATACCAATAGAAATCTCATTGACTTTTTTTATTTAATTATTATGGTATGCATGATCACAGTCCCCAGCTTCGTAAGCAGCCAATGCCAACACTGGTCCCTATTTTACAGAATAGGACGATGTATAGCTGACCGGGTGGTTCGTCCGTAGACAAAAATAAACACCGCGATAAACTTTGCACTTCTTTAATAGTGTAAATCAAACTTGTGTACAGAACGCGAATTACAATCAAACGTGTTGACTGAGAAAAAAACGTTATAATAAACGCGAATCAACGCAAACGACGCGTCTCCCGCACGCTCCGCAACCGATCGTCAATTGTTAAACGATGCTCATTCGTCTATTGACGCCTTCGAAATTTAAATGAGCGCGCGGGCAAGCATCGCACTAGTTGAGAGCGCTGCTGTGCGACGCTAGTGCGGGGAATGACAGTAGGGATGTCCCTAGGCGCTATATCCTCCCCCTCCAAGCCACAAGTACGGCTCGGATGGGGCTTGGCCACTACTGGTCGACCCCGTCTCCTAAAATGCTTAAAAGCACCGGCTTCTCCAACGAAAGGAGAGAGGGAGCTGAAATGGTTCCGACCCTGAGGGTTCCCATCATCATCGTCCACGTCCAAAGACGTGGGAGGCACTACCCGACGTATACGGTGAGGACCTTCACCGAGTGGAGCGGAAATACTATCAAAGCCTTTGCAAGGCTGACTAAGGACATGACTGTCCTTTAAAACTGGATCACTAGCAACATATGGAGGAGAGGGTTGACGACCCTCGACGGCAACTGTCTTCCGACGGTTCCGCTGCTCCGGGATTCGCGAACAATCAACTGGATGGACGCGGGGAAAATCCTTATGATACGGTGTGATCTGAGGTGTGTTATTAACTGCATTATTATTACCAGAACGGCAGTAAACTTTCGACTTGAAAGCTGGAAGATTGGCATCTTTCATCGCCGGTGACACCCAACACGGCGGCGGAGGTGAAATAGGGGTACGGCTTCCCGTTTCCGCACGGCAAGCACCCAAAACATTAGGCGCTCCCCCTAGCTCCAAGGTATCCTTGTTAGGATCAGAAAGGTCAGACAACGGATCCCGCTTACTCGTCGACAAAGACGTGCCCTCATCCTTACGGAGTTCAAAAGAGGAGCACGCGATGAGCTTGCGTTCGCGACCTTTGCTTTCGTAGATGATAGGGAAATCATTATGAGGAAACTGACGTAGAGACCAACGGTCACTGCTGAAGTCAAGAACCAAACCAGCATCCCTGACAAAGTTCATCCCCAATATTGATTCAGTAGCACCAGGCAAAACGATAAACATCGTAGGTACTACCACCCCTCGCACACGCACATCTACAAGAGCGGTCTCAACATTTTGAGCAGTAGCAGAGCCATCTGCTAACATAATTACAGTATCTACATGTACAAATTTTTGACCATTCTTAAGTAAGTGGTTTCTTAGGCTAACACTAGCAATAGATTGTTTAGCACCGGTGTCAATGAGCACATCACCAAATTCACCAAAAACATTAATACGTAGCACTGGACGCACTCGTGAATCGATGCGCTTAGCCCCAATTGCAGCAATCGACTGGAATGCGGACGACGTGGCTCTATCTGCCTTACACGTGTCGCAATTGGTACGAATGACACCTGGAGCCCCACAGCCATAGCATGAAATGCTTGGTGGGCTCGATACCACTTCTTGGTCATCATCCGTCGTGGATCCTCCTGCGGCGGAATTCCTCTTTGACAACCTCTGACATGTGTCTTTAATATGTCCGAATTGTTTGCAGTATGTACACTTGTCTCTTGGCTTCTTCAAAGCGTTAACATTCGAGATCGTAATCGCCGGGGATGGAGTAAACACCTGGTTACCAACTGGAGGTGTAAGTATGGGCGGGTTTCCCGTAATCTTTGTAGATGAAGCAGGGCGCCCCTCATCCATCATTTCTTCAACTCGGCGGGAGAGATCTAGCATCTCCTCGAATGTGACGAAATCTGTACGGCTCACCTTCTCTCTGATGCGGCGGTGCAATAAGCCGTATATCATGTCCATCTGGACCTCCATGGACAGCGTATTTCGCGGCAGCTGACTTAGTAGTGCTCGCGCTTTACATACAAACACGCTGGTAGGTTCATTACCTTGTTCGTGTTCAAATAAACGCCGATAAACTTTAGGCGGTGGCAGTTTCATGCCATATGTCTGATGAATTAACTGTACAGCAAAATCCCAGGTATCCACAGAATGCTTAATACCTTTCCACCACGTTGCAGCTAAATCCGTTAAAAGCATAGGCAATCCTCTCAAAGCAATATCATCAGTCATGCCAACACATTCCTTATAAATTAGGATGGAATCGATAAAAGCCTCCACGTCCCCAGAGCCATCAAAGCGTGTGGTACACCTGGCAAAATTGCCATGCGACGAAGAAGCGACCGTTGGTTGAGACGGTGCCCTTAACACGTTCACTATTTGAGCAAGCTGCTGGTCAGTCATTACCATAGGTACAGGCGAAGCTGGCGTAGAATAAGCAGGCGGAACACGTGGGTTAGCATAAGGTGCAGACTGTACATTAAAATCGTATGATGATACAGGAGCCATTGAAGCTGGGTGCAGCGTTGTGTATGTTGGATACGTATGCTGAAGCAAGGCTGATCTGCCTTCATATCCAGGCGCAATATGTGCGAAAGGAGCAGTTCGCACCGATGCAACTGACGCAGGGGGGCGCGCAGCATGCGCGTGCCAGTTGTGTTGTGGAATCGGCTGCGTGAAAGAAACTGAGTCTCCCTTGGACGGCGCAGTAGCATAAGACAAAGTAGGAAACGATAATACTTGCGGCTCGACGTTTTCCGGAGTTACCGACATCGGAGGGGTACGACGAATCGCTCCGGTGGCGCGTGGCAAGAACATGCCAAGCGCAGCGGTGTGGTCAAGATCGGCTGAGTAGGCAGGCAGCGAGTGCGCGCCAAGCGCACCAGATGATGCACCATCATCCGCTGACAGCGAGTACGCACCATGCGCACTGTACTCAGGCGGCGCCGCAGCCATGGTCATGACTGGCGGCGAAGACATGACCGTGGTAACCGTCGCCACAGGCACTTTGTTTAAATCGTTCAGGCTATTCGCTCTCGATCGCGTAATAACCATTATACGAACACAATATGTACAAAAGTTCAAAGATAACACAAAAAGTTCGAATAACCGACTTTAAACTATGTGTTCAACTAAATCGTTCAAAAACACAACAAAATCACTGGGTACGATAAATTGTCCGAAAGTCACCCTGTATGACAAATTTTCGGCAAAAAGGGAAATACACCCTGTATAAACAATTGTCCGAAAACACACCGTGTATATACAATTGTCCGGAAAAAACACCGTGTATATCCAAATGTCCAAAACACAGTATTTCAATTGTACACTATAAACACAAAATAAATTGTCCAAGAACTATGTACACTACACTAAACTATACCTACAATGTTCAACACGAAAGGTCCTTAACCTAATGAACAGTTTTGGTTGCAAATGTTCTATTTACAACAGGCACAGGGTACCAACACGAGTAGGTATAATATGTACACAGTTCTAAACGATTACACCAGTTCTAAACACAGTTTAGTCCACAAAACCGGCGAAACAAAATCGTACAACGAAAAATTCAAACGAATTGGCGGTTACAGTTTTATACACAGATTTGAAAGTGACTACGCGAATCGGCGAAACAAAAATCACTTTAATTACACTATATACAAGTCTCTAAACACAAAATAACACGGCACTAGTTCGCAGTCGTGTTCTAAACACGGAAAAACTGCGACGAAAACTGAGCGTCGGTTAAAATTGTTCGGCCTAACGTTGGGCTGCCACTATAGCTGACCGGGTGGTTCGTCCGTAGACAAAAATAAACACCGCGATAAACTTTGCACTTCTTTAATAGTGTAAATCAAACTTGTGTACAGAACGCGAATTACAATCAAACGTGTTGACTGAGAAAAAAACGTTATAATAAACGCGAATCAACGCAAACGACGCGTCTCCCGCACGCTCCGCAACCGATCGTCAATTGTTAAACGATGCTCATTCGTCTATTGACGCCTTCGAAATTTAAATGAGCGCGCGGGCAAGCATCGCACTAGTTGAGAGCGCTGCTGTGCGACGCTAGTGCGGGGAATGACAGTAGGGATGTCCCTAGGCGCTATAGATGCTCTATATTAGAAAGAGAACTTCGGTTCGGTTTATATTCGTATAAATAATTTTTCAAATGAATTTTAACAACTCGGTTACAAGTGTCTGCCAATTGTCATTTCGTATAATTAAGATTATTTTAAACAGCGCATATTTACTTTCTTTACGTGGGTTCCAAATTGATGTTTTTGATATTTCTTTTCCGAAAATGGTACGTTTTACTCAAAAACGTAATTATTGAATTGTAATTACTTAGTAAAATAAATTAATGTTTGTCACAAAACTCTTTGCTTCCTGAACCATAGATATGTAAAAGAACAAAAAAAACTGCAAAGAAAATGGCGGAGGACGGCGTGTTGAACTTTTTTCATCTCTTTTATTCAAGAAACTATATAAATTCATGTTTGGAAAACGTTGTAATTGCTTTTCTGTACGTTTCAATAAGAACTATGTCGGAAAATTCCGAAAGCGCGCTAAGTGTGAAGTAAAAGGAAGTGCGACGAAAAATTATGGTGCAAAGAAACATTATGAAGAAAACGTATTGCTGATCATCACACGTGTTCTGTTTTAGCTATTTGCGTTAACCGACACTGTGTTATTTTAATAGAAAATGTGTCGACGAAGTGTTGGAAATAAGAAAAATGTAAAATAAAACATACTTATTTATAATATTGTGTGGCTTATTAATGTCATGTGCAAATTTAAGTTAAAACGTTTTCGCATATTTTCATTATTAATCAAATTATACTCAGTAGCTTTTAACAATAAATGGTGACGATTAATTGGAAAAAAGTGCTAATTCTGCAATGCATTTTTAAAGCTAACCTAAAATATGGCTGTTCTAAATGTAGTCACATCCTTTTCCTAGACCTTAATCTATGAAAAGTATGGCTATATTTTAGAACAGTCGGGCAAAAGGTTACTTTTAAAAGGTGCACTGCAGAATTAGAACATTTGTTTTGGATTAAATAAAATTTGAAATCACCCACTTTAATAACCCTCCTTTTCGCGCAGTCGGGTAAAATAGTTCGTATGGGTCAGAACTGAATCACTAGTGTCGCGCCGTGTATGCATTTTCGTTGTATGAAGCTGGCATTCTTCCCGTCAGGGTAATAGTGTTCTGTGTGCATGATGCATGGCCCAATGCCATCGGCCAAAATGTATTTGAATTCACATTACAAATACATTTAGTACATTTTATAACTTATTGTGTACCTCTACGGTCAAATAATGCCCCCTATATATTAGGAAACTGAGAAGGGCCACACTATTTCACATTGACGTTTACGTGATGCCATGTAGTTTTAAAGATAAATTGTAAAATAAAACGGTTTATTACCAACGCACGTCGTTATTTCCACATCTAACAATATCTTATTACTTAGATGTGGAAATAACGATGTCTAACAATATCTTATTACTTATAAAATTTTCAAACATCTTCTCTCATCTCCGCTCGTCTACGCTTCCTTACTTTGTTTTTATTTCATTCTAGTCTATGGGTTCAAATCAAGCCATGACGGCAAAGGAAAACATTGAAGAGAAGTGGAGAATTTATCGCCAAATTTGCGAGATATCATTGGAAAAACTGTAAAATGAGACTGAATTTTCATCAATAAACTCTGGCAGCGACTACTTGACCGATCTTCGCGTCTCAAGGGGTGCAGGGAGCCGTCGCCGCCCCAAACAAATTGTCATCGCAACGAACTTATAGAATCATTATCGATATATGACAATCAAAACTTAAAAACCGTTAGTTATTATTTATTTTATTAATGGACTCGACAGTTCGTCATTTGCCAATGTCATGTTACAGAAAGTTCAATATGTAATAGTCTTCTATCTTCCTCCAGAGGAGTCGCCGTAGCGTCTTCACCCTGGGTAGCCGCGTCTTCTTGTCTTCATCCAGAGGAGACGCCGTAGCGTCATCACTCTGGACGAAGCAGCTCGACAGTCACGTTCACTCCCGAGCTTGTAGCGGGAACTCTTGATAAAAGCTTGAAACTTCAGATCTTGCTCTAATTATCCAACAAATTCACCATAGTGTCACTCGCGAACATTTTCTGATTAATTTAACGTGATATCAAACAATTTTGCAACCGTCGTTTTCAAGAGAACCCTTAAAAACGTTATACTGGCTGACCAGACAGATATGTTGTACTGTCTTAGCTATGAATTTTCAAAACGAACAGTCAAACGCGTGAACTGTCAAACGCGCGAAGTTGAGTTTTCTCAAATATTTCAATTGTCTGCGCAATTTTCTAATTTTTCTTTCCGTTAGAACTTTCTACATAGTATTAGAAAATTTAAAAAAAAATTATGAACTCGGTAAAGTTGTTCTAAAATAGGTATTTATTGTTATATATTTATAGATAACGTGATTTACCGAAATTTAACTCGCATAAACTAACTACCAAATCTATTTATCCCACATATACATTTAATTTAATTTTTCATTCATTCAAATTATGACTTTTTAATTGTACAAAAAAACTTCATTTTTTGCTAGAACCAAATATCTAGGTTATCAATTAACGTGAGCCTTTGATTACCAATATGGATCGGTTTTTACTTGAGTTTTGCGATAACAACTTCCTTGAGGCGACAGATTTCCATACCATTTAATGGAAAACAAATTAAACGTCGGAATGAACATAATTAACAAATAGAACCAATTATTTTTATTTACAAACAAGGTTACTCCCTTTTAGGAAATCGAGAACGTTTCAATTTGTTTATTTTGAAATTGTAATTAACTTAACACTCAACCGGAAAATTTAGTTAACAAATGAAAATCTGTTTATCTGAACGTAATAATAAATCTACATCATTTTTTGTAGTAAAAGCTATTTTTTTAGCTTTTACTGTGAATATTTTCACAGAACCTTTGGTAACCGAAAGTGTAGTTTTCACGTATAAATCCAAATTGACAGCATGATACCCGGCCGTGGTGTCCCAAAGCGCTACTGCCATTACCGCTATGGCCATCTAGCGGCGAGTAGCAGAACTAACCCCTACAGTATGAAGCGCTTTTTCGTACTACAATGTTGTGCAGAACATCAGACAGGTAGCGCAGCGCACGGCTTTGCCATGTTATTTAAAATAAATTGTAACCCTTGGAGTGAAGCTTCAGAAAAAGCTTGTTGCAAAAACCAAACCTATACAAAATGTGTGTATAAGTTACTTATAGGGCCGCCACATACGTACGAAATATCGATTCGGGATTCCGTAAATACATCACATACATACGTTTATTTCAATTCGGAATAAAAAAAATGCTGGCACAGGCCACCCACCATACGGAATTTCGAATCGGGAAAAATTCCGAAACCGAAAACTACTGTTGTATGTGGTAGGTCCACAAATTTGTATGGATTCACTACGTTCGATATCCTGAAACGGAATTCTTGAACGGAATTCCGTTCGTATGGGGGGTATTGTACTAAAAATATATATTGAAATATGGGGATTATGACAATTTTTTTTTAAATTTACTCTATTCGTACATTATTTATTTATTAATAAAAAAAAATCGGTTGATGAAATCGTCTCTTTCAAAAATATTATTTGTATAGTCAATTGAAAAAAATATATTGGAATTTTTATAAACGACATTGCTACATTTCAATGGAGCTTTGCCCCACCTACGAAACTACGTGACCATTTAAGCTGTACATATCATTTTGTTGGGGACTTATTACAGGTTTCATATTGCATAATCATAATCAGTATCATTTTCTACTACTCTCGCAACTCCCACCCTTTCATCATCGCAATTTGCTTCAAGTGGATTAAAACAGTTTTAACACTAACACCGCTTTGACGTGGTTTGCGATGGATACGCTTCCACAATAGCCTTCAATTCTTCATTATCAACTTTGGTCTCCGGCCGTCCACGGGGCTTGTTCCGCAGGTCGAAATTTCCAGAACGAAAACGTTGGAACCAAAAACGCACTGTGTTTTCTTTTGCGACACCACCGCCATACACATCATTAATCCTTCGAGTCGTTTCTGCAGCACTGGTGCCACGGTGGAACTTGTACTCGTAAATAACGCGATATTTCAAGTTTTCCACTTTGTAAACTGAGTGACGCAAAGAAAAAATCAAAGGAGGAAAAAACATATGAATTATGGTTTTCGAAACATGCATGAGTAAATAGCTGTATTAATTTGAAATTGGAATTCCTAACCAAAGAGGAGATATTTGAGATCAAAGTGGCCAGTACGACAAAACGCCGATTTCACATGTAAGGACCTATACAATAACGGATAATAACTTTTTACTTTTTGCGCCTCTGTTGGGATATACTAAATACATAGATACAATGATTATTATTATATAAAAATTTGCACGCCTGCTAGCAGGTTGAATACTGTGTGTGTATAATTTATAACACCTCATATGACTGTATTCGAGCAAATAAATATTTAATTTCATTTCAGTTTGGAATTAAGGCACAGATGTTAGATGGCGCTACGACGACTCAAATGCGAAAGTATAATCAGCAACTAGTTATCTCTCGGTCGCATTTACTCTTTTGAGCCCTTCACAGTCGACGACGAACTCGAAGTACGATTTTCTCTCTTACCTGTGTGATGTAGGCAATAATAACGGTATCTATATCGAAGCCCAAATGAAGTGTCTTATTTTATAAACAAAAACTGCCCTACCCTATTAACATTTTAAGCTGTGCTGTGATTATTGCATAGTTATTTTCATAATTCATAATTCATTTATTCATTGCTTTATGCGGTAACATTGTTGTTAGATAGTACAGGAAGTGATCACATAAACCCTGTAAGGGCACCGCAACATTAGGTACTATACAATGCGATACAATAAAAATTCAATTTTGTCAGTCAGTCATATTCAATAATACAAATAAATTTAATAATTAAGAAGTAATTGTTATCCATTATATTAAAAAATTAAAATTGTCGACATATTTTCATATTATTAGATAGGATCACTTTATTTTCACAATGATGAACAGGTTCAATCAATCAGTTCCTTCAGTGTTAAGTCACAATAGGTAATAAGACTATCATATTTATTTACAAAACACTTGATTTGGGCTGCGGTATACATAATCGAGTGTGCTACACTTCTCATAATTTGTTTGACTGTTAGGTATGTGCGTGCTTAATATAATCATCTCTCAAACCAGTTCAAGTGCCCTCTTGTCTGCAACTGTCTATATATACCTATACATATACAATACGTATTATTAGCGCTTCGTCAGTGTTAAATAATACAATTTTAACTAGCTATGCATAAGGCATCTTTTTTCTTGTTCTGTAATCAGGTTACGAAGGACGGAATGACTTTATTCTTTTGTAACCATATAAAATAAAACGTTTATTTATACGCAGTTTATACGACCCATGAATGACTATATTCGACTGAGTTCAACCTTCTGACATGTTACATTGATTTGCTTCTGGTTTTCGTAGACCATGCTACGGATCGTAGATGCCCGAAAAGAGTAAAGGCTAACCTTTACATACAATATTCGTACTAACCAATTCTCTAGTATAATACTCCCTGATCAATATACGAGTATGTAATGTACCTACAGTACTTTTTCGGTTTATTTCTATTTTACCTACTCTAAGCTTGCACAAACACCAGTAAATAATATATTATTTTATGGAATTTAATGTAATATCATTACTAGCTTGTAGTTACTATTCATGATGCCCCTTTAACCCTGCCTGATCTGCAAATGAGGAAGAAGACAATGCGTGTACATTTTTAATATTCATTTTATATCACACAGTTAAGGGCCTGATATGAGCCAACTAGCGCCGCCAATCTTGTAAAAATTATATCTTCCAATTTAATCAATGTTATTAAAAAAGCTATTTACAAAATGTTTATTTGGATGAATACTATTTTTCAATATACAATACATGGCATAATTGCGACAAGCTAAGTAGTAGTAGTTCACAAATGTGCCAAAAACGACCGTTTTTCGCAATTATGCGAACTACAACTTACCGAAATTTAATCATGTTATAAATAAGCATTTAAAAAATAGTATTTATCGTAATAAACATTTTGTAAATAGCTATTTTAATAAAATTGATTAAATTGGAAGATATTATTTTTTCAAGATTGGCGGCGCTACCTGGCTCATATCAGGCCCTATAGCGTCGTCAAGACCAGCTACGGATTTCGTAGACGTGGCGTCTACGCCGCACGTGTAGATGTCTACGCCACGTGTAGATGTCTACAGATTTGAGCGTATTTTTGTTAGACTGCACAAAAAGGAGGGTTATGTTTTTCGAGTGTATGTATTATATTATGTATGTAAATAAACGGCTTGGTGGATTTTAACATATGATGTGTCGTTAGATTGGTATTTTATTTATTCATTTATTTATTTTCGGCACAGTAACAAAACACAAATTATTACAGTGTAGAGAATCTTATGTAACGTACAACATTAAATTTGCATTCCAATAACTATGCACAACATTTACATAAAACAGTTATTCTCTTCTTGTCTTGATTGATTGTAATAGTGGCATAGGCTATAAAAATTTAATCAAAGGGGTAAAAATTTTGACAGTAGTTTTTTTTACCTCGGGTTCTACTGTATACAAATTTCTTTGCAGTATAAGCAGTTGATTCTGAACGCGTACGCATTCAATTTGACTACCATATTAAAATATTACCTATACATATAGTATAATATTATCCGCAATTAAAGTTGTGTTAATCTATGACCGTGGAATATACTTGAAGACTCTCGGGTACTTTCAGGTTCAGATTCGAAATGTTATGTTGAATTCCCGAAATGTCTAATCACAAATCTTGGATTCTGAAATAATGGACCGTCCTGGCATACCATTTTGCTTCGTTAATTATTTCATTAGTACCTATAAACCCAATTGCCCACTTCAAAGATGTATGTGTGAAACGAAAAGATCTCATATTGAGGCTTTCTGAGAACGGGCGAGCCGGTGTGGCACCGAGCGGAATGGGACAAGGAGGGATCAGTAGGAGGCTCGCCCTCCCCCTGGCGTCGGGAATGATACAGCAGTGCGACGCCGACACAGGAGGCGGGCAGACGCTGCGACGCCGGATGTGGCCTTGCCCATTCTAGGTCACAGACATGATATACCTACTCGTACATATGATAATATAAGTATGGCGAAGGAAGCCCGTTTGTAAGGGCCATTCAGCCAATTTATAGCATAAGTCGGCAAATAGCCTCATTGTTGATAGGTGCTTAAATCTGTTTTAAGATCAAACCTTAATTTAGTGGAAATATGAGGTCAATAAATTATCTGGGTCTAATTTATACATACAATGGATAATTACAATAATATTTTAGGTATATCGCCCCGTCCAACTTCAGCACTGTTTTAACCATAGAAAACCTTAAAAAATAAATTAAATTTGTAGTTATCAACGACCATCACAGATATGCACAGTACGGAAATTCAGAAGTAGACATTATTTGTAAAAAACAGATTGCTTTCGATAAAATAGTACACCCCTTGCCGCTCTGCTCACGCGGATCACGCGCGTCATAAAATTCGCTAATGATATCTTATCCACATCCATACAAATTTAGAAATACAGGGTGTTGTTTTGTTCAGCGACGCCAAACTCAGGGGTGGTACTCTAAATAATCTTAGTTCCTAAAATTGTGTATGTATTATTTTTAACATAATTACTATTAAAAAAATCTCTGCTCAAGTTCTCTTGAAGTTATCGCAGCGCATGGGCGCTGTCATTGTGCGGTACACAATATGCCCGATCACGATGTCAGTGGCCCGGCCGATAGGCCACGAGTGTATATTGTAACAACGAATTTTATTATTTGTGGATTTTTACATGAAAAATTAAAGTAGGTATACTTTTTATATTTTTGGGGGCATCAATATCGTGTATATTAACACCCCTGAGTCGCTCGTCGTTGACCAAAACAACACCCTGTATTTTGGCTCGCTACTGCAATAGTCACACTATATAGAAAAAGAATACTTGTTAGATCAAGAAAATATACGATTTGAATTTTTCTTGCATACCCGCTATGTGAAACGAAAATCTGAATTTAAAATGGAGAAATATTTGGTTCGAATCCCGGTTGTGACGAATATTTTTCTCCATTAAATATCAAGACAAATAGTTTTCCCTCTATATGATACAAGAATAACCCTGATCTAAGAATAATATTGATAAACAATCACGATTTCTTAAACCAAGAATAAATGATTATTTAAACACTATTATTCTTTCACTCAGTACATACTACATTCCTTTATAAAAACAGGGATGGGCTGCAATTTTATGCAAACCTAAACAGAATACTCTGTCATTTTGTAATAGGTATTAAAATAAGTATTATATAGTGGTGGTTACCAGGGAAGTTGCATAGTAACTAATTAAAAAGTTATTTTCGGATACATTTTATTAGCATAAAATCATAAATAAAAATAAATATTATTATTATAATTTGTTAAATTTTCCAGAATAGTTACAATTTATAAAGTTCTAAATTATAGGTAACTTTTCTGGAAAAACTGACAAGTTCTAATATTTAGTGCTACCTTAGGGGAATTTTTATTTGAAAAATAAAACATTTACGAGTATTTATTATATACCTATTACTGTTCTGTTAGATGTTTTTACTTTTATTTCGTTACTTATAATAATGTTTGTATAAATTAAATATATAATAAATACTACATGTATTAATCAGATACTAAATTGCGTGTGGTAGCAAAGGGGTAAATAAAGATTTGTCTATGACCATATGACATTTGAAATGGTGGACCATAAGATAATCGTGGTCCATTCCCAACGATATACAATTACATTTTTTAATAATTTTAGTAGGTACGTGATTCCAAGATACATCTAGCGAGATTTCAAAAAAGGTAACCCCAATTTCGAACAAAATGCGCATATTTTAAAGAAACCAAAACCTGAAGAAACTAACAACATACAGATGTGATCGGGTTTAACTTTGGTTTAAATTGCTTATCTTATACAAGTACCAAACGTACTTATACGTTGTATAGATGAGATACATGCCCACAATGTATTCGTTGATTGAAATTATGTTGACGATATTACCACACTGATAAAAGATTATCTTGATAAGGTCACGAACGCGTTCTAAGTTGGTTGTATATTAAATAAAGTAATAGTACCAGTACATACCTACACTTGTAGTACTAGGCACTTACTACTACTTATTTCGATACAACTTTAGTTCCTCATATTTATGGCTCGAACTCAGAAATCTTATATCAAAAAGAGAAAACCCATTTTACTGGTCAAAAGGGATCTGAAGTTCAATTATTATAATACTGCATCCGTGAAAAACAAGTGCTTACCTAATATCAGGTAGTCGTAACTACCTGCTTCTTTTAGAGTTCTCCCGAATCGATATTATCACTCGTATAACTCTCTCTCGCTCGCTCGCTCATATTAAACCCGACCTGGATGCAAGATCAGCCCCCTTACCTTGAAGTCTTATAGCAGTATTACTTCCATAATACTTTGTTACGTCGTATAGTGACGACCTTAAAGTAAGCTCATTAAGGTCGTCATTGTACGAAGTAACAAAGTATTATGAAAGTAATACTGCTATAAGACTTCAAGGTAAGGGGGCAGTATTGTGGGATGCGAACCGTCCCGGGAAAGTATCAAAACATTTCCAGCCTCATTTCTGGAGAACAAAAATTAACCGCCCTGCAAAATCATCTTGCGGGAAGCCTATTTTATTTAGGGTATATGTGTTAGCGATAAGTAAATATAATAACTCGACTTTCTCTCGTAAAATGTTAGCTATAAGACCTAGCTTCTTGCCAAATTTCATGATTCTAGGTCAACGGGAAGTACCGTATAGGTTTTGGTTCCCTTGCATTTTCATACAAATTTGCGGGAAAATGCGACATAAGCGGCCATACCTTTTGATTGGGTTGACGTAGAAGTTTGATTTTTCCACGGCAGCATGAGGTTGCAGACCTGAGTATTAGGTATTAATTTCAACTTGATCTGTTTCTGAGACACTGGGTCTTGACAGACAGACGGACAACAAAGTGATCCTATAAGGGTTCCTATTTTCCTCTTAGGTACGGACCCTAAAAATGGTATTTTGTTTTATTTCCCAAGTCCCAAAGATTATAGTAGTTGGTATATATATATACAGTTGGACATTTTGGCATTTTGGGCTTGCATATTTTGAGTACTTGGACATTTTGGGCCTTGGACAAATTTCCGACAAATTTGGACATTCTCAATAAACTGAATGCGACCAAAATCCTCTGTAAGTGATTGAAATTAATCGAGAGCAAATGAAAACGACTGTAGTCGACTGATTCAACAAGTTGATTTCGATCTGTTTAAGTCGATATCGGTCAATTACGGCGTCAATATTGTTTCTTTGGTGCCGAATTAACTGTGCCGAATGTCCTCATGGACACCTTTCGGTGGTGTACAAGTTAGTCTTTGGTTAATATAATCATCTTACGGCCACCTGCGCCAAAGTGCTTATTAATTTATTTAATTCTATTTGAACCTGGTTAGTTAACGTGGTTCAAATACAGTTAACCCTGGTTAACCCATTTCTTTAATCGAATTTGACACTGGGGTGATGATAAATGTGAGATTGAACGGGGTTAAGTACTTAACCCGGGGTTATCTTCTTGGTGCAAGTGGTCCTTACATTGAGTGTATGTAGAGGTCATCGGATATACCGCCTGTCTGTATTCCTTTCAGAGTTTCGTAACTACCCTCTGTACCATAATTCCAGTTAGCGATTTTATTGCTAAAGTTCATTTTTGTATGACAATATTGACAATCACTGACAGAAATTAGGGCACAGAGTTTAGCTACATCTTAGGCTGATTGTACGTGGATGGCCATATTATGGGATCGAAATTCATTGTATCAATGGGTCGAATATTTGTGAGGGCGAATACCATAGGTTCGAATATTTGTTGTGTCGAAATTCGTTTAGCTTCGTAATTTGATTCGCTTTCTGTGGTGATAGATAAAGTGATCACATGTACACCAAATATCATTCTAAGGTAGGCTCAACATATTTTAAATTCCAAACCTAAGTGCCCTTGTATCTAATACTATCCGAAGACTGGTATCTGTATATCAATTTCAATTAAAAATTAAAAAAAAAAAAAGTCACGTCGACGTGCAGTCCTGAAATTTTTTCAAATATATTATTTAATTCATTTATTAAGACGAATATATCTAAAGACGCAAGAATTTTATTGAAAACCATCGCAAGCGTCTGTGATTGTGTTGGCATCTCGCTATTGTCCTGGAAATTGCAATTTTTCACTTTTATATTTCACAAGGAAATATTTGGTTTGACAGTTTATAGAAAATGGAAGAAAGGAGGTCCCTTTATTTTGATTTTGAGCGCTATCTTGCGCTAGATAAAAACAAACGTTGGATCAATATACTTGGAATATACCTACATTGAATTTGTCTTCAGCAGCAGTAACATTTATTTGGATGTGGTGTGAAAATGGTGACTGCATAACTTTTTATATTTTTGTGAAACGGTGACGTGTATCTACGGACTAGCCTTTTATATATAAGTGTTTCCATTTTTAATCACTTTTAATTTGTTTAAGTACTTATATTAATTTCACGAGTTAGCTCCGACTTTTATGGCTGATCGGAATGTGAGTCAAGGTTCTTTATCACTGGACAACCAGATAACATGCCATGAATGCTCCCAACCTCGCTTCTTTAAAACAACAAGAGGCCTCAAAATCCATGTAACAAGGGTACATAGGATTACTGGAAGCCTCGCCACCAACCAGGATCAACCACAGGTGGGATCACAAAATGTAAATACTAGTGACACACAACCTTTTTGGAAACTTCTATCAAAATGTAAAAACCATTTACCAATAGTTAAACGCATTCCCCGAGGCGCCCGAATTAATGTAGCTAAATGCCTAACCGCAGATTTAAATAACGCCGTGAAAGAAAATTCGGAGCGAGCTTGGGAGCATTTATTGACTTTTCCTTTTAGAATTCTACATGTACCCAGAATTCAGTCAGATCTAACTTCTTTAACATCACGCATTAAGAAGAATTGCACCAATAATGCCAACATTTTTCCTATTTTTGACTATGAGCACACAAGAAAGGCACCATCCCGTGTGTCTTCTGTGCCGTATCATTTAATTGAAAACAAATTAAGTGATGGCGACATACGGGGTGCGTCGCGTCTCCTTTTTTCCAGTGATAAAGTTGCTCCCAATTCTTTTGACACCCTTTTAGCATTGCGTGCTAAACATCCACCTGCAGCAACACATACCAGTCTCGCCGCGCCACCTGATGACGACCCGCTTATGGTCACAACAGAAGACGTGTTGAATGCTGTGACGTCGTTCCAGAGTGGCTCTGCTGGCGGACTTGATGCCCTAACGCCGCAACACCTTAAAGACTTGACCAGCGGTGGCTGCGGCGTGGCTGGTGAGAGTCTGGTTGTCGCTCTGACCAGTGTGGTAAATTACATGCTTGCAGGTAGTGTCAACAGCAATATTACAGATATTTTGTATGGTGCAAGCCTATGCGCGCTCACAAAAAAAGATGGTGGTATAAGACCAATTGCTGTTGGCACTACGTACCGCCGTCTCGCGGCTAAAATTTGTTGTCGAGCAAAGAGTTTATCTTTATCGCAGCAATTTCAACCGGTTCAACTCGGATTTGGATCGCGCGGCGGCTGTGAGGCAGCCGTGCATGCTCTGCGGACATTTCTATCCAACAATGGGGGGGATGTGTTGCTGAAAGTGGATGTTAAAAATGCTTTTAACTCCGTTGATAGGAACACCCTGTTGACAGAGGTTAAATATAAAGTCCCGGACCTTTTCAAATTTCTATTTCAATGTTACGGTAAAAATTCAAAATTAGTATATCAAAATGACCTCATTTCGTCAGAGGTAGGCTGTCAACAGGGAGATCCCCTCGGGCCGGCTATTTTCAGTCTCGCGATTCATCCTATCATTAAACGTCTCGAATCAAAATTCAATGTTTGGTATTTAGATGATGGAACACTAGGAGGCGACGCTAATACAGTGTTGAAAGACTTGGCCTTACTAATTTCAGAGTTTAAATCCATAGGGTTAGAATTAAATTTCAATAAATGCGAATTATTTTTAGCGGAATCTTGCAATTCCAAAGATGAAGTTAAGCGTTTGTTTAATTCAATAGCACCAAACATCAAAATTGTCGATGCTCATTCGCTTCGTCTCCTGGGTTCCCCAATTCTCGATGAATCTATACCGGATTTCATTGAGGATAAAATACAAAATTTTCATGATGTTTCGGACCGACTTTCAAAAATTAATACACATATGGCTTATATCATTATTAAATTCTGTTTATTTGTTCCAAAATTTACGTATTCTTTGCGATGTTGCCAACTGTGGAATCACCCAGATCTTTTACACAAGTTGGACAGTATCGTGAAGGATACGCTCACCACCATTCTCAACATCTCTTTGGACGATCGTACCTGGTGCCAAGCTTCCCTACCGATCCGGTTGGGAGGCCTCGGCATCAGAAAAATTTCTTGTGTTTCATTACCTGCATTTTTGTCCTCGGTTATGAGCACTCAACTTCTAGTAAACTCTATTCTGTCAAAAACTTTTAACACGAGTGATATTTCCTACCTAACCGAGGCCATCAATGCATGGAAAATAGCCTGCCCGAGTAGTAGCCTGCCCAAATGCTTGACTTCACAGAGACAGTGGGACGGGCCGCTGTGTGAGCTGGTACGGAACAATCTTTTAGATACGTCCACCAACCTCACAGAGCGTGCCCGCCTTCTTGCTCTCTCTCGCTGGGAATCAGGTGTTTGGTTGCAGGCGCTTCCTTCGAAACAATTGGGAACAATGCTTGACAATACCACCTTCCGTTCAGCCATATCGTTACGCATCGGTGCTCCCTGTGTAGCGCCACACAGGTGTACATGCGGAGAGAAGGTTGACCGCCTCGGCCACCACGGACTCAGCTGCAGCAGGAGCGCTGGCCGCATTGCTCGCCACAGTGCAATAAATGATATCATCCGTCGGGCCTTTGGAAGTTCCAACGTCGCCGCAGTATTAGAGCCGAATGGGCTAATGCGCGATGATGGAAAAAGGCCTGACGGAATGACTCTCATTCCTTGGAAGATGGGAAGGCCCTTAGTTTGGGATGCCACATGCGTGGATACGCTGGCACCTTCCCATCTTCCTGAAACATCACAACGGGCGAGTGGCGCTGCTGCAGTGGCAGAATCCCTCAAGCGGCGCAAGTATAGTGGCCTCGACAGAGGCTACCTATTTGTGCCGTTTGGGGTAGAGACGCTGGGTCCGTGGGGGCCGGGAGCCATGGAAATTTATAAAGACCTGTCGGGGCGGCTCGTGGAGTCCACACGTGACCAAAATGCTGGCCTGTATTTCGCCCAAAGGATCAGCCTAGCGATCCAGAGGGGAAATGCCGCCAGCATTTTGGGCACGTTGCCGGACAACGGGGATCGGTTGAACTATCTGTAATGCTAAGCCATTCAGATAGTTCAACTGACCTATTGTACATATAGTTTTTAGTTTAGTTTAGTTTATATATATATTTTTTAGGTTAATATTATAAACAAATAAAGCTTAGGTATTTTATACTTTATCATTAAAATTTCTTAAATATATAATAATTTCAATTACGAAATCAAGAGGTTGGTTGGAGCTTAACCGAAAGTAATTGATATCTGTCGATAGATGAGATAGTGGGAGGCGAATGGAATATTACATAATTCTGTGAATATACCTATCTTTATTATCCGATCGCCGAAAGAGGAGGGTAATATTTAATAGGGAATGTATGCCGGTTCCTTTATGGCACTATGTAGGCTGAACGGCTGGATGAATTTCGATGTATGTTAGGTGTGGTTAAATTCGTCTTGATCACGATATTGACATATCAGCTGACACACCACCGAGCCCAGATCCTCGACAACCCGGGGGAAGGGCTCCCCAGGTCGTGGCCAGCATCCGCAGACTGCTGACATTCTGGAAAAAGTTGGACTAGCTGACCTAGGGGCCTTCCCGCATAGTGGCGGCGTGACAGACAATCATGCGGCCCAGTGCGGCAAAAAGCCCGCATCCAGATGATGGACAAGAAAAAACCCTCACTTTGGCGGCCTGCGACCCTGATGATTTTAAACGTCTTGTACGACAGGCAGGGGTTACCGCAACGCTAGTATTATTCGCCCGATAATACTGGGGTGAACTTTTTAAATAGATTTTGGTACCTACTCCCTAAAGCATCTAGAGGAGACAGTCGTCTTTGTTTTGTGTATATTTATTAGCAAATAGAAGGTCTAAAGGTAGAAATCTATGACACAATATGGAATATTATACAATCTTATCTATTATATGTAGATACTGAATTAAAAATAGTATAGAAGATTCAGAGGTATAAATAAACGCTAATTAAAGGACTCGTAGGACAGTAAACATCGTCGTCGCGAACTTGAAAATGTGAATTATGTCAGTATGTATGTATACTTAGTAGTTATTAAGAGCATGAAAAGCGAATGTTTTCATAAGAAATGTACAAGGGCTTGGTCGCGTGCGGGCAACGTGCTGGTTTCCGATGTGCAACGAGTCGCAGCACGCGGCTACGATGACGGTGGACAACGGCGGAGGGCGGGCGGCGGCGGGCGCCCGCCCGGAGTGTGACGGGCGCGTGGCAGGCAGCGGGGGAGCGCTGGGCGCGTTGCAGTGGTTGGCGCGCGGTGCGGTGTCGATACGCGTGCGGCAAGTGCGGGCCTGCGCGGGATGAGGCGCGTGAGGCGGGGTACGCAAGCGCCAGTGCCCTGCCGCCGCGCCACGGCGATACACGCGTTCGCTCGGCCTCCGCGACCGCCACGCGGCTCTCCGCCGAGACATGGTCCAATGCGCGCGGTGAGGCGCTGCCGTACGCGCCACGGATATACGTATTACGTAAAGACTCGCCGCTACGGTCTCCAGCCGCGACCGATCAACACGGCGTGGCGGCGGCGACCACATATCGAAACAAACATATCCATATTATATCGAACTTTCACGCAAACTGACTTTCATAGTTTAATACTCGTCGAATAGTTTCGAGTCGCGCGCTTTGGGCGGGTATTCGGCGGCAAAGTTGCGCATCTCGGTGGTTGTGCGCGGTGGGTGCGAGCGGCTCGTTGTCCGGCCGCGGGTGTCCGGGTGCGGGCGCGGGCGCGGGCGTGCCGCAGTGTCCGCGCGCTCCCGGCGGGCCGGGCGCGATGCGAGCGCGTCCGCCGCCATGAGGCGCTGCGCAGGGAGGCGCGCCGCCGCACGGGCCGAGCGCGGCGCGGCCCGCGAGTAAGGTGGCGGCCGCGGCGCGCGCTACGAGCCGGCCAGGGGGCGCAGCGGGCCAGCCGGCCTCTCCGCCGCGTCCCCGCTGCACCGCCGCACGCGCTCCGAACCGATGACATATTGACGTTGAGCAGCCACCATTGCTCGCATAGAGTTGGTCGAGAAATGGGGGCTGACGCCTGTCCTCAGGCCGAGGCAGGAATGCCCCCGGGCCCAGGAGCAAGGCGGGGACCAAAGGTACGTACCTTCGTCAATCGGGGCGAATCATCACGGTAAATGCAGCTTGCGGACGGAGGCGGCTCACCGCACGACGGGTAACGGCAGCCATAAAGCGGTCTGCGGTCAGGATGTCTCGTGTGCGTCACAATACACATATTAACCAGCCGCTGCGATGTGGCGTCGCAATCGGAAGCCACACGGCCGGCCGAGGAGCGCCCGCTGCACGCGCGCCGCCCGCCCTCGAAGCGCCGCCGCCCTACACACATGTACCTCGACAGTGTTATGGAATATTTCGACATGTGTTGGTGAGTGCGACACCTCGAGAGTGGGTTGTCTACTAACCTGATTCCCATCACAATGCCTTGTATCGCTGATGCCTTCTTTGTATGAACTAACCAAGTTTCAACCTTCAGCGTGATAAATATCAGGCTTTAGTACTCTTATCATAGTATCTATCATCCAGCTTTCACCATCTCTAAGCGGTATACCTGCTATATTCTATTACACAAGACATTTTACGTCAGAAGTCTGTAGGTAGTACGATATTGCAATATCAGCAGAGATGTCGGGGACGCTCGGAGTTCTAATTTCTTCGAACGTCTTTTGTTCGCTTGCTCCCTTGTTGTTGCTCAAGCTTTATTGAATTCCTGACAACGAATGAATAAATCTGCAATCAGTAATTTCATGAAATCGTGTTATAAATAAGTAGATACACAGAGAGGTGCATAAATACATCTCGGTAAATCTGTAAAAATATCGGTGATTGACGTTTACAGGCGTACATTACGCACTGCAAATCTAACGTAAAGCTAAATTCACAATCACAGACATCGCGATTTACACAATTTTCACACCAGCCAATCAGCGGGCGGCATTTCACACCAATCACGCAAGAAACCCCAAAATGTTGACTATGAATCCACCCTTAACGTATTATCTAAGGCAGGGGTTCCCAAATTGTGAACCCCTTGTAACACGTAAGCAGGGGGGCACTTCTTCCTATGCGTATTCATCTTACGAACTAGGCGATCGTTATGAGGTTATGAGAATCTGCACTCCGGACAACACCGTACGGAACAGAGATCTGATACTCTTGCCGTTCATTTGCGTAAGTTCCTGATACATTAAATTCTTGTTCTACCCGGTTTTCTTCTGCTCTGGATCTTTCCTTGAAGAATCAATTGTAGAAGATCGTACTTTTTATTCCTCATTATGTGACCTAGATACCGGAGTTTCTGTGTTTTAATGGTCCTCTGGAGCGAGCACTGTGTCATTTCGGTCTGGTTGTACCCACGAGATTTATAGCATTCTTCGATACACCTACATTTGAACGTTTCCACTCATTACCACCTTAGTGAGACCTTAGTGAGCGTCCAAGTCTCAGCTCCATAGACGAGCACCGAAAACACATAGCATCCAGCGATTCTAGTGCATAACTTAAGATCCTGCTATCGCAGAGAATCGTCCCCGATTTAGGTACGAAATGCATTTCAAACCTGCACTTTATTTCTAAGCAGTGGTTACCTGGTTAATTGACCATCGCACCGAATCGCTACACATCGCTACCAAGTAGGTACCTGTATCGGTTGACGCTACCGGAACCTAGAGTTACTTTATTCGCGGGTAGGTACGGTCTGTAAATTCAAATCGAGCGCTATGCATTGAATGCGTTCGCTGGAAAGTATCTATATTCCCGGTCTACACTTCGTTCGTAGATTTCACCGGAGTGGTTTCATTTACGTGTCCGTTTAGTGTCATTGAACACAAATATTTTGACTAGGGTACCGTGACAAAATACTAAACCTGTATATGCGCCACCACGGAATAAAATTAAACAAGCTTTATTCCGTATGCGCCACGAGCTGAAGAAGTTTGGGAACCCCTGTTCTAAGGTTGGACATTCTGTATTACCATCTCATTGAATCGTGTATTATGCGGACCGTAGCCACCGCATAATCATCCCGCCTGGCAACATTGGAATGAAATGCAGATTCGCCTGAAACCTAATCCACTTCACCACAGAGAAAGAGAGAGAATAGTTAAAAACCGGCCAAGTGCGAGTCGGACTCGCGCACCGAAGGTTCCGTGCAACTTCAGTGCAAAGAATACAAGGTATGTTAGTACCTACGACTAGGTAGTTAATTTATAACTAGGTAGGTAGGTACTTATTCATTTTTACCTACTTAAATCTGACTGAGATGTCCTTTTCGAATGAATCAAAAGGCGCAATGCAGTGGGCACCGGGCACTTAATTGTTGTTCTTCATAAACATAGTTAAACCTCACTTCCCTTAAATCGTGTTGCTATCCCTTTCACACTTCATTAAAAAAGGTTAAGATAGAAAGGGAGAGGAGGCCTAAACGGTGGCGTAACTTTAAATCATGTTTATGAATATATAATTAAAATGATACAATATACAAAACCTATTCTTTTTAACTTTTTCTTACTAACAACCTACCACTAAATTCATACAGCACAGCAGCACCAAATAATATTTAATAGTACCTACATAGAGGTAAGTACTAATACGTTCTTGCATCTTCTTTTGTCATAAATTTTCTTCATATCGTGAGACATTTTAATAACACTACCTACGTACAACGTGAAAGTCGAAACCGGTAGAGAACATTTGTAATAAAATCCAAAATCAATTATGTGGATCCAAGTACTGAGTAGTGTTATTAAAATGTCTCACAATATAAGTATTCCATCAAAACGACACAGTGTTAATTTCTTCATATCAATTAGGTACATACACTCACACTGATCTTACAAGCATTGTTAGTGATGTTCGCTCAATTTAGGCAGTATTCTCTGAACTCGTACCTTGGTCGTGCTTATACGCAAATCTCGTGTATGATTTGCCAATTCCTAAATATAACACTCAAAGGTTTACAAATGGCTTCCCGTATTTAGAATAAGTACAGAGTACGAGGAAGTTATCGGTACTTGTAGAAATATTTATAATAATTTCAACTAATTGTCAAATGAATGGGTATTTTTTTGCATCTGATCAAATCATTATACTCAACAATTAAGAAGTATATCATACTCTTACCTGCGGATCCAGCTTGGGTGTGAAGAGAAAATATGATTTAATTCAATAAAATATGTAAATATACATACTTCCGTCAAAATATTATATTAAATCAAATTAAACTTAAAAGTTTATAGGTCTACAGTTATTTACGAGTACAAACAAACGCAACAATGTGGAGTTACTCACATCTCACGTAGTTACCGACAAGGTAACTACTCATTTCATTTATTTATATCGTAGTTGTTAATGCAATGGGTCGTAAGTCAAATAAAATCGAACATGAGCGAGTAGGACTCGCGCCCTGAGGGTTCCACTGAAACTATATTTAGATATTTTAAAATATTTTATCATAAGTACGAAACTATATTTAGATATTTTACTGAAACTATATTTAGATATTTTAAAATATTTTATCATAAGTACGTACTTATATCTAGTAAAAAATTTAAAAAATCACTTGTTGCGAATAGTTGTATGCGACAACACAAAACAATTTCGAAACAATTTCATTCGATACACCGCACGGTCTTGCTCAGGGTTTCTCAAACCTGGAGCCATACACCACGTACCCCTGTTAAAGTTTCCAGATGACGGCGAACCCCCCAAACTTTGAGGCCCAAAGAAAATAATAAAATGAGCTGTTATAGAAAGTAAGGTTTTATATTTCAATAAAACGAATACAATGTCAAAAAGAAATATATTAATGTTATGGGTGGGCTTGTTACTTGTCGCAAAGTCAATTTTGGGAGTAATTTTGGACAATTTTAACCTTGATTCTGACTCAGCATCAAGTAATCGCTATTATGTAAATCTTGTCGCTTAACCACAGGTTTAGTTTTCGTTTGTAGTCGCTCGTGGTTCCGGTTTAGTAACTTAGGTCCAGATTCATAGACAGCGCAGGCTTAGTGTGTGCTCGCACTTACTACTGTATGAAAAGCCTCGGAATACCAAACCCTAATATAATAAGAATAACGCTATTTGTGTAGTAATAATAAAATAGTGCTTGTTTTATTGATGAGATGACTATTAGAAATATTCCACGGTAGATTTCTGTACAAAAAATCATCAGTAGGTAAGTACCTACCTATGTTTTTATTTTAGCCGAAACGACCACAATAAATTAACTAGGTGTCGACCGACTCATCCGATAGCGACACCACTTGTGGATGATTCAACGCCTAACAATTTCAAAAGGGCGACGTTTCATCCGAGGAAGACAATTTATGCGGATGAATGTCACCTAAGTCAAGTAGTGAAAATTGTATGAAATCTGACAGTTATAAGATCGAAGTCAAACTCTCGTACTCAAAACTGTCTATGAATCTTGGCCTTTACTCCTGAGGACAGCGCCTTATTATAATTCACTTATAAGTAGGTAAAGTATATTATTAAGAAGGTATATTAGGAACCCTAATATACAGGATCACACAACTTCGACACTTTTGATATCCCGTGTCAACTACATGATAATGGTGCTAGCTTTTTCTATCATAAATTATAATAACGACCTTTTTTATAAACTAAGATTTTCATTCAAATCAGGTCGCGTCTAAAAATGTGCGTCTATCCGTCACGTCATCAGTCCGCCCGCGGGCGTCCGTTGAGCCCCTGCGTCCGTCCCTGTGAACGGACCCGTGTTTGTTGAAGAAGGGTGTGGTATTTATCTGTACCCTATACTATATATAGATAGAGCGTCACTTCTTCCGCAGTATATTTAGTATTCTCCGCTAGAACGGACATAAGTGCGCCCATCTAGGGAAAGGTCGGACCCGTTGCGAGTCTGACCTATATATTGTATAGGTACCTACATATGTACCTACATACGATTTTATTGATGAAAGTAGTTTATGTGGCTTTGTGTAAATTGACATGGACCATGGCATTGACATGGATTTCAAATATTTCAATTTATTTTATTAGACCAACAAACTCACTCAATAGGTATCTACCTAATTTACTAGTTTCAGTTTAGAGCTACAGTACTAGTATCACAAGTTGTCACGACGGATACATTTGTATACCTATTCGTGTCAGTCAAAATGTCTGTTGGGGAATACGTAAGTAAAATAAACGACATCGCAGCGACAACACAGTGATGTCTACGTTCGGAATATGCCAATCAAGTAGGTACGCGTCACACGAAACGCTTTGAAAGGCCTAGGCACCAATTCGTCTCATTTTGACCAACTTTTTCATTTTATCCAAGTCGCATTCTGTCAAAGTCGCATTTTGTCCAAGGTACTGTGCGCGCCAATTATAGTATATTTTAATTCTTAGGCATGCAGGTATCGCCACTATGTTTTCCTTTATACTTTGAGAGTAGTCAGTAAATGTGCTAATTTTTCCCCTTCGAAAAAATCGAGGAAAACTTATTGAATAACTGACCTGGATGAATTGAACGTAGGATCTCTGTATCATATGTCCAAAACCCAACCACTACGCCACCAAACTTCCTTGATTCCATACTAAATAATTCTAATTTATATGATGTTTGCGACGAGTACGTATGGCTCCGAGAGACGCGTGTTCCGTGTAGTCACATGTTTAGATGAAGAGCCACACACCAACATCGAGCCGAGTTCAGTATTTAAACTAAAAGTCTCGGTCGACCTCCCCCCGCACCCGCTCACCCCGACCGCCTGTCCCGCTTTTGTCACAAATCGCTCTCTGAATACCGCCCACGCACCAAAACGCGTGCTTCTATTTACTGTGATATTCCTAACCGACATACTTGTTTAAGAACACTGAACTATAATTAGACAAAATCTATTTTGGGCCGACTAGAATCTGCTTTGGATAACGCAACATACGAGTATCTCTCGAGTAAAGTGGACAACTTTCCATAGTTGTATTTGGATATTATGTTACGGTAAATGTAGTATATCATAATCCAGTTTATGTCGGCCTGAAACCGACATTTATTTTACTGCAAAGACCGCTCGTTGTGGGAAATAGATCCAATGCGATATTATTTGGTAGTTTATGTTAGCAATTGTTTAAAGCGAACTTGCGCATTTATTTTGCTAATATCAATACGTGAAATGGGTCAAACAAATCTCCGTACGTACAGTCAACAGCAAATCAATGGTAACACTTGCAGAACGATTTCAACTTTTATGACACAGACAATGAGAACGATCCAAAGTCCAAAGTGTAATGTGCTGTCGACTGTACCTAATCGTGAGAAATTACATTCACTGCCTTTACACCTAATAAATCCGGCCAAGTGCGAGTCGGACGCACGGCCACGCATCGAGGCTTCCGTGAAACACAACTTAACACCGTAACTTCGCTAACGAAAAGATCAATTAGATTTGGAAACCAAATTATCTTTGCTATTATCAAAATATTTTGTCCATACATCGACATACTTCTGATTAATTGATCATCTGCAAATATACGTTTGTAATAACAAAAAAATATTTTTGGGTGGATGTAATTTCAAATTTACAGTTTTCGGATCTTTTTCCTTTACTTGTGCTATAATACCTAGCTTCTTGGCAAATTTCATGATTCTAGGTCAACGGGAAGTACGCTATAGGTTTTGGTTTTCTTGCATTTTCTTACAAATATGCGAGAAAATGCGATTTTTTCACGGCTGCATGAGATTGCAGGCTGAGTATTTGGTATTAATTTCAACTTAATCCGTCCACGCGCTTCTGAGATATAGGTCTTTTGGCAGACATATGGACAGACAGACGGCCAACAAAGTGATCCTATAAGGGTTCCTTTTTTTCCTTTTGAGGCACGGAACCCTAAAAACAATAACAACTTAAAATAACAAACACAAAGCAAGCAGGCAGCAACCAATCATATTAATGTACTTACTTGCTTGCTTGCTTTCTTTGTTTTTTTCTTTCTTACTTACTACTTACTTACTTACATCGTTCTTACTAGAATAACGTTACATATTAATTAGATAAAACGGTCTACTCGTGACCATGATGGCTGCAATGCTGTTGAAATATCGAGACATCAATAATAAATGTTTAACACGGTAATTCCCGTTTTATCTAATTAATATGTATACAAACCGTGAAAGTTTAAAAAGTGATATAGAATAACGTTTATTTATTTTATTAATGGACTCGACAGTTCGTCATTTGCCAATGTCATGTTACAGAAAATTCAATGTATAATAGTGTTCTATCTTCCTCCAGGGGAGTCGCCGTAGCGTCATTACCCTGGGTAGCCGCGTCTTCATGTCTTCATCCACAGGAGACGCCGTAGCGTCAATCACTGTGGACGAAGCAGCTCGACAGTCACGTTCACTCCCGAGCTCGTAGTGGGAATCTTGACCATGGCGCCAAACTTCAGATCCTGCTTGAATTCTCCAATAACTTCACCATACTGTCATTCGCGAACATTTTCTGATTAATTTAACGTGATATTAAACACAAAACACTCACTGTAGACATTAAACTGAAAATTATTAAATAATTTCGCAACCGTCGTTTCCCGCCATTTTCAAAAAGCCCCTAGAATAACGTTTTTATAAATAAAAAATATTAAAGGAGAAAGACCATCTATGGCCCCACCCTTGATAGAGCTGTCCTGTTATTGAGACAATATTCAATATTCATTCCATATTTTATACCTCCTGTTAGATGGAAATTGTACTGGGAAATTATTCAATTCATATTTACAAATAAATTAGTTATATATCGATTTATTCCATTTTGAATGCGTCATTTCCTGATCAACTACTCAAAATGGCTCTTATCAATAAAACTGTTTGTCGATGGCTTAACTAGACATCGCCAAACCACCGATTTTGTATTGCGAAGTATGACGTAAAGCACAGCCTAATCTTAAGTCATGTTGATTGCAACGAGCCAAGAAGCATCTATATTGTGCTCCTTGAATATGATTTCTGTTTTAAGCAAATATAATGTACTACCGTCCGTACGTCTAGGTATAAAATCTATAAAATAACCAGACGGCACTATTGACGACAATGACACTTAAAGTCACGTCATGCAAAAAGGAGAAGTAACATTAAAAAGAGTAATAGGTACTCCTTGTGTAGCCTTCAAAAAATATTATTTTGTTCTTCTTTATGATTTTAACGTGAGGAGCAAACTCTTTCTTCCCTTTATT
Organism: Tachystola acroxantha; assembly: GCA_963506565.1. Lineage (NCBI taxonomy): Eukaryota > Metazoa > Arthropoda > Insecta > Lepidoptera > Oecophoridae > Tachystola > Tachystola acroxantha. The sequence goes on along the minus strand of OY735870.1, from coordinate 10,787,989 downwards.
TTGGTGACAGAATATATTTGTTGTGATGGGTAACCTAACATAAAGCTTCGAAATGAAAATGCAAGTTTACAAGAATCCCATATTATTTGTAAGTACGATACCTATCTCTCCTATTTAGTGTGTAATTTGAGCTAATAATTTTTTTTGAACCTGTGCTCTATGGCGCTTTGAACAATGTCCTTTATGTCATTAAACACATAAGTATAGGTAAGTCTTACCTAAGAAAGTAAGTAAGTAGTAAGTAAGTCTTACCTGTCTGTCTTAAATAAGACAGAAATAAGAATAACGCTGCTTAATCTTTAAGAAATAAACAAACGTAATATTTTTTTGACATGAGTCTAATCATACTTATTTTATTTATTTTATTAATGGACTCGACAGTTCGTCATTTGCCAATGTCATGTTACAAAAATATCAATGTATAAATAGTCTTCTATCTTCCTCCAGGGGAGTCGCCGTAGCGTCATCACCCTGGGTAGCAGCGTCTTCATGTCTTCATCCACAGGAGACGCCGTAGCGTCAATCACTGCGGACGAAGCAGCTCGACAGTCACGTTCACTCCCGAGCTCGTAGTGGGAATCTTGACCATGGCGCCAAACTTCAGATCCTGCTTGAAATCTCCAATAACTTCACCATACTGTCATTCGCGAACATTTTCTGATTAATTTAACGTGATATTAAACACAAAACACCCACTGTAGACATTATACTGAAAATTATTAAATAATTTCGCAACCGTCGTTTCCCGCCATTTTCAAAAAGCCCTAATCATACTTGGAACAAATAAGTAGTCGAGAGCAGTGCAGCGCTCATCGTAGAATTTCAATCCCGTGGGGTACAATCAGTTTAATTATTTCTATTTTGAATTTTATAAAATAATTTGAGACTCAAACACTATTAGTTATGATTGATAATTATTTACCTAAATTGAGCTTGACAACATAGAAATTAAAACAACGGAACGCCTTTTTCCGAGTGGGCATACAAGAGTTTCCGAGCGGACCGAAATAAACCGTGGACTATTTATCATACCAGATTTATGTACGTCAATATTATGAATGTTTTCAAATTTTAATCGAAGAGTCGTAAAACGAAAGCTGTTACTCATACGTAACCCTTCATTTCGCTTGCTATATGTGTTTACATTACACCGTGTCTAAAAACCATATAATACAGGTAGTAAAAAATACTATGTGTGATGAAATAACACAATAATTAGAATATTTTGGATTATTTTAAAATTTTAAAATTATTACGATACTTTTATATGATGTCAGTCAGTTGCGTTCCAATGATTATATTGCCAATATAATAATTTTCACTATATTTGCACCGTTTTAATTAGGTATTGAAGACACATTGTGTAATTGTTGATTATCCTTAATAAAATAAACAAAAACAATCAGCGAACTCTCCGAACACATTTTCAGTTCTTATATGCCCAAAAGGTATGTATGTCCCATATTTTATAAATATTATTCTAGGAATCCAATATTTTACCGTGGCTATAGGTATAGGTAAATAAAATAGCTGATATATTAAAAACACACTTTACCTACGTATTTAAAACCTTCAGTACTATACCTAATACCTTTGACAGTACTTACCTAAGCTTTATCTAACGGGTGAAGTGTAGAAGTGTTAGGTAGGTACCATCTAAGAGCGTCGATTATCGCCGACTCTTGTAACTTCGAGTGGCTGACTGAAGTGAAGCCAGCTCTTCGCAGCACTTGACTCATACCATACATACCTACGTATTCGTATACTTCGCGTGGAAGATGGTTGTCAAGAATTTTTTAAATAATATTTAAAGGTAAATAAATAAAGGTACCTAATAAATAAAGGTACCTAACTATTATTCCAAAGAAATATGAAATAGCTAATTTTCCCCTAAACCTGCTACACCTTCAGTTTTTTCTGTAGTTAGCACCTGCTACCTGTAACAGAGATCCCTACGATCACCGTCGTATTTTATTTTAAGAATATAAATGAATATTTTTTTTATAGTTAGTTTATTTATAGGTAGTTTTAGTTTTTAGTCATTTAATGTTAGTTTTTAGTCATTTTATTATTTATAGTAATTTTAAGCTTTATTAATAAACGTAATAATACTTTTAATGAATATTTAAATGACTTTAATTTAAACCACTTTAATTTATATGACTTTTGTTTGTTACTAAGTTTATTACAGCACCTACGAGTATATTATAATAATGATAGGACGACATCCATAGTTCGCAATTTGTGTAGATAAACTCTAGCGAGCTGTTGTTGTTGGCGCGTTCGACGATCATCATAGATACCCATTCCTTTTGCTGAAATTCAAGGCTGACGCTTTCTATTTTGCGCATTTAGATCTTCCACGTGGTGAGTAGGTATGTGTACTCTAGGTAGTTGCGATCAGGGTGGTTATATTTTATAAATTAGGTTTACCTATAAGGAAATTATTTCACACCAAACTCTTGTAATTCATTCAATACCCTGATTCCTGATGAATACGCTACTCTATAAATTGACAACCCTATTCGAAAGGTTAATAGGCCTGGATGGAAAAATGATCGTTGAGAAATTGAAGAGGAGGTACCTATACTCGGTTCTGGCGTATATTTGAGCACGTTCGCCCGCACTTGATATCAATACAAGTGTCGAGTCAATTCGATCTTGTATATTTAAGTATTTCTCCAGTCTCTTTTATATTGACGATGTAGTATAGTAAAATTTTTGTCAAATTAGCTCTACCCACAGGTTCTACTAGCGGAACTCTAGGTAGGAGGTATTGTTTAGACTTAATTTGTTGTAATAATATTTGCTGAAGCCATAGCATAGAATCTCATATTTCGTAGATTCGGGGTCGATCATATATTTCTTCTTCTTTCTTCCACACCAACAAATTAAAATTGGCAATCAGCTCTTATTATTCTCACAAGGCGAAACCTTTGCGGCGGCGTTTACGAAACCAGTCCATTCCCGGATATTACGCAGCCACGACAAAAGTCGTGGTAAAAATAAATAAGGAAAATTCCGCAATCAATTGTCCTTTTTTCAGCGATTTTCCCCTTTTCATTATAAGTTGCAGCAACTCCTTACGGTTTTTGGTGGTCTGGAAAAGATCGCGATTTTTGTTAATTAGTCGCAGGACTTCGACGTTCGTTACTCTGACAATCCAGCTGACCAGTCTTTAATAAGTAGATAGTAGTCATCATCATCAGCCCGTATGAGTCCACTGCTGGACTTAGGCCTTTCTCGAAGCACGCCACTCAACCCGATTATCGGCCTTTTGTATCCAGTCTTTGCCAGCCACCTTGCGAAGGTCATCCCTCCATCTGGTCGGGGGGCGTCCCACGCAACGTTTACCCGTTCGTGGCCTCCATTCGAGAACTCGTCTGCCCTATCGGTTGTCGGTTCTACGACAGATATGACCAGCAAACTGCCACTTCAGTTTGCTGATTCTATGAGCAATGTCAACCACTTTTGTTCTCTGGCGGATTTAGTCATTTTTTATTCTATCCACAAATATTGAGTAAAAGGGTTGGGGGGATGGATCAGTATCAGTTACCGTTTCTGGTGGTGTAGTCAATAAGACTCATAAAAACTTTCTTTGTATTTTGCAGATGCTGTAGTGTAGAGTCTTGCATACTCGGTCTATCTATACAATATATGTATAAGCCATATTATACTTACAGTATATTAGAAACACCCTTAACACCAAACTACCACTAATTCTACATTTACGTCATTTTCTACTTCTACCATTAACCAATTTTTCGGCTACCAGATTACTACTGTTGAGTTAAGTAGATACCTATTGGTACCAAATACGTCTCATATTAAATATTACCAAGGTACACAATTTAATAACTGTCGTTATGTATACCTAACCTAAAGCTAACCGACTAAGTAACACGCGATTATCACACATAGGTCACTGAGAAAAGTGTCTATATAATAATATTGTAATAGGGATGTTGACAGTTTGTTTGGTAAAATGACTAAATTTATATAGCCTAAATGTAATATGCCTCTAATATTTCTTATTATTTTTTAAATGCAGCAAAAACTTGAAAAAATCTGCGTTTTATTAACCCGTTTCTAATGGCGCGCTAAAACACCCAACATGTCACGCGACAACTTATATTGTGTTGTGACGTCGCTCATTACAAATAATGTATGAAAATACTGAATGCGAAATGAAGCATACGCGATTCTTATACAGTGGCGTCATCCAAGTGCAATTTAAATAATTAAAATTGCGATTAAACTTACTGAATTAAGAGAAAAAGTGTGAGAACACGCGGTTTTCAAACGTCGCGTCGACGTCTTGTCAGCGCCCGGGCAAAGTCGACGAGCGAGACGCGAAACTTGCGCGGCGGCAGCATCGACGCCGCCCGGTGCAAAGGCATAGACAAGGCACTTGAAAGACGCTAGTGTGGTGGGATCTCTGACATGAAAATAAAGATTTTAGAAACTATCATATTTTAATAACAACAATAATATATTTTATTTCGTTTGAAGTCAACATCCCTCAACATTGATTTGATTTTCTAATTAAGTAGCAACTTCTATGACCACTTAGGTATTTAGTTACTTATTTGTAAATACCGAGTTCCGGTCTCAGGGAGAGTTCATATTTACAAGCAAGATTTCTCAACTAATTTCTTTTTTCAGGTCGCTGCCGAAGCTAAGCAATCCCGAAGAGGAACCAGGTCGACCACCCCAAGGGGGTGTTGTTACATTCGAGCCAATTCAACACGACCACGACTTCTGCGAGCGCGTGGTTATAAATGTAAGTGATTGTGAACACAATAATTAAGTAGTAGTAGATAATTACTAAGTACTTTCAATATTTTCTTACCTTCTTCGCACAAGAAACAGCGCCCTACTTGCCGGTCCCGCACCGTAGATACTCACATTACATGATTAATTTTAGAATGATTTCATTTTGAATAGGGTAGGTGGTTAACCACCTTGGCCGTGTAGAAAATAATATATGATAAATGGAGAAAAAATTTCATCGCGACCACGTGCCACGGAATGGCGAGGTCCCGGGTTCGAATCCCGGTCGTGATGAAATTTTTTCTCCATTTATCATTTAGATTTTCGTTTCGCATAGCGCATATGCAAGAAAATATCAAAAACAAAATAATATATTTTCGTTATTTTTACAAAAAGACATATTGGCGGTCAATTGTGTGAACAGAGTTGAAATCAGTTGAAATAAAATCCGCCCAAGTGCGAGTCGGCTGTTGGACTCGCGCACCGAGGGTTCCGTGCACCGCAACTTAAACCCCGTAATTTTGCTCTGACGAAAAGACAAACTCGATTTAATGACCAACTTATGTTTGCCTTAAATAAAAAAGCCTTTCGTAAAAGCCTAACACTTATATATAAATTACTTAATTACAGGGCTACTTAGGCAATTACTTAATTGCAGATAGTAAGTAAGAAGCGACTTCATATTTTTCAAAATCAGGTTTTTTTAAACAAGCTCTAGTGTTTATAATAGAGCCTTCATTTTGATATATATTTGAATATGGAAATATGTTTGCGATTTTTTTCTATCGTAGAAGTTTGTCCAATCGTGCATCGCTATTCATCAGTCCTTAAATATACCTTGCTAATTGCTATATATATTTTCAGACGTTTAATTTTAGTAGTTCGTGCCGTAGCCTTAAAAGATAAACTGTAAATCCTTCAGGTAAAAGCCTTCAGGGAATGTCTGTGCTAATTGCAAGAATGAGTGGTGTCATAAAATTCAAAATCCGTCAACCCGTTTGGGAGCTACGATGCCACAGACAAACACACAGATACACACCTTAAACTTATGACAACCCTCTTTTTGGGTCGTGGGTTAATAATCCGGTCAAGGATGGACTTTGCGGGTTGGGTCGTAATAGAAACCCATAATAACAGACTGAAACTGACTACCTACCTAGGCAATTTACAGTTTTTTTTCGCAGGAGTACCTAAGTATGAAGGTAGGTTTTTTACACTATATAGATGCATCTAAAATATCGCGCACATTCTGGAATTTTTATATTGGTTATGAAACTAATTAATGTAAAGTTCCACAGTGATTGTATTATGTACTTACATACTATGTAAGTTACAGCTACCAGCCAATTAAAATTATAACAAATGTATGTTATAACCTAGAATGTTTAACGAATTAGTTTAGGTATTGATACGAGTAGATAACACTATACTATTATAATATTACCAATAATTACTCAGAATAACTATATAATATAATAGAATAGCTGTATAGAATAGAGCTCGGTGGCTCAGTGGTTGGGTCAATGGATTTGCAATATGGAGGTCCTAAGTTCGATTCCCAGCCAGGGCAGTCATGAACCAATGAGTTATCCTCGGTTTTTTCGACGGAAATGACATGTATTTACCAAGTTCTCTCAAAAACGGTGAAGGAAAACATCGTGATGAAACCTGCATGCCGTAGAAGAAGGAAAACATCTAAGGCATGTGAAATCCGACAATCCGCACTGGGCCCACGTGGTGGATCATGGCCCTAGCTCCCCCGATGTAAGGGAAGGTCTGTGCCCGAGCAGTGGGGCAATATAAATAGACCGATGGTGATGATGACTCAACCGTATGATGAACAAGATAACGAATAAATGTAAAAATATCTCCGATTTTTAATAAAATTATTGGTTTAAAATAAAGTTTTGTACATCAAACGAGTCGAAAAAAACAGCTTAATTAGGAATTCAGAAAATAGTAAGAAATCGAAGCGAATTATATAGTAGAAAATGATAACAAAGACAATGGTCTTTGTTATCATTTTTATTCCTAAACTGCCCACTTATTATTATTATTCCTAAACTACGAGCATTATCGATTTTTATTACTTACCTACTCAATTTTCGTTAGCATGTAGAATACGCTTTACAATCTCTGTCGTAACACCCGATGGTCAACGACTCTATAATTACAGTACCTATACCTACCTGTTGATTTACTACGCTATTCTATTTTGAATACTTGTCCGTTTGTAAGTAGACGTAAACATGGAGTTAAGAATACATCGACCTCACTGAAGAAATTATTTATTAGCCGGCTTCATTGTTCAATGGCGACTAAATATTTTATTGCCAGAGGGTGTACGATGCCGTACACAAATATTTTCATGTCATTATCTATGGAATCACTCATCGTATCATCCCACTTAATTAATATTGTGGAATTTCGGGGTCAATAATTTTGAGAGCTCGGTGGCATAGTTGGGTCACTGGACTTACGATACGGAGTTCCCAGGTTCGATCTTCGGTCAGCTATATGTATACAGTTCACAGCACATAAACCTACACAAAATCATTGCAATAATTGTAATCTAGGTTGTATTAATACCCCCGCATGACTGTGCTGACGACTGGACCAATTAATTGTCATTGGGTTTTTTTTTTTCGAAGGAAAAACTTAAGTATATTTACCGCATTCTCTCAAATAGTGAAGGAAAACATCGTGCGGAAACCTGAACTTGATACAATCCATCATCATAAGTTATGAGTGGTGGTGCACATCATACGAAGAAATAATACTTCAAGAACTTTTTTTCAATCGTAGCAATTAGTAATAAGTACATTACAATTAGGGAATGCAATCTCGGTATACAGAGATCTTGAAATACCGAGATCTTGCACCAATTTTGCAAGATCAATCTTGCAACCAAAACCGTGCGCGTTCTCGCGAGATTTGCGAGATTGGCAAGTAGCCCATTGTATGTCCATTTTACGCGCTTTCAGCCGCTGAATCGTTCACAAAAACGTCTACAACATGTCGCACCTTCCAGGAAGTTAATTTATTCGAATCCGAGAAAAAGGCAGAAGTTTGCCTAGCCATTATACCTATTACTTGTGAAACTTTTTAAATAAGTAAATGATTAATTATTAGATACGTTCATATTTAATTTCATTATTTCGCCCCTAAACCCAATTTAGAACAAGCTGCAATACAAATACCAATAATTTGTGTATAGGTATTTTTTATTAGCGTTTTTGTATGCAGCGAGATCTCACAAAATACCGAGATCTTGCAAGATTTGTCCTTCTAAATCTCGGAAATACCGAAATTGACATTTTGCTGCGAGTTTGCATTCCCTAATTACAATCTCTCAATTAATTTTTACAACAAAAGTTAAATTTGTGATAGATAAAATGTGGCCTTAAAGTCTAAAACCATTCGTGGTTTAGATTTACGTCTTTGCATCGACGTTAGAAAATTAATTAAAATCTCTTCATAAAAGTGCGTTGCCTGGACGCTGGACGGCTGCGCGTTTTTAGCGGTTGCAGTACGCGCACCTCGCCCTTGGAGAACACACAATAAAAAGTATTTTTGGAACGGTCCATTGCCAACCGCAGAGCAACATCCGTGGCGGCGGCGAAAGAAATATCGTGTGAAACTGTACCTACTACTGGGCCCGTAGGCCATAAAAAATTAATGCGCCGACCGCGTGCATTGCTTGTAAATATTGATTCCTTTAATCCACCTAACGCTCGATGGCACGGTTCTGTTTACGTTTCACTCCACTACATACAGCTTTGTATGAGCTATTCTCACATCGTCATTAGGATACACAAATGGTAGGAATGTTTCTTTCTTTTGATTATTTTAGGGTTCCGTGCCTCAAGAGGAAAAAGGAACCCTTAACCTATCTGAAACCAAAACCTATAGGGTAGATCCCGTTGACCTAGAATCATGAAATTTGGCATATATCACAATTAAAGGAAAAAATCCGAAAACTTAAATTTGTACACACCTAAGAAAAACATATTTTATATTCGTATTACAAACGTATATTTGCAGTTGATCAAATAATTGCGGGTATAGTAACTTTGGGATCGGCAAACATAAGTTGTTCGTTAAATTGAGTTTATCTTTTCGTTAGAGCAAAATTAAGGGGATAAGTTGCGTTGCACGGAACCTTCAGTGCGCGAGTCCGACAGCCGACTCGCACTTGGCCGTTTTTATTTTTATTTTTAGACTCACATTTGTGGATCGACAACAACTTCACATACGTTATATATATACCTAATACCTACCAAAACAGGTGGATAAGTTGAATAAGTCAGAGTACTTATTTACATTTTATATTGTGTTTTGTACCAAGAAAGGTAATAAAGTAAAACTTAATTTTGATCATTGTTTCACGACACCTTGAAAATTGGCCCTTTTTTTTACATAATTTACGTATTGGCAAATGACATTGTAACCAAATACTTGTATTTTGTTGAAATCGATCAAGTGGTCCTTGAGAGGATCTCAACCTTATTGGGTCCCCCTGTATACTTGTCTCTGTCTTCGACTGTACTAACCTATTAGGTTATAATAATTTTTATTTAGCATCATGGCGCAGGACTTCTTTAACGACAGTTGTCATTAAAGTATTTTTTAGATTTATATAAAAAAAAATAACATAAGTACCTATCTAAGTCACTTTTATATTTTTAAATCTTGAGACACATCTTGCTATCTATAGGTGGAGATTTGTAATTAGCTTCAAGACATTATTAAGTAACCTAAAGTTATTGTAGCTGTAAATCTTCCATAAAATAAATAAATAAATATCACTAGATGGCGAGGTAATAATAATAATAATTTATATATTTATAAGTTATCAAGACTAACAACTACCGGAGGACGGTACGGTCGACATATATCGAGCATGCCACCGTCCCGGAGAGTCACTCAGGCATATAGTTTCCGGTTGTTCTCATCTTGCTAACGGCGAGTATTTGCACAGACATAATCAAGTAGCCAGGGTAGTCCACCAGCAACTTGCCCTTAAATACGATCTTGTCAGTACTGAGGTGCCGTACTATCAGTACGCACCAGCGCCAGTTCTCGAAAATGGTCGTGCCACGCTCTACTGGGATCGGTCTATCATCACGGACAGGACTATTGTCGCCAATAGACCTAACTTCGTGACGTATCGTAACATATATTCAATACATATACTTATTAGAATAACCAAAATACCATGCTTTTATATATTTCTGTATAGTGAATAAATAAATAAATTAATTAAGAAAAAAATTCTTGTATTTTTATACTACCTTTGTTTTGTCGATAGGTGAGTGGCCTGAGATTTGAGACTCAGCTCCGGACTCTCAATCAGTTTCCGGAGACACTGTTGGGAGATCCTACAAGACGCATCCGATACTTCGACTCTCTAAGGTGAGCTGAATTTTCCTTTACGTATGCACGTTTCTTTTTCCGTTTCGTGGGGCTAGCACGGAGAAATATCGTCATCGATACGAGTTGGAGCTCGATACCAGCGATACCATGTGTATGAGAAGGACAGTAGGTCAGCGCCGTCTACCAGGCGGTTTCGGAAATTAAAACGGTAGCATTATCAATTTTTTAGTTCTATAAACGACAGTAGTTGGCGCCGACCACTTGATTTGCCCATACAAACTGTATAGCTCGATCTCGATTCGATGACGATAGTGTTCCTACTGGTCACAAATTGATGTAAGTACCTACTAATACTCATTTTTCAGGAACGAATACTTCTTCGACCGAAACCGCCCTTCTTTCGATGCAATTCTCTACTATTATCAGAGTGGGGGTCGACTGCGCCGGCCCGTGAATGTACCTTTAGATGTCTTTTCCGAGGAGATTAAGTTTTACGAACTAGGGGAGCAAGCCACCAACAAATTCCGGTACAAAATTATAAAAATTTCGTTTACTTACTTCTTTTTAAAAGGTTTGCCAACGCTTACAAATTATATTAAATTTCAGTGAAGACGAGGGGTTTATAAAAGAAGAAGAAAAACCTCTACCATCCAACGAGCGACAAAGAAAAATTTGGCTCCTATTCGAATACCCCGAAAGCTCTCAAGCGGCTCGAGTTGTGGCTATCATCTCTGTCTTCGTAATTCTGCTGTCTATCGTCATCTTCTGCTTGGAAACTCTCCCGGAGTTTAAACATTACAAGGTTTTCAACACTACTACAAACGGTACTAAGATCGAAGAAGACGAAGTACCTGACATTACAGATCCATTCTTCCTGATCGAAACGCTCTGCATAATCTGGTTCACGTTCGAATTAATAGTCCGGTTTCTGGCCTGTCCGAATAAGTTCAATTTCTTTAGAGACGTGATGAACATTATAGACATAATCGCCATTATTCCTTACTTCATCACCCTTGCTACTGTGGTCGCCGAGAAAGAGGACACGTTAAACCTCCCACGAGCTCCGGTTTCTCCCCAAGACAAATCTACAAATCAAGCAATGAGTCTTGCCATTCTCCGAGTGATCCGTCTCGTACGAGTCTTCCGGATCTTCAAACTGTCCCGGCACTCCAAGGGCTTGCAAATTCTAGGCCGCACCCTGAAAGCATCGATGCGCGAGCTTGGACTTTTGATCTTTTTCCTGTTCATTGGTAAGTTGTGATATTTTTGTAACAAATTAAGTAATAATAAAAATAATTACTTATTGAATTATTGAAAATTTAAATTAGGCTTCAGTTTGGTTGAGATCACTCTCACTGAGGTCACTCTCTCGCTATGATAAGAGGCGATTACCAACAAGTGGTATGTACTCGTACAAATGAAGGCAGGTGGAGCAGTCGCAATGGCTCAGAGTGGTGGGAAGCGGACAACACGGGGTGGCGCAAGAGACATCGGCGCGGCGCGGGACCTTCGCGATCTTGCGTACACAACTCCATTTTGTGTTCGCAGGGGTGGTTGTGTTCTCCAGTGCCGTTTTCTTTGCCGATAAAGATTGCACTGATTCCAATTTCTCATCCATACCCGATGCATTTTGGTGGGCAGTCATAACGATGACCACGGTTGGCTATGGAGACATGAGGTAACCCGCGTCGCACCCCTGGCCGCTCGTCAAGCGCTCCCTGGCACTGTATGTCGCACTGTATTCTCCGTTGGTGTGTGCTTGTTCTTAAAGGTGTGGTGCTGTTTTCATCTGCGGTGTACTTCGCTGAAGCCGGAAGTGAGAACAGCTTCTTCAAATCCATACCTGATGCGTTTTGGTGGGCGGTCGTGACAATGACGACCGTAGGATACGGGGACATGACGTATGATACAGCGACTTCAACCCTAAGTTTCATCTTGCCTTTTTCGTCATCTCATTTTATCTTAAAAAATATCCAGTGGCATTTTAACACAATTGTGATTTTCGTTGGCCATATCATGTAAACTACATACGCTTCAGTTTGATTTTACTGTCGGTTCGCTTCGAACTTAACCGATCACTTTACGTTTATCTATTCACTTTTATGAAATAATGCACGATCAACAACGTTGGTTTTACATATTGTATTTTGGTTATTTCAGTCACTTTACCTTTCTCATCAATTTCTTCCTGAACACTTACAATTTTACATGGAAGCATAATTGTAAAATTTTGCCATTGTTAAAATATTGAGATTGTTTCAAAAATGACTTACTTATGTTTGGCATTTTCGCGTATACCATGATCTACAGTCGGTGTGACAATCGCCCTTCCCAAAGCGTATTCACTTGAGAGAGAACAGCTTTAGTTGTTATCCACTTCAACTTCGATAATGCTAATTTCGAAGTAACTTATAAGATCTCGAGTTGAAGTGATATTTGCTGAGGTTCACCTTCACTTTGGAACGCTCCTTTGTAACGCTTACGCTAAAATGTACCCCATGTTACCCGTATTGGTGTTGTGTTGTAACAAATAATGTTGACATTGATAGCTCGTCGAAAATGGTGATTATCTCAATTGTGCTGTCAAACGTTAGTTAACATCATTACGAGCGTCTCTTTTTAGAATTAATTTGCTTGTATTTGTCAAACATATTATCTGATTATATTGTTTGCCTTTCTCTCTCTTTATTCATTTGGAATGTACTGTGATGTTTAATCTCAATGATATTGGTAAATTTTACTGAACGCTACTATGTAAAATTGATGTTCGAAGTGTCAATGCTTTTTTTTATAAATTGGCTTTTTATCATTAGCTTACACACCATTTTCGATAGAGACAGTATTTCGTCTACACGTTAGGTTAATAGTGCATCGTAGTCAACTGCATGACTTTATTAAGTCTATTCGTCTGTCACCCTCAGTAGTTGAGTGTTTAGTACTTACCTAATATGTTTCAGTATTGTGATTTCTATATTTTCAGTCAAAGTTTTAAGAACTTTTGATTGTACATGTAAGTATCAGAAACTATTTTGCTGGCGATAAACAAACATTTGCAATGCGATAGAAATCTACTGTTACGGAATTTCCGTAACGTGCTGGCGGGGTGTGTAAGGTGATGGATGAAATTGTATAGCTTGCGGTCTACCAGTGTTTGCTTTGCGAATAGTACCTACCTATTACTTTATTGTTTTAAACAGCAACAGAAAATACAATATCAAACAAATTATATACAATCTATTACCAGATAACTAACTCACTTCTTTAATTATATTTTTCAAGGAACTGTCGAAAATAGCCGGAAAAATCTTACCTACATAATAAATAAAATAGTAAAATTTACATATTTCTTACCGTGGCAATTAATCAGTAATTTGAAGGATTTGTCGAGAGTGCAAGATTAGATCTTGTGGATTAATTAAACAGACATACCATAGAGATGAATAGGACAGACGAAAGAGAGCTCTATCGGAACCGCTGAATAAACTATCAGTGACCACAAAAATTAAGTTAAAATCCAAACGCGAATATCAAATGAAGGCAAATCATTTTAATAATTTGTAGCCTTACAAGAACCCGCTTAGTAGTTACACGGTAGTGTTAACTGTTATCTGTTTAGAAAGTCCATTGTTGATTTTGAAATGATTTATAAGACACTACCGTTGGGGTAGGTACATCGTTCTAATTAAAAAAGATATCATGAAAAACGGTTCATAAAATGACCAAGATAATATAGGTTAAAAAACTAGGTACTTACCTAAGTCAGTAAAATATTTTTTTGTTTAAATAAATAAAGAATACTTAACCACAATAAAATTTAACAATACAATAACTTAAAAATAAATAAACTAAATCTAAACTAATCTAAAAGAAGACATGGGACGTCCCTGGATCAAAGTTTCCCTTTACGCTAGCCGCATTACCGCGTTGTATGGCCAATGAGAGCCTTTGAGCCAAGAACGAGCCCGAGCGAATATCGTCGGTCTTTGAGTCTGCGCCCCAGCTCCCGGATGAAACATTTCACATCAAACATGAAATACATTTTTATTTTTTCTACATTCGGAAGTAATTTCTTCATGTTCGGAAGCGTTAATATCCAATTAAATATTCATGCTCAATGAAGCAGCTCGATCGGTCTTGTTTATAAATTTTGTTTATTAATTTATTATGGACTACCTGGTTACGAAACATTGTCGGAACTCGCGCTTTGTAGGTATGCGTAGGTACACAATGCTGACTCTTCAAATTTAGTACAATAGCGAGTAGATTTATTATTAACGGCTACGGATGACCTGTTCATTCATATACGCTTAATTTGCGCCGACCTTTGAGAGTAATATATTATTACCGCCATAGTTTATTATAAGAATCATTTTCTGCTAGATATATGATGAAGATGGTATGTAATAAATAATTACTTACATTATTATAAATAATCATCCGCATGATCATCTTTTCGCGTTCACTATATCTTATTTTACATACCTAAACACACGGCCATTCAATTATATTTACTCGTTATTATTATTACTGTTTTCTTATATTTGTGATGAAGAAAGGAGGAACTTAAACTCTATATGTTTTTAATATAGGCCTGTCGGTGTTTGGGGAAAAATCGTCGGCTCTCTTTGCGCAATCGCCGGTGTGCTCACTATTGCATTGCCCGTGCCAGTCATCGTGTCAAACTTCAACTACTTCTACCATCGCGAAACCGACCAAGAGGAGATGCAGTCGCAGAACTTCAACCACGTCACCAGCTGCCCTTACCTGCCCGGCACTATGGGGGAACCTTATCTTAGTGAGTATAAGTGACAATAATCATTTTTTTTCAATTGTTCACTAGAATGTCCCATCCTTATACACTTTACGTTCTTAAGTATTAATTATGTTTAAAAGCCAATAATTACCTATGATTTTACAAAAGGTGTAAACATATGTCCTTATCTCGTTACACCAACAAAGCATGCAATATGGCCTTTTTAGATTATTTTTTTGCATGTTTCGCTTATGTTCTATTTGGTTCCTTTATGTTTATTTTCGGTAATTTCAGGTGGGAAGGATGATGAAAAGGACGAGTTCTGCAGTGATCACTGAATGACTTTATTACCGTGTTTTATTTTATCCTTTGATATGGAATCGATAGAGACGATTTTTGTGATATTATTGAATAAGGGGCGCAGGAGCGCAAAGTGTTTTGTAAATATTAGATTAATGTGATGTAAAAATAAAATTGTTATTTATTTTTTCTAAAGTTATGTTTGAGTGTACATGTATCATTGATTTGCAAAATTTTACCTATTTGATTGTTAATTAATTTGCATTAATTCACTTGCTATATTTTTGGTTTGGCGGCCTCGTTTACTCCACATTTCAGTTTGTCAATCAATTCCTTTGTTTTGTATTGGTGGGAATGTGCTGGGTTTGGTAATATGTAGGTAGTTTATTTATCCGTCATTTTAGCAACAGTAACAGTAGAAGCACACAAATATCAGTGAGTATAGTGGGCAATTTCCTGTTATTGTACTTACTATTTAATACCCTAATGCATGTAAACAATGCCCCTAGTTTACAAACAACGCCATAAAGTACATTTAGATTTGACCGACTACAAAATAGACAGAACCATTAGTTTTAACAAGCTTCTGGCGTATTAGTAGTACCAAATTAGCAATTTCAGTTTCCTTATGGTCCTACTAAGTAATTTGTCCTAATAGTAGGTAGGACTACGAGGTAAGACCCATTCTTCGTAGTCCTGCATCTTTTTATAAGGTTACGTTGTGTTATTATAATAATTTACGATAGCATTTCTCGTAACTACTATTTATTACATTCCAAAATATTGTCACTGTGAAAACTGTTTGTAGGTATAGTTAATGACGGCGTCTGCAATTCTGCACTGAATTATCCATTAGCTGACATTTAACATTTATAATTATAGTGGTTGACAAGTACTGATTGAAAAGTAAATAATTATTTTCGTTAATTTTACGTAATAGGAAAGTAATAAAATAGTTACAAACATTTGAAAATCAGATATTCCCTTGTAAAAGAGAGAGAGTACCTACCTACCTAAGTGAAATTTCTTGTTAGGCAACTTTGAGATTATTCATTACCTACAAAATATTATCTAGTCATGCGTATAGTACTCGTAAAAAACTTGAAGAAATCATTGGATAACTTTCTGAATTTCTTAGAAGTTGTTAACGATTTCGTATACGAATTGCTAAGTAAGTAAACTTTTAATAGCGCCAACAAAGTTTTTTTCTAAATGTCACAGAGCATGTACCTATACTTACTTATGCATATAAAAATAAGTAGGTATTATGAAAACTTATTCGCGAATTTAATAGCCAATTTAGGTATACAGGGTGAACTCTGGATTCATGTAAAATCCTTATGTAGCCGACTCTACATTACATTAATTAATTTATTCTCAACCACTATGTTCCGTTTGGACGACACATTGGGTAACTTTCAAACATTTTATTTATATGGGGCGGGTTTAAAAGACATCTCCAAATACTATGGAAAAAGATGCCGATATTGTTGAACAATAGCCCTGTTAGCTACAAACATCGCTTAACGTTGTTCCACGGTTTAAAGCTAGGTATCGGTCCCGTTCTAAGTTAACGTTTTCAAATAAAATGTGGAAGTGACAAAATACGGTTGGAAGGAAGTGAAGTTAAACAATGTTTATAGCTAACAGCATTAGGAGTGAAATCACCTAGGTTTCATGACAAATATACCTAATATAGGTATATTTAGGAATGAAGTAAAAATTAGGGACACGGGGGGTTTATCTAAAAATATAATATATTGAATGTTAGGTATATAGGGTATAGGTATATATTATATTGTTTTAATTAAAGTTATACCTATAGCCTCTCCGTACAATCAACAAACTAAAAGGTAAGTGAAGTAATAGGCACTAGATACAATAGAATACTGGTAATAGGTTGGTGGTTAGATATTTCACATTGGCCATTTTATTATAACTTATGTTGAGTTCAAAAAGAGCTTTTTTTTAATTTTCTTACACAATTATTTTTTGTTGTTTAACCTTCCAGTTTTTGCTGGATGACATAATATTATGACTGTATAAGGGCTCTATTAAACTTAGAGTACTTACATGACCAAATTATTAGATAAATCTCTGTAGATCCATTGCCCAATATCCATTATGGGGGGCATCTTGCCTACTAAGATGTTATACCTTGTGTGGCCTGTGATGCAACTAACCCATGCGGTTCATCGTTACACCGTGGAACATTGCACAGAACACAGTCCGGACAGTTTCAGGGCCGATACAGAAGAAGTCTTCGATGAGCGACGATTCGTCTTCCGAGATGATGGAACTGGAGGATAGCGCGCTGGCTGACCCGCACCTGGAGCAGAACCTGCGTCGCCTGCAGGAGGAGGAGAAGGTGCTGCTTGAACAGCAGGCGGTGATGGAGGCAGGACACATGGACGACTTCGCGGCTCTGGAACACCTGGATGCTCTGCGGCTTAATCAGGTACGGTCGAACACAGAGAAAAGTGTACACATAGGAGAGTTTTTTAAGGTTGAGATTACCTATCCCAAAAACTACTTGACCTATTCCAAGAATTCTTTCACTGTTAGATAGCTAAAAATTAAAACTATGTAACTTTAAAATAATTACTAAATTCGGTCCAGTAGTTTTTGACTAACTACTTATATACCTATAAGTACATATTTGTGACTAGCTATACTCTGCAACTTCGTATGCATACTTTCAATGTACTTGGAGTCAGCTCTTCCTCTCTGGTTAGGTACGTGATTCCACATCACACACCGCAATATAGATATTTGAGCTATCTCCTAGTGAAAGTCCCATCAAAATCCTTCCAGTAGTTTTGGAGTGATGCCTGAACATCAACACAGACAGACAGGCAAAGAGACAAGAAATATAATAATTTTATGATACCTACCTATTAAATAGCGCAAGGATTACGAACATATTACTACATTGGGAGGTAGGATTACCTACTAGGAATGATTTGATTACCTACTAAACAACCTTGAAGCTTCTATGTCTACGACCAATTTACAATAAGCTTATTCATTATACACCGTGAAATTTTTGTGGTTTCTTTCCCGCAGCGAGATGAATTTGTATCGGAACTTTTTATTATCGATTTATGAATAAGTACCTACTTATATATTTTTCTTAAATAAAGAAATGCCAGTAACAAATAAAAAACTGAACTCGAAAGCCATCGCGTCCAATAGTAGTACCTAGATATCGCAGCGTGGCATCAGAGCGGATCGGCCTGCGGACGAGGTGCCCGACGAGGTGCGTGCGATTCACTAGGTACCCACGTCTAGTGAGTTACCTACTATCGTTTCCCACACTTTCAATGTTGAAAAAAATAATTAAGTAAAACCTAAACTTTTTTAGTTTAACTCCATGAATCAGTATTGCCAATCATCCTGCCGCGGGAAAACAACCATTAAGTTTTCACCGTGTATAAGTAGATTGGTTTTTTTTATACTTAGGTACGACCTTAGATAAGGTTCCAATTAAGAGTCGAATGAAATCTGAGGTAACTAAATCATAAAGACATCGTGTCCTCTCAGAAGTACTGTAATAGATATCCATCCAACGCATCAGATCGGGCTCACAATCATACCGCTTTATCGTAAGAGAGCGGTCTCACTGACCGGACCGCAGCCGGGTGCTTGAACACGATACTGCAATACAGTTACAGCAACAAGAGCTGCAAAAGCAACAGACAGCGATGCACCGCCTGGCGCTGCGCCAGTCGCAAGCTCCCTCGCCGGCCCCAGCTTTTGACATGGCCACCTGTTCTGCGTTCGGCGCGCCGCGTCGCGAGGTGCGCCGTCGCGGCGTGTGCACTGTGCGCGTAAACAATCTGCATGGTGCTGACGCCATTGAGACTGACGTCTGACTATCGGGTGAGTTCTACGCCTAATATCTATCATTAACTCATAGACCTAAGCTAATTATACGATGAAGATAGGTTATTTTATATAAACGGATGCCACTCACTTATATTTTTGAAGTGATTTATTTCGTTACAATTAGGTACTTATACTTTCCTTGAGCTGTCATGCATGATACTGATATCTCCTGCATTATCGGTGATTGGAAGTGTCTGGTTGTGTTAAGAGTAGGTATGTGGTTTATACGGGTTGCCGTGAGTGATTGTCGGTGGTTGATCATTCAGCAGGCATACCGACCGCAGGGCAGTGGTGCAACGGTTTCCTTTCGCTCTGAGTTGAATGAATGCGGAAAGCCGTGCCAGGATCGATAGTCGCTGCGGCAAATCGCCGGCCGCCCCTTGCTCGCGCCCGTGACGTCAGATACGTGCCCCGCCGCCGCCGCGCACTGCCGCGCCGCGCATAGGGCCGTCCGCGCCACGTGCATGGGTGGCTCGTGATTAAGCCATGCAGACAGGATGCCGCCGGCCCGGCTGTGACAGATCGGGGCCGTCACAGCCGACCGGCGTCGTCTCGGCTACTATAGGGCAAAGCTAACATCTCGTTTACACCACAAAAATAAATAAAAGAGAATCAAATCAAATCTTAATTATACTTTATTTACACACAAAAAGAGTAAGTAGGTACATCGGTTACATATAAAACCAAAATTTGAGGCCACTGACGCTAAAGTTGCACTGCTTACGAAAATATTATTACGGTGGAACACAGAAAAAGGAACACACGAAGAAAGTACAGGAGAGATTTAAAGGTTGAGATTTTCTCAAAAACTACTTGACCTATTGCAAAAATTATTTCACTGTTTGATAGATAAAAGTTAAAAGAATGATTAAATTCGGTCCAGTAGTTTTTGAGAAAATCTCAACCTTATTGAGACCCCCAGTACACTTATCTCTGTCTTCGACTGTACCTAAGTCGTTGATAGAACCTAGTTGTATTATTACGAATAGTGTTTTGCGGAATTAGACACTTCACAATCCGAACTAGCCACATGGTGTAGGTCGTTACGTCGTGTGGCTAACTAGCAAGTCGCGCTTCATGATGTGTTAGATAGATTTTCTTAGTCAGATGCTGTAGCTCGCGCCAATTAGGTATCTACACCGTCTGGCTATGATATAGTTAAATAACATAATTAACATCAGACCGGGGGTGAGCATCAACGACCTTTATTAGCGCTCAAGTCCTGTGTCTGCGCGTTAGCGTTAGGTCATTAGACCTATTTGTTCTATTTTCAGCAAAAATCTGACTTTGGCAGGACTTGAGCGCTAATAAAAATCGTTGGTAGGTACTAACCCGCCAGAGAACCAAATAAAATATTAATTACTCGTCACACAAATATTAACCCCGGCGAGAATCGAACTCCCTATGAAAATCGATCGGTTACGAAATCCATACATACTCGTATGTATGTGTGTCGTGTTATTTCAGTATAAGCAGCAAAGTGAATATTGTTTTAAACTTAAATGGCTTTTGCCACAGGCCATCCAGTGTCAGATTAAACTCACCACCAAGGCAAAGCAACTGAATCTACTTATTTTTGAGGTAAGTTTGATGTTACTTGTTTAGTTTAGCTATTAAAAGCATGATGTGTGTGACACTAATCAATGGATTTAAAAAATGCTTGGATCCAACAATGTGCATCCAGTCAGTCCTATAAAACCTTTCTTCCACTGTTTAGTCTGCCTATTAAAAAGCATGGTGCGTGTGACCTTTTCAATGCATTTGTATGTGCTTTGATCCAACAATGAGCATCCAGCAAGTCCTATACAACCTTTCTTCCTCTGTTTAATTTAATATAATTACTCTATGGTTTACCTTTTGAAAAAGCATGATGTATGTGACATTGTTCAATGCATTTTTATGTGCTTAGATCCAACAATGAACATATCCAGCAAGTCCTATAAAACCTGTTTTCCACTGTTTAATTGAATATAATTCCTCTATGGTTTAGGTAGGTATCTATTGAAAAGCATGATGTATGGTACACTTTCCAATGTATTTTAAAGTCCTTGGATCCAACAATGACCATCCGGCAAGTCCTATAATACCTTCCTTCAAATGGTTAGTTTAATATAATTAATCTATGGTTTAGCTATTAAAAAGAGTGTGACACTTTCCAATGCATTTTTAATGGGCTTGTATTCAACAAGTATAAATCCAGTTTTATAAAACCTTTCTTCCATGTTCCACATTCTGCTCGCTTCGCGCGCCTTTTTTTTGACCAAAACGCACCTTCACAAACAATTTGCGGAGAAAGAAAACAATGGTGTGTTAAATTTTTGTTTTTATTTGGATTTTTTGCAATTTTCTTTTAGACCATTCATTGTTTTAATTGGATGTTTTATGTTTTAAATTGGACCGTTCATTGTTTTAAATTGGAGGTTTTATTCTGTTATTAGGTATATGTCTGGATGTCTGTTCTCATAACTTAAGAACCGCTACAATGGCAGTGATGTGGCAGGAGTATAGATTCGCCCAATCAAGGTTTTAATATATAAATCAAGCTAAACCAAACTTGAGGCGAGAGGTTTAGGCATTTTTTTTTAAATGATATAACTCAACGCTCCGCGTCTACAACTGAGTCATGCGAGGAATCTTTGTTAAGAGCACTAAACTTCACAAAAACGTCTTCTTTCGAACACAATAGAGAAATTCGTGGACATTTCCTGGTTAACATAACCTAATCCTGTTTTAATCACTAAACACCCTGTAACAATTAAAAATAATTTTCACAAATAAAAAGAAATAAATGAAAACTCCCGCGTTTTTCTAGCAATCAATGTGTTTGTCAGATTAATTAAGTTTTAGATGTGCTGCTCAAAGTTTTTTGCCGCTTTTTGACCGACTGCGCAAGAAGGATGGTTATGTTGTTCGAGTATGTAGGTATTTATTATAGTAGGATTGTATGAGTGACATAGGCTATAAAAATTTAAAGAAAGTATTGATGCAGTCGGGTTTTTTGATTGTTTTATTTTTAAATAATTTCTGCTTGTTCTCGTCTGTGTAAATTAAAAAAAATGTTTGTCATGTAAAAATAAACACTGAATAAGTACTAAATATATAAAAAAACACTACTTGCAAGAAGGATATACCTACTTAAGTAAACCGAAGTCCAAATCAAGTGTCTTATTTTGTAAACAAAAACTACCCTACCCTACTATCATTTTAAGCTGTTCTGTAATTATAGCATAGTTATTTTCACATTATTAGATTTGATTACTTTTTTTTTCACAATAATAAACAGGTTCGATCAATTCAAACACTTCCTTCAGTGTTACATCACAACAGATATATTAGACGACCATATTTGTTTACAAAATAAGACACTTGATTTGGGCTGCGGTATACATGATTCTACTTACAAATACAATATTGGTAGGTACTTAATAAGGTTAAACATCAGTTCTCGCTCTGCATACAAAGGTTTTCCACCTAAATTCGCATTTTATCATTCAAATTCAACATCAAATTCATCACGGAGTACCTACGATGTACTTGAATTATTTTATTTTTTTTAAAAACGAATTCAAGATTGATGTTGAACAATAATCAGATGGCGGCAGTGGAACTTCACGATTAAAGCATCTTGTTTGGAAAAGTGACAACTGGCGTGTTCTTCGTGAGTTTGTGACGATTTAGTTTTGTATGCAGAACCCCCACTAGTGTTGCACATTATACCTACGCCATTTTGTCTGTAAAGACGGTAGAGACAAACGCGAAAAAAACGTGAGTCACAGGAGGTCAACTGCGTTATAAGATCGCCCAGCATTCAAATTAATTTATTAGGTGACGGTTGCGTTTGATTGATAGGCACTAGGTACCACGGATTGACTGATATGCGGGTAAAATCGCGGGGGCATTGCTACTATTGCTAGTATACCGAAGCCCAAATCAAGTGTCTTATTTCGTAAACAAAAACTACCCTACCCTACTAACATTTTAAGCTGTTTTGTGATTATTGTATAGTTATGTTCACATTATTAGATAGGATCACTTTATTTTCCCAATGATGAACAGTTTCAATCAATCAGTACCTTCAGTGTTACATCACAACAGGTAATTGGACGATTATATTTGTTTACAAAATAAGACTCTTGAATTGGGCTGCGGTATAAGTATAAAATATTAATACCTGTTCTTACTTTCATATAAAATGTTTCAAATGAGGTAGGTATGTAGTATCTAGGTTCTTCATTTGATTGAACATCTGCGTTTTGTTTGGAAAAAATACTACCTGTACACTCTTTCGAGCGAATTGGCAACTGATTGATTTCTCACTAGTTCAGTCAACTGAACTGAACTAGTGCGAATAAACGATTGATTCACCTACCTATGTGTGCCTCGGCCCATTCATTTTATGTTCGTCCACTGTGGCAGCTGCAGCATAGAATACTAAATTGGCTGCAGCAAGTATAATGTAGGTACCTAAGGTCAAAAGCACATCAAGTGTAACGCACGGTAGTACGATCGGGATTTGCAATAGTGTGTTCAAGTTGATGTTCTGTCGACTGTGTCATACTATTATGCAGCATGTCTTTAATACTCAATCATGAACACAATTGACTTCCAATTCTATAAAATGAAGGACGGACTCTACGAAAATCAGCAAGAGGGTAGAATTTATAATCGATAATTGAACAACTTTTGTTACATAACTTTTCCACTGTTACGACGAAACAAAAAGTTACTTTCCGCAAATGGTATATCGATCAGCTAATTGATTTGTTTTTGAATTCAAAAGACAGAACTGTTGGTAGTTGCTTGAAATAATTGCGCTTAGGTACCTATTATATTTTATACTACGTTAAGTACACCTCTTACATGGCTAGGGTAGCAGTTAGTCGTCCGAGTATTCCCATCATCCCACGATTGGGATCGTTTCGTTTTTCCCCCACGTATGGGGATACCTACATGTGGATAATACGAAACGTTGGAAATTTTGGTTATACTTAGTTGTTGTTGTAGTACTTGGATGGGGATTTTATGGGTTGATGTCATTTTATTACTTATTTGAGTATAAATTAAATTATTTGGTATACTACCTACTAACATTCAAATCTGTAAATCATAACTAAAATACATAAGTTGTCTGCGTAATTGTATCCTATTGCACGATACAGTGTCTAAGCGTAGGTAAGCAATGTAGGTAAGTAATGGAGTCTATAGTTCATGTCATTTGCCAAGTTTACAGAGTAATTAATATGCAATTGTCGTTTCTTTCTTCCTCCAGAGAAGACAGGTAATCAAATTAAAAGTGTAGGGCACTTCCACTAGTGGGAGTAGCATAAATGGCATATTGTACTTAATTGGCATATTGTATTGTATTTATTGTAAAAATATAAACTCGGTTAAGTGCGAGTTGGGCGCCAAAGCGCTATTCATCGACAAACCTATTGATGCAGTCGGTTCCCTACATGTTGTATGAAACTGGGTGCATTAGTAACTTTGTAATTCATTAAGTAGTACAGTTCCCAAAATGGTGGCAGTTCGTGAAAGTATACTCGACAACAGATTTAATCGACTTCGATTTCCCCTCACAAGTACCAAAGTCACATATAAAACCGTCCAAAGTGTTACACTTGATGTGCTTTCAATTGTACACTTTTAGATTTTCTTTATAATTACGGCGCCATTTTGGGTCAACTTAGCTGTCGGGAACTGTATGTTACAACTGTTGCGCGACTATTTCTGGAAAAAATTAAGGCTGATTGTTACTAAAAACAAACCTTATAAAATCATTAAGAGGATTTAAAGCAATTTTCACAAGATTACGGAGCAATTTCCCCTTAAGGCGCTCGAGCGTTTGTCAGAAGATATCCCGCAGCGGCGGGCGGAGTGAAGAGCACGGCACAGTGCCTCCATATGTGTATTTTTATGAATTTTGGCAGGGAAATAAAAATACGCCAACAAAAGTCAGATTTTTTTAAACAAAGTCTCGTAGTTATAATACCCTACATTTTGATATATCGGGGTTTGGACGAACTAGTTACTAGCACTACCCAGCCTTAATGATAGCATTTCATAGAGAATTATGAAAATTCCCGAGTAATCTAAAAAATATTTCCCGGTTCCCGGGAATAGAAAAAAGCCGGGAATACCGAAACCCTATCCTGTCCGGACCGACATACAGGGGGAACTGACATTTCCCGTGCCTATACATATTCGTATGTCTCTTGGGCACATAGTAATAATAATAAGTTACCTACAAATCTTAGTCGCAATTGTCAGTATTGCAAGTGTTTTATGTTGGTGTTCCAGGCAAGGCGAGCCGACGCGAGAGCGCGCATGCAGTGTGGCGTGGCCGGCTGCCGGCGCGTTCGCCGCCTCTATGCCACGTGTGACCCGGCCCTAACGTCGTCGCCGCCCCCGCCCCACCCCCTCTACAATCATCATAAACACACAACCACTCACGCTCGAACTACATTGTGCTTATATCGAGATAGATAAATCTATATTGTGCCTCTATCCCATTGTAAATAATTTCAAAAAATAGGCCTATGTGATCGTATCATTAAAAGAGAACGATCTCAAGTGTCGCTTGAATGCTATACTAAACATGTCTTGATTCATTTAAGTTGGCAACTGATATGAAATATATTTACAACGTGAAATTTTAGTGATTTATTTCCCGTGGCAGAATGATTTGCCATCAGTAGTACTATTGAATTTTAGAGTTAAACTTGAAAAATAAAATATTTTTTATTTATTTTTTTAACTCGAAAACATAAGAGACTATAGTAACTCACTAGACGTAGGTACTTACCAAATAACACTTGCCTCGCAGATGGCCTCGTCCGCCGGCCACTCCGCGCTGTTGCCACGCTGCGATATCGCGATGTTACTATTGATTCGCGATCGTTATCGAGTTCAGTTTTTCACAATTTAAACTTATAAATCGATAGTAGGTACTATCGAGACTAAATCATCTCGCTGCGGGAAACAACCACTAAAATTTCACGTTACTACATCTTATAGAAAAATAATATCTACTGTAGATATTGTACCTATTTTCTAATGCAATCTTTAATGAATGAACGTAATTGACGTATAGCTATTGTAAAAAATCAGTTAGTGATTGCCCGCGCGTTGCGTTAGCGCTGCGTCGACTGACGCTCCGTCGTTCTACATATAAATCTGAACGACTTGCCACACGATGCGTTGTAATGATGGAGGGCGACGCAACGCACGCGAGGAGAGGAGGGAGACGAGGTGGGGAACGGACCTGCGCTGAAACGACGGAGCAGCAGCGCAGTATTTAATAGGAAATGGCTGCGTTGACGGAGCGCCGACGCAGCGTTCGTGTGGCAACTCTCTTAGGCGGAAACTACTCGTCTATATCATCTCTGGCAAGGTCTTGGCGCTCGTGTACACGACGCCGCCACCGCGTCCCTACCGTGCCAGCGCCGCGGCCCGCTACTCTACGGTGAAATCAAGCGGCGCCCAGCGCGGTGGCGGCGCGGTAGCGGTTCCATGCGCCTCGAGTCGAGTACACAAGCTCTTATTGTATCATTTGCGAATGACATATATATTGGATGTGTTTTTGATCAACGACCAGCGACTCGGGAGTGATAATATACATGATACTGATGCATAAAAAAGGTACTTACCTTAATTTTTCATGAAAAAATCCACAAATAAATTCGTTGTTAACTGCACTTGCTGCCTGTCGGCCGTGTCACTGACAGCAGCGTGATCGGGCATATTTTGTACCGCACAACGGCTGCGATAATTTCAGGAGAACTTGAACATAGATTTTTAAAATAGTAATTATTTATTTATTTATAAACTCACGCCTCATTCCCGTAGAGGTAGGCAGAGACGATGGACTTAGGTAAATAGTAATTAATTAGGTATGTTCAAAATATTAGAAACACAATTTTAGGAACTAAGATTATGTAGACTAGGTACCACCCCAGAGTTGGGGGGCGCTGATCAAAACAACAGCCAGTATAGCGGATGCGGATCAGAGATTGGTCCTCGGTTTGATATATTTCCGATCCGATGCCAGCTCAATACAAGGACTTAACTAAGGGTGCATTCAAATTTGTCGCAAAGTGTTTATTATTTACTAGCTGTACCCCGCAACTTCGTTTGCGTAGAGGAGGAGGATGGAGGAGATCAGGAGGCAGATCTTCCTCTCTGGATCCTTGTTTCCACATCACATACCGCCATGGCTTATAGCCTATGAGCTGTCCGGATATTTCACCTCCTAGTGAAACTCCCATCAAAATCCCTTCAGTAGTTATGGCGTGATACTTGCACAAAGTCACAGACAAACAGACAAAAATTCTAAAAATTAGTGTTTTGGCATCAGTATCGATCCTAAAACACATTACAATTATTCTTTTCAAAAAATATCCAATGTACAGACACAACTTTTTTACAGTCTTATTATATGTAGGTATAGATAGATATGGATTTACACAGCAGCGCGGCCGCAGCGCTGCAGCTGCGCGGTTGTTTTTGTATGGATTGATCAAAACACAGCGCGGCCGGAGCGCTGACCGTGCGACACTTCACGACTTATTTGAATGCGCCCTAATAATAAATTCACATAACATTCCGAAGCTGCATAGAATCACTGTTCTATTTCAGTAAACAATTCAATTAAAGACTCAAAGTTGGTGGCCTACGCAGATGATTTGGCCCCGATGCATAATAGAACGATACCGGCAAAACAGAAATTCCCCAGCTTCGGATAACCGGAAATGAGTAATAGGTAATGCCCAATGTCCCACGGCACATTAACAGTAATTTACAAGCATGCTTGAAATACCTAGGGTGGCGAGCAGCAACGATTTTTAATAGCGCCTAAGTCTCGTCAAAGTTTGCGCGAACGACCTTTTTGGTCTATTTTTCGGGAAAAATCCAACATTGACAGGGCGGGCGTAAACGCTAATAAAAATCGTTAATGCTAACCCCCGAGGCGGTATAGATCTTTAATGTGATATATGTATATTGCATGTATATATAAGTTATATTCTAATCTGCGGGGAGACGCAGTCAGACCGCAGTCTTGACAAAATGTAAAGTTTGGGCGTGCGAGGTTGTGACTACAAATAAATCAACCTCGTGAAATTTGGAACATAGATATAGTGGTTGTTTTATGTTACTTATATATGTTGTGCGTGAATTAAATTCAATGTAATTTTAATATAAGAACCCCTCCCCGTGTGTCTCGTGCAGCAGCCTCGCATTCAGATATAAATCACAATAAAATGCGGTGTACATCATTAAAGTAGTACTTATATTGATGTCAGTGTTCACTTATATTCATCGTCAAGTAAAGTTAATAATTTTTTGGATAGCATTAGGTACTGTTATAAAAAAAAAGAGGAAGGTTGTGAGGCCACAGCTGTCAGGCGATATACTGATAATATCATGCCTACTATGATGATAAATAATAGGCGGTTAAGTATATTTTGGAACGTGACTGGAGCTGTTGCAATAGCGATGTAGCTTGTAATATTAATATTTAAACATATCCACTTTAACGTGAATTTATTACTACTTAATATGAGTTATGTTATAAATTGTGCGATATGTCTATATAAAATTTAATTGTCGGTAAAATTGCACGGATAATTGACATAAAAATGATTGATTGGATTATAAGAAAGAGCTAGAAAATCATTTGTTACGAAATAGATTTCATGAACAGTGGCGGCAGGCGTTCCACGTAAATGGTCATACTACACGCACAGGCTTCACCACGGTTTTGCCTGCGCAGGCCGGTTTGTACACGGAACAACGTGTGAGTTGGTAACACAGTATCACGGGCCAATCCGTGTGGTAGCCACGTCTTTCCATGCGAGAACCTTGCGCAAACAAAACTGTGGAGAAGCCTGTACGTGTGATATGCACTTAAAGGAACTATATTTTGCTAATGACCCTGCTAACACATTACAAAGCGTTGTCTTCGAGATGTGAAGGTAGAATTTATTTATATAAATAAATATAATAATAACGAACAAATTTGTTGTAGATATACATCCTAAATAATTTTTATCATATCATTATAACACATTTCATAGCATTTAAACATCTAGATGAAGACATAATATTTTCGCCCTATATTTAGATTAGTGTAGTTTTAGTGATACGATAATTATATTAAAAAAAATGTTTAATTAAGTGCTATCCTTCCACTGAACATAATTTCCTTTGTCGCTAAATCCATTCCATCTTTTTCCTTTCCCTAGAAAATCTGCTTTTGTTTTTAATGAAGATTAGCAATGTTTTCACATACCTACACTTTTTATATATAATTAGTTGAGAGAATTCAACCTATGACACTTGTGCCACACTCTCATGCGCTAGTCATTGGGTTGTTCTAGATAATTGTAAGCCAATATACAAAATATATATGTTTTACTACAAAATTAATTATATTTTCACGTAGATCAACGGTAACAAAACAATTCTGATGAAATTAGTATAAATTACCTATGCATGGCTATGCCAAATTCGACAAAAACAGAAAACAATTACACCGTTAGACAAAAACATTTGAATTCTCATTTTAAATATCTATCTATGACTTATATACCTCTTTACCTTCATATAGATAAAAACACTGTTTCCTGAATATTATTAAAAAATACCTATTCGTCAATTAAAAAACCGACCTGATTGTCCTATAAATTCCGCTACCTATATCTAATATAAAAATGTACCATCAAACCAGGTAATACTTTGTCAACTCGCAAAATAAATAAATATAATAAATAAGAATAATAATCGAAGGCGAGGCTGTTGCAACGAACTATAGATGTATGTGATGTTTCTAATATATGTTTCCTAATTTTGGATTGACAAGCACACGGGTCCAGTTGACTGATTGGGGTAGCTAAACCTACAGTAGGGAATATAACTGCCAGGATTCGTCAGTGCAATATGACAACACTTTCTTGTCGCAATCCAGCACTTCTGACTTGATTATGCTGTATATAAGATAATTAAAAGACAACATAACTTAAACAAATGTTGGTACATAATATAATAATAACTTAATAAGTAATACGTATACGTTTGTATGGTTATGTTACACTGACGAATCATAAAGATTTTACTTATGAGTCGCTGTACAAGCATAAGTAATTATATCCACATTTTATTTGAGAAAGTGGACTGAACTATATTTTTATTAAATATTGGTCAGATCTCAGTGGGAGTTTATATGTATTTTACAGCTTAGAACGTGACTACGAATAAAATTATTGCTAATAAAATTTCACTATTACGATCAGCGTTTAATAAATTATTACAAATTAGTAATCTCAAGCTTGCCAAAAAAATAATTACGCCACGTTCATTAAGGCGCATTATAATTTTCGCTCAGTATTATTAGTTAATATAACAAAGTATGGTTAATTTAAAACGTAGTATATACAGAGACGGGATTTTATCGCATGGGCCCGGTGCTATCGTTTTACGTTACGTTAAACATGTTCACTCCCCTTCAAATATTCATTTTTATGTTGATTAAATCAAAAAGGCTATTGACATTATCGTAGTTAGAGAACGATATAAATTTCGCTAAAATTGGAAATTTTTATAAGAAGTCTGAAAATGTCCGTTATGTATAACAGACTATATTTAATATGGTCTTTAGGAAAAAAAAAACTGTAATCAGTAATTTTATCTGTAAATTAATTTAATTTGTTTTAAGATGTATAGTTAGGTGATATCTGCAAATCTAGAGGTGTGTATATCTAAATTTGTTTTAGATATATTTTGCTTGGATTTTCCGATTATTTATAGGATAATAGGTACCATAGACCGATTATATGAATTCCGAAAAGTTAGAAGACACTCGATTTGGAAAATGTAGATTTGTCCTGAACGCTACTAGGTCTGTTTCCTGCTTTATTAGAATGTAGTCAAAGCAGCTTGATTACAGGGACATTTTCTTATTTATTTAAGTCATTTAAAGAAAAGGCTGTTTTTACTTTTTTGTAAACGTAAATAGATAAAATAGGCACCGGCTTTTTGGCTTTGAAAAGCAGTACCTATCAATTTATATTGTTATTTTATTGGAACAATATTAGGTTTAGATAAAATGATAATTACCGTTTGGCAATGTAACATATACCTATTAAATAAAAATAGTGTTATGTTACTATATAAGTTATTAATTTTTACAAATTCTGCTTTTATTCGCCCCCTCTCCGTCCAGATTGAAGCGTGTTCGTATAAATTGAAATCAGTATCATTTAAATTACATAGTAGTATATATAATATACTTTAAAAATACGGTAAATATTTTATTTATTATTATAATTACATATAACTCATATCTTACATAAAAACTTGAAACTTTTCCATGTCAAACATCTACTTATTTTTTTCGAGCAAATCAATGATTAATTTTCCATTGGTACCTTAGGCCGAATGGCAGTTCGAGTACTGGTTCGTCTACGATACCTAATATATTTCAAAAGACCAGGTTACGAGAATAGCAGTGATATTATAAATAATCGTACCGTAATTAATTGTTTTTAACATATAATTCACGCGATTATTTAATATCGATAAATAAATACGACATCCAAACACTAATGCCGCAAATGAAGCTAAGGAAGTAAACGCCGAGCAAGTCACTATACGTATATACAACCCATTAATGTGTTATCTTACACTACGTAAGTTCAGGTGTAAATGTAATTTAATTATTTTATACAGTCACTATGTGTACCTACTTATACGAAATATATTATTACTGTAACTCGTACACCTATGCTAAAACTTTGCTACGAGCTTAAAATTATTTCAATTTAAATATTTATAGGTAATATTTTTATTCATTCGCCTAAGATATGGTAAGATATGGTGAGCGCAAACTATTTAAGTCCATATTTTAATTACTTATCCTCCTTACAAATACATAACAATTAAATAAGGATTATAATATTAAGAGCTTTTTGATTAGTATACTTACAAAAAAGATGAGATCTTATGAAATAATCTGAATTTTCGCGATTATTTATTATATTTAATGTCCATCCAGTATTATTAGATAGGCGTAAAGGTCAGAAAGACTATGTTATATTATTCTAGATCCTATAGTATTTTAATGTAATATAAGCATTTCACTAATTGGCCAATACATAAATTGTTAAGTACAAATTCAGCTAATATTTGAATTTTTTTAATCACCTTTGGCATTACTTCGCCCATAAAATATCTCACTTACATGTTGCTCCGAAATTTAATTTTAAATATGTACTAATGGTGAACGTCTTCAATTGCACCATGAAAAGATTTCAAATATTTGGCTTATAAAGATTTGCTGACATTTTTAATACCAAAAATAAAAATGTACAGTCGCACACGGTCAAGTGTAACAAATGGACAATATGACCAATATTATAATGGTTGAATCTAAGTTAATGTGCTATCGACTATACACACACAAAACAACTATTATTTTATACCTCTTTTATCAATGGCTGATTTGATAATGTGTATTGTGTACGATAAGGGCAGATTATTAATAAACAAACAGTAGGTCACTTAACAATTTATGATATTTTATCAATATGGAGCAACAAGTTCTTTTCTATTATTAAAACATAATTTTCGAAGTTTTCGGAATTCATACAATCGCAATGTTATTTTTTGTGATACCTAGGTCTACCTATACTTCGTGTACATTTAGTGATTCCATTAGTAAAGCCGACCGAGTAAGTCAAAATTATTAGGCAAATCAAGATTTAAGGGGTAGAAAGATCAGTATTAATATCGTTATAGTATACGAAACCTTATGTTTAAATATCATCTACCGTAGTTACACAATTACACTCGTACAGGTTGGCTGAGTGATGATCACCGTTGTCCTTTGAAACTGGATACTTAATCGGTATCATTAATATAATCTAAAACCGATGTGAAAATCTCATTAAAAAATAAATAATGTCTCATACAAAACGATCAACTAATCGGTACACAATGTTTGAAAAAATAATTTATTTTAAATATTTAATTATTTCTTTACATCGGTTTTGATTAGATAAATGAAAATGTTCAGTTTCAGGGTCAACGGTTATCACACTGATACGCTGTACTATTGGAATTTTCGAAATCACTAATGTGCGTGACTACCTACTTATTAAAATAAGTGTAGATACTTGTTCTATGACTATGATTCGGTTTTTCTACCCATTGAAAAACTCAAGAATACGTTTATATATTCCATTATAATTGTAAATGTATGTTGTATGTACTACCTAATAATAAAGCAACGACTTCAAAATTTTAAAGTGATTAAATATAAATTGATAAGGCTTTCATTTTAGTGAAGGTAATTAAACTTTTAATAAAATAAAAATACATGCCTAAAAGATAGAATTTCCGTTGTTTTGTTCATTAACCATTATAGTGCTCGCAATGTTTTGATGTTAAATATACCTACGTTTACAATTATGTAAGTATTTCAAATTCTATCGGTGGGCGTCAAAATAAATGTTCTAGGTGTATATGTACGTATGTATATGTATTCTATAGGCACGCTATATTTTGTACCTGCTTGAAAATCAATACATATACATACAATTGTGATCCGGTAACTCAGCAGTAGTGTACCTCATGGAAAATTGAACTTATGTACCTAAGTCAATTTTAGTATTACAAAATTTTAGTTCGAGATAGTGTAAGATTCAAATATCAGTAGGTATTTAACACTTTGACAGTCCTGGGTACCACATTTGGGTCCCGGTAGACAGGCCACACAAGTCCTGGTACCACATAAGGGCTCACACCTCACTCACGTTATTGTAAAAAATAATGTATTACAGCGGACGCATTTGTGTATTTAAAAAAAAAATTGTAAATTCCCATTGGAACGCTACGGAACAATTTAGCCTTTGTAATAGGGACTGTCAAAGTGTTAAGTAAAAAAAAACTTGAGTAGGTATATATATGTTTATGAAATTATAGGAACCGTGCAATGTAAATTTGGCTTTTTTGAAATAAGAAATATTTACTTAGATACCTTAATTCATAGAAGTTCTACTTTGGCATAATAACTTATTTAATAAAAGCTTACTTTAACTTGGTTCACAAAATTACCGTATTGTCGTTACAGTGAACGGTATAATAGCAAAGAGTCTCGACAAACACCTCTCGCAAGACGGTTCAAGAGGCCGGATTCAAAAGGCATAAAGGCGATGCCGTGTCCAGGCACGCATTGTGAGGAGGTTCCTCGATCTCGGATCCTAACCGTCGCCCGGCAGCTTGCGTTCGCATGCTATTTTGAAATGTATAAATATATAAAAAAGGATAATGATTATTATTTAATTATGTGGAATTATTTTATGTATTAAGTTCACCTAAGATGTAAAATGTTTAAAAAAGTGACAATGATTAGATAACAGTTTCATTGTGGGGCTTTTACTCATTAAAAAAGGATTATAAATTTACTATTAGAGTTCGAGCACGGTTCCTAACGTTAAACATATGCTTTTTTATACATATGATATTATAAATGATGGCAGTGTGATCACAGTTGTCCTTGAAACTGGACAATCGGTGTCCTTATTTAAAAATGATACTAAAAAATAAACAATCATAATGTTTCAAAACGATCAGCTGAAGGGTAGAAAATGTATGAAAAGTTTTGATATTTTCTTACATATGCGCTATGCGAAACGAAAATCTAAATGATAAATGGAAATTTGTATGAAAAGTGTATTTGTTTTTATTTTGTAATGAAATTGTTTAAGTATATCGGTTTTAGATTATATTAATGATACTGACTGATTATCCAGTTTCTAGGTCGTCGGTGATCACACTGTCACACAGTATTAAGGAGGACAAATCGAGCCTATGATATAAAGTTCCGATACATATTGAATGACGATGTTGTTCAATGGTTGGGTATGACACGATCCCGCTGATAGTTCTCATAGGTACACTGTAAATCTTTGAATACAAAATGTCATAATATACCTACTGTAAATAAATTCCAAAGCACTCGGCAGTTAATTTTTTTTAATTTATGTTATTAAATTTTTAAAGTTGATGAGATGCTTAACGAGATGCTTAATTCGTTTACTTTGGAATACAATACCATTGCAAGTTGTAAAAGTGGACCAGTGTTTTAAGGCTCAGTGCACACAGGCGCGACGCGGGACGCACTATATAATAAAAATGCCAAATCAAATGTTTAACTATTAGCGCTAACGTACATATTTCCTTGAAAAGTAAAAAAAATGTTGTGAAATGCAGAGTTAGAGGCGAACAAGCCGATTCGCGTCGCGCCGCTCCGCCACCCAGTATGGAGGTGCGTACTAAGGCCCCAGATCGTTTATTGTTTGTAAATTAATTTAACGTACATAATAATCAAGATCTTATGAAATTAGAAAATAATTTATCAGAAATTCTAATACAATTTCCAAAGGATTGTTATGAATAAACTACATAGGTACATACATACAGTTAGATTCCATCAAGTAACGACACAAACTATAACGATGGTATAATAAATACCCAATATATAACATTTTCAGTCATCAGTATTATATCATTTTCTTGCGAAAACTATATATAAGGCAAAGACCGAACACACCGCAGTCAGGTCAGAGGCATATTATGTATTTTAATATATACAGTACGACTCGTGTGGATATAACACGCCAAGTACAATCCAAATGAAATCAAGTCCTGTGACGTTCAGGAATCGTTTTCATGAGAAGCCAATGCTCATGTGCCTAAATCAATAAACGCCTTCGCAATCTGTAAATAATAACCATCGATTCCTGTTGTAATTGTGCATCAGTAATTATAGGTATTTAAAAATATGGTCCATTTTTACATACCCAGTACGAATTGAATAAACTATTTCGAGCGTTTATTTACAGTATGGGAAAGTTGTAATTATAATAAGGTGTAAAATAGACAAAAATCAACCTAATCGATAAATTACTATCAATTGAGCGATTATACAATGCACCCATCCGTAATAAGTTGTTAAAATCCTCTACTTTGATGTATCTACAGTAGGTACTCAGTATTAGATTAATGTCTTTAGGTATAATAAAAACTAGAGAAAATGTGAAATGAGTTTATATATGCATGTATACCCTATAAGAACGAACGACTTCATTGTATAGGATAAAGACCCGGAAAAACGTGCTTTGAAAGTACTTACATAGAAAAACATTCGATACAGAAGTGGAACATATATTATCGGAAACCTTTTCACATACTGTAAACAATTACGCAGTAGTTGTTCACCTTTACATTCTAATGCAGATAATTGCCAACATGTTTCATGTGTTCAAAATTATTATGTAACTAGAAACTTGCTGTAAAATTAAATTTCTTGTCGAGTGATCGAGACTAAATATTTGGACGAATAATTCTTATTATTCTCTTTATCATTGAAAGTTTACAAATAAAGTTATTCAAATACGCGCTGTAAAATAAAATGTAGTGATGAAGAGAGCATACTGTGTAGGTACCTACGTATTTTATTAACTAAAATACTGGGGCTGATTTTGACTTGCAGATTCTACACTGAACTGACTCAATTGAATCACGACTCTAAGTCAGTGTCATTTTAATGAAAGAATAGGGAATACTGACATATTACCAGATGTCCTAGTTGCTAAACACAAGTCGGAATTGGTCCTACATGGCACGTTATATTTGTAAATGGTCAATTTACTTAGAATAGCCAGTGGTTTAGTAAACCTCTATACAATTATCGAATTACATTGTGTTGAATGTTCGTCCAAATCACTCGGAAAATAAACCACTTTCAAATAGGTAATAATACTTATTATAAATAATACTTACACCTTTCTCGATGTATGGAGCTTTATCCAATTTTTATACTTGAGTTGTATGTTAAGCAGTCCAAATGTTTCTTTTTCCTTCTTATTTGTAAATCAAAAAATTGTATAAATGATTCAATAAATGGAATGATGTTTTATTTTTACCCAGTAAAACCATGTTAGTAAATTTATAAATATACAATTACATACAATTATGCCAGTAAGTTAGTATCATGGGCGCATTCGAATCTTCACTGATAAGAAGCAAGCAGCAATCGCCGCGCACCTGACGCGAAACTTATTTGTAGTCAAAGTAATTAAAAAATCAGTATCTGCTTTTACTTAGCTTTTATTTACTTGTTACAAACTCAAGTTAAAGTAAATTATATTAGACACTACATTTGTATGTAAGTACAAAATATATTACTTACCTATTTTACCTTACGAATTGACGGGTTGGCTAGACTGATATTTTGAATGCCACACTCAAAAATAATTCACTCCGTTTTGTAGTTACTATGTATGTCAAACATATATCTTATTTGTCTAGATATCTATGATTACATAATAAACTACTACTAGGTACGTATCTAATACCTTTACTTACTGATAATAAAGTGAATGTTTGTAGTTACTTGACATGTAAACATAGATCTTATAGACATGTGTAGTAACTAACTACAACCCATTCAATTCATTCGCAAACATTATGAGTAACAGTATTGCATTATCTTTGAGTAAAGGTATTAGATACGTAGTAGTAGTTTATTTACCTCGTTCTTTTATATATACTTAGGTACTTAGCTTATTACGAAACAAGCTCAATAAAACAAAAACAAAAAATTATTATTCATGAAACCAACGCCAATGGGCATTGTTTTTCCTTATAAAATGATTAATTAGCAAGCTTGTTACGATTAATAAATAATCGGACACCTGTTTTTTAATACACACAGGAATAAACTAACGTAATAGCTATCCTGACGACTAGCGCCTAATTTACACCAACCAAAACTACCTGCATAGGTATATATTTTAATATTTACGCTGTGAGCAAACACGTATTGGTAGCGATCTGTCGTGCGTTTTCTAAGTTTAAACTTAATTGGACCTTTCTAAAAGTAGTGCCCTCCTTTTCATATCTTTAGTGCAGATTGGCGCGTATTGTAGCAAACGCACATAGTAATAACTTGTAGGTACAGTCAACAGGATGTAACACTTTGGACCGTTCTTATTATCTGCGTCGTAAGCGTTGAAATCGTAGGTACTGCAAGTGTTAGCATTGATCTGCTGTCGACTGTACATACCTGTCAGATTTAGTATGATTTTTTTTAAACGCACAGCTAAATCACTGTTATTATTATGAAATCAATTGATATTGTTAATGATAAACAGAACTGACCAGTTTGCAATTGCAAAGTATTACAAAGAAGACTTGCATGGTTTCAACTCGAACGTGGCAGCAAGTAATAGATGATCGGAGCCATAGACATCGTTAGGGAGTGTACCCAAGACATCACACTCGGCAGCTGTGGGGAGTCGAAAACGCTCCACCAACCTCAGATTGCTGCAGCAACTGTTCAACAAAAAGTAGCATTTACTTCTTTTGTTTCTACAAATCTTAAATATATGATGTATCTGAGTAGGCTTAGTTCTTCCTTTAAGGGAATATGTATAGTCACTCGCCCCAGCCACTGCACCCAAATAATTAGTACTGCGACACAAATCGTGACTATATATTCAATTAGTCCAACCTAGATTCAGATATGTCACAAAAATAAGATGACGCATACTGTAGCAGACATAGTAAGAATTGGCCTGAAGTTTATTTGCTAAAACTTTCATGTACAAACACCATAGGATGTTAGCCATAATCTTGATAAGTTAAACCACCGTTTAAAGCCGTCGGCTTAACGTTTTTAACGAAGTGTAAAAGGGGCAACAACACGGTAAGGTATATATATAATATACTAAGGACACACCAGGATGACCGGTTTGTCATATTACAATAGTTATGTGCAGCGAATGTTGGCCTAGCTAGCGTGACCCTAGTATAGGTATGTGGCTAACAACAATAGTGGTTAGTAGTCAGAACTCAGAACATACACGACAAAACTTATCGGTACACAATAGACACCTAGATAACTTAGTTATTATTTCATCAAACTATGGAAAAAAAACAAATGTGAAAAGATCGAGATTTGTTAATATTATAGCAGGTACTTTTAGAGACTTGTAGATTGATTAGTACCTATACAGCACTAGAATCCTGAAAATATTAACGTCTCAAATGCTACAAATACTCAGGCAAGTGTTTAGCGCCCTCTAGGGAACGGACATAAAACACAAATGAGTACTATGCGAAAAATTCTCAAATATGCGATAACTCTCGCATCCCCCATTTTATCTCAATCACATAAGAAGAATGGTCGAATGTCGTTTCTTAGCGTAGGTTCTTAGATAGGTTCTGTTTCTGTAGAGGGCGCTACAGTTTATTTATTTATTTTATTTTTATTTGATAGGAAAACTTACAGCTTTTATGTGTGTAATATGGGTTATAAACTTAAGTTAAAAACTAAGCCATTTACAAGTTTTCGCCAATAATTTAAATATATGGGTTAGTTTTAGTAAATCATTAATGAATTAGAGTGTTTACAACTATAGATATACCCTTATGCTTAAACAGAGTGTACTTAATCTGAAGGTTATGAAAATTACAACACTGCTTATATTAGTGAGTGCCATACATTAGTTAGGGAATATGACGATGAGTTCATACAGAGCGAGATTAATATTAGAAATCATTATAAATGAGTGATTTGCAGCGAGATGTCTTGTTGAAGAATATATCTGAATTTATACAAAGATGTTAACCTCACGGCAGGATACGTTAGCAGTAACATTGTGCGCACTCCCGTCACACAGTTCCAAGTATGAACTCGCGCGATGGTGGTTAGTATACGCAAGTTACTTCAACATTATTTCTCATATTGACAATCCGCAGTTGGCGTATGCATTTCCGTAATATTCATACGTTTCCGGGCCCTCTCGCTGCCTGTCTTGTCAGAATATTGTATGAAAAGAAACCTGCATGCCTAATAAGAAATCAATCGAATTCGTGTAATTCACCAATCGGTAACGGGCCCGCGTGGCGGATCGTAAAGCTGCCTCTACAGTGGGAATATAAGTAGTTTCAATATCGTATTCATCATCATAAACTCACGCCTGTTTCCTGTAGGGGTGTGCAGAGATGATGGACTTCCATCTGCTGCAATCCTGGCCTACAACCCTCGCTTCATCTACATTCATCAATCTCTATATACAAGCTCGACGGTTTGTTGTACACCACATTTGCCGTCTTTTTAAAACTTCTCCAATCTGTATCGATGCAGGTAGATCCTCCTCGATCTACCTCTACTGACTCTTAATAGCAATTAAATATATTATTATAATAATAATAAAACAAAATTATACATAGCAAAAAAAAATGTGGTACCTAAAGTAAATGTAGTCAACAGTAACCCAGTAGTCCTGAAACGTAGTCGCTTCATAATGTCCTTCGTTTCTATATTTGGTATAGACTGATGTCAAGTTCAATGAATGACCTAGCACGCCGCTGTTGAACATTTTGTGGTGGTCTTTCTCTGTTGGTTTGTTAGTACACTGAGACTCGTGATCGTCGGTGCTGTAGTCTGAGTTATATATCTGTGAAATTAAAGATTTAGTTGTTCCACAGAACTCTCATCATCATTGGAAACATTATATCCGACCGGGTATACATAAATAATTTTGTGAATTTGTGTCATATTGTTATGAGTTTGTTTCGTGTATGCAGAATTGCAGAGACAATGAAATGACAATGCCAGATTCTGCCTCACCATCAACCGCATGATGTACAAGACAACGAATAAATGTAAAAATATCTCCGTCTTTTATTAAAAACATTGGTTTAAAATAAAGTTTTCAACAAGTTGCGAGTCGAAAATACAGCTTAATTAAGAATTCAGAAAATAGTATGAAATCGAAGCGAATTATTCATTGTTTTTGTTATTATTTTCTACCACTCTCGCAACTCCTACTGATTGTAATTATGCTATATAAAACCTGTAATAAGTCCCCAACAAAATGATAGGTACAGCTTGAATGGTCTCGTAGTTTTGTAGGTGTGGCAAAGCTCCATTGAAATCTGGCAATGTCATTTGAAATTACGTCTCCCCCCCCCCCCCCCCCCCCCCCCCCCCAAATGTTCTTATTACAAACTTTTACTTGCAGATGAACAACTAATAAGGAGTAGGTCGATGTATGGACATAACATTTTGATAATGGCAAAGATAAGTTGGTCTCTAAATCTAGTTTATCTTTTCGATAGAGCAAAGTTACGGGGAGTTGCGCTGCACGGAAGCCTCGGTGCGCGAGTCCGACTCGCACTTGGCCAGGTTTTTTTATATTAATAACCACACAACTATACAGAAAGATGCATAACAATGTTATTAGCAGTTATTATACGAATTCCAATTACACTATTAAATTATTATTTACAGACATACTTTAGTCATATTGAAGTCGGTCGCCAGGCCATTTCTTCTATTTATGTAAACAGACAAATGTTGACAATTATCTGTTACACCTATTCTTTTCCAGTCTGAAGTATCTCTGAACGGACTCGCTCTGTAATAGAAATATTTATCTTTTATAGATGAATAAAAAAAATATTGCCCACCAAATCAAATACTTGTCATTGCGTATGTTAATTTAAGTCGCCGCTAACGACGACTAAAATTAGCATACGCAATCAAATCCCACTCGTTCTAAGAGATGTAGCATATATGAGCAACAGTGACAGTTGCGTTTAGGCTTACAATTCGACTTAACGGCCGCTACATATGAGTACTGTCATATTGTTATGAGTTTATAAAGAAGTGAGAAAAAAAGGAAGTATGCATACGGTGTGGTATTGTCTGTCTATGTCGGCTCGGAATCCACCAAAGAAATATGTGTAAGTAAATCCCCATGTTTGGCCCCACTTCAATTCTTTGTAAAATAAAACTGCAAGTTCACGTTGAACTATTGCTAAGTAGCATCGCATCGGGTCAACATTTTCCGAAACTAGGATGATCAAACCGTATGGGAAGTTTATGAGATGGACTTAGCTAACTAATACTAGCTTACCTAACGTGTCCTCTGTCTAACAACTTTATAACAGCGCTATCAGGAGTCGAGTTGAAATCACCAGTCAAAATGATAGGCAGGTGGCCTGACCTGCAACATGTTAACTATTAATGATATATTTGTCAGTGAATCATAACATACAATGTTCAAAAAAAGTCATATGCGATTTTACTTTTGCAGAAGCCTTCACTTACTCTCGTCCATTATTGTAGTATGCAAATCTATCTATTTCAGCTAGGAACACTTGGATTTGTGCCAGTCTCACGTCTGTCCTCTTCGGATTATAGAGCAAATGAGTTGTGGCTACGACGATTGGTGGCCCAGGATGATTCCTCGGTATTAATTTGACCATTATTCCTATGTTATCCCGGTTCAATAGAGGCAATTCGGGCTGGTAAAACTCTACCTGGAAGTAGTAAATTCAATTTAAACTGTCGGTGTCGGTCACGTCATCATTAAAATGGAGGGTATATTAAAGCTCGAGAGACCCCCAAACACCCAGAAACCGATTATTTGCAGATTTTTGTCTGTGATTATTGCATTAACCGAGCAAATCGGCAGTATGTTTGAACACCCACAAAATTATACAATCGAATTTATTCATTGAGTTAGGATACCAAGGTTTCTGGGGTGGAGCCGCCGGGCATACATACAGACGCACATTATAAGTAGAGAACTACTGAACAATTCGACGTATCGAATACTCAAGGATAAGCTCACAAGAGATATTTTCTCGGATAACATTCATGGCATGTTTATCAGAAACAATATAATATACAACCGAAATCACGTCAAGTAACACTTTGGACTTGAATTGTACCATTCTTTCTTATAGACAAGACAAGATCAGCATTTAGTACCATAAGGATGTCGGATTTAATATTATTCCGTGTACTTATCCCTTATCTATTTGTATTCAATGATCATCTCCCTATTTCAAGTATGATTCGGTTGCAATCACTATCTCTAAATACATATATTCTTATGTATTTATAAAATTAAATGTCAGTAGGTACAATTTAATAGTCGGTTCTTCATTTACCATTCTTTGGTACAGTCGAAGACAGAGACAAGTATACAAGATACCTCATTAAGGTTGATATTTTCTCGAAAAATACTGTACCGAATTTAATATTCCACAGT
The DNA here is from genome assembly GCA_963506565.1 of Tachystola acroxantha. Taxonomy (NCBI): domain Eukaryota; kingdom Metazoa; phylum Arthropoda; class Insecta; order Lepidoptera; family Oecophoridae; genus Tachystola; species Tachystola acroxantha. The sequence goes on along the minus strand of OY735870.1, from coordinate 10,744,771 downwards.
TAGATACATAGTTTTATCTTTTATCTAACAGTTAAATAATTTTGGCCAAGTAGTTTTTGAGAAAATTGCGAATTTAATACGAAATAAGTTGCAATTTTCTTTGAAGCAATGACAAATACACTGAAGCGCATATTTATGCGAGCAAAGCCACGGGAAAACATAGCCTAATAAATATCGTCAAATAAAAATAGATTCGCTTCGCCGCTATGACATCATAGATTTACTTTTCGCCACTAGATATCATTTGCGTAAAACTCACCATTGCTATTAAAATAATCCAATAAGTAAGGCACATACATATAAAACACATGATTAAAACTATCGCTTAGCTGAACGGAATACATTTATTTATGATATCAAATGCCTTTTCTAGGGCCAAGTTATTTCATCTTAAGGCCGCTCATTTGGTGATCTAACGTAGTACCTACCGATCTCAACCTGCCAAAACAGCAATTTTATCGCCACTGTTTAACATTTGACCAATCAAAGTGCGGCATTGTCAACAACAGCAGCCTATTTTAATGTCCCCCACTGTTGGGGTACAGCACTGGCACTGATGGATTACCCATGGCTAATTTTTTTGGTTATTTGTGACTGTTTATCATGCATGCAGTTTTCCTCGCGATGTTTTCATGCACCTTATTCATGAAAACAGCAATATATGTATAGTCAGTCAAGTGATTTGTCATTAGGTATCACAATTAACAATGTGGGGTTTAAAATTAGTAGGTAACACATAGTCATATGTATTTCGCTTAATTTCCAACGTATCGGAAAATGCAGAGGGGTGCAGGGGGCGGTCTGATTATGTTATCAGAAAATCAATCAAATTGTAGGTAATTTAATATTTAAATAAACAACTTACGCTGATGTTTTCTTTCATTTCGAACAGTGACCGCTTAAAATAAATAGCACAACCATCCTGCCTGTGCCCGGTTTTTTGTTTAAATATTCCAAAGTAGCCTATTTGTTCGAACTTTGCATAGAAACTGTCCAAATGTGATGCTTGAACTTCTTGAAGACATAGTATCTGTAAATAAGCAATTAACCTGGTATTTATAAAAAGCAATGTCTGCCATTGTCTGTTATTATGCCCAGACAATTGCACATCAAGTTTGGATTATGACACAATTTTCGATTTAGGCAGGTTTCTCATGCGATTGTAAGATATGAAAAGATAGAGGCGTTCTACAAAAGTTTTGGTGTATGATGTATTGGCGTAGGTACATAGGCGGACAAAATAAGATAAGGATTTTCTTACATCAGGTGCTAAATCCGTAATTTCATCAAAAAGTTTTGCAGCTCTTATTTTCCACTTCAAGTTGTGCGGGGAACACCCAGTATAGAGATATGGGTGGTATTCAAGCAAGTACTGTGCCAAGACGTTGTATGATAGTATTTTAAACTTGAATGTAACACCTGCAAATGATTAAGATTTATTAATAATATAATAATAAAAGAAAGGTACTTATTTACGTAAATTAGGTACGTTTATAATTTAAACATGAATATTAGGAAAAATATATATTACAAGTAGGTAATATTAATTTCTGATTAGTGTAATTTTTCCATTCTTGAGTGAATATTAATAATGTTGTACGGTGGAGCACAGAGAAAGGTGTACAGGAGAGTTTTTAAGGTTGAGATTTTCTCAAAAACTACTTGATCTATTGCAAAAATTCTTTCAATGTTTGATAGACAAAAGTTAAAACTATGTAACTGTAAAAGAATTATTAAATTCGGTCCAGTAGTTTTTGAGAAAATCTCAACCTTGTTGAGGCCCCCTGTATACTTATCTCTGTCGTCGACTGTACTAAAGCTGCGTCCGATGCGACGTGTTACCGTGTTACGAAACACCGTAACATGTTTTGGTAACCGATTTAAGAAAGAAAATTGTTACGCCACGCCCCTAAATCCGATGTTACGGTGTTTCGTAACACGGCAACACGTCGCATCGGACGCAGCTTTAGGTATTACTAGTAATTAGTTAAAGTGGGTACTTTCGTAAAGTTGCTTCATGACATGGGTTTGGATCATAGGGCACTAAAAGAGGATATAAGTAACACGTTGTCAGAAAGTGTCACAATGTTAGAAAGAATCACAGAAAGGTTTGAAAAAGTTAACATTATTACATCATTATAGTTAGCTAGTTAAATGTCCACATTAAATGGCGCTCAAGCCTAACATAAAGGGAGGTCGAGGTAATGATTATGATCCACCATGCGGGCCCATTGCGGATTGGTGGATTACACAAGCCTCAAGATTTTTTTGGGTTGCAAATACATGCAGTGGGCTTGAAATCATACCATGTCATGGCGTGCGTGAAAGTGACAGTGCTATTGCGCTGGTATAGGGCGTGTCTGTTCAGCACGTCATGACATAGTACGATTTCATCATTTTGAGAATGGCAATTAATAGCCTCGCTGATTGCCTCAAAATGTTTTACTAAACCATTTTGACAGCATTTTAAATTGTAAATGTACCAACCTACGGCAAAATTATTACATGCATGGTTGTTAACTTTTCATAAGATTTTCGCTGCATTGCGTCGTCGCATCGAATTTCATATTGAGGCGTGCGACGACGGGATGTCACAAAAACAGCAAAAATTATAATATTATGTAAGTACTATTATTATACTAAAAGTTGGTGCTGCTTTTGGACCTAATTCTACTCAATTCAACTTGCATGGACATTGAATTTACATCAAATAAAAATATGATTCAGATTAATTAAACTGGCTCGAGTACACACCGTCACTGTCATCTTTCTTTAACACAGGCTCCCAAACTCTAAAATTTGGTGGTAACACACCAGGCTCTGTTTCATGCTTATCGCCACTTGATCCAGTTCCATTGTACTGTTTCTGCCAATCATGTCCAGAACTGCCATCATCTGTTGAACTAATACGTGACCATAATCAAATGAAAGTTGTCACATGTGAACATCATTATTAGTCTTTCTAAATATTTATAGTGTAATGAATGTTAATACCTAGTACCTTTACATGGCATAGAATCCTAGAGATATTTGATCTGAACTAGAACAACCTAGTTTATATACCACCTTACTTACCTGATTTGCTGGTAGGTAATTGACTGGAATTTAAGTATTGTTTGGTAGGTATAGACGAAAACACATCATGTGTACCTCATTATGGCATGTAACTTATTCTAATGAGAAAATACATAGAATCTATTTTATGTAGAATTCTAATTGCATATCTATGCAATACATGAAGCAAGGAACCACCGATGGAGTTAGCAATATTTACTTTCCTTTGTTTTAAACAATAGAAGTCAAACATAAAAAACCGATGTCTCTTTTTGACGCATGAGAGTGACACAAGGGATACCTGCCTTGTAGCACGCGTCAGCGTTAGCGATCGTCGCACCGCCCGTGGGCCCTGGCCCCATACAAAATATACTTTAGACTCTCTCCATGCAGCGAACCTTTTTTCCTCCATGGTGCCATACATTAGATGGTATCATATATAAGATTTGAAAGCATCAGAAGGTTACCTTGGATATGTTGGTAAGTGTACAGCTAAAATAACTAATTGCCAGTTATTTTAGCTGGGCACTAAACTATCATCCATCCTGCAATAAGTTATTATCCCAAAACATGTTGGAATCAGATCTTGAATGTTGTCTTTATCCTGAATGAAAAGTTATTGTAAATTAAGAACGAAACATCTAAATACCTATGTTCAACAAAAACAACTGTTGTACTATACATTTAAGACTTCTTCATTATTCAATAAATTTCAGATATTTTGTCTTAATTTACAGTACCCTTTGATTTTCAATATCTGTCAGGTTTCAATGTGTATTGCGATAACAACTTGTAGTATATGCTTACATGTCAAATTGTCCTCCATAGCTAACGTGATTTATTGTAGGCTGTAATGATTCACTCATTTGTTTGAATTTCTTTGATACATTTGAATTCAAAGATCTATTTTGGTGTTGTCTTTGTTTAATATTTGCAAGTGATCTCAACTGTTGGCCAGTATCAAATAATGGGAAAGCTACATATGTATTTTGAAGATTCTGTGCACCGCACGCTTTTCTTCTAGAACTTAAATTTGTGTAACTTTTTAAATGTGTGCTGCTACGATTTACTTTCTCATATGTAAGCTTCAAATATCTGCAAAAACTATTGGTCAATTTCAACATTGCTTTACAAAATATACACGAGGTTACAAAACAACATAATTAAATTAATATGACTAGCCTAACAGTCACAGCCTTTATGCTAAAGCATTCATAGTTGTCTTAACTTTTCTGTATGATTATCATACAAATACTTTTTAAAGAGGTAGGTGGCATGGAATTTGCTCTCAATCTTGATTCCTGAAAAACAAATATTTAATTAACATACACAAGCAGAGAGCAAGACTGCAGTGTACCCACAATATGGCATTGTATTGATAATTGCAAGGATGTATGTACATTGTATATGTTGTAGATATATTTGATTTTGTACAAAAACATGTTAGGCATAATTTTAGTATTTGGTAAAAAAAATAAAAAGCAGATAACAGTTCAGCATCTTGTAATTTAACCAAATACTAAAATGGTCATTAAATACAAAATGCGCTGCACAATCAGAATACATAACAAAGACATATTTAATACATGCCTCAAGTCATATCATCACATCATTCATGTTTCACAATTTTATTATACAAGCAGCGTTTTGTAAGTGTGTATGTCAACAAAGACAGGTAGGTAGGTATCATTGGTAGGTATGTAATAGTGCAACTTATATACAAAAGTTAATAATACACCTACATATAATTTCATAATCTGCTATTTCTGAAATAGGTAGTTATTGATAATAATAATAAATAGGAAATATGGTAACAAACCAAGGAATTACCTTCTACAATGATCATTACCAACTCACAGTTTATAACAACCTTGCAGAACCTCAGAATACATGAAAGAGTAGTTTGTATTCAAATTCCAATGGAATACACAAAACTGACAAATCGATGTGCCTTAGAGGAAGAACGAAGGTTAGGTTCTTGCTTTTTAAGTTCGTACCTAATGTAACTTTTATGTGCTTGTTTACATATCAAATGTTTCATATATTTTAAATAAACTGATAAAATTAACTTACAGACGCTGCTGGGCTCAGTCGGGCATTATAGGGCCTGGGTAATTAAAATACAGATATCACTCCGAAAAGTAAAGAGCAAAATCCATGACGGGTAAAAGTCTATTTTAGTAAATAACCCCACCGACCTCTTGTTCTCATTAATTATACGTCATTTTGCTCGTAATTTCCTGTGTTTACTTTGTTGCTTCGTTCACTCACAATTTGTTTATTTTGAGTAGTTGCTGTTATTTTATTTCCGACGACGACGATGAATCAAGAGAAATAAGGGTACGGGAGTTGCCGTGGAAACTATTTAGAATATCCTCTTAGTAATTTTTGAATCTATTTATTTTCTTTGCATGGAAAATTGGAAATCGATCGATCATCGATCTAATATTTTTAGAGGGAAAGGCAAGGCTAACTGTAACTAGCATACAGCCTGGTCTGATGTCTGTTAAATATAATAATGTGTTCTCTTATAAATACATCATACATATAAACGAAGATAATCGAACCTAAACCTACACACAACCCTTAACTCAACGAACCATCCACGGCATCCTTGATGAGTTTTTATGGCTTAATCTGAATCTGAGTGGAAGTCAAGAGTACGCGTGGCCCTTGTGCCAAGAATTTTCGTCGCTTCAGTTCTTGTTTGTCCCAACGACCATTTGTTAAATTGTACAGGATAAGAGTTTTTCGATCTATTTAGAGTATAAAGAAGGTGTATTTTCTAGATTTGAAGGTTTTACTTAATACACGAGTAACCTATGAACGATTGTTGTAACTTTCATCTATGGATGACAATTAATCAAACTTTATTTTACAGTTTTTATGTGGAGGTATGACAAACATGCCCAAAAATAATTACGGATGTGAAAATAAGAGATTACCGCGTCGGAGATATGACAAAGTGACAATTTTATTTTTGCGTGCTTGTTTGTCCTGTCTCCACTCCATTCCAGATATACAGAGTGTTGTATGATTCAGTGGGGTTACCGCGACTTCCATCGTTATCGTAACCGCTTTCAATTTGACACATGGACGCTATACATTGCTGCTATGTTTTTGCAAGTTTTAACAAACGACAACGAAACGCAGCAATGTAATATCGTTCAAGTGTCAAAATGAAAACGATTGAAGTCGCGGTCACCCCCCAGTATATTGTAAAGAATAAGTTGCCTTTAGGCATTAGATTGGAGAAAAATCAAAGGTTTCTTTTATTCTCAATCTCGCGACGATCCAAAAAAAGTGAGTGTTATCCGTATTTTAAAGCGTGAAATGGGAAGTGTATACCGATACTTGTCACACTCCTTTCGGCTTATCCTTTCCGTTATACCATTTAAAACACGGATAACACTCTCATTTTTTGTGAAGTCCATCCAGTCTAAATAAGGGCTTCAACCAAAAGTGAGTGTTACCCGTGTCTGAAAATTTATATGAAAATAAACAATATTTATACTTAAATAATTATTTTACACATGACGAACAAAATCGGCGAAAACTCGTAATGATCCCAAAAAAAGTGAGTGTTATCTGTGATTTAAAGCGTGAAATGGGAAGGGTATACCGATACTTGACACACTTCAATAGGCTTACCATTTCCGTTAAGTAAGTAAACACGGATGACACTAAGGTCTAAGAACATGTAGATATGTAGGTAAGGGCCTACATATCTCATTTTTGACAAAATCGGAAATGTGTCGAACAGTGCATTTGCTACTAGCACGGCAGCATACATGTAGTATGTACATACATACATACATACACTCGAAAAACATAACCCTCCTTCTTGCGCAATCGAGTAACAAACAGCGAATAATTAAAAACAACACCCTGTTTCAAATTCAACACAGAATCAAGTAAAAATTAAAAAGTTTTTTCTGCTCTGTTTGCGGCTGTGTCGGCTTATGTTTGTTTTTGTAACATGTTCTAGACATACTTTACCATTTGTTTTTAACAATTTATGTTAAGAATCACTGTTAATTTGATCAAAAAACAATATTTTATGGTAGCGACGATGAGATCTCCCGCCAAAGTTACAAAGCAAACAAAATGGCGGACATGGCGTCGCGAGCTCTCATTGGTAAATTCGTGGAGGTAAGACACTCGCTCAAGAACTGAAATTGCAAAATACTGGAGGTGTGACAAACAAGAACTAAACTTTCGTTACGGTGTCGTGTTACACCAAGCAACAAAACTCTTATATAGCAACAAAAAAACAGTATAATATGTTTAAGAGAAATGTTTGGAATATTTTTAAACTGCATTTAAAACTAGTTTTGGAAAAAAATGGAGGTGAGACAAACAAGAACTGAAGCGACGAGTTGTCAAAAATTGAATGCAGTCGTATCGAATGTAATCGTATTGCGACGTAACCACAAAAAAATACAAAAATGCCTTATTACAAAAACGACAGTAGAAGAAAGAATCTTTTAAAATGGAGGTGTTTCGTACCATATTATATCGTTGAGTATGATTTGACCTTTTTTATTTAATACAATGTAAAATAGAAAAAATCAACAATATAATTATAAAAAAGAAATTGTCAAAAGGCAACTTAACGTCATAATAAGAATTATTTTGACTGTCAATTGTTTGTGTTAGTGCTGTGCTAGAAAATTCATTGTGTCAATATCGATAACATACCTTACCTACAGTCATAGAAACTCACTAGATTTCGGTAAACATTTTTTTATTAACTTGTATGGTTAAAACACAATTTTAAGGGTTCCGTAGTCGACTTTCAAAACTATTTTGGTTTGAATTGAAATCTAATAATAATTGGCTGAATTTCCAGTGTCGGTTGGACACTGGAAATTCACCCAATTTTTATTAGATTTGATCAAAGCATTAGTTAAAATTATACTAACCAAAAAATAAATTATTCAACTGATATTAACAATACTTGTTTCATGGTCTCTGTCATTTTTTTACGATCTCACCTGACTTCATACTATGCCATTATGCCATCTATAGTCAACAGAAAGAAAGCCGGTTTTTTCTTCTTTTAAATGTCACTTAGAAAACCTCTCATTGAGCCTCAGAGAAATAAATAATCATTATTTCTCTGAGCATTGAGCTCTTCGTTTTCTTTAAAAAGTTGCCTAGTTTATGCCCTTTCTAACGCGGTATATCGTTCGAGTAGGTACTTAACTAATTATGTGGTCAAAATTAGGGATACTAACTGTGCAAGGATTACTAAGGAATAGCTTCAAGATGATAACTCGTATCTCAGTATCCGTGACACTTAAGACAAATGGTCACATAAGTTAAAACCTTGCAAACGATCACACCAATCCACCAAAAAAATAATTATCGGTCCATGTGCCGAACACCCTGTATTATTAAATAAATTAAACTAGCATTTCGCCTTGCAAGCGTTTCCCGCTGATTTTAGATTTTGTATGGCAGTGTGTGTAACGAATAAGGTGCCTCGAATAACGTGTAGTGAAAGTATAATTTTGTACAAATACTAAACGTGTGCGTTTTGGCGACACCGGCCGGCGGCGGTGGCTATGGTGTAATGTGACAGTGACAGCAAGGATTTCTATCTATCTATCAATCATCCATTGCTCGGTTGCTGTGATAATAATTTTTATGTTACTATTGAAAGCCAGCAATGGAAAGCCCATTATGGGCTTGCTGTCACTGTACATTGGGGGTCGTTCTCGAGTAATGTTGCAATGACCACTTCCTCTCTTTTTCTTTTTCCGTGTTTTAAACGTCAACCAGTGGGGTGACCGCGACTTCCAATCGTTATCGTAAGCGCTTTCAATTTGACACATGGACGCTATACATTGCTGCTATGTTTTTGCAAATTTTAACAAGCGACAACGAAACACAGCAATGTACATTGTACATCGTTCAAGTGTCAAAATAAAAACGAGAACGAAAACGATTGCAGTCGCGGTCACCCCCCAGGCTGTATGCTCCATTTAGCCTTGCCTATCAATCCGGGAAGAATTTTAATTAAAAAAAATATTATTGAATCTGTGGTTTTTCATTGCTGCAATTTCAATTTTACAAGAAATATAAAAATTCAGTGATATAAAAATTCTGTGCAATGTGGTGATAGGTGGTAGGATGTTAGGCAGTCTCACAAATCTAAAGAACGTGAGTTTACCAATCTAGGAGATTCAAACTTAGCTTTCTGAAAACCAATATTATATAGCTATGTAAACCTACTTACCTGTCCTTTTCAATTTATTAGCTGTAATTAAAATCAAACATGTCTGATGTGATTAACACTTTATTTACTGTGTCATCAAGATTATCCACAGCTGGTATGCTGGATTTCATTGTATTGTCAAGAGAAGGCTTTCAGTTTGATATTACCCTGTACTACCAACTGTTCCTACATGATAAAGTAATGGTATGCTGATCTAAAAGTGCTGCTTCGTTTCATAAAATAGCAAAATTTCCGGGATCTATTATAACGCCAATTATTTCCTGATACTAGATTCTTAATCTTGATTCTTAATCTTAATTGACATTAACTCTTGATTACCGTTACCAATCCAATTGCACTGTGTGGTGTGCAGAACAGTTTGTTTATCAGTTTGCCCATTCCCAACAGCCTTAGCTGTAAAATATTTGCTCTAAGTTTGGCCTGAGCAAATGCCCGGTCAACTATCTCGGATATTACGCTGCATATTGTTTCCCAAGTGTACGGGATAATTGTATATTGTTCAATCTAATCCGTTTTTACAATAACTACAGACTAAGTATTGCTGTTATTCATAAACCTAGTTAAATCTCGCTTCCCTTAAATCATGTTGCTATCCCTTTCACACTACATTAAATAATTTTAAGATAGAAAGGGACAGGGCGCCTAAAGGGTAGTGTAACTTTAAATCATTTGAAATTTGAATACACACCTTTAACCTTTGACTGGTGACATGGTTTTTGTGTAACATAACTGGTGACGAGCGGCCTGTGAGGCCGCTGCCGTAGCTGGTCTATAGCATAGAAATTAAGTATAGTTGCTTACTGCAGTGTTTAAAAATAGTTTAATAACATATTAAAGGATAAAATAAAACAAACCAGTATACTCTAAATATAATTTTTAATTAGGAACTTGCCATCACAAGTCATGTATTATCTACAATCAAAAAAACTAGAGGAGAGATCAACAATTCCAAAAAAAAAAAAAATCAACATATTAACAAACAAAAAAATTATTTTCATAAAGTTAAGATACAATTCGATACTATTTTTTTTTTGTTTTTATTCACAAGTGTCTTTTCACAAAACTGACAATGGTCAAACTTTGGTATTTTTATTGACAACCAGGACTTAATTGTTTGGCACACTGCAACTCGTGGCTTGGTTTATTTCTGATTCTTAATCTTCAGAGACACTTTCTTCAGTTCCCGGATCATGATCATTTCGCTCCAGGACGATATTTTCGGTAACATCTTCGGCTTCCGATTCACTTGGGTCTCCCTGTGCCAGCTATTCTTCAATTTGACGTTCGAAGTTAGTATTTGCGAATGAAACCTGTTTACTGGTCTTTGGCACTACATTCCTGACTCCCGACTCACTACGCTTCTTTTTTGGTGGTCCGGAATTATTAATTGCCGGTATTAGATGTAAAATAACAAAAAAACAATACAACAAAATTACGCAAAAAAATTACGTAAGTGGTGACATAAGGTCTGAGAGTCCGCTGCCGAACTTAATGACGATGTAACTTACCGATTTAGGCATGTACAACGTAATTATCCTCTTCTACGACGTGGACGCAACTAAAATCGAAGGTACTTAGGTGCTCAAACACAGGAAGCACAGAGAAGGGGGTGAAATGATGTTTCACTGACACGTCGCGGCCTGTGAGACCGCTTGTCACCAGTTAAAGGTTAAGATCCACTTGCAATAAATGTAAAGATAACTTGAGAGTTAGGGAATTAACCTGTGAAAACCTGGGTTTTCAGTTAAGTCTGGCCTGAGCAAATACCCTGTAAACTATCACAAATAGTACACTACATATTGTTTCCCTGCCCGGTTCCCGATTTAAAAAAATCTATCTAATTAAAGTTTTTTGTCTTCTTCACATGACTTGGTTGAATTCATACTTTCTGTCTTCCATTCAATTTACACCCCCCCCCCCCCCTCTCTTTTATATGCATGCTTGTTTTATAAACACAGTAGCTACATCTGGTGTTGTCATAAGTGAGACAATAATGATTAGGGCCAAATTGACTGACCCACCAACTTCCCAAACCAATAGCCCCAATTAAGTTCTAATTTCCAATCACTGCAATAGTTTATGCACCTGAGGGGTCTGTCATTGCAGAATGATACTCGGAGATGGGTATCAGTTTGTATAGATCCCTTCTGTGTAAAACCCTCCCTCATTTCTTTCCATGTGTCCCTTTCTATGACGAATTTAGATCAGTCTCTTCTGGCAACTGCAATAATATGCATCGTCAGCCCACCTTTCCCTTGGTCTTCCAACCTTTCTCTTACCGATTGGTCTTGTCATACCAGCCTTAAACTCATCCAAAGGAAATAATAAAGAATTTTGTTTATCCAGAAATCCAGAAGTATGGATATATACCATGGAATACTGATGTACCGTAACCAGTTTTAAATTCGACTGAACAATGTTTAAAATAGAGTCATATGTCACTCCTATTCTTCTGAGTTACGTTGATAAATATGTTCGGGACTTCAAACCTGTTGATGCCCAAGTAAGTATGAGTATTGCCTACATTATGTATGGTTGACTATGATAAAGTAAAGTTCACTATCAAATTTTAAAAAAAGTACGCGAATGATCCCATTTGCAATAAAAAAGAAAGAATAGAGACTTAATCCATGAAAATCAAAAAAAAATCTCAGATTTAGTCAACCCTGGAGGTTATCTTTTATTGCAAGCAGGCAATTAAATGACTAAATAATATGCTTAAAGATGTCCAGAATGGAATGCGCCATCTTATTTGATTTGTGGGTTGATTTTTTTACAATTTGGATTTACATACATTATTATTTATTACTCTAATAAATTGATGTTGATCAATAATATTGATCTAAAAAAAGATTTCCCAACACTAGGGAAGCAAAAATATGCTTTTAATGTTCAATAAACTAAGATAGTTGCATTTACATTCATCAGTTGTCATTATGGGGCGGAGGTGTGGGACTTCACAACTTGGTTCTTAAGCCGGATGTTCTGCAGCAAGAGGTGTCTCTACCGTTCACCCTCATCTCCGGGCGCATCCATGAGCTCCTCATACATGTACCATGGACTAAAATAATGTCTGAACCAATTGTTGTGACAATAGATACCATAGGTAAGTGATTTGTGCATTTTCATATTTTTGGCAATCAGCTAGCTAGTAGTAGTCAGACGAAAAAAACATACCCCAGAAGTGTATTGTATTTATAATTTAGAAATATCTGTTTCCAGAATGCATTTTGAGTCTTAACCCTCCTGCTCCTACTGATGATGTTCCTACTGATGATGAACCTCAAAGGTATTTTTTTACTTTTTCATTATTATTAAATTCAGCTGAGAGTTTCCAAGATTGCAATTTATGCAGCAATAATAATAACCCTCGCGCCCCTTGAGTTATATTTGAAATGTTGTCGCAAGCAGGTGTCTTTAAGCAATTTTCGTGGCAGTAATTGACATGAAAACTGTCAGTTGTAAGACCGAAACTCCACTCATAGCCAAAACAGACCTGAATTGTCATGCAATCATATCAAATCATTAATTGCAGCCGCAAGACGCAAGTGGTGGAGGCGCCCCCAGGCTATATGCAGGCGCTGGTGCGTCGCATTGTCAGCAACATTGCAGTGAGGGTGCATCACCTCATTGTCAAATATGTACAAGATGATGTAGTACTGTCTCTCAATGTTAAACATCTCTCCGTAGACAGTACTGGACCAGATTGGAAACCGAGTTTTGCCGGTAAAGCGCAAAGATTACTTGTTTTACTTTTATGTAGTGAATAGTTCTAGTTTTAAAATCTAAGAAGACATTGAAAAAACTGATATTGTTACAGATATTGATCAAAATCTTCCAATGATAAGAAGATTAGTCAAATTAGATGATCTTACTCTATGTTTGGACCGCTGTGATTCTGATGGCAAGATAAGATTTTACCAAGAACCTTTGCTCTACCGGTGTCAACTTGATTTAAGGTATATGTGCATTATTTATATCATGCTATCGTACCGTAGTAGTTATCTTAACTGTATTTGTCCATAGATTGATTTACGAAATTACGCTAAATGTTGTAATTTCACCATCCAGAATAATGAAATGTCATACATTTGTGCGATAACACGATACGGATGCAGAAATAAATGCGATAAATAGGTATCATATTATGATTATTGATATATGTCATTGTTATTTATGCTAGTTAGACTGAATGATGTGGAAATCCTGTGCTTTCCGCTGCGCCTGCGGATCTACTCTACACTTATTTCGACCTAACATTTTTGTGGTTCTAACATTTATGCAGAGTATTGACGCGGCTGGTGTCGGCCAACAGTCGCCGCGCGAGTTGTTTGAGCGTTCAGTTGCGTTCCTCCAAGTTGGCGTGGGGAGTCACCAGCGAACAACTCATCCTACTCATGAGACTGTTGAGAGAACGTAACAATTTACCGGACAAGACATCGTCACCGGTGCCAAAATCGGCTGCAGTTAAAACTACTCACCAATCTGTGTCACTTTGTAAGTATTTATTTTGTAACTTTAATTTGCTAGTATGTAACTGAATAAATATAATATAATAAGTCAAAGTTTTGATTGATGTGTGATTGTGAGAGACAGAGGGTGTGTGAAAGGGTTAGAGAGGGTGTGTGAGTGAGAGATGGAGTGTGAGAGTGTGCAAAATTAGGTATAGATATATGTTTTATATCCATTTAGAATGTAATTGAATAACGTTAAACTAATCTCGCATTCATAACATTATTGTGTTGTACCTACCTCTATCATCAATCTATTTTGACAGATACAACATCATCAAATTCAGCTGAGCCGGCCCGTAGGGAGAGCTGGTCTGACTGGGCTTGGTCGTGGCTCCCCTTATGGAACGAGGGAGGCGTAGACGAGGCCCCTGTGCCTGCCACCCCGACGCCTGTCTACTTCACGGCGTATTGCGATGACATTTCGGTTGTATTCAAGGTTAGAGATGGCATTTATGCATTCAATGTATTACTTTACGAATTAAGGTAGCACAGACAAATCAAATACGCCTTTGACGATCTTTGAAATTTACAAGAGAGATATTAGCGAGATAGACCGAACTGTATGCAACTCCGAGTTTAGAGGGCGGCAAATCGTGCCCCGGGCGGCAGGCAGTGTCAGGGGGCGCAAAAATCATCATCAAACCATGTAAAGCTGTAGCAAGTTTAGGGAAAAAATGCTGGGACCTAAAGATTGACTGGATGGTTTTATGTTTAGTTTGTCAAAGTTCTTCAAATAGACCAGACATCCAGCAGTTGATTTTCGTAGTTTTACTTCTCCACCTTCAAGTCTTCATTTCTTATATTATATGGATGGGATTGCCACTTTATGAGTTTTTAACAATTTATCTCAAACGCTGGAGAGAGAGGCGCCACGTCCTGCCCCGAATCGAAAAAAATCGTAGATCCAGGCCTGCTCAGAGGCCGCTTAATTTCACTGTTACATATATTCTGCACAAGAGAATCGTATTTATGTTTCAATATATCATAATCATTCCCAAATCGATCGTTCCTTCCACTTGACACCACCAAAACGACACCACCGGTGGTGTCGTATGGAATCTCTAGTCCATATGACACCACCCTAGTGATGTCGAGAAACGCGTGTTTTTGACAAACAGCTCCCAATTCATTATTTTAAGTTATCTATAGTTAAACGATTATTAATAAAACAGAGTTTATGACATATTAATTTTTTATTTAAGTGAAGTAAGTAGTTATGTAGGTATTAAAGAACGGACCGGAAAACTAGTCTTCCAGCATGTCCACAATTGTTGTTACGTGCTTGTAATAGGCCTTAATGAACTTTTCTTTTAGTGTTTCTTTTCCGGGGAAAAAACTTTCAGCCAACAATTTTGCTGTATTTAATACAATCTGAGCATCACTCAAATGGTCCGTTTGGGTACAATTATCCTATCAACAACTTTGTATGTAACATCACTAATAGTCGGTGGTGTCATATGGACTAGAGATTCCATACGACACCACCGGTGGTGTCGTTTTGGTGGTGTCAAGTGGAAGGAACGAAATCGATCTAAACGAGGCGAGTAGTAAAATTCACAGGATTAGATAAAAGATGAATAATTTTGGTGTTTTAAACCACTCTGTATTGTCGGGAGACAACTTTACTCTGCATATTCCGACATCTGCACAATTCCCATCCTCCCCCAATAAAAAAAGCGTAAAAGGACTCTAACCCTTTTACGCTTTTTTTATTCATAATATTGGAAGGCAAACACGTTCATGGGCCGCCTGAAGGTAAATATTACTGTAGGTTATTGGATGTTAACTACATGATCGTAATGTAAACACTGAAACTCTGAAAAGGACTGTTTACGCGAAACTAGGCCGTAGCCCTGAAAATGTAATGTCGAATCCAGAATTCTTCGAGGATCGACGATATTGTCTCCGGTGAAACCGTTGCTTAGGTGATCTTCATTCAGCTGGCACAGTTGTCGGCACGCGCGTCGCTGGAGCACTAGGCTGCCGCACGGCGCGCGCCTGCTTTTATCTAACTTCATACATTTCTTCACCTACTTATGGATTACCGTTTGAAATGTAATAATTTTATTTAACCGACATAATGTAATGTGCTAATTAGGTGTAGTTTATTAGTAAATTGCGATACAAAATTGTAAATATAAATGAGCATATTTTCCAATAAAACATCGATTCTTCCACAAGCAAATTAGTGTTTTATTCAACACTCCCCAAAACACTAAATTACCATCACCTGTACAGAAAACAGAGTTGAACTTGGCATTGCCGTCCCGAGCACATGCAATAAAACGGATCGTCTTAGTGCTTATGCTTTTTGGTCTTACACTTCAAACCGGAAAACATCAACAACAACGGTAGGTAAGTACTATTTCGCGGCAAAATTAGCTACAACACTATATATATTTATTTTAGGCTATGGAATTGGAAGGCGGCAACCGAAAGCGCGCTCGTGGAATTCTCGAGTTAACCGCGACACACGCAGCGGTCAAAAGTTACATGTGCATGCCGACCGCCCTGCGCTGGAGAATGGGCATGCGGGCACTGGTTATGAAGTCCCAGGGCAAATGTGTGTGTGGCCATATCGATATGAATGCTGTGAGTATAAAAGTTACCTTACAAATATATTTGACTAGGTTCGAAGACGAAGACTAAGGTCCGATTTCATACATATCAGGCCGCGTCATGACAAGCCAAAAGGCTGTTGGACCGATGCGTTCCTTGTTAACTGTGGTATATTATCAAAAAACATCACTGAACTCAAAATCTCGTTGCTAGCCATGTGGTATATACTACTTCCAATACCCGGGACTCGATCCCACAACTCCATCAATGAGGACCATAATAAGATATGTCATCTCACAAAAAACACACACTCACCATGACGCACCCTTCCTCAACACACCCACATACACCTCACTCACACACCCTCTTACACACACTCACCATGACGCACCCTTCCTCAACGCACCCACATACACCTCACTCACACACACACACACACGGTCACCCTCACACATACACACATACCCTCACCCTTACACACATACGCTCACACACACACATACGTTTTTATCGCCAGCTAAATGTTTTTTTTTGTTATTTGTAATAATAACAATCATTCAACGATTATTTGTACTCCAGGGAGAGACTAGTCTCCCACAACACAGGGAATCCTAGTGTGGCAGCTAGCGCTCACCAATATAGTTTAACTCTAGCCCTAGCACCTATAATTTAATTTAATTTAAAATAATGAGGTATCTGAATGTTTTTTTCTTTTCACTTACCTTTGCATTTATATTAAATCCCAGGCTATTGATGAGTCTACGTCATATATCTCGAGACTGGGAGATCAAACAGAAGACGATTGGACGTGGCCAGACGAAGACTTCGAAGGCATCGAAGTAGAGACTGCAGAAGCTGTCGGTGAAGAGTATACGGAACACGAAAAGGTAATAAAATAACTACATGCACTGATTACTTTTTACTGTTACCTACTTGATATTAATATTGTTTGTAAGTGCGTAAAACGAGAATACAAATAATATTAATCCCGCCCCCATAACCAGCTTGATTGATGTAATTAATTTGGCAATTTATACTTAGTGGACACTTTCTCCACCAATCTTTATTCCGCTACTGTTCTAGAACACTGAAGAAAAAACAACATCGAGGGACGGTTCACCCCATCCAGAAGAGGCTGGGCAAAAGAAAACGGAACCGCCCAAAGAGGAAATTGAAAAAATTTGGGAAAATATGAAACCTGTATTTTTTTTCGAATACACCCACGATCGATCTCCACCGACTCCGTGCACTAGTGCTTACGACAACCCACCAGATGATTTTCAATACAGGTAAAGTGACTAATAAATAAATATCTGGGCACAATCTGTACATTTCCTTGCCATACAAAATCCAATGTTATAATATAACATTCAATATGAGCTTATAACTCAAGAACCGTTAGATGGGAAGCGATGATATAGGTAATCAAATAAATACAAATTCGCTGAAGCAAGTTTTGTTAGCCTACCCTATACTGTATCAAACCCGGAGTCGAAAGTTTTCAGCCAGCATTCAGCCTATTTTTATACTATTGAATTGTATACCAAGGAGGTTTTGTGCGGGTGGATAAATAATTTATCTTTCAATTTTACAGTGATTGGGGAGAAGAATGCAAACTTAATGTCCAGCTGCAACCGCTCGAGCTGAGATTATGCATGGGGCTGGTACACCGTGTCTCTGCTTTTGTAAACATTCTCAAAGACTTGCCGCCCATTCCCGATCAAGGTAATTTATGCAAGTCTTATTCAGTTTTAAAACTGAGTATTTATTGTGGCTGTGGAGTCCAAAAGAGCGTACACTCTTTTCATGTTATATGGACATACAAAATACTTACTCGAAATACAATTCAAAATCATTGCATTTGAGATAGCGAGGCCAGTGACCGTACCCGCTTAGCTGAGCGGGCTTGTGTTATGCCAATCACGCTTGACTATATTATGAAGATTTTTTATTGTGTCAAAACAAAAATAAGCAATACATATTTTTAAAATGTAATCTGATCTTAGAAACAATCTGGACATCGTTCTAGAAGTAGATATATCACGACTTTCACAGTTGAAAAATAATCTACGTGTATTTTTTTTCAGAGCTTTCCTTGCGTACTCTTACTGTGGAAGAATGTGATGCTTTGCTTAACAATTTGCCACAGCGTCGTATCAATATCGATATCAAAGACCTACGTTTACGTTTACATCCGTGGGATCACTCTCTGACTGAGAGGCCTGTGAAATGGCCGTTGGTGTTGGATATAGAGATACCGAAGGGCAGCGTCGTAATTACATGCCCATTATACCCGTTTAGGTAAGAATTAAACATTAATTTCCTATAATTCATTGTTCATTATTCGCTATTCAAGGTGGTTTAGTTGTCCCAGCAATGCACATTGAAATATGAACGATATTGACAACCAAAAGGGATTGTAAACGAAACTAAAACATGAGAGCTGCATAAATGCTCTAAATTTTGACAATTTATCTGCAATGTAAATATTTACCTCTCTATAGAGGACGGTGGAAGAGTTCTTACCATATGCATGAGGCATAAATATTCTGCAACGCATAAACTAATCGACCTATTCATACTTGTGGGACGGACTAAAGACTGAGCTTTGGTAAATTGAATTGCAGAGTGTGCTCAGCCGCCTGCCAGATGCCAGACGACACCGGCGTGCTCTCTCAAGGCGCCCGCTTGCACGTGTGCGCCACATTTACCTCCATCGAAGCCAAGCTCAATGCGCCATGCGACTCGCAACCAAAGCCAAAGCCTTGCGCCCGCACTGATTTAAAATTAGTTTTACACGTGCTTTTGAATCGACAACTGTTCAATCGGAAAGAAACGGTTGCATATAGCTTTTCATCAAAAATACGTAAGTTTTGCTTTCTTATCTAGATATTGAGTAAGTTGGTATACCGCATTTTATTTAAAACACAATGTTTCTACATTGAATTTTGATTTTTCACTTCATGAACAGATGAAGCTAATATGTCTGGCTCAGCGGCGCGCTTACAGGCGGCATGGCAGATACTTACATCAATTCTGTCTGAAAAGGTCTCCTTACCTTTGAAATATACCTCTTTGGCCAAAGATGCTCTTAAGGATGAAGGTGAGCAATATTCGCTATTATAAAATGTATATTCGTCATATAGATCCCTTTAATTGTCCCAAATCCTACAAACTGTCTACAAGGGACTTTAATAATGATCGAAATTACAAGAAATCACAAAATACCCAATGAAATAGGTAAGATACCGTTATTTAAGAAATAAAATAATATACAAAACCGAATCTTCGCCCTCTAGTATTTTTGACAGCATAGGTTATTTTTGATGAATATGAATATTATTTATATATTGATTTAAATTGGACAAAAATATGCGAAGGCAAGAACGGGCAATGTTCCTTCTTTCGTCAGTCGCGTAAAATGTAAATCAGCGCATTGCGCCAGTGGACGATTTATTCAAAATTATTTTGCTAATTGTCCACTATAACTTTTACACGTAAATTCCAACTTAAATAATATAAATGGTTTTTTTTTCAGAATCAGTTGCACTAGATATGACGTTAGAAGAGCTCGCTATGCGCGGATACGTCACAGCGAACTCAAATACTCAAGTTGTAACGCTACAATCGTTACGAGTCACTGTTTTCCATTCACAACGTAAGTGAATAGGCTAGTTGACCCAAATTTGTTTTTGGTCTTAAATAGTTAATAATTGTTATATTACACCGTACAAAAAATTACAGAATTTTTGAGACCTTTAAACACCAAAAACTTTAATTTAAAATGCAACTTTCCAACCTCGATCAAAAACACCGTCCGCCATGATTATCTGTGGCATGACGTCATCGCGGCCCCGATAAACTAGTAATGTTCCATGTTGAGAAAACACGATGTTTTTGCTCATAACATAGATTATCATCGTAATACCTGGTTAAATCTAGCTATAAGGGAGCCTTCAAATGTATTCATATACATTTTTAATAATAATAAAATAAGTAAATAATTTATTCACAAATACAAATAAAATACAATTACATGTCAAACTTAAAATTAAAATATCCGTTAAACCTTCGTCGGTCAAATAACCCGCCCCTTGTCATACCCGGCGCAAAGGTGGCCATAACGCTTGCGGCGTTACCGCGCTGTATAGCTATGGCCATTGCACCAGGTAGGACCCGGAGCGAGAGTCACAACCCCTCTCTAAGGCGACGGCCAATATCTGCGACAAACTTTATGGCTTCCGCCCCCCAGCAACCCGTCGTCTCCACCGCGAACGGAACAAACAGGTAATTTTGCTGGCAGTTAGGTACACTTAATTAGTAAATATTTCATTTACATGTCATTAAAATTTGAATTATTATTAATAATTCAATGTATCTACCAAAACCCACATAAGATCGATAAATCAAAAATATCGGGCATCCCTAAAAATTCAGAGTGACGTCACGATTCTCGCGAACATGGCCGACTAGCGTTTTTGTCGTGTGGAAGAAAACGGCGAAATATTTTAATTTCAATTTCATTTTTTACAGTCATATTCTACTTTTATGTAATAAATGTGATATATTTGGGATCCTAATGTGAAATACTATATGAAATAAATATTGTTTTATTGAATTTCGGTATGAGTCAACTAACCTATTGATTACTCTGAAGTATTTCTGAGGAATATTTATTAGCAATTGCCTATAAGTATGGATGCTTGCTTATAGTTCATTACAACGGCCCCGCCATAAGACAAGTGGTAGCATAATTTAGTAGTGCCCAGTTTGATAATTGTTGAAGAGACTGGATATCTACACAAAGACGTTGCATAGGTAGTATTTCTATAGAACAAATAGAGAAAACAAAATCATTTATTCTATGGAACAAATAAGTAAAAAATTGGATATTTTTGTCTGATGACGTTGAGTTACATAGAACAAATGAAACCTACCCGTGAAATTGGTTGAGGTTAATAAATATTGTCCTTACTAATATCTACAATATAACTTTTCAGAGCAAGGTATACTAAAGCAAGCATGGGTTTTTTCTGCACCTGATATTCCTTCTACTACGTAAGTGACCGCTCAATTTAAATACACTGCTGTTAATGCCATTACATAATTACAAACCAATTTTTAACTTATTATTGTCTACAGTCCGTATATGCGAACGGTTGTCCAATGGTGCTGGGAGCAACTACCAACTTCGATAGATTACGTGGGAGTGTGGACTGAGCCAGCCGCTGTGTGTATTGACCCGCTTTTCATAGCATGGCTAGCCTATAAACCTCGGATAAAACCATATATTGGTAAGTAAGTTAGCATAACGGCTAATATTAAGCCTAATAACATATAAGAGACTTAATGCCGACCGTTTAGGCGCATAATACGTTGAGTATAAAAGGGGAGATAATTGACTAATGTGTGTGTAGATTTATCCTTTTCAATATGTGTTTACCTTGGGAGTGCATAATACATAAATATCAACACAGTATTTTAATGTTACAGATTTACAATCAAATGCTCCTCCTATGAGGACTATATCATCGACTCAATATTTTATGCGTCGTCGCGTCACTCCACCTGTAAGTACCTCTTTATGTTACTATTTTTGAAGAATGCGTATTATAATGTAGTAAGTCGATCGATACTAAACTTAATTATTTCCCAAACATGTGAATTGAGCATTTACCTTTTTGCGTATTGCACATTTTGAGAATTGAACCTAACTTAGACCTTTGCGAATTTGCCATGTGAATTATGCGTACGTTTGCGAATGTTTAAACTTGTCAAAATTGTACATTATTATGCGAATAACCAATCACCATTACAATCGGACCGTTTTCAGTTGTCACATAATTATGCCTATTAAATCCTGTACCGTAATTCGAAGCCTAATAAAACAATATGAGAATAACATTCTTGATTTCCGCTTTCCGAAGTCATAATACGTCACGTCCGCAAGCCCGTTCCTCCCACGCGCACCCCGCACCCCACCACTACCGACGGCAGCTAGGCGGGGAATCGCCATTTCACTTCATTGGCATTAAATTTCCCGACCCGTACGGTCGCCTAACCTAACCTAGCGTGAGGTTGACCGAATTTAATTTATTTTAGTCATATTATACGTAGCAAAGTATTTGCAAATCTTTACTTATAAAAGTGAAAGATAAAATAATTTCACCACGTTTCTGTGGTGCATATTTTTAACGGTGTTACCGTTCGGTTTGATTTTATTAATTATAAAAGTATTAGAAACGTCCGGCCCGCCAGCAGGAGGAGACGAATACGGAAGATGGAAGGATAGCAGCAACAGGTGTGTTTAACATGGCGCGATATTATGTTCTAACGGCGGCGCTCGCAAGCAACGTTGCGTTAAGGAATGTTCGCTAAACTGTAAGTTACATCGCTCATTACTTTAAGCATGCAAATTGAAGTTGTTTTCTTCAGTATTGGGGCCATTAGTGCTACGCAACTCGCAAGGCACACCCGAGTCCAAACATAAGGGTAATTAACGGGCACCCGAACACGTGGGTACTCGCACCCCCAGAATAGGGTAACTGGCCCAGGAGTACTGAATTCAATCGCTCTGTGCGCACATATTGGATTTCAACTATTTAACCTTAAAATACCCTCGTTATTTTCAATATTCATATTAATTTGATACACGTGGTGTTAATTTGCTTATACAAGAACTATAAGACGACCACTCATTAGGGCAGCGAAGTGGACAGAACACGATATTTTATTTCATTTATATACTTAACGTGATTTTGTCTTAGAAATATGCATACCATGCAATACCTAAATACAATACTCGCAATGCACGTACATTGTGGCAACATGTTGGCGACGCCAGCTGGCATTCTACGGCAGTCTGACGCCACTATCAAAGATTAACTAACATTAGGATAAGCTTTTTTCCAGGATTAACTAATTTTTTCAGCGGAGTAAGTCTAGTGTACGAAACATTAAACCCTGTATTCTGTTAACATCGAGGGAGTAAGACTGTTTTACAGTAATGTTCAGTGTAAAGATGGATTCGGAATCTCGAATACGCTGAAATTTCAAAATGGAAATCGTGGCAATGCTGATTACCATACACTGTTGCTGATTGGCTGGCGCGCAAATTGTGACACGAGTTGTTGGTGTGAGAACGCAATCTAATAGTTATTGTGCCGCGCAAACCGTGCCGCGCACGTGCGTTCTGGTTTGACAACACATGCAGCGTCGCCACAGGAAGCTGATAGTATGAATAAATACTAATGACAAGGATTGCATTTCCTGTGCACCACAGAAATATCCTTTTCCCAACTTGTGGGTCAACATCAGTAATGGTGCAATGAGACAATTGGAGAGGGGTAAGTAAGTACCGAGTGACTAGAGACGTTCTCCAATTAACAGATCAGAGCGGACTCTTCCTCGTCCCACCGGGTCAGGAGAGTCGCGTCTAGCATGAGTCCTATGCTTTTCATGTCGATCAGTTGAGCTACCACCATTGGGAACAGAACGGGCTCCGCCCTACATTCCTATACCGGCTTCTACCTTATTCCGGCCATGACATCATGTTACGAGACTACAACACAAAGGATACACCGCGGCTCACAGAAAGAAAGCACAACGAGCTATTATCCCAAGGGGTCCTACAGTACTTCCCCAAAGGGTTTACTAACTGATGAGTTCAATTAAGTCTCTTAAACTCAACGAGTGTCGGACTTTCGCGTGACTCAGAACTACTACGACAACAAAAGTATTTGGATTGCCATCGTGTACCATTGGCTTCACCTACAGACGCTGTCTCCGATACGTCTACAGAGGCGGCCTCCATACCATATTTGCCACCCGGAACCCGAGTTACGCTCTGAGATCGCCTGGCGAATGGGTCTTTCATGTGGCTAACAAGTCGAAATATAATTTGAATAAGAATGAAGATGTATTGTCATTCCGCAGACATCGTAGAAGTTAATTTGATATTAATAAATTGGCAAAATGGGAGCCAGTTTACCAAGGACTACCCACAAGCAAACCTCATAATCCCCACGGGACTAGAGTTATGTGCTATCATGCCAATCGAACTGCTGAAAGGTGGCGAGGACTACTGCCTAGGTATGCTGAGCTGGTATGGTATAGAGGTCAAGGGACTACAGACTCCCTCTCGGACCCACAGACATCTGTTGCATTGCATTGATGTATTTATCATAATAGAAACTACCAATCTTGGTTGGAATGCGGAAATTAGACCTAGATCTACTCCTAGATCATGATTACCAAAGCTAGAAGAGTACTGTTCACATTGTATTACATTCTAATACAGAAGATACTATTACGTACTATTACGTCATCCATACTTCAAGCACCAATACCCGCGCTTTGCGGTTTCGTATTACGCCGTACTATACTAGTACGCGTATTGTGCATAATATGACATCTCCGTTCGCCGGGTTATTAATTTCCGAACACTTCGACAGACCCTAAACGATAACAACATTGTCGTCGCCTACCCTCACAACGAAGGCGCGACAATACGTAACGCAGAAAATGTAAACAATGCAATCTACTTGCAATAAGTGATATGAACCTGACTACATGATTAAAATCTTTCAACTTACAACTACCTACATAAAGACATTAAGATAAAGAAAATAATGTATGCATATTATTATGGATATACGGCGATCGATTGCTAGAATCGGATTTTAGCGAACAGAACTACATCGTCACTGGTCACTCCCCCGGCGGAGCCAGTACATGGTAGTTGGCGCAGCACAGGCAGGTCGGCCCTTACATGTGCCGTGTTACGATACTGGAAATAGAATAAAATGTAACTCAATTCTAATTATGATTCTCGCCCCAATGGGTTTCGACCTTTGTCAGCGTGTAACAAAGTATCAGAGTTATATACGATAAGCCGGTTTTTGTAGCAATTATATCCGTCGTGTCGTGTCGTGTATATGTTGCCTACCAACGGTGAGAGACAATAACATACAAACTGATTTGTTCTACCCACAACATCAATAATGTTGTTTTGTTTGAATCCCTACACTATTACAATTATCATAATTGTAGGTAGTGAATTTATTAGGGAACGATATCATCGAAAAATTATCGTTACATTTCTACCTGTGATTTCTACCTGAAAAGGCTTCAAAGCGAACGTTTTTTAGGCATGATGATTGTGGTTTTGTGACCAACCCTATTCCATCTAAACCTGTCACAATTGTCTAACGACCGACTACTGTTAAAAGACAACAATCCGAACCGATTGTTTTACGGCTCATACGAAAATTTATCTAGCGGTCACCCATCCAAGTACAAACTGCACCCAACATTGGTGAACGTGTACCTACGATCCTTTTCAGCGCGTTCTCACAATCGGACCACGAACCTTGTGACTTGAAGCGTGGCACTGTTTGGTATATAGTGTACAGAAATTATATGTAGTGCCAGCATTCTAACAGCTATGTAACTGCGGAGCGTCGGCTTCACTTAGCTGCGCTTCTCGACCATATATTCGAATTCAAAGTTATATTCTTGCCGGCTACGCTGCGCATATTATACCTCCCGCCCGGTCGGGGGGCTTCAACGTACAGTCAAGTTTTTTATTCCCATAAATCGAGTATACTTTAAATTATGCACTAGTTCATAGAAAATAATGAAGAATAGACATGGAACGGACTTAAACACACAAAAATATATAGAATGTTCTAATTTGTTCACCGAGCATGGATAATGCGCAATACAAATTCGTTTCTAACCCAATGTTAGACGTGGTTGTCGGAATACTACTACTATTGTCCGATATATGGATTTGCATAACATACCCTTTAAGTATGTATAATACGATGAAGATTGTCGGTGGACGTGGCCTGTGGTCGCTCAGTTGGTAAGAGCGCGACACGGAATGGCAAGGTCGCAACTTCAAGTCCTGCCTACGGCAAGAATTTTTTCATCAGGTTCTAATATATAGAATATATTATATATTTTTCAAAGATTTTACTTATCACGGCCGGTTCCTTGTGCCGTTTGTTGCAAACAGCGCCGCAGTGCGGTGGCAATGTGCAACTTATTCCGGTGAAGTTTTACAATACAGTTTATGGATAAGGTTTAATAGGAATGGTTCAAACAAAACTCGCCACCCAGGTCAGTTTTCGAAACCAATTCTTAAAATCTGTCGATTTAATTAATTAAACCGAATCAAATAAGGCCTCTAATATATAGCTCGTGAACGCCATTGTTCCCCATGTTATGCGAGCGAGACTCTAAAACTTTCCTCTCAGATACTAAGAAGTTGATGGGAGATCCACCGAGGTGAATGAGGATTTTCATATTGATACAAACTCTCTGATACATCTATACATTTTGTATATTATAGAGTTTACACCCAAACAATTTGGCGAATTTGAATCAGGGGTTTATTGTGTAACCTAACATCAAGTGTATAAAACCTACTTACGGTTTACCTACCTAGAGGTATACATTGTGAAAATTGTATTTTAACTCAAGGCGATGATTTATAACTAGATTAAACTGCACAGCTGTAAGTACAGCAGGTGATGAGAAATTTGTTGGGTAAATTAACTAAGGTACCTAACATGCCCGCAAGCGGCACCTTTCTGTCAATACCTTCAAAAAGGTCAAGATATCCGATTTCATCACCTTTCTGTCAATACCTTCAAAAAGGTCAAGATATCCGATTTCATATGAAATTCAGGATATTTTCTTTTTTAATCGATTAGATCAGCGTAAAGGCATACCATAGGTACAAATGTAGATAAACTGACAATCAGTTAAGTATTTGTTACACAAGTTACAAATGATATGGGTACCTACTAAAGGATAATGATTGTTCATAATCGTACTATTTCGATGCATAGAGTATGGCTCTTTTTGCTTATGTATTAAGATAATCTAGTATGCTCGCTCATACTACAAGGCTTTACATATTTTGCTTAAATCAATTAAGCAGATCACATTGGCATATTTAATTGGTACCACCACCACTACCACCAGGCGATAACAAACACGTCTCTCATATTGTTTTATTAGGCTTCGAATTACGGTACAGGATTTAATAGAGACGTTTTACCTGAAAATAAAACGTTTATTAAATACTTACCTAATTCGAAGCCTAACACTTTCTAATTCTGCCTGGTGGCTTTTATATGAGAGATGCAATGAAGTGAAATGGCGATTCCCCGCCTAGCTGCCGTCGGTAGTGGTGGGGTGCGGGGTGCGCGTGGGAGGAACGGGCTTGCGGACGTGACGTATTATGACTTCGGAAAGCGGAAATCAAGAATGTTATTCTCATATTGTTTTATTAGGCTTCGAATTAGGTAAGTATTTAATAAACGTTTTATTTTCAGGTAAAACGTCTCTATTTTGTAATGATTACGAAAAACATTTTTTTTCGATACTTGTTAACTAAATGCGGCGGAAACTGTAGTCGTTTGAATTCTTACAGTCTTCAAGCGGACGCGGCGGAAGCCGGTCTGGGTCAGGCACTGAGCTGGTGCACGTGCGACCGCGGAGCGCGGAGTCGGGCAGCGAACAAAGCGAGAAGAAAGATCTTCCCGTACCCGTACATACGGTGTGTGTCTAAACTAAAACCACTTTCGCTCGATTACCACTGACTGACTGACTCACTGATTGACATGCTCGTTTAGTCTGAAGGAGTTCCCGGAGGTGAAAGTGATGTACGGGTGGCGGACGGCGGGTCACGTAATGCCATATCCGTCATTTTCCAACCGATTTCATTCAAATGTGGTCCAAATACTTTGTGATGAAATTGAATAGCGGGCCTAGCACGAGTGCATTAGGTATATGCCGTAGGCCATAGGCCGAGTTCCGTGTAGGGCGAAGCCCGAAGCGTCCCCTTACCGAACAGAAACCACTCCCTTCCTGTCCATGTAACTATTGCGAAGGCCGATCCGGAACGCGAGGCCGTACGTCGAGCTCCGCGTAGGGCGAAACCCGAAGCGTCCACTTACCGAGCAGAAACCACTCTATTCCTTCCAAGTAACTTTTGCGAGGCTGAAGGCCGAGCCCGACTGCGAGGCCATAGGCCGAGCCCGAAGCGTCCCCACTCTAGCAAATGAGCAAGATGCCAATGCGTTACAAATTACGACCAAAGTTGTTAAATTTATGTACAGTTATCAACGCTTGGCTTAAAAAAACCTTTTATAAACATTTTTTGGCAACGTTTTCGAATGTTTCTTACGTTAAAAACACAACAGATACAGTAGGTTATATGACGAAACTTCTCGAAACAATTCTCCTTTATACCGCTTTGAACTGACACTATTGGGAATTGCTTGATTTAAAAAGTGGATGGGCTTACACACGAATTGAAGCACAACCCACTATTTCAAAAATGCATGCGGCCCGCGCACTATGCGACACCTAGTTTACTTATATTATTTGAGACGTATGTCGCTTTTGCATTGCTTTATCGCTAGACACAGGCCTCTGTATCCGGAGCTCTCAAAAATACTTGCCATTGTAAAAGAGAATGCTTCAAATAAAGCAATTGCTTTAAAGACAGAAATATCTGTCATAATACATAATAGATGAGTATGGACGTGACGCCGCTTGTCTTATATCTGCGTTATTTTTCAGATTAAAAAAGAGCTAATTAAGGCCGAAGATCTGTTAAAACTTCAAGAACGTCTCCGTCATGTGCTGGTCACGGTGGAGCTCGGTCTGGTGATCGTATACGTGACGATGAGCACCGCGTCCGCTGTTGACTGCGCCACGGTGCGCCTCGCTATGGAACAACACGCAAGCGCCTCGCACCGAGTGCTAGCCTTGAAGTAAGGTCCCACACAACACATTACAATACTTGCAAGGGCACGCCATACCAAAGAATATATATTTTTACCTACGGTACAGTACTTACACGGTAATTAAATGTTTTATTGGCATTATAATATCGTTGTTGCGCTTTCCTAACAGTTTGGGCCGTTGGCACATGCATTCGGACGTTAATACAAAACAACTTTGGGAAGATATCAAACACGATGGTCCTACATTTATGACCGAAGAAAATAGTAAGTATCTTATTTTCTAATGATATTAGAAACACGTTGCATGTAATTTCAGGTTAACGATTTGGGCAGTTAATGCCTATTGGAAGATACCTACTCTCAATAAGTCTGTCTAACATGATATAAGGAACTAACAACAATGATTTTTCCAACTTATATTATAATTGATATTTCAGGAGCTACCTTAAAAGAATCTTTTCCCTGGAAGGCGAAATTTGCAGATGTGTCATGCTATACACTTGAGGTCCGCCCAAGCAGCGAAACTCCAAGCCCCACGAAAGGGCTGCGTTCACAGCTTAAATACCGTAATATACACCCACGGTCAATTCTGGAATTAGTAACAACGTCTGTGACCATGTCCATGGTAACCAAAGCGGTGCATTATAAAACTTACAACAGAAAACCTTCCCAAAAGAAGGCTAAAGAAGCAGAAAAAGATAAGGTTAGTTATATAGTATTATTAAACCGCTTTTATCTTGTCATTCAGTCCACTCACATCACACCGATCTATTTAACTAAACTAAACCTGGTAAATGCTGATTTTCATTGCGGATGAAATCGATGAATTGGCATTTTTTTCTCTTTCAAATCAATGAAGTATTTTTAAAATATATGTCGCAATAGACTACGTCGCGAATTTCTCTTTGATATGTAATATGTTATTGCTTATTTAATTTTTTCAGAGAACAAAATATTTTACGGCTGGCACGAGTTTCAAACCAACGACACTGAAAGAGTTTGTCCGAGGTCCGGCAAGGTAGGAACTAATATATCACTCACTAGCATGTAGTTCCTTTGTATTACACCAACATTTCTACGTCTAATTGTTGAATTTTTGTTTGCAGCCGAAAGAAAACTACTGACGTAAGTTGATTTTTTTTAAAGAGTATTGGTTTGTTTAATTTGCATAATATAAAAAGTTAAAACACAAATACCCAGAGTAACATAACAGAGTAGTATAAAAACTCGTCTATAAAGTTTTTTAAGTAAATCATAGGCAGAAATTCATAGACAATTTTGACCGCAAACGAAACATGAGCTCTTACAAAATCAAATTCTATAGACGTTTGACTCTTGTACTAGCGCGTACGGTCTAAGCTTGTGTTCAAAAATGTCTAAATCTAGGCCTAAGGCCAATACTCATAGATAGTTTTGAGCACAAACTCAGCGTGAGCTCGCACTTAGGACTGTCAAAATTGTATGAAAACTGACTGTCAAACTCAAGCGCGAGACAGAAGATGTCCCGCAGCGGCGGAGTGAAGAGCACGGCACTGTGACTCCATATTTGTATTTTTATTAATTTTGGATGAATTTTGGCAGCTAAATAAGCTCTCGTATTTATAATACCCTACATTTTGATATATATTTTGTATAAATAACTATTTCGGTTTACACATAATTCATTTTAAAAGACATGGAAAGGATATGTTTGCGATTTATTTTTATCGAGCGAAGTTTGTCTAATCGTGTATCGGTATTCATCAGTTTCTAAATAGACACCCCAAGATTGCTATATATATTTTTTAAGTCGTTTATTTTTAGTAGCTAGTGCCGTAGCTTTCATAGAAAAAACTGAAAATCCACGCACACCCAAACTTAAAATATGTATGTGACAGATAACTCACTTCAGTTTGGCAACGTCGCCAATTTGGAATTTCAATATGAATTGTATGGATATGTAGCTGGCGACGTGGCAGTGAGGTAGGGGTCTTAAACTTTTTGTCACTTCAGAAATCTGAACCGCCGCCGCCGCCGGAGCCGGCCCCCAGTGTGGAACCGGACTCGAAAATAGTTGTCGGTCCCGTGGTGGCAGTTGGTGTTCATTTACACGCAGACACGCCGCCCATCAGCATCAAACTCGATCACGATCAGGTATGTTAGCTAGCAGCTTGTAAAAAAATACCGGTTCGTCTTGTCCGTTGTTCTTCAGTCCAGTCTTTCTTAACATTGTGTCTCCTCCAGCCTCAAAAATTATTGTATTTAAAAAAAGGTTGGGAACTACGAAGGGAGGAATACCAATGCGTGCACGTGGCATTACTGATTTACATTATATACCTCCTTTATCCACACAATAAATTATATGAGTTACTTATTAAACTAATATGTGATTTTTTTGGCCAGATACACGTGGTAGCAGCCGCCATACACTGCTTCACTCATATATTGACGCTGATCAGTCGCGCTCCATTGGTTTTAGCTAAACCAGGCCAAACCTCGCAATCACTGGGCGGAAAAATAAAGTACGTAGTGTTAGATTAGTTTTATGCCAAAATAAAATAAAGTTAATAGGTACTTATTTTTTTGAAATACGCTCATTTGCAAAAAACGGGCACCTAAGCACATAACCACTATCTGAAGAGTGATGTGAGATCAGTGCAACCGGCCCGGCAGACCATCAGACAGCTAAATAATGTGATTACCGCGGAGTGGGAACGTATACCGCAAGAAACCATAATGGATGTACTCCCTAGCATGCCCTGACGAATTCAAGCTGTGATTTCAACGTTTAGTATGGGTAACACTCCATACAAAACTTTTATCTGCTTTTACTTTATTAAACAAGATTTTTTTTCTTCGTGATAGCATTAACAGTTCTGTTTTATGGTGTCGAGGATCAGAACCAGTGCAATTACACTATACTATTGAGCATAAGGATTTGTCGCCCTGAGGTCTTAGGTGTAATGCCTCACACCTTAGTCCTCAGGGCGACAAATGCACCTGCATCCTCTTGTGCAGTTATGTGACCACCTGCTATGTGGATCGTCCCTATTTGCCAATTTATTATGCCAAAAAAACGCATATCTGAATATCCTATTATTTATTATTATTGTATTCAATGTGTTTTAGATCTGTCTGTGAACTGGATGAGCAAAGTTTAGAGGAATCTGAAAACGACAGCGAAAGTCGATCGGAGATGATACCGTTATTCCAAGCTCACCCTGAACAAGAAAGTAAGAAACGTTATCACGATATTTTTAACAGATCTAAGTGAGTTACCATATGAGAGAACTTTCGAGTACCATTCAAAATCGGTTCATCAAGTGCAGCACATGGTATTTACGGTAGTAGACCAAAATTACACATGTATTAATTACTATAGTTTTTCTTTTGCCAGAAGTACCATCTGTAACAAAGTTCCTGTGGTTCCAATGGGTCATTAGCCGTGCCACGGTAGTTGTGGCTGCCGAACAAGTGAAACTAGCATTTCAAATTGAAGATATCATCACAAGTATTGACTTACAAGAACATTACAACCAGTTAAAAGTAAAAGTTGGGTCAGCCGCTATTAGACATTTCAAAAGGTGAGTAGATTAAAAACTATAATACGAGTATGTACATTATTTCTTCTGAACGTAATCGGTGGTGTGTTTTCGCACACAGCCTCAATGAGAATAGGAGCCATAAAATCATATTTCTATTTGACAAAAATACTGTACCAAAATATCTCCATCGGCTTAGTTATAATAATATTGAGGCCCTTTTTGAGACCTTACTCTATTTCTATACAAATATCTATTAATATATAAATAATATAGATGCCCTGCTGACGTCTGTACCCAGCAGGAGAATCGCGCACGGGGTTTAAGGGTTATATGAGGGTTATATAATAACAATTAAACATGGAACTCTAAGCCTTATCCACTAGGTGACTTTAATCTTAAAGTTCACCAAATAATGTTGATATCTTTACACTGTTTGCAGAAGTGGAAGTGACGATTGGACAGCTGGTGTTTTAGGCGGTCGCGTTTTGGAGGCTCGTGAACCAGGTAGCGATAGGGAAGACACACATTTCTTAGCTGTCACCGTTACTCAAGCTCAGTAAGTAATATTTAACCATAGTGTCCATTTACTTGTTGAACATATTTTAACGATTGACATACATGCTGTTTTGTAGGATATCAAATTTGCCTCCAAGCTGGAGGGAAGAATTGCATCCCAAAATATTAGACCAAAAAGAGGTTAGTGTACAAAGTATTGTTATATTATTTTTATATCTATTTTTATCCTGTAATGAACGACAACAAATATTGCTCACAGAATTTGGATAGCGTGTGGGAGATATATGCAATGCTGGCTCCATTGGAGGCTGTTCTGCAACCAGATGTATTGGAGAATCTCATGTCCTTTGCACATGAAATGGCTCCACGAACGTTATGTCCGTTGCAAACTGAAGCTGAAAGGTATTCTTCCACAATAACATATCTGCTAAATATATGTGAATTTAAACCATGACAATCCAGGGAGTATCATCGCTGTATAATCAATCTAGATTTAAACTACTGAATTGTATCCTGCTTACTATGTCTTGATTGTTACTGGTACACCTTTAAATAAATTAATATTGTGACCATGTGTTACAGTTGATGCACATGTGTGTAAAACTGTACATCTTAGTACTAGTCGACAATAAACAGAACTAGGCCACGAGTAACTACACTGGATAGTTAATATAATAGTTTTTATGATATTTTAGGAAAGCTAGTTGGCAATGGCCGTTTTGCTATATAAATGCTGGTGGACTGAGACTTCTCGTCACCTGTGACCATACGGATCATGCTACGGACGACACGATTATGATTATCGTAAGTGTTCTGCACTTTACTAAAAATGAAATTTTGAAAAACTATACACGATGATATTTTCGCGATTAGAAATGAACAATTACAAACTTATAATTGTGTCTTATATTCATCTTCAATTATTGCTAACTCTACATATTTGTCAGATTTAAACGGTTTACTTACCCTCTAAAATCATTAACCGGATTTTAAAAAATTCGTGAGCAGCTCATTTTTGATAGTGCCGACTTGTTTAAACTATAAACAGTCACCATCGGGGAGGTGATTGTTTAATACTTGTACCAACATTTTCCATTCCATATTTTGAGTTTTTTAATATTACAATGGAATATAATATTTTGACGTTAGGATTTTTCAGCCTACTACAATGTTAACAAATGTTTCAGTTTGGCAGAACTACTATCAGTCCACATCCTGAGAATCCTATATGCAGGTGATTACAATTTAGTACTGTTCATACGTTATTTGGTGTCAAAATCTGCATGACATCCGAAAGTGGAACCTTGTTGTAATAAATTACTTTACTCATTAGTAAAGTAATTTATTAAACTTAATTAAATTTATTAATGGAATAAAAAAAACGCAGTTTCAGAAATCTACTCTTGATTCAAAAATAATTTAAGAAGGTGAAAGATTAATAGATTAGAAGATGTGTTAGATTGGTTATACTTAAAAGACAATGACAGAATTGATTGGAGCTTTGCCTCACTTACAAAACTAAATGTACATTGAAGCTGTACCTATCATTTCGTTGGAGACTGATTACAGATTTCATATTGCATAATCATAAATCAGTAGGATTTGCGAGATTAGTAGAAAATGATAACAAAAACAACGAATAATTCGCTTCGATTCTTACCGTTTACTGAATTCTTTCAGGCTGGGTGGATTTCGATGAATGATAAAATATCATTACATTAATCTTGATCAAGTCGTCGTTTAAAAAACTATAATAAACACTATTAATCACAAAAAATACTACAATTTAAGGCTACAATAAAAAATTAAATCACAACAACAAACCATTACCCGGCATTACCGGAAACTTTCATTTTTTATAATTCTAGAGGGAAAGGCAAAGCTAACTAAGAGCATACATCCTGGTCTGACGTATAAAAATATTTACAAAATCGGATCACAACTCATTGATTCGATTCACGATCCAAATTGAATCGATTTCATAAAGATCGTATATAATCGTATCGTAATGTACCAAATCAGTCATGATCATCAGCCCTTACGTATCAGTCCACTACTGGACGTAGGCCCTACCAATAGTATGCAACTCAATCCGATTCTCGATCCTTTGCATCGAGTCTCTGCCAGCCACCTTGCGAAGGCCATCCCTCCATTTGGTCGGGGGCCGTCCCACGCTATGATTACTCGTACCAATTGTAAAAGACAAAAACTACGAATGCATTTGATGGTTTCTTATTTCATACTAAACGTAATCTATTGAACGCAACCTATCGACTTTATTTATTCAACTCGTGTAATCGGACGGGTTATTAGATCAAATCGTTCTGTGATATTTAGATAAATCGATAGCGCGATTGATGCCTACTGGATGGGTGATATCGATTTTTCAGAATCATAATCTATTTAACATTCAGCACTATCTGTTACATTCGCCCACAGAACACTATTACCCTGCATTCGCCAGTGTTTGTGAAGTTTTGTGCTCTTATCAAGGCTTCTTTGCATAATTCAATCATAGCGTGAATCGTTAAGTTATTTTGTTTAGGGGTATGGGAGGGTTGCGCACAGGTTTAGGTTAGTTTATGTTCGTATGTTTATGTGTATGTACTTATAAGAATTCAGACATTCTATTAATATCACACCAGGCTGTGTACAATAGTTGGCTTCGCCTTTCCCTCTGGGAAGAATTAATAAAAATGGCTGATGGCGGGCCACATTAAAAAAATCTGTCACATTACAATGATTAGCGGAAAAACGTACAAAAACTTTTAAAATAGATTTTTCGATTCGCAAATTGTACAAAACTTTATTTTAAACCAATAATTTTAATAAAAAACGGAGACATTTTTACATTTATTCGTTATCTTGTACAACTTGCGGTTAATGGTGGGGCAGGATCTGGCATTGTCATTTGTCTCTTTCTAAACCTATTACTGTATGGAAAAGGACTTCACGGGATCATTGTGTCATATTTGTCTAATCGAAAACTTTGATTATTTATACTTCTGAAACTATGTACTACAGACATTAGATACATTATTAACTCGTGGTGCGTCTAATAAAATCCCCAAAAATTAGTCAACTGCTTTTCCGTATTAAATATTATTTTCAGACGGCCTATTAGTGCGGGCTTGGAAGCGAGCTGGCTGGCAGCCGGCGGGGGCTACGAAGGTCGTCAGTATGAAATAGTTATGAAAAGTGTGGAAGTGCGGACCGCGCGCTTCGACGAACTTGTCTTGCATGAGGTACGTAGTACGAGTCAATATCACTACCAATACCTTTTTTAAATAGTCACCATTTCAAAATAATTCATTTTTTCATCCTAGATATCTAAATCACTGGCAGTGAGAGTAGATCCAACGATGTATCACCTCCGACCCACATCCGAACCGGGTTTACTGTCATTCGTTGATTACCGCAAGGTCGTCATTGAGACTTGATCTGAGCACACGGCCTATCTGATCAATACAAACCAGTTTACATCTTGCCGGGCTTCTATAACTTGCACCAAACTTATTCCTAACGTCTAAGGAGTAGCAGATCAAAAGAAAATTATATTCGTAGAATGAAAACGTTGTTTTGTACAATATTAAAGAGATTGATGTATTTAATGCAGGAGAGTGTGACAGAGGGTTTAACCGGCATCGGCGGCGAGAACCCCGCGCGGAAATGGAGCCAGGCAGTGGTAACGCCTACCATGACGCCCTTAATACGACCGTGAGTGATGCCTCATAAGTTCATCCGTTGTTTTATAATTATACTTCTTGGTTACATATGCTATAAATCTCAAGCCACACTGTCCTTACCGGAAGCGTTCCGGTCCAGACTCAGTGTCATTTTTGTAGAGTATCTAAGATGTCGATCAATTTATCTTCAACATTTTCTTATTATTTGGAACAATGAAAACAATGTTATGAACGTGGAAACGTGTTCATATTAGAAAAGATTAGGGCTAAATATTTACGAAGACTAAGATATTTAAGAATTGACTGAAGTATATAAGATGTATCAAATCAATTTCAAATCTACTTTGACAGTGTTGTTTGATTTCCAATGACTTGCATCATATTTTATCATACACGCAGAGTGGATGTAAACTGCGTATTGGCGCCAGCGGTGTTCTTTGGCCCTTCACTTATTTGTGGCCGTGGTATCGAAATCAACCTGGTGACGGACTGTGCCGTCGAGCTCAGCATCGAACAGTTGGAGCTCGTTCAATGTATCAGCCGCGGAACTAGCTACGCTTTCCGTAATCGGTGAGATAAATTTGATATTTTAGCATAATTTCGTAACTGCTATCTGATTCGCCTACATGTATGCAGGTTAAGGCTTTTTCAAAAGAGTTACATTTAAAAAAAAATCTGTTACTTTTTATAATCAATTTTTTTTACAAGCGGTCAATTATTTTTGAGAAAATATTTCCATTGTTGAGACATAAATTAACCGGCGTCAGAATAGTTTAAAACTCAATAACTTTTACAGTCAAGACTCCAGCCAGCAGTTACAAGCTGATAAGAGTGGTGTATGTCCTTATGGGACCGTGTTACTGTCACGGGCATCCGCTGATGACCTAGACAGTTCCAGTGACTCGAGTGTGTCTGAAGGTATTTTCTTTCAATGTATATCGTAAATGTTATATCAGAGATCAAGAATTTCGAAAATTTCGAACTTCATTCCGCGTCCGAATAGGAAGCAATAATATCAAATCGTAATTTCATTTCAAGTATCATACTCTTCTCTATTCAAAATAAGCTCGCTACTATATACCGAAATCCCCTTCACCGGTTGAACGCTTCGCCAAAAATACTTTCTCTTAGAGTCGTTCAAAATCCCTACTTTGAAGTATACAGTGTTATAGAAACCATGTCATTCGTGTTAAGCTGGGTAATAAAGTTCATTCATTTAGGTCTTTACCTGTACGTGACATAGTTGATATCATTTGGGCTTTTATCAGCATAAGTCAATACGATTTCAAAGCTTTCTACAAAATATTCTATTCAGCCATGCATTTTATGCCGTAACGAAATTCAATTAACTTTTCAGTACCAGTGGCAGATATTCCTAAGAATGTTTCTGACCCTGGGCGCAGTGTCGCAGAGGATTCCGGAGTGGACACAGTAACGACACGGTCGACAATGAAATCGCCTCAGAAAGTCGGCGAAGAACCGCCACTTACTAAGAAATCAGTATCCCTATGTCTCTTTGAAATAGTGTGAGTTAAAATTAGAATATACTTCTGTAAATTGATTTTGTACAGGGTCTACAAAATGTATGGTTACCTGAACGGTTTGTCAAGTTTCTACTGTTTGTTCAATTGATCTTCTGAATTGCTGAGTTACTGGCTCTAATAGAATACTATTGCAACTTATTAAAATTACCATTAATTTGTTTGTTAGGACTGATCCAAAAGATTACATCGAGTTGTTCGTGACCATGGGAGCTATAGAGCTATCTCTGTATACGGCTGATGACAACAGTCCCGAAGTTATAGCTCTCCGGCCCAAGGGGAAAGGTCCTCGTCCCTTCCCCAAAACATCTACTGAGGTATTTTTATTTTATTTATACATACTTCAACAACATTACAATATGTACATAATATACGAGGAAAACAAATCGATGTTATTGATAATCTCACAAGGGAATCGTTTAATAAAAGCAAGTGTTGCTTGAACATGAATTATAACACTAATAATTTCAACGCTCCAAATAAGGAAGAAGCTTATATTTCTACGATCTAGACATCGCAAAGTGCATGGCATTGTCGGTATTGTACTCTGTTGGATGATTGTAACAAGTTATCAGAAAATGTCACGAACATACTGAACACCATATTGAATAAATGCTTATAAGCTTATAGCTTGCTAGATTATTACAACTTCTGAAGTTCTGACAAGTTGTTGCTGTTAAGCTGTGAAACATGTAGGTGGAGTCTCCATGTGAATGTGATCTCAACCTCAGATATGGTACCCAGTCATATAATTACAATTTACTTAATAAACCTTTGTTATAACTTATCAGGAAGAAGCAAAAGAATCCCATAATGATGAATCGACTCGCAATGACGTAATTCAACCCAAAAGACCTTCAGACACAATTAACAATTTGGATTTACAGAAAAACAAATATGATTTACTGGTTGGTATTTCTACTATTGTTATTTTTAGTGTAAGCAAAAGTGGTGTGGCAGGATCGGAGTATTGTATTGTCTCTGCTTTCACCTACGCCAAACATGCATATGAATGTACCTATATTCATCTTCATTCATAAATCGACAATATTATGGCTTTTCATACAAGTTACATGTATAAGGTCTATAGTTTTGGAATTACACATTTAATATTATGATAATTATTCACTCAAAATAACTGTTATTTTATTCCAGAACATTGCACCACAGTCAAAGAAGGCGGAAAGCATTGTGCCGTTACTTCATATCTCACTTCATCAGCCCAATTTGTATTACTGGAGGAGGAAAACTCAGGGCAGCTTACAGGTATGTAAACCGAAGCCCAAATCAAGTGTCTTATTTTGTAAACAAAAACTACCCTACCCTACTAAAATTTTAACAGCTGTTCTGTGATTATTGCTTAGTCATTTTCACATTATTAGATCGGATTACTTTATTTTCACAATGATGAACAGGTTCGATCAATCAGTTCCTTCAGTGTTACATCACGACAGGTAATTAGACGATCACATTTGTTTACAAAATAAGACACTTGATTTGGGCTGCGGTATACATAATTCGAGTTTTACCGTGAGAAACTTTATAGAAGCCATCTGACTTGTTTATCAACATATCTTGGTTTAAATGGGGCACGGATAGTTTAAATAGAATGCTTTATCACACGACATTTAATATGCGATGCGTGGGGCGTTACTAATAAGTACCAGGTTCTAAAAAAGTCCTCATTGCGCAATTCCTCTGACGGCAACTGTAACTGCTAGGAATTCGGGAAATGAATTTTAGCTGAAGTCTTGGCAATTCATTTCTCGAATTCCTAGTAGGTATCTGTGGAAGGTAAGCTTGTTTCGATGGCATAATTATTTGACAGGTTTCCCTATTCAACGCATGGATGGGTCTCGGCGCCCCGCCTCATGAAGACTACTGGCATGCAGTGTTAATATCGACTGCCCGAGGAGATTCCGATCCCGCTACAGACATTCCGCCGGCACTAGCTACTATGAAGCTGTCGTTGCCAGCTGCTGGTTAGTAATTGAATTTGATTTTCGTGGTAGTCATATAAAATAGTATGAGTGACGTAATAGTGAAACGCTCATAGGTGATAATGGCTATCATTGTTGTACAATGGCAATATACATCATATTATTTTAAAATTCATAAATATAATTCAAAAGCAAAGTGTAACAAAATGATCGCACACTTGGTTAGCCGACCGATATAAGTAGTAACATAACAGGATTATTAAAATCTTAATAGATATCTAATGGGTTATCTAATAAGATATATCAGTTTTCTAAGAGGAATTACATATTCCTTTTAAATTACTACAAATAATAATATGTATATTATTTTTTCTCTCTTTGATTACTCGTTAAATGATCTAAGACGAGCAAATTTGATTTTCGGATGCCTGATCTGTCCACTTCATTTAGGTTATCTTTTTTCACGATATAGGTAGCACATACTTGGGTGCTCAAGCCACTCCCACGCGCGGCTCTCTGCGTTTAGACATCGAGCGTCCTGTGATGTTCGAAATATGCGCTGACCGACTAAAGCGACTAAGACAGATATTGGAACTGGTATGTACACTCACTGGTATTTGACAGGTTGTTGGTCCTCATAATTAGATTACAAAATATGTATTATTCAATAAATAAATAAATAAATTCCGACGAATTGATAATCTTTTCCGATATTGAAAGCCTATTAAACAAATACCTACCTACTTTTGTTTTAGATTAGGCAACATGAACATTGTTGTCATGTGTATTGTATAATTTATACTTCTAAGTCCAATTAAATAAAGACTCATTTCATATGACAGGTTCAAAGCAAAGTGCCACAACAATACACGGACAGCGAGGAGTCTGAAGAGACGCCTTTACCAGCACTCTACAAGCTACGCCTCTTTATGGGTATGTGTAATTTTTATTTTACTACCACTTAATTTTATATACAACATTATAATATCCAATCACTATGAGAATACACACACAGTGGGGGTATAACATAGCCCATCGCTGTGATAAATAACTAAGGGCTAGGGGTTTCATCATCACCATCCCGTATCAGTGCACT
Organism: Tachystola acroxantha; assembly: GCA_963506565.1. Taxonomy (NCBI): domain Eukaryota; kingdom Metazoa; phylum Arthropoda; class Insecta; order Lepidoptera; family Oecophoridae; genus Tachystola; species Tachystola acroxantha. Next base: position 10,703,330 of record OY735870.1, on the reverse strand, counting down.
GCTGGACGTAGGCCTCTCCCAAAGCATGCCACTCAACCCGATTCTCGGCCTTTTGCATCCAGTCTCTGCCAGCCACCATGCGAAGGTCATCCCTCCATCTGGTCGGGGCTTAGGGTTTATTTCAGCCTTAAGTTAAGGGTGTAATTCCGTATTTGTATGTACAGTTCAAAATTCGATCGAGACGGCTACGATTCAGACGAGTCAGGTCGGCGTGAGCGGTCACGAGGGGTCGATCGGGTGGGACAGCGCCTCACTGCAGGTGGCTCTGGGCGCGCGGCCCGACCGTTTGGTCGCGCGCGGGCTGGTTTGCGCGGCGCTCGTCGCCGCCGGACCGTCCTCGGAGCCACGCCATTCCGTGCTGCAGCCTTTGCAGCTGGGGTCAGTACTTCAAACTCACACCATCACGAACTTATAATTACAACTTTAAAAAGGCACCCCTAGGTAGTGCGCGCACTACGATTTCTAAGCCGCGCGATAATTTTATCTCAGAAAAATATATGGATTTGACGTCTCGTATGTGGGTTTCCATAGAAACCAATACGGCCTTGCACCAACCAGACCAATGTAATCCACGGCCGCCTAGCGACATGAGATCCTCCGCGCGACGTCACGCGCAGCTCTCAGTGGCATTTTACTTCGCTATACCGATTACAGCCGTATATTGAAGTAAATAAGTTGAATCAAATTGTTACTAAATTAGTTGCATCGCCGCCACTCCACTCCACTCCGTCGGTCTGCGCTGACCATAATAATAATTATAATGTACTTTTCAATAGCTTCAAACTTGACGGCTCATGGGAGGCGTGGCGCCGGGTCGAAGGCGGCATGGTGTGCCGAGACCCATCAGTTCACATGATAGTGGAAATTGACAACGTCATTATCGACGTTCGCCCTGAAGACATGTCTGCTCTAGACAGGATACGAGAGATCTTGATGGAGCATATGAATACAAAAGTTGATGTAAGTGTAATAGTCAAATGGCATTGCCACATTTCAATGGAGCTTTGCCCCACCTACAAAACTACGTGACCATTTAAGCTGTACCTATCATTTTGTTGGGGACTTATTACAGGTTTCATATTGCATAATCATAATCAGTATCATTTTCTACTACTCTCGCAACTCCTATAGAAGAATAACAAAAACAATGAACAAATCGCTTCTATTTCTTACTATTTTCTGATTTCTTAAGCTGTTTTTTTCGAATCGCAACTTGTACAAAACTTATTTTAAACCAATAATTTTAATAAAAAACGGAGATATTTTTACATTTATTCGTTATCTTGTACAACTTGCGGTTGATGGTGGGGCAGAATCTGGCATTGTCATTACTAGTTTTCGAGATTTACTACAAAAGAGATCCTCCTTGTGGCCTCCTACAGTCTAACCAACTTGATGGATATTGATTGATGTATAAGATCGCTAGATTGGCCTGACCACGGGGCTGACATCACATTATACACCGAAGTCTGTTTTATGTTTTTGTAATAATGTATTAATTATCTATTTTAGTCGCAATCTCCCAGATCGGCGGTACCTTGGTCAACTAATTGTGATGGCATCGTCAACACTCAACCTACTGGTGCAGGCGCCCCTTGCTTATCTTCAGTGAACTTCGAGCACCAAACATCACGCAGTCCCACCGAGAGCACTGACGCTGACCATTACTATAAGGATGATTTAAGGTATAGACAAGACTTTGTAGATTAAGATATATATATAATATAGCCTCTTGTTCGGATCTTGCTTTTTTTAGTGTCATATGATTTGTCGTTTGCTGAGCTTTTGCAAGTCCGTTTGCCAGTTGGCAAAGGCTTTTTTTTCTTATTTTTTTTTGTTGCCTGGAGAAATACATAAACTAAAACTCCTGGGGTGTTCCGCCTCCGCCACCATGGACAGGACCACGGGTACATCTTTCAAAAATTACCGCGGCCCTGTCGGCCCCTTCTCCGCTTAAGGCGCTCCGGAACACGTGGAGCGCCTTCCAGCTCGGGACCACTTCATTCGGACGGCGGATCCCCTGATCCCCCGCCCGTTAGGGCGGCAGGCGAATTGGAAGCGCGAGTGGGTCGTCCTCGCGGTCCCTCTCCGCCACCTCCTTCTGTGACAGGACGGTGTCACAAAATGTGATCACCGCCTCCCACGCTCTCTCGCTGCAGACCATGGCGCGGACGATGGTCGGCAGCGAGAGGTCCGCCCCGATGGCCGCGACGAGCGCCGCGCGCGGCTCCTCCCATGCGGGGCACACGGCGCGGGTGTGCTGCGCCGTGTCCTCCGCCGCCCCGCAATGGTGGCACGCCTTCGTGGGCTCTCTACCGACCACCCGGCACAGGTACTCGCCGAAACAACCATGTCCTGTGAGGCCCTGTGTCAGGCGGTAGGTGAGAGCACCGTGCTTTCGTTCGACCCAGTCCCTGAGGACTGGCTGAATGGCGGCCACCAACTCTCTGCTGGCAGTCGGGTTCTCCAGCCTCTGCTCCCACCTCCGGAAGAGACGGTCCCGGCCCCGCTCTCGCCGTCTTCTCATCTCTTCCGGAGGTGGGCGGACGCCCCTCTGCTTGGCCTCCGCGTCTCTAAAATAGACCGCCGCCAGGACCTCCGCGTCTAGGTCCCAGGGCGGGCTGCCTGCCAATAGTGTCGCCGCCTCGTATGAGATGGTGCGGTACGCCCGGGCCGCTCTTATCGCCATGGCCCTCTGCGGCCTCCGCAGCTGGCTCAGATTTGCGGCGTTAAGGACGTCTACCCATATGGGCGCCCCATAGAGCGCCATGGAGCGCACCACACCGGCATAGAGGCGGCGACAACTACCTCCCGGTCCCCCGATGTTGGGTATGAGACCGCCCAACATTCCGGCCGTGGCTACTAACTTGGGAGCCAAGCGTCGGAAGTGCTCCGTGAATCTCCACCGACCGTCGAGGACTATGCCCAAGTAGCGCAAAGTCTTATCGACGGTGATGGAGATTCCACCCACCATGATTTCTGTTCCCGGAGGCGGCGCTCGTCGAGGTCCGTGAAATATTATTGAGTTGGAAAAGGCCTCCTCCAACCTTCTTCATTATTGTCTATCTCTGGCAACTCTACCCCATGTTGTCCCGGCTTGTAGATTAAAATAAGATAAATATTATTTATTGCATAGTAAAACGAATTATTACACAAAAGAAATGTGCTAATACAGTTAGTATCACAATTGGCGGTCTTATCGCTTAAAGCAATCTCTTCCAGACAACCTTTGGTTAGAGAATTCAGCGGATGAATAGGTAGCTTGTTGAGCAATAATTAAATACAATTCATTTAAATATGATTATTTGAGTAACACTCTGTCCCAATATAATGTTTAGTACTTCAAAGCTAATTGTGAAATTGAAATTGTTGTATTTTGATTCAGCTAGTTGATAATAATATGTTTTTAGCTTTTAGTATACATTTATTTATTTTGTCATTGTCAGCTTGTTTTCCGAATAAAATAAATAAATATTTACTTGTTTAAAATCTTGTAAAAACTGCTAAGGTCATCGTCATGAAATTTTTAAAGCACTATTTGCATACATTACCTCTAATATAAACATTACAGGAGTGGTGCATTCAAGATAGTCAGTGGTGGCCAGTTCCCAATGGCGTACCAGGTGACGTTGCTTAGCGCCGCTGTGTCTTGGCGATATCCGCATCCGCGCGCCATCACCCGACTCGTCACATACCCACTTCCAGGATATGTACGCATATTGATTTGTTATTGATGTCCTACTGCCCTGGCAAATCCCTGCTCACAATTATTTCACTCATCCCGACTTGGGCCATCGTCTATAGAATCCATGGTCCATCGCTTGCGGAGATTACGGCGTAGACTCTGCCATTATCTGAGGTCAATCCAATAGATATTATAGCCCACTCTCATTATGCCCATCAAGCGGCCTGCACAACTAAAGAAACTTACATTATTTGCTTGTGTTAGATTATTTCAATTTTCAATCAGTGATTGTTTTGACTGTTTTGAATACGCAGAACACAGAGACAGCATGCATCCTGGAGATGTACAATCGGATGCTGGAACGATGGGAACCACACACGTACTTCAATATGCCCCTCATTGATCCTAGAGAAGTCCAGGTGTACGTTCCATCGCCAGGTAATACTATGTGAATTAAACATTGCAATATATTACGATAGAGCTTCGAGACATTTAATTATCGTTTTACTTTCAGAGACTGTATTCGCGACGACGTGGCGGATCCGTGTTTGCTCTAATGCACAGCAGCGGCCATACGTATTTTCTATGGACAAGTTTACGCCCAAACAGGACCCATTTGTTTGTATATTCTGTTACTTTTTAATATGACAAAAAAGATCGCTATTTCTATGCGCTCTTATTAAATTATATATTATAAAATTTTGCAGACGTCTCGTACCCCGACCACGGTGGAGGAGGATAGTGGCATAATTCGTGTAACTGCGGAGGAGTTATCAGGAGTTCTAAGGGTAGACTCGTATTTTGCGCCGCATCTGCTGCCACGCCTCCGCGTCTCTGTACAACTTGCCTCTATGGAAATACACGCACATAATTTACAACTATACCACCGCAGGTAACCATATTGCGACTTTCGAGCCCGTACCGTACCAAAACCTGTTACAAAACACCGTAATATGTTTTGGTAACCGATTTAACAAAGGAAAATTGTTACGCCACGCCCCTAAATCGGATGTTATGGTGTTTTGTAACACCGTAACACGTCGCATCGGATGCGACTTAATAGTTAACATTTCAGCACTTTTATCAAATGGTATTCCTAAACATAGTGCTTATATCCCCTTTGGGTATTACCATCTCAAACAATAGCTTTTCTTGTAATAAATACATATGTTTTGGCTTCTCCTCACATCATCATTCTTAAACCATTACATAACGCGTGCAGCCTGTATATTTCGGATAAATATAATTAGTACCTTATATAAAAATATATATTCTTTGATATTGGATACTAAGTAAATCAATTGAATTTTAGCCCAGCTCCAGAGTTGGAAGGCTATTACGTATCAAAGCCTCAAATGCGAAGTCATCGTGTATTGACCTTGTGTGCCAATCAGACTACAATGTACGCTGAAGTTGGATCAGCAGCTGGAATGCTAATGCTAATGAAGACTGAATTGTCGTAAGTCATTTCTACGTTCACTACAACACATTAATATAACATTTGAAATAAAATTTTTATTCTTATGGCGTAGTTTGAAAGGTAAGAGGTACCGGTGTAATTACGAACACATTGGGCATTACATATTACTCTCGACTGTAATACCAACACCAAACCTGTATGCCACCTTCAACTCGCTTAGAGCTGTAGGTGCTAGGCAACGATGACAATTTGTCATCAGGAGACACACATGCATGTTTGAAATTTCTTCTTATAAAATTAAATAAGTCATCACAAAAATAATAAGATTGGTAAATGTCTACATATTACTTATTCATCTAGTGTACGGGCTGTGACGATTTTTACTAGAGCTAAATTCCCGTCATTGTCAGATTTTTGCCGAAAATGAGTACAAAAAATTTCGTTCCCGCCGGCTTTGGCAGGACTTGTGCGCCTAAAAAGGTCAGGTAGCTAGCCAATACATAAGATTTTCAATTTGCTGTATTATCAAGTCTTCACAATAACTTAATTATTTTTCATAACTAACAGGAGCAACATATTAGAGTGTTCTTCTGGCACTATGGAGCCACTAATCAACGAATTCCACATGCAAGCAGGCTTGTCTTTGCCCAGCGGCAAATTAACAAACTCTAGGATGAGGTTCCGGGCATCAGATATGCGCGTAGCAATGCACGTTCCGAGGCTGCGCACTATTCAGGCGTTAGCCGTGGACTGGAAGCACGGCTTTGATCAGGTTAGTCTTTTTTTAAACTAAGACTAAACCGCCATTTAAAGTCTGTCTCATCTGATAAGGTTCATAGTACCTTATTAGTACTAGTAGAATAGTCTCAGAATTACTATTAATAAATAATCAATAGCTGTTTCGATGCGCGACAAACGATAAGTAAAAAGAATTGGAAGGCTCTAGCTAGAATTTTTTGTCAATGTGTCATAACCAATAACAACGTAACTAAAAATAACTGTCTTATGTGTTTGTCCATCGTTTGTTTTAGATAGGCGAACCGTTAGAGAGAAGCGAAATAAAAAGGGAGATCTCAAACACTAGCATGGCCGAGTTGGAAGGCCGTGTGTCCATGTGGATCCACAATACGTGCGCAGTGGCGCTGCGCGTAGGGCAGGATACCACCGACGAGGTGCTGCCTTTAGCGTCGGGAGCCAGGCTTGCATATAGGTCAGCACATGCTATTTTTAACTGTCCCACTAAAACTATACCACCACGCGTATCCACTACTTTTAATTGCAAATTAGTCTGGGCCCTGAAGTTTTCTATAGAATATTTTCCGATAATATGTTGATTACATTTTCTATAATTTGAATCGTAACGGACTGATGTATCGATCCTCTTTAAATTAACATATGTATACCCTATTTAACAGGTGGCGTAACCCTGCTGCGATTAAAAAACTACATTTTGCGCTCACAAATCCATCAGTTGATTGGCACTGGTCTGATAGTAAGTTCCACGTCATTTGTACAAATTATCAAGTCCTTATGCTTAGGTTTTGTTCGATAATTTAACAAATATAATGTTTATATGCTATATTTTATATGCGATATGTTATATTTGGGTTTGGTTTGATTAAGGAGTTTGAAATTCAGTATTACAAATTATACTTTCGTCCAAGAGTAAAAGGTATGAAAGTTTAATTTGTATGCATCTTGTTATACATACCTATACTACCCTACTTTGAATACTTGAACAGTCTTAATAATTATTTTAAAACTTTCAGCTGTTTCTTTCGCGCCAGGCAACTATCGAATCCGACTCGAAGATGATGAAAATTTATTGCCTAATGGCGGCGAACTGCACTTACATGTGGACGTAGAGCAAATGGGCTCAATTAAATGTATGCGGCTATCCGGCAGACTGATACTCGCTAATATGCTCAGAATGGGTCTGTTGTACAAGGTTAGTTTTATATACTCGTATATCTCTTTTAGCGTTAACTATGTTAGAATCTTTCGCGTGGTTCGATCTCTACATAGTTAATTCATAACCTGCGTTAAGTTATATTTTTATGTTTGGAAGAAAAATCTCAATTTCTCATACAAAATGTACTTATGGCACGTGAAACGCATTTTGTCAACAATTTTGCACAGGGAAAACTTAGGTATGCACCTAAGATTTTTTTTTTGAAGTAAACAGTTGAGCTCACGAACATTCTTTATGTGTGATATTCAAAATATTAGGTCGTTTTATATCACTGAATTATAATATAACTATACAAGTAATATGCAATGTACGCAGCGTTATGTATATGTCGTGGTCAGATCGTTAAATTGAGCATTTCATGAAATCGTCAGTCATTTCATGAAATGGTGGCATTTCATGAAATCGTCATGTTGCGCTGGGCATATCGTTTAAACGTCAACGTTCGTCGATTTGTCCAACGACGTTTGGTCAGATCATTAATGTAGGGTGCCCATTAAGGATGTAAGTAATAATAATTCGAAATATACTTATTACGAACTTATTTATTGTTCTAGTCAGTACCAAATTAAAAAAATATAAGATGTTACAAAATTCTTACAAGCATTTCAAACCAATTGTCCACTGGAATTAAATATACGAAATATTTAAATTGAACAAATTAAAAGGACAATAAAGATGTTTTTATTAAATGTTTTTTATTATTATATTTATTACCTAATAAAATAAGTACAAAATTGTATTATAATATTATAGATCGTTAAAACGTTTCGTTTCACATACGGTATACCTTTATGAAATTCCTTTAGTATTTCAAAATATTTCTCCATCGTAATTATACGAATAGTAGTAATCAATGCATTTCTTCTTGTATATTAAAAACTTGTAATTCCAGTTTTTCCATGATGTAATATTTTGTAATCCACTAAATTATAGTGCGTCGACTTTCGTTGCCTGGTCACCCTACTTTCCTTTATTTGTTGTATAACCTAAAAATTAAAATTATGTATGTTAACTTTCTAGGATTCAATTATTAAAAGTAAATAAGTACATTTTAGATACTTAGATGAGATTTTAAAAGGATATAAACTAAATATTGTCATTTAAATAGGTACTAACCTGTGAAATGTATTCCCAAGTTTTTTTTTGTAAATTGAGGTTGGTTTTTGCGTGACTGTCATAAAATTCACACCGTTTCGTATAGTAACACTTATTCAAGTTTTCAACACACTTTCTTATATAATTTGCACATTTTTATTCACTTTTCAACATGAATCCGCATTATTTACTTACGCACACAACATAACCAATGACAAAGCGCGCTCTCAGCGCCTCTAGCGGTGGTTATTGCTATTTTTCTACGATATGGTCAATTGTGTTTGGACATATCATGAAATAGCCGTGCATTTGTTGGACATATCGTAAAACGTTTTCTATTCATAGATCTGGCCAAGCTATTTCATGAAATGACCACTAGACATTTGACGATTTCGTGAAATGCCACCATTTCATGAAATGGTCGACTATTTCATGAAATGTTCAATTCAACGATATGCCCACGACATATACATTGGAATGTTTTGTAGGTTCGCATACACCTCAAACAACAGAATACTTGGCGTACGATATCGTCCGGAGAGCTCTCGCCCGAAGCCATAGGCCGAAACGTCGTTTGTGGTTCCAACTGTGATATGGTTCTGAAGTAAGTTTCGTCATGATATGTTACTGTGAATGTTCGAGTCTTCGGTGTATGTTAGAATCATACACCTGTGTATAAAAGCTACCGTATTTCTCCGGGGTAACATATCTTACTCGTAACAATTAATATGTTTTCAGAATGAGATTGCTGAATCAGGATAGCGGTTGGTCTGGAGATATTCCATTGAAGGAATGCGTAAAGGAAAATGTTCCTTGGTTAGTCAAAGGTAAGAAGCCCTTCACTTGGTAATTTGCCTTGCAAAATTTCGTGTAGATCTATCAAGCAACATCGAGTAACAAACATCCAATCATAGAACACTACAGAAGGTGCAAGTATTTACTTATTTACAGGTCGTTATACAGCATGTTACATTGGAAAAAAATACATGTATAAAAATATATGATGTAAATTACATAACAACGCAAAATGAATTTCAATTAAACATGTACCAAATATTACATAGTATATATATAAAAATGAATATGAAATAGATAACAAAGGTTAACTAAAATTTCGAGTATATGTCTGTCTATCTAAGGGCGTGTATGTTTGTGTGTGCATGTGGGAGGGTGCGTGTGTATGTGTGTGCGTGTTTGTCATTCTACGGTCGGTTGCTCTGTGAGTGCTCTCAAGTATAAAATATAACACCAGTTAGGCAGATGATAATTTTATAAAAATTACTTTGCCTATTTTTTTGTTTTTGTTTTGGCATACTCTAACTACAGCAATAGATGATTTATGTTAATAACGTAAGTATATACTGGTTGCAGTGCCGAGGGAAGGCGACACGCCGTACATGTCTGTGTGGTGTCGCGTGGTTCGCGCGCGGCACGACGGACGCGTGCTCGCCACCGTCTGGCCTCTTTACGTGCTGCATTCGCACCTGCCGTTAGATACAGATGTGAGTTGGTGTCATTCTTATTCTTAAGTAGGGGTTGGAGACTGCTGACACCCGCGCTGTCAGCTCAACTACTGAAGTAGCGCAGCGGGGTTGCCGACTGACAGCTTCACTGTTGCAGGCTTTCTGATATCGGAAGGCTTGTATCCGTTTTCATTCCCATCCCCGTTCGGGTTTCTTCTGTTGCGGGACAGCGAAGCAGTACGTGCTCCACTGTCTCGTCATCGTCCATGCAACCTCTGCACAGAGGACTGTCTGTTACTCCAAGAGTGTACTAGTGTTTATTTAGGTCACAGTGCCCAGTCAGTACACCAACAAGAATTCGTAGGTTGGCTCTGTTTTATAAGGTAGTTTGTTAGCTAACTCTTCATTATTTTTAGAGCTGATGTCATTCTTCATCTCAAAAAAAAAATGAAAAATATTTCTTTCTTTCTCAATTTAGTCTAGGTATACAATGTTGCCGGGGTTCTCCTGTTAAGTACCAGGTACCTGTGTTAGGAGGCCCCGCTCTTCCACCTTACGGTCAATTCCAATGACAGAGTTGATTATTATTCTTCTTCTCAGTCGTTACACTCTTGGCAGAGTGGTCGTGGTCGTCATTTAAGTGATTATTATTAGAGCTTATTAAAATGATATAATAGAAAATATGCAAAACTTAGGCTTAAGTTATGTGTGAGGGTGTGTTGTGTGTGTGAGATCTCAAAGATTTACGCGAGAACGAAAACGACCTAATAAAATACATTTTCAGGTATTGATAGGAACAGAGAATTCGTCCACTGAGGAGCCGAGCAAGGATGAGCGACCGACCCCCCTCATCCAACCCGCACCGGGCCGCGGCGTGTGCACACATCTTGTGACGCCGGGCACCACCTCTGCCAAACACAGCCTCTCATTTCAATACAGGTGATATGTAGTTTCTTACATAACATCACCCTCAACTCGATATAACTGTTCGAATTATATGATACATGTTTAATTATTTAACTAATATGTGCTAAGAAATATTACAGTACGAAGAACGATTTTGTCTTATGTATAGTGGTTTGTGTAGGAATGTGGAGTGTCCAGTAACCCGCGAAGCAGTCCCACTACACTACGGCGTGACCGACATTTCTGTTTTTGATAAACGAGCACCAGTCACGAACATAGAGGAAGTAATTCAAGAAGTAAACACATGGTTAGTATGTAGAACATTCGGGAATAAAATCATCTAAGATCATTTTAGAGAAAGTTTTGTAAGTACCGACCGATACTGAATATCACCAAAAACCATCAATTGTATGTTACCCTGTATGTTTAGGATACCCTAAACATACAGGGTAACATACAATTAGTAGTTAGTAAGTAGTTTAGGATACGCTAAACATACGGGGTAACATACAATTGATGGTTTTTGTATAATGTGGATGATGCGACAGTTGTTTGCCAGGATCTCAGCAGATTAAATTACATCGTCTCTTCCTGTCTGTGCAGGAAACTACTGTTTTCATGCATTGCTACAAACAAATAATGTAGAATTTCTTTACATGGCAGGCATGCAGAAATAGTTTTTGGAGTTGAGAGCCTGGCACAGATTTTTATACTGGTTTTGTTTATTATAAATCGCAGGCTGTCGCATTCGAGCCAGGACGCGGATATGACGTGGCCATACTCGCTCGTCGCCAATCACTGGCCCGGCACATGGCAGCCGGCACTGTTGCAGCCGCGCTGCGACGTAAACGTGAGTATTTAGAGTTCAACAATATTTGCCTATTTATAAACAATGACAGCATAACTTTAAGTAGTTAACAAGTCCCATATAGTTTAAAAAGCGTAATTTTGACTCGATTCCTGTTGGCATATGCTCATTAAACAATATGCGTGCCTGTTATTTGTGGGGGTCATACAGAACTAAACATATCCGTCCATAAATAGTGTAACATTTGCGAGTTTTACGTTTATGCTCCATAGAAAATAAAAATATAAAAAGAATGCCTACATTATCTCTAGTCGTCAACATTGTAGTGTTTTAAATATTGAAGCCTTCAAGTTGGACATGCACGTTCCGTTTACACATGTCACGGGTTATGGAGTTATCTTATTGTTGCTGCGACACAGGCTGACAGTAGTTTTTATCTTAGTATTAAAACTATAGTGAGCCATTACTACAAATTATTATATATAAACGGATATCACTCAGCAGTCGCAGAACACGCTATGGATACGGATACGGGTCATTACATACGCTTTGACAAAGCAACTGTTCTTGCGCGAGAAAAGTTCTTTGTGCCACCCAAGATCAGGGAAGCGATTGAGATTGCACGACGGCCCAATTTCAACAGAGATTGCGGTTGGTCCTTGCCTGCTACGTGGAAGCCCGTACTCACGGCCGTATCCGATGTTAGGAGTGTGAGTGAATGCGGAGTAGACGCAGTGAATACATACTGCGTGACAGGACCTAATGTGAGGGGCGGTAACTCCCCGGCAAGTGAGATCGATCAACGAATCCAGCTACACAGCCATCAATTAGTCGGCGGCGGCGGGACAAGTTATGTCGGAGCGCGCACAGAGGGCGCTGATCCGCAGAGCGCGAAGAAACGGCGACGCGGGCGGGCGTGGCGCGCTCACCTTGAAAAAAAACCCAATGGGTCGAAACTGTCGGTCTAATTGCCGACTTCAACAATATAAGTGAGTGATATCCGTTTATATATAATAGTTTTTTATCTTATTTATTAAAGGTGAAATACCAGGCAGTAAAAGCCGGCGGCGGGTGTTCCATGGACGTTCAACTGAGCCCAGTCGTGTTGCTGTGCAACGCGTCGCCGACAGTGCTCACCCTCCGCGCGCACGACGCAGCCCCTCTGTGCAAACTAGAGCCAGGAGCGGCGATATCTCCCTCTACCGCAATGCTTACGGTATTCACATTGTTTTTAATTTTAGGCCCAACAAAATGTCAAGACGCCAAAATGACCTCAAATCCCTTCAAACGAACTGGCCTTGTCATGAATTCCTACAAAAGCGTCGCCCCGAGAATTTCCTCGTCTGAAAAGGGTTTTATAAAAATTCAATTAAAAAATCGACATAGAGTTTTGACTTTTGCAATAATAGGTCTGGAGTCAATTCATAGGAATTTGGGTTCATTCTTTAGAATTTTAAGCCTTTCCGGCGAATAATGTTTAATCTATGTCTTCGCTGCACCCTTGTATTATTTCTCTCTTTGAAAATCACGTTATATCCCTTGGGGCGTTGGCAGAGAGGAAGGAATGCTACACATTCCAATCCCTCCTTGTATTCGCATCGTCCACTGTCATTCGTCTTATGCATTTATCGCCCTTGGGAGCCAGAAATTTCATTTTATATTAATTGGCTACAGAAACCGTTCTTCATGTCTATCGAACTTGGTCGCGACACTTTCGTCAGTGGGCAACTCGCAATATGCAGCACGGACCCGGGCCGCTATGGCGCTCTGCCACCGGGACAGGTCGGACTCGATCACCCTGCACACTTCGCCATCCAGTGCAATCACAAAGTAAGTTAAGCAGTCTCGACGATAATATAAATATAAATTCAATACGAAATTTAATCATAGCAATAAAATACCTTATCTCTAGTTAACATAACGCAAACGTTGAGACGTTATGCATTTTGTCGCTAATTTGGGCTAAAGTTATACGTTTTCTAAATACTCGTTAATTCCGAATTATTTACAAGATGTCCAGGTTGAAGCTAATTGTTTTTCCTCGCTCAATGATTTTAAGCTTCTGATTGGAGCATTTGATCGGTCATAAGGGCTCTTATTACTGGAAACATTGACTAACATCTAACTTTTAGGGTATGGACAGAGACACTTTGGTATTCAACTGCTACTCCGAATTTTTCTAGAAATGAATGTCACAATTATTAAGTCGTATAATTTCAAGGGCCTTTGTCCATGTATTTGTGGACCACGGATACGATTGTTTTTAATCAAACAGATTTTTAAAAAAATTGATGACCCTTGGAACTATGTTAACTTTTATGTTTCTTTTTCAGGTAGCGTTGTTTACACTGTATTATGAAATAAAACAAGATATCAATGTTTTGGGAATATCATCTACGTTCTCAATACTCAACCTATTGGGAAGTAATGTACTGGTATGTAATCAGCGAATGTATTTTTCTATCCTATTAACAAGAGGACAAAATAGTGTATTGTGGTTAAACTTGCAGATATACGAGTGAACTTTTTTTTTAACCGGCCTTTTGAAAAGCTGGCGGGCTACGGGCATGCCACGGTCATAATGTGTCTGGAAGGCCTTATAATAAGTGGCTCTAATCATATAATTTTTACAGATATCATCAATTGCGGTTGCTGGCAAAACAAACAAAGACGTACAATTGAACCCTAAAACATTCAAAGTATTGCCGCCAACTAAAGAAAACACGTATGTATTTCATGAGTTAACTTCCTAGATTTGTGTACACATGAAGACAGAAAAGGTATATAGAGGGCCTCAATAAAGTTGAGATTTTCTCAAAAACTACTGGACTTAATCTAATAATTATTTTACAGTTACATAGTATTAATTTTTTATCTAACAGTGAAAGAATTCTTGCAACAAGTCAAATAATTTTTGAGACAACCCCTACTAAAACTCCTGTACACTTTTCTCTGTTGCAGATTGTTCAGGGCTTCTGATTATAACTCATGTGATTTTATATTTTAACAACAACAATGTTCGGCACAATGCGTAGAGTCTATTATTTACAATTAAAATCCAACGGCACCTAGTAGGAAAGGAAAAGTACAATATACCACAGATAGCCAATTAATCAAAGGTCTTTACTGATAGGATTTGAATTCACTTGTCAGAATCTCCGGCATGCCGTTGTGCCGTTTCTGGTTGCGCGACCGTTGGCGCGGCGGCGACGCGGCTCAGCTCTACACATACCTGTGCCTCGCGCTGCCGTCGCGCGCGGGCCCCGCGAACACGCCCGTGCCCGTCCGCATAGGCAAGGGACCGGCGCGGCAAGCGTTGGCTCTCATCGACCGTAAAAACCAATCTGTAAGTAAATATATATATATATTCATCTGAACAACGTACTAAAAAGGTTAATTTGTCACATAAAATAGTGGTGTAAATGTAAATTCAAAAAATGTACACAACGTGCTTACTTGTAATAAAGACATTTGATTTGATCAGTAACAAAACATGTTACAGTTAAATAAGATACGCTACTTTTCAACGGGGCCACGCGCAGCGTCAGCGATAACGCCGTGGAGACAGTTAAACACTTTATAACACAATATAAGTGAAACAATTTGTACAAAGGCTTATCCTTAGACCGATTTCTTCCATACTTTCTTCGGAATTATCAAAACAATATCAAACAGCCTACTCGTGTAATCTCAGAGACGCAGATCTACCGAGTAAAACCCGACGGATATTCATTAGATACAATAAATGTATGTAATAGTGCAATACGTACCTCGGGGTGTCAAATAATAACTCCCTAGGTGGTGATTATGATGCAATGAAGTCCGGCAAGTTCAGACCTAGCATGGTGGCTAATAAAATCTCCTAAGTGATAATTTAATGTGCTGAACCACCGATTTTGTATGGCGAAATCTGGCTTTACTCAGTGGCCCCAACATAGGGTAGTTAGTACACACGAAGACAGCCATAACTAATAGGGGGCCTCAATAAGGTTGAGATTTTCTCAAGAACTAATTGAACGATTGTAAAAATTATTTTACTAGTGGTTACAATTACATGTGTCCTATAAACTTATAGGACACATGTATTTGGATAGAACAAAAATTAATCAAGCACTTTTTGGGAAAATCTCAACCCAAATAATTCTCCTGTACTCCTGTCTCTGGGTTAGACTGTACCACACTTATTATAATTGATTCCTATGGTGATACGTTGTATTGTCTCGCAGGTGGCAGTGGTGGTGACTCAGCACAAGCACGAGGGCCGCTGGCTGGTGACAGTGGGGCACGACGCATGTCCGCAGTTCGTGGTGCACAACCTCACGCGCCATGCCATGGCCGTCGCCGAGCCCAAGCGCCGGTCGGGCGACGAGCCATCCGCATCAGTCACTACGGTACACTATTATTTAGATATTACTTCTGAGGACTCACCGAATCGTCTTCAACTCTTGACGCAGCAGCTCAGCATTCACGTTCACTCCTGAGCTCTGTAGTAGGACTCTATCTATCTCTCTATCAATTTTCTGATTAATTTAGGCCATTATTAAAACAAACAAAAAAGAGCAATGGAAATGTTACAAAATTGTCACATTCCTCGACGCTGTGTTAATTGTAGGCGTGTACAATACTTGATACAGTACTTATAAATATAATTGTGTGGTCAGGCGGTGCGATCATGCCGCGGCGCGCGTTGGTGGTGCGTCGTGTCGCCGCGCGCTGCGCGCCACTACTCCACGCCGGCGTACAGCGCGCGCCTCGCGCCAGACACAGACACGAAACACGCGATCACATTCGTCACATTCGCGCGCGTCAATGGTATGTACTTACTATTAATGTACTGCTGTACCTTTTCACTGAATGCCAAATTCAATGTAGGGATTTGAGGGTTCTTAGCAATAAAACTACCTAAACGATGGTTTAATAAAACTAACTGTTATGTTATTTAAACGCATATAATAGCGGAAACCCCAACCCTCTCCATGTATATATTCAATAGATATATTTATTATTAGAATAACCTAAATACCATGCTGTTATATATTTCTATATAGTGAATAAATAAATAAAACTGTTATGTCGCGTTTAGCGCTACGAGCCAACAAGTATTGCTTTGTATTAGCCTGAGATTCCGAAACAATTTTGAACGCTAGCTTACTGTTAACCTTACACCCAACAACATGAGCGAACACAGTTTTTGAATAGAAAAAGGACATACTATTTAAAGCAATACAGAAGTTATTACTACAATCATAAATCCGGTGTAATACGCGCGCCCGACGCAGTGCTTTATAAAATTCGAGTCACTATGTTACTGAGCTCCAGAAACACAGCGCCCGTGTCGCGCTATCCGCTTTGTACAATTCGCTCGTAATTGTCCGTCGCACCGCTTGTAGACGACGACATGGAGCCCGAGTGGTGCCCGGCGGTGGCTGTTGCGGACGGCGAGCAGCTGATCCAACTGCAGCGCGGGGTGACCGTTAAGATGCGCGTGCGCACACATCCGCACTCCACGCTAATTGAACTACAGGACGTCGACCAGGTAACACTCGGTTTGGGAACAATAGGGTTGTTGATTAGATTTTGTTATGAGACATTGGCAGACAAGTCCCTGCCAGGGAAACGACCCTCAAGGCCCAATTCGCCTTAACCAATGATGGGAAGCATGACCCTGTCGTCGTCGATTTTGTTATTGCATAAATCAACTCACGTGATCATGCGGAAAACGCGCCTGGAACAAGTTATTCAATATTTAGAGATATTAGAGAAATTGCTAAAGAAAAAGCGTGATTTATTTCTTTTTGGCAAAACTACATTATGTATGGCATTAGAACGATTTCTGGTGAAGATTTTTATAAGCGCGGCACACCATGTGAGTCTTAAGGCTCATTATTAACCTCTTAAGATTCAAATCAATACCGAGACGGAGATTAAAAATCCCTTCGTCGAAATCCGCCTTAAGTAAGATGTGACGTCATATCTTACGAGATTTCTTAATACCTATACTACTATAATATTTCTATTTCATTGAATATTTGTTTTCTGTGCTATTGCGGTATTGATATTTTATACGCATCTACAGACCGATATATCAGCGAGCGATATCCGACGACGTCTCGTCGGACCCTTTTCCTCTGACGAGAGCATCCCGCCGCTAGCATCCGTTGTAAGTATCTTAGACGTAATTGTATGTAATTTTATAATATTTATCTTTTGACCTTCTCGTATGTATTTTGCAGAACTTTGACGAGGGAGTTGTGAGAAGACATTCGCTGGGGCGAATCGGAGTAGAAGAGAGGCGTAAGTAAAAATTGCTGACCAGTAGGTACGGACAACAGCAGATCAATCGTAACACTTGCAGTACGATTTTAAATCTTACGATGCAGATAATAAGAACGGTCCAAAATCTAAAGTGTTACACTTGATCTGCTGTTAGCTGTACATATTGTTATCGCAACATTGGAACTTCTTCATTTTATATATAGTCGCAGACAGAGATAATTATACAGGGGGCCTCAATAAGGTTGAAATTTTCTCAAAAACTACTGGACCGATTTTAATCATTCTTTTACAGTTACATAGTAAATTTTTAACTTTTATCTATCTAACTAGTACTAGTTAGATAGATAAAAGTACTAGTATCTAATAGGTCAAGTTCAAGGTTTTGAGAAAATTACAACCTTAAAAACTCTCCTGTACACTTTTATCTGTGTCAATCATTTTCATATTTTTATATTTTATTTTGCAAAAACTAGATTACTATAACTTTTTTTATAATTATCTCTATCAGTTTTCAATATATGTAGGGACAATTTTTGTGAAGTCATTGGCAACTCCGACAGCCCTAACTCATTTTTGCAGTATTGCAGCGATCTGAACAACATTCTGTCCGAATGCTAGATCAAGGAGTAGTCCATACAGTGACACCCACTGTGAAGACATGTTCTGAAACCAGTCTAGACACTTCAAAAACTATTGCCGTGTCAGGACACAAGCGAGATATGTTGGCAGATGAGGAGACTGCTAGTAATCGTATCGACGCAGATTATGGCCTTCCATCAAACGATGCTACGACCTCTACCCAAAAATTAGGTAAAAAGATGTATACATGTAACTATAACTCAGTATTCGCCAGTATTATCAACAGTATTTTCGCATATTTTACTAATATAGTCTCCTCATAATGTACCGCGATTTGATGCACAGTTTTAAAATAACACTCTTATCTATATTTTCCAACCATAATATAATCTATAAATAGCACATCAATGGTAAACACTTGAGTTGTCGACTTCAACTTTTGTGACGCAGACAATAAGAACCGTAGGAAGGTACAAATGCACTTGATCTACTTCTGACGATATACGAACATCGCTAGTTGCGTCTATTATATATATTACCATATTAAATCTACGCATCGCGTCACCATTGTGAGTATCGACGCAATGCGTGTCATTTCATACTAGACTTATCTTTAGTGAATGAGTGAATCTAACCCCACAAAGTAAATCGCGAGCAGCTCACCTCCAACTTTAGACTACCTAACTAACTACATATTTCTTTAGAAAAGGATTACGTTTAGAATAGTACAATCTTATTTGTAAACACGCGACATAACTTCAACACAATCGAAATCATAGATCATTCGTTGGCCTTCGTTATTAAATAATACACATTACCACTCATTCACAATTAGAAGCTTATCTACACAACGAACGAAACTTAGTTCACAGTCTGTAATACGCATAAAAAATAGTAACAATCGGTCGTTCGTACCATACGCGGCTAACGAACGCCTTTTTCAACGGAACAAATAATAGAGATTAGAAATGAATTTCACACAATGCAAGTATTAGCGGCTACTACACCTCGCCCACTTGGCTTTTTGTAACCATTTTAGTTCAGTCATAGTTACAATAAGTAAATATCAAAATTAATTCATTTAATTTTACATAGGTACAGATTCGTGCACAATGAAACTAGATGCGATGATACCCAGCGCTCAACCGTTGTCTTCATTAGGAATGTGCTCATTTATTTTCAAGGATGGCAATGAGCTGGGTGAGTTGCACAAAACGATAATATATTTACTTATGTCGTGCATATTATAACAAATTTCCATATATGACAATCGACACATCAAATTACACAAATCCTTTTTAAAAATTAAATCTTTAATTAGCCATTACTATAAATATAAACTGAGGATATCACTCACTTATATTGTTCAAGCCGGCAGTTAGACCGACAGTTTCGACTGATTTTTAAATAATTAAATTACGTTATGGTAATAAATAGAAATGTCTGTGGTATTAGACGTATTAACAATTTCTTAAACAATTCCAGCTGCAGAAAGAATCCGTGGCGTGGTGGCAAGCATTACTCTCGATATGGCGGCCACTGGTGGAAGCCAGACACTTTTCGCCTTGCACATTGATCGCGCCGCGCTCTTAGTGCGCTCACTTGCCACGGTAAACGAGACATAATATTTTCAGAAATTGTAAGAATAGTTTGTGGTCAAATAAGGCAATGATGGATATCATCATCACCAGTATAAGTCCACTGTGGCATCTCCCAAAGCACGCCATTTAACCCAACTCTCGGCCTTTGCATCCAGTCTCAGCCTTGCACAGTTCATCCCTCCATCTGGTCGGGGGGCGTCCCACGCTACGTTTACCCGTTCATGGCCTCCATTCTATAACCCGTCTGCCCCATCGGTTCTACGACAGATGTGGCCACCTTACTGCCACTTCGGTTTGCTGATTTTATGAGCACTCAACCATTTTTGTTATCTGTTGGATCATTTCATATTCTATCCACTAGAGAAATGTCAAGCATAGCACGCTGAGCGACTTTGAACTTGCGGGCCTGTCTCGCCGTCCACGTTTCAAGATCCGTAGAATGATCCATATATTCATCTGCTAACAGAAAACCAGAACGACGCTCTCAATAGCAGACATGCAGGTCGATAACCTCCAGTACGATACGGAGCAGTACGACTTCGCAGTGGCAGCGACGACCCGCTGCGAGCCGCTCGCCGCCGACCGCTGGCCCACGTTGTGGAACATGTACGCGCAACAGGAGGCGTTCGCCACGAGACAGGCGGACGCGCGCCTGGTTCTCAACTTGTGCCACGACAAATGGGAGGTCATCATGTTTCATTTCAATGGTACGTTGATTCGTATAATGGACGACATAAATCACGATCCGACGAGTGTGCATGAAGAGATTGATGAATGTAGACGAGGCGAAAATATATCGTCTGGATACCCCTACGAGAGAAAGACGTGAATTTTTGTATGTATGCATGCAATGAATAGTTTCATGAATATCTGTCTATGTGAATCTTCATAAATATTTGTCTTTAGTTCGCAACAGCAAGACATCGAATCATCACAGAGCGACTGAGCTGCCGTTGCGAAATTGTTTAATGTTGTCGACAGTATGCTAGCTTCGCTAGTATTCTGTTGAACCGTAGTTGTAGCCCGGCGGGACCAGTGCTAGATATTAACTTGTGTTCATTTTCAACATTTACCAGAGCTGACGGAGGTAGACATTCGAGTGGGACCTCTAGCATTATACCTGGAGGACTCCTATATGAAAGCGCTATTGGAGTTGTACCAATTGACTGTCCCTTCGATTGTCGTCACGAGCGCTTTGTCGGCGTTGGCCGAGGCGCGCGCTCTACAGTGCCCACTGCGCTTAAGATTACTACATATACACCCATTGGAATTAACTCTGACGCTTCACACTGCGGTAAGTATGGTTATTCATCATCATCTATTCATAAATTACATCACATTTTAGAACAACTGTGTGACAAGTAAACTTTACATCTCTAGACAAAGAGTAGAGGAATTTTTTTCTAGTGAAAATGGTGGTTTTAAAGTTATAATCTATACAAAAATATGTTGACTTAATGGCCGTTGTGCCACACATACCCACATGGCCCACGAAGGAAACAATATTGCCGCGATATGACATTTCGTATAAAGGCTTGAATGTGATTTCAAAGACGTTATTCACGTCAAAATAACCGTAACAATGTGAATCACGAGCGACCTTGTGACTAAACAACACTATGACTAATAGCAACAGTAATTCATGGTACCTATGTATTTTCACTATGTAATTTTTTTTCAGATGCGCATGTACATAGCATTGGACCAAAGTCCATTGCACCTGAGCGCATTCAAGGTGCAAAACATGATGACGTCAGCGGAACGATTGGCTCATGCTTTCACGGTGCATTATCTCTCTGCCGCCATACTTGGCGCAGGTAAGCATAAGTAAAGCATATTTTAAGAAAATGGCATTGGCAATATTGTTGTCTAGTATTTCTCGAGACCACAACACGGGTTCACTTTAAATGATACGCAATCACACCAAGTGAAACATTCGTATGACCTGTTATTTCGTCATTATGTAATGCAAGTGTTTCTATCGATGTACTGTCGAGTGTACATACTTACAAAGTCTGGTTGTATTTTATGTTCCTATTAGTGTGTGTATCATGACTAGAGTTTTGTTTGTTGATCACATTACAGTATTTTTTTAACTTCTTTGCGATACTTTAGTTATGTTCATAATATTTGTTCTTGTTTAATTAGCGGTGAATAATTTATTAGGTACTGCATACTACCGGTCTTGCGTCATGGCCTTTCGAAGACTGGGCCTAAGGTCGTGAGCCTCTTTACCGCGTGCACTTTTTTGCTACCCAACAATTGTTTGATCAATTACATAATAGTTTATAAGGAAGTCGTATAATTATGGCGATTCCAGAGTGTGGCGCGCTAATTGTATTCATTGCTAAGCGAGTCCTAGCTCAATCTTACACGTTACAGTAGCATTTCGGATGATATATGGCAGCTACAGAATAACACATTATACTGTGTCTATAGGATGGGTGGTAGGCGGTCTGGAGTTGCTGGGCGCTCCCGGTGCGCTCGCGGCGCGTGTGGGCGGCGCGTCGGGCGGCGTACGCGGCATCGCGTCCGCGGCGGCGGCGGCGCTGCTGCGTTCGCTGAGTGCATGGGCGGGCTCGCTGGCGCGCAACCTGGACCTGCTGGCCGGCGACGAGGAGCATGCACGCCGCGCCGCCGCAGCCAGGCGCAGGGCACCGCACAGCCTGCTCGCGGGACTCTCAGCGGGGATAGCCAACTTCGCCATCAATATACTCGGTAAGATCACCAATACGACTTCAAATCGAGTCCAGCAGAATACTTTATCTCATTCTCTTCGTGTTGGCTGCAATAAACGTCTATAATGTTGCACGGCAAATTTAGTCAGCAGGGAGTTGAATGTTGTACTGTAGAATACTGATAGGCAAACTGTACTAATAATTGACATCCTTTTCACGCTATCAGTTCTTGAGTTATAAGCGTACTGAGATCTACAGAGCCAGCCAAGTAGACTTTGAGTTTTCTAAATGCATAGAAGATAATACCAAATACCATATACCTACTGAAACAATATGAAACACTACCTTATTACTGTTCTCAAATCTATCAAATGATATCATGGTATGGCGTATGTGACATTGTTATCACGCTGTTACAGTGGCATCTCTGTACAGCACGCCATCTCATATGATTTCATCGTTTTGAGAACGGTAATAGGATGGCGGCTGTTGTGATAGTGTAATATTATGTTGCGTGCAGGCGCTGTGGGTGGGCTGGCCCACCACCCGCTAGTGGGAGTGGCTGTGGGCGAGACGGGGAGCAGCGCGGCCGCCCTGCGCCGCAGCCTGCTCGGCGCGGTGGCCAAGCCGCTCAGCGCCACCGCAGACCTGGTGGCATACGCCGGACACGGCCTGCTCAACCAGACTGGCTGGGACCCGGTGCCACAGGTGCGTAGAATGACATTTGAATGGGGCTGCGTAAGGCAAGCAAGTTGACATAAATGGAGAACGGGGAAAGTATGAATTGTGGGTACAGACTATGTTTATTAACAAGAGAAATTAGAAAAAGCCTATAATTTGCACGGCGTGCCAAAGAATGAGACATACATACTCACATACATTACATACACTCGAAAAACATAACCCTCTTTCTTCCGCAGTCGGCTAAAATATAGAGTCAAAAGTAGAAATATACTCGTGCAATCAAAAAGTAAAAATATACAATCAAAAGTAAAAACTTAATTTTTTTTGGATAATGGTTTCTTTAAGCTCCTGGCGACGCCCTTGGCTTTTGTGACTTATACTATTGTAAGCCCATAACTATGAATGTTAATGAATAGTCGTGTATTGCAGCCGCGGCCGGTGTTGCCGCCCAGGGAGCGGCCGTCGGCCGGCTGGCGCCGCGACTGCGTGCGCTGGGCGTTCCGCCTCGCAGACATACCCGTCCTCGAGGGTTTCGAGGTCCAGCTTAACAGTGCGCACCTGGATCTACTCATCACGCACAGGGTTAGTCACATAACAATAGTAGAGGTAGACAACTACATGTCATCTTTTCTTTTCTCGTGTGGCTTAGTGACAAAACCTATTGTCAGAGTTATTCAGACCGCCCGTTGGCCTCTGACGTCTAACAACTGCTGCCAAGCGATAGCAACAGGGACCAACTGCTTAACGTACTTTCCGAGGCACGGAGGGGCTCATATGAAAATGTCGCTAGCGGTCAAACATCCAGGTAGGTACTGACCTCGCCCATTGTTGCTTAACTTGTACGATCGTTTTCAACGTGTACTTGCAACTGGACTACGAACCCCTCATGTCATGTGAGCTACGTCCTTGATACAAATGCAAGTATATTCCTAGTTTAAACCAAGAGTAGATACTGAAATCGTGAAGATAACTAAGCACGTCTTACACTCGAAATGAACAGACAAAAAATAAGTGTTTTCCTCGGAAATGCAAATCATTATATTGAAGAACATACCCTAATGTTGTAGTCGCAAATGTGACTTAAAAGTTATCTAACGGTTCAAGCCTCGGTCCCTTTCTAACTCAACATTTTTTAACGAAGTGTGAAAATGACAAAACATAGTTGAGGTAAAACTAGGTTTATCGCCAACCGCAAATAATATTTATTTGTTTTTGTACGTATGGAATAGTAATAAAGGGGAACCCAATGCTAATGCTATGCTATGAAATAAACTGTCATTATGTAATAGTTCAGACAAGTTGTGGCTGTGACACAATATTATGTTCACAGTATATCGTGGTCGCTGAACCAGAATCGGAGCATGTTCTGGAAATGATCGATTTCCGTTACTGCACGTTGAAGCCTTTCCAGGGCCCCATTATCGAGGTAAAGTTATTTTTACTTCATTCATATACTTACTGGAAGTCTTTAAATGGCAATAAAGACTATTTATTTTAAAGAAATCATATGCTTTAATATTTTTTTCATTGTTGTAGCTGTCTGTTTCACAAAGACGACCATCCCAAACTCCTGATGTCGTGCCAGACGACGAGGATGACTATCAGGTAATTATCATTGTGTTTGCTTTCCTGTAGAAGTATTTTTGTGAAATTTACTAATTATAAACGTGATAAAGTTATTCCACCGTTTAGGCCTTCTGTCCCTTTCTACCTTAACGTTTTTAACAAAATGTACAAGGGACAACAATACGGTTTACGTGAAGTGTGGTTTAACTAAGTTTAAGGGTAACAGTATCTGTATGTTATGTTACGAAGACAGAGAAAAGTATACCGCCTCAATAAGGTTGAGATTTTCTCAAAAACTACTGGACCGATTTTAATAATTCTTACAGTTACATAGTTCTAACTTTTGTCTATCCAACAGTGAAAGATTTCTTGCGTTAGGTCAAGTAGTTTATGAGAATTTCAACCTTGAAAACTCTCCTGTACACTTCTCTGATCCCGTACACTCATGATGTGTGTGTTGTACAGTTGAGCGCTGCTGCCATGGCGCGCGTGGCCCGCTACACGGGCGCGGCGGGCACGCCGGCCGCCGAGGCGCGCGTGCTGAGCGTGGTGCCCGCACCGGGCCGCGCGCACGCGCTGCACGCCGCGCTCGCCACGGCCATACACAACAACTCGGACACGCATTTCCCGCTCATGTGACAGCGGCTGGAAGAACAACAAGCGCTGCAAGCAGAACTAGCGCGGCAAGAAAAACAATCGCGACGTGCGCCAGTGAATATTAGAAAAGTTCCCGCACGTAGACCACCTAATTGGCCCAAAAATCCCGGTCAAGAATAAGTGTTGTCGCACACAGACCCACCCGGCTTCCCATCGCCTCGCTTTTAACTTCAAAATAATGCCGTTACGTAGGCGATAGTGCGCGTTGCAGTATGGAGTTTCATACAAAGAATACTGAACGAGTTGAGGCGACGCTTATTCGTTTCCGGGGTGTTACGTCTGCGATAACTTTAAAAGTGGTAATCACCAATATATCATACAGTGCGATTGCTATGAGATGCTGCGTTAAGTTCGCTAGCTAGCGACTGCGTAAACACCGTTGTTGCTATGAGGCTTGTGATTCCAACCATCTAAAGTTCCACCAATCGCAATTCTCGTAGCCAATGAACTTACTACATCAATTCGTGGTAGTGCTACAGGGTTTACATGAAAGTGGAAAGTGTACCGTCGACAGGTTCAAGTTATGCATCATTTTGAATTGAACTAGGAATATGTAGGTCGTATTTTTAATCTCTAGAGATAGTGGATCGTCTTTTTTGAACTCGTAGCGTATAGTAGTCTTTATGTCAGTTCTAGGTCAAATAGAATAATAAGTGTTGTTCAGGTAGCAGTAAAAACCTCATCTAAAACAATTAATTCCATTACAAAATTCCTACCGTGCATTTTCTAGGTATAATCATATAATGATTCTAATTATTATATCTTTATTTCAAGCATAAAATATTGTGTAATAGTTAATAAACACAACATGAGTGCATATTTTTGTCAGTATTTGAACCAGGGTTAGCTATTCTAAACGGCTATACTGAGACTGCACTGCCGTAGGAAGCCGTACAATCTCAACCTAAAAGTTATTTCGTTAGATTAAATGTGATGCACAAAATATCAAACTTATGTTTTTGTGATAATAAATATAACACTTATTTTAAATATAATACCCTTTTGTAAACTGCCAATGAATATGTAAGGCCTCGCTTATATCTAAAGATATTGACCGTGTCAGACACGTGCCGTGGCAGAAAATATTTAACATTCTATCTATACAGATTTCCACTTTCGGCCCCACCTTTAGCTACACGCGGAATTCGGCCGCGAAGTGGCCCGTACTCTTCTATACAATGTGTACTAACGTTTCTACGTAACAGACGCGGGCAGACACATATTGTATAGAGTATATATTAATTTGTCTGTCACGCACGGCACGTGTCTGACACGATCAATGTCTATAGATGTAAACGGGGCTTTAGAGTTTAGATTATTAATTTATTAGGATAACATTAGGGTTGCCATATTACCGGCACAATCACACCTGAAGATTGAAACGCACGGTGCAATGCCGCACATACCAGTGTCGTACCATTTCAAGGTTTTAACTTTTTAAGTATTATTTTCATTATTATGTATATCGGACCAAAGCATGCATTTTTCTTTTACCAAAAATTTATGTAACTTAAAGTGCAACGCAGCGGAAATCTTTATTTATATGCACTGTAAATGTTAATATAACGTATTTCCATTTTAATAATTTAGGGAA
Organism: Tachystola acroxantha; assembly: GCA_963506565.1. NCBI lineage: Eukaryota > Metazoa > Arthropoda > Insecta > Lepidoptera > Oecophoridae > Tachystola > Tachystola acroxantha. The sequence continues at coordinate 10,676,346 of OY735870.1, read as the reverse complement.
ATAATGATTAAGACTTTTTCGATCCCTGTTTCGTATGTAAACGGATTTATTTCATGTTCCGTAATACGAAATCGCATGGAAATAGTTATGTAAGGGTCTGTGACGCCGTGGTTAGGAGTTCTGGACTTCCGTTACGGCGACCCAGGTTCGAACCACAGGCCAAGTATGTACCATGAGTCTCATGGGGTTTTCCATGGGCAATTTAAGTAATATGCATTTACTGAATTTTCTCTATTCATTTCACGTCTTAGATGTACCTATTTATTGTACTCGGGAATTCATATTTCCTCACGATGTTTTCCTTCACTGCACAGTCCGCAATGATACTGATAATGATAAATGTGAAATCTTATTTACGTAGATATTTTTAATAAGTGTGTAATCGTATTTTCTTGTTTCCTCTTTTTTATAATTTTATAATTTACTTATAATTATCTGTGTGGTAAAATCAGTGTTTGATTGATTATGTACGATTTTAGTCACCCGAATTATTATTTAATTATTTGCGCGTATTAATGTTGTATTCGCACCAATTATTGAAATCTGCAGTTATTATAAAGTATTATCTTGTAAATAAGCTCCAAACATTCCAATTTTATTGTAATATCGTTGTTGTAACTAGAACCAAGTGTTTAATTCTATTTACGGTTTTACTAAAAAAAAGTACTGTCATTCGTGTAATTGTCTTATTATTATCATTATGCATAGCATGCTATCGAAATAAAAACATATACTTAATTAAAATATTGAATTGAAATGAATGTAATGAGTTGCCAAATTAAATAAGTTTAAGACGAATGTTTATTTGAATAGTTGTTCATAATAATAAATCAAACTAATCACTGTGAAGATACTGTTTATTGGATTTATCGATTTCCTGCAACTACACTAAATAGCTCAATGTGACTAAGAAATGTAAAATTGGGATTTCTACGATCTAAATCAGTTATGAAAAGTGGATACCGTTTTTAAGCGAACGCACACAACTGAGCCAAATTACAGCACTAGTTTTGTTTTCACTACCAATTCGCTACAAAGTGTTTCTATAGCTGAAACACTCGCACCAAGACCATAGTACTTGCAATGTAGTATGTAAACACTTGATTGAGCTGATATAGACACTGATTCAAGGCATCTTATTACGAGTAATATCTACGTATATTTTATAATTGCGTAGTTAAATAATTGTACATTGCAGTACCTATATGAAAAGATCTGCATGAAAGAGAGGAATTATTGATGAATGAAGAAAATGAATGAGAATCTGGTAAACTTATAAGGGGAAAGATCGAACCTCTGGGTGTAATTTGTGTATGTTTTCAGGACCCATAGGTAACTTAACTTACAAGGAATAGTGTGGATCATAAATGTTATTTATGTATTAACTCCAATTGCGCTAAGGCTGACTGACCAGGCTAAAAACTGGAACCTCTGAATCGCGAGTCTTACACCCGTATTCTAAGTTGTTCCCTCCACTCGTCCTCGACTACACTCAACCTCACTCGAGGAAGTTGGTAGTATTAGTTAACGAATGTCTCCTTGACTTGAGTGATTTTCTCCGTCGAGTTCGAGGTAGCTCGGGACCAACCTTAAGGTCTCCTCAAAGCTTGTGAACAACGCTCTTACGCGTTTTGTGTGTGGTATTTTTACTGAAATGTCACTTGGATGAAGACCCTTTCTACCAGAGATAATAGTTTATGTTCTCTAACGATGACGTCACTCCTCCACTCGACCTTACACGAGGAACCTCCAGATAAGCTTGAGTGGACGACTAAAAATACGGATATCAAGGATGAGTCGAGGATTTCCTTAAGGTCTCCTTAGTTGAGGTAGAGTCGAGGAGGTTTTGAGGAACGGACTAAGAACAGACAGAGGTACTTATGTTTATTAAAACAAAAAGGTTGTCCGGCAGAAGCAGCGACAGCTGAACTATGTACTTATAGCCTAAACTATATATCCGTAGCTTTTGGTATTTATGTACCCACTTAATAACTAATACGACATGGTAATTGGTCACGTCGTCGTCTATAAATCCAGGAGAACTGTAGGTGCAGTGTTTTCCATTCTGCATTTGCGTCGCATAAAGGATCGCCACGTGCCTTTATTTTCTTTATTAAAAGGTCGCGCCATAGTGTCTTGATTGATTCTGAACTGAGACTTTGTTTGCACGCGGCAATGTCAATGAGTTGTATGTGACAACTGATTGAACGTATCTCGTGCACCATATCGATTAATTCCATCTTCATCTCTATAAGTTACAGCTATCTTAGGGGTGCTATACACACATTTCGGGCCAGCACCTTCGAATCGTTCTGCCGACCCAAATCTGTCAGACCAAGCGAGCGGCTATTTTCTCGAATACCTAATAAATATATACAAGCCATATACCTATTATTGACCTATTTCGTCATATTCGATGGTGCCGCCCGGCCCGGCAAGACCCAAATATGTAGAGTATGCCTAACAAAAACTATGTTAGGCATCCTACGTGAAGGACAGTGATGAGCTAATAATCCAAAAAATCTTTGCTATTCATATGAGTGGTAACAATATATATTTAATATATATATATTATATAACCCCTAGAATTAGTGACTTAATCTGAGTAAAATGTATTAATTTTTCACGGATTATGGTCACCCAGGGCTGCAATTGCAAGCGGCCGGCCGGGCGGCCCTGAGATTAATAATAAGCGACAAAATGCCGCTGCATTACGAAGTAAGAGCAGTTGCTTATGATCATCATCAGCATGGATCATTCCACGGCTTGTTTTCGTGGATGCGCCAGACTTCGATCTCCGATTGCTCGCATCCAGTACAGTGCCAACCCCTGAGATCTTTAGGTTTTGGATACTTATGTCGCAATTCGCATTTCATTGTTTATGCTCCCACTTTAATTTCACGTGGTTGATCGATCGCGCATGTGTCCAGTTAATTCAAGGAACAATCTCTGATCAAGAGCAATTTTCCTCAATAGTGCATATCTATAGGCTGTAACAAAATAACTATTGGTAGGCAGACAGGTATTGAACATTTCCAGAAATGTTCAGGATAATATACCTACATATATTAGTCGCATTCGTATTCGTTTGTATTATTGATAATTGAATAAAATTCAACAGAAATTGAAAATAATGTTATATTCACTTCGTTTAGATGACCGACTAGGAAGGACTTGTGTAGAGGACCTAGAGACTTTTTATTTATCTTAGTAAAAAATCTTACTAGTTCTATCATATCCAATGAAAACGTAGGCGGAGTTTTGTAACATCCTGTATCTATCTACATTCTATATGTTCATCAATTAACCTTTAACGGTAAAATGACGAGTTGAGTGACAATAAAACCTTCTCCATGTGGTCAATCAATATACACGTTTTGCTACCGATCTAAAACAATGTATTCACGTAGCGATCGTAGTACGCGGACAGTCGCAAGGACTTCAGTTGTATGCGACAGGTTCGATCGTAAATTGATTGGTCGCAAAACAGTCCTTACGACCAATGCACTGTAATGTAATGCCCGTAGGACCCATGAAAAATTTATAAAACTGAAGTACATACGAATATCCGTACCTACGACAGTCGCAACGTTAATGTCCCGTTAACGTATCCTCGACTAAACCCAATAGAAAGTATGTATCAACTTTTCTAACACTATCTTTAATTTAGGCCCCGGCCGATATGACAATAACACAAAGAAAGTACTCAACTTTTCTAACACTATCTTTAATTTAGGCCCCGGCCGATATGACAATAACACAAAGAAAGTACCTACGGGTTCAATCTTCGAAGAGGCCACTTAGCTTTCAGTAGGTACATGTTATGTGTGGCAATGTTATTATCACGACGAAAGAAAAGGCACGTAGGTAACCTATACGTATTAGGTATGTAGATGAAAATCATGTGAAAACAATATGATCCCATGAGAAAATATGTCGCCAGTAGCCTGTAACGCCTCATGATGCCTGCGTGGGTACTGAAATCCTAAAAGAGAGGATGCTACGGTTTTGGTACAGAGTACAGAAGCTACGAGGATCATGTTCATAGAAAAAGATGACGTCATGTTGAACCTAAATAGTTATAATAAGGGCATCGGTAATAATCACTCATTACTGTAATCGTTTTCTTTGAAATAGATACCTACCTAGGTATGTTTTGGACAGACTATTAAAACTGACGGCAATTAAATGAACAATTACAATGAACGCCTTGTACTGGAAAATCTGAATTACGCGCATCAGTGTTACGGAAAATTGGGGACATTGATACCTATTTGTCTCTATTTTAAATAATAAGTTAATTAAGATATAAACAGTATAGGTACACGTGCGGCGTCTCTACAGACGACGCGCGCGCGTCCAATTTGTTTTACCTCATCCCCACGACGGCCATTATCTTATATTACGAGTAGGTACAAGATCTGTCTAATCTTTCCTGCATGACCCCTTCGTCTGCCACTCACTTTCGCACATGCCCAAATCTTCGGAGCACGCTTTTTTACAGTTTATCTACATACTTATTTTATTATACATTCTTAGAGATCAGCCGCTCTAACCTAGGAACGCTATATCTAACCTGAATACTGGAGTCTGAATATTAACAAGAGATATTTGAGTGGTAGGCGGCAACCCAGATACAGGAGCAGCGAAGCCTTTTTGGTGCAGGGTGCAGGCTCTGTCCGTATGTGCGAGAGCAATGACGTCACTCGCGCGCAAAACGTTATAAAATTGCGCGAGCGCAGCCGCGCGTTCATTCGTTCGTCTGCGCGCCGGTCGCGCACCTCGCGTCACCTGGACCACAAGCTACAGTTGCCGCGAATTTCAAATATTTACTATCTTACTCTGTGAGGACTGTTAAGTGTTCCAAAATGCCGAAGAATATTTTAGCGGAGATGGGGTCCCAAGTGGGGCTCACACCAGCCCGCCAAAATAAAAAGGTAAGGTTCTGCCATTGATTAAATACATTATCAAACTGATTTGAAAGGTACCTCGTACATACTCGTAAATACTGTTAGTAGATATCCTTCCGAAACGACGAATTGAATTTAACAAATATTTATTTAGCCGTAATACAAAGAAATTAACAAAAAATGAACGTTTCATCGTTTACGTAGGATTGATATTTTCAGAACTAGTGGGTTCAGCAGAATATCTATGAGCCCAATGAATGGGTGTATGGAGCGGTCTCACGGCCAGACAGAAATAAACCCTACCCACACCCGCCATACGCGTCGTGCGGTGCGGTGTGGCTGAACTACAATGTCAATAGCACATAATTCACATACCTTTGCATTACGAATAGAAATCTCTCTAAACACAATTATTTCATCACAGAGATAGAGACTCTTACTCTTAAAATATTTTAGTCGATTATTTTTATGGTTTTGACGGGCTATTTTAAAGCATCGTTGGCGCTACAGGCTACTAGTACAACAATCCAATTTCATGGCAACAATTTCTATATTATTGATAAACTATACGTGATGGTATAAAATGCACCTGACCACAAGCAATGTAATTGCAGTGACAATAAATAAAATGGGCCAGGACAACCATTTTATGTCCATTCGGTCGTAGGGTACATACATTAGTCCGTCTTTTACCGTATAAAATAAAAAGACATTGCCACTTTTCAATAGAGCTTTGTGAATTCAGAAAATAGTAAGAAATCGTAGCGATTTATTCATTGTTTTTGGTATTCTTCTATAGGAGTTGCGAGAATAGTAGAAAATGATACTGATTATGATTATGCAATATGAAACCTGTAATAAGTCCCCAACAAAATGATAGATACAGCTTAAATGGTCACGTAGTTTTGTAGGTGGGGCAAAGCTCCATTGAAATCTGGCAATGTCATTTATAAGTGTCATTCATCTGGTGGATGGTGTTAGCATACAATATATGGTGTTATAATACCTAGGTACAGTTTTTTAACATAGTTCGTAGTTCGTACAGACTCCATCGTTCCACAACTTGCAACTCCTTGAATAAATGTCGATAGTTTATCATATATAGATACGTATTTTAGGTACCTACTTAGGTGTAAAATAATATTCCAAAGACATTCGTTCGGCTATTGGTTCATCACAAGGATTTCGTGTAATGTATAGATACCAAGGTAGGTAGATACTTAGTTGCTCACGTAGTTTCGAAAAGAGGAAAAGTTAGATTATGGTGAAAATTTTGGAGGTAAAACAAACCCCACATTGGTTGCAACATTCACAATTTAACACTGAGAACATAGAAACTGGTTGATAAAATTATTAATTTCATTACATTTAGTTACCACGAGGCAATGCGCATGCGTGGATACTTGCCAAAAATCTTATTGGCTACATTTTTGTTTGTGATGATGTTAATTTTAACTAATACAAGCTGATCATTTACCTACATACATTAGGTATATATTATAAGTATTTTCACTCACATATTTTTTTGTTAATTTCATAACAAATGCTTGGTCTAACTATAGTTTTCAATGTTGGTATAGGTAGGTATTAAGTTTTTTCCACACAGGTGCGATCTGCACGCGGCTTGCGGGTCTGCGGCCAGTTGAAACGCATGCCCCGCCCCATTTTCTCCCGTCGTTAACGTCCAGTAGGTAGCCTAGGCCTCAGATCGCTACCGAAAACTAGCAGAAAAGGGGGCGGGTATGCGATTCAACTGGCCGCAGGCCGCGTGGAGTCCGCCCGTGTATGTGTCAGGTTTTAAGTTTTCGTATACGATATATACCTTATTAATTAATTTGTTAGATACAAACGCATTTATTGTCGTGAAATACTTATTTTTTTGAAACCCGCATTTATAGTTTGGTATAAAGTGATGGTGGTTGTACCTACCATAGGATCGCAGTAAATGTACGTCCATCGTCTCTGCCTATCCCTATGGGAATCAAGTGTGAGTTTATGTATCTTTATATTTTTACTAAAATGCTATTACTTACCAATAATGTTTACTGAAGGCCTTCCTTCAGTAAACATAATTGGGTCTCGCATCGTTTAGTTCTTGTAATGTAGGTAAGTCAACAGACGGACAGACATAGTACAGTCGCTGAATTGTATAATGCCCTATAGAGGAGAAGATATGCTAATATGTTTTAATAATAAGCATTTGCTACAATTTTTAATTAATCTGAAAGTGCACATGGAGACAACTCTAACTCAAAATTCCCAGTTACGTTGCCTGCAATGTTGAATAAGAACTACGAAAGAACCCGAGTGAGGAGCGAATGCCTGCGAGCAAAATTTAGCCTACAGCTTATTTTAGCTGAGCTTCGGAACGACCCATACAATATTATAAAATAGTTGAATAAATTCATAATCCTATACTTACATATGAGTGAATGTCGATACCCGTATTTCTTCGTGGTTGGTGTCAGGGACAACCACAATCCAGTTTTAATAACATTATTAGCGGTTTAGTTTTAAATATTCATACTTACAACAACAATTAATAAATATGACTTGCTTGATAAATGAACACGAACCTAGTCATTATGTAGATGCATTTTTGTGAAAGATGGTTTTTGCGTACCTACCTGTGCGTGTACAAACGAACAAAAATAAAAAAAAATTGTGTGTTTAATTTTAAATCACACACACACATCTCAGGCCTCGGCCCCCGCTGGTCAAGTGTCTTTTATATTCGTTAACGCTAATAGAATAGAAAGAAAAATAAATGAGAAAGACATTTGCTTTTTCGTTAGCAAATGTCAATTCCATATATTTTTCTATCTAATCTGCTAGCGTTACCGAAAGTCAAAGCCCGAGGTCTGAACTAAGGACAGCTATTTATCGTTCCTTATTCAAAATTGCTCACAACATTGTGGTCTGCGTATAGTTAGCTTGTTAATTACCTGCCAACTGCCTGCGGAGCATTGCATCAGTTCTACGAAGGCGCTAACATGAGGCTCAAGTGCTAAGTAACCCATCACACTCCAATACTGAATTGAATCACTTATATTTTTTCTTGACTTTGATTCTAATAGAAACTATGACCCACCTTGCGATACCCACCACATGTATGTAGGTACAGTAGACAGCACATGACGAGTAGCGACGGGCATTTTACGGCGACTATATTATAGGCGAAATTACAATGTTATGTGTAGGCTGATCTGATATGTTGTCCACTGTATACCTACTTTTGTACGCGCTACAGCACATCAATGGTACCTAACTTGGAGTGTAATTTCAGTTCTTATGGCGCAGAGAATAAGACAAGTCCAAAGGACCTTATTTGGTAGCACTAATACGTTATACTATGTTAGTGTTATGTAGGTAGTCATTGTTGGGGTTTTAATCAGATTTTGGTTAGAGCTATTATTAGTAGGTATCTCGTATAATTATTTATACGAGATACCTACTAATAATAGCAGTAGATATAAATAGTATTTCAATGTAAAACTTAGGTAGATATGTAACTGGCTAAGTGCTTATGAGTACCTACATAGGTACGTGTGTAATCTATAGACTGTGCTAAAGCTAACAAACAAGAAGGCTACTGGAAAATTTGAAGTGGATACTCAATACAGCAAATTAAAATCTATTTGTTTATCAAATGAACAATAAACCGTCAAGTAAATGAATATTTAGTCAATAAATAAATACCTGTTTCGTGGTAGCTATCGGCTTGATGCATATTTAAATTAGAATTAAGAAGTGACAAACCTTCAAACCTACCTATGTACCTACCTAACTATTTTCGGAAGACAAACAACGCCGTTCTCCCTCAAATTATGAATGAAATTCAACTGAGATTTACTGTAACTAACAAATATAAGTAGGTATATAAACAGTTTGAACTTGAGAATCATATAAAAGGAAACAAAAAACTCTTCTATGCTAAACTTTGCATTATTATACAGAATTTGTAGGAAAATTTAGTATCGGTACAACTTTTCGATTTTCGGGATATCTTTTTGGAGACTTTTCATAACACACAAAAACATTGTAATTCGTAAGGCGTTTACTATTTTAGTTTTTAATCGAGAACTCGATAATATAACCTCCACCGAAAAACCCGTAATAGGACTGCATATTCCTGAAGTTTGTATGTTAACTTGTGTTTTATTTTCCAGCATCACCTTGCAAAGCGAAAATTAGGTACAAAGCTATGCGAATTGTGCTTAGCGACTTTAGCGATATTATGATCAGTATAAAAAAAATCCTTCAAACCTTTTCGAATGTTTTATTAACGAATACGTCTCGACCCGGCTTCGCACGGTTGATAAAATATAGCCCATACTACTCAGGAGGGATAATATGCAGCATTCTAACGGTGATTTTTTTTTTAAATCGGTCCAGTAGTTTTTGAGTTTGTTCGTTATAAACATACAAATCTTTCATCTTTATAATATTAGTGTAGATATGGAAGGAAAAAACGTCTAGACACCACATAGGGACTGGTTCTGGCGTGTGTTTGTAATGTATAAGTACCTACTTACCTAACTAAACTAAATTTGACAGAGCTGTCTAAAAATTGTGCCTCTCTTTCCTACACTAAATTTATGAAAAGGGTGGGATGGCATTACTTTTAGAAATTCTGCTTAAAATTACAAAACAAAGATCTCTACCACTTTTGTATATTTGGTAGGTCTCATGTCTCATTCATTAATTATTATCAATCATTTTTATCAAGATCCCAAATTACGTAAGCAACTTTTAATTGACGGCATAAATTACTACAGGTTTACTTATTCTTACTTGTTATGAATCACGGCTTAACAATGTTCAGTGGCAATAGTGACATTGAATTGTTGTGCCATTTGAAAGTTAAGGTTCGTTTGTACTTTAACTACAAAAACATGTACCTAGGCTTACACCTGACCAATCGCTGATTTACCGTGAAATGATTGTATGTAGGTAATGTAACTATAGCCTAGTGAATCGACCGCGGAACTAGATATTTTAATGGAAATACTTTGAAAACCTCAAAGTATCCATAGAAATGTTTTTCACACCGCTACATTACCTACCTACCGTACCTACATACAGGTAATTCTTGACAAGGGTTCGACGGTCTTTAGGAACTCTTAGGTAGTACTTACTTATTCACATTTTGAGGGAGTTTGAAAAACCTTGCAAATAAGTAGGTACCTACAGTAGATTCACTTTCAATAAAACTGCATTCTTATCTCTTAAACACCGGCAATTCATGGGAAAAACATATGTTATTTCATACGTAACTTGGACACCAACTACGGCAATCTTTCTATAAGTATATCCCTGTACCTACATTAAAGATCATCCTCCGGTCCATCGCGGATAACAACACTTATGTTAATCCTAGGCGTGGATAACCTTCGTCTTTCCTTGGCTCTGTCTGACGAAGCAGTATTTCGCCGACCTTGATCTTGACTATTTACGCGATGCAAGCGCAATGAACACATTAATAGAGGCCCTGCAATTGTATAGTAGCGTGTGGATCGTTTTCCGGCTCAATCAATCACAGCAATATCGACTGAAAATCAGTATTGTTTATTGACTATTATGCAGTGTCGTTTGATATTGCTTGATAGTAGAACAATCAATTCCAACGATACATTAGGTCAAGTGCGAGTAGGACGTACATAAATATGTCCATAGATGTTAAGATAAATGTATGATCTCGGTTGGGCGGACCTAAAATTATCTAAATACCCGTTTCAGGGAATAGACCCAACAATTGTTGAGGTTAGGTCACACACAAGTTTGTACATATTTATTATGCAAACCGTACCTAAGCGAAGTGGAGCCAAACAAATCTATCTATCTATTGATCATATCGATCCGCAACATTGTGCCCGAGGGGATTATACGAGTAGATATATATAAAAGTCAAATCGAACCGACATGCCTATACCGGGGACTACTGTAATGTATAAAAACTATATATAGATAGATGACCTTCATAGGTGGCACCTACTTATACGCGACCATATCCTACTACTTCTATGAAAGTACTAATATGTATCGGATTGCACTTACTAATACCTATAAAATGAATTATAAATAGGTACCTAACCAACGGGAAAATGGCTTTGTATATTACTCGCCTAGGGTAAGTAAGGTGGGTTTTAGTGATAAAAACCTCTGCCTAGTGCCAAAGAATACCTACATATTTTACCTATGTATGAAGGTATGTACCACAATTTAATGAAGGTACCTATATAACAATGAAGAGGAAATTAAAACATTGACGCTTTTTATTTCCGTCCGAGCGAACGACGAAGTCGTAAAATTCAAGGAAGTAGATAATTGTTGTAATCGTCTCCATCAACATTCATTTTTGTGTATGAAAAGGTTCAAAAGGTTGTATGTATAAATTGTCTCTGTTATTTCTCAAGGAAAAGAGGCCTACTACATTTTGAAAAAGCAATTCTGAGTGCATTTTTTGCGCAGGTGGTCGACCAAAAAAATAGTTTGCCACGAGGGCATAATGGCCGTACACAAGCGCGATACACCACACGCTCCTCATCAATTGAATTGGTGAACTTAAAGTTTATATGCGTGTATAGTATGCGTTTGATATAATGAAATAGGTACAAAATGTATGTCCGTCCGTCCCACTTCATCGCTAATCATGCTAAACCGTTGATACGATAAAGATGTGGTCGAAAGTTTTGACCAAATTAATGAATTTTCGTGATATTCTGCAATCATACAACAATAAGTGATTTTATCATATTTCTTAAAGCCAGTAAGTAAACTATAATTAGAACAGAATTAGCACCAATATAATTATTTGAACTGTGTTGAAAAGTAGAATAATAAGTATTTTCATGATTATTTGTCAAACTCCACTATTCGTTCTATCCATACTACACGTTGTAATTGTAACGCTCATTAGATACGTAGTTGTTTGTTCAAACGTCCATCACTGCACGCACAGCCAACCAAATAACGTCACAGGCGTTCGCCATTTCATTTAGCGCTAACGAAGTGTGCACTTTGTTTGTTTTATTACCTTATAATACAGGGTGTCTTACTGGACACTTTAAAACCTCACATTATTTAACCCATGTGTAGCCTATTCATGTGCCATGATATACTTAGGTAAGTTAGGTAGGTATATCAAAAATTACTTAATTTTTTTGGAATACTATACCTAATTTTCCCACCCCATAAATCTTCCCACTGTTGGGGCACAGGCCTTCCCTCAATATCTAGGGAGCTGAGGCTATGCTCAACGCGCGCCATGTTCAGATTGATGGATTACATGCCTCAGTTTTTTTTAAATTCTCGGGTTTGAGTGTTGGGTAAATCCTACCTACGTAAAATTTCATTTGAAAAACTCGATAAAAACTAATTGGTACATGGCTCACCTGACCAGGGATCGAACCCGGGACCTCAGTAAACGCCGGTCGTAAGTCCAGTGACCCAACAACTACACCAATGATCTCTAGGAAATATAACACATTTTGTTAACATTATAAATATTTTTTTAAAGGAGCTAATAAAATGATTTCAGACAAAGTTCCGTTTACCTACCTAGTGCATAGGGAAATTACTTTGGTTAAAGTGCTGCCAGATTAGGCGACTTATCGCCATTTAGGCTATCTCGAAGGGGGTCGGGGCGACCATAAATCGTGATTTGCGACTGGTCGCCATTTAGGCTATCCCAAAAAAAAAATTGGGCGATTTTAGGCTACAAACGAACAGCTAGATAAATTTTTAGCAGCTCTAATAAATCTTAATAATAAATAGATAAAAATCTAATAAATCTTGCCATAATTTTCCAATTAACGTTTTATTTTCCTAATATAATCATATACTGGCAAATCCACATAACCCACAGATCCTTCCACATTATCAGCATATCTTCAGCTAATTATGACGATGGAGGTGTTTTAGAAGAAATTGTTTTATTAGGTCCTACATGATGATTAATATTATTCATCATCAATGCTAATAAATTGCCTCCATCGTCAATAAATTATTTCTGTATTGTGTATTTCTATATAGTGTGGGTTTAGCAACGTTGTTTAAGTCATGTCCACCAAGCTCAAAACATCAATTTCTCATAATGTCCATTTCGCAAATTGTTAAGTTTGCAAAATGTATTTCGATAAAATCTCCCGTTTCTCCTTGTATTTTCATATGGTTTCCAAATAGAGAAAAACAAAAACAAAAATCAATGTTGTTTGTTTAGAAGTTGACTTGAACCGTGATTTACACATTTTGATTGTAGCCTCAATTTAAAAAATAAAACTTTTTCATGCAATTATTGTGGAATAGGAAACAGAAAGAGTATAAAGCCAAAAGAGAGGGTTTTCAGTATCGGTCAGTGCTACAAATTTTAGATTTTTGTGAAACAAAGTTTTGGCTCTCCAATTTTATCGAGACCACAATCAAAATTGTAAATCATGATCCAGTCAACGTCAAACCAACTACATTACTTTTTAAAAAAAATCTAAATTATTTATATTATAGTTTTTATACTATTTGAAAATCACATTAAGTACCTACATAACATATACAAGGAGAAAAGGAAATTTTTGCGAAAGGAACACGTCATATTTATAAATAATTAAATTGAGGTGTATTTCAAGCCTAAAAAACGGTGTCCTGCTAATTAAAGTTAACTGTGGTATGTATAAAAAAAGTGCTACTTAGGCTACCTGATCCATATTTGGGCGATTTTAGGCTAATTTTAATAATTTTTTGAATTGGGCGATTTAGGCTACCTGAAGCCAAATTTTTGGCGATTTGGTTCAGGCTACGTCTGGCAACACTTGGTTATAAAAAATCGTCGACACTACAAGTACGTGTGTGGTAGGTTCATATCTACCTACGACTTTTATAAATTCGCAAATAGGTGTCGCCACACATACATATACAATAAAATCGATGAAAGGTTCGGTCAGTGTGTGTGTTTGATGGTTTGACAAGAGATGTCAACAAATGTCGCGCGGAAAGTTGAGTTAGCAGATGCCAGATACCTTACTAAGTAATTTAATTATCATTACCGAGAAAAGACCACCGGTATGTATGATTCAATACAGAGAAATCACAGTACTCCAGAAAGTTACGACACAATAAACCGTTAATCTTTAACTGACTACATATTTAATAATAAAATAATGATTTGGTAGATCAGTTTATACTTTATTTTAATCTTTTGTAAACCTTTACCTTACCTAGCTGTTATTGGAAAATATACTTAGGTAGTTTTTTCTTTCTGTTTCTTACTACAAATGAATGAAAATGAATTTCGGGATGATTTTAGGCATTTTAATTTTTCAGGACATTGACATAAATATGCCGGTGTCTTTGTCCAGATGACAATGAATTTAATGAAGTTTTAATTGTTGAAGTCCGCCGGTGCGGCCGTTTTGTAAACCATATCTCAAAATAACGTCGTCAGGTAATAGGTAGGTATATCTTCTGATTCGTTACATTTGTTGTTAACTTGTTAGTGATGTTTCATCTCACTACACGCTGTACATTCTTTACGTATACCTTATACAAATACAATGTAGCAAATAATTTGCGTAAAATGTTTTAAACTCATTCTGTTTTGTTATGAAAACCATCAAGCATTAGCATAATACATAGATATTAGATAGAGTATAGAGTCAATGCCACTTGGCTACGTGAGTGGTCCGCCAGCAACTTCAGATGAATAAAGTCATACATATATGAACATAATAAATATCGTACGTCTAATGAGACTTTACTACAATTTGATTGTATTTGGTATTTCATCGTGTCGGACAATATCTATACAGAAATGGCGACAGGCGACACACAGTACCGGTGCAGATAGATGTAGTTATTCCACGAAGGATAACCACTTTGTTTCCGTGTACGTTGCAAACGTTCCTTGTAATTTTAATGTGTTCACTACAAATATTTCCAGGCAGGTGTTTTTAAACGACAATTATAGTGGAAAACTTACAAGTAATCATTAATAACACTTATGTATATAATATAGGTAACATAATATACTTATATTATAATTTTGCACGCATCGCCGACTCTTATATAAAGTGTCCCCAGTTTCGACGATATATAGAAGCTAATCTCAGTCCCCCTACGAATCGAGCCCTTACATATCCCATAATATTCGAATGAACGCCTTGTCGGTTCTAAGTGTATCGATTCAACAAATATTCGAGCCTATGACATTCGACCCCACGAATATTCGAGCCAGCGCTCATCGATAGAATGAATTTCGGTCCCATGGGGTACACTCTAGTAAGTACGATAACAACATACAGCTTGGTTTACCTACTATATTTCTGGGGGCCTTAGTGAGAGAATGCCGCTCCAATTTGTTTAGCAAATCGACTTTGAAAGCATGTGGCATTGACCCTCATTAGTGCTGCTTAGTTTCTATTCTAATAGAAAGAAAAAATTATGGGATTTTTTATTTATATATCCTACTAGCGTCAACGAAAGTCAATACAACTTAGCTAGGGGGGAAGAATACCTATTGGTAATCAAAGTACAAATTTAGTGTACATTAAGAACAAAGAAATAGTTATCACAATAAACAAACAAAGAATTAAAAATGATAATATAGATATTAAACCTAGAAACAAACTTGGAATTATTTTTCTATAAATACATAAGTACTTTACATTCGAGTACTTATATAGAAAAAATCTTTCCAAACTCTCAACATTTCAATGTTTTGATTTTATTCGGAAAGATGTCTTGTTCTTTGTTTACAATAACCGTTTATACATATCGTTGAGGTTCCATGTTGTGTTGCGATATCATTGTTGTTGACAGGTGACCCCTCTCTAACAGCTTTAAAGACCGTATGAATGAAAGATGCGATATGGCTAAATGGCCAGGGGGAACCCGTGGCTCGGCTACGGCCGTCGGCCCACTATAATAGAGCTGTTTATCTTATAGAACGTGGGCGACACTATTTCCTCACAACCTTAGTACTAGAAATTGTACTCTCAATTGCGTGCGAGACAGATAATAGGTCGGACGACCTTGTCGCTACTACAGAAAAGAAGGAATAAATACAAGGATAAATACTTATTCCATAAAATATAATAACTTTAGATTATATTTTATGCCATTTTAAATAACGAAACAGGGGTAAAAACTGCATGCTGCCGCCGCGCCGCAGATATTCGGACCCTATATACGTTACATATTATACTTATATATATATATATATACAGGGTGTAACGTAAAGGGTATATGAAGCCGAAGGGAGGGTGTTCAGTATAGGTAACTGAACAACTTTTGTTCTACGACTTTTCGATATTCGCGAATTTATTTTTTGACTTCTCATACATTTCGTCCCGGTCAGCTGATCGATTTATATGAGACATTAAGTTATTTTTATTTTTTATTCGAAAAGTCGTAGAACAAAAGTTGTTCAGTTACCGATACTAAACACCCTCCCTTCGGCTTCATATACCCCTTACGTTACACCCTGTATATATATATATATTTCACCACGGCGGATCTGCGTCTAATTAAGTCGCGGTTTGCTTTACAATCGATGTGTATTATGAGTCTTGATAGCTCCAATCGGTAACGTTAATGTACTCGTAAACAAAAAAACAAGTCTATAAAATATAGCGGAAGTGATACCCTCCTCCTGTTGGAAATCTTATATACTTACTTATACACTTTTTAATACTAAATTAAATGGGAATTTTTTTTTTATTTTGTTGCTTATTAAACAAATGGAAACAAGTGCTACGAATGGGTTGAGTGTTACAAATCAAAGTCAAAAATTAAATCTCTTTATTGCAAGTAAGCACGTTGTGTAGGTACATTTTTGCACGACAACATATTTTTTAAATTTACATTTGCACCACTTTGCACGGAAATGGTGCCAAAACTGAGGAGAATAAGTGGCAAAAACTTTCATTAGCAATTTTTTTTAAATAATAAATCTTAATTATCTACACAATTATTCCTATTACAAATATTACAGTAACGACAGGCCTCTTATAACTGTGAAACGTCTGGAATTTGAATTTAGAACGAGCACACGCTAAGTTTACTTTGAAAACTGTCTAATGAATCTCGGCCAAAGTCTGTCTGACTGTTGCCATAAAATTATAACTAAATAATCACTTGGCGAGAAGGGAGGGAATCAGTTGCCAATTATCTAAAGGAAAGTTTTAGTATTTAAACCTCAGGGCACATAATTATTACACCATCACCGTTAGATTCGTCTTTATGTCGGATGTTATAAAGATTATGTAATAAAGAAACAGTAATTTATTTTTTTGGAATTATATTTCTGTACAGGTAGAAAAGCAAAATCGCGTTTTCGCGATCGTATATTTTAACTTTGATCGAGGGGATTTAGGCTAAACTACTTTACATTTTGATTTGGTAGTCAAATCGTGTGCGTAGGAGTTTAGTACTAAAAGTTATGCTGTAAATAAAATCTGTAGAAAAATGTAGGAAGGCCTATGCCGCGATTAATATGGCTAAGGTTAAACTATCGACTCTATGCATAGGCCTTACTAACTAATTAATACAGGTCAGCCCCAATTGTAGGCAGATCATTATCATTGCCTTATGCAATAACTAATCTTTGCGACAATTTCAGTAATTTGGGCAATGATCTTGCAATTAACTGCCTCATTAGTGAGAAACTGGTTATCTGAACCACTGCACTTTTACGAGTGCAATAGTCAGTTTACACACCTGCTTTTCGCTCATGCAGAATATTTTTTTTGGAACTCTAAATCTTGTTTGGTTCGCTCGACATCGATAAAACGTGAAAACACGTTTAATATATTTTTTGTGTCTCGATTTGGAAGTTTCGGAACACAGAGGAAGGTTATCTACTCACATTTAGAATTATTTACATCAGTCGTATGCACTGTGTTAGACGATTGCAAGTTGTATCTATACAAAGTGGAAAATACATAGTTTGCACACGATGACTTATTTGTATGACCACGTACCTAATAAAAATAATCTATTTTACTATGAGCAAAGGGCATGTTAACGTATACCAGAGTAGGTATAACGTTAATTTAAATTAATATGGTCATTTTTAGGGATCCGTGCCTCAAAAGGAAAAATGTAACCCTTATAGGATCACTTTGTTGTCCGACTGTCTGTCTGTCTGTCTGTCAAGACGTATATCTCAGAAACGCGTGGACGGATCAAGTTGAAATTAATATCAAATACTCAGATCTGAAACTGAGATTCTGGTGCTGAGGAGATTATAAGACTTATAAAAACGTCAACCCCTAGGGGTTCATTTCATCAGACAAAGAGTACCTACCTTAATTAAGTACCTATACTTATACACTGTAGGTAAAAATAAATATATATTCTAACGACGACGAAGCTATCGTTGCATTATCGTGTAGACCGACCTTATGGTAATAGTATGATTTAAAATTCAAATTTCAATGCTAACTTCCAGTATCACGTTTGCAACGTTGACAGAACTTCAATAATTCCTACAAGTATTAAAACATCCTTGGTTCCTCCATCGAATACAGGGCGATACACCCCGTGTACGATGGATCGAAAGGCACTTTTATAATAAATAATAATTTATGTTTCATACGTAAACCGATCGTGTCATGTCATCAGTTACCGATACTGAACACTCTCCCTTCGGCTTACTATAGGTATACTTTCCGTTACACCTGTTATATCTACCTCAACCTTGGGAAATGCCGGATATTAATTTGATTGTCAACATATTTAACAAGTTGTTGAGATGATTTACCTATCAATAAAGTAATCGCAACACACTGCGTGGATTTGCAGTCGTAAACGTCTGAAAAAAATATGAGTGCGCTATGTGATACCGAAATTCGAAATATTGAATAATATGACGCCGAAAATTTACAGCAGCTAAAAACGTAACAACGAAATATCAAAACCAAGAATAACTCTACAGCGAAAGTTTGTGCCCACGAATCACAAAACAACGAATGCACACCATGCCGAAAATCACCACAACGAAAGTCTTGCCTAAACGAATGTATCTTTATTTATAACAAATTATAACATATTTACATAAACAAAAAAAATGTAATAAACTAAACGAATAATCTAAAAACTAACAAATTAATTGTGGCATACGGACGAGGGGTTGACGATTGGGTTACCTACGCTTTATTGACAAGAACTGTCAAAACTGCACAATCTCTCAAAAACTGACAAGAACTGTCGAAACTGACAAGAACTGTCAAAACTGACAAGTACTGTCAAAACTGACAAGAACTGTCAAAACCGACAAGAACTGTCAAGACTGACAAGAACTTATATTTTGATTTGTTCTTTATTTATTTACAAAAACAAAGTATATATTTACATTAGAGAATTTACAAAAGGGTATAAAAAGGGAAAAATAATATAAAAATAATAAAAAAATTATATAGGTATAAAAAGTACCTATTTGGACGCGGTATTCTAGCTGTGAATGGCCTCTACCAGTCACAGGTAAAACACCGAGTCCAAGTAGCTCCCATGCGGCAGGGTGCCCAAGAGAGCGGCTGCGTCATCCCTTTGTTTTGTTCTTAATTTGCAACCACTTTTGATTACCAATATCGATCATTAAACATACTTATGTCAATTTAGATCGTATAGAAATAGACACATGTAAGTATAGATAGGTATGGGGCGGCGCTTCTCCCACTGTCCTCGTAACATTTGAGGGGTTTAGGTCTAAGTTTTCAGTGTGCTATCTCGCTTTCGGGAGGTTTTAAAAAATGATTGTTACGGGGGCAGAGGGAGAAGTGCCCCATACCCATACCACATCACTCCCTCCCTGCCTAGCATCTTAAATGAAACAACGGACTTGATAAATCAACGGGCTGATATCGAGTTTTATAAACACAGTTCAGAGAAGTTGGATTTAGGTTACTGCACCGTACCTACCTCTACGCACAAATGCAAATTCAGTGGTAGTAAACATAAGCGCGTGGTTGCCGTTAAATGCTTATTTATATGGCTTTAGATATCTACTTTCGATTTAGGTACTGCGAGGACTGTAGTTGGCAATACACACAGCGCACAAGCCATGGTTGTGCATAGAAAACGTGCGCATGCGTCTGTCTGCGCAAGTAGACCGGTTGGCGCGCAAGACCGGTTCGCGAACTGTGGTGGAAAATTTCCACGCTTTCCTCACTCCATCAGGGTATACCAACATATTCAAACGCATGCTAAACTTCTGCGATTTTACGCATACATCATACGAATACATGGGGATTAGGTACATTATGTAAAGTGGAATTGGAACCGATTGAACCGGTACGCAAAGTTCTTAGCATTTGAAGGATCAAAGCAATAGCTCACTTACTTACTCCTTAATTATTACCTTCTTCGTATGTTGTAAACTTTCGTAAAACAACATTAGCAATTTATTTATTGAGATATGGTCAGTACCTAATTTTATTTCATGTACTAGGTATACTGGACTCACGTCATTTATTTACTCAGTTATTCTATTAGGATTTTACAATTCTAATAGGATCCACTTTGTGCCACACTCAACCCTCCTGCATGACAGGAGGCATATTCTGTCGCTGCTCTTTGGGGTCGCTTTCTTTAGGGGTATATGTATATCTGTTATTCTGATTTCTGAGCTATATATTAATGTAAAGTTTCATTAAAATCCATTCATGAGTGTTTGCGTGAAAGAGCAACAAACATCCATCCAACCTTTCGCGTTTATATATTTTAGTGGGATGGGATGGGATCTATAAGGTACCTACTGGGTACCTACCTACTCTACGCGTAATTCGTCGACGACTAAACTCCACGGTATGTTGTATTTACGAAGGGCAACCAACGCAAGAGTCATGTGGTTATAATGCTATCGTCAATGCTAGTCAGAATTAGCAGTGAATCAGATAGGTAGGTATACCTGCCATAATTTCGTTCCCACGCGTCATGTTTATTACAATTAGAAAATGTCATTGCTTCAGTATGCAAAAATGTCAGTCGTGATGTAGTGCGTACAAATCTTTGGCAAGTTTAGAATGCCAGATTTAGCACCTCATCGCAGAATTAGTCCAAACTTGAATGGATAAATGCAGGGCCGCGTGCCAAACCAAACCACGCTACCTCCGCCGTCTGTCGCTGACGCCGTCTGACGCTGCTGCCTGCCACTTTATGCATTGTAAACACACACATTCTAGCCAGTAATTTTGACAACCTACGTAACATGTTAAAATAGCAAAGTTATGCATGACTAATGTACCTACTCATTGCTTTCTTAATTATCATGTAGGTATCAAAACAATTTCTTTACAAGCTAACAAAGAGTAGCGACAGATTGCTACAAGCGCTTATGTAGGTATCCAAGCATCGTCCAAAATTATACTGCAGGTGTGCAAGGCCCAGTTTCCTCACGATGTTTTCCTTAGTGACTTTGGCAGCAACCGGACAATGTACATACCTACGAGCAAAATCGTGCATAATTAATATTGAGAAATTACATTTCTCAATGTGAAATAAATATTTTAACCACTAGTTTATAATATGCTACGTATGAACGACAGAAGATTAATGAATCTAACCTAACACTTGCACTACGATTTCATATCAACTTTACAACGCAGATAATAAAAAAGCTCCAAAGTCTACTTGATGTGTTTTGGGCTCTACATTGTTCGTTATTCTCTACATTCGAACTCGGATCAGAATCCCGTTACGTACCGGTACCTATTGGTTTCCACAATAACCTAGGTCTTAGTTGTAATATAATTGTAGTCCAAATATTATAGTCATGTTATTATTAGATTACACACGTGATATTTCTGACGGTCCGGTCGGTGGCTGTGCACTATTATATCGTGTAGTGTCTGAGGCAATCGTCCAATAATAGGTACCAACATTATTTTGATATTCAATAAATACTTGTAAAAATCATTGGCACAGTAGGTACAAACACTAAATTGTGAAACTAATTTTAATGCATAGCGTAGAATATAAAATTGGTACCTTACACATTATTATTTTATAAATTTTTACTTACCTATCGATAGACCACGTAAAACAAACAGCAAGACACGATGAAATCAGCTGTTTGGACAGATGAGTTTCCCTGTGCGTGTTTTCTTTGTCACAAATTGAATTATTGGTCATTCTACTATTACGTCTACGTCAACGGTATGTCCCTGAATCATTTCATGTAGTATTCTTTATCAGGGTTTTGTAGAAAACACGTTAAAATAAAATTAATCACTATTTAGGCAATCAATCTTTTCAGTGAAGTGCCAGGATGCATTACCTGCGGTGCCTTTAGCGGTTTTGTTATCGTATTACCTAATAATCATAGAAAACATCCTACTCGCTCGTACCTATAAATGTAGGTATTCAAAATGTTATGAAAACATAAACAGTGCTACGCTATATCTAAAGAAAAAAAAATCTGTAGATATAGGTATTATGTAAGTCTTTGCTTATATTGAAAACCCGTCAGGGATAACCTCTCTGTATGTAATTATTCGTACGAGGCTGGACTCCGGGCTGCGGACAAATTGGGTAGTCGCAATTAGGTATTTTTATTGTATTGGGCATACGTGTACTTACCTACCGACACCTTTTTTTATGAAAGACTAAACCTGTATGTTATATACATCTCGCTTGATGGTTAAAAGAGCTGGGCCGAAGATGAGGCAAAAGAGTTTGATCATTCTAACCTATTACCGTCATACTTGTCATCATCAGCCCGTATCAGTGTGGACTGACATAAAGCTCACCTAAAGCACGCCACTCAACCAGATTATCCGCATCCATCTCTGCCAGCCACCTTGCGAAGTTCAGCCTTCCATCTGTCTATACTTATGTTTCGTGATAATTCTTTGATTTGTTGCATGCTTACTTTAGTATAATGAGGAAAGTAGGCGGGCGTGGATATAAAGCAGGTAATATAATCTTGATCTTTATAATCTTAATAAGTAAACAACAAGACTTAAAAGGAAAATAAAATATTTTTTCCTATAGCTTGTGAATGACCCCGTAGCATTCGACAGTCTCAGCAGGATCCAGTTATATCAAGTTCGAGCGACGTGGCCTTATAGCCTGCTGTGCACAATTCGCCAGCGAATACATTTGTTGTATTAAGTATACTCGTCGCTTTTCTATGTCGAATACATGATTGCTACTGAAATATTGACTTCATGAAGAGTTACATTCATTCATAGATTTACAAAATACCTACTTGCGTGCGTATTTGAATGGATCAGGCATTTAAGTAGGAAGGTATATACCCGTAGTTTACTCAAACAATTCTTGAAAGCTAATCACAGAACATACAAAAATGTGTTTATGTTTACGTTTCACGGATCATTGGGTTTTGCTAGAAGTTATATTTAGACTATTCAACATAGCCAAAAGTAAATCTATGTCGCTAAACCCAGTATCACGATTTATCCACAAGGGATTTTCCATTGATCCGCGTTCGAAAATATTATTCGTTTGAAATATTTTGTTTAGGTAGGTACTCAATAATTAACGATCATGGCATAACATATAGTATACCTTCACTTGGGTAAATGCACCGATATATGTACCTACTCGTATGTATGTACATTTGAACGTATTTACAATCGGCAACTATTGCCAAGACGTGTGGAGGCTTCGCTCTATTTTTGCTCTATATCCACGAACTTCCTCCAAGACATCTGTGAACTTTCAGTTTTTCGAAAGGCAAACTAGTAGCCAGATCGACGGTGAATTTTATAAGTGGGTAAATAATATAGATAAGAAATATATCCATAATACTTACACGCTAAAATGTATACAAACTTTGGCAGAAATTAAATCATACATAATTAATATATCATAGACGAGGAAGCCATGTTTAGGGATAGATAACCAATGCTTTGCGAGTGTCTTTATATACGTATTTTTTATTACAAGATGACCGTTTCGTTTGCTAAACTTAGACCGACCATTAGGCCAAGGATTCAGTCAATGCTGCTTCAATGCGCACGGCACCGCATACACGCAAACTGCGAGCAACCAAGAAACTACCTATTCTATTCTATGTCTCGTGACTATGACTTAATTGGGAACGGACAGGTGCCACCTCATAAAAATTGGTAACGACACCAACGTTGGAATTTATCGAAAAGGCAATGCAAATTATTAGACATAACCATAATAATTATTAGTATTAAACTAACGATCAAATTGTTAATGTGTATTATAAATAGGTATGCGCATAACTGTAAAACATTGACTATTGTTAAATTCTTATTTGTACAACAATATTAATTAGGTTTAATTTTGCGGATACTAGTCAGTCCATAACTCCTTAATTTACGATACCTACCTTCTATTTTACCAATATCGATCAGATTCGCAAGTGTTGAGATAGTTATTAATTGATAGGTGTTCTCTTCAACCGCCGTGAACCACAAATATACAATTCAGTATCCGAAGTCATATCAGTATCATCAAAATATTGAAGACGAAATCATGGACCGACTAATAGTATGACGACATACTTACTAGCCTAGCTAGGCACTGACTCTAACGCAACGTCATTCATTCATCAATAGGTAAGTGATTCTGCGCATCATCAGTCAATATACCGCATATTGACTGATGATGATTTTGGTTAGCACTCCGTCAACACATCGTGACGTAGGCAATATTATAGGACAGAAATTCAGGGTTTCGCATCAAAGAGTGAATTTCCTTTGTTTCTACGAGTATTACATGTCACGTAGATCTTCCTAAAAACATACTTACGTGTTTCGTTCGTCATGCTCATGCATGACGAAAGCTTATATGGTCATTAAATTGCAATATACCTACTACCCTATCTATACTACAGAAGATTGCTTTAAGAACGTGATGGAATTTGTGGGACAATAAAATCTAATAATGGCTGCTATGAGCTATGAATACATGTTAAAGATATAAAAGTAATGATGACAAAAACATTATGAATAGGACCGTTTTATTATCGGATTGATTACGCTCTTGGAACCTTCAAGACTGCTGACTTAAGTTTGCTGAGTTGGCTCAGATCTGAACAGCGGTTGATACCTAGATCCGAAGCCATGCAGCTTTTGCCGAAGCACATTTTTTATGTTGTTATTTTTACTCTTAGTTATCGAACCAGTGGTATTTGTATTATATTACAATGAGAACTTTATTATCGTTAGGGATGCTCGATTGACCACATGACTGCTCGACTTTACTCTAGCTAGGCTAAGGCTAACAATCCGCCATATAGTGTGTCAACGTCGTGCTTGCCGCGCTTACGGGGTACAGGGGTTGGCGGGGACGAGGGAATACGGTCTCGGAGGGGCTGCGGGCGGTGTGGCAGGAGGGCAAGCGAGTGCGACGCGCACGGCTGAGTATTGTGTTACCTCGTCTCCGCCAACCCCTATACCCCGTAGGCAACGCAAGCACGACGTTAACGGACTATAGTATCGTAGTCCGATTATTAATCGCAAGTCCGGCTGTAACATGACAATTTTAGCGTGTCCACCACTCCCTTGTTTTCCCTTTGAAACCTACGTATGACTTTGCATATAGAAGTCTGTTTTTCCTCGTATGTGTTCGACATGAAGGAAAAAACTCACCCGCCGGCTGTGATTTTTATCTCCAGGCTAGCTACTATTTGGCTGTGAATGCAGCCAAATATTTAAATCTTTGCATGTTTGTGCTTTGTTACAACAAGTTTTTGGAGTAAATTCTAATGTTAGAATGTGTGACCGTAACTGTATTTATTAACGATTTGCACAAACTTGATATGGCTCGAGGCGGATTGGAACGAATTGAATATGTTTATTTGCTAGGTTAGTAAGAAGACGAGGTTAAAAATCTATAAATAATAGACAATAAAAGTATAACGAAACTAAAATGGCACCAATCACGAACCTCGTAACTAAGGTATCTACGTAGCTCGCTAGCTGGCGAATATACTGTAGGAACTCATGGTAATTGCAGAGTATAGGTACTAAGTACCATATGTAATGGTGTATTCCGTCTTGTCAGAGTAAACTTTTCCAAAAAATTTATTTAATTTCCAAAACGTCGTTTGCGCATGCAAGTCTCTGCTCTTGAGACGAGTATAAGAAGACATTACTGACGTGCAGCTTGCGCAAACTCAATTGATTCTGTTAGGCATCGCATGACGTTCAGTTTTTTGTGCACACAATCAAATGCCGACCATACATACAATCACTGCCGTGTACCCGCCGCTTATGGCCAATGTAATAAATGCACAGGATGTTAGAAATCATATCCAATGTGATTGTCGAAGTGAATAGGTATGTAATAGGATACAATTGAGACATTTGCATACCCACTGCAGTTGCGAATCGACAGGAAGAACATTGTTACATGTACAGACGGTTGGAAAATTGAGGCCGAAGGGAAGGACTCTGCTAACTTTAGATTCGTTATATCATCATATGTATTATCGTGAGACCGGACACTTGACCAGTCAAGGAGGATGCAGAGGATATATCTTATATGTTAGATTATACATATGACTACTGCCATCTGTCTCAACCACTAACGCTACTACTTAAGTACCTACCTAAGGATTGTATTCCGATCATATTTCCTTGAGTACCACCATGGAGACATGGTCTAGCTAGCCTAATCAATGGCCTAATTATTGAGTGCTAGCCTAGACTCTAACATAAATATTACTTATTTTGGAGTAGCTAGAGCTGCCTTGCGAGTTATTAGACAAAAGTGGAAAATCAACCGGAGATGATTATCATAGATAACCTACATATCATCATTTTGTATGTTATATCATAGATAACATATAAAAATGAAATCATCCGAAACAGACGGAGAAATGCAAACAATTTTAACCCCTAAGATAGTAAACTCTTTCTGACCACGATTGTACAAGTACCTAGCTAAAGAGTCACCTAAGTCCCACCTAGTCTAGTTATTGTGTAAAATGGGCCGCCAGTAATTTGAGTTTTCATAGATTGTTATGTAAACTGTTGTTTATCGGTAACGCTGATACTTAAAAAACTGCAAACTACAAATACATGTTGTCTATGTAATGAGTGGCGTGACGTGCTAGGAAGGCACGGCAGCCAATACACTCGCGCGCACTCTTGGCAATCATTATCAACACTCAAAATACACTCTACCGAAAAAATTAACACAGCTCAGAATCAGCCAATTGAAACACTCGTACGCAAATAAACATGTGAGCAAATGCAAATGACTAAAATCACGTTTATATACTCACAAATGAACTGAAGTACTCGGATACAGGTGTTAAGTGCAGATAACGCTGAACACAGTTCGAGGGGAAATAGGTACTTGATGGTATTTGAGCTGTAACAAAACAACGAAACTACGTGCTTCACACAGCGAACTTAGTATGTTTCTCATCACATTTCGTTTCTTACTGAATTTTTTTTTAACTAAAAGTTTTGAACCACATTTTCTCATCAGCGTTGGCACCCTTTCCTTGAAAAGTGGTGTAAACGTAAATTCTAAAAAAATATACACAATGTATTTAATCGGTACGAAAGTCGATTAAAATATAGATACATATTTTAATCGATATATGTATATAAATAAATACAAAATACAAAACATGTTATCTAAATTTTGTAATTGAATAATAAAAAGTAACAAAAGAGTAACAGCGGCCAAATAAGGTGCTCAACTATTATTAGTGTTACACCAGCCCAAACAATCTCTGCATGCCCCAAGGTAAACTGGAAGAAAATGCCGCAAGGCATTAAGTTCGCCCGATACATAAAATGTAACAAAGATTAAATAAATAAATAAACTATTCTTTTACGGCTGACTGTACCAGACTGACCAGAGTTTTTAATTCTTATTTTGGTAATCCATGATCTTGATGAGTTTTGTTAGGCATAAATAACATTATGTATGACCTTAAGGCGATGTCAATGGCATTTGGCTTTGCAGAAGGCTCTATGTGGGTGGAATAGCGGTTCATTACAATTTCTATTGTACTTTGTAGTCTTATAATCATTCACGTATAGTCAGTCAGTATGTCAAAATAACAGTGAAATACTAGTTAGGCAGGTGATAAATAGTATGTAATAAAAAAATATCCTTATTTCCTCATGCTATTATCTAACTCTACAAATGCCAGAGAGGGCGGAATGTCACATGTGCTAGTCATATATACACTCCACTCATCCTACAAACTTAACTCTCTTTTTTTTAAAATTGCAACCAATTGGGTATCACCGAGTAAAACATTATTGTCCTCACCACCATCGCTATTAGCCATAAACGTGAGTCAAAGTTTTTCCACGGTCTACACCGTGAAATAACTTTGACTTTACTCACGTTTTATTCACAAACGGTTTATACTTAGGTACCTATGCTGTTTATTCAAAAACATAAATATTGCAACGTGTTACCTATTTATATGTATAAAATACTAATAATACATATTAGCAATGCGGAAATTTTGTGGTTTCTAAAAGGCATTAAACTAGCCGTCCTAATGGAATAATTTTACCTACTTAACTAATGTCTTTTGGTGGTCTCGTTTTAGTACGATTTAGTATCATCGTAAAGCATCTACCATTCGTATGTACGATATTCAAGTAGATACTATGTTTATGTATGACACGAGTAGTGTAAAGGCTAATGTAACGTAACGTAAAGGCTAACAAATTGTGTGGTTTTTTTTGCAGGAAGCGGAAGAATGGGCTCGGCGGCGACAAAGTGGCCCTATGGTCAACCCTTCCTTCGAACCAGACGACTTTCTGCCACAAAGGTATTATACCCTTGCATTGGACTTAACGATTATTCGAACCAGCAGCGCTCTTCGATAGAACGATTATCGATTCCATGGGGTACAAATGGTACAATCCATATTTTGTCATGAATCATGATGATTCGAGCCGTCACCAAGGTTATTAGTGGTAGGATGTTACTTAGGGGCGCAGGTGCAGGTTCAGGATATTATACAGAAGTGCCGCTCTAAATAATTCGTTATCGCAACGCACGTTGGAACCTAATCGTATCGATTAACTATTTAATTAAAATATCTATTAAATTCTTAACAATAAAACCATTTTCGTTTCGTGTTCTTTTCGTAATTACTATTCTTAATTTACAATAACTTTTGGGTATATAAGTACCATCGTCGCGTTTATTTGATTGTGTGACCAGCATGACAATCAAGGTTGGGCTAATCGAACCACTTACACTAGTGACGTCAAATTTAATTATCCATTGTATGTAATGTTATTTATTGTCAGAATCCTCTTTGAATTACAAATCCTTCGAGTATCGACCAACTCCATCAATGCCACAGATCTATAGATGCTAGGATATAAATACTTATAGTCTTATACCAAGCCAAAAATAAACAATTATTAAGTATCTACATTATGGATGATATTTTATTGGTCTGGTGGAGTAATGTTGAAACTTTTTTGAAATTTTAGATATTAGTGACAGCACCTTAGGTACTACGTCACACTGGGCCAGATTACGAAATAAGAAAAGGGAACTGTTAAAAATTGCGTAATAAATAAAACAACCCTCAAAAACCAGTGCAGTATGTATGTATATCAACAGATGGATAGAAATGGGTCCTATTAGAATCGTAAAAGATCCTATATAGACCTATTAGAATCCGGTTAGCCAAAAGGCTGTTCTCTAAACAGTAAAGAAAGATCAATAGGCTTTATCGCCCTAACAAATACCACGGTTACCTAGCAATCACTCGTAATATCCTACTTTATGACGAGGTTCGTACTTCGTAGTTAAAGAATTTAATTTTAAATTATCGGGTTTTAATTATGTACGTCTACTTATTATAAGGTATTATAAAATCATTATTTCGACGTACCTAATTAGGAAAAATACGTGAAGTGTTTAAATATTTAATGACTGTGTAGTGCAATAATTTTATTTTAAAAATGAAAATCTAGGTACACAACCTAAACCTAGTGATTAAAGTGATACTATGAAACTTGGCTGATATTGCTAAACAAAAAAGACCTGAAAAAGATAACAAAGCTTGCGAAAGAAAAATACGCAGTTCTAATTAGATAATTACGCCTATCGCCACATACTTTCATTTACCATCGTCTATCAACTTATATTATATCTTATAATATGGATAACTTACCAAAACCTTTATATTTCCAGTTTATCTCCGGTCAAGGATGACAAGAAAAAACACGGTGCGGACAAAGGCATTTTCCTCGTCAACATGAGCGAAAAAAATTTGCAAGAAGTAGAAGAATATGAGCCTTATGACAACAGAGTAGTCGAGCATCCAACAACGTAAGTATCTACCATCAATGCAGACATTTTGTGCTTTGTGCTATTCAAGACGATTCACTAGTCCACTGATACGCGTATTAAATGCAAAGACTCGGAATTTTGGGTAAATGACTTTACTCATCAAGTTCAAACAGATTGACAGATCTATACCACATTTTGCATACTGTTAGATAAGGTGCATGGGCAACCTTACTACAATTACCAATAAAAAAAATAAGGCTACGAACTGAATCTATCGTTTCGCTTGAAATACATAATGCAATAGTAATTTGTTCTATTGTTAACTAAATGCCTATCATCAATGAATCATTATACTTGACCTTACCGTACATATAGATCACTTCCTCGCTTACCTTCCGTCAGCAAAGGCATTTAACCTAACCTAACGGAGGATGATCAAGGTTTTTGTCCTTCATACAATTATTAGTTAATGGGTAAGTAAGTATACTGGATTATGCTAGGAGAAAGCCTTTGTAATATACAATAATAGCAGTCATGCGAATAACCGAACTAATCTTAATTGAAACCGATCTGAGATTGAAACACTGTTCGGATGGATATAACGGGTTAATGGGCTCAATAGTTTATAATTCGTATGCTACGGCTGCCTAGGGAAAGTACGCGGCCTTCTATGTCCTGAATTGTACCATCACATCGGTAATACCCGTGTAAATTATACGGGTTTTGAGTAAAGTATCCACAGCATTTTCCTTATTGGCTAGAGATCAGGTTTTACCAAAATGCGTATAGAATTAACAAGCGTTTATGTAAAATGGAATTAAAACCTGTAATAGAAAATTACAATCTTATACATTTTCACTATATTATAAAGGAGTCCTACAAGACATTGTTGCTAGCCGTCCTTTTGCTTCGGCACAAAGCCGAATCGTAAGAAATTACGGGGCAGTATACTTTAATTCCCCTGGGTTAATTCACTCGGGTGCATTAAGTAAACTATTCGCAACCTTGATTCACCCAAGTGATTTATGTATACTACATGGGTGCATTAAGTACACTACACAGTAGACTTTAATCACTCAGGTGATATCGAGTGCATTAAATATACTAAATTAGTAGACTTTATTCACTCAGGTATTTTACTCACGAATTACGTGTAATACAGACTGGGTACACTTGAAATTAGAAATGTTTTAGTGTTATTTATTGACAAGGTTGTTTTTAATTAAAATTTAAATATGAGAGCTCGATGGCGTAGTGGTTATATCACTGTACTTACGATACGGAGGTCCCAGGATCGATCCCTGGCCAGGTCAGGTATGTAGCAATGACTTTTCCTCGGGGGGTTGTCGAAGAAAAAACTTACGTAGGTACATTTACCGAATACACTCAAACGGTGAAGGAAAAAATCGTGATTAAATCTGTATGCCGTAGGGAAAAATTTAAGGCGCACTGAGCCCACGGTGGATCATGGCTCGAGCTCCCTCGTTGTAAGGAAAGGTATGTGCCCAAGCAGTGGGGATATAAAAATAGACTGATGAATAAATAATAATAAACCCTTAATAATAATAAAAATAAAGGCGCATGAACATTGATAATTACTATTAATGTGGCGTTGTCATAATATCAATAAAATTTACTATAATAGATTAAATTACACGTAATTCGTGAGTAAAATACCTAAGTGAATTAAGTCTACTAATTTAGCAAATATTTTTAATGCACTCGATATCACCTGAGTGATTAAAGTCTACTGTGTAATGTACTTAATGCACCCGTAAATCACCTGGGTGAATCAAGTCTGCGAATAGTGTACTTAATGCACCCGGGTGAATTAACCCAGGTGAACTAAGTATACTGCCCCGAAATTACACTAATTTGGAGCGATGAATATGCCGAATGTGTCGACCCGAATGTTATGTGTATCATTGTTGTTATTTGCAGCATTTTACAGAATGATGTTTTTTTCTTTATTTCGCAGTAACACAGAAACTCTGCTGCATCTGCTGAAGGGCAGTTTGGGAACTGGAATCCTGGCAATGCCCAAAGCTTTCGCCAACGCTGGTTACGTAGTCGGGACAATCGGCACTATAGTTATCGGAGTATTATGTACATACTGCATCCACGTTTTGATAGACTCTTGCTACGTGTTGTGTAAACGACGGAAAGTACCTTCGATGACGTACACAGGGGCAGCAGAGGCGGCGTTATCAGAGGGACCGGATTGGTGCAAAGCTTGCGCGCCTTATGCTGCGTAAGTACATCATATAATAAATTATACCTACTATACAAAGCTTTTATAACTATTGGGATTCTGCAACGAAAAAAGTATTTATTGAGAAATAATAACGCAATAAAGGAAAAATAGTTGTGTTGTGTTCCCATATACATTGTTTTGTTTAAAGATCGTATAATTTTGTTGCAGGCATGTGGTGAACGCTTTTCTACTTGTGTACCAGATAGGAACATGTTGTGTTTACGTCGTGTTTGTGTCTGATAATATACAGTCGGTCCTACACAATCAATTTAAAGTTCAAATGGGCGTTTTTGAAATTATGTGTTGTATACTGCTACCACTCATCCTGATCAACTGGGTACGGGACTTGAAATACTTGGCGCCGTTCTCTGCGATCGCCAACGCCGTGACGATAGTGGGCTTTGGCATCATCCTGTACTACATCTTCCGACAAATGCCAACGTTGGAAGGCAAAGCGCCGGCTGGAAGATTGGCAGATTTCCCATTATTCTTTGGAACTGTCCTATTCGCGTTGGAAGCTATCGGTGTGGTGAGTAACTTTGTTGCAGATAGATTACAATTAATTATCTTGGCTGCTATATTATGATATCAACTGCCAAATGAGGAAGATTATTTAACGACCCAGCCTAGCCGTTTAAATGTACTTATACGCTGCGTCTGAATCCGCATGAGATAGTTTGTGTTGTAAGTAGTGTGTGTCTTCTACGCATGGGGTCACAGGTTCGATTCCTTGTGGGCATGACTTGTATTTCCTAAAGTATAACTACATTAGGTACTACTGCTTTTCGGGTCTGAGGATAATTAGTTTTGATACCGAGTACGTCTTATATCTGAACACATATATTATGTGGCCCATCCATCTAGTTACACTTTAAAACTGATGCATCTGCGGCCACGTCACGTATGAGATACCCTGTTTGAAAGCAGATGTGTGATATTGACTTGTACTTCTTATCCTAACCAATTCTTAATTCCATAGATACTGCCACTGGAGAACGAGATGAAGACTCCCAAGGATTTCGTGGGTAAATTCGGCGTCCTTAACCGGGCGATGATCAGCATCATCATCCTGTATGTGGGCATGGGACTCTTCGGATACTTGCAGTATGGAAACTTAGCCAAGGGCAGCATCACACTCAACTTGCCTTCTGACGTGGAAATGTAAGCACATAAATTAATACGGAACGTCGGCTTTTATCGGAATCGGTCAATTGAAAAATGAGTTACCAGTTCAGAAAAACTTTTTCAGTAAAATGTTTTGATTCACTGTTTAGTGTTGTCATATTACTACAACTTTGGTCCAAAATATAATAAAAAAAATACTTCAACTGAATTTTTTTTTCATACCCGGCGCTAGGAAATGTAGTTTATGGGTACTTCCCATACGACGACGCAACATAATTTCGAACAAAATCGTTAATAACCCGGAATCGATACATATTTCGAGAATTTTGCAAGACCTATTTGTTGTAAACTTCAGTATCTCTCAGATTTAAGTACAAGTATGTATTTGAAATTGAAATATAATCCACTCTCTACAATTTATGTATATGTATTTTCCAGACTGGCCAGTGTCGTGCAGTGTCTTCTAGCATTCGCAATCTTCATTACACACGGCCTGGCCTGCTACGTCGCTATCGACATCCTCTGGAACGAGTACATCGGTGTCCGTCTCTTGAACAGCAAACGCAGGCTCGTGTGGGAGTATCTGGTCAGGACTGTCATCGTCCTTCTTACATGTAAGTGCATTTAAATGTAAATTCTAATAAAAATGTTGACGTGTAAAAATATAATACACAAATACATAAACTTGCAATAAACGATGTGAATCTGAATCTTTTTTGGATTCCATCGTCACTGATTTCTTTATACAGTATACAATCTCACTATCTATAATATTTGTTCGTTGTTCACAGTTGGTATAGCAGCTGCAGTCCCGGAGTTAGAGCTCTTCATATCGTTGTTCGGAGCATTATGCTTGTCGGCTCTCGGCCTGGCTTTCCCCGCTTTCATACAAAGCTGCACCTATTGGTACTATGTGTCACGCTCGGAACGAATCCGTATGCTGATCAAAAACTCCATTGTCGTTATATTTGGAGTTTTGGGTCTCGTAGTGGGTACTTGGACGTCACTCGAAGGCATCATCCACAAGTTCGCCGGTAACGGCCATGGCTCACCCCAAGACAATGCCACACTCTCCAGTACAGAAGCCAGTATTTACAATACAAGTTTAGTAGTACCCTGAAAATGATCGGGTGCAATCGTAGCGACATTATTATTATTACAGTGCCATTTTGATAGAACCGTCATCGTCAGTGGCATAAAAGTAAATTTAACAAATAAGTAGTAAGTACGTACTCATAGTTTTTATTGTTTTTAATTACCTATGTTATGATTATGACTACAGATTTAAGTAGGTACGGAAGTAGCAAATTAACATGTTTGATAAGATATATTTTTTTATATGAATCGTGAAAAAATATCAGATCGTGAAAATTGGCGACGCCAGAAATGATTACTTACGGTATTCCTCAAGGATCACTTCTTGGACCATTGCTGTTCCTAATATACATTAATAACGTAAAGGAATTGGGACTAATAGGTGATATATCACTATATGCCGACGACACAAGCTTATTCTATTTTGGCAATGACATCACGTCAAAACAAACTACATGATTTTCAGCGCACAAAATAAGAAAATACCCAATTTCCAACCTCTGACCGTCAATAAAGAACCATTGAGAATAGTGAACTCTGAAAAATATCTTGGTCTCATTTTGGATAGTCGATTGACTTGGAAACCCCAAGAAAAAGTCTGCTCGAAATTAACATCCCTTTTGGCTGTCCTCCGTGGCACAGTGCGTTGCTTTCCCAAATCAGTCAGGTATATCATCTATAATTCATTAGTCAAATCACATATAGATTATTTAATCGAGATATGGGGTTGCGCTGCCAGGGCAAACATAAAGAGTCTACAAATAGCACAAAATAAAATAATAAAACTTCTATTCCATTATGATTACTTAACTTCGACAAGGACTGTCTATAAGGAAACCCAATTGATGATCTGACACAAATGTATAAATATAATACTTGTATACTTATACGTAAAATATATAATAAAAAAATACATGCACAAATATCTTTTATAAAAAAGTCACAATTCTGTAAACGTACGCTGAGGCGAGCCAACGACATCCACATACA
This sequence comes from Tachystola acroxantha, assembly GCA_963506565.1. Taxonomy (NCBI): domain Eukaryota; kingdom Metazoa; phylum Arthropoda; class Insecta; order Lepidoptera; family Oecophoridae; genus Tachystola; species Tachystola acroxantha. Next base: position 10,640,748 of record OY735870.1, on the reverse strand, counting down.
AATAACCCGAACAAAGACTTATGGAAAGAAAAATATAATGTATGAGGGTGTACAGCTATATAATACCTTGCCAAACGCTTTAAAAGACACTAAGTCCTTCCTTTCATTCGGAAGGAAACTAAAACAAATTTTTTGAGCGATTTTGATAACAACTTTACTATAATAGCAACAGAATTATAACTCCTTAGCAACTCGAATCGATATGTAATGGAAGCCATACCTCTGTTTTGTTCCATTGTATCATTATATTCTGTATTCATTTTCACTTTTACCCACACAAAAAATCTTAATTCAGAATGTTCCGTGCTTATTGTTGAACACTTAAAATTTATAATATATTTTGTATTTCCAATATATAGTTAAGTGGATTATATTCTTTTTTTTTAGAGAAATTAGAGAAATAAATATCTTAAACCGTATCTGTTGACATCTGCAAAGCTATATTCATAAGTACGAACCAAATCAAAGGTACAAATAATTAATTTTGACTTTAGTACATACCTACCTACTCGTACCTCTAAATATGTGCATTATTTAATTAGATTATTATCTACAAATTACTTTCAGTACCTATAAGTTTTAAAACTGCTTAGATAACTTACAACTTGTGTTGTGTTTGGATGTAACATGAAGTTGTAAATTACATCTTTGACATGTGTAAGTATGTTCCTGCACACCTGTCTTCAATTTTCATACAATTTGTTTTTCAATATTGAAGTCGCACAAAATTTTACTACCAAATAAAATAAAAAATTCTCCGTAATTGAAGTTCTGTCAAGCTGGCATTTTGGAAAACAAATATCTAATTTTATATTTATATACAAATTTCAAATACAACAATCACGTGTTTTCCCTTCCTATATGCTAAATTAACAGAAATTCGAACCCCGAATCCACTAGATACCTAGTTAATATAAAATACTTTAAAATTAGGTTATATTTTGAATTTGTATTTTGTAGGTAGCTAATTAGTATGAATAGTTTAGTTTTAACAGTTGTGCATAAACTACATTTATCAGTTCCGTTCTAAAGGAGTAACGAAATGATGAACGGGAAAAAATTACGAATACCTTTAATATTGTATCTACTCGTTGTAATACACAATTGGTCATTGGTAATACTGTCGAATTGTCGATAAGTACTCCATTATTAGTTACGTTAGGTGTCTAATAAATTCGTGACATATTGATCATACAAAAAGTAGTTGTAAGATAAGTAAATAAGTTCCGAGCATATAGAGGCGTTCGGATAATATATTTGTTGTTTATCTAACATTCTCCCCTATATACACGTTAGGTTACTTTTTTCCTAATTTAGTGCACTCGGTCTATAATTATCCCGATGTTGTACTCCGTACGTAAAGGGAATCAGACGGCACATTCTATTCCTTGGTATCTAGTATGATAATGATAAAGGATGAAGAAGAGAGCACTTTGATCGTGCATTTCTTTTATATCAACGACATGACGGATGAAACCCCCTCCCATTGTCTGGTCGATGGAATGGGGAAGCCATCAAGTCGTTTAATTCCAGTCTCCAGGGCACACTTTGTAGTAATTTTCAATATATTTCATTAAACGAACGCCTCTAGGTTGCCATAAAGTTAGTATAACAATTTAACAATCCTATGACAGTGAGATTCGAATATCAAGTGAAGCTTGGCATTTTGATAGAATAAGTTTTATTTTAAGTACAATCAGAGTGAAAGGTATTATTTACACAAGTTATAGGTATGCGATTATTTATCGTGTACAAGCACATTGATCACTGATATTATAATAACAATACATTTGGATACGATAATGTGTAAAAATATTTTACCTCGCGGTATTGTTACCGACAATAATAGAATGTGTGTTTACATTAAGTTGAAAATATATATTTACATTAAGTTGAACGATAAACGACCGGTTGATACCTCGTCTAGCTTGACTAGAGGCAATGTATATTGATAATTTCCACTAGCAGGGTTAGAATTGATGATTAAGACTGCGATGAGACGGAGTAATAAAATCTTTTTAGTACCTATTCGTAAATGTATGGATATGGATTGGGAGGGTACATATTTTTCCAACTTTTATTTCAAGCGCAAATATTGTCAAATTTTTTATTCCTCCACACCTGCTATTAATTACAGCAATAGCAATCATGCAAGTTCATGACTAGCGCACACCTAACGCGTAAAACACATACCATTTAAATTTTTAATGATATCCTATTGTAAAAGCCAGCTGCGCTCAAAATGTGAAGGAAAACATCGTTATCAAATCAACATGACTGAGAATAACATTCGAAGGCATGTGTAATTTAGGAATCCGTAGTAGCTTAAGCTATATCCTTGCAAGGAAAAGTTTGTATCCCAATAGTGTGGAAGTTAGTTGACGATATAGTACCAACCTACACTTTGTTGTTATCTACTAACTAAAGTATCAAATACTTATACTGAATGCAATGTAATAATCCGATCATATTTTAATATTGAATTAATCTGTGATGTTTATGGTTAAAATGTTTATTATTATGTTTATTATCTTTGTTATTATGTGATGTGTTCGTCACGTCAGTGATACGTTGTGCTCAGAAAGATGTAGGGTTGAAACCCGAATGAATAAAATGTGACCTATTTTAAATAATACTGTCGTTTTATTTAGATACCCAAGTAGTGATCACAATTTAGCAGTATGTCTTTAGAGAAAAGATTTACTTTATTGACTTGATAAATACAGTGGTTGGTAAATACTTACTCAACTAAAATAAAGTAAGTAGTTGCTAATTTGAATTGGGAACGCCATTTCGTTATCCGAGTGTTGAATTTGCGCGATTCTTTAGAACCATAGCAGTAGTGGGAATCCTACTTTGAGTGATGAGTGTATATTATTATATGAACACCTCATGAATCTCACGAATGAATTCAGAGTCACCCTGTACCGTTCACATCGGGTTCTGTGTCACATAAACCTATACGAAACCGCAGAAACCCATTGCAGACAATTTATATAATTGCCATAGTCCTATGGCAATTTTAGCATAAGCTTCACGTGAGCTCGCTCTCACGACTCAGCTCGCGCTATAATAAGGCCAAGATTCATAGGTGATTTTGATCACGGGCCTAACGTAAGCTCGGTCTATGTTATATAAATATCGTTCTGAATATTGACCTATGTAACGGTTTCGGTGTGCTATATTATAGCTTTAGCACATTAAACCTTAATATTACAATTTGCTAGAGTGTATTTTTTTGGATTTGTTTAGAGGCCGAATAAAAACAAAATATAAAATTCATCCAGCTTTTATTTGGCTAATGAAGAATGTATCTTAAACAGTAGAATTTAACATATTACAATTGTAGAAACACATACACAATTATTTGGTTAAATTACCATAATACAAAAATTCATAATATAGAAAAATAAAAACCATATTCCTTCACTCATCATGACGAGCGAGTCGTCTAAATGTCGGTTTCGTAGTTTTTCAAATTTTAAATGAACATGATTAATTGTAATCATCGTTAACATAATCATAATACTAAAATGAACAAAAATAATTGTTGGTAATCATCGTTATAATTATTACCTTACAATAAAATGAGCATGAATAATTTTAATCATTCTTAATTATCAAATCATTATCACAATACAAAACTTCACTTATTAAATACCTCACATTCATTCATCCGGCAACAGAACCATTTGTATATTTTTTTTAAGAATTACAATTCTAAAAAATCATGTTTGTAATTATAAATATTTGTATGAAAACATTTCATGATATTATGGAATTAAAATAATAAAAAGCGCCACAAAACTGGAATATAAAAATCTTGCAATTTTGTAGTTCTCACTTCGTGTATAAAATATTTGTGTCACTCTCTGTCAGAGTTTAAATTGGGGCTCGTTAGCATTGAATTAGCATGCACTAAAGTCATTGTTATGTGTTATTGTTAAGGACTAACGTGTGTTGCGATAGTATTTCTTTGATTGCCCTTAGTAACATAACAGTCAGTAGTAAAATATGCTACGAGCATTACGAACAACTTTTAAAGTGACTAAAACAAAAATTCAACAACTAGCTTCGCTATGACTAATAATTAAAAATAGCTTACAATAAAAATTCCACACAAATAAAGGTAGACCACACAATCGCAGAGGATGTAGTATACTTAATTCCTCAATAGGTACTAATTTTTCATACAAATTTCCTTAAAGAACAACTTTTAAAAAATTATCTTGTGCTAGGATTTCGTAAAATACGTAGGTAATATCCACATTAGTTTCAACTTTAAAATATATACAGGGTGGCCGGAAGAGTGACGTCCAACAAAAAAATTTAAGTCCCTCGTGTCGTGGGGTATCCGAATCACCCCCATGTATGTTCCGCGAATATTCGTAGTTTTCGAGTTATGAATTATTTTCTGAATTTTTAACAATTTTTGATGTGACCAATAAAATAATCTATAGAAAAAAAAATTTAAGCCTTTTCCAAGAATTTTTTTTTCTAACTGAGTCTTCATGAGTTGTACTTTTATGAATAAAATAATCAGCTTCGTAACTTTGATGGAAGTTATAAAATTTTGAGTATAAGATTGAAGAGTTTACGTTCGGTGAAATTGACTTAATTTTCAACTTTAAATTAAAACTTAACTAGGTAACTCCATGATTCCTAAGTACATCTAAAGAATGCGCCAGACTCGCAGCTTATTTAACAATTTAAAAAAAAATACAACTTAATGGGCTACTTTGGTAAATATTGGCCTTCAAAGACAGCAAGGTGGAAAATTCAGAAAATTAACCGTGTGATTAAAAACATATTTGTGCCATTTTACGTTTCCTAACGTTAATTAAAGATTGTTGGAAACTTAGCGTCAGAAGATAAGTAAGAATTTTAAGTAAGAAGTTGTTTTGTTATTAAAACACACATGTGAAGAAATTAATTTTAATGTTTTCACATGACCTGACCTCAATTATTATTACAAGGAAATAGCATACGCCCAAGAATCTTCGAGCAACCAAGAGCTGAGGCAGCAGATTGAAAGACAGTTTGAATGTGTATTGTGTATTTGAAAACCTTTTGTGAAAACATTAAAATTAATTTCTTCACATGTGTGTTTTAATAACAAAACAACTTCTTACTTAAAATTCTTACTTATCTTCTGACGCTAAGTTTCCAACAATCTTTAATTAACATTAGGAAACGTAAAATGGCCCAAATATGTTTTTAATCACACGGTTAATTTTCTGAATTTTCCACCTTGCAGTCTTTGAAGGCCAATATTTACCAAAGTAGCCCATTAAGTTGTATTTTTTTTAAATTGTTAAATAAGCTGCGAGTCTGGCGCATTCTTTAGATGTACTTAGGAATCATGGAGTTACCTAGTTAAGTTTTAATTTAAAGTTGAAAATTAAGTCAATTTCACCGAACGTAAACTCTTCAATCTTATACTCAAAATTTTATAACTTCCATCAAAGTTACGAAGCTGATTATTTTATTCATAAAAGTACAACTCATGAAGACTCAGTTAAAAAAAAAAAATCTTGGAAAAGGCTTAAATTTTTTTTCTATAGATTATTTTATTGGTCACATCAAAAATTTATAAAAATTCAGAAAATAATTCATAACTCGAAAACTACGAATATTCGCGGAACATACATGGGGGTGATTCGGATACCCCACGACACGAGGGACTTAAATTTTTTTGTTGGACGTCACTCTTTCGGCCACCCTGTTATATATATAAATGGGGCAGTATACTTAATTCACCTGGGTTAATTCACCCGGGTGCATTAAGTACACTATTAGCAGACTTGATTCACCCATTAAGTAATTAAGGAATTAAGTCTACTAATTTAGTAAGTATACTTAATGCACCCGATATCACCTGAATGATTAAAGTCTACTGTGTGTGTAGTGTACTTAATGCACCCGGAAATCACCTGGGTGAATCAAGTCTGCTAATAGTGTACTTAATGCACCCGAGGAATTAACCCAGGTGAATTAAGTATACTGCCCCAAATAAATTAAGTATTTTTCACAAAAAACGTTCCAGATTAAGTACATATTTCATATTTAAATTTTATGAATGAATGAGTATTAAATTTTTCATTGCTTTCTCACACAGCTCTAATGTTTTATTATTATTACGAAATAACAGTTTAATTTTCTAAACGAAGAGATTCCTTAGATGTTTTAAAATAAGTCTGGCGTCCTAAATAATAGAGGAACTTCACGATTATGATAACAATGGGCTTCCTGTTTCCTGTGAGGCATGTTTAAAGACAGTATAGATAGACTATAGAGAACTGTGAAGACTGAAACAAAGTTTTTTGGGTTTGACACAAAAACGACACGCGTACCTATGTTGATTAAATATAAAACTTTGGCGAATTTAACTATAAAACGAATACACTCAAACACAGATCATTATAAATGTTCTTATTATAGTGCGGGGATTCACCTTAAATTTTGATCTCATTAAGTACCACCACCACATTCTGGAGTAAATAACAGTCTGTAAGACAAGTGCTGCTTTGGGCGCTACAGGTAAAACCAAAAATTAGATATAAAAATCAGAGGAGAATGAACAACCACATCATGTTGTTTATCTTTCGACGAGATGTGGATTTACGATGAAGAAACACATACCTAAGCCCGCACTTTTAAAACAAACACTCCCACCAAAAAAGTTTGAGAACACTTTGTTAATTAACCCTTCTGCATTTGAAACATGGTTGGTTATTTCATTTTTAGAAACGATTACTCCGGATTTGGTATGATTTTTTTAGCTAGAAAATACATTTACTATTATATTATTTATGATATCTTTTACTAAATGGCATCGTTAGATAGTAACTAAACGTCACATATAAATTCATTAACGTTTTATACCTATCCGGGAGAATACGAACTTTTATGGGGGGGTGTTATACATACTATTAAAAAATAAATGTATACAATATTGAGAACTGAGGCCAATTTTTTTCTTAATTGAAAGTTTCATAGCCGTAAACAACGCAACACATTTTGCTCTCAGTTATCACTTTTTAATAGCCTAAAATGGAATGAATTTCGCCGCAAAAGCGACTTGCGTCAATACTGACTAAATCATTTTTTATCTACGGCTGATCCTAGATGAATATGTATAAAAGCCGTTGAAACATCACTACACTCGTGTTATATGTATAACAGGAGTGTTGTGTAAAAATGCCATATAATAGAATTATTACAAAAACAAAACCCCTGCTTTTGTGCTGCTGTTTTTGTGGCATAAAATGTTATGTCACAGCATGTATCTATGTGGCCTAAAATGTACCCTACGTCAGTCTCGTGTACGAGACGATTTGATAGTTCATTTTTCTTTATTCGAAACCAGCCGCCATCTTGACTTAAGTTCTGTAACCAGTTACGAGGAAGGAATTTTTTGTTTATATGAAACCGATATAAAAACTCATGATTAATATTTATTCCTCATTGGCAATTGATTTTAGAGTTTTCCTTAATCGAAACAGTGGGTTCGTAACTGGTTACGAAACTCCGGTTACATTACATAGGCGGCCGAAGCGAATCCATGAAGCATTTAGGCTATAGGCGTTCACAAATAAATCGACATAACCTCATTTCGGCAATCGGGTAAAAAATTGGGAAGTCTTATCAGAAGTGAAGTAAAGTTATCAGCTTTTATAGTTATTCAGGATCACTCTGTATATTCTACATATCACTTACCTACTTCTTCCCAGCGTCGTAGCCAGGCAATATGGCCTGGAGAGCAGCTTTAAGTTTTTCGTTTTGTTCTAGATCGAATTTGGAGAGATTATGCCGACAGCAGGGGCATGTCTGGGAGTTAGTCGACTTGAACGCCAATTTTAGGCAGCCCTGAAATTTTTATACGAAATATCAGTACATTAATCTGTCAACATCATTAGGGAGCGAAGTATAGCCCAATAACGCTTCATTAGTTCCGACGATGACCCTATCACCGAGCCATCAAATCTGTAACAGCATCATTAATCGTTGGACGGCGGCGCCGTCCACATGCGCGGTACACGGCGCCCGACGCGCCGTGGCGTTGTGCGTCGACCCTTAGTCCGCGCATGAATCGTCTGATAGAGAAGTGTCGGCCACCTATTACGTGATGTTATTTACGAATACTGTCCAAATCACTTGCTTACCATGCAGAAGTTGTGAAGGCAAGATGTGGTGACTGGGCTGGCTGCTACTTCTTGACATATGATGCACAGGAACACTTGAGTAACTTGTTCGATGAACTCCTGTAGACAACGCGATAAATATCACTTCCTCGTTAGTGAGAAATGGAGTGAGACTGCCTAAGCGCCAAACCAAATTTTGCACCATTAAATACATTGGCGCATAGATATCGGACTAACACATAGGCTACCATTTACCGCCCAAAATATTGGATTTAACTGCGGACAACGCTATCGGGTAGAAATGCATTGCGTAACCAACATACCTTCTTTCCTCGAATATCGGCCACTTCAAGACACTCCTGCCAAAGTTTTGAATTCAAAGTGTCGGCATTGACGACTTTTCTTTCTGTTGTATTGAGAGCACTGTCGACTACATTTTTAGCAGTTTTAGCTGTTTTTGGACTCTTCTTCGCAAACATACTTGGCACATTGGACTTCGGGCTTTGCGTGGCACTTTTTTTCCTCGAATCTGTAATAATCAGAGATCGGAATAGTTATACTATAAATGCCTAAACTTCGAGGAACAGATGGTACCAAAAATGGGGATTTCCTTACGACTACATTTTTTCCCTGGGACAATTTTAGGACAACACTTAAGTACATTAAAAATGTTATTCGTAATACGTAGACTAAAGGACATTGTACATTGGGCCATAGAGTGCAGTTTCCAAAAAATGATTTTATTTCAGATAGCTCAAATTAGACACTAAATAGGAGAGATATCGTACTTACGAAGGCTGTACAAATAAACCTTTTAGCCATATGGGGTTCTTGTAAACTTTTTCATTTCGAAGATTTAGGTTAGGTTCACATCACAACAAATAACTTCTAGTCATAGATTATAGATTCTGTCACCAAAATAAAGGGAAGAATAGCATTTATAATCTACCTATTCTGATCTATGGTAATAATGTTCATATGTATGTAAGTCCCAAGAATTCTAACTAGAAATGGGATATATTATAAATAAACTTGAAAATGGCAGACATTTTATCCAATCCAATGTAAAAGTTGTTTGTTTGACATTTTGTGTAAGAGGAAGGAATTATCACATGGATAATTCCTCATAATGTCAGTGTAGGTAACATGCTTACGTTTGTCCTTTTTCGTAGACTCGGCCTTAGCAACTGTTTTTCGTTTCTTCCCCGGTGGCGAAGGTTCGGTGTCAGATTCTGAAGTGTGATTACTCTCTCGAAGCGCCCTCTTTTTGCCGCCTTTGACATTTTTATTGTTTTTCTTCTCAGCTTTCTGAGCTTTTTTCTCAGCTTCTGCTTCCAAGTAACCGTCGGGATACTGTAAGAAATTAATGCAATAAAAGTAATCTAAAAAATGTCCTAAAGGCCAGCTACAGTTTCGTTCAAGCATTTGTGTGTTAGACCAATTGTTACTAATTTTGAGTGACATGCTTCACAAATCAAATCGTTCTAGGCGTACGTATTTTTTCCTGTTAGGGCAGAGCAATGCCGAAGAAGCCCGAGGGACCACTACGTGCCTATACCTGAATACCTTGCAGATGTATAATTCGCGATACAATGACGGCAAGATGCTTCATTCCTTGGCCTCAGCATGAGGAATGAACAATACATGTGTACAAAAGTTATAACCAGATATAAGATTTCTTGATCAGAAATGGACATATTTGACTTCTCGGCAACCATTCCTCATTATTTGCAAATAACAATTTTGTTCTCAAATGAACACTGACAACTTTGATCAATGTCACTTTCTAATGTTTGATTATGATTCTAAAACAGATAATTATATGTACCGACGTAATTTCAACTGTAATACTTACCACAATAGGGTATTGTTTCGCTCCGGACTCCCAAGGTGCAGGGTTTGGGTCGTCTCGCCTTAACATGTACTTCCACACGCGATACCCGGACAAACCCTTTTCGGGGTAGTATTTCACAACTTTGTATATGCCGTCGTAACTGTAAGAAATAATGGAAGCCAGTTACGGGCTATTAGTTTATTTATTTATTATTTAATTATTTTAAATTATTTATTTATTTTAAACCATGGCCTAACGACTGAGGTCGATGCTTCCGAGCACAAATAAAAATGACGAGCGATGTAAATTAAATACTTATTAAATATATGCAGAATTGAACATGGAACATGATTCGTAACCGCACGGTAAGCTATGCAAAAAGTAAAAATCAACAACAAAAATGCAACACATGGTGTAATTAATCTTGGTATCTTAAAAACGTTACATATTTGTTTATTCTCACCGTATGCCTTCCTTAGGCGCGTATTTGGGGAAATGCTTCAACATTTTGTAGGAGCGCACGACCCGCACCGGCCTGCCATTGCGCCAGTTGTCTCCAGCGTCCCCGCCGGTCTCAATGATTTGTTTCACTGCGCAGTTTCGAGCTAAGGCCCTGGGACCATATTGTTTCATTTCAATAATAACCACAGACTCGAGAGCTTAATTCAAACCAGTATTACCAATAAACTAAATATAAATATGGACATTATGTGATCTAAGCCGAGATTCATAGATTTTTGAGTGTGAACTAAGTTTGAGCTCGATCTTACACAGAACTGTCAGATTTCATACAATTATGACAGTCGTAAGAGCGAGCTCACGCTAAGTTAGCTCTCAGAACGTCTATGAATCTGGCGTTAGACTCGGGAGAAGTATTACAAACATAAAATATGTTGGAGTACAAGTAATGAAATTGAACTGCCGTACTGCTAAAATATGTTGGCATAAAGTAATGAAATGGCGGCTCCATTTCACATACAGCACAGTAAAATACCGCCGAGTGACTTTCAGTCCCTAAATTAAAACCGACTCCGAACCAGTAGTGAACACCGACAACTTAAACCAAAAGTTCATACATATTGTTCCAAGGTAAAAAAGATACACACTTGTTTTCTCTGGTTAGCGTTTGGTCACACGACTGCTCAGCAGTTCGCTTGTTGCCGGATAAATCGCGCCCACCGCTACCCGTATACGTAAATTCGTTGCCGTAGTCAACGTCGTCTTCATAGCCTCCTGCGATAAAATGTATAAGTAATTAACAGAAGCCATACATTGAATATAACGTCTCCTAATCCTTTGATTTATGAATGTTATGTTGTATTGTATGTTTGATTTATGATATGTGAATTATGTATTTTTTTTAATGTAGTAGATAAGTCTATCTAAATATTATGTCCATTGTCATACAAATTACCGCTAGCTTACCAGAAAGAACGATGCTGTAGGCGCCCTCAACATCACGCCCATGTATACCAGACACAGGCGGCCTGTGTACGCCGGACTCTGAAAGCTACAAATAAAATCAACTTTACTACAATATAACACTAAGTAGAGTTTTTCTAAATAGTGCAAGTACATCAATTCTAGTTTAAATATGACGGCAATAAAGGCCAGATTGGATTTGCTTTGTGTAGCTATGGAGAGTACATATTCAAAGAAAATGGCTTGAATTCAAGGTTGCCGCATACGTATGGTCCCGTCACCTTATCAGCGCCGCCTCAACTGCAGTCTTTCAGTATCCTTTGTATGAAACTCCATACTGCAACGCACACTAATCGCCTCTGTAACGGCATTGCCTCGCATTATTTTGACAACTGGTTTACAGCGAGGTAATGAGGCGAGGCGGTGCCACACACGTACCCACCCACGTGTGCGGCAAGGCTAAAAGTGGCAGAAATCGTGACCAATAAGCCACAGTAGACGAATGATTAGAGCGTTAGACTGCGGCGCCAGCGATTCTCGTCTCTGGGCTACTATGGTGGCGCTCCCCTCCCTCGTCTTCAGTCGGAGTGTGCTATACAACTCGTCGCCATTCGTCTCTGAACGCTGCCCTCCTGGTGCAGGCGTGCACGGCTGCTGTGGGGCTCATAACGATCAAATCATACATGTCATAGACGCCGCGCCGCTATACTAACAGCACTGTCCCTGTCACATGGTACGATTTGATCGTTTTGAGAAAGTAATAGCCCGACAGATCCGTCCATCTCTTTGGTCACCTGCCGCATGCACCGTCAACTTTGCCATGAACCACTAGGCACTCGATTGTTTCAACTCTACATGGATACACGTTCCCAAAGGCAGGATGTGCGCTTGAAGGTGGTCGTTCCTTGCACAAGTTTTTAGTTTAATTGAAATGCTCGAGAAGAAATTTTAGTATTGTAAAAACATTGCTATTTTTTGTAAATAATAATAATAAAAAACCTTCGGTCTCATCGTCGTTTATCGTCAGATAACATAGTTTAAGTAAAAGTAGTTGTTACAAAAATATTTCATATAAGTATCAAAATCTACTATAGTACAGTTAGGCATGATATAGCGTCTTAGGGTCAGCGCAGAAAGACAGAGTGGCGGCGAAGCGACTAATTTAGTAACAATTTGTATTCAACTTTACTTACTGAAACATTGAAACAATTTCAAATTGTTACTAAATTAGTCGCTTCGCCGCCACTCCGTCGGTCTGCGCTGACCCTTAGTCGCATAGCAAACAAGCTTCAATAAAGATTTACAAAGAACAATAATAATAACGCACCTGTATGCGGAATCTCCAGCACATGCCCACTTCGATGCCGGGAATGGGTCCGAAATGATTCGGGGGCATGGCACACGTCTTTGTCTTACCTAGTAAACACAATTTTACTCAATAAACAAAAGGGATTTTACCGGAATACATTATAAGAGTGGTGTAAGAGATTTTGATTCAAATGGATGCGATTATTAAACGATCGCAAAAGATAACAGGGTTTCTAGTCACTAGTTACCTGACGCTGTATTTGTGGTGTAACGAATGTATCGCCACGCATTACGATACATATACAATACACATAAACTCGCGAGTGTTTCTCGTAAGGGTAAGCTTTCATCTGCTACGCTTTTACATATGTCCCACTCCGCTTCCTCCACATTCATCAATCACTTTATGTTAGTCGGTTTGTAGTAGAAGTAGACCACACTTTTTTAAACGAATCAAAATAAATAAAGTTAAACAGATTGCACCAACCGACACAAGCCATGCCCCTTCCCCAATCTCTGTTACTCTTCGATGCTGACGCCTTTTTCGTTTGTTTGGCGGCTCCTGGTGCGATAACGTCATTGGGGTCGCGCTTGCACGATGGACAGTACCAATCCTCTTCAGGCAGCTCCGTAAGAGGCGGATTGAGGCAGTGCATGTGGTACCCATTATTGCATTCGTCGCAGAGGACTATCTGTAATATTTTATAAATTACTAGTAGTTAGCTTTAAAACAACAAAAAAATCGAAATAGTCCGAGTCAAAAGACCAGCGATTGAGCGTGTTGAAATAACAAGACAAACAATCTTTCGCATTTGTAATTAATGTATGTAGGTCGACTTAGGGTACGCGTATCAAGAAATAGTCGAGCCAATGGCAATAGACCCAAGCCAGAACACATTGGCAGAAAGAATTTCGATCCCTTGGGGTATAATCATACAAAATAAAGAGGATTTTTACCTTTTCAGGGTTTTCTTTCCCAGAGCATAAATAGCATCCACAGTTTTTACATAAAACGTCCTCATCATCACGACACGTCAAGCAGTTCAAAGGCAGGGACCCTAAAAAAATAAGCAGTGTGTGATATCACTAATCAATGAATACAAAACAAACAAGAAATGTCCATGGAAATAATGAGTAAACTAAAGTATTAAATATTATTAGTTATTCATCTCAATGTTTCCAGAAATATGAATCATTTTAATGACTATTTGAATACTTTGATTGCTGCTTCCCTGGACTATATACGCATTTTTCCTGAAATAAAAATGTCTTATTATGTATCTAAGACCGTCTGAAACCTAGTTAGGTATTGTGAGATTAGCGTTGCGATCTTCGGGCGAGTTCATTGACCTTTGGCCACATCGGACCTCTCACTTTTTAGTATAGCTGTCTCAGTCACACCACTGCGAGGCAATAGTATAAATACGGGGCCGAAACAGTGATTCGTCCTATTTGTGTTAAATTACCATGCAGAAGCGAAAATCCTAGGTTTCAGACGGTCTTAGATACATAATAAGACATTTTTATTTCAGGAAAAATGCGTATATTATGTAGTCTGTAGACCGTCTGAAACCTAGTTAGGTATTGTGAGATGTGTTTATTATCGCATGGTGATGTGACTGAGGCTAGTGAGAGTGAGTGACCAGTCTAAGTACTTAGAGTAGTGTACCTAGTACAACAAAATGAAATGCAAACCAGTAACATGTCTTTAATCATTCTGTAAGCGAAAATGTTTATTAGAAACATAAGCATTAATTACATAGCACTTAAATATCATAGCAATTACAAAGTACAAGCTAATAGCTAACAAGCATAACTCTTATCAGTTATAGGTGTAAACATAGGCAGTTATATAAGCTTATTACACAAAAAAATAATCATCTTAGCTAGCAAGGCTGAAAGCTTGAGCTTACGTTCGGAGCCCTGAAGAGGGGCTGCGTTACTGGCTTCGTGTAATACCTTGCCAAGGTATTACACGAAAGCCAGTTTCCTTGCGCGAGGATCTCCTCTACTGGGTGGTTTTCCAACCAGTTGAGAGAGGCTACGGCGGAGCGAATGGAGCCAGGCGCGTCCTCCACGCCTGCTTCCCTCAGCAGGGTTCTGATCCACCCAGCTATGACAGACCGGCTCGCCGGCCTATGCTCCCCGCGGGTAGCTATAAATAGATTGGTGATGCCATCTCTCGCTCCCTCGGAGAGCCGCAGCAACCTCTTCACGGCCTCGACCGCGTCGATGCTTGGGTGCTGCCCTCTGGAGAGCCGCCAGCCAGACTGCCTGTGCCGCATCCAGTCCGTCTTCGACCCGAACATTGGCAGGAAGGTGACGAAGTCCGCCTCGACTGCCATGTAACCCGGCGCCGTGCTGAGCAGCGTGAGGTCGTGCACCCTTCTGCCTGATGCCAGCAGCAGCAGCGTGGCGCACCGCCTGGAAGCGTCAAAAAGAGTTTCTTTCATGGGGTTGTTCAAAAGCCAGTTCACCACTGTCTGCGGGTTCCATATCGGAGCCTTGGGGGCCTTTGAGCCCGCACAGGACTCGTTCGCTATACCCCTCAGTACTCTGCGTACTAGCGGGTGGGAGGCGAGCGTTTCCGCCTCGCGGGGGCGACAAAAATTCGTTACTACCGATTTTTGTACCAAGATTGTTTTGTACGCTAGTCCCACCGTTTTGTAAAGGTAAGCTAAGTACCTGGCTATGTCGCTAGGGCCGGCGTCCCTCGGCCTTACTTCGTTCTTGCCGCACCAGTCCGTCCACTTCTCCCACGCGTGCTTGTACGACTTGAGTGTGGAATTCCTCCATCCCGCGAGGATCAGGGCCCTGTGTGCGGGTGACCAGCCACGAAGGAGGTCGTCCCACCCCGTACCAACCAGGCCTCCAAGGCCAAGGTGCTCACCTGCGGGGGTGGTAGACTCGTGTTCGTGTCTATCAGGCTCGTCTGCAGTCGCCTGATTGTAAAGGGGGGGCTCAGCGCCCTCGCCTTGAGGTCTGCTCTCCAGAATACGTTCTTCCATCTCGGACAGACCACTATGAACTTGCCCTTGGCCTGGTTGAGGGCCGACAGGACCTGATGCATGAGGCACGGGGGCGGGAAGGTCCATGCTAACCTGTACACCCACCTCCGGCTGAAAGCGTCGCAGTATACTGCTGCCGCATCTCGCACGTCCCTGCTCACATAGCGGGGGACTACGTGGGCACTTTGTGAACCGAAGAGGTCCACCTCTGGGGTGCCCCACTTGCGGAAGACCGTTGCGCATGCGCCGGGCAGTAAGTGCCACTCTGGTGGGCGCTTGAACCTGGACAGACTGTCTGCGATCGTGTTCAGAGGCCCCGGGATGTAGCTCACCTGCAGCGTAATGTTGTGTGCTGCCAGATACTCGTAAATCTCCTTCGTCAGGTTTAAGAGGAAGCGAGACCTTGTACCTCCTTGGTTGCGCAGGTAGGCTAGGGCCGTCCTGTTGTCGCTCTGCACCAGTAGGGTGCTCCGGGCGATCTCGTGTGCCTTTCGCGCCACCGCGAAGTATATGGCTAGCAGCTCCTTCTCGTTTGCCCGCAGCCCCTCGTGCTCCTCCGACCACTGGCCTTGCAGAAGGCTCCCGTCCAGGTGGGCTCCCCAGCCACGCCCTGATGCGTCGGTAACGAGGAAGTGAGAGGGCGGGGCTGACCAGATCTTGCTCACCGCATAGTAACGCTGGCTCCACCAGATCAGGTCCGCTCGTGCCTGCTGTGTCGGTCTCACTGCTGTCTCCCTTTGGACCGCCACCTGCATCAGCTCGCGTATCTCTCGATGGTTCAGTCTGCCTAGATCGACCACAAAGCTGGCGAAGTTTAGCCAACCTACCGTCCTCTGGAGGGACAGAATTGACCAGCTGGAGGCCCTCAGCATTTTGTCTATGCGGTGGCGCAGAGACTGGATCTTCTTGTCTGGCAGGGCCTTCTCGTTCGCCACGGTGTCCCACTTTATACCCAGAAACTCGATCACCTGAGTCGGGTGCGGCGACGACTTTCCCTCGTTTATTAACCAGCCCAGGGCACGTAGCAGGTCTCGGGCCCGGCGCATGTGCTCGCGCAGGGTGCGGCGGCACTGATTCACCAGGAGGAAGTCGTCCAAGTACACGAGTACCCTCATGCCGTCGTCTCTCAGCTGCTGTGCGACCCAGTTGGTGAGGGTGGAAAAGGCCCTTGGCGCGCTGGCTAGGCCGAACGGCAGGCAGGTCATCTGCCACACTAGCGACTGCCCTTGCGGAGACAGAGTCGCGAACCTGAGGAACCGTCTGTGCGAGAGCGCGACAGGCACGTGGAAGTAGGCCTGACTCAGGTCGATCTTGGCCATCCAGTCCCCCGGCTGGAGGAAGTCTGGAGTTCGGAACATATTTACCAACCTGAACTTTGCCTGAGCCACGTAGCGGTTGAGCGCTTTCAGATTGAGGACCGGTCGGAACGAGCCGTCCTGTTTCTCCACCAGGAAAAGGTGGGACACGAAGCCGGGGTCGTTCGGAGCCCTCTCTATGGCCCCCTGGACCTCCATCCTGTGGACCTCGCGAAGCATGGTCGCGGTACAGTCCACTCGTGACGGGTCCAGAGCACTTTGCCTCAGCGGCGGCCTCAAGAAAAAAGGAATACGGTACCCCGATATGGACTCCATGATGTGTGTCGGGGCGCTCCTGCTCTGCCACGCCGCTGCATGGAGGCGGAGCTGCCCCGCTCTGAAGTCATCGGCGGCGGCCGTCGTCACGCTGCCGCTGGGGGCGTCCGCGTGGTCCCTGGCCTCGGCGAGCAGCCGGGGCTCTGCCTCTGGCCGGCAGCTGCGCGGCGGGGCGGCGAGGCGGGACGGGCACTGCGACGCTTGCCAGTCTGAAAGCGGGCTCCGTGCCGTGGGCGGGGGAGTTCGCCCTGGCCTCAGCGGCCTGAAAGGGCCTGCGAAAGACCCTCGCTCCTCCCCCCAGCCTGGCGATCGCCTCGCTGAACGTCTGCCTGCCAAACAGGTGCGAGCGGCTTGGCGGGATCCGTCTCAGCGAGGCCCGGTGGTAGCGATCCCGCACGCCACCGAGCACGCGGTCCCGCCTCTGCTCGAGCACGCTGGCGCGTCTTCCGCATGTGACCTGCAACAAATCTTTGGAAACCTCCGCAAAGAGGCTTCCCGAGGAGAAATGGGCGGACACCACCCCATGGAGAGCGGGCGGCGCCTCCTTCACCGCGAGGATCTCCGTGAGGGCCGCTTGCACAGCCTCTCTCTGAGCGAGGAGCATGTTCGTGAGGGCCCCGAACGTCTGGTCCAGGGCCCGCAGCTCCCATGGCTTCCGCTCGTACGGCAGCAGCTCCTCGTTGAGATCCAGGCAGGTGAACGAAGGCGCCGCTAGGTACTTCTTCTGTGTCTCCACGTATCTAACGCCCGCCCAATCCTCCTCCTCCAGGTGTTGCAGCTTGACGGCCGCCTCCACCCTAGCCGGGTCCGCCCTCTTAAGGGTTTCCGCGACTGTGGTGGAGGGGGCCTCCAAACCTAGGGCCTGCTGCGGCGCGGGCGGCACTAAATCCGCTAGCGGGTCCAGTGCCGCCGGCGCCGCCGTGGACGAAAGCCCAAAGCCCTGTCCCTGGGGGGCTGCCAACTGCGCCATGAGCTTCAGCAGCTCCTTGGCGAAGCCCTCGACGGATGGGTGTCCGGATGCGCCGCTTCTTCCTTGTCGCGGTGTCGTCGCGTAGCTCCCGTCTTCATAATCCGCCACGCGGTCCGCCACGTGGTCCCCCACGTGGTCTGCCATGCGGTCGGTCACGTGGCTGGCCACGTGGTCCGGCTCACGGCTCGGACCTGGTTGCGACGGCGGCAGCGGCGGCGGAGACGGAGAGCGACGAGCCCGCTTCGGACGCGGCGAATCCTGTTCCCCCGACGTGTCTGACGGAAATCTTCTTCTCATGTTGACTCGCCGAAGTCGAAACTCCAAATAGGACGAATCACTGTTTCGGCCCCGTATTTATACTATTGCCTCGCAGTGGTGTGACTGAGACAGCTATACTAAAAAGTGAGAGGTCCGATGTGGCCAAAGGTCAATGAACTCGCCCGAAGATCGCAACGCTAATCTCACAATACCTAACTAGGTTTCAGACGGTCTACAGCCTACATAATACAAATATTGTAGTAATATAAGCTCACATACTTTTTTCACATTGAGTGACCATAACTTTGTTATATTCCTCTGTTCTCTGTTCTAAAGGCACTACTTCCTCAATAGCAAATATCTTATCGTGAATTTTAACTTTGGTATCATTTTGTGGCACAGCATCAGGTCCCAAATACAAAGTTCCTATTAACTCGTAACTAGTTCTCAGTTTCTTTATTTCGGTCACGGTAAAGTCATACCTGAAAATAATTGTTAATTTCAAATCCATAATATAATTAAACTCAATATGCAGCTCGTAATGTAGCACAAACGACTGTAAATAAAGAAAAAAACATTAATAAACAATTCAAGAAGTTACAGTAATTAATTTTCTATCCATTGACTTTTTTTATAATTCCAATCTGTGTAACTTCACCAAGAATATATCAAATACAAAAGAAAATAAATATTTATATTATTGTAACTTTTAATTATCAATATCATGAGGGTCTAACATGTATTTCGATGTTCCATCCAACATGTATTCAAAGCAATTCCTTTTTTAATACATGGTATGTATTATAGAAACCAGACTGTACTGGACAGTGATAAATTAAAAAAAAATACATACCAGTAACCTTTTTGTAAAGGTTCATCAGTGTTGTGATTAATCATAACTGTCTGTCCCAGCCTTAGGTCCTTTATATCTATGACTGTCCTCGCTCTAGGCCTGATTTCCTTCAATTTACAATAAGTGTTGGAATCTTCTTCACTGAAAAATGAAAATAATTTATATAAGCTAATAAATAGCTAATAAATCCCAGATAGGATAAGGATTTTTTTTTACATTTATTTCACACAATCACATTGTTGTTCACTTACTCTTCATCTAGTTCAACTTTATACAAAATGCTGACAACTGTGTCTTTAACATCTTTACTGGTTTCTCTTTCGATTAGATTTTTCTTTGAATTCAAGGTTTTACTGAAATATTTTGCTATGCCTTTCTTCTTAGTTTTCGATGGGCTTTCTTCACTTGATGTGGCAGTGGGTGGTTTGTTCTCTGTATCACTCTCCTCCTTGTCCAACTTCGGTTTATTTCCAGAACTGTTGCCTGAAGCTGTGTCAGCTATGTTCAAGGGTTGTGCATCTGGATCCTGTACTATTCTTACAATTTTCCCCTCGAACCAAGCACCCTGCTCTCTGTCTCTCATGTCAATTAAGTCGCCCACAGCATAATGTGCACTTGTTGCATCTGATATTTAAAAATAATAAAGTGTAAATAGTGACAATAATTAAAAATGATATGCTTCTTATTACATATAAAAATGACATAATTTATTTTAGTGACATAGGAAAAAATAACCTTATTTGCATCATGC
Organism: Tachystola acroxantha; assembly: GCA_963506565.1. Classification (NCBI taxonomy): domain Eukaryota; kingdom Metazoa; phylum Arthropoda; class Insecta; order Lepidoptera; family Oecophoridae; genus Tachystola; species Tachystola acroxantha. The sequence goes on along the minus strand of OY735870.1, from coordinate 10,620,569 downwards.
TTGCATGTAGTGTAAACTTTACCTGCTTGTGCCATTATGTGGTCTTTAGTTTGGGTGCAAACTATTATGAAAATAATTAAGTAAAGAATTTCAAGATTGTAGTACATCTCAAGATTTTAAAAATTAGGGTGAATTTTCCTATTATCCCACTAATCCCACTAATATATAATCACATTGATATATAAACGCGAAACTTTGTATTAGTAGCTTAGGCTATATTTATCTAATGGCTTTTACTCTTATTAAAAGAGATAATAAAAAATCATACTGACAACATACCCTCATAAACAATTTCTTTTTCTTCCTTTTTATTACTCTGAACTTTGTCATCACATTCATTTTCAGTCTTTATTGTTACAGGGCTATCTACAGGTTGAATCCTAACCATAAGTTGGATGACATCATTTAGCTTGATATTATAATCATGGAATGTGTAACCATCCTCCAACTGAAAACGCAAATTGAGATTGATTTATTAGACAAAAAATTTCAACTATAAGTAATGAGGAACAGCCCACCTATTACGGTTCTCAAAACGATGACATCATACCATATCGCCGCGATAGCACTGTCCCTGTCACTCTCGTTATGACATGGTATGATTTGAACATTTTGAGGAACGTAATAGCCCTACAGCTGCACCAAGTGTGGATCCACCATTTTGGCCACAACATCACACTCTCACGGTCTATTGACATCGATAGGCTGCTGATGAATTGTACCCTGTACAAAATCTTGATCAAGACTTCGGGTGGCTGTGTCCACAACCCATTTTGAGGGCTGAATCCGCACCTGAGCTGCACCCTGCTGTAGTGTGTACAGTACAGGTGGACTAATGTGATGCCACATGGAGGGAAAGTACCTACCTACCTTAAATATCAGACAATTTTACTGAAAGAAAACATTTTGATTTTAAAAACAATTTGAACTGCATTCATTGTTTTTTAATAATTGCCTGCCTGAACTGGGAATCAAATCAATTCAAAACTTTCTAGCATGGTGGATATGTTGCAGTACCGTAGGAATACTGTGATCACACATAACAATCTGCCACCGTTGTTCAGCATATCACAGTCCAAGGGCAATGAGGGAGTAACACTGGAAACTTTTGGATTTGCTATTGAAAATTCATATGAATCAAATAGGTATATTAATTAAATACAGTATCTACTCGGGTAGCTTAATTAGGTTAGGTTAGTTTAACACAGTGTGCCAAGTGTGCCAGTGTGTAGATATGTCTGTCATTGCTGCCTATTCCTATCGAACATGCGGGAGCATACGTATGTTTTTTTTAATTAGTCAACATGATGCCAACTTTAGATTTCTATGGTCACCAGTAAACTGGTCTGCCTGCGTTCACTCACTTTATAACATTCTCCATACCAGTGGTACAAGCTACGCCAATCTAAATGTTATCCCTATGTAAAAATATTATACAAAGAACAAGACTCCTTACCAGCTTCCCTCCATAGAGCAACCGTTGCAATTTTACATCAACATCAAACTTTTCCCTAATTACACGACGGAACTGTTCTATTTTAGCTAACTTTGATTCCACTACGACTACAGTATCGGGTTTACCAAAAACACGTACGCGAACATGCATATTTTTTCGTGTTTATCGTACGTTTATTGGATATGGATGGATACCGAACAAATCTCAATAGCCATACAAAAATAAAATGACAAGACAGCTGCACGCAGCGCGCGAAATATGCGAGGAGAATTAATTTAGTGTTGCCATTGCCACCAAAAATTATTATATTCCAAGAGGGATACGTTCCTAAACAATATTACCACAAAAAAAAATTCGTCGGCCGGCCGTCCGGATTTTTTCCGTGCTCCGCACGGCTTGGCGTGTAGTATAATATGTGCACGGCACTTTCGCCGCCAAGTGCCGTGCACATATTATACTACACGCCAAGCCGTCCGGAGCACGACGGCGACGACTACGACGACGCGACGGACTGAAAAAGAAGAGCCATCGAATTCAATTACCGTTCACACATTCGCGCGAGTAGCCAGGGGTTTGTGAACCAAAAAGTAATATAAAGTATAATGACGTGAACTCCATTCGTCTCGCTCGTGTGCGAGACTGGCCCTTGTAGCACGGAGTCAGCGTTAGCGATCGACGCAACGCCGGGGAGCTGTCAAAGTGACATTGTTACAAGGCATTTGACATTAGTTTGACAGCTCCGCGGCGTTGCGTCGATCCGCTAACGCGACTCGTGCTAGCCCCGCTGGACCCTGGGGTGATCGCGACTTCTATCGTTTTCGTAATCGCTTTCAATTTGACACATAGACACTACACATTGCTCGGTTTCGTTGGCGTTTGTTAAAACTTGCAAAAACATTGCAGTAATGTATAGCACCCATGTGTCAAATTGGAAGCGATTATGAGAACGATGGAAGTCGCGGTCATACCACAGATATGATGCTACATAGAACGGCAAAAGTTGCGTCACTCGCACCCATAAATATGCCAGAGGGTCCGAGCCGCTTACACTTTTGGGAGCCGCGATAAGCATTCACATTCGCGTTTCGCGGCTTTTGCGGCGTGTCGTACAAGTTGAAATCTCTTTTGAAGCTATTCCTTCATTATGCTTTATGGCTGTCATGTCAATGTAATGTCATTATTCCTATGTCGATATTTTGCTGATTAAAGCCTAGAAATTAGGTATTATCTTTTATTATGACAATTTAATCAGCAAGAATCATCTCTAAATATTATCCTTAACGAAACTAACAATGGATAAGTATTTGCGACCAGAACGGTTCGATGTCGACCCATCATCCAATACTGCGGGTCAGGAATGGACTCACTGGCTCTATACATTCGGTAACTTCATTTCCGTGAGCGGAACAACGCAAGAACCTTTAACTGACAAGGTAAAACTGCAGATGTTGGGCAATCACGTATCGCCTAAAGTATACGAGTACATAAGCGAATGCACGACTTACGAAGCTGCTCTGAACATTCTGAAAGCAACTTATACAAAACCTAAGAACGAAATATATGCTAGACACGTACTTGCAAGACGCAAGCAACAAAGTCACGAGAATATCAGCCAATATATACAAGCACTTAAACTTTTGAGTAAGGATTGTCAATTCAAAGACGTGAATGCTGAAATTAATAGAAATGATTACATAAGAGATGCTTTTATAGCCGGAATAACCTCTAGTAAGATTCGAGAGAGACTTCTTGAGAATTTGACTTTGAGTTTAGACGAGGCGCAAAATCAAGCTCTCTCACTGGAGACGGCTGTGAGTAACGCTCAATCTTTTACACCATGTCCTTCAGCGAGCGTATCTAATCCCTCAGCTAGCTTATCAAATCCGAATAACAGTTTTTCAAGAGACACTGTTAATGCTACATCGAAGGGTAGAGCTACTCCACCAACACCATCCGGACGACAATGTTTCTTTTGCGGTGGCAAAGTTCACGCCCGAAAATACTGTCCTGCATTGAACGACAATTGTCAATTTTGTCAAAGAAAGGGCCATTGGGCGAATGTGTGCAAGAGTGGAAAAACTTTGAATTCAACCACTGATACTGACAATGTTTCTGGCTCTACTACAAATAATTTACTGTCGGCTGCATCTCCAGCGTGTCTACAAAAAGCGACTGTCCCTATTCTTGTCAATTCTAACGCAGCGGACGGTCTAATCGATTCTGGCAGTTCAAAAAGTTATATAGATAAGTCTTTCTTCGAAAAATGTCAAATATACAAAGAACAATGCCACGATACTATTACAATGGCTTCACTAAGTCAAAAGACGAACGTCGAAGGACGATGCCGAGTATCCTTGACTATATCCGGCAATACATACAGTAACGTCAATCTTCTAATTGTAAACAAACTATGTGCCGATGTCATTATAGGCCATGATATATTACGCGAACACTCTACACTTGAAATGACTTTCGGCGGTACTAGGAAACCGTTAAAGATTTGCAGTGTTCTCGCAGCGTCGATTCCACCAGTTCCTCTATTCTCTAACTTATCACCGGAATGCAAACCAATAGCGACGAAATCACGACGATATTCCAATGACGACGTCAAATTCATTGAACATGAAATAAGGCAACTTTTGTCTGATGGAGTTATCGAAGAAAGCACTTCACCTTGGCGCGCTCAAGTATTAATTACACATAATGAGAATCACCGTAAACGTCTGGTGATCGACTATTCTCAAACAATAAATAAATTTACAAATTTAGATGCATATCCGTTGCCTAATATGGAGTCGATGGTTAATACTGCAGCACGATATGAAATATTCAGTAAAATTGACTTGAAAAGTGCATATCACCAAGTACCGATCCTAAACCACGAAAAACAATACACAGCATTCGAAGCTTCCGGAAAATTATATCAATTTTGTCGTATACCTTTTGGAGTCACAAACGGTGTCAGCAGTTTTCAAAGGGTTATGGATTGGATTATTGAAACTGAACAGTTAAAAGATACATTTGCTTATTTAGACGATGTGACCATATGTGGCATGAATCAAGAAGAGCACGACAAAAATTTACAAAAATTTATGGACGCCGTAGAAAAGTATAACCTGACTATCAACAAAGAAAAATCTATCTTCTCTGTCATGACTATCAATTTACTTGGATATACAATATCACACAAAGCAATTACGCCAGATAACGAACGTCTTTCCCCTTTAACGAATCTTCCATTGCCTAATGACACCGCGTCAATGAGACGAGCATTAGGTATGTTTTCACACTATTCGAAATGGCTACCTCGCTTTTCTGAAAGAATTCACCGACTAGTCAATAACAAAACTTTTCCTCTTGATGAACAAGCAAAATTGGACTTCAAAGATATCAAAGAATCCATTGCGAAATCTGTAATGCACGCTATTGACAATGATATTCCTTTTACCGTAGAGACTGACGCATCTGATCACGCTATAGCAGCTACATTGTCGCAGGAGGGTCGTCCGGTAGCTTTTTTCTCTAGAACACTGGCAGATGCAGAGAAACGACACTCTGCAATAGAAAAAGAAGCATACGCAATTGTGGAAGCTCTACGTAAATGGCGACATTTCTTAATCGGAAGACCTTTCCGTCTTATAACCGATCAAAGATCAGTTTCTTTTATGTTCGACCATACTCATTCAAGTAAAATAAAGAATGAAAAGATTGAAAGATGGCGGTTAGAACTATCTTCATTCAAATATGACATAGTCTACAGACCTGGAAAAGACAATATCGTCGCTGATGCCTTTTCAAGAGTTTGTGCCCATACAGCCCATATTGATAATCTGGAAACGAGATTAATAGAACTCCATCGTGTTTTATGTCACCCTGGAATTACACGTATGGTACATTGGGTACGAGCTAAAAACTTACCATACTCTGTCGAAGATATTAAACGAATGACGAATTCATGCTCTACATGCACAGCTGTAAAACCCAGATTCTGTAAAACTTCAAGCATTCTGATCAAGGCTACTGCGCCTTTCGAAAGACTAAACATTGATTTTAAAGGGCCCTTACCATCAGCCTCACAAAACAAATACTTATTAACTGTCATAGATGAGTATTCTCGTTTTCCATTTGCGTTTCCATGTGCGGATCTATCATCATCGACGGTTATCAAACATTTAACAACCATATTTGCCATGTTTGGTTTGCCAGCATATGTACACTCTGATCGAGGAACATCATTTATGTCTAAAGAACTGAAAGATTATCTTCACGCAAGAGGAATAGCGACGAGCCGTACCACGGCCTACAATCCACAAGGAAATGGCCAAGTCGAACGTTTTAACGGCACCTTATGGAAAACTATAGAGTTAGCAGTTAGGTCAAAGAATCTTGAAATTTGTCAATGGGAAAGCGCCTTACAAGAGGCACTACACTCTATAAGATCCTTATTATGCACTGCTACGAATGCAACGCCTCATGAACGAATGTTCACACATAATCGAAGATCCTTAAACGGAGATTCTGTCCCGACGTGGCTAACTTCTCCTGGGCCAATATTAATGAGGAGACAAAACCGGAATAACAAATATGAGCCAATAGTGGAAGAAGTGGAGCTACTAGAATCGAACCCGTACTACTCCTTTGTTAAACTTCCAGACGGAAGGGAAACCACCGTATCAAACAGACACTTGGCACCCACTAGTAAAAATGATGGAGATACGATGAACAATGAAAGTCATAACGTAACCAATGAAGGTTGTGGGGATACCATGAATGATGAAAACCACGGCGTGGCTAATGAAAGCTGTAGAGATTTGGTGAACGATCATAACCACAACGAAGCGAATGAAGCTGCCGCCAATCGAGATACAGGACAACTAAGAAGATCCGCCAGATCTCATAAACGGCCTGGTTACCTGGCAGATTATGAGTGATTATTACAGCCAGGGAGAATGTCGTACAAGTTGAAATCTCTTTTGAAGCTATTCCTTCATTATGCTTTATGGCTGTCATGTCAATGTAATGTCATTATTCCTATGTCGATATTTTGCTGATTAAAGCCTAGAAATTAGGTATTATCTTTTATTATGACACGGCGCGAATGTAGAACGCGCATAAAAGTTTAGTTGAGCGAAGTGGTTGTGTGTGATGCGCGCGCACATCACTGACAACATGTTGAGTATTAGCCCCAGGCAGGTATTAAGGCGGAAACATACTGTCAACACGCCACGCGACACGACGCGATGCGACGTGTGTTTACCGTACATTTTTCATCGGGTGTTCACTGTTCATAGTGTGATTGGCTATAAAAAATTGTAACGATTTGATTTGTTTAACACGCGTCGAATCGCGTGGCTTTTTAACAGTATGTTTGCGCCTTTATCGTCGGCGTCGGGTGTTCATAATGTGATTGTGGCCATAGAAAATGTATCCATTTGATTTGTTCAACACTCGTCGCCTCGCGTGGCGTGTTAAAAGTATGTTTGGGCCTTTAACGTATTAGGGTATTAAGGCTGAAACATACTGTTAAAACGAAACGCGACCCGACGCGATGCGTATTTACCGTACATTTTTCGGACACGTCGGGTGCTCGTAGTGTGAGTCGCTTGGCTATAGAAAATGTAACGACTTGATTTGTTCAACATGCGTCACGTGGCGTGGCGTTTAAAAAGTATGTTTGCGCCTTTAGCTTGCTGTCGTATTATATTATCTATGTGTATAAGGAGTATTTCCTATTGAATTTTTTGCCTCCGCATTACTAGCATTCGACCAATGAAAGGACGTTATTGTCAAAAACGAACTTGTGAAACGCTTGTGAACTACGCTTGTGAACTTGGAGATGACACTTTATGAATCAATCTGGTGCATGCGCATTGCGCATTTGCATTGTGTCCCAGATTGCAAAAAAAAAAACACGGTATCGATTAAAATGGTGGAAGGCATATTGTGGAGTGATTGATTTTAATTACATTATATTCGAGGAAATCACTATAATGTGAAAATTGTACTAAGTACCGGTTTTTAAATTTGAAGCACTAGCGACGTCCGCTTACATGTATAAAATGGCGTCAGCCGAGTTTTTAGAGCAAGTTTTGTCTACAGACGTTGACGAGAACGCTGTCAACGCAATCGTGGGTTCCCTTGAAAACCAGTTAGTTACGTCTGTTTCGGCAGCATCATCTCAGAATAACTTTGTTAATGTTATTCCAACTCATCCTATTAATATTACGTCAAGTGGAAGTTCAATTAATTGTGTACAAAAGTACAACACGGACCAAATTGGTGGAATGGACAGTGGTATTTATCAAACGAACAGTATTCCGGGTAACTCATCGTACAACAACGTGCAAGCATCTGTGCAATCAGTTATTTCGCAAACCCTGGCAGGCGCTTTATCAAACCCCAATGATCCTATGAAAGTAATATATTCTCAAACATCTCAGAACCCTGCGAATCGTGTGACTTTTCCTACGCAAGCTTTGTCGAATGGTTGTATCGGTCTGTCGTCACAAAACCAACTTATTGTACCACAGTCAGCTAACAAATTAATCACTATGCAGCCACCATTAGTGTTAAAACAGGGAACTACAAGTCAAGTTGGTATGCAGCCGGGGATGATGACTGTACCCATGACAGTCAATTCAAACATGCCCTCATCAATTCCGAATGTAATGACTTTGAATAAGCAAGGAGCTCAGAATGTTGTGGTAACGACTCAGAACATTGGGGCAGCACAACAAAACATCATTCCTAATGTTCAGATATTGAACATGCGGCCCGGGGCTCCCCCTGTGGGCGCGCAGAAGTCGGTCGCAACAGTTTCTCCGAGAGTGGTCATCGGGGCCCCGCAAGTAGTTGGAGCCAGAGCCGCTGCACCTGGTGTAAGTTGGTCACCTAAAGCTTAATTTACTCATTGTTTAGCACACTCATCCTCATTACTCTCTTCTAATATTATTTATCTCATGCTGTGGGTGCCTATATTCAAGATTCTTTTATTTACAATAGGTGTGATTCTATTGTGGCTACCAAATCTAATCCTAAATGCAAATGTCACTGTCACTCATGTGCTACACAGCATAAAAGTGATGCTTCCCTTAGATATGATTAAAATTAGTGTGCACAATGGAATTGACACAATTTATTATCTGTTTATTTAATATATTTACAGTCTATGAGTCTTAAGTGTAGGCATAAAGCACCACTAAATGATCACATTACTATGAACACCTGCTTGTACAAAAATGCCTAGGCCTGACCAGTTGACTGCGAACTTCATGGAATACCTGTTTTGACTATGTAACATTGAATTTCCAACAGTATTGTATTATTTTAAATAATGATAACTAATTGTTATATATTATTAAATATTTATTTAGCCTTTGCCCAACAGTGAACATCACAGGCTATTATTATTTTATTATTAATAATAATAAATCAATTATTAATATTATTATTAGATAAATGTACCATACAAATAACTAATGTTCACTATTAACTAATGTTGTGCCTCAGACTGATGTAGGTAGTCTGAAATTTTTGTGATAAGGGTCAAGCAACAAATCGACATATCCAAACATTAATACATATTATTATTTGTAGCATGTATGCCAGGGCCATGCTAAGCGAAAGTCTTAATTATTAAAATGGCAAATATACCTATTGAGATTCCATTTACAACAAATACCTACCTCCTTTTTAATGTATCAAATAAACTATATTATGCGACATTGACGGAATTCTGTAGCCACAGTACTTCCGGTATGCCTAATTTTACAGAAAACATTTTTTTCTCGGAATTTATCTATGAAAAATTCTTAAAAAAATTCTAAGTATTCAGAGAGACAAAATCTTGAATTGGTATTTTACTTTTAGGATGTTAATAATTTTTAGACCTTGCCAAATATTTGATAATATTTCACTTTCATTAGGCTAAGTAGACATATTTTGTTTATTTTGAAAAGTTCTACCTATATGAAAGAGTTTCATGCAAGTACAATAAAATTAAACATTGCAATTTTTAAACCTATAGCTAGTTTGTGGCTGAAATTTAATTAATAATTACGTATGTAGTATTTTTGTGAACTCAAAATAATAATATTTGTAATGTTATTACTGTTTCCGAATGTATTTTTCTAAAAATACATTCGGAAACAGCAATGTGATGAGGTATGGTACATTTATATGTATAAATATTTTAATACAGTACAGTTACCAACATTCATTATTCATTGGCTCATCCATAATGCATGTTTGATATACTTATAACAAGGGTCACCATCTGATTCATTAAATATACCTACTGAATTTTTATTACATAAAAGAAAACACTGTAAGCCTTTATCTGCTTATCTGAAGACTCTTTTATACCACATTGCAAGTGAATATATTCTGCGCAATTTGTGATGATGTATGTACCTACTAACTTAGTTTCAGTTTTATTTCCAATCATAAATTATATTGACTATGTATATGCGAGCAGTGGAGCACCTTTTCCAGAAAATTTAATTTATCATTTTATATCAACATTATTAAATAAGGGGTAGACAAATATAGTAAAGGTTTTGTACATTATTTACTTAAGTAGGATTTTTTTTTTATCACAGTTTACCCCTGCCATGTTTTTTGATACTGATCTACCTATATTACCAAATGGTAGGCATAGTTTAAACACAAAGGTTTGAAAAACGTTCTTTTTCAACTCTAGAGTTACTAGAAATTAAAATCACGGTTTATTTCCAACCCTGTGCTCACAATACAAGAAATACCTATAACGTAATGCCATTTTGTAATACAATTATAATGAATGTGTCAATGTTGTGATGCAACTTGGGGTGCATGGAATTCACCATTAACATTCAATGTTAATGCAGAAATCCATGTATGGTGTACATAATGTATCTAATTTTCCTAAAGGGGACCGAGAGGCGCCATTCTTATAAGGTGTTATTGCAACACACATTGATAACTTACTGATTGATATTAGTAATCCAAAGATCTAGAACAAAAATCTATTTACAAAACAATAAATTAAATACCTAGTTGTATGATTTAGACGTTACATAACTTGGAATTCACGACGAAATATCCACTTGTTTAATGTCCAAAACTTGTTTTAATTTGTGAAATATCATCCACTAATATCAATCAGGCCCCAATGTGTTTTTAAAAGGTCCCTCTCGGACAGCCTTTAAATACGAAAATCACCGTTCCTACCTACCACTAACACTACTTTTAATATCCTTATGTTTCTTATCCTACAAGTGGGAAATATTTTTTCTCGCCTTGTCAAGGAATCCATGCATATCTGGAAGGCACACCAGCTTACACCATGCTAACTTATGTATCTACATCTGCATAGAATGCAATAATTATGTAATCTCACATCGATGTTGCACATTTCACCATCATTATTCAATTTAATCCACTAAATGTACCTATCTAACAAATGACCTGCTTTAGATTCATTATTTCGAATTTTGAGTATCATTTTATGATAAAAAAAACTACCTATTTGCACAAATTGAACAATTGTGAGCTTAGATAAATTGAAACAAGGCGTTCATTTTTAGATAACGCTGCAAACTCTGCAGAGTCTACAACCAGGGCAGCAGGGTCATTTGTTGTTAAAGACTGAGAACGGTCAATACCAGCTCCTGAGGGTGGGCCCTGCGCCTACGGCCAGCACTCTCACGGCGCCACAGGGTCAGACCATCCGGTTGTCGACCGTGCCGGCAGTAAGTAGGCACCACACCGCTGCTCACCCACTCCGAAACTGGACAATGACTTTAAAATTGTTAATTATGGTTTAATTATTGTTTGTCCAGTTTCAAATGGTTAATCATGCATGTAAAAATATGGTGATGGTGCATGTTGTATGGCATTTGAATTAACAAGGTAAGATCCTAATTGAAATTCCTTCCACATCATTGTGTACTATTAACACTAATTGCCTGTAGAATAGATTAACTACTGCATATATTTGAATAGCTAATGTTTGTAATGTATTTATTTTAAAACTACGCTTTTACCAAGATAAGCATTATCAAACAATATATATTTTACTGGCATTATCATGGCTATCCAGGGAATGTTTTGTAGAGATGAGGTATTAATTTTATAACTTTCTAGTTGTGTAATGGAATGCACTGTCCACGAGCATTCCTGTTCAACAATAAATAAAGTAAATACGTAAACATTCTGGCAATGAATATGGTGATGTACAGTTTAACTCAGAGAAAACTATACAGGGGGCCTCATTAAGCTTGAGATTTTATCAAAAACTACCTGACCGAATTTAAAAATTCTTTTACAATTATGTAGTCTGCACTGCACTTGGAAACTATCTACTGGTGAAATAATTTTTTGTCAAGCAGTTTTTTGAGAAAATTTCATTTGCAGGCCCCTATGTATATTTGTTTCTGAGCTCAACTGTCCGCATTTCCCGAATGCTCGTGATCGAAAGCTCATTACGGCCCATGGTTTTTTTTTTTTTTTTAATGATAAATATAGGTAGTTGATTATAGTGAAACTAGATTCCCTGAAGCATGCATTGTTGCGTCTTACGAACGAGTCATGTGTTTCACATGCTCTTTTGTATCTGTACAGCATCCTGGAGTGTCGACTATGTCCACCAGCGTGGCGGCGCCGGGGCAGATGCCCATGCAGATGGCTCCCGGGCCCGCACCCGCGCCCATGGTGGCCGCGTCGGTGGCTGCAACCATGCCGCCTCAGGCGCCCACCGTCACCACACAAGTTAGTTTTTATTCATAAAATAAATACGTTCACTCATCAATCATTCCCTCTCCTAAAAACGTCCATTCCGTCTCGCCATCGTTTGCGGGGGAGGTCACATGGCCCTTACGCGTTGTTTGGGGTCCATTCTGTGGCGACTTTAGCCCACAAGGGTTGGCGGCCTTTGCTCAGCAGTGGGATATTACAGGCTATTAAATAAGTAATAATAAATCAATACTTTCTATACTTGAACGGATACTGTCCTGACGTACAACAATAACGTCATTACTACAGAAAGTCAAACCATGTGACTTTCTGTAGTGATGAGGTATACTCGTACTAGTAGGACTACTACTAGTTCGAGTTCGCAACCCGTAACTCCATGGCCCACTACCCACGTCGTGGTGATAAGTGGGTGGGGGTCAATCGTCTTGCTGCATTGAATGTAATTGTAAGTGAAGGAATGCGAGTTACGATGAGCTAGAGATTATAGATGTATTTGGATGGCGACAGATGGAATTCTGTCGTCTCTGCCTACCCCTATTGATACGGGCGTTATGTATGCATATATGATAAACAATACAAAATAGTTATTAAATGGGGCATATAAATAGCTCGGGCAAAATAGTATGTTTTATCTTCAACAGAACAAATTAAGAATGAATTATCACTAGTTTAGTCATCTGAACTGGCCAACTGAACTAGTGGGAATAGACGAACTTCGATTCTTGTCATTATTTGGTCATACTACAATAGTACAAATTTAATTAAATAATAATAAATAAATAAAATTACATTTATTTATTCAATATATAACTATATACAAGATAACATAATATAATATATGTTGTCTTATATATCATTTTTCAGTTAATGAATAATATTATTATTCCTTGCAATAAATAGTAAACTATAGAGGAAGTGTAAAGAAAACAAACTACAGTGGATCGACATGTCGAATCTCAAACATTATATTCTCGTATATATAAAAATAAAACTAACTGTACAGCCAAAATCATGTTGCAAGTTTTTAGTGGAACCCAAAAACTGTACTAACTCTGGTAGCCACATTTGACCTATTATGTTACTGATATATTAGAATTTAACCAACAGCATATCATTTAGTAATACTAAAATACAAAGTAAATTCACTGATTCACCCAATTTTAAACTCTCTGGTTAGAATATACACTATATTTTGAGCATTATTAGCACCGAGCATACACATCAAATATTTGCATAATAATATTTATTCGGCTTTCATTGTACATCTAACTCATAATGTGATCGTGTTATTTTTGACAGAAACCTTCCGACAACACAAAAGAAAAATGCAGAAACTTCCTAGCAAACCTTCTAGACCTGTCAAGTAAGGAACCGAAGTCAGTCGAGAGGAATGTAAGGAATCTCATCCAAGAGCTGATAGATGCTCAAGTGGAACCAGAGGAGTTCTGCGACAGACTTGAACGACTATTAAACGCAAGCCCACAGCCTTGTCTCATTGGATTTTTAAAGGTTAGAACAAGTACATATACCTACACTATTGATTACAAATAAAACCAATTGCCGTTTAAAACATCGTCCATAAACAGCTAGCTAAACAAACGAACTGTGTGACATGTGATGGGTAAACATGAGTTATCTTTATCAGTTATTAATTGTCATAAACATGCGTTCATAATTTACTTTTTATTTGATTAATCAAAATTAATTATATACCCTCTTCTGCGACTTCAGTCGGTTTTTACATGGAACCCCTGGACATCACCCCTCATGAGTGCTATGTCTAAAACGCAAAATACCTTAGTAACATAATGCCTGAAACGCAAAATGTATAAAACGAAAAATGACTAGGAACTAAAACGCGGTAAATTATACCCTTGCAACCGTTTTGAGAAAGTAATAACGCTTGTGGTAATATACAATTGAAGTCGTTTCTTTTAAAACTTGTTTTCGTTTAATTATTGTAAGACAAATTTGCTTTTTAGACGATGTGCTGTTTAGGCAAACGAAGTTTTAGGCATTTTGCTATTCAGGCAAATTGCTTTTTGGGCATTGTTTTAGGCGTTTTGCTAATTAGGTATTTTGCATTTTAGACATAGCGCTCATGAGGGGACATCACTACTACTTAGTAAATTATAGATATGTGATTGATGAGCCATTAGATACAAGATCAAGTCCGATCTATTAAGAACAGATTGAGTTTGTTTTAAGTATTTAAGTAGATAGTACGTGGTTTTCAGTTGACACTAGAGTTGGGTTTCATTAATAAAACAATAAACTTAATTTAACATCTAATATATTTCCTGTAATAATTATGATTACGTATGATACAGTGGCATTCATTCAAATGTATTCAATAATGGTTTAGTTACACACCGTAAAATAATTAGGCTATTTGACATAAATGACTATGCCAGATTCTGCCCCACCATCAACCGCAAGGTGTACAAGATAACGAATAAATGTAATATTTTATTAAAATTATTGGTTAAAAATAAAGTTTTGTACAAGTTGCGATTCGAAAAAAACAGCTTAATTAAGAATTCAGAAAATAGTAAGAAATCGAAGCGAATTATTCATTGTTTTTGTTATTCTTCTATAGGAGCTGCGAGAGTAGTAGAAAATGATACTGATTATGATTATGCAATATGAAACCTGTAATAAGTCCCCAACAAAATGATAGGTACAGCTTAAATGGTCACGTAGTTTTGTAGGTGGGGCAAAGCTCCATTGAAATGTGGCAATGTCTTTTAGATTATCTGTTTTTAAAATTAAATGCCGTATCGATTAAATAATAAACATTATTTATGGCACTGAAAAAATACCACAAGGGACTTTATAATCAGCACGGGTTCACATGGGAGTGGAAGGCGCAGGTCTTGGGTCAATAAAGGGGTAACGGTACCTTTTACTACCTACGCACACCGTCTTACCTATCAGTACATACGCTACGATAGACCAGCAGTATCTCAGGAGCTTTCAACCATGTCACAACTAAGTGCTGTGAGCACTTGTTCTTCTGCGACTGTGAAAAGGAAATTTGTTTATATCGATGGAAAACGAATAATTCTTCTAAACGCGGGAACTATCAAGCGAAATAAACCTGGAACAATCGTTTGGGGGGTTACTAATCCAAATGGAATTATTAAAATTAAAGCATGTGTTCAATATTTATTAAAAATATGAAGCTCGGTGGCTCAGCGGTTGGGGCAAACTTATGTACATTTACCGAGTGCTCTCAAAACGGTGAAGGAAATCATCGTGATGAAACCTACATGCCGTAGAAGATGAAGAAGAAAAAATGTAAGGCATGTGAAATCCGCCAACCCGCACTGGGCCCGCGTGGTGGATCATGACCCCAACTCCCTCGATGTAAGGGAAGGTCTGTGCCTGAGCAGTGGGGCAATATAAATAGACTGATGATGAAATAACCATTTAATATACCTATTATAAAATACTGCTTCAATTTAACTTAATTCTAGTGACACTTTAAATCAACTGAAATATAAATAATATGCCTAGGAAAAATTGTTTGATTACTAGTTAAATGCAATCCTTCATCTCTATATTTATAAAACTCAACATCAATCTGTCAATCTCAAGCGAAACCCCTGTCATATCCCCCGATCAACCCTACCTATTTGAAAGGTAATTGATAAAAATCAAATATCTGTTACTTGATTCCCTTGTTACACATTTATTACACATTTTTTTAATTTCTCCATATAATTTTCGTGCATATCTTTTAGAAAAGTCTGCCGTTGCTCAGACAATCCCTGGTCACAAAAGAGCTTATTATCGAAGGAATCAACCCTCCGGCCCCTCACATAGCGTTCTCTACGATACCTGCTCCTGTGCAACCCGTTTTAACTTCACACAATGTGCAGATGGTAAGTAAACATACTAATTATTTAATACCTCATATTTTCAGAAGGCCAATGGGGCTATTACAAAATGATATCAATCATGAAATGGCGTGTGACAGTGACAGTACATCGAGTTGATATAGCGCCGTCTCTGGTCTCTGTTCAATATGTCAACTCATTATATCGTTTTGAGAATAGCATTAAGTGTAACGATTTTTTTTTAGAAATTAATTAAATTATCACTAATAAATTTAACATTACTTAATACTACATACATTCTATAGAATATTCAACATAAATTTTGCGTGACTAACGTAATTTGCATTTTTGTATTATCGCTTTATAGTTCACTAGCAGAAACACAAAATTGCAATATTATTTTAACTTTGCACCGCATATTGAAGGACACTCAATATTAACAAAGTTATGTTTCACGCTACTTTTTGAACCGGTGTGTCCTGATTTTACTAGTTGGTTATTTTATAATCAATTTCCACTTAGGAAATCAATTTAATTGATTTAAGAATTGTACCGTCGTCGCTGGCACGCTTAAAACGGCACAATTCAATTGTTTCGCTACTCAAACTATCTATATTAAAATATGGAGTAACATAACACTATGAAAACTTATATAAGGTATAGGACATTAAACATAGGGTATCTGATATAGTGACACATTGGGTGGTATTTTACTAGCTGACACTCATCATATTAGGTCGGCTTCATTTATAATTGTTATCTGAGAGCTTACAAAGTAATGAGACGTTTTTTTAATAATAAAAAATGTCAAACTTTTTTGAGTAATAGATGGCGTTAGCTAGCGCCAAATTCTTTGATATGTCAAATAAATGTCAGATTTTTTAAAAATTTATTATGGCATGGCCCAATGCCATCGGCCAAGATGTCGAATGTTGAATTCACATTACAAATACGTTTAGTACATTTTATAACTTATTGTGTACTACTCCGGTCAAATAATGACACCTAAATATTGGGAAATTGAGAAGGGCTACAATATTTCACTCTCAAGCTGTTGTTTCATCCTTGTGCTGCCATCTAGTTTTAAAGATGGGTTCGAAAAGAAAACGGCTCAATAAAGTTTTGTATTAAGAACTTTTGATGTCGAGGTTCGTAAAAAGACTATTATATGATTGGTAATGTTGAACTCAGCCACCCGAGGAGGACGGCTCAAGCCCGATCCTCACGACCCTCCTGCCGCCGCCGGTGCTTCCCGTATCATTTGCACCCTCTCTGGTGCCGTCGCCAAAACCCATAAACGTTGTTTCGATGCAGTCTACGATCCCTGCGCAGGTTTGTCCACTACTCACCATAGATATTCGTGTCGCTTTTGCTTTGTTTTACGTTTTGAACCATTCACAATAATAACTTATCGTAATTTATTCTTAAAGTTTGTACTTCTACGGTTAAACAGTTGAAGTATGTTCGTGTATTGAGTTGGTCATGCGTGAATGACATTATTCTCTTCTCATGAGAAAAATCGCTATTATACAGTATTCCTGTTACCTGAACAGGTAAGATTGAGGTCGAACGCGGGATGTATTAATTTAAACATACTTTCATTAATTATGAATTGGTCACCTTTTTATTAGTACGGAGATCGTGACTTTAAGTGTCAATGTACATAACACGATCCATATGATCTTATTTATTTCTTAAAAACTGCATATGAATGATTCTATACAGTTTAAGGTTATTTGTTTCAATTTATTGTCTCCTCATTATTTTAAATTCCACATTTTCTCATATTCTAATTTCATCAATTGATTTCTTTTTTTCATAGTAATCTGTTAGAATAACAACTGACTTATTAATTGATTGGAAGTGACAAATTAGATATCGTGAAAATTTACTAAAAAGATTTTTTATACTTTACATAGTTATTTATAGCTTGGATATATTTAAAATACCTTTCCTCGTCATTTCACTAAATGCTCTTGTTCTTTCCGTATGCATCTTCGAATGTTTTCCAAAGATACAAATATGTAGGTATAATACGTTGTCATAATGTGGATATTTTTTATTTACTTTGCAACAAATATTTTTGTTTTAAGGATGTTCCTCAATTTCTCTTCTTCAGAATAACTTTTTGATACACATTTAAGTAGCATAACAATTTTCAAGGTAATGAATATGACGAGCTTACTCGAAATTCCTACGGTGTATGGGCTACTACAAGGATTACAAGTATTTCTATTTTTACTTTGAAGTGGTAATATCTCGTTAGCAACAACCAATAAGTCCACCTTTTACATTCCATAGAAACAGTATGGGATACAATGCACGATCTCAGTGCACATATAGTGTTACGCTATGTCAGCGATTTCAATATGGCACGCGGCTTCGCCCGCGTCCCTCACCAGTCGCTCCTGTGCCATCTTTGTAAGCGCATCTTGGTGAATAAGTTTAGTAACGTGATTAAATAATTAAATCAAGCCGAGATCACTGGTTAGGATGTAGGCCCTAGAATCTTCGAGTCATCTACCACAAAACGGCGTCTTTACACTATTCGAATACGTTGGGAATAAGGAGTCATATTTAGGATTTTCCGGAATGCTAAGATAAGTACTTCTTACATACATTTAAAGAATTTTTACGTATTAAAAGTTATGCTGTAAAAAATTGTGTGAAAAAGGGTAATTGAAGGATCGCCTTAATAATGCATAATGCTATATAATAATTTAAGTGGCGCCTTTTTAGAAGATTGAAGTACACTGCCTATAATATTAGTTACTGTTCATTAATTTGCATGAAGTCAATGTTGGCTTGTGTATAATACATTATTGTGTCGATTCCGGGCTGTCACACGCTAAATTTAATCGTCGCTAAGCGGTACGTCCCGCTCCCTCTTACACAATCTTAGTATATGAGTGATTGTGACAGTTTCGTTTAGATTTAGCGACCATGACAGAATCACACATCTTCTGCATGCAGGGAGCCGTTAAATATTGCAGGTGGCGCAATCGGCAATCTGTATAACTGTACTTATTGGTAGTCGTTAACACACGAACGCGTTACTATACTTTAGAAACATAATAACATCTACCTTCGGCCACAACGATAGCGTCGAGGTCGAATGCTAGCGCATGAATAGTCTAACTTGCATTTTATCTTTAATCGTAAGCATGAATAAAACACTTGCAGTAACATGAATCCTTTCGTTTTAGTTGTGAATTTAATGTTCAAACTTCACTTGGTAATACTGAGCCTGTACCTGAGATTCGAAGGAAAAGGTTTTCTTTCAATGTTATATTAGTAATTTATTTTAAATATATACAATTTAACTAAACTTGGATGACTTGGGTATCCTCCCTGGGTTGTTTCAGGTAAATAGGCTCGGTTTACGTCGTATACAGGGGATCACATTCACAAGTGAACCTATGCGTGTTCTGTATAGCTTTTCATGCGGGCTATCAAAATCTATTGCTTGAAATGTTAGCCCCTTGCGTCATTGTTATGTTACAGTTACAAGAAAATATAATAACTTTAGTACATGTTTTATAGAAACTGCATTCTAATATTATTTTTATTTAACAGCCGAAGCCAGGAGGGAAATCAATAGCCGTACTTCAAAACATCCCAGTGCATACAAAGTTAAACGTTAATAAAGTGAGCAGTGGCAAGGCTATGACTGTTAATAAAGCCAATTTCGCGAGAAATTCTAGTCCTTCCGCGGCACTTTCCACCGTTTTAACTCCCGGGAAATCTCTCTTAAAAGATAAAGAGAAGAAGTCTTCTATGCAATTCACGTCGCAGCCGTTCGTTGATGATAAGATGGCCGGAGATGATGATATAAATGACGTCGCCGCGATGGGTGGCGTCAACTTAGCAGAGGAAACCCAGCGAATTCTGGGTTCGACAGAAATGATTGGCACTCAAATCAGGTAAGAGGTTTATTTACAGTAAAATTAATTTGTCTGACATGTTGTGTCAACGAAACCTGCTTAACCTGCGTTCATTTCGACAGGTCTTGCAAAGATGAATATTTAGTACCAATGAGTATAATGCAATCCCGAGTTAAGGCAGCTTCTCTCAAATACGGGCTTGATGAGCCATCTCCAGAGGTCGCGACCTTGTTAAGTCATGCTGTGCACGAAAGACTAAAAAACTTGGTGGAAAAACTTGCAGTGATTGCGCAGCACAGGATCGATATTGTAGTCAAGGTAAGGCTCTAAAGTTGGTGTTCATCTCAAATTCATTAGAATTCTGAATTTGTTGACTACAAATTCATGCGATTGCTCAACTTTGCGATGATGCTTTAGCAATTGAATTTATTCTATAGGTTGGCCGTGTTGTTTTTGAAATTAAATAAGCGCTTGAAAATTACTAATCAATTGTTAGCATAATACTATTACACAGTTTACTACAATTACGTAAGAGTTATGATAACGATTTTTATTTACTTATGATAAGGCTAAGGTGAATTATAAATGCACAACAAAGCGAAGTACGTGCACAGCGACATTTATATGTTTAAATGGTATTTATTGAAACAACGTCGCTGCAGCTGTATTAGTTTGTGATGCCGAGAGTTTTTTGCCATTTTCTCCCCAGCATTATCACAGTTTCCTTGTAAAGTGGTGTAAATGTAAGTAAATACTAAAAAACTTTACGTGCAAAAATGTACGTAAACGTAAAAGATACATAAATGTGATTTACTTGCAATAATCAATAATTTGAATATGAATTAATCGACTTACTGTTAGGAGACATACTTCCTACAACACATGTAAATTCTTCGGAGAGATCAGCGATGTGTTGGTATGTGCCTATACGTTTTTTCCAGACATACACTACTTACAGGTAGACGTTGAATTATAATGTGGTACATTCCTATATGCCAGCAGACATTTCGCCGCGAAAGTACCGTGCAATTTGCGATAGCTTATAAAATATATGATTTGCAAGCTGTTGCTTCTGACTTTTGGAATCATAGATGATTGATTGTAATAAAAATTATGTTGATTATAATAAAAATCTTCAATCTTGACTCAAAATGTCATCTCTTAATATGACACCATGTCCACTATGGAAACCACATCGAGACTTTCCATTTAGTATTATATGGGTACTTTTTAATAAATAATAAGCAATATTACAAGTTATCAATAAATGCAACGATCGCTTAAAATATTTTTTCCTATGTACTTTAGCCAACTGCGAATTCCTTTTATCTGATCGCATCCCCCAAGAGGAGAAACGGAGGTCCTATTATAATAACATTAGATCCAAATGACATCAAAGTTAATGCAATGTGCGAATACCAATAATTTCCAATAAAGAGTAATATAATATAAGGAAACTTTATTATGCGATTGTCGTGTACCTTCCACTGTTTTCATTTCCATTTATGGTAATATCCGTATAATTATGTATATGATCCTATGAATTAATGGGTGTTCTATCCTATCATTCTAAGATTTTTCGGCATGAGTTTTAACATAGGTAAATATATCTATTTTTTGGTATGAGGAACGTATGCATGCACGCACATGTTGTATTTTACGAAATACCTACATACAAAGCAAGTCGCGAATATACAAAGCTGATAAAGCTTTGTTTTGTATCAAGAGTTGAAGTAGGTGGTGTAATTAGGTTGATAGTGTAATTATGGAAATTTTATCTATTTGATTTCCAAAGAAATATTTGCGGTTTAATTATTCTTTTTTTATGTTGTTGCCGGATCCAAAGTCTATTGGAATTTATTTATTATACTCTATTTATCCATTTACTTATTTGTTGGTGCAAATAAGTAAATGGCCCCGCCGATCTTAAAAAATAATATCTTCCAATATAATAAATTTCATTAAAAATAGTTATTAAGAAAATCTTTATTACGATAATTACTATATTTTAAACGCTTATAACAACGTTACACAACACGTCACGTTATTGCATGTTCAATTTCGGTAAGTTGTAGTTAGCATAGTTGCTAAAGGCCGTTTTTGACATATGTGAGAACTAAAACTGAGTTTGTCGCAATTATGATATTTGTATTGTATATTGAAAAATAGTATTTATCCTATTAAAGATTTGCTTAATAGCTGTATTAATAAATTAAATATATTGGATTAGAGGATATTACTTTTTAAGATTGGCGGCGTTAGTTGTCTCATGTAAAGGCCCTCTCATGTAATTCGAAAACTCTTTTAAAAAGTAACCCAGCGTTATTCGTTCTGTGTATAATATTTATTTAGAGCGTGAAATATTAACAATAAACATTAAACGAATACTAAAATGGAATGGAATATAATAATCATAAGTCTTGGAATGCTTTACTTCGATCGACATGGCTGTATATAGTTGCCTTGCGAATATTGCTAGATGATTAGAAATAAGATAACAAATGCAAAAACATGAACATACGGCTTGTTGCTATATCATATTCAACCATCACAAACTCTTATTGGAGTGATGCCCTGTTGGTGCTTACAAACATACTAATAGCAATATACCTTGTATTATTAGCAGACCGACACCCGTTACGAGGTAACACAAGATGTCAAAGGCCAATTGAAGTTCCTGGAGGAACTCGATCGTGTTGACAAGAAACGGCGTGAAGATTCCGAGAGGGAAATGCTTTTGCGCGCTGCCAAATCGAGATCTAAAAATGAGGATCCGGAACAAGCCAAACTAAAGGCTAAGGTATATGAAATAGTTACGAGTGAGAATCCGATATTTGAGAATGACAATGTGATAGAAAAACATGTCGATCGATGACGATTTACAAAGACATTGCAAAGTTACTGAGTAATAAAACGTCCTTTCACTAATATAATCCTGCTAAATTATTATTCTAAATCTGACTTGAGTACCTACTTAGTTCAACATGTGAATGTAATTCTTATGAGGAATAAATTATCTTAAACCATACATGTCTAGAAGTTCTATCGAAAGGAATTGAAGTGCCACATTGAGAAACTAGAGAAGATCGATAGTGATTTTTATGACTGGAAGATCGGTGTGACACAACCTTTATTTAAAGGTTTTACAAAGGAGATTCAAGACGATACACATTGTGAATGCGTCGTTTTCTCAATACGACAGTATATGTAAAAGAGATGTGTAAAGAACGGGACTCCTGAGACTTATCTATTTTACCATTGATCTAAGCGTCAAGCCAGACAGTAAAGATATATGATGAGGACGCATCGCGGACGTGACCACCTTTCATACAAATGTATAGAAGCGTCGTTTTAAAAAGTCTCATCTGCGCCTCGCTTTCGCCCTATCTGCGACGCGTCCTCGTCTTACGTCTTGTCTGTCTGACTTGCCCCTAAGGCCAATATAATATAATGTGTGTACACATGTGATTAAAGTTGCAAATTTTCAGGCTAAAGAAATGCAACGGGCCGAATTGGAGGAGCTCCGTCAACGCGAGGCCAACCTGACGGCGTTGCAAGCTATCGGGCCGCGCAAGAAGGCTCGAC
Organism: Tachystola acroxantha; assembly: GCA_963506565.1. Lineage (NCBI taxonomy): Eukaryota > Metazoa > Arthropoda > Insecta > Lepidoptera > Oecophoridae > Tachystola > Tachystola acroxantha. Next base: position 10,597,068 of record OY735870.1, on the reverse strand, counting down.
TTGACAGCCCTGGTGGGTCAGGTGACTCTGTAAGCAATGGAGGGGGGAGCCACTCCAACAGTGGCCTTGTAAGTATCCTGAATATAGCTATATGCCATTCTTATCTCTAATATAAGAGTATAACCATGATTACAATTTAATTCATTTCGCTCGCCTCAGTGGAAACGCTGAGGCGGGGCGGAGCTTAGCGGTGCATAAATTAACCTAACCAATCTTTAGTGTGTCGGCAGAATAATATTATCTATTATTCAATAAAGTATTAGTGAGAATAATATTAGCCACCAGATATTTCGAGCATTGTGATTGGTCAATTATGCACCGCTAAGTTTCGCTTCGCTCCGCCTCAATGGAAACGCAGCCTTATCAATCACATAGTGCGGAAATACAATCCGTTGAATGATATTTTATCATCTAAAATAAATGTTTACATATCAATTGCACAACAACTGAGATAAAAGGTTCGATAAAACAAAGATAGTGATAACTTTATATTTTAATTTAATTACTGAAGATCAACTTCAACATAAGTCAAGTTTTGATATCCGCGCCCTGTAATCCACTGAAAACGGAGATGGGATGAGAGGAGATGTATCATTAACCCGTAGGACATTTACATAGCACCTCAATCCAGTGTTGACTCTTATCATTACATTTTCCAGACCAGTCGCAGCCAGCTCGCCCTCCGTACACGTTTGAAGCGAATCAACCATCGTGACATGGTATTTCTTCTCGAGCAAGAACGTGAAACTGCCCATTCGCCGATGCTTTTCCGAAGCTACCTTAAGTGATTTCTCATTGACAGTTTGTTAACAGGGCTGGCATAGGCCCGTTTATGTAGTAGCTGACAGTTGGCGAATTTCGGCTTAGAAACGTTACAGAGTTCGCCAATACGAGCGCATGTCTGTACGCATTATGTGGCCTTTTAATTTGATAATGTTCTCATCTGTATCGTCGTCTGTTACATAGCTGTTAGGCAACCTTCAGCATTGTTTCTTTTTAAATTAGTCTTCTTAAAACAAATTGTACAGGTTAATTTCCTCAAATATTCCTCTTTCTCATACAAAGTTCTTTAACTGTTATTTCCTCCTACGCACCCTATTTGACTACCAAATCAAAAGTAAACTGGACATTTATACGAAAGAGTGTAGTTGAGGAATGTTAAGGCATAAAAAGCGACGATTCAGTAGACATTACAGATAAGCAAAGTTCGGATTTTCTCTGTTATTCAAAGACCTCGTTCAAGAGTTTTAACTATATTTAATTTATTTATAATGACGAGATTTCATATAGTAGTGATTGCTAATAATAAAACCTATTGTCTATCGTTGCCCTGATTATTTATACAACGTGTGTGAAGGAAAATGCGGTCCTGATATAACCGGCAAAGTCCGACCTCTAATATTAACAATTAAAATTAAACACCGGAATGACGAAATATTTTTTGACAAACATTGTTCAGTTATCGATACTGAATCACCTTGTAAATAAAGATATTTTGTTACTCTCTATATATATTTTTTATATTGTAATTAATATAGTATGTATAAAATGAATTATGTAGTTACAAATAAACATTAATCTGTCGATCGCGAACCGCCACCGATTGGTAGCGGTAAAGTTTGGGTAATAATGTTATTGGCTATATCAAATGTGTAGTGTATAACCCTGTATAACTTCCTCGAATGTCCAGTCGGTCTGTTTCGTCCGGAATGTCCTTGTCCCCGAACTTAGTGCTTCCATAAGCATATATTGGTCTTTGATTTGGCATTAGGGAGTATTCGCAAAACTGCGAGTTAGCGCGTTTCGAATTCGCAACGCAGAAAACTGCGACGCGAATCACTGCGATGCAATTTCGTGCGGCAAGGCGTTTCACGGTTCGGTTGACCATTCCTTCGACGACCTTCAACCGTACTGAACGTATTATGTAAACTTAGTAGTAACATGGAGTGTAAAAAGAGTTGCGCACTTATGTTATTGATAAGAAAATATAGGAAAAAGAAACAGACTCAATTCGCAAGTTCTTGCGATGTGTCGTGCGAATTCGTAGGTTTTTACGATGCGACGTCGCATCACAGTTTTGTGTACAAGTCCTTATTTTTAATGCTAATGAACTCTGATCCGCAAATGTAGGGTTTTCTGACAGTAACGTTATTTTAAATTTATTTATTTATTCATTAAAAAGTATAGATAACATTACAGTTATATTATCTTTTATTGATTAATAGTAATAGGCATTGCTCAGTTAGAGATGCATCTAATGATTCTAAGTAATTAATGTTGTGACAACGTATATTGACGTTTTGTTTAGTGTACAAATAGATGTCCATACATTTGTGATGCGGTACATTTGGTAATACCGTCTGTAGTCTACTATTTAACAAAATCTCCATTGCGTAGTAATCGTATGTGTGCTGATTGTACATAAACTTCTATTCGACTATCGCAGACGTGACTCGAGTGCTCGTCTTATGAACTTTACCGCGCGCCCTCTTGTTTATAGCCAATATATTAATAGTTAACTCATCAATATAAAAAAGCAATTCGTAAGGTTTTTATTTAAATTTATTATATTAGCTATTTAAGTTTGGTTAAGTTATTTAATTTTTATCATTGTTTTTTATCGAACCAAAGCTAATAAAGCAAGAAAATCTTTTAGTGTGGAGCTAGCAAAAACATTCCATTTCAAAGATGAAATAAAGCCTGGGTATGGCAAGGCAACACCTACTTCAGGTGAACGCACACTTATGTGAGCCTAACATGTCGAATATAGCCGAATGTAACGAGTTTTAGATATCTTTATATGATATCTCATGAAACCATTCACATTTGCCCGTCCGATAAGGCCTCCTTAACTTCGATTCGTTTGGATCGGATAAGTGTAGGTACGTTCACCTTTACTCGGAAATTTTATGTATTGTATTGAAATTTTAATTTGATATTCATCTTGTGCCGTCTTTTGACGCTTAGGTAAATATCATAATAGCAATAGCACAAGAAAACAATTAATGACGATGTTATTCATATCATTTTTTGTGTCCCGTTCCAGTGAAATATTGATCTTCTGGAGAAAAAGTAATATAATTTCATTCGGATATTAAATTAATCATGACTACTTATACATAAAACTATTTTAATATTATCCCAGCCCACTGTTAAGACGCGTTTCCACCTGCAAGAAAGTTTCTGAGAGTAATGTCCGACAGCAGCTGCTGCAAGTGTAAACTCCGCATTAACTACGCAGTTTTCATTACTCGTTGACATTACACGCAGAAGTTTTCTTGCAGGTGGAAATGCAGCCTTATACTCTTATTAGCCACCTTTTTATTTTTTGGATTTACTTGCATGTTTTAGCTACTTACCAGCTTCATGTTAATCGTTTTTTATTTATTTTAGTCCAGTATTTTAAATTCATCATTTCATCGAAATTTTTTTGTGTTATTGTTATTAATAGTTATTATTGTGTTACATAATATTATTGTGTTACATAAGGAAGATCTAATATAAGCGTGTACGTGTTAAATTAGTGTAGCCTTTTAAACTAGCTGCGAATTCATACCAATCATACTTCCTGGACTCTATTTTAATTTTAAGATGTTATTTGTTATGGTTATGACTTCATTTAATTTGTATATAGGATGTAGGTGTAAGTTTGTGGGTAGATAAGGTTGCATTAGTAAACATATATATTTGGTTGTACGTACGCATATTATACGAATGCATGTACTAAATATTTAAGACATTGCAAAAAATTACCGCACCACATCGTTATTGCCTATTGGTAATCAAAAGTGTCTGTAAATTAAGTAGAAAACACCTCGGAAAATAGATATTTTAAACTTTTGGTTACCTATCTGTAATGTAATGTTGTAACGTGCGTTACACAACTTACATAGGGCGGCAGCTCTCCGTCCCTCTTAAATATATGAAAAGTGGAAGTGGCAAGTAATTTATTATTAGTCGTTATTTTGCCGTTAGCAAATCCCTGGATTCTAATTACAACCTCATCATTTCACCTCCATGCATATCCTGTAGTAAATTTTCCAAAATCAAACATAAAATCGAGAAAATCAATGACATGAATTTTGTATTTAAAATACGAGTAAATTAGAAATCGAGGCAAAATGAACTTCATTTTTTTTTAATGACGTTTCGAACCAAATAAGAACAGTTAACTAGTTCTTACAGCTTTATTTATCGTTCGTTTAAATATAATTAGGAAATAATACAGGGGAACCTGAATTTTTGTAAAAGCCGTCAATTTTTATCTAATAATAATAGACGTTGTTGCAGCGCCTTAGTAAAACCTGTTAACGACTTTTATATGAGTTAAAGGTCGCCCTGTTTGTATATTACTTTTATAAGATTATGTATATTTATCAGTAAAAGTGGAATGGATACCTACAGGGTATAAATCATACAATTAGGTCTAGAGATTTAGTGAATCAAATAGGCTGTATTAAAAATATTATATCAGAACCTGACTAAATCAGATTACTACATGTCGAATATACATTATAGTCATGTTTATAACAGGGTGTAAGGCGCACGGTTGGTCAAACGGGAATCTTGAAATCAATATCTTTCAAATCGGTGGGTACCAAGACCTAAATAAATAGCAGATTGCTAGCACCACTTCTTCGACATTCCTATTTGGCTAACCGTGCGCCAACATCCTGTATAAACAAATGCCTAAAGCAAAACATTTTTAAAGTACAGTCGACAGCAGATCAATGGTAATACTTGCAGTACGATTTCAAATCTTACGACGCAAATAATAACGGTCCAAAGTACAAAGTTTTACCATTGATCTGCTGTCGACTGTACAACCATAAAACCTAAAGCAGGTGAAAGTCGTATTCTGTTATAGTAATGTTCTACTTTAGACATGTTATGCTGTATACAAGCTGCCCAAGGTTACATCAAAGCAAAGATAGGTAAATAACGGGTAATAAACAACGCTCAAAAATCAACTCGATCATGTTTTATTATTTTAACTACATTTACACATTTGAAATTAACAATACAGTTTGAAAACAGACAGTCTCTAATAGACATTATTACGAACGGCAAGAGTGGAATTTAGTTGGCGGAGGCGGGGAGTACAAATAGTCTTCAATGTTACATTTGTATGGTTGACTGATTTCGTAAAGAGACGATGAGTATTAGCTGAATATGGGTTAGAAAACAACTAATAGATGTTTTCGAGAAATGAAAGATTGAAGACTTTTGTGCATTCTGCTGCAATAGTATAAGTATATTTAAAAACTTAGTTTCAAGTTAAATACATACGTGTAATTATGTATTACCTACTTAAACATAGTTATCGTTTTATTTCTAAAAACATATTAAATGTGAGTTTTATTAAACTTGTGTTTTATTTTGAACGCACTAGGTGGAACTGCACTGCAGCGTAATTGCGCTACACTACGTGGCCAAATATTGTGTATATGAGATATAAACACGCACTACGCGGCGGAATTGCTCGGCAAAGTTGACTTTCTGATCAAACAAATCTGTCGCGTCGTGCTGTAACGCGCTGTTCCGCAGCCGCATAGTGTGGTACATACCTATAGCAAACTGCGCGACTCTTTGCGGACGTCATTTAATTCTATAACGTGTTTTGCCGCCTGACTGCTTATTTTACAATTCTTCGTCGATGACGATGTTATTACATTCTCGTGAATTTCGTCCTTTTTGCTCAGAGGTTTTCGAACGAATGTCTGACAAAAAGTGTCGCGCCGCTGCAGTTCCGTGTCGTGTAGCGCAGTTACGCTGAAGTGCAGTTCCGCCTAATGCGGTCCCACTTTTTTGATGTAACGCCTGCGTACAGGGTCTAAACTCTAATCCAACGCTGGGGCTTCGGTTGCATGACGCCCGTTACGTCGCCTTTGTGAAATGAATACACTTATCAAGTGTATCCCCATGGCTTACGCACCACCATGGGCCAAAAATTTCCCATTGGTACAACTAGCTGGACATTGCAGTTGGACAACAATAGGTACCCCAAAAATAATGCCGAGACAGACGTGCGGGTATTGGATTTATAATTTGATTATTTTATAAATCGAAATGTGTACAACGCCATCTATTGCAAAACCTATGAAATAAATTATGGAACTAGTTAGCGCTATCTATTCCAACTCACTCGTGCGAATATAAATCAGTCCACCAATCGCTAGATGGCGCGCAATGCTATGAATGTTGCTGTGCCTTAGTGCTGAGCCTTTAGCAAATGAAACCATCAATCGTATCAATCAACCAAAAACCGGTAACTAGAAAAATTGGTTGAGTGCTGTGCGAGGCTCTATGTCAAGAAAAAAAAAATAAAGTGACACGTCCACCTACCCTGTCAAACTTCCACGGTTGTTCTGAAGCTGCATGACGATTTTTCATGTTTTAACTATTTAAAATGGTAAGAATTACTATTATAATCATTATAATTACTTCCATGTAATCTAGGTACATTGTTTATAATGTGGTCTTAGTTTTCTCGACCTAGTTATCCGAGTGTCGGCAGTGTTTCATCATCGAATCATCATACGGCTCTTTCGGCATTGATTTGAGAGAATATCTGCTATTTTGTATGATTTAGAGCCCACGTTATGGTATTATGGAGTAATATGTCTATGTTCTTCAAGCCGCTGAGACTGGATATCAAGAGGAAGCTGACTGCGAGGTCGGACCGCGTAAAATGCGTGGATCAGCACCCGTCGGAGCCGTGGCTGCTCTGCTCGCTATACAACGGCGACGTCAACATTTGGAACTACGAGAATCATACGCAGATCAAGAGATTCGAGGTAATACTATTCACAATACCATGGAGTGGCCAAAAGGGCCAGTGTCGATATGGGAACACAATGAAATGCAATTGAAGAACTCTGCCGCCTAGGGCTTTGGCTCTTCCATTCCAACCCACCCGACTTTAGAAAGTACAAGATTTTAAACATCTTTTAATACAATCATATGTTCTCGCTTAAAATTAGGGTAATAAAAGGATTCACTAAATATATCAATAAAATATAAGAAATACAAATTGTAACACTGATAAGCACAGAAGAGATTTCTATACCCTCAAAGGAGAGAGATGTTGTAGTGTACAAGTATAAATACACAATACTGAACAAGTACATAATAAGTACATTGCATATGCTGAGCTAACAACGCTGCACAAGTGATTTTGCGATTTAATTCACTGCTGTTGTGCCCTTCACAAGATTTTGGGCTCTACTGAAATTTGAGGACAAATGCTGTTAGCTCACTGATGATATTGATTGCCAATCAGAACAATGTTTTTATCATACATTGTTAATTGTTTAAAGTTTTAGAATTAAAGAAATAAGTAGGTATATCAGTCTTGATATCAGTCTTGAACATGCTAATAGAACAATACATGCATGAGGATAAAGACAGTCTAAAATAATAGATACTCAGCAACATTTAGTTCCAATCAACCAAACAGTTATGAATTACCTAAATGAATTTACAGATGGCAAAAAACACTTCATTTTAATATTTGAGTATTTCATATTTGTATGAACATAATGAAACGGTATATGATCCTAGATTAACCGAATTTCAGACCTACATAATACCTATTTTAAATTTACATTGTGTGTTTAATTTTTTTTAAATAGTGTGTGTAGGTTATAAAAGATATGCTATAAAGAAATGTGTGTGAAAGAGAGGATTGAGGAATGTAATCTGTTATTTTAGGTATGCGACCTACCTGTGAGAGCGGCTAAGTTTGTTCCTAGAAAGAACTGGGTGATCACTGGCTCTGATGACATGTTGATTCGTGTTTTCAACTACAATACCTTGGAAAGGGTTCACTCATTTGAGGCCCATTCTGATTATGTCAGATGTATCGCCATCCACCCTACACAGCCTTACATTCTCACCAGTAGCGGTGAGTACATTTTTAGTAACAATCTTGAAATGTTGAATGTGCATTTCTACAGTCTGGAGGTTCTAAAACTGTTATTTATGTATACACATTTGTAGAATGTTGTAAATCAATATTTCAGATGACCTGCTGATTAAATTATGGAACTGGGAGCGCAATTGGGCTTGCCAGCAAGTGTTTGAAGGACACACCCACTATGTAATGCAAATTGTTATTAATCCAAAAGACAACAACACATTTGCTAGTGCCAGTTTGGACACAACTGTCAAGGTTTGATTGTACACTATTAACTCACTTTTTACAATGTAGTAGGTTGTAGTAAAATAGGCGATTTTATATAAAAAATACATATTTTCAGAAACGTAACTACACACTAACTTGCTCCTTAAACTATGTACTAATCAAATAACTTTGCAATTGGTAGTAATTTAGAAAACTCAACAGTACAATAGTCTATAGACCAGTCGCCTCTACTCATCGCCGTAATCATTGAAATATTTTTACAAATGCATTATTTTTCTTAGGTATGGCAGTTAGGTTCTTCCATATCCAACTTCACTCTAGAAGGACACGACAAAGGTGTAAACTGCGTGGACTACTATCATGGCGGCGACAAGCCATATCTCATAAGCGGAGCTGATGACCGCCTTGTTAAAATATGGGATTATCAGAACAAAACTTGTGTACAAACTCTTGAAGGTATGCATTTAGTATATTAGATAACCAGACATTTATATATAACATTTATATAATCAATAGCTATGTAATCTGACTGTATGCACCGGTCTGCTCTTTGCCAATAGATTGTCCAACACAAGTTTAGAATATTGTTCTCAGAGAAATTTTCTCTGAGATATTGTTAATTGACGTGATCAAGTGTATCTAGTGTTCCTAAGATCTGAATAAATGAGTTATGAGTTATTTATTTAACATTTTATTGTACACAACATAATAAATAAAAACTTTAAAAATATAATTTTACAAAGGGCTTATCTCTATTAAGAGATTTCTTCCAGCTGACCCATTACGAACAGAATGAGATAAAAACAGAGGAGGATAGGTGTACATAAAGTTATCACAAATAAAACATGAGAAACAACATAATATATTATGTAATGTAATCTCAATATATTTTCTCAGGTCATGCCCAAAATGTGTCAGCAGTGTCATTTCACCCAGAGCTGCCCATCTTGCTGACAGGCTCTGAAGATGGCACTGTCAGAATATGGCATGCTGGCACATACCGTCTTGAGTCTTCTCTGAATTATGGTTTTGAAAGAGTCTGGACCATTTCATCATTGCATGGTTCAAACAATGTGGCTGTTGGGTAAGTTTTTCTACTAAAAATGCTTTATTTAGTTATGCACGTTATTGAACATTAATAAGATGACTTATATCTTGTAAAACAGATACGATGAAGGAACTATTATGATAAAAGTGGGTAGAGAGGAGCCTGCAATATCTATGGATGTCAACGGCGGTAAAATAATTTGGGCTAAACATTCCGAAATGCAACAAGTCAATTTAAAAGCTTTGCCCGAAGGCACGGAAATAAAAGACGGCGAGCGAGTACCTGTGGCCGCCAAAGACATGGGCTCGTGCGAGATCTATCCTCAAACCATCGCACACAACCCCAATGGCAGATTTGTGGTGGTATGTGGAGATGGTGAATACATTATTTACACCGCCATGGCTTTGAGGAATAAAGCTTTTGGCACAGCACAGGAGTTTGTGTGGGCATTTGACAGTTCAGAGTATGCTACACTGGAAAACTCCAGTACGATAAAAGTATTCAAGAACTTCAAGGAGAGAAAGAGTTTCAAGCCAGAGTATGGCGCTGAAGGTAATCATCGACTTAATTTTATTCCATAATGATTGAATTGCTTGATTAAAGTAGTAGTAATGTGTTCTCTTTGCTATGTTTAGGTATTTATGGAGGTTTCATGCTCGGCGTCAAATCCATCAGTGGCATGGCGTTTTCTTTCTATGACTGGGAGCATTTAGAACTGATTAGACGGTAAGGAGTGTTTGCTATTATAATTTAAATACTTTCAATGACATGTGCTGGAGATAGTCAGATGTACTTATCGAACTTATAACATGTTTCCATCAATATTTTTTGTCAATAACTCCTAACCTTAACCTTATGTTATGTATAAGGGGATGCCGGTTCATACTGGTGTTTTTATTAGTTCAGGCATACACACAGCCTTTCCCTTACATCGAAGGAGCTGGGGCTATTACTTATCATTAGGATCCTGCCGTGGCCGCTAAATCTAAACCTAAACGAAACTCATACTTATGATTTTGTCAAAGTGAGCGAAAAGTTTCGTTTAGCGACGATTAAATTTAGCATACGACACTCCGGAATCTACACAATTTTATTATTGGTTATACCATGCAAATCATGGTCTGCTGTAGTTATCAATAATACAGGCGTCTTTAACTCATATTTTGTAAACGATATGTAGAAATAATGGGCCTTATTGCTGTTGCGTTTGTAATTGTATGGTATGCCCATTATGTGCGATTGTTGACATATATTGCAATGGCAACAAGTTAGGAATTTAATACATGCCTCACAGTAATGCGATGGAATGGCAATGCACTTGCAATAACGAATAAATAACTTAACAAGATGCTCAGCGCTACACACTGCTGGGTCTAGGTCGGTTCGGTACCGCAAAATACCGTCGTTTTCATTTTGACACATGGACGCGATACATTACTGCAATATTGTGTTATTAATATAAGTGTTGTTTAATGATAATGAAACGTAGTAATGTATATCGTCCATGTTTCAAAATTAAAACTAACACGAATACTATAACATTTTGCAGTGGGGTACCCTGACTATGCTTTTTATACCTACCTCCTAATTTCCTCCTAGCGAAGTTAGCAGTGTCCCTGCTTATGTGTAAGGGATCGTGGGCTTGATTCTTGGTTGTGAAAGGGCTTGTACATACAGCTTTTACCGAGCCTGGGTGTAATTTGTGATCGTATTTGTATGTCTCTGTGTGTCTATGGACACACAGTACAGGAAATCCTAGTTAGTATGGCCCAACACACCAAAAATTTATTAGTGTCTTATAATTGATCCGTAATCAATATTTTTTGGTTACTAAAAGTGAAGATTGTCACACGGACGCCATGCTATGCGAAAAAACTAATATTGAAACGGATAAGTAATTTAATCCGAGTTCTTGACTTTGTTTATATTGAAATGGCGATCACCAAGCTCACGCTCAAAACTGTCTCTTAACTGAATCTCGACCGGAAACTTTTATCATATTACGTATGGCATGATTCATGACAGTCACGCCAATAAGTATATCGAACTTTACAATTTTATTCTTTTTGATGTTTATTTTGCAACAGCTTACAGAAAAAATGGTGTGTGCGCGTGATGCGACGTTCTTAGAATTAAATATGTATATATTTTTGTACATAACTAATTAAATTAAGCACTGCGAAAATCTAGCACCGTTAAGTTCTATTTCAACGAGCGCTGTATAAAATTTGCGTTGTATAATAGAAAAGGAAAATAATGGGTGCTTTATTTCTACAGTATCGAGATCCAGCCGAAGCACGTCTTTTGGTCTGAAACTGGCAATTTGGTGTGCTTAGCCACCGACGACGCTTACTTTGTTCTGAAGTATAACGCGTCGGTGGTGACTCGGGCCCGGGAATCCAACACCAACATCACATCAGATGGCATTGAGGATGCATTCGAGGTAATACAATAATATCGAGGTAATACGATGCCATTGGACTTTCGATATCAGAGGTTCGATCTACAGGTCACCCCATTGACTTTTCGCAGTTATTCGAAGCTTAGGAAAACTCAATTTTCTTGTGTAGCTGTGTATCTACCCTTATTTATGTTAAAATGCTCAGTTACTTTTGCAGCTGGCTGTACTTATTGTTGTATACCAATTGCTGACCACAGTTTGGTACCATTGTGTCTTATTGTTATGTTATGGTCGATGCAGGTGGTCGGAGAGGTGAACGAGACTGTGAAGACGGGCCTCTGGGTGGGAGACTGCTTCATCTACACAAACTCTCTGAACAGAATAAACTACTATGTGGGAGGAGAAATCGTCACCATTTCCCACCTCGATCACACCATGTACATCCTTGGCTATGTCGCTAAAGAGAACAGGTAAGCAATGTCTTGTTTTTATCAATTAATCCAAGTATTTGTAGCTTCTAACCAAATCATAACCTTATTGGTTTCGTTTTTCAGGCTATACGTAAATGACAAAGAGCTGAATATCGTTTCCTACTCTCTCCTGCTGTCGGTCCTCGAATATCAAACTGCTGTGATGCGCGGCGACTTCGAGACCGCGGATCGCGTACTTCCAACCATTCCACACGATCATCGCACTAGAGTTGCCCATTTCCTAGAGAAGCAGGTTTGTAATTTTTGCATGTCCTTTTGTTTCCTTCGTCTTCGGTTGCCTGGAAGAATTCGCTCTGATCGATAAGGCCGCATTTGTACAAATTGTTTGACATACTACCTGTTTTCTATGTTTACACAGATAGCTTTGTGCAATAAATGCTGTTATTCATAAACCTAGTTAAACCTCACTTCCCGTTGCTATCCCTTTCACACTTCGTTAAAAAGGTTAAGATAGAAAGGGACGGGGCCTAAACGGTGGCGTAACTTTAAATCACGTTTAGGAATACGCGCCAAACTGTATCTCTATCTAAACTGACGCGATATTGAGTGTGCTTGTTTTGTCGCAGACGTAACGCCGCAGAAACGGATAAGCGCCGCCTCTACTCGTTCAGTATTATTTCTATGAAACTCCATACTTCAACGCACACTATCGCCTCCGTAACGGCATCGCCTCGTAATATTTTGACCACTGGTTGACAGCGCGGGGCGAGGCGAGGCGATGCCGGGTCTGTGTGGTACAACGCTAAAAACGGTAAATTTCGCCAGGGTTTCAAGCAACAAGCTCTTGCCGTCTCCACTGAGCCGGAGCACCAGTTCGAGCTCGCCCTGGCCCTGGGCGAGCTCCGGCGCGCGCAGCAGCTAGCGGAGGACGCGACGGCGGCCGAGGGCGCCCCGTCGCGCACGTCGGCCGCGCGCTGGTCGCGTCTGGGCGCCGCAGCCGCCACCGCGGCAGACACACAACTCACTAAAACGTGTTATCAGAACGCCCACGACTACAGCGCTCTTTTGTTGTTTGCCGCTAGTACTGGTATAGTATTTTTATTTGTTACTAAGCCTCGTATCCACTATAGGCGACAATTAGCGCGTGACATGTTGGTCGTCATGATAAACGGCAACGAGGAACATGCGTTACCATTGGTCATGTTGCGCGAGCTGGCAACGTCGCGCATTGTTGTGCAACATTGCCGATCTTGTTGAGCGTCACGTATTTTGCGCGTCAATTGTTGCCTAATGTAAGAAAACACATTACAATTATTCTTTTCCAAAAATATCCAATGTACAGACTGAACTTTTTACAGTCTGTATAGATTTTGCTGAGGACACATTAAAATCCAAAATCAAAACCATGTATTTATAATGGTCGATGTTTCAGGAGATAAAGCACTGTTGCAAGATGTCGCGCGAATGGCAGCCGACGAAGGCGACGACAACATCGCGTTCGTAGCTTACTTTACCTTGAACGACCTCGATTCCTGTCTGCAGTTGCTAATCGCGCGGAACAAGCTCCCAGAAGCTGCCTTCTTTGCCAGGTAGTGATTAATTATGTTATGTTCTAGATGATTTACAACACTTTTTCCTCAAACGGATGGAATAAAAATGATTGTTTATCCCCAGATCGTACATTCCATCCAAGATATGCGAAATCGTGAAATTGTGGCGAGAATCCGTGAGTGCCACAAACAAGAAGTCAGGGCAATCGCTCGCCGATCCCGAACACTATGAGAACTTATTCCTTGAGTTTTCCGTAAGTTGATTGTTAATTAACTATGGATATACGAGGTAGTATATTATATTATTTGCATACCACATGAAACCATTATTATCTGTGTTATTTAACAAGCCTTTCTTTAATGCCAAGTGTGTGAAACTTTCCAGCAACAATGAAAGATAATGTTCTGTAAATAAAATACAACATAAACAATGCTAGGATTCCCAAGTGTACAGGTTCTAATTATTTGGTATTGTCTGTCAATACAGGAATCATTAGACCTAGAAAAGTTTCAAAACGAGTTTGGTTTTGAGCACAGCTCCCAATTAGCTAACCTGCCAGCCAACTCGACGCTGTGCAACATAGACAGAAATCTCACAGAGGAGAAGGATAATGCCGCTTCACGAGGTTTACATAAACCGGGCCCGTCTCTTGAAACATACGCAACGTAAGTTCCTTTTTTTACTCCACTGGCGAAAGGAGGAGCATAATGTTTTTAGCACAAGCATGCAGAGAATGAATGAGTTATTTTCTGTTTTGCAAAGTTTTATACGTTTATTGATTTCTCTCTAAATGGTGAAGGTATACTTGTTGTCACATACATATAGTGGAACCCACAGCTAGTTTTAACTATGTAAACAAAAATGTTGTTATTATCGCATAATTATTTTCACATTATTAGCTCGGATCACTTTATTTTCACAATGATTAACAGATTCAATCATTTACTTTAGTGTTACGCCAAAACAGGTTTACACCAATTAGACGATCATATTTAGAAAATAAGACACTTGCTGTTGTCTTGCGCATACTGTACACGTGTTGTTCGTGTGTGTGAAATAGGATTTTTCCGCACTTAGTCGCATCATTGGCAATAGCAGCGCGTGAAGATGTCCAGAATGTAGAATGTCAATGTACAACACACCTTAGGGCCACTTGCACCAAAAGTTAATTCGAGAGTTAGCGAATTAACGCGTGAAAACGCAATTTTTTTTTCGTATACCAGGCAAAGTGCTAACCCTCCTTGGTGGAAGTGGTCCTAACACCTGGTTAGTGGTTTGCACAAATAATCTTCAATTGGTATCTACCGTCTGTCATAATGCTGCAAATACGACGCTCTAAGTTTCTTTGTAAAAAAGTCATACGAAATACCTAGTGTCTGGGAAAACGTTGATTTGAGAATATTTTCTGCAAAACTGGATGCGTAAGTTGTGACGTCATATACGAAAATCGCCTTATCGTGACATTGATGGCCACCGGACAAACGACTTCAAGGTGTTAAACATGTACAAAATACGAAGAAATAAGGCACAAATATTCGTATCTTGACAGTGTACATATATTATACATTTATGACATTTTTGCAAGGCTTGAAAAAATATTTGGAAGTGTCTGAAGTAAACGTCATAGGTTGCATAATTTCTGATCGTTATATGAAAAAGTAGGTAACGTTTTATTCCATTGTTAACATATTATCGAACCCTATTTTATTTACAGCGTTGATACTATACCACCTGATAATGTACTCCCGGTTGAGGCCAACGACGCTAAACTGAAACGCAAGGACTCTCTGGACATCATGGAGGAGATAGAACGAGAAATTGACCAAATGGTGCTCGAGAGCGCAGTGGAAACAGTGGTTGGTATATGATTAAGTTTATTATTAGAGATAATTATTATGTATTTTATTCATCTTTTTACATAATTCATGGGTGCCCATAAATTACGTCACATGTTAATTGGACTGGAAGATGCTATTTGTGATATAATGTGACAGAGGAGGGGATCGTAAACTTCGTGACGTGATCTACATCTATTTTTCTTCTTAGAAAACGTGTTCAATAGATAATAGCCGCTGTACAAATAGTCGCTTTTTTGTTAATATGTAATGCAAAATGAGTGACGTCACAACAGGGGAAGAGGTGTCACACAATTATGCGTATTTGGGACAATGACGAGAGAAAGGAAGCCGTAAAAAATTACGAATGTATTTCTGTGACGTAATTTTCGGATAGCCCCATAGCATAATATTATACCTATTTGAAACTCAAGCAATAGTAAACTCAAGTTATAGTAATACTTATAATTATATGATATAATTAACTAGAAATAAATGTAATTTCGCAATATGTTTTTGTTTTTTACATTAACGTAAGGGAAATCTTTTAGAAGGTAATCAAGTTCATTTGTATTATAGACGGATTGAAGTATTTCGTTGATTTAGTTAGAATGCTTGCTGTATGAATAGAACGTCTGTATAGTGGATAGTGTAGCTTTGACCATTTAATTACGGCTTTCCCGATACTCTGACAGGCATGCTCGTTCGGCTAATCGGATCTGCGGTCAGCAGCAGTCAGAGCAACAATCTGACTGCGCAATGCGCGCAGACTGATTGGGTCCTCCCGCGTCACCCTACCGCCCGCGCGGTTCACCTATTAATCAAGTTCTAGATTTAATTATTATCTTCAAAAGCTTTTGATGCTCTATAAATGCTAAAACATACAGACATGAGCCCGAATTCGTAATAGGAATCGATTCCGCTGTTAACAGCATTTATACGAATTGGAGTTCATGCCGTATAGATAGAGGTTTTTCTGACTTGTCAACCTATTTATAATATAAATAAAAAGAAAAGTTTTATTGGAAGTAAACAATACATATTAGCATGCTTCCATGTTGATTGTGGTTCTTCCATTTTCACGTATGGTTACAGGGCATAACGTAAGTAAGGCGTGTTCAGTAACTGAATAACTGTTGTTCCAAAACATTTATATTTTCGTGAATACTTTACTAAACGTACATTTTATAACGACCACCGCAGATTATTTTTATTCGCAAGTCGTTAAACAGTTGTTTACGTACTTAACAGCCGTAAAACGTTTCGGAAAACTGTACCATTTATGTTGCACCCCGTATAAGTGTGTAGGAGGCGATGTACTTTGTAGATGTAGTTTGTAGAATTTATTGTTTTCAAAAGTTAATGGTGTCGTACTATGGTAGACAGAGTTAGTTATGTAAAAACAATTTACTCATATTATTATTTTCATTTTCAGGATTTGTCGGATGAGGCAGACCTGAGCGACTAATGTTATAAGTGTATTTAGATTTTTTATTATATATTAACTATTATTAGATTTTAATTAGTATCATACAAATATGTATTTCTCGCTAATTGAATTTAAGATTAAAGTATTATACAGATTTTCTTTTATAATGCGTTTCCTTGCCTTGACCTTTGTTAACAAAAGTTTTTAATCACCAATCAGCACTGAGCCCATCTCTCTCGATGGTGCCCCTTACTTTGGCACAGCCACCACCATGGAATCAGTAGAATTGGTCGGCCAGCCGTTTAAAAGTTAGAAGGGTAACTTACGTGCGTAACTGTACCGATTGTATGAAATATAAAATCTCATCAATACCTCGTAAATTACAGGCCGGCAAATTGGCACCTCTCGAAGGAAAGCTTAACAATGGGAACATAAAAATGTATGGATGTGATGTAATAGGTCACGGACACAGCTTATAAATTACAAAATTGTCCTGGTACATACATGGTACATAACTTCGCAGAAACTGGATTTTTATATCGTTCGCCTCCATCCTCTAGTCTCAGTAGTTCGGCGATTTTGTCCATTGCCGAACTACTGAGTCCCTCTTTCCATCACGTGTTTCTACAAAACACATTGCTGCTAATCAATGAATATTGATAAAGCAATAATTTCATTTTGTAAAGAAATAATGCGGAAGCAGCCTTTAAATTGTAGGAAGAAGGATGCGATGGTATTTTTTCCCTGAACACCAATAGGTACCTACGTGCGAGGCTACATATCTCTAATATATTATGGTACCTAATACTCGTGTTGTAAACAACACGACTTATAATAGGGAAGTTGACTAACTTTTAAAATGCATAATTCAAATCTTGTGATCCTAATGTTAATCGTTTATTTCTCTGACGTTCGAGATTCCAATTAACTTTTGGCAAAACGAACTTAGTATGGTAGTAAGACGTGATTTCGACGTTTCTAAATGTCTGTAACTATGTTATTTTTCAACCGATTTAAACTATGTTTCCACATTTGACCACCAATTTATAGTCTTTACTTGTAAAATTAACAGGTTGTACCAAAGGCAATTTTGTCGATATTTTCAATTGTCAACTTTTAACTATTTGCCCTACCTACACTATTCGGTACGATGTAAGTATGTACTACGATTGTAGTTACGTTATACTTTGAAAAGTTTTGGTTCATTTTTCTCTTCTGCTAAGTCGGTATTTTTTAGAACGAGACAGTTTGTTACTTGTTCAGGGTGAATATTTTATACTTCGACGACTATTACTGATACGGATACGAAGGTAGAGACTGGTAATTCGAGTTTCAGTCAGAGGCCGACCCTACCTATCTAGTACTTTTATTTAAATACTGGCCTACCTTTTCCCTGAACCTTGATAAACAAAGTGTAACGGAGGTTTCGTGAATAGGTCAGTTTGTTCAAAACTTTATTATTACCTATGTCTAGGTACCTACATACATACCCAGTCGTATATCTTATAAAAGAAGAGGTAAATGGCACCTACCTTATGGTGGACGGAAAGCTGCCACTCCATGTAAGTAATTTTAGCAATATACTTCGATACAGATAGGTATACATATACACTCGGTCGATTTCAGATAATCAAAACAATTTTGTTTCCGTTAAATTTTTATTAAAACAAGTCAAACATAAAACTACTACTTACTTTTGGGCACAAAATGTATGCTATGTTAGTTCCGTAATCAAGACGAATCTAACGCTACCTCATACATCAAAATTCATCAAGCCATTTAGCCGACATCGACAGGAAACTCGATACGTACAGTATGCATAGATAGAATCCCCTAGTATCATGGTGTGATTACCTACATTGTGGCCGGCGGCCGCCAAGTCTAATACTAAACCTAAACGCAACAGTCCCTGTCACTCATAGGCTAAGTAGTAAGTACATCGCGTAAGAGCGCCCTCCTTTAGCAGCGATTAAATTTAGCTCGATACTCCTGGATTAGCCACAATTGTTGTGAAGTAAGTATAATAAAAGAAGCATGTACGAATTTAAACTAAGCAGTTACAGTACTCCGAATAGTGTAAAATTTTGTGTGTGTAAATGTTCAATTGTCTCTTTTTGCATGTGGAAAATATAGGTATAATAACTTGTAATTATCAAGATCGATCAGGGATTAATTCTACGTTATTTATTGTGACGTCACCTGGGACGGCAACAGCCTAAGATACTATCACTGAAAACCCATATTGTTTTGTAATTTTATAAGTATGAAGATTTCAAATAGAAAATTTAAGTAGTATCTACTTACCTAATTGTGTGAGGATATCAGCATCTAGACAAACTTTTGAAGTTTTAAGATGCTGGTGGCCAATCAAAATAATGTATTATTATAATAGTAATGTTTTAAATAAATAAATAATTACCCGATCGTATGGAACCGGATACATAATGTAGGAGTTCGGTAGCTATATTAAAAGTTACTTTTATTACACGAATTATGAGTTATGAGTCCTCCTTTCAAAGGTACTTGCACTTTCAAAAAGCACTTGATGCATAATGGCCACAGGAAACCCCAGTTGCAAGTTAATAAAAGAATGCCTTGATCTTCTTTGTACAGTCGGCAGCACATCAACCTACATATAACCATTGCCATGTATGCCATAATAACATCACGTAAAGTGTGTGTTACACTTGATGAACTCTCGACTTTACTGGGAGTGTACACGCGAGTGTTGATTGCGGTTTCTGTGGAAAACGAAACAAACTATTAACGAGCAAGTAAATAAACTAACACGTGCATGTTTATTTATTTAGTATTGTAGCTCGTAGTTAGGATTTGCTGTACCGTGTAGTGCCGCCAAGTACCTGTACATTGCGCGGTGTAGCGAGTATCGCAGTTAGTGGAGAACTCGCGGTCCTGTCGCGCACGCGCCCGCTGCTGGCCGATTGGCGCGAATTCGCACGTTCTGCATCAATAAACACCAACTATAAGGTACGTTTATTTAAATTTAAATTACAATGTAATTTGCAATCAATGACGAAACAGTGGAATTGCTACCCTAATTAATACCTAAGTTTTCTGGCGGCAAACGCGAAGACTGAAGTTTTTAGGAAACTATACAACGATTTCTTAAATGTAATTTCTTATATACTTATAAGTAAATATTTTCTGTTACACCTAAAATTATTTCAAAATTGAATTAAGTAAGTACCATACTTAAATAACTGAATTCCTATTAAGTATCTATACAAATAAATTATCCAACAATAGTTAGGTATTACTTACTTATTTTAAGAAATTAGCTCCGCATGGCTCGCAATGCGAAAAGGAAACTAAAATCGTATAAGATTTATTTTCCACGCTTTTAAAATACATAATATAGTAGGTACCGACCTAATTTGATTTTTTTCATATTCAATTATGAAAAATTATAAGTATTCAAGTATTTTTTATACTGTGAATTTAGTAAGTACCTATTTTAAAAAGTTATGCTAAGTAGGTACATGTTAAGAAATTTTAAAGAAGCGGAATTTAGGTGCTGGTTAAAAAAATCTAGAGATACCTAAATGTCTTTTCCTCAAAGTCAAAGTCAAGTGAAAATATTTGCATCTTTAGTGTTTTCTGGTGTTTCCCATGTAGGTATCAAACCATCAGTGTGTCCAATAAAATTAATAATAGCATTGGGGAACGTTTGCGATTCCATTATAGATCGTTACGAGAACAATAAGTTAATGGACCAATCCATTATTTATTCCAATACAATTCTATAATACCTAAGTAATTAAATACCTATAGGCCCCTGTTGGTGTCGATTCTGGGTTGTCACACACTAAATTTAATCATCGCTAAACGAAACGTCCCGTTTACTCTTGTAGTCTAGTGACCGTGACAGTTTAATTTTCATTTAGCGGCTGACTACGACAGAAATCCTATTAACGAGATACGGATTACCGTGTTTAATATTGAGGATTGAGATTATGATTATTCAGTGACATTGCAGCCAATGAAGATTTCGGTGGCTCAGTGGTTAGGACATTGAACTTCCATTATCTACCCGGTTCGATCCCCATGTTGGTCCAATGAGTTTTCTTATTATTTGTCGATGGATTTTACCGAATGTTTTCAAAACAGTGGAGTATCTACAGAAACCGGCATAAGTACCTGATAACATATAAGGCATGTGTAATCCGCACTGAACCCGCATGGTGGATTATGGACCGAGTTCTCTCGATGATATCGTGTCATATACAGTGAGGACATTTAAATATCCTGATGCTTAGCTTAGTAATAGTGCTGATGCAGTCACTAACTTCTGTGTTCTCGTGATCACGGTGACTGCAAAGTCAGTCTCGGTAATATAGGTACGAGAATGTCGAGAATATAAAACGTGTAGGAGTTTAAGAAGTACCTCGTTAGTATGTTTATAAAGTAACTAAATAAATATTCAGTACTTATCTATTATTTAACTTTAGAAAAATTCACTGGGCTTCTTTGAACTGTACAAAACATTTTCCTCATTATCGCCTTTTCCATTCCAACAACCTAGCCAATTACGAGTTTGTAGTGTCTGTGAAGTGATCTCTGTTTGCTGACTTATTTTTTCTTTACATTTATTACTCGTTTATAAACTTATTTATTTAGTTTTAGAACATATACCTACAACATTATTATAAACTGTTTATTCAGATAGTTCTAACTAATGTAACGTGAAGTGTAGTTTTAAACGAATATTCAGTAGGGGAGAATTGGACAATGGTAGTCAGCGGACAATGATGGTCACCTCTATATCTAGGAATCTATACAACCAATAGACACGCCGATGTTGTGACTCACATTACCCTCTTCTTCCCTACTTAAACGTAGGTAACTGAACAACGTATGGTTCGTATTGATTTTTTTTGCACGTCATGCGAAGCGAAAATTTAAATAAATTTTCGTCAAGATCGTGTACGTACATATTCATATTCTATTTGTTAGTCATATGATATAGGTGTTACAATCTAAAATGTTCATACATGTACAGTACATTCATGCACCCGGTGAGGACATCGCAAATAGAGAACGTGCTACAATAGGTACACATTGATTTGATTGAATATTCTATTTCTACCTGGGTATCTACTGTATGACGAAATATGGAGGAATACTTCGCCGACCAGAACGGTAGCTTTTTGGGATGGGAAGTTCCCGGGTTCAAAACCCGGTAGTGATAATTTTTTATCAAAAAAAAATATATATGTACCTATATTTATCGTTCTCACAAAACAAAATTTATCAGTATGAAATGTAAATTTAAAAGTACTTAAATAACTAAGGTACTTGCGTAATCGTATAATACACACAGCAAATAATTATACACACGTCTATTTGCAGTCTGGAGCGTAGGTAATATCGAGCCGCAAAGTGCCTGTTGTCTTACACTTGACATCCCTTTGATGGCAATATTTTCCTAGATTCCTTGAACTGTATTTTTCCAAAGTTTTATTGTGCTTATGTAGAATGTAATTTAATAAAATACGTGTAAGTATAATAAGGTTTATTATTAATGTGACACCAGTCACCAGCTGTATAAATATTTTAATTTAAGCCTTGCATAGCGAACGATACATAATCTATCCTAAAGGTGTTACAATAAGCACACTACTTATTCAGTTAAAATCGGCGATCAATTTTCATATACTTCTAGGTGATTATCATTTTCCGTACATAAATCAATGTTTATATCCTACGCAAACTTACTGCCATTAAATGAGAATTAAATATGTTACCTTAGGAGGCCTAGGTTGTCTGAAAACATAATTTTATATTTACTTATACTTATGAAATTATCACATTATCAACCATAAAAATTACGTGTTTCATCAATTAAGGATAGGTGGTTGCATGATTCCTACACGGGCTCAGCGATGATTGGTATTGTTTTCATTCTCAGACGTATGGTATCTACTCGATTTGTTCCTATCTTTTGATAGATATTGGTAGTTACTACTTCCGTAAAATACTTACGATTTTCTTAAAACAAAGAAAATTCGTTGGTAAGTACTAAGTACCAAGGTTAATCTGAAAAAGTCATCAAAAGAATCAAACCTGAACCATATCGGGTATTCGTCTACCCACAGAATGAGTTCTCATAATTAAAAAATTATGGAACTCAACTCGTAGGTACGTATATCATATTCCACTTCCACTAGGTAATATACTTACCTATGCATAAACTCGAAATTTTGTATGTATGGATGGATGTTTGTTGCTCTTTCACGCAAAAACAAATGAATGGATTTTAATCAAACTATACAATAATATAGCTCATAAATCAGAATAATACATAGGCTATAATTTATAAAGATCCTGCGCAGACGAAGTCGCGGGCAGAAGCTAGTTTACCTATATTATGATATTGATGACAGATAGCCTATATTTTTTAACATTAAGGACATCGTATTATACCTACATCTGATAAAGTTAATTAAACACTTACGTTTGCAGTGTTTTAATACAATAATAAGATGTTACATTCTAAGTAGACCTCCACAGTTTGTGTAAACAAAAATGACTATTACCTATCTATTATAAGCTTTATGATGAATATAGATGAATTCCAATCAATCGAATCCTTCAGTGTTACAAACGGTCATCAGAACGTAGATATTTGTTTACAAATGAGACAGTTGCTGTGGGCTTAGGTAGATATAGGCAGTCGCATCGGTCTATACATATTTGGGTATTTCATCAATATTAACTTCTAAACTCCGTGCCATAATTCCAGGCAACGACTTTCATACAAAAATTGCCATTTTAGTATGAAAATGGCTGACTGGAATTGTAGGTTTGGTCGACATTGGACGCATTTTCAATTAGTCCAATTCGCAATTCGACACAAATTGAATTTGTCACCTGCAGCCATATCCTAATTTACAGACCATTATTTTCTATTTACCTCCATTACTTTATTTCTTAGTATCGCGGTCGGTAGCTCTCCATTTTGACGTGGGCCATCCCCTATACACGGACGTGTTTTATCTGATAGTTTTACATCAACACAGACTGTATTCGTATATAGGTACGGTTAAATATTGTCCACAGACTTTCTGGGTCGCTATTGTAAGGATATTTTACAAGAATCGATCTTGGCCGGCGGCCGCTGTAGATAGATGACTGAAATAATAACTAGTTTTACATAGGTAGGTAAAGTACCTACAGAAAAAGATGACCTACTAGTAGATAACAATAATATATGTATGATAACGATACCCTAGTATGAAAACAATAGGTATGCCTGTGCCGATGCCGTGAAGCTTGCAAACACAGATCGGTGGTGATTGTTGAGATGATAAAACTGATATACTATGAAGATGTCTGTCTAATTACTGCACATGCCATGACAGTAATACTTAACAGTAATAATCTAAACTTATAGCGTGGCAATAAGAACGATACAAAGTCCAAAGAGTTATGTTTTCGACTATAATAATGAATATCTATGCTGATCACGAATTGATCGATTTGAAAAAAAATAAACAATAGGTCATATGTTATAGCCGAGCTATAAAATTAGTCTATTGCACTGTGTATACGTCCGACCTATAAATACGTACATAAATGTGTATAGGTACTACGTACAATACTTTGTTTATTTCTATTATCTCTCACTGACTTTGAAAATGTATCAATGGACTGTATCATCATTCCATTCATTACTAATCTTACACTTAGGTAGAGTGATAAATTCTAGAATTAATAAGGTAAATACTTCAAATCCAGAAGGTAGATATTATTTTCTACTAAAATGAATACCTACCACAGTGAATTGCGTTGCGTCTCCAGGGATGGTACTCACTCGTAAATAGGTAATAGGACTATGCATTCAATGCTCTGAGTAGTTCGGAGTTCGTACTCAATCGTAAATAGGACTTAAGTAATAGGACTATGCATCCAGTACTCTAATGGTTCGGGACCGTGTGCATGGACAGCTTTCCCAAGAACCCATGAAGGAAAAAAATCGCCGCACTCCATGGAGAGAGTCTAACTAAAATATATTGTGTGTCTCCGCCCATATTGTCACTTTCAGTCTCATACGTCAGAAAGATACATTTTTTATATATGATCGGCTTCTATTGAAAATTCGAACAATGGAAAATAAATGTGTGGCATAGACGCGAAACTTTGTCAGGCAAGAGCGGTGTCTGTGAAGTAAATATTATGGCTAACTCCATCGGGGTTCCTTGCTTCTTGTAATAACCCATTACCTCTCGACACTCTGGAGTCTCGACTGGAGCTTGGGAGGTACCTATACGAGTAAATTGAGAAATAGGGTGCAACATTCTGCTTTTCTGATGTAGGGAATACCCGAATGAGACGCGTGTCAATTTAACACTATCTTACAAAACATCATAAAGTTACAGAATTTGAGCGATGGAAAATATAATAACAAGTAGGGGTATTTATAGTGTAATAGCGATAGGTTGAGTAGGTCCAAAAATTTTGCTCTACAAATTGGCATTTCATTGACGACTTTTGGTTATACGTAGTTATAAACAAGGCAATTACGGTTTCGATTTAATGAAAAGGTAATGATCCGTAGTAGCTATACGTAAATAAGTACATTAAATTAGGAATGTCTAATTATGATTGAAATGGTCAAATCAAATATACTTTATTTGCACACAAAAAGGAATATAATCAGGTTACATAAATCACAGGTTACATATAAAACGAAAATTAGCTAGTGTACCGACAGGCGGCCTTATCGCTTTAAGCGATTTATTCCTGGCAACCTTCGGGTGATCGAGATATGGTCGTACATAATACTCCTAGTATTTTTTACTCAGCTGTTAGACCGACACGTATCGATTCCAAGCATCGTCGCGTCGCCGTGTCCCACTTGCAGCATTATAAGTGACAGTTGAGTTTAAGATTCGATTTAGCTGCTACCACAGAATCACACCTATTGATGTACAAAATGTAAGAAAAGAAAAGAAATCTCGGAAATCGAAAAGTCGTAGAATGAACCACTGCAAACATTTAAACGCTTAATTCAATTGAATAGTTAAAGTTTTGGGAGTGACATGACATCACTAAAATTGTTATCACAGCCCATGTTGAAACCTGAGTTACATAGCTTACATATTTTTAACTTTTCATTAATCACCTTCTGTATTTACCTAATCGTCATCATTTTGATATTCTGGATTTTTATTGAAATTTTTTTCTGGGGTGAAACACAGATCATCAAAAAAGATTGATCATCAGGTTTCAACGTGCTATGCGATAACTGCTTGAATGGTGCGGCTGCTCTAGGCCTCCCTAATTAGTTTTGTTTCTAAACAAGCGCACCTAAGCGGTGACAATATTTTGAAGCTGACCTACTAGCTCTCGATCACACGGGCGGAAAATAGCGTTACTGGCCAGTTGTTTGGCGATAGGCCAGCTGGATCTCTTGTCAGAGCTGGCTTTAATTGTTGTGCTAGACTAGACCATTCCTGGCATAGATTCTTATCGTATCAAACTGTTCCTAGGCCATGTTCTCCTTTGTCATCAAAATTGTATGGAAAGGAAAACGTCATGAACATAAACATATTCCTTTCCATACAATTTTGATGACATCCAATGATGATTCCATACAATGTTCGATATGTGAATTTGACCCAGGATATTAAGGGCCTTCCATGAGCCAACTAGCGCCGCCAATCTTAAAAAAATAATATCTTCCAATTTAATCAATTATATTAAAAAAGCTATTTACAAAATGTTTATTAGGATGAATACTATTTTTCAATATACAATACATGGCATAATTGCGACAAGCTAAGTTGTATTTCACAAATGTGCCAAATCGGCCGTTTTTCGCAATTATGCGAACTACAACTTACCGAAATTGAATCACGTTCGTTATAAATAAGCATTTAAAAAATAGTATTTATCGTAATAAACATTTTGTGAATAGGTTTTTAAATGAAATTGATTATATTGGAAGATATTATTTTTTTAAGATTGGCGGCGCTAGTTGGCTTATGGAAGGCTCTTAATAACAATATTTCCCGAAAAATTATGGTATCGCCCTTACAGTAGGTACATGTGGAGAAGATGGTTTGGTCGACATTGTATGCATTCTCAATTTGTCCAATTCGCAATTCGACTCAATATGAATTTGTCACGAGTCAAATGTAGCGCTGGCTCCGCTGGGAAACAGCGTGCCATTGCCACGGAATAACTTGGTTAAAAGCAAGAGTTTTAATTAAAGTAAAAGGTATCTAATATTCGTTCAATTAAATGCCCTAAGTGTTGGGGCACAAGCCTTCCATAACATTGTCGGGCCATGATCTACGAAGCGGGTCCAGTGCGGATTACACATGCGTCAGATTTTTTATTCTCAGCATATCTGAGTTTTCCTCGTGATGTATTTTTTCACCCTTTGAGAGCATTCGATACCTAAATGTACGTCTTTCCTTCGCAATAAACTCATTGGTACATCGATGACCTGACCGTGGATTGAATCTAGTAACGTTAATTCCGGTGAGCTTTCTTAATTGTTTTTTGCTAAATATAGCATATAGGCAATGTAGAAAAGTTATCGATAATTTGGAATAATTCCTGTGACAAAGTATGAAACACGTAGGAGTAAACTGTTGGTACCGTCGAAGTATAATCGTAGGTACCTTACTCCTGGGATTCGAACCAGGGACCTCGCCATTCCGTGGCGTGCTCTTTCTCCAACAGAGCCAGAGCTGGTTTTACTGGATTCCCGGTCGTGACGAAAATTTATCTCCATTTTTCATTTCGCGTAGCGAATATGCAAGAAAATTTCAAATCGTATTTCAATGCTAAAAGTTATGCACATATAATAATTTTACATGAAAGGTGAATTCGGAGGATTTGTTAACGTCTAGTAGGTATAGTCGGTAGTCATATTTTGAATTTATTCAAAATGTAAAGTTAAATACCCATCTTAGGTAATTTATTTATATTACAAATACGAGTATATATTCATACACATGTGGGCTAGAATTTTTTATCAGTATCATATTACTGGCATTATTTTTTTCCGTGCCATTGATGGTAGGTATGCATGCAATTATAAATTCTTTGTTAGTTCATAAATTGTACAATGCCTTTTGTTTTGTCATATTATCTTATCATCATATCATGCCTCTAAATTCTTCTCTGTTTGGCTTCTAGTAGGCATAGTGGCCGCAACCATAAATACAGGATGTACCTAGAAATAAAAGTGGGTAGGTATTCAGTTCTGTGTAGAATTTACCTTTAGCTACGCATTTTCTTCTTCAAAGCGTTATAGAATTTTCATATATTTTAGATTTTTTCTGATCATCTGATTATTAGAGACGGTTTATTTTTAATTTAGAAGTCGTTGAACTAAAGTTGTTCAGCCATACATAGGTACTGAAAACAAGATCAAATACTTGTACCTGCGTAATGGGAACTACTACGTGTATATAGTATGTAGTAATTCCTAAATAGTATTACATAGGTTTTAACTACCTAAGTAGCTACCTGCTTAAATGGAACAGACAGACGATGAATTTTATTGTAAACGTAGGTAGAGAAGAGATAGAGTTGGCTTTTGGTTAGTGTGGTGGTGTGGTGTAGGTATATAGCCTTGGAAATTCAGACAAATAAAATAAATTTTAGATAACATTGTTTACAAAGATATTTAGATAATTCGTTTTTAAGACAGGTAGGTAGGTACTTAAGTAATGTTTCACCCCGGAAATTATAATTTGTTTAGTTTGCGAATGAATGAACAAAGGCAATGAAGGAAAGAACTCGCCCGCTGCCCTGCTGCCCGCGGCGACTTTTTTCTTCATGCATCAGAAATAAAAGAAGGCTTTTGTGATTTGGCATGAAGGAAAAAATAACCGAATCGAAATATATGTTCATGTATAGCAGTAGAGACTAGAGTAAGAGCATATCTCCTGATATCATCTAAAAGAATCTGGGTGTCCAATCCCATAGATTTGAATTTTGAATTATAAGGCGTTATTGCACATGAATCTAGTTGTAACAAATAAATCACAGTTGTAACAAATAAATAAAAGTTGTGTGAGTAATTAGAGTTGCCGGACAGCGGGGATCGGTAGAACTATCTGTAATAATAACAATAATAATTTTTTCATAACTTCGAGACAATGTGATCATGGCAGGTGTCCGACGTCTCGCTCTATAGACCAGACTGACTGACCCACCAACACCCCAAACCAATAGCCCCAATTAAGTTGTAATTTCCAATAACTGCAATAGTTTATGCACCTGACGGGGTCTGTCATTGAGTGCATTCAGATGCGCTCAGAGACGGATCCCACTAGACATATCCCTTCAAATTAAAGTTCTCTAAGGGGCCTCTACGCGTTGGACCTATGTCTCCGTGCAAGCCTTTCAAAGGACCGGGTTTTCTTAAAGCCGTGAAACCTAGAGAGATACATAATAATAATAAATTTCTTTATTAAGGCATTATTTCCCATTAATATATACTAAAAATATAAAATAATAATAGTATCTACTGTGAAATTGACAATATGAATAATGATGTAATGCAAGCCATTCAGATAGTTCAACCGACCTATTTTGTAATATAGTTTTATTTTAGTTTAGTAATAAAAATAAATATATATATATATATAAATAAACTAATTACATAATATTAATAGTTAATAAATTACTTATAAAAATATATTAGATATAATGTTGACGATCAAAAAATGTGTGTATGTAACGCAGAGCCTCGACTCTGAGTAGAGTTCAGCTAGTGATTTTACAAGAAAATTATCAATGTTTAACATCTCTAACTTTCCCTTTATGGATTTAGGCATGTCGCTCTATGACTGAACCTCGGCGCATGTCGCGTACCTAATTTCACGAAATTTTAGGTGTTACAAATTACAGGCATTTTCGTTTAGTATTCCGGTTTTGAGGGAAACTCCTGTATACGAAACTTTCATGTTCTCAGGAATACCTAGGGGGAGGGAGCGGGGGAAGGTTTAACAAAGTTGATGCCTAAACTAACTTGGATAAACGTTCCCGAAACTTGATGGCTGGATTCGCGATATAGGTACTTACCTACCTAACAGAATTCATAAAGACATTAAAGTAGAGTTTATTTATGCCGTAATGAATGTTAGGCACTATAAATGTGTATGCATTAGAATGGTAGCGATTGTTCAAATACCCGCAGTCTTTGGTTGTTATACATTATAAAACCATTTGATGCCATATATCCGTCCCACATCATTATTTTCAGATTTTGTCACACCATTAAATGAATTGTGAAGTTGATCATTTCCTAGAGATACGACCATGTGTGCTATAAAAATATAGTCACGTTTTTCGTGCTTGACTCGGTTAATAAACTTACACACTAACAAACAAACAAAATTGAATGAAATATTGAAGAGGAAAATTTTGACCTTGGGCATTTAAGTTTGTCACGTTATTTTGTCGTCTGAATAATATTTACCACTCAATTACATACTTGTGTTGAGTAATCGAGCGTACAAGCCAGGCGCATCTTCACACCTACCGAGTAATTTAAAAAATAAGGAAACCTTCACTGGTGAATTTATGAATCATTGGGAAAATAAAATAGTTACTTGTACAATAAACTTACAGGGTTAAGTACCGGGTGCCAGGTCAGGCTCACGGCGGCGGCCGTCTCAAAAAGCGATGTCTCAACGTCTTGACTTCGGATATGAGTGACAATGGTCTTTCTCTGAGAACGTTAAAGGCCCGGCAAAGTGGACCGAACAAGCCGGCCCTGGCAGGACATACCTACTTATGCACTAACTTAGCCAATAATAACACAACTGTTAGCTCTATTAAAACTTGCTCTAATTGTGTCGCCTGACACTTTACATTCAAGATTGAAAAACATGTTTAGAGTTTTATTTGTGCAATAAAAACGTTTAAACGACAATAGGATCGGCAATGACAATGAACCGCGAACCGGACCTTGGTGTCTCAAGGCTTGAAGAAACGGAAAGAATGGAAGTAATTTAATGTATGTACTTAGTACTTACCCACCAACGTAAGAAAACTGCAGGTATATTTGGTATTAGTTTTTAAGTATCAGGAATTCTGAACATAATTTCACGCATGCAAAACTTTCAATTTCTTTTAATTTGCGCTACAAAATTAATAAACTGAAACAAGTAATTTGCCGGGTGGTATGACTCCGTGCAGAATCCGACTCCATCTTGGGTATTACCACCATTTTACCTATTTCTGGTTTAGCCGATGCCGTCAATAAATAGCAATGCGTCGATCAGCATCGCGTGTACGGGTGTAAGGGTGAGGGCCAGTGTAATTACGGACACACGAGGCGTTGCATCTCAGTCCTCAGGGCAGCAACGGCACCGAGCGGCAAGTTAACTTTATGTACTTATTGTATAGACTAGAGTTATTAAATAAAATGAAATTGAAAATCAATGGTAATATTTTAAACCACTGGATACACTAATAACTTACATTAGGTTAGGATTACAACTCCAAAAAATAATTATAGAAAAATACAATATTTTTATTATTTTGCAATACCTACAATATAGTATTGCAATTATAAGTACATACATAATAATAAACATAAATGAATAATAAAGACTTCTAAAAATAAATCTTCAAGTCTCAATAACACATTCGCAAAAATAAATCACTCGTCCTGTCGGTCGTGCGTGTGGGACCTATTTATAGCCCAGTATATTTATGATTTGAATTTTTATTTCGGGTCATTTTAGTTTAAATAGAATAGGTAGCTACTAAGTTAATATAAGTATTCGCATTTTAAATATTATGTTGTGTATATTTTGCTAAATATTCTGACGGAATCGCCCGGCACGTATCAAGTATGAAATGAATGAAATAAAATTGGTTGTCGACATTGGATTGGACACGCATTCTCAATTTTCACAATTCTACACAATTTGTCACCAGCCAACCTAATTTCATAGACCTATAGGTATGAATAATGATACTAACTTCTGCCCCGCGGGCTTGTTCAGAAACATTTTACTCGACGGTTGAAAAGGGGAGGGTAATATTTTATCGAGTGGAAGGTAGGTATGTCGGTTCCTTTTGTGGACTCAGTAACGGTTTGTTATTGATGGATTATGGATTTTGATTTGTGATTGTGAGGTATCGTTGGATTCGTCTTGATCGCGGGACTGACATAGGATATGTGTTATGACAAAAAATGGCCAAGTGCGAGTCGGATTCGTGTACCGCATTTGACGTTAAGTTGCATTGCACGGAAGCCTCCGTGCAATGCAACTTAACGTCAAATGCGCGTAACTTTGCTTAACGATTATAAACTAGATTTAGAGACCAACATATCTTTGCCATTATTAAATAATTTTATGTCCATACATCGACATACTCATGATTAGTTGGTCATCTGCAAATATAAGTTTGTAATAACAAAAAAAATTTTTTGGGGGGGTATGTAATTTCAAATTTACCGTTTTCGGATTTTAAGACCTAGCTTCTTGCCAAATTTCATGATTCTAGGTCAACGGGAAGTATAGGTTTTGAGTTCCTTGCGTTTTCACACACATATGCGCCAATAATCAACATAAACGGCCATATCTTTTGATTGTGTTGACGTAGTAGTTTGATGTTTCACGGCTGCATGAGGTTGCAGACCTGAGTAATTGGTAATTTCAACTAGACCCGTCCACGCGTTTCTGAGATATAGGTCTTGACAGACAAGACGGACGGACGGACAGACAACAAAGTGATACTACAAGGGATCCTTTTTTCCTTTGTACCTCAAGGGTACGGAACCCTAAAAAGCAATCTGGTAACAAACAATTAAGTATTGTGAATTACCCATGTGATAAAACTGAAAATATAAGCAATAGTAATTAACTGTACAACCATTTTGCATATTAAGTCAATATTCACAAGTCGATCTTGGTTAATATCGGAGACGAGGACAGACCTACAGAAGGATCTTATCAGAATTTAGCTCGTTCAGGCACCTTAGATGGAAATATCTAAGGCAGGCGAGCGAGGCCGAATAGTCAAGTTTAATTTTATGTCAATGCACCAACTTAATCATATGAAATGTTCTTATCGTAATAATATTATGTGAGATTTTCTGTTACATTGAATTATTTCGGTTTTAATAATTTAAAGTGTCCAAGTTTGGGCATTTAGTTAGACATACCTACCGTGCACTATGATTTTATCCCGAGCGAATTAAAGAAAGGTGACGAAAAAATGACAAAATTATGCAAAACAGAGTTTCTTTAAAGTTCATACAGTTCAATTATATAACAAGACTGTTATGAATGTGAAACGATAGCGTCAGCATCAGTACTATAGGTACCTACTGAAAAAACTGTCGGTATGACGGATACTTGACGCTTTCCATTGGAATCATGAAGGATTTTTTTATAGTTCGACTCTATTAAAAATTCAAACAATGGAAAAACGAACGAATGGAAAAGTGACAGTACGCTAAAATATGTCATGTAAGAGCGGTGTCTGCGGTGGAAATATGGTTTTCTCCATAGGGCATTCTTTACTTCATGATTGAAATACATATTGTCACTTAAGTTGATTAACGCCAATAAAATGAAATAAAAATATACTACTAATAAACTAAACTAAATAATAATAACAGCTCTATAGCTCACATAGAGCGAATTGTTGGTGGAAGGGTCGGCCTGTCATGTCAATGTTCACGAAATTTACGAAGTAGGTACTGCCGTCTCCGTTAGGTATAATAGTTCAGAAGTTAATGTCAGCCGCAGTTAGGATTCATATAAGTAGATATCTACTGCGCACATATCGCCTGCCGGTAATACAAATACATAGGTACCAAGTAATCCTTATACATGACATACCTAAAGCTCCCCAGAACTACTGCAGTGATAAATGTACAGTAGAAAGAACATCAACTGTAACACTTTGTTCTTATTATAATTATAACAGCTGAAAACACGTCCTGTAGAAAAAACGATATTGAATTGTTAATTTAAAGCTAATTTACACTGAGAGGAATTGTAAATGCTATATTTATCTTTGGAAGTTGATTTCTTCACTACCCGGACAGATGACCTACTAAGTGCATACGATCTGCACTTAAGCAGTACGAGTAATAACCACCTCGAACAGGTTCACTAGAATTGGTTCGATTGTGAAACCTTCGTAGATTAAACGAAATAAATTAAAGTACGACTACTTGAGTGGTAGATATTTATACAACTATTTATAAGGTTCTGAACTGCTGTAAAGCCTGCAACAACTGAAATTTTAACTAAATTTATCTAGTCAAAAGTTAGTATGGTGAGTATCTGATATTTGAGTCTAAATTTACTAAATATTTTAATTATGCTATCATTGCAAAAAAAATGCCAAGGCAGCGGTATGTTCTGGCTGCGAAGTGAAAAGTACTTACAATAACCCTAATAATTTTTTTGAAATAAAATATGATCAATTGCTTCATTGTAATAATGATAGGACATAAAGTCATAAACGAACGAACCTAAGACATAAGTACTAGAAAAATAAACATAAAACACTTCTACTCTATGTTAGATAAAAAGATAAATCACGGAACAGCAAATTATCCTTATTGTTTCCTGTAGGTCAGCCATGGCTTCATGAACGTGATAAGTGGAGGTTTCCTCAATTTTTCTACACTATAGAAGTACATATAATACTCGCATAGGACAGGTTAATAAACAGTTTCTGAGATACAAACTAACTCACTTCAGCAGATATAATGTACGTAAATATGTAGGGTAATTTAATTATTTGTTATAAAAAAGTATAACAAAAGTTGCATGACCAAGACCTTGGATTCTGTACAAGTGAATGAACGCACTATTTACCTAAAATACAAGGCAAAGGAAACTTATTTAAATAAACATTCTAGCAAATAAATATGCACCAAGGTAGGCACTTTTACCTATCGTTTATCAGGCTCTAATCAGGCTAAGTATAAGTACACATTTTAAAAGAATAGCTAAACACATATATGTTGCATTGCATGGTAACAATAACAAAAATGTTCATTTTATTATCAGTGTAATACTCGTACAATGGAAAGGAATTTAATTAGTTAATGAATTAGCGAAGACTGTCTTTGAGTGCTTTCAATGTAGTGATGTGCTCAAACTACTCGCGTAGTTCATTCGACATGGGGTAAACTTGCTCTTTGCGTGGATAGTTTGTCTCCAATACTTACAAAGAATATGGGCTATCTTAAGAGCCAGTAACGACCCGATTGGAAAGGAGCGTGCCAAGGAATGACTGTCTCTGGTTCGAATCTCGAATTTTTGTCTGTATTTTATATTTACCCACAGGGTAGGTGGCAATGAAGGGCGTGAGTTTATGTACATGTGGGTTTTATTTTGTACAAATAAATACTTACCAAATTGTTTTACGTAGGTTTAAGACATTGAAAAATACAATACATGGTCTACTATTTACGATGATACTAATAATGGAAACTTTTATTTCCAGATTTCACAATGAAGAATAAGGACAAAGTAAACATAAGCCAACTAGGTGGTAGCGCTGTATCGGTAGTTCAAGATGGCAGGTAATGTAACAATAATGATGGTTACTTACGTTACTGATATGATAGAGACCTAATCTATTGATGTAATAATTATAAAATGTCTTATTTGTATGCATGTCACTATCACTTCACTAGTGATAGCGTCTCAGTGTCAAGTCTCTCGCGTGTCACGCCGAGCCGCGGCCACCGCTTGATGTCAAGGCCGTACCATAATGTTCTACTGCACGAGCAATCAGCACATTAAATATCAATACACGGGTACTTTCCGCTACGGTAATAGGCCCTAGATTGCAGTGGGTTTTGTGTAGGTTGACGTGCTGTCGGTGGTCCATGCTATGCATGATGCGCTGCGGCCGGCTGGCGCTCTCGGGCTCACGTGGGTAGAAGATATCTTAAGAAATGGCTTTATATAGTGTGTTTGCAAAATTTCGTTTCGTAAAATTTTGCAAACTTTACGGTATTCCAAAATTATCATTTTGGCTTTGTTTTGCTAAACGAAATGAAGTATGTTGCAAACTTATGTTTTGATATTTAACCTATTATTTTTTCCTTCAACAGTAAATCAACATAACATTAGGTACACATGTTTTACACTATTTCCCCTTATTCTTCAACGATCTCTGTTATGAGTTTCCTATAGGGCCTAGACATTTTGTAAATAGCTTTTTTAATAAAATTGATTATATGGGAAGATATTATTTTTTCAAGATTGGCGGCGCTAGTTGGCTCATGGAAGGCTCTTAAGAGGAGGAGCTATTAAATATAAATATAATATAATAATAGAGTTCCTCTGAACACCCTTTCAAGTGATTACTGAGCACATCCCTCTATATTTGCTGCCCTTAATGTCGTTGGACACTTCTACTGGGCTTAAATCAATGTGTAAGTAGTTTTAGTATCACAGTTTGTGATGAAAATCTAGGAATTATAGAGTCAATAATTATCTAGGTAGGTATCTACAATCAGCGGTCACTGAGGTTAACAATAAATACGCAGTGAAAAAAACCGAAATTTAATATGAATGAGTAGACAGGTACCTAATTCCATTGGTCACATGAGGAGCGCTACCTACCTACGTTACAATGCCACATTATTGCTCAATAAACTCCCATGCTCTAGCGGTCTGAATGAATAGCCATACTTATTCGTAAGCATTGCGTTATTTTAATATTGTTACTTTAGACTTTAGAGGATCGGTAACATACTTTCACTTTCAACATCGGATTCCCCCAATTTGGACTAACAGTGGAGCCAGTTGAGATCAGAGCTTCAAGCTTGATAGTCGAATACTCGATCAGACGACTAATTTATCAAAATGGTAAGTTCCTTCAACAGTATTTCACCATCATATTGATTATAGAGCCACTTTGAATAACGTATACCTGATTTGACAAATTCCTTTACAGAAAACGACAATAATTATATTAGCTCTGCATTATCTTGCCATACTTGTGACTGCAGAAGTTCAGTCGAAAGACTTGGAAGACAGTGAAGACCTGGAAAGAAGGCATCGAAGGCGCAAGAAAGGGCAAAATGGCAGTCAATGCGGTTATGGCGGCGGGGGTCATGGGAAGACGTTTGGAGAAAAATTCTTTGGATTGCACGATTACACTTACGTGTCAGCACCAGTGATGAACTATTTTTTCGGATGTGGAGTGGCAGCTCTGCCAGTGGCAGCTCCAATTGCGCCGCTGGCCCCGTTTCCGCATCTTCAAGGTTCCCCGTTTCCTGTCAACATTGGAGTGAGTCAGAGTCAAAGTCACCAAGGCTTCGGTGGTAATGGAGGTTTCGGGAACTATGGAGGAATTGGAGGCCCGGGGCGCCCTGGACGCCCTGGTAACTTTGGAGGATACAATCCCGGCTACAATCAACAGCCTCTGTACCAGTCTGATTATAACCAAGGACAGTATCAGCAGCCTGAATACAACCAAGGACAAGGACAATACCAGCAGCAGCCACCTTATAACAGGCCTTTACAAAATGTGGTGTCGGCTGCAGCGTCGGGATTTGGAAATGCACTGGCCGATTATATTACCAATCGCCCCAGAAAAACGTACAAGCAGTTTAACAAACAAGTGAATCAATTTTTGAAGCCGTTATATAAGTTGTTTTAAAAAAATAGCAATACTTGTTTGTTTTATAAGGTTCTTGCATAAATTGATCAGTGGTAAAATTTAGAAAGGACATTTGTGCTCTACATAAGACTTTACCTAAGTACCTATATACGAACTATAGTACCTACCTGCTTACCTAAGTAGATTAGTGAAGGTTTCGTGCAATTTACGTTATATTTTATTTAGTATGTGAAATTCAACGGCTAAAGGCGTAAGTATTCCTATGTTACTTTTAATTGTACCTACCTCTTAATTAAAGGACAGCGAATAAACATTGTCACGCAATAGCAGCTCAATAGATGCAACTACGGCGGTTGGGTAGATTCAATCTTATAAACTATGTCAACACCTAGACGATTCCTACTCAAATTATCTCTTTCATATTTTAGGTTTAGCATAACTTTTAATAATTTGTTTACTTACCGTAAATCAAAATATAAAGCATAAGTTGGTACCTACAATCTCCACAGAATGTTTATAAGGATTTTTATGAATATAGGCCGTATTGGATACCAAAATATTACCCCAAATTAACTGTTTTCTGCGACGCAAGATTAGTAGAACTTTAAATGCGGAGATATATATCAATACTATATGAGATATATACTATAATGATGGAATAAAATCTAATGAAATGTCAGTGAAAGAGAGAAATTGTGGATTGCCCTAAAGGGTGGTAGGCAACTCAATTAAAAAGAACGGCCAATTGCGAGTCAGACTCGCGCACTGAGGCTTCCGTGCAACGCAACTTAACCCCGTAACTTTGCTCTAACGAAAAGATAAACTAAATTTAGAGACCGACTTATCTATGCCATTATCAAAATATTTTGTCCATACATTGACATACTTCTGATTAGTTGATCATCTGCAAATATAAGTTTGTAATACCAATAAAATATTTTTGGGGAGATGTTATTTCAAATATGTATAATGTTTTCGGATTTTTTTCCTTTACTGCTATAAGATCTAGCTTCTTGCCAAATTTCATGATTCTAGGTCAATCAACGGGAAGTACCCTATAGGTTTTGGTTTTCTTGCATTTTCATACAAATATGCGAGAAAATGCGACATAAACGGCCATATCTTTTGATTGCGTTGACGTAGAAGTTTGATTTTTTCACGGCTGCGTGAGTCTGCAGATTTGAGTATTTCATATTAATTTCAACTTGATCGTTCACGTTTTTCTGAGATATTTGACTTGACAGACAGACGAACGGACAGACGGACAACAAAGTGATCCTATAAATCCATTTTTTTCCTTTTGAGGCATGGAACCCTAAAAATATGTCGCAATAATCACTGCTTAATTTGGTAAGACGACATTTGTGCAGCGAGCTTTTAGCATTTTTCACAATAAAATATTTTTAAAAGGACTGTATGTTATAAGAGTAGGTAGATTAATTTTACGAGTATGGCATTCGCAACATCTAAAATTATTTTTGAAACAATTTTGCAAGATTTAGAATTTACATTTTTATTAAACTTACATATACCTATGTTAAACTTACAGCTATATTATGTATAACTAAGATAGTTTTAATTTATGATAATATACAATTCTAAGTTACGGTATGAATGTTTTATTTTTATTATCCCTTTTTTAGCACTAAGAACTTTACTTAAAGTAAAAGTTCTTAGTGCTTAGTTTTAAAGTTCTCTACATAATTTGAATAAATACTTAAACGTCACATCCCTTCCCTTAAATCGTGTTGTTGTCTCTTTCACGCTTCATTAAAAACGTTAAGTTAGAAAGGGACCGAAATAATCTGCAAGCTGAAGATGGGCCACAGTTAGATACAGAGAATCATTCCCGGAGCATCGCGTTCTCTCTACGTCAACTCTCGCAGCGTCGCGTTCCCATTACCGCAACTCTCGAGCATGAATGACTCTTACTTTATGTTCAGTACAGCTAACAGCAGATCAAGTGTAACTCTTTGGACTTTTGGACCGTCCTTATTATGTGTCGTAAGAGTTAAAATCGTACTACAAGTGTTACCATTGATCTGCTGTTGTCCGTTGTTGTAAATAATTTAACTAGCAAAATAAAGTACATCGTTATTGCAATTTAAAATACATTTTGATTTCATTAGGTACCTACTTTTCCGTTGGCTATTCTTCGATTCGAGTGAGTGACATCAGCCACATTTTTTTTATTCAATGTCGGTATGTACAACAAACAGATTGGGTAATGGAGCAAACACACTACCTAATATGCCAATCATGAGGTCTCAAACAAATATTTAAGAATATAAAGGCAACCTTTACCACCATTAACATTTGCAAAGAAATCGCACAATAATTAGGTACATCCACACTTTCAATCAATTTGTGTTACAAGATTTTGTTCTTTAATTTCAGCAATGTATCCGAGGGCTACGGGGTATTTCAATCACGTGAACAAATCATACCTGGGAGCAAAGCACAGTTGGAATTGGAAAATGGAAAACAACCCAATGAATTGCCTCCTGGTCAACGAATCAAACACCCTACATCGTAAGTATCTGTTAAACCATCGACAAGGCTTATGAAGTTATCTACATCTTGCCTTTGTAATAAATTGTAGAGAAGTTCATTCGTAATGAAAGTCAAAAGGATTCATAACTGAACAATTTTATAATTTAAAGACTCATATCATTTATACAATCAATCAACTGATCATGTGTGGCAGATCACAAAAATTATTAGCGAAAAGTTGTACATTTACCAATACTGAACTGAACATCCCTTTTGGCTAACCTACCCTTTACGTTACACCATTGGACTATAAAAATCATGACAAATAAATTATTATATAAGTAGGTACCTAGTCAGTGTAGGAAACGTAGTCGAGTGAACTGGAAAATAAATAAATATAGTGCTATTTTGAAATTTACAGTTACATGGACACAATGCTACATCTCTTCAGAGGCAACATCGGGTCTGGGTTACTCGCGATGGGTGATGCATTCAAGAACGGAGGGATTGTATTCGCGCCCATCATGACGGCAGTACTCGGCGTTATCAGCGTACACTCGCAACATTTACTGGTACCAATTTCAATGTTTATTTTGTGATTATTGTATCGTATCACTAATACTTTTGAAAGATAAGTTTCTTTTACACAAACATTTTTTCCTTCCCTTTAATACAAATGATATTTCACACCGACATTAAAAATATAAAGTAGGTAGGTACCTACTTATAAAATAATATAAAATTCATCATCTTTATATGCGGACGTTTAAATATGACTCTGGATAATGAATCACATTTTATTTACAGCATAACTTGATGTATGTACTGAATCCGTAACGCGCAAAATAATTGACTACCAATTGAAAACATATAAAATAATTATTTAGATCTATATTTTTTGAATTTTTTCATTTTCAATCCTTAAGTAACTCTTATTTTTCAGCTTAACTGTTCTGAAGACATGTACCGGCAAACAAAGCGTGACAAGGCTCCTGGTTTCGCCGATACCGTGGGTTTGGTGTTCAAGTATGGGCCAGTGAGACTGCGCCCGCTAGCCACTACAATGAAAATAGTTGTGGATACCTTTCTATGCATCACTCAGTTGGGTTTCTGCTGCGTTTATATTGTTTTCATCGCTAATAACGTTAAAATGGTCAGAGAGTAAAAATATTTCTATACAACATTTATAAAAATTACAAAAAAATCATAATCGTATCATTTTATTTCTATTTTTAATTACAGATATGCGATGAATATAATATCCACATAGACCTATCAATCCATATGATTTTCGTAATGGTACCTATTCTGCTATCATGCATGGTGCGCAACCTTAAATATCTAACGCCTTTTTCGACCCTTGCCAACGTCCTTATGGCAGTGGGCGTCAGCGCGGTGGTGTACAAAGCATCTCAGGACTTACCCGCTGTGCACACCAGGGCATATATTGCGTCGTGGCAGCAGCTACCACTATTTCTGGGAACTGCTATTTACGCTTTCGAAGGAATTGGTTTGGTAAGTTATATTCCTGAAAGATTAGGATATAAATATTAAATAGAGGAAAATTTTCGGCACCACTGGGATTCGAACCTCGCCATTCCGTGGCACGCTCTATTCCAACCTCAGATCAGGGAATCTGATCTGAGATTCCAACAGAGCTACCGTGATTCGATCCGAATGATCGGCGAAATCTTTCTCCATGTTCGTCTCAGGGACGGTAAAATTTTCTTCATTTAATATTTATATTTCCGTTTCGAGACCCAGATGATCACCTGGATTTTCAATGAGTTTACCACGTTTTTCGAGAGAAACTGTATATAATACATACAATTAGGATATTATGTGAGCCATGAATACCAAGTAGGTACCTATGAGTAAATCAACAATGTAAACCCGTTAATTACATTGACCAGCGTCGCGTCGTCGTAGCTGTACTAGGTACTAGTTTAACATAATAGGGAGATCTTGCAATTTACTATATTTATGGCAATTATCTCTTTATTATCATTATTAATGGCAGATAGCCAGATATTATATGGTCATTATCATTATTTACATTTTACAGGTGTTACCATTGAAAAATGAGATGCAACGGCCCGAGCTATTTCAGAAACCTTTGGGTGTGCTAAATGTGGGCATGGTGGTAGTGGGGACCATCTTCATTTCAGTGGGTTTCCTAGGATATCTTAAATGGGGCGAGGGCGTCGCCGGAAGCCTCACCCTTAACTTGCCACCTGGACAAATGTAAGTTTTCGTCTTCGATTTCACGTGGGTACCCAAGCGCGGATTCACCGTTGTGGGCACGATGGGCATGCCCTGAACCCTAAGAGACTTGTGACGTCACACTTTCACGGTACATTGTATATCGATAGGCTGATGATATTATATCCAATAAAATTTGATCAGGGCGTCATATACATATTTTGTAAACATCTCCTTTGTGGGAATGCACTACATCGATCATGAGCGAGTTCATATATTCAGACTCGGACTTGGCCGATTTTCGGGTGGCTGTGACCACAACCTTTTTTGAGGGCTGTTTCCGCGCCTGTCGGTACCTACACCTATTCCAAAGTAGAAAATAAATAGTACTCACCTACTTATTAATTTTGATTTGTTTCGTACCAACTAGATTGAGCAACGTGGTGCAAGCTCTTATAGCAATAGCTATGCTGTTTACATACCCTCTGCAACTCTATGTTCCTGTGGACATTACTTGGCCAGCTCTTAGAAAGAAGATGGGTTCTAATTATCCGGTTGCCAAAGAATTGGGGTATAGAGCTGTATTGGTGCTACTTACATGTGAGTACTACTTACTAATATAACAATTAATTTAGTCTCGATAAAAGTTAAATATTAGTTCGCATGTTTCGATTCAGTATTAGAATGATATAACCTCGGTTCCAGACATTTTCGCAAAACGTTAAAAATATGCACAAATTCCATGTTCATCGACTCCTTATCAAGGAGGAAGGAAAGACGTTCGGAATTATAGATTCTGTACAAAGCTTTCAACGGTAGGTAAAACTTTGCACGGATGCTTAAATGTCTGGCGCCGTCTTAAACACAATATTATGGAATTTGTACAAGTTGCACATGGAATGTTCAAGTAATTAAAAACACTTATATTCTTTTTTACAGTCATTCTAGCGGAATCAATACCACAGCTGGGACTATTCATTTCCTTGGTTGGTGCTGTCAGCAGCACAGCGTTGGCCCTCGTCTTCCCCCCTCTCATTGAACTGGTAGCATCCTCCCAGAAAAGTGGGGGGATAACTATCTTCATGGTGATCAAAGACTCCTTAATTATATTACTAGGATTATTTATTTTCGTCACAGGCACTTACGAAAGTGTTGCATCTATAATAAAGGTGTTTAAGGAATGATTGAATTAAAGGACGAAATGTTCATTGTATGGCATTCCATTCTCTCTCTCTAACAAGATACTACTACTACGGTAAAGTTATGTATAATGTGAAATATATAATATAATAATGACAAATGAAACAAACAACCCTACATAATTGGCTGTGAGGTACGAGTAGTTACATTAACAGTTACAGGGTATGACGAAATACTTATTTACCGTATTGATGATTTGCAAAGTGTTTCAGAATTCGCAATTAAATACTTGTGTTATGTTATGTGTGTTCTCAATAAATGATTTAAGCATTCAACTTTTCATTTAAGAAGTAGGCTTTATTATGAATTCAATAAATCTTCCCAATAGTATAAATGACTTAAATACCTAAGGATAGGTGACCTACATGTGGTATGTAAAGGTCGAATAGCAGCGACGTAAGAGAGATTTACCGAACTATTATAATATGTACTACATACTTACATCTACACATGTGCCATAATTTAAATACCAGACAATGGAAAAAAATCCGGTAGGTAGAGTTGTTTTTTACATAAGATTATACTTACTTATACTTGCTGTATGATCTATTTATATAGGTACTTAATATTAGTAAAAGAATTATACTTACTTATACACGGTGAAATTGAAATCATTGTCAATATCTTTTAAACGAAGATTTCTCTTTATACGAAATAAAACTTTTACATAAATACTTATGGAAAGAACACATAAACTCACATCTGATTTCAGTAGGGGTCGACAGGGACGATGGAAGCGCAGCTAGAGCTGCAGCGGTCCTGGCATATAACTTTCGTTCGGTCCTCCACATTCATGCACGCTCGTCGGTTTGTAGTAGACCGCACATTTAAGATAAAATAATATAAATTAAAAATAAGGAAGGATACTCAATTTTCCAAAAAATGGTAATAATAGGTAATAGGTACCTATTTTGAAATACAATTCCACACTAAAATAATACAATAACATCAACAAAATCGAATATAAAAATAAATCTCGAAG
The DNA here is from genome assembly GCA_963506565.1 of Tachystola acroxantha. Classification (NCBI taxonomy): domain Eukaryota; kingdom Metazoa; phylum Arthropoda; class Insecta; order Lepidoptera; family Oecophoridae; genus Tachystola; species Tachystola acroxantha. The sequence continues at coordinate 10,552,743 of OY735870.1, read as the reverse complement.
CCTCAAAACATTTCAGCAAACACTCGTCAGTCGGTCGTCTCGCGGACAACCAAAAAAGTTTTTAACTTTCATTTCTATCAGTATCATTTTAGTTTGCTTTAAAATAGGTATTCCTCAAAATACAATTAGAATAGGTAGATATAATAATAGGTTCAAATTATGCCAATGACTTAAAATTCACCATGAATTATTCTCTGTATGTAGTTATGTACCGACATGTTGATTATTTAGGTGTATTAATTTATTCAATAGCATTTTACACATAATATAATACATAAGTACATATGTATTAAATATTTATTTACCAACTAGGTATACCCTTTTTTTAGGTATACCTAGGTTATGTAATCTCATACATCTTGCACCCTAATTAATCTGAAATAAGTATAGCGTTGCATGATTGATTGCTATAAAAATTCTTACCGAAAATGCATTATTTATTACTGATATGATATGATACGCGGAGTAACGGATTATTTACTTCGTGGGCACACCCGATGTACCTACTGTGTCGGGCCGAATAAGTATTTTCCAGTGTGCAAACATGAATGTACAAAAAAAAGTTTGTTTATTCCGCAATGTTTTAAATATAATAAAATAGTCGGTTACCTATGAGAAGAGATCCTCTCGCTTTTTAACATGATCAGGCAGCTTTAGCAGTTAGAACTGCATTATTTAAATTTTAAGCAATTTTTACCGTTAGCAGTTCACGCTATGATAAAGTCGACGACTTCTATAGAACATACTCATTTACCTTTTTTGTACGTCCATGTGTAGGTACAAAATTATCGAAACCGAATTATTCACGACTTTGTTCGAAAATACTACTAGCTACCCTGTTGAATTGTGAAAATCTTATCAATACCACACAAAAGTGGTTCTTTTACTTTTTTATTACTTATTAGATTATCACGTTACCAGGTTGTAATGGCTTATTCCACCTTGGTCATAGTGGACCCCGCTGCGCTAGCCCAAGTGAGAAACAAATGATAAATGGTGTAAAATAATGGTGTAATATTAACGAATAAATAATGCTTCAATAATCAGTTATTTTGTATTTTTATCCCCCCCCCCCTCCTCCTCCTTTACTGTGAGAGTGTGTTTCAAGTCGAGGTTCTGTTTCAGTCAGGAGAACGAAAATAATTAAATGCAAAGGTTGTTTGAAATAAAACACCAAATTTTAAGATGTAGAGCACTACAATTACTGTTATAATATGCCAAAAATTAGTAGGTTTACACTTCAATAAATCGCAAAGAAATATGGAAGAACTCTATACGAAAGAACTAACGAGGAATTAACAATGGGTCCTTAATTCAAGCAAGCTTAAGATAATTGTTGAAAACGACCTCCACGTTATTAGCAACAATATGTGTTGAATATGATCGTATATGTATGTGGGTTCAACCTATACAAATCTATGACTATTACGGTCAACTATAGCGAAAAATAAAATCGTAATTGCAACAAATTCATGTTATTCAATATAATATGAGATAACATTCGTCTGTTGTACAAAAAAGTATCTGACAAGTTTTTTAGAGGAATGATAAAATCTTAGGCTACGAGTAATATAAGAATACGAGTACATTGAGTAAGTATAGCCTTGTACTATAGTATATTCTGTGGTAATATAATACTATGTGTACGAGTACACAATTTACGCCATAAACTTGAGTGAAAAAGGGAATTGGTTCAATGAAGATGCGAATCTACTTAATACTGTAGTATTTTAATTAATATAAGAATAGTGTACATAAATATTTAAAAACAATAAAACTTCTCTTAAAAGCGAAACAATATCTTGGATTTCTTGGATCAAGGTTATTTTAAAGATTTGTAAAGAATAAAGAACTCAACGTGTTGTTTCTATGTTTGCTGACAATATTTATACCGTTACATGCTACAACAACGATAAAAATAATGGCTCATTGAATTATTATAATTATTAATATTGATTTATAATATAAATCACAAAATAATATTATCAAATATATTCGTATACCATCAAGTTTGATTAGATAGATGCTTACAATATTATAAATAGATAAATTGCCGCCTGGCGCAGAACAACGTTTATATTTTATAGACACTGTTTATTTCATACTTTAATAATATTTTCGAAAAATACACACACTTACACGGTACCATTAACATGTTCCTTATGTATGTATAGGTGGGTATAGACAAATAATATATTATATTATTACCTACGGTGTATAGACCACGGAGTACTGAGACGTGGTATAGATAGATAAACATTAAACATTTACGACGACGACAGGTAGGTTGTGTATAGGTAAAATCTTGAGTAGATTGTTATACACATGCATATAAATACGAGTATAATGTTGAATATAAACTAGACACACTAACTAAAAACCGATCATAAATGTTCATTTTCCTTGATCAAAGTTTTATCGTTTTATCTTAGTCTGAGATTATAGATTCATAGACAATTTTGAGCGCAAGCTCACACTAAGGCCGCTTGTCATAGACAGGTTTAAGCACTCGGCATTAGCTCGCACTTACAAGTTTCAAAATGACCGAACTCAGACTCCACACTGTATGCAACAACAACTGTCAGTTTTCATACAATTTTGATATAAGTAAGTGCAAGCTCACCCAGAGTTCGTGATCTAAAGTGTCTAAAACTATCAGCATAAATCCCTCCTACAACTGACAAATGTCATAGACTTCTGACAGTGTAAGAGCGAACTAACACTAAACTCGCCCTCAAAATTGTCTCTGAATCTTAGCCGTAGGTCGAGATTATTGAGCTCAGCTTGGTATGAACTCGCTCTTACAACTGTCAAAATGCTTGTAATTATTATTTAATAATATGAGCATGTTCGCGTTCAAAATTAACTCCTAATCCCAAACTTACAATTTTATGCTCTTAGTCTAGGTTAACCTCACTTCCCATAAACCGTGTTTCTGCCACTTTCAAACTTAGTAAAAAACGTTAAGTTAGAAAGGGGCCAAGGCTTAACCCGTGGAATAACTTTAAATCACGTTTATGGCTAACCACGTTAATTTGCAAATAGAGGATTGTACATGCGGTTCCTTGCTCCAATATTTCATACCTTGTAAACATTTATTTTGTACTAAAAATAAATAACTACATTTAGAATACGTAAGTACACTAGCAATTTATAAGTATTTGATACTAAACGTACCCACTAAATTTTATAATACTGCAAAAACATGATGTTATACAGGATGTAACGTAAACTTCCAGTGCATGGGTTTTAAGTATCTCTGGGTTTTAAGTATAGGTTTTAAGTATCTATGAGGTTTAATTTAAGTATCTAACACATTTATTCTATTTTATTATACTGGACTTCGATCCGCTACGGATGTCCGGTTTCGAACCCCAAGTCATAATGTACAAATTAGTTTTCCTCGTGAGTTTTTCGTAGGAATATTTAAGTACATTTACCGATGCTCACAAAAAACTGCGAAGGACATCATCGTGAAGAAACCTGCCATGCATGCCCGAGTACAATAATCTGATGCATGAGTAATCCACAATCCGTACTGGGACTGCGTGGCGGATCATGGTCCGTGCGCCCTTGATGTAAGGAAAAGTCTGTGGCCCAAAAATGGGGACAAAAAAAATAGGATATCTTATTTTTTGTTGAAAATCTGAACTAAAAATTGTATTCGGTTTACGAAGAGATTTACGTTACACCTTGTAGAACAGCTCACAAGTATCTAATATTTCAATAAAATAAATATATTCATAGAAACTGGACATGTGCATATTAATAGTTACCTACTAATAATAATTTAGAGAACTTGTGTATTACATACAATTTTGAGTAATATAATATTGATTATTATACGTTAAATCGAAACATTATATTTTATTGCACTAAACAGAGACAATGGCAAAACTTTTAAAATGTCATGCATTTTATGCAACACTTTGCGACCAAAAATGTTAAGACTGAGCGCGCGTGGATTTTCAGTTTTTCTATGAAGGCTACGGCACTAACTACCTACTAAAATTAAACGTCTGAAAAAAAAATATCAATCTTGGGGTGACTATTTAAAGACAGATATAGAATACACACGCTTGGACAAACTTCGCTCGATGGGAAAAAAGACGCAAACATGTTTCCATGTCTTTTACAATGAAAATTATATCTAAACCGAAATAGTTATTAATACAAAATATATCAAAATGTAGGGTATTATAAATACGAGAGCTTGTTTAAAAAAAATCTGATTTTTGTTGGCGTATTTTTATTTCCCTGTCAAAATTCATCCAAAATTAAAAAAATATATAAATGGAGTCACTGTGCCGTGCTCTTCACTCCGCCGCTGCGGGACATCTTCTGTCTCGCGCTTGAGTTTGACAGCTGGCAGCCCCTTAAGATCGATTGGTGTGGTAGCGTTGGCTGATCAACGGATACTATCGATCGACGTCGACTAATCCATTCCACCATCGATCAATGGCATCGATTGACGATCGATAGATTGGGTCTACTAGAAACTATCGATCGATTGGTGTGGTAACACCCTAAAGCCTCCATTCATCTCTTTCCTGTGACGTCACTATAATAATATTGTAGGTTAAAGTGCATAAAAATAATAATACATTAAATCTTGCATCTGTCTGTTATCTCATCCATTGCATTTTACTGCTCAAAATAACGGCCAAATCAAGATTATAGGAACACAGTTTGGCAATTAGGTGAGAGCAAGCAACTAATTGATTTCTGTTTTAAATTGGATATTTTATAACTCTCAAGTACCTACCTAAAATACGGTTTCAAAAAATACTCAGTTATAAAATATAGAAAGTAAATTTTAAGAATATAGTTGGATGTTCGGATATTGAATATATTATTATAATTATAAAACATTATAACAGCTAATATGAATGAGACAACCTCACAAAATATACAATGCAAATTAATTCATGCTAGTCATTTTACTGCATTGAAATTATTTGAAGTTTTCATTTTGATTATGAAAACAAATAAATTAAATGCTTACTTCGCTGTAAACCTTGTGTTCATTGAAAACACGCGTTATTTTAATGGATTTTCCATTTTATAATGTCGAATATGAAATATGTCACAGCTCTTGTTTCTCACTACATTCGAGTTAAATAAAATTAAACCTTAGTTTAATCCGGTGTAAAATACAACATTCGACCATCAAAGAATGATATATCAAATGTGGCAGGAACTCCACCGGTCACAATATTCACTTTATTATTTCTAAATTAATAAGTATTTCTCTTTAAAAGATGTAAATGCCATGGATGGCAGTGTAAGACCAATATATGGTTGGCTAGCTCAAGTGGAAAGAAAATAGCTGTTGTAATATATACAAGTCTAAATATTACTACCTAGAAAATAAGACAAAAAATTGAACTAAATACTGGTGTGTTACTTTTAAAAGTCTAATTTGGCGATGGACCGAAAAAAAATCATTTGTAAAAAAGTTCACTGCTTAAGAGCAGAAGGGATCTGTAGTCAAAAATAAGGTCAGACGTAAGCCACGATTATAATAATCGGTGTTATAAATATGGAAGTATTAGAACGAACAGATTCACGGTGGGAAATAATTGTTGTACTCTTCACAATCGTGGTATTGAAATGGTACTACTTGTGACGTCACAATTTGGTTCACGTCTGTTCCTTTTTTAGCTTTTACCACTGGTAAATCTAGTTTTTACGATAGTACATTTCTATTTTTACTTGACGCTGAAGCTTCTAATGTTACACAAATTTACAAATATGTAGTTGTATAGCCATTAAGAACACAATTACTTCCATGTAAACTGATAACTTTTCGTATGAATTGATCAGACAGGACCCTATCTCTAAAAACCAAATAAACTGAACCATGAACCAACAGAACTGGTAACTAACTTCTCATAAAAGTAGATAAACTATAAAAAGTGCCTCCACGAAACACGTAATAACAAAATCGAATTTTTTCATAAATTATAAAGACAAATATGCGGAGGGCCCTGCCTCCAAATATGTGGCAAATGAAATGTAACAAGTGAACTGAAAATTCTTCATAAGAATAGATAAAATATAAAGATATTCGGAAAAGGATTTACTTCCAAATAATGGCCACATTGGGGTCATCTTCAATAATCTGATCGAGCGTGGGCAAGTCGATGCGCGCCAAGCAGCATATCTCGTCCGTGCAATGTTTGCCCGTGAACAGACGCCGAATGCCCAGCATAGGGTCCGCACGCTGGTTTAATCCGTTTGGCCGCATCGGAGTACGAAGGTATACGGGGTATCTGCAAATAATAATAGAGTATATTACAGATAATAGTCGCGGTCCATTACATCTGTTTAATCCGCAAGGAATAGCGGCCCAACCGTGATGTGGTGCACTCATAAGTGAAGGAGTATAAAGGAAAGGAGGAAGCACAAAAGATCGCAATACCAATGGGTTGAAGTGTCGCTTATTCACCTAGGATTAGTATGTAGATCATAAGATTTGACATGTAGGAGATCGGTGGTGCAGTGGTTGGTTAAGGCCAGTTATCCAAGTTGGATCACATACACACTTACGATACGGAGATCCCAGGTTCGATAACCGGCCAGGTCAGCCATGTACCATTGAGTATAACCCCGGTTATATGAAGGAAAAAATATTTAAAAAAAATTTATTAATTAACTTATTACATTTACCGAATGCTCTCAAAATGGTGAAATAAAACATCGTAAGAAAATCTGCATGCCGGCCGACGAAAAAAATTCCAAAGGCATGTGTAATCCACCAAGCCGCACTGGGCCCGCGTTTTGAATGGTGGTCTGAGCTCCCTCGATGTGAGGGATGTGTCCGAACAGTGTGGACATAAAAATAGACTGATGATGATGTTTGTATGACGTATGTTATTATGAACACAGGAAAAATGTATACAAGGGACCACAAAAAGGTTGAAATTTTCTCAAAAACTACTGGTCCGAATTTAATAATTCTTTTACAGTTACATAGTTTTAACTTTTGTCTATCTAGTAACAGAATTCTTGCAATAGGTCAAGTAGTTTTCGAGATAATCTTAACCTTATTAACTCTCTTGTACACCTTTCTCTGTCGTAGACCGTACCTTCTCAAACACTTGATGAGCCCATGTAGTTGCGCGAACACGACCAAGCGGCGGACGTCGAAGCCGGCGCTCGGGGAGGTAGAGAACCGTTCGCACACAGTTCGCAGTGTGGTGCCTTGCTGGAGCGCACATAGGATCGCTAAGATGTCCGACAAGCGTGGCTGTGAACCAACAAGCCATTTAATAACAGTACCGATAAGGACAACTTATTAATTGCGTTAATCTTAGGTAAGTGAATAAGCAATTCATACTTTTATAAACCTACACAACATACAATAGATGTGAACATAAACAATGAATTATAACAAAAACTAAAAACCCGACTCCTCTTTTGGCATAAAATGTATCTTAGATCAGTGCAGGATGATATCTCCTACATAGAAATCTATCATGCCGTTTAGGCTACAGGATGCTACTAAGGAACCGACATACACGCAATACTTATATTTGGCAGTCAAGTAAAACAACAACAATGAATGAAATATTGCTAAGATTACTAGATATTTAGCGTCTCTCGTGGACTTATTAAGTCAATGGTGTCTCTTGACGATTTTTGTACAGAATGCTATGGGGAAGGGAGTTACACACTCTAACTGCATCAACGGATAAAAAATAGGGACAGAATTATTAATAAAAACAAATACTTTTCTTAATCTATGACCGCAGATGGTGGAGAGGAATCGAAATATATATTGCACTATAAATACCTTCACGTTAGACTCAGTGCTCTTGCTGATGAAGGTCATGCATGACTTCTGCAGCTCTCGCTCGGTGAAGAGCCGGTTGAGGCCCGGAGTAGCGCGGTACATGTTGCTGAACTTGAGCAATGGCAACAGGGCCGCCTGTTGGCGAATATACAACATTAGGGACAGCATAACGTTCTTAAATATTGTTTATCAGTAGCCTAAACGCGTTTAAACCCCTAAACATGTTAAGCATCTTGCACATCAAATTAAACGCGTTTATCGGACCGTCAAAGTACAAGTATTGTAATTGTGTTTAGGATAAACTTAAACATGTTTAGCGACATAAATGCGTGTGACAGAGTTGATATTGTCTTAGCCAAGTTATAATAATAAAATATGGTTAATAATGAACTTACCACGCCATAATAAATTAAGTTTTGGATACAAGACTTGACCAAAGTTTTCTCCACGTTAGTATCAGCGGCAATTTTGGCTAAGTGATTGTATCCATTGATGTACGGCAACAACTGTAACAGACAATGTAAAGAAGGAATTACAAAAACGATAACACGATAATTAATTACAATTACAGAATGTAGGTAGAGGTGGACATGTGTAAAAGGAATAACATTAACCTGTCTGGTAGTAAGGTCCCAATTGGCGCCCAAATCAACCACAAATGGTTCTTCTTCTTCCACATCCAAATGCTCTTGGCTCTGTATAGGCTCCGAGCCCTCGGCAGGCACGGTGCGCGGAGTGCGGCCGGGCCGCGGGAGGCCCACAGACGCGATCAGCACTGGCACATCGTTGTCGTGTACTACTGGTGGCTCTTTACGAATTTCTAGTACTTTCAAATGCATTACTGTGTCGCCTTCTGTAATAATAATAACAGTTTAAAGGCGTGTTTGTATAAAATTTTTACTCAACATTTCGTCCACCTTAATAAAGGCTGTCGAAATCAGTTGAAACTGTCGGTATAAATAATAGCCTCTCAAAAATGTGAGTTTTATCTGCTAATTTGTGAACGTAATTATAAATTTTTACTATCATTTTAATTTATTACACCAATTAGTTTTAGAATTAATTGCTAGCTAAGTTTTTGTGAAATGACAAAGGGATGAATACATCAAGCAAGACAGTACAAGTGTTGAATTGACACAGCAGAAAATGCGCATTCCATCACAATATCATTTTACGAATGATCGGTAAGCTGTACTGGAATTTTCTGACGTCATTCATTGTGTTTGCTTGTTAAGGTTGTCCGGTGTCAAGGGGATAAGAAAGAAGCAATCACTTTATAAAGTGTGGACGTTCTTACTAAGGTGTTTGTTTTTCTTGTATTTGTGTTTGTCCTTATATGTTCTAGATTCTAGAACCTAGAATCAGCAGCCAGAAGCCAAATTACCCTTTCGGACCGATCACCTGCCTCGTCTGTCCCATAACCGATTTGACATTGGCAGAATTCTACGAAGAGACGCCAGAACCCAAAGAGGAATAAGAATACTTCTAACTTGTCAATAAAATAAAATATTATTTAGAACATCTAACTGATGCAGCTACTGTCGTACTGAGTAAACATAAACTTACCGACTAATGTAGCTTTGCGGTGCGTATTTAGATCATGTAGCAGGTGTGCTAGCAGTGTTGGCAGTTTGGTGGATCCGCTTGAAACAAACCTGGTTTCTTCTTCCATTATTGTCTGTCATGGAAAGTATTAAAAAATGTTAAAGAATAAATTCTCTTAAACTAAAATAATGCTTAACGTCAAGTGAAGATCTGTCATTAAATTATGTGGTTTTTTTTTACTTAAGGGGCTGCCAGCTGTCAAACTCGAGCGCGAGACAGAAGATGTCCCGCAGCGGGGCGGATTGAAGAGAGCACGGCACTGTGACTCTATATACGAGGCATGCCTTTTAAGTTCTGTCGTTTGCATATTTGCCGCCAATTTTTAATTTAGAACTGTTCAAAATTCAAATTTGTTGGAATTTCGAATATCAAAAGAATTGAAAGCATTAGGATTAATGCAATTATTTAGTCACAGCGCTGGTTTGAATCTGTCAGGTCACTACGAAAATGAATCTTACTAAGGAAAATGTCCGTGCAATAATTTTCTATAACTTTCGAAGAGGCCTAACGCGACTTCAGTGTTTCGAACAGTTAACATCTGTATTCCATGATGAAGTCCCATGTCTGCGGACCATCGAACGCTGGTATTTGGAATTCCAGCGTGGACATACCACATTTAGTGACAAATCTCGCGAAGGACGTCCAAAATCCGCCTTCACTGAAGATAACATCGTTGCTGTGAGACAACTAATCCTCGAAGATCGTCATGTGACATATCGAGAGATAGAGGCGTTATTAGGCATCTCAGGGACAACCATTCAAAAGATATTGCATGAGGCGCTTGGTGTGAGAAAACTAGTTTGCCGTTGGATCCCGCATTTGCTTTCCGACGATCATAAGGCGGCCCGCGTCAGATGGTGTAAGAAAACTCTTCAGAGGTTCAACCGAGGAGAGTCAAATCACGTCTACGACATCATCAGTGGTGACGAATCTTGGATCTATGCCTACGATCCTGATTCCAAACAACAATCCACAGTATGGGTTTTCCAAGACGAGCCAAAGCCGACTAAAGTTGTTCGCTCTCGAAGCACTTCAAAGAAGATGGTGGCTACGTTCGTGGCGAAAACCGGTCATGTTGCGACGATTGCACTTGAAGATCGTAGAACGGTTAATGCGGAGTGGTATACCACAGTTTGTTTACCACAAGTCATCGCCGAACTTCGGAAATCTAGCCCAAAGCGACGCATCATCCTGCACCATGACAACGCAAGCTCACACACCGCTCGTCAAACGATTGAGTATTTGAAGCAGGAAAACGTAGAAATTCTTGACCATCCTCCATACAGTCCTGACCTAAGCCCTAACGATTTCTTTACATTTCCTAAAATTAAGAAAACTCTTCGTGGTCAAAGGTTCCTGTGCGGTGAAGAAGCGGTCGACGCTTTCAAGTCAGCCATTTTGAACACCCCCACTTTGGAGTGGAATAAATGTTATAATAACTGGTTCGAGCGAATGGAAAAGTGTATTAAACTTCGTGGTGAATACTTTGAAAAACAATAAAAGTTACTATTAGGTTATACTTGTTTTTTTTTCTTCAAACGACAAAACTTAAAAGTCATGCCTCGTATGTATTTTTATTAATTTTGGATGAATTTTGGCATGAAAATAAAAATACGCCCATAAAAATCAGATTTCTTTAAAACAAGCTCTCGTATTTATAATACCCTACATTTTGATATATATTTTGTATGAATAACTATTTCGGTTTAGACATAATTTTAAAGACATGGAATGGTATGTTTGCGATTTTTTACTATCGAGCGAAGTTTGTCCAATCGTGTATCGGTATTCATCAGTCCCTAAATACCCAAAGATTGCTCTTTTTTCAGACGTTTAGGTTTAGTAGTTAGTGCCGTAGCCTTCATAGAAAAACTGTAAATCCGCTCATACGAAGCCTTAAAGTTGTCCCACTCCATAAAGTGAGCAATTATCTGCTATTTTCTAGCTAAAGAAACATACAATAGATAATACATTCCGTGTAAACAAAAGAGATGCAGCGTTACTCGCTCAGCGACACTCGCTCGGTCGCTGCGATCAACTATAAAATACATACAACGTGAAATTTTAGTGGTTGTTTTACCGAAGAGAGATGATTTAGTCTCAGTTACTATTGATTTATTAAGGGCCTTCCATGAGCCAACTAGCGCCGCCAATCTTGAAAAATAATATCTTCCAATTTAAACAATTTTATTAAAAAAGCTACCTATTTACAAAATGTTTATTAGGATGAATACTATTTTTCAATATACAATACATGGCATAATTGCGACAAGCTAAGTTGTAGTTCACAAATGTGCCAAAAACGGCCGTTTTTCGTAATTATGCGAACTACAACTTGCCGAAATTTAATCACGTCATAAATAAGCATTTAAAAAATAGTATTTATCGTACTAAACATTTTTAAATAGCTTTTTTAATAAAATTTATTATATTGGAAGATATAATTTTTTTAAGGTTGGCTCATGGAAGGCTCTTAATTATATATTTTTGATAGTTGAAGAAATGACAGTAAGAATTGTGAAAAACTGAACTCCATAGCGATCGCGAATCAATATGTCTGTTTTTTGCATGACTGTCATAAAATTCACACCGTTTCGTATTGTAACACTTTTCCAAGTTTCCAACACACTATCTTATATAATTTGCACATTATTATTCACTTTTCAACATGAATCCGCATTATTTATTTACGCACACAAACATAAACAATGACAAAGCGCGCTCTCAGCGCCTCTAGCGGTAGTTATTGCTATTTTTCTACGATATGGTCAATTGTGTTAATGTGTTTGGTCATATCATGAAATAGCCGTGCGTTTGTTGGGCATATCGTAAAACGCTTTCTATTCATTGATCTGGCCAAGCTATTTCATGAAATGACCAATAGACATTTGACGATTTCGTGAAATGCCACCATTTCATGAAATGGTCGACTATTTCATGAAATGTTCAATTTAACGATATGACCAGTGCTGCCAGATTAGGCGACTTATCGCCATTTAGGCTATCTCGAAGGGGGTCGGGGCGACCATAAATCGTGATTTGCGACTGGTCGCCATTTAGGCTACCCCGAAAAAAAAATTGGGCGATTTTAGGCTACTAATAAATCTTAATAATAAATAGAGAAAAATCTAATAAATCTTGCCATAATTTTCCAATTAACGTTTTATTTTCCTAATATAATCATATACTGGCAAAACCACATAACCCACAGATCCTTCCACATTATCAGCTGGCCTCTACAGCTCCAGCATATCTTCAGCGAATTATGACGATGGAGGTATTTTAGAAGAAATTGTTTTATTAGGTCATATATGATGATTAATATTATTCATCATCAATGCTAATAAATTGCCTCCATCGTCAATAAATTATTTCTGTATTGTGTATTTCTATATAGTGTGGGTTTAGCAATGTTGTTTAAGTCATGTCCACCAAGCTCAAAACATAAATTTCTCATAATGTCCATTTCGCAAATTGTTAAGTTTGCAAAATGTATTTCGATAAAATCTCCCTTTTCTCCTTGTATTTTCATATGGTTTCCTCATAGAGAAAAACTAAAAAAAAATAATCAATGTTGTTTGTTTAGAAGTTGACTTGGATCGTGATTTACACATTTTGATTGTAGCCTCAATTTAAAAAATAAAACTTTTTCATGCAATTATTGTGGAATAGGAAACAGAAAGAGTATAATGCCAAAAGAGAGGGTTTTCAGTATCGGTCAGTTCTTCAAATTTTAGATTTTTGTGAAACAAAGATTCGGCTCTCCAATTTTATCGAGGCCACAATTAAAATTGTAAAGCATGATCCAGTCAACGTCAAACAAACTACATTACTTATTTTTTTTTTAATCTAAATTATTTTTATTTTAGTTTTTATACTATTTGAAAATCACATTAAGTACATAACATATACAAGGAGAAAAGGAAATTTTTGCGAAAGGAACACGTCATGTTTATAAATAATTAAATTGAGGTGTATTTCAAGCCTAAAAACGGTGTCCTGCTAATTAAAGTTAAGTGTGGTATGTATAAAAAAAGTGCTACTAAGGCTACCTGATCCGTATTTGGGCGATTTTAGGCTAATTTTAATATTTTTTGAATTGGGCGATTTAGGCTACCTGAAGCCAAATTTTTGGCGATTTGGTTCAGGCTACGTCTGGCAACATTGGATATGACCACGACATTAACACCGCGATATCGAAGCGTAACAACAGCGCAGAGCGGCCGGCGGACGAGGTGTACTGCGAGTCACGTGCTGTTTGGTAGGTACTACCTACGTCAAATCAGTTACTGTCGTCTCTTATATTTTAGAATTGAAAAAAAATAAAAAATATGAAAAAATAGAATGTATTATCTATTGTACGTTTCTTTACTAGAAAATAGCCGATAGTTTCTCGTTTACTCGCCGGGTGGGACAACTGCCTAAACAAGAGACGTAAATACATACCAAGTGTTCACCAAGCTTCTTGACCACTGGCTCGTACTGCACAGTTTTAGACCAACTGTCGCATACGAAGCACAAATTGAACAGGTATACATTCCGCTCATATCTTGAGTTATCTATTCTTATAGGATAACCAACAATCTTGTGTCCGAGAGCATTTCTGTAAATTATTTTAAATACAGTAAGAGACTAACAGTTAAAAAAGGAGAATGAGGGGTTTTCAAAGTGAAAGTTAAGAAACAAAAATAGTACCGATAGCTAGATGGCACTGACTCCTCGGTAAGATGTCAAAATTACAGAGCTTCAATGCACGGGCTAACCTTGTTTAAGAATTGAATGTATATTTTTTGTGGTTGTCTATATTTTATGTTGGCATATGTTATGCCATTCTCAGCGAACAAATTTAAACGTGATGAAAAATTTCTAGCCGTGGGCAGGACTTGAACCTGTGACATTGTTATACCATGACATGCTCTTACCAACCGAGCCACCACAGGCCCCACCCACCGAAAATCTTCATCATATTACACACACTAAAGGGTATGTTGCGCAACTCCATCTATAGACAATAGTAGTAGTATTCCGACAACCATGTCTAACATTCGGTTAGAAACATCATTTAACGATGACGAGCTCCTATTTTCGGTGGGCGGGGCGTGGCCTGTGGTGGCTCAGTTGGTAAGAACGTGTCATGGAATGACAAGGTTGCAGGTTCAAGTCCTGCCTAACGGCTAGAAATTTTTCATCAGGTTAAAATAAATTGTATTGTTTAAAATTACACAAACCAAAAAATAAATTATTCAGCTGATATTAACAATATTTGTTTCATTCATGGTCCCTGTGTATTTTTTATGATCTCACCTGACTTCGTACCACGCCATCTATTATCTACTTAAAAAGCTAGTATTTTTCTTCTTTTAAATGTCGCTTCAAAAACCACTCATTATTGTAAATAGCACAATAAAATTTAAAGTATGTGTAATCCACCGATCCCCACTGGGCCTGCATAGTGGATCATGGGCCGAACTCCTTCAAACTGAAGAAAATCTTTGCCTTAACAGTGGGGACATAAAAACAGGCTGATAGTGAATAACATTGTACTTACATTGTCATTGTGCAATTCTGTATCTGTGGTTTCGGAATTATGTACGCGCTAATCGAATCAAACACCTCCTTCGAAATATAATCTTCGGGAAACTGCAAACAATAAACACTCTGACATAATTTCTTATATTGAGGCAGGAAATACCTGTGCAATGACATGGCCCAAGTAGGTACATGCAGGATTGCTGCTCAATCTCATATACGAGTGTAGAAGTAAGTCAAAGGAGTTATAATAATAATAATATCTTTATTTCAGGCATTTACAATACTAAAAGTACAGTCATACACCCATATTCAAATACATTACATTATGTTGCTCAGCTCATCTGCCTGCACATTGCCTCTGTGTAAAGGCATCTTAACTCCATATGTAATCTTAACACCCTCCACACGCTCAGAGTTCCTCGCCACCACACTCTCATCCATCTCCTTGAAGAGCTCAGAAGTGTGTGACAGACGCATCGTCTTTGACTCAGGTCCAACACCAACAACAAATGGAAGTCACCCTCTCATCTTCAGTCAACTATGAGAGTGTGTGAAATGTGTGGAGGCCATTTTACATAACCTAACCCATCTATGTCGGTTCTAAGTTCACTAGATTTATGTGAAATTGTTAATGATACAAAAGAAATCCAATAATTGAGAGAAAATGACACTCGGTGCCCCGTTAATATCCCAATCAATACATTTCAATATGGAAGCCACCATTAAGCAAAATTTTGCACATGCAAGTCAAATGCATGTAAGTGCATTTTCGGACATTATGTCAATATAAAGAAAGAAAATATGAATCCAGTAATTAGAATGAATGTTTCTAAAGTACCTAAATGTTACGTGGACTGGAATTTTGCAGTAGGCGTAATACACAATACAAAAAGACTTACTTAGCTTGCACTAACCTGACATGATATCTTAGGCCCGGCCACAGGGTGGAATTCGCCGAGGAATATGCACCGGATTGGACCTTCCCGTCCACACCCCTCGTAATAACGAGTCTCCATCATTTTTGAGGACATGAAGGAGAGTTTAGGGTCTGCACTGTCGTCGAATTCGAGATTTAGAGCAGCACTGTGTTGCACCTGCATTGGATGACAATCTACCGGCACATTATCACAACAAAATAATCTAGAACAACACTCAGAACTACCCGGAATCTAACTAACAAAATCAATGCAGCGAGCAATAGCATGAAACATACTGAATATAATATGTAGATAGAGAAGGGTTTCCGAGAAATTCGTCGATAACACATTCATCATCAACAAAAAAAAACAAATGGCATTTTTTATATTTTACTGGCCTGGTAGAGAGATCCTTGGGCAAATATTTTTCTAGCTAACTGTAATCTCAGTAGAGAATATTAGAGTCTGGCTAACGAAAGAGTGACGTAGGCTGACCGCGACTTCTATCGTATTCATTGTTATCGTCTTCGAATGCGATAACACGTCATTCCGTACAGCCATCTTGTCTATGGGACCCATTTGTCTATGGTTCAAAATGAATGCGAGAGGGAACACGAGAGGGCAAAAATGAACGAATGGTTTCTATACGTTTCTATACAAATGACGCAACTGACAGACCCTCTCGTCTATTTTCGTACCGCGAAATCGAAAATCGTTTTCAATTTAATTTTTTTTAAACTTTGAAAACCATCGCAAACGTCAAATGAAAAAGGTTGGCATTTAGCCACCTTTTTCATAGAAAGTACATTGTGAGAACACATTTTTGGTTGATTTTAGTGAATATTGTATTGCATTTATATTATTTCTTTGTACTTTTTAACTACATTTTAACGTTCCAAGGCTTGATTTTGGAAATCATGGCGGCTAGGGCGTTTTTAAGACTGTGTATATGTGACGTGATGTCGGTCTGCGGGTTTGTGTGAAGTATATCAACTCTAGGCCACAACTACATCTTCCCGCGGAAGAAGAACGTTTGAAATGGCAGCTTATCAGAGCCAGAAGACTCCTCCGCGATCATAGTAACCCGCTTGAAATCCCAGAAGATTTATCGCATTGCAAATTATCGACTCAACGAAGAGTTCTCTTCGTAGAGCTTTGTAATGAAATGAACAACTATGTCTCTTCTTTTCGGACCAATGCAAGAGCCAAGAACTCATGGTAAGTTTACTATATTAAAAATATGAGGAAAGAGAGTAAAAAGCAAATATTTCGTTTTAAAATACTGATGTAGACTTCGCTACAAGTGCTATAATGGATGCATGATATAACAATAACATTCTTTGAATGTTCTACTAGTAAGTTATAATTGCCTAAACAAACCTATACTCTTAGGCCAATAGTCAAGGACAGTTTTGAGTTTGAGTGAAGTTTGAGTCTTACAACTGTCAGTTCACACAATTTTGACAGACAAGTGCGAACTCATGCTGAGTTCATACTCACAACTGTCTATGACTATTGGCCTTGGGAGTAAATAAGTGTATCACTGCTTCACTGCCGTTCATTACCAAATAAACCATAATGAGGAGTCTTAAGTGGGCATACTGACTGACTTGTTAGTTTATCTAGTATAGGTACTGTTTATTTATCTCTAGAACAATTGCATTTGTCTTCTTGCAGTATTTGCCTTATCTTTTCAGATTTGTGATGGCGACCTACAAATCCTTCACCTTGATGCATCTTTTGGAGGAGCGAGCAATTATTCTGATGTTTGGAATTGCCCAGTAAAGATTCACCTAGAAGTGCTGTATTAAGAGGATGACCCTTGCTGGCTTTTAGGTAGGTATACAATATTTATATTCTTTATCCGACTGCTACAAGGTAATGAATGTTTTGAGTATGTAGATATGTTCATTTTGTCGCTTCCTGTAGCCACTGCATGATCCAAATCCATCAAGACATGCATCCTACAACAGTCCCATGCTTTTACATAAGATGATAAACATGTTTATTGCACGAAAAGGCAGTGTCTATATCGGATAAATTAATACATAGAATTTGTTCAAAGACGGCCTCACTCGCACGAAGCAATCTCTTCCAGGCAACCTCAGTCGTTCAAGCGTTTTCAGATAGTCTTTCTGATTGGCAGTGTAAATGGTTTGTGTGTAAAAGGTTTTTGATGATAGTGGATAACAGGATAAGATAGGTTAAAAATTGTTTATTGCACAGAAAATATACTAAAATTGTACATCAAACGAAGAAGTCGGGTTTTACAATTTATTGGTTATTTCAGGTGATTCTGGATATGCACAGCGCCCCAGAATGATGACTGGTGCTTAACGCAGCGTCTGGCTCACCAGAGGATCATTACACACGGAGGCATTGCAGAGCTTGCAGTACAGTCGAGCCGCATTATTAGGTAGGTGTAAGAATCCATCTATCGGTACACCTCTAAGAGTATGTATACATAGGCTGCTTGTGCTTATTGCTAAACATTTTGTGGATGTGTGGATTTATGGATAATGTACTGATTTGGTTCATGGCAAAATCTCCGACTAAGCTGTCCCAGTGGGTGTTTATTACTAACTTATTTATTTACTAATGCCTTTATCAATTCGTTTCAGGAAACGAGGAGCCGCAGCCGCCACTGCCCACCGCTGCCTGATACAGCCGCCAGATTCTGGAGCACACTTCGTAAGACATAAATATTATAATGAAAACAAAATAATTTTAAAATTATTTTTGAGTTTGAGTGAAGTTTGAGTCTTACAACTGTCTTCACACAATTTTGACAGACAAGTGCGAACTCATGCTGAGTTCATACTCAAAACTGTCTATGACTTTGACTATTGGCCTTGGGAGTACATAAGTGTATCACTGCTTCACTGCCTTTCGTTACCAAATAAACCATAATGAGGAGTCTTAAGTGGGCATACTATAGGTACTGTTTATTTATCTCTAGAACAATTGCATTTGTCTTCCTGCAGTATTTGCCTTATCTTTTCAGATTTGTGATGGCGACCTACAAATCCTTCACCTTGATGCATCTTTTGGAGGAGCCAGCAATTATTCTTATGTTTGGAATTGCCCAGTAAAGATTCACCTAGAAGCGCTGTATTAAGAGGATGACCCTTGCTGGCTTTTAGGTAGGTATACAATATTTATATTCCTTATCGGACTGCTACAAGGTAATTAATGTTTTGAGTATGTAGATATGTTAATTTTGTTGTTTCCTGTAGCCGCTGCATGATCCAAATCCATCAAGACATGCATCCTACAACAGTCCCATGCTTTTACATAAAATGATAAACATGTTATTGCACGAAAAGGCAGTGTCTATATCGGATAAATTAATACATAGAATTTGTTCAAAGACGGCCTCACTCGCACGAAGCAATCTCTTCCAGGCAACCTCAGTCGTTCAAGCGTTTTCAGATAGTCTTTCTGATTGGCAGTGTAAATGGTTTGTGTGTAAAAGGTTTTTGATGATAGTGGATAACAGGATAAGATAGGTTAAAAATTGTTTATTGCACAGAAAATATACTAAAATTGTACATCAAACGAAGAAGTCGGGTTTTACAATTTATTGGTTATTTCAGGTGATTCTGGATATGCACAGCGCCCCAGAATGATGACTGGTGCTTAACGCAGCGTCTGGCTCACCAGAGGATCATTACACACGGAGGCATTGCAGAGCTTGCAGTACAGTCGAGCCGCATTATTAGGTAGGTGTAAGAATCCATCTATCGGTACACCTCTAAGAGTATGTATACATAGGCTGCTTGTGCTTATTGCTAAACATTTTGTGGATGTGTGGATTTATGGATAATGTACTGATTTGGTTCATGGCAAAATCTCCGACTAAGCTGTCCCAGTGGGTGTTTATTACTAACTTATTTATTTACTAATGCCTTTATCAATTCGTTTCAGGAAACGAGGAGCCGCAGCCGCCACCGCCCACCGCTGCCTGATACAGCCGCCAGATTCTGGAGCACACTTCGTCCGTAAGACACAAATATTACAATGAAAACAAAATAATGTTGAAAATATTGTTGGTGGTGATCTGCAGGCTACCAATGGGGTCGCAGGTGGCAGATGGTGGGCCGCCATCAACGTCAATTCCAGCATTACTATTAATCAAAAGCACACAAGCCATTTTAACCATCTTTGTTTTGTTTGCTTGTATAGTGCCCTTCTTCACAAAGGTGTTCTCTGTTCACAGAACTCACAATACATCAACGTGGTCTATGATTCCACTGTATGCTGTAACAAGACTGACCCTGATGGATTTCTGCTAATCTCGTAGAACACACTGCACGCACGTATGACGATGCGGTAGGTATATTATTCTAATCAATCATATTCTGTTATATAAATAGTTGTAGGTAAATAATCATAATATATTATATAATATATATTATACTTATTAAATAGATGGGAGATATATTTAGATTTTCGATTCGAAAAAAAGAAACCCTATTAAAAATATTTATACATACAAAACTCACATTATATTATTTTGATTTCTTGTAGGTAGGAATAGCGTCGAATTACATACGAATCGAGTGTCAAGTTTGTATATGTATGTTTTGAATATGTTATTAATATGGACTTGTTGTTTGGCTTCACAGATGGAATCCCGAACTTGTGGCGAGTAATGGGAACAGCTGTTTCGACCGCCGTTTTCTCGTGGACCCACTAAGTTGACCCACTAGTGGGACCACGAGGGAGACTTATTTCTCGTAGACCCACTGCTTGATACGGATACAATTCACATAGGGCATTGAATCATCTTCAGTTTTGTAGGACTTTGCATAATGTGTCGTGTCTCATACTTAAGTACTTTTAGGGATTACTTTTTTACTTTACTATTACCATTATGTATATTTATGTCCGTGATTTTTCCTTTGATTCAGGGTACACATATTATCAAAAGAAATAACCACAGTTGTACGGCGGACTTTGGTAAGAATGAAGTGGATGAATCTATTGGTAAAATGAAAGTGGAAACTCGTCTTAGTGACACTCCAGTCCCACAAATATACAAAAAAGCAATAAAGGCATTAAAAGATGACGGTATACAATTTGTTACGAAAATACCTGATTAAAAAAATATACAAACCAGTTTGTATTCTCATCGTAACTGCACTAATTTTAAAGAGATACACAAAGTGACCATCCCGTCCACTCGTTCTAAATTTATTCTCGCCGATTACTACCTACTTTGAAAAGTGTATGGAATGGAATGTTTATGGGGAAATACATATGACCAATAACGTAGTAGAGAGCTGGCACTCGCAACTGAACAAAGAAGTGAAGAAGCGATCCCCAAAATCATTACTGCGTTTATTGAACATCTTTCGCGAGCAAGATGATAATGTATCAGAAGCATCATCACGCCGCCAAGAATATATGGAACAAGATGATAATATAATGAATAACCAACTCCAACTTATTCACGGAGAAATATCATTAGGTAATTTTCTTGATAAAATGCGTTAGGCCATTCACAAACTAGCTGCTTAAGGTAGTGGAGTAATTAAAGTATTGGTTTAAGTAGTAGTAAGTTTTCAGCTCTTCAACTACTCGGGAAGTATACCTTGACCGATCCGTAGTCACACCTTATGCTTTGTCCTTTATCGACAGTAATCCAATTCAGACCGATGAAGCAGTGGGTCTACGAGAAATAAGTCTCCCTCGTGGTCCCACTAGTGGGTCCACGAGAAAACAGCGGTTTCGACCGATGCCACCCACAGCACTCTGCTTACGGCGCCTTTCGACCGTTGTCCAAGGAAAGAAAATGTAAATAAAAAAGAAAAGGCTCTTACCACTTGCATAAAATAATGTATACCGCCACCCAAATCAAGTGTCTTATTTTGTAAACAAATATGATAGTCTAATTACCTGTCGTAATGTAACGGTGAAGGAACTGATTGATTAAACCGACACTTGATTTGGACTGCTGTATAAGGTTGTTACATAAAATTAAACTGTACAAATTATGTAAAAAACTTTTTAATAATAATTAAATGGTATATTTATACAAATGCACTGTGTAAATTATTTATTAATGCCCCTTTAAAGAGCGGAGAGGCCAGCTATGCTCGCTCAGCTACTACCGTTCGTCTTGTTATCATGTTCGACTGAGTCGCTTAAAGTAGAATCGGAGACAATGTGGATGTGGCTGCGTCCCCTGATGGAACCATGGTGACGAAATTTGATCTCTCCCATCGGGTATCGATACAGTATTCGCGAGTTCTGTAAACAGAAGAACAAGTAAATGAAATATCTCACGCGCAACATTGATCGCGTGGGGGCTGCTTAATTTATACACGAACATGTAATGTTTACATGAATGAATCTTGTCTTAAAGTTCTTATTTATTTATTTAATAGCCTGTAATGTCGCACTGCTGGGCAAAGGCCTCTCTAAACCCTTCCACTCACCTCTATTGCTGGGGGCTCGTCGTTGAAAACGATCGTACAAGTTAAGCAACGCTGGGCGAGGTCAGTACCTGTATGGGTGACCGCTTGACACTCATCTGAGCCCCTCTGCGCCTCGGAAAGCACGTTAAACAGTTGGTCCCAGTTGTTGTCGCTTGACAGCAGTCGTTAGGTCACGTCAAAGGCCTACGGGCGGCCTAAATAACATTGACAAATAGGTTTGGTCACTTATAGGTTAGGTAAACCACACAAGAAGAAGAATCTCTATTGCACACACTCAGACCAACCTCAACTCTCGCCATCGTTTGCGGGGGCGGCCACGTGGCCTTTTCGCGTTGTTTGGGGTCCATTCGGTGGCGATTTCTGCCCCACAAATCGCTTGGCATCCGACAAACATTGCCCGCCTCCCGTCTTAAAGTTATTATTAGCACTTTATTGGATTATGGCCAAGAGGTCTCGGTCTGAGACGCTCCGTCGTCAGCACCCTGTTGGCCTCCATGAGGAGCAAACTCCTCCGGAGGATGAGGAACCATAGTCCCGGGCACTCGAAAATGGGTGTGAGATAAAGAATAACACAGTAATATCGGTAACCTCACTTCACACTGTCACTGAGTATCGTCTTATCAAGTAGGTAATGATTATTATGTAGTAATATATGTAAAAACATGTTATTTTATTGTTTTGTTTACGATAAAATAAACAACAAAACCTCAACCATGTTTTGAGCGAAATTTGTATCGAACACCACGAAAGAAGAGGCAGCAAGATAAAATGTATAGCGCTATCTCTTTTTCATGTCACATTTATCTTCACCTTGGAAAAAAAAGCGCTGAAAGCCATCGTTCACTCGTGGTTCACTCTTGAATCCGAGAGGGCCGAATTTGAAAGCGATTGAGAGTCGCGGTACCGAATAAACCATTGATGGTTATCGTTATCGTTATGGTTATGGTCTATTGAAAGCCATAACCATAGAAGTGGCGGTCGGGGCCGAGTTTCCTTAAAAGTTTTGATCTGGCAACAATATTAAGCTGTCAGTCAAGTGTCAAAGGTACATCTCAAAGTCTGCAGGGCGATTGTGTAACTGACAGTGACATAAAGTTTGACGTTTGAACTCCATTAATTGGGTTTAAACGTCAAATCGGAATTGTGTAATACTGTCAAAAGACGATTTTCATTACCATTGTCAATTTGACGTTTATTTGATGTTTCAACCCCATTGAGCGAATGAGTCGAATGATTTAGATACAAACATAAACAGAAAAAAAGCAATTTGAGGTTAGGTACATTTTCCAGACTTAGATAAAATTGTGCGGGAGTTATTTTGTTTGTGAATTATCGTAGAATACTGCTGAAAAGTCTGCATCTGCACCCGTATAAAATTTACGTTGGCTGGAATGGACGATGAAAGATTGGAGACCCTCCAAAAGTTACAAGCAACGCGATGGTTTCGCATATCTACAAGCGAACCAACGTTTGTCCCTTATTTATAGCAAAATACCGCCTCTAGAAGCTTATATTTAGGGGCCTTAGTAGAGAAATTATGCCCCTGCGCCAGAAACAGAAGAAGTGCAATACGGTTCGACCGGAATTGAAGGTATACTCTACAATAGAACTTCTACTTGAGTAATAATCATCAAAATCATCTTTGTAAATTTTAACTAAATGCCTATGATGGATTACTTATGATGGAAAACGTTGTAAGTAAATACTACATGTTTACACAATACTATTTATTACTATTTACTGTTCTGCATAGATTCCAATATTGTTGTGTTGAGTCTAAATAAGCGCTTTGTTTTCACAGATGCTGCTAATGCATTTTATGCGCATAGGAGTTACCAAAAAAGTGTTGGACCATTGTCTCAGACAGCGGTGGTGTCGGATTGCTCGTGTATTGTAACTAATGCCCTCAACGCTCCAGAGATTCAGAGGAGGTACCTAAAATCTCCCGGAACATAGATGCCTACATTGTTAGTCAATTATGAAGAGGTAAGAAATATATAAAATATATTTTAAAAGTACGATAAAATTATTTGGCTACAAAAAACATTTCATAAATATTTTATATTTTAAGATCTGCATGTACATCATGAATTGCAGATTGATGTGTTCTCATCTTGTTATGATACCAATGAAATTGCCTTGGTTTCTTGAAAAATAGTAGTAAGGTCAGTAGGCCCAGAAAAGCTTACCTTAACTTTATCGCCACCTAACTAGTCGATTTGTAAGAAAAAAAAAACCAATTAATTGTATAATATTATTGTATTTACTTAATTTTAATTACAACTTTTATTACTTACAGGTTTTTACCAGTCATTAATTTACAATATTGAAAGAGAAATATTGAAGAATACATTAAGATGTTAGCTAATATATTAACAAGTTTCGACGTTGACTGTACAAGCCATAATATCAATTCAAGATTTATTTTATAAATACAATAATTATACTTGGACTAGATACAATAACCTATTTCTGGGAGATAATTAAGTAGGTATGTTATTTAATGATTTTGGAGTCAAGCTCCTACCTCTGGTACGGAGGGCCAACATAGAGATCAACAATTCTTTACAACCACATATAAGTGTTTACTAACTATCCACTAGTAATTACTACCTAGTAATTCTATGAGCGACAGTGACAGTGCGATTAGAATTCGACTTATACACTGGTATATATTCACACTGCAAAAAAGTATTTTTCTTGATTATAACAAATACACATTAAAAACAACAATTGTAATAATAGTATTCTAAAAATATTAACTAAACTAATTGCTTGCATTACAGATAGTCCACGGACCCAGCGTGTCTACCCCAAGCGGCCCAAATATTATGACCTCGACAGAGGCTATGGCCTGCGGCTAGTAGCACAACTCGCAAGTGTTGATGTTTGCGACGGAAGATGAGGCGGCACCAACGTATCAACGAAAGTGGCATCCCACACCAATAGCCGGTTATTATTCAGTCTATTGTAATTAAAAAATGTAAAACACAAGCATAAATATTGCAATGTGAATTAAAGTTTTTGAAACTTCAGTCGAATTTCAATTCCTCATTTGTTTTTATTAATTATACCACTTTCTGATTACATTTTAATATCTGAAACATAATTTTTTTTATTAATTTCCTTATCAACTAATAATTCAATTTCGTGCAACCTAATTTTCTTCTGTAACTCTGAAGAGATGCAGGTACTGTACAGCCCAATGCTTTGGGCTTTGATTAAGGGTTACGCTTTGGCCCATTCTTATTATGTACGAGTTGATTACTGTGTAATATGTGTACAGTCTACAGCAGATCAACGGTAACACTTGCAGTACGATTTCAAGTCTTACGACGCAAATACTGTCATGAGTAAAAAGTGTTACCATTGATCTGCTGTCGACTGTACCTACCTAATTAAAACTTAAACATGAACAAAACATGTGAGTAGGTATATAGTTTCCACAAAACGTCCTAGGTCCCCTTGATGAACAATTATAGTGTGTGTGGCAGTGGGAAATGGACTTTTCTCAATCTTCAGTATACCAAACCTATATAAAACGATTAACCAACCTATATAAAAAATGTAAAATCATTATATGTTTTTCTCTCGATGACTGACCATTTGTGGCCTTAACCCGGGTTACGGTGATGTAACTGATGGTTCAAATCAATTGCCAGGCTGTGTTTTGTCAGCGGTTGACATTGTTTCTTTCTGGTGGCATTAATTACTTCATTTTCACTAACAAATAAAATAAAAACAAAGGCTAATCTAATATTTTCTCTCAACATAACCTACTTTTGTTTAATGATGTTCCTTCCTAGTGGGAAAGGCAAGGCTAGCTAGCTAGAGCATACAGCCAGATGCGATGTATAAACAATTTCTGTTTATAAATACACATACAAAGATAACCTAGACAATTGTCATTGCATTGCCACGATTTCGCACAAATATAAATAATTCCAATATAAATAAGACGGTTCGACCAATCAATCAATGAAATAATTATTAAGCAATATTAGAACACGCTACTACCTTTCTATAAAACAACTTCCTATACCTATGAAAAGATTCTCAAAATCCTAGTAAATTTTTGCGTAAATTTAAACACTTTGTAAAAACTGAACGATTGTTTTCCTAGATATCAGAATATCACCTACCCACATGCGCAGCCCTCAAAAACGATAGGTACTTAACCAAAATTATAGTTTTGTAACACAGTATAAGACAAAATCCATACAACTTCGATCAATTCAAGATATAAATGTCGTATTGTACCCGTGTATTGTACAAAGACATCGAAGTAATCATATTGCTTGTTTGCGTGATTAAGCTGCTAAAATTCACCCATCGTAATTGAAAATATTACTCACTTACTTATTTCTATACTATTGGGAACGCATCTAAAAATACAGTTATTTTGTCTTTGGTCATGAACTTCATTGATATCCATTACCATTACGTCAAAAAATTGCGATTGTCTAAGGTTTTTCATCGCCATGGACTTCAAAGTGACGTATTGGAGTGAAGTTTTTGGTGAGTTTATTTTGTATAATTTTGTTCATATATAAAATGGTTTTGTTTAATTAAAGTTTAAAATAGACGATATTTCTTTACGAAACCATTACACAGTCATTGTTTGAGCAACTGTTAACGTATGGTTTCTTACACACACCTTTATTTGAAATAAAATAAATTATTTTGTAACTTTAAGTATAATTGTTAGCGTACGAAATAAACGCACATGTCGACGTCGCATACTTTGGTAACACTTATGCAAGTACATCAAGTAAACACTAGATGGCGCATCGTATCGTAAAAACAGCTTATGCAAGTACATCAAGTAAACACTAGATGGCGCATTGTATCGTAAAAGATGGCGTGCAAGTCGTAATTCGAGTCGATCATGCAAACGATTGAATAAATCATATTTTAGAGGGTGAAGACTTTTCTGAGAGTAGTCATATGTTCTCTACGACAGTGATCAACTAAATATGTCATGTCTGAGGTTTACAAATGTAACTAAAGGCGATATTAGTCGACTTTTCATCGAACCCCATTACTACACTCTAGCCGGCTTCAACTGTCAAATTTCGATGGGGACGAACTTCACTTTCGAGCTGTCATTTCACTACACAATTCCAATTAAACGTCAAATAAGTAGCTTCACTCATTCGTATAAAGCGCGTTTAGTTCGTATGATAGAAAAATTTACAATTCAAATTATTTAATTTGTAATTATTTAATTGTAACGTTATGAAACACGCTATAAAAAGTCAAACAATGACTACGTATTGATTTAGTTGAGAAATATCTTCAGTATCAATTTTTAGGCAAACACAACCGAGACATACTAAACGCAAGAACGATTCTCCATACGCTCCATTCACATGGTAAACGTCACTTTGCTGTCAACGCCTTACACAATACCAATGTTTTAGACAGCTGTCACTGCCACTGGTAATGGTTTTGAACTTGATTGCCATGGCTAGTGTCAGTTAGACAATAATTTATTTTTCAATAATAATTGCTTTAATATGGGTAAAACAATAAAAAGTAACGTACGAAAGCTGCTACATACTATGATAAGCAAGTTTAAACAAAAACGAGAAGAGAAAACAGTTGTTTTCCATGAAAATAAACAATGTTTAGGTGCCATCTCGGACTTTTTAGGTTAGTATGACTTTGTAATCTTGATCCTTGTTGACTGAATATTAGATATATTTACGATATGTTTATACTTTTTCATATGTTTATATAGATAATCTTGGAGATATTGAAGGACTCTGCTAAATTAAAAACATTGTTGGAACGCTAAGAAATTTGGAGAAAAAATGTTTAATAGTAACTCAAGACTATGTTCTTAGAAGAAATATCTTCATCTTCACTAACTGGTATGTACCTGCATGCATCGGTTTAGAGTTTTTTATTTGTTTGTTCCATTTCACAAAGTTGTGTTATTTGACGTCATCAAATTTCATTATTAAGTATGCATTTTATACTTTGTTTTGCAGAGGTTGGTGTCACGACATTAAAAAAATTTAAAGGAAGGATCTGCGAATGAAAGGACGTGGAGCACTCCAGAAAAAAACGCCAACACAAAAGCTCGGTATCTAATTAAGACAGTTAATCTGCCCGCAAAAGAAAAAGAAAAAATGATAAAAACCTCGTTTGGCCGAATAACTGCAGAAAATTGGAAAAAAAATGGCGGACCATGTAATAAATGTGGAAAATAAATACAAACAAAGAGATCACATAACAGAAGAAGTATTGGAAGAATTCATAATAAGTGCAAGTGATGACGACTCCACTGATACAGGAGAATCCTTAAAGGTTGAATTTTTTGAGTACGATGATTAAACATCATCAGCCTATTAAACATGTTGTTAAAGAAATTTAATGAACTGAATGTTAAGTAGGTGAATATTATGTATATACTAATAAAAAATATCTACACACTCGTTTTTTTACTCACATCCATAACAGTCGAGGCTCCGACGCACCTTTAAAGAATTGGTGTGTTTCTTAAATTAGAAATTAATTTCGTAAGAAACTATTATACAAATTGATAGTCGTAAATACAAAAAAAAATACTCAAGTATCAAAACATTTTTCTCCTACTATAGTCAGTAATACCACATGTAGATTTTTTGAATTTGCCGCGTTTTC
Organism: Tachystola acroxantha; assembly: GCA_963506565.1. NCBI lineage: Eukaryota > Metazoa > Arthropoda > Insecta > Lepidoptera > Oecophoridae > Tachystola > Tachystola acroxantha. The sequence goes on along the minus strand of OY735870.1, from coordinate 10,523,797 downwards.
TCAGGTCACTCTTTCGTTAGCCAGACTCTATCTAGTAAGTATTTATAAATGTTTTGTGAACGTCGTCTTTACAAAATATCAAATTCGTTCAATGCCCAAAAACTTTCATACCAAAATAAAGCCAAAATACCTTTTTTGGCTACTTAAGATAAAGAATAATTTAAAAGGTAAAATATTTATTAATTTGAAAAGCAAGTAAACAACCAGAATGACATAACTCAATTATATTTTTTATAAAAACGTAAACAGCCTTATGTCCGGCCAAGGAGGTCGGTACACCCACAGGGTACACCTTTCTTTAAGCAAAATACTTATTATTTAGTTTATTATTGGACTCGACAATTCGTCATGTGCCAATGTTAGTTTTCTTTCGTCGTCACCATAGCTTCGAACGTGCTACGAAGGATCTCAGACTTTTCCTTTCTTCCTCCACAGGAGTCGCAGAAGCGTTCTTAACCCTGTACGAAGCAGCTCAGCAGTCACGTAGATTTAAAAGTCCCACTGAGCTCGGTAGTGACCGAGCAGCAGCCCGCAAAGCAGCTACTTACATTGAAGTGGAACTGGTGGTCCGATCTGTCTGTCACATAATGGGTGCCACATAGGTATTCCTTAGTCATTGGTGCCACTGGACGGTCGCCGGCGTCGCGCAGACTCCGGCGAAGATGGAGCGATGATCTCATTAGATACAGGGATTGATGGTTGGAGGTGGCTCAGGACAGAGATAGGTGGAATAGGAAGGGAAAGACCTTTGCCCAGCAGTGGGAAGATTTATAGGTTTATACAAAAAACCACTTTAGATAATAATAAAAAATCAAATAATTTTACAACCGTCACGTGACTCACGCACGTCCAGTCGAAAGCACAAATCAAATCAAAGTGCAATATTTACCTATTTTACACTTGCAAGCACTGTTGGATAGAAGTGTCGGGCATTTCTTGCTCAAGTTTTCTTGCAGGTGGAAACGCGTTGGTAAACGTAAGTAATTAAATATTTTTTAATGAGCTTGTAAAAAAAATTGGCTCTGTAGTTTCCATAGTTATAACGTAATTTCTGTAATAAGACATAAATAAATTGGGCCCAAATTTGCCGCCCCAAAAATTTGCCGCCCTAGGCTCCAGCCTACTTAGCCTGCTGGTAAATCCGCTACTGGGTCAACTATTACCTACTAGCTTGGCAATGGCTGAATGTAGAAGTTTAATTTATTCTCAAGACACAAGCTAATCTGAAGACCGGAGTAGTGAGTAGCTGAATCCCATGAAGCAATGAAGGCCCTGGGGCGGTCCGGCCTGGCTAGGCTCGAAATTTTCGATCTAATATTATACTTACCGAAAATCGACTTGGTCATACAATTTTTTGCCTATCTTATAACCCTCTCTCAGGAACGTGACAACGCAACGTGATGTTATAGGAAGTTTAGGACGGTCTAGAACCATAGCCCATCGATGTTCGTATGCATAGCAATAGCATAAATTATAATGATGACACCAGACACGTTTACGTTGGACCACAAGTTTTCGCAACATATGTTTTAGGTAATATTTATGTAGGTATTTATTGTTTATTTCTAGAGACGAGTAAAGTTTTGAAACTTCGATTTAATCGATTGCCGAAAGGATGACGGTAATGTTTCTCGCTCTCTCGTAGGAAGGAGTCGTAGTTACAGTCGACAGCAGATCAGTGGTAACACTTGTAGTACGATTTCAAGTCTACGACGCAAATAATAAGAACTGTCAAAAGTAAAAATTGTTACCATTGATCTGCTGTCAACTGTACTACACATTGTATCCTGTAGTCAAATGACTTCATGGATTTTGATTAGGTATATTGTATACTTTAGGGTATCTAACCTATATCGTTATATCCGTCTTGATCACGCACGGGACTGCACTTCTTGCTCATTTCGATCGGTAGCGTGCTATGTTATGATCATGTTTGGAGGGTTCGATTCCCTGTTTAAGACAAAAAAAAAATATTGTTCAAAGGAAGGTTCAAATTATTTTTAAAATCAAAATAGAGACTTCTTTATGTAAAATGGACTTTCCATTTGCCTTCAAGCCGTAGAGAGAGAATCTTAGATTATCTTAGATTATCTCTCTACACTTCAAGTCCTTCAAGCGTAGACAGAGAAACCTACCTTCAAGGTACCTACTTTTCCTCCAATGTGGAATAGACGTGGAAGAGGAGTGGGACACCATTTATTTCGTCATCTTTCGTCCTCTAATCAGTTTGACCAAAAAGTTTTACCACTAGGACGAAATTATAGGCATAGATTATATTATTATCAACAAGGAACACAATATAATATTATATTATACTCGATTATATTGAATCAGAATTGTTTATTGACACTGTAAGGTATAATAAAGTAGCAGTTACAGTTGCTTAGGTAGTACTGAAACATTTGCAGTGTGCCCAGATCGGGCATTCAATAAATTACAGTTAAGTTTCAATTTTTGTCACTGTATCGACAGTACGCTGCATCGACAGTACGCTATATCGATGGTACGCTACATCGACAGTACACTATATCGATGGTACGCTACATCGACAGTACACCATATCGACGGAACGCTGTATCGACGACTTAGGTAAGAGCTAGACCACACAAATCTCGGCCGATGGTCGAGTGGACGAAAAGACCAGAACTGTCAGAACCCGTCAGAACCTGTCAAAACATGTTAGAACCTGTCAGATACTGTCAGAACTCATGACAGGTTCTGCGACGACCAATCTCGTCAAGTCCGAGGGGTTGACGATCCGGGTACCTATCGGTCAAAAAAGAGCCTGTAAGAACCTATGAGAACCTACCGGAAAATGTCAGAACCTATGATAATCTGTCATGAGTTCTGACAGTATCTGAAATGTTCTAACATGTCCGGACAGGTTCTGACGGGTCCTGACGGGTTCCGACGGATTCTGACGGGTTCTGATAGTTCTGGTATTTTTGTCCACTCGACCATCGGCCGAGAGATTTGTGGTCGAGCTCTCACCTAAGTCGTCGATACAGCGTACCGTCGATGTGATGTACTGTAGATGTAGCGTACCAACGATATAGCGTACTATCGATGTAGAGTACCATCGATATAGCGTGCTGTCGATGTCGTGAACTAGACCCTGTAAAAACATACATTGATAACGCGTTGATATGTACCTACGGACAAAAGCAGATCAATGGTAATACTTGCGGTACGATTTTAAATCTTACGACGCAGATAATAAGAACGATCCAAAATCCAAAGTGTTACACTTGATCTTCTGTTAGCTTGTGTACCTACCAAAAAAAAACCGGCCAAGTGCGAGTCGGGCTCGCGGCCTCGCGCACCGACGCTTCCGTGCAAACAACTTTGCTCTAACGAAAAGATAAACTAGATTTAGAGACCAACTTAACTTTGCCATTATCAAAAGATTTATGTCCATACATCGACATACTCCTGATTAGCTCCTGATTAGATCTGCAAATATAAGTTAGTAATAACAATTTTATTTTGACGGGATGTAATTTCAAAAGACATTGCCACATTTCAATGGAGCTTTGCCCCACCTGCAAAACTAAGTGACCATTTAAGTTGTACCTATCATTTTGTTGGGGACTTATTACAGGTTTCATATTGCATAATCATAATCAGTATCATTTTCTACTACTCTCGCAACTCCTATAGAAGAATGACAAAAACAGTGAATAAATCGCTTCGATTTCTTACTATTTTCTGAAATCTTAATTAAGCTTTTTTTTTCGAATCGCAACTTGTACAAAACTTTATTTTAAACCAATAATTTTAATAAAAACGGAGATATTTTTACATTTATTCGTTATCTTGTACAACTTGCGGTTGATGGTGGGGCAGAATCTGGCATTGTCATTTACAGTTTTCGGATTTTTTCCTTTACTCGTGCTATAAGACCTAGCTTCTTGCCAAATTTCAAGATCCTAGTTCAACGGGAATTACCCTATAGGTTTTAGTTTTCTTGCATTTTCATTTTTCATACAAATATGCGAGAACATGCGACATATAAACAGCCATATCTTTTTATTTCGTTGACGTAGAAGTTTAAGTTTTTCACGGCTGCATGAAGTTGCAGACCTGAGTATTTGGTATTCATTTCAACTTGATACGTCCACGCGTCAGACGACGACGAAGACGTTTGACAGACGGATAGACAGACGGAAAACAAAGTGATGCTATAAGGGTTCCTTTTTTCCTTTTGAGGCACGGAACCCTAAAAAGCAGCCGAGTTTGCGTATAAGTAAAGGTGCATTTAAACCAAAGCTAGGAACAAGAGCATTCTTTATTTCTGATGGATTTTTTTCAAATCGCAATCTTCGGAGATACTGGTGGGTTTCTGTGTGTTTGGGGCTTTTTCAAAGCCCTCTCATGTTTTCATATTATGTCGCCCATTTTCCTAAGTTGCTCGACTTTTGCATAAATGACCATCGCAAATGGACAAACACATTACTCGACATAACGTAAGTATTCCTACCTCTATATCTAAAGAACAAACTTTCTCCCTGATGTATTTTGATGGTTTGATTGACATGCGACCAAACGCCGCACATTCAGCTTACGAGCTAAGTTACGTCAATAACAAACTTTTTAAAATGTAATTTTGGTCCTAACTTCATCATTATAGTGATGCAAACTAACTTTAAACTTGTTTGTGTTTCACTAATTCCTTCTACCAAGTATAAAAACTGTCGTATCACACCAGAAACACAATGACCTAGAAGGTGGCAGGGTTCTGCCCATGAACCGGGAAGTGCTTTCAAGGTTAAACTGACGCATGCGCCGTGCCTACCCCTAGACGTGTGAGATAACTTTGATAGAACGTATTGTTAGTATTGTTGTAAGGGATACCGATTTTTCTGATGAATTTCAACTGAATCTAAGGCCATAACATAGCCTGAAGGGTCATTTAATGTAACTTATTATCCAACCGCGTAAACTTCAGGCTAAAGATAACCCGTGCTCGTGTTTAATCTCAATAATACATGACTTTTTATGATTGATACGGGGCGGGGTTAGGCACTTAACACGGTGTTAACTAAATAGAGAATGCACTAGCTTGATACAGTGACAATAAGAAAACTAGGGGAAATGTGATTCTCAAGAGCAAGGTTACTTCGGGCAGACGTTGCCCTCCCCAATGCCTACCCAGATTTCCATCCCGAAACTCGGTTACCTACCAAACGCCGGGAAGTAGGTACACAGTCGGTCCGTCTTCAAAAAATGTGATACGGAATATAATTTCTATCAGTGACCATGTTGAGATTGCCTTGATAAAGTACGACGAAGCCGCTATAATAATTCCCAATAATAAGATGAAATAAGTTGGCGACAGTATCACCTAAAACAAATCTAAAGAAAACCAGTGATGAGCTGCTCTGTGGTAGTAGAAGCTACAAGTTCTTCGAACATCGAAGACGATCTGTACACGTAAGTATGAATATGAATTAACGTTATTACAATAACAATTGAATAAAACTGTCGGTATCACCCTAACCTACACAAAACCATTGCAATTTAGTACGTATTACATTGTATTAACATCGTGAAAAGAACTTATATGCTACATCTGATGTGGCTGTTGGCTGTATGTATCCACACCACATCAGGGATAATAATATTTGTTAATACAATATGGTTTTTCTTCTCTAACAGTTACAGTTAGAATTTTTGTCATAGGTAATGGACTAAACGTAAAATCGATAAGCATGTCAGCTGGGCTTTTTCATGGCCTTCGTAGCGTCCTTGCCAGATGTTCGTAGATTATCTGCGTAGGTGGATACAGTCGACACCACATCAGAGGTAACACTTTGCAGCACGACTTTAACTCCTATGGCGTAGATAATACTAATGCTACAAAAACCAAAAGTATTACACTTGACGTACTGTCGACTGTAGCTATTGCCAATAAGATATTACTACGTCTACGTTTGTAGGCTTTACTTTCTCCTAACGAATGTCTACAATCTTAGAACCGATGCGATGCTAATAGTTCCTTGGTATCTCTAACGGCTAGATTGTTCGTAGGTCGTAGTTCCACTGTGCGAGAAAACCAATTTAATGCATTGTAAATTTTTCATGATATGCTCCAAGCAAGGTCACTTTTAAGTGCTTTCACAAGGGCACGTGTGCACGTCTACAAAATTGACGACGCTAAAGTGTTAGTTAATTGTAAAATAAAATATTTAGGGATATCGGTAGCTTTCTGCCGCCGCGATTGTTCCCGATTCATAGTTTCCCGCAGGGACGCAACATTTTCCCGCGGTAAAAAGTTTAATATAAAATAAGAATATAAAAAGTCTAATAGTCGGTGGCCCGTGGGCTAAAAGCGGCGAGCTTGCTAAAAATATCGAATTAGTAGATATCAGTGCTTCGTGCTTCGTCGCGGCGCGCTTATGCCGTCCAATGTGCAATTGTGCATAGCACACACACAGGCACGGAATAGGTATCTACGAACTCAACTTGATTAAACTGTTTAGTCTGGCTGTGTAGTTTTGCCAACATCAATTTGCATAGTAACACTTTAACTTTACTTTGTAGGTAGTACGTACCTAACTGTTTTTATCTCGGCCGGCGGGCGCCATAAGTAAGCACTTAGGTATGAGTTGGGTCTTTATTTAAAATGATAGATACACAAATAGGTACTTACATTAGTTATCTTTTTTTAAGGGGGTCACTTTTAACAAAACAAAAACGATCTAAAAGGGTGAGGCTTTTTACTCTGCTGTTCGGTATTGTTGGAGTGCTACGGGATCTCCTGCATCCTCCACTAGCTAGCGACTGCGTAAATACCTTCGCTGAGACGACAGGATTAGTAGGACTTTAGTTCCGCTCTAAGTGCTAGGGTGCAACAGAAATCAGACCCATCCCGTATGTCACAGCTGTGATTCACGCAATTACTATAGAACTTACGTTGACAACTCATCGTAAGGGTACATAACGCACGTAGCACGCCGAAACCAGGGTAATAGTGTTCTGTGGCCGAAACCCCCCACTTTGCACGCCCGCGATTCTGACGACCCCTTAGTCGCCTTTTACGACAGGCACGGGGTTACATACAGTAAGGGCGGACGCACAACGTCACGTACCGCGCCTGTGGACGGGCGCCGTCCGACATTGGGTACCGGTGGCCGGTGCCGTTGGATGCCGTAACACGCCGCGACGGCACGTGGCGTTGTGTGTCGGCCCTAACACTATTCTTCGCCCGATACTACAAGCAGGGCTGAAATTGTCATTTTATTTCATGTATTCGCAATAAATTGTAGGTTACAAGTTGATGTTATCACAATAAATAAAATAAGTTCCATACAATTTTACACATCGGGTCTACACCCGAGCGAGATAGTGTGAGGTGTACAGGTGAGTATTTAAGATTAACGGATTTTCTCTAAAAGTAGGTCCTTGACTTATTTTTGAAAATTCTTTACAATTACATAATGTGTAATCTACCTACTAGTAAAAGAATTTTTATTATCGGTCAAGTAGTTCTTGAGAAATCTCAACCTTAATGAGACCCTCTATATACTTTTCTCTGTTTTCGACTGTACACGATGTTGATAAACCGTACCACTGCCACCATGAATAAAGTTTGATAGGTAGGTAAAGTGAGTGGAGAGCCATTTAGCATGTTTGGCAGGCAGATCGCATGGAGCGCCGCCAATAGCCGATGCATTTACTTATGTGTTGTAATTTTATTTTTCACGAAAATCGAAAAGTCGTAGAACAAAAGCGAACAGCTTAACAATAACAGCGTACCGTTAAATATGTTAATCTAATTGGGACCCCGGCTTGAAATATCGACAGGCATATAATACATAGGTAAGTGATTTTCGTCAATTGAGTTTACAATTCAAATTGGACGATCTGTAACGTGTCCCCACGCTACGGCATTCAGTATCGCAAAAAAAAAGGAATAGAATTCGTATAATTGTCCTTGAGAGTACGTTACTTCCCATTCCCAATAACCCAGTGGCCGGGTTTGATAATAGTGAATTCGAAAATAGGAACACGCTACTCGCTCGCTGAATCGTTATTTGCTTCGAAATGCATTTCTGTTACGTTAGAATTGTGTCTACATTTTTTAATCTTGTTCATATCCGTTCCACCACCGATAAATTGCATTTCGACGAAATGATTGTTCGTCTCGTTCGACGGAAGGTGAACTTTTGCAAGCTCATATAATATCAATATCACCAACGGCCCTTGTAGTGGTTGGTACGGTGTAATACAAGTAAATAAAAGTACTTTCATAGTAGTAGAGTCATTAGAATTGCGATTTTCTGAAAAATAACAATGTCTACTCGAAACTATCTACTAGTTATAGATTTTTTGCAATCGGTCAATTACTTAATTAGTTCTTGAGATAATCTCAAACTTAATGAGACCCTGTATGTAGGTGGACATATGTTTCGTTTTAGACATTTTTAAGAATTTAAAATAAAACTTATTCCTGCATACAGATACACCCCAACGACGGTGGCCCAATTTTTTTAGGGATTAATTATACATATACCAGGGCCGCGACTTCAATCGTTATGGTTATCGATTTCAATTCGACACTTGAACGATATACATTGCTGCGTTTCGTTGTCGTTTGTTAAAACTTGCAAAAACATAGCAGCAATGTATAGCGTCCATGTGTCAAATTGAAAGTGTTTACGATAACGATTGGAAGTCGCAGTCACCCCACAGGAGCTTAAACCGTAGCTTTTCCTATGTCATCGAGTACTTTTTATGAAACTTGGTTTCATAAAAAGAGGTCTGTGATAAAAATCGTATTAAACAAAGAAGTTTGGGCATATAAACGGGCTCACTATAAAATTTACAGTGAGCCCTTATATTTTGACCATATTCAATCAATATCTCTCAGAAGAAACTATGTTTCTTTATAACTTTGGCATTTGGACCGATACCGATGGTTCCTTTTTAGGGTTCCGTGCCCCCAAAGGAAAAAAGGAACCCTTATACGAACACTTTATTGTCCGTCTGTCTGTCTGTCGGTCGGTCTGTCAAGACCTTTTTCTCAGAAACGCATGAGAGTATCAAGTGTGGGGAAGTATGAAATTAATACCAAATACTCAGGTCTGCAACCTCATGCAGCCGTAAAAAAACCTTCTACGTCAACGTAAAGTGTGATACTTTGGACCGTTCTTACTATCTGCGTCGTAAGAGCGGAAATCGTACTGCAAGTGTTACCATTGATCTGCTGTTGTCCGTACAAGATACCTACTCCAGAAAAAATCAATTCTACTTTGTTTTAAATTGTGTTTCTTTTGTTCACAGCTTTAAAGACGAGCCTTGTTCGCCTGTGGCTGGCAGCCCAACAGGTAGGTTCAACATGTTTTGAATAGTTTCCTGCCATAATTATAATTATCTCATAGACGGGTTGAAGAAGCAGACATACACCGAACCTAGATGGTTTTTGTGAGACCTGAGGTTTCAATCTAAATACCTAAACGGCGCAGAAACTACCTAAATAGATACACCTTCCCTCTATACCTTCATTTCAGTAGATATAGATCCTCGCTACGGACATCTCTGATACCTATTTATAAGTTTGTACCCAATAGAGATCTAGTTTTCCCCTATTTGAGGTTTCAGGCGAACCAATCTAAAAAGCGCAAACTTTGAGTACGTCTACTTACTTGTTCTTTTTTCGTACTCCGTGTGTGGGACTTTCCTTCCGTTTTATGATTGGATATTACATATTCTAGGAAGAAGAGAATGTTTATCTTCATTATCTTCTTCGGCGTTTGTGAACCGATTTTGATATTTTCCAAATGTTTAGATGGCCTAATACAGGCCAATTACTTACAAAATAAAATAATCGTTAGACATTACATTGATGGCACTGATTTGTCTCACATTTGCCTTAAAAAATCGATATAGGTTTTAGCTGTACGGCTAGTTTACAGTATAAAGTATATGTAATATCCAATCATAAAACGGAAGGAAAGTCCCGCACACGGAGTACGAAAAAAGAATAAGTAAGTAGATGTACTCAAAGTTTCCGCTTTTTAGATTGGTTCGCATGAAACCTCAAATAGAGGAAAACTAGATCTCTAGATTATGGCTTTATACGACAAAAGGATGAGGTTCCGGTCTGTTTTATAATTATTTTATTATTTGTATTAAATTAAGTAAGTATAGGTTCCTACCTACCTAGGTCGTATAAAGCCATAAAACTCGACTGCCTTTTTTGCAAAAAAATCTTTTATACTTTTCTATGCCTAAAAATTTATCCTTTTATATCCTCTTAATCGAAACGAATCTAGCCACGTCTCATACGCCAAAATTCAACAAGCCGTTTAGGCTGAAGAAACTGGAGGACACAAACTATAAAGGAACCGACATACATTATATGACTGTATGTAGGTATACTTACCTATCAATCACGCAAAATGAAATAGGTCCCTAATTTTCGCTAATTTACTACTTTTCTTGCTTTACCACATCAGAAGCAGCATTGCTTATTATACGACATACCTACCTAGTGCCTACTTTCTTTATTAAAGTGCTTACCTACAAAGTTGTACATTGCATAAATTGGCATTCTACATTATTTTATTTCCCATTTAATCAGCGGAAATCTAATGCGGTCATCACAGCCCCCTATTACTAAGTTCTGCAGTAGTGATAATTTACGATCCTTACTTAGTAAAACTATTTATTACAGATGTGCTACTTTTAGAACTACTTATTTTACTTTACTACTTTTTTTCTACTTTTGACGCAAAGCACACTTGAGTAAAAAAATGTTACAATTGACCCCAGTCTACCTACCCTACTCCAAGTAAAATAATGGGCGGGTAGGTACTCATAGTAGGTTCGAGTAGGTTAGGTTAGGTATACCTACCTACTGGGCCTAACTTGAAGCGGCATAAATTCACATATGATTCAGTCGAGGAATAAAAATCTTGAGACGGTCGGATTATTTTGGTGTGTCGCGTTGCTCTGCCGTCAGAACAAAACAACAGTGATCGTGTATAAGAATTACAAATTGAAGCTTGAAAGTCAATTTTGTTTTGAAGGTTCCCCCGGTGCGGCTGCGTCCGTCGTTTATGTTATGGCACCGTTATCTCGTTTAACTACATCTACATTTTGTCAGAATACCGATTTTTGAGCGATTGGTACATCCTTTTTGTTAAGGATGTTATAATGTAGAACTTTATTTTGTCAAGCCTATTACAATATATTGACAAAAGCCGCGTTACGATCGCGCCGCACAGTTGCTCGGTCGTAATAAGCTGAGTCAGTCTTCTCGTTTCCGCGACACACAAACTGTAACTAGGCATACATATGTCTCCAGTGATGCCAACTCTACTTGTCAAAAAGTCGCTAGCGTACGCTTGAAAAGTCGCTAAATGTCGCTAGCTGTATTCAATGATCAAAAGTCGCTAGAAGTCGCTGAAATTCGATTCTCGACTCCGATTTTTATTTTACATAATATTCTATTTTTAGAATCGATTAATCTTTAAGAGTCGTTTCTTTCGTTTTTATATCGATTTCTAGGTATATTAAACAATTTTTTTTTTAAATATATAAAATCCAGTAACAAGTAGTAACTTGTTAAAAAAAACTAAACTTTAACTTTACTTTAACTTTAACTCTTTACTTGCGTAGATACGCTGGTTCCGTCCCACATACGGAGCACTACCAGAAAGACATTGAAACGACGAAAATGACGAAAATCTATTATGTACATACCGGCATTTCGTTAAGTATTAAGTGTCCATGCCCTACTCGAGTTCCCATCAAAGTTATATGAACTCGTTACTTTGTTGTGAGGTTGGCGACTGACAAGTCTTCTCATTCAAAGGCTAGTGGGAAAAAGACAGACTGCTGTCAGAATGATATCCGAATTAGGAATGCGGTATAAAAAGAAAAAAGAAGATAGATTTCTGGGCTGAGATCTTTTCTTAAGTTGAGGATAGTTTTTTTCTAATATATGTATATTTTTAGTTAAACTTTAGAAGTCGTTAGAATAGTCGCTAGATTTTTTTTGTCGCTAGACACGAAATTTAAGCCGCTGTAGTCAACGAAATGTCGCTAGATTTAGCGACAAAGTCGCTAAATTGGCATCACTGTATGTCTCTACTCTGACCTAACGAATTGAATCTTTCTTAGGGTTCCGTGCCTCGCAAGGAAAATAGCAACCCTTATAGGATCACTTTGCTGTCCGTCTGTCTGTCCGTCTGTATGTCAAGATCTATATATCTCAGAAACGCGTGGACGGCTCAAGTTGAATTTAATACCAAATAATCAGGTCTGCAACCTCATACAGACGTGAAAAAATCAAACTTCTACCTAACGTTAACGCAATCAAAAGATATGGCCGATATTTGTACGAAAATGCAAGAAAACCAAAACCTATAGGGTACTTCCCGTTGACCTAGAATCATGAAAGGACATTGTTCATAGCGCCATAGAGCGCAGGCTCAATAAAATGATTTTTTTAGCTAGCTCAAATTAGTCACTAAATAGGAGAGATATCGTACTTACAAAGGCCGTACAAATAAACCTTTTATCCTATGGGGTTATTGTAAACCTGCATTTTTATTTCGAAGATTTAGGTTAGGTTACCCATCACAACAAATAATTTCTAGCCACAGATTTTACGTTCTGTCACCAAAATAAAGGGAAGAATACCATCAAAGAGTTTACTCCTTACGGTAAAATCACAAAGAAGAACAAAATGGCATTTTTTTAAGGCTACACAAGGAGTATTACTCTTTTTAATGTTACTTCTCCTTTTTGTGTGACGGGACTTCGAAGTGTCATTGTCGTCAATAATGACGTCTGGCTATTTTATAGATTTTATACCAAGACGTATATTCTCTTTGCTTAAAACTGAATCATATTCAAGGAGTATATCACAGTATAGATGCTTCTTGGCTCGTTGCAATCAACATGACTTAAAGATTAGGCTGTACTTTGCGTCATACTTCGCAATACAAAATCGGCGGTTTAGCGACTGTCAATTTAAGCCATCGATAAACTGTTTTATTTATAAGAGCCATTTTGAGTTCGATCAGGAAATGACGCATTCAAAATAGAATAAAAGTCGATATAGAACTAATTTATTTGTAAATATGAATTGAATAATTTACCAGTACAATTTCTATCTAACAGAAGGTATAAAAATATGAAATGAATATTGAATATTGTCTCAATAGCAGGACAACTCTATCAAGGGTGGGCCTTGGATGAACAATGTCCTTTGGCAAGAAGCTAAGTCTTATAGCACAAGTTAAGGAAAATTACCGAAAACAGTAAATTTAAAATTACATGTCCCCAAAAATATTTTTATTATTATTACAAACTTATATTTCCTGATGATGAACTTCAGGAGTATGTCGATGTATGGACATAATATTTTAATAATGGCAAAGATAAGTTGATTTCTAAATCTAGTTTATCTTTTCGTTAGAACTAAGTTACGTGTGCGAGTCCGACTCGCACCTGGCCGGTTCATTTTATATCTAAAGTTTACAATACTACTAAACTTTTCCTTCATCTACATATAGGTGTCACCACCTGCAGATGGACGTATTAATGAGAGAGAGACTTTAAAATGCATGAAAACTTAGTCCCCGGACTTACACGAAGCCTCCACTCTGCAGCCAAGCCGCTTAAATAGTTTAAAAACTTAGCTACCTTTGTATTCGTATACCTAAATATATTACGAGTATATTGGGTATTTAGGCCACCTGTATTTCAGTACCACGTCCATGTCGCATTAACGTTCAAAAGATATTTCCGATTAAACAACAACTCTGATACTCTAGCTATTTACGGGAACTAGAGTTAGGTCCAATGGTCCTCCCCATCTACTAAATTATTACTCTCTTTCGCGAGAACTAAAATAGCACAACCAACATTCGTGGATCCGACTACGCTTTCACTTATACTGATGATGATTATAAAATTGACGGAAAAGAATTAACTATACCTATACTAGGTATATAGGTATTATAATAACACAAACGTAACTATGAAAATAAAAGCCTACGAAAATTCGGATTTCGCGAAAGAGTTACGGGGTGCCGAAAAATCATCTCCGGTGGTTGCACATGGCTGGCTGAGTTGCGACAACCCTATTGTTCTGAAAGAGCAACACCATAGTATGTAGCTATAAAACTGTGTTGGTGTAGTTCATGCATTCGATGAGATAGGTTGACGTTGAAAAGTGAATAAAATGCATTTTTGACGTTGGCTGCTGGGCGGCGGTGGCGCGGTGGGGTGAGTTGTGGAAATCCTATTTTTACTGCTTTTGTATACCGGTATTTATTTATTATTTTATTATTTAGTAGAAGCAGCCAATAATAAATAAATTTTCGTATTTTCCATTGAACTTTAGATAGGTAATTAAAAATCGCACCAAGAAGGTACCAAACTTGAGTATTTTTGAAACGGATAATTCGCAGAAAATAGTTTATTTGCCTTATTAATCTTACGTGCATTATTTGTTCTATGCTTAAATTATTTAGGTAAATACTTACTTTACGCTAATTTTACTAACATGTGTCTTAATTGGAAACGTGCCCCGAACCAGAAGCATAGAATGGGTTTCAATAATTTATCTGTTCAAGTTTATGTATTAAAGTTTTTCTTAAGCGAACTCACGATAAATACTTTTACGTGTCTACAGCACGCCTAACTTTTATTTAGATAACAAAAAATCCATATCGAATTTAAAAAAACTCTCACTGCTCCGCTTGCTCAGCATAGGCGCTCCAATAGCGCGTTTCAGAGCATAAGCTCAAACAAATCTCGAAAGCTCAGTACTCGGTTTGTACCGACGGTCGGCAGTCGCGAGCGGCCGACAGAAGCGGCCAGGCGACGGTCATGCGCGGAATATGGACGTGTGGAGCGGCCGACCGCCCGCCTCATGCGTACACGCCTCTTCGCCGCAGAGCTTAGAATCCAGCGAAGACTTTGGTCTAACTTTTTTTGAAAATAAGGAGGAAGCACCCGCGGTGCCACCGCAGCTGAAACAAGGTGTGTTCATTGCGTTTCTTACAGTACCTAGGCTGTTTAGATTGCATTGTCTTTAGGTATGTGAAAAAGTGAAATTCGGATGACACAGCCTACTGATTTAGGCGTATTTCAGCTTAGCGTATTTACCTTTTTATTTTATGTCCCTGTTCTTTTGAAGCAGTCAGTCAGTTGTTGTTGATAAAATAATTCATTAGTTTAAAAACTTTTTTTTCAACTAACTTTTTTTTAAACTATTTCTGAGTAATCAGCGGATTTTCTGTGGGTTGGTTAATAACTTATGCTAAATCACAACCTAAATCGTTATAGGTACTCAGGTAAATTTTCATTTATATAACCAAGTTTTATTAGCAGTACTTTCGACTCATGAATTTTTTTTGGAAATAATAATCCAAACTGTTTTAATGCATTTAGTAGATCATAAAAACGTTATTACTAAGTAGAGATATTTAGTTTGAATATTAAACTTCTTACAAATCAATGATAGCTATCCAAGTTAAGATAAGAATGTGGGGAGTTAAATAATCGTAGGTATAACAGTTTCGAAGTATTTAATATTTAAAAGAACTAGCAGGAACAAACTTCTTTAATTGAACAAGTGGGATGTCCGATCCGACTGCTAAGAAAGTAATATTTGTATTTATTTATATATTAATATATATAATTTGCACCTTAACAGCTAGTAGCCACATAGTACAAATATAAAATTAAACAACAATAAATTATTATTTTATTAATACTAAATGAACTGCTAGCTACCTCCTCCTACCTAAAATTAAAATGATTTATTCTTGACTTATGAGGGGTCATAAGTCAATAATAAATTATTATAATTTTCATGGAAATTATTTTATACTGCTTGCAGACCTTTCAGTAAAATTGTAGGGTACCTACTTATATTGAATTATAAATATTATAATTAAAAATCATAGATAAATATTATGATACAACGCATGATTATTGTAATGGTACGTGCGTGCCTCATACAGAGTATTTAGACTTACCTATTTGAAAATATTGACCACACTCTACTTATATCGTCTACTAATTAATTTTATCGCCCACCCTGTATGCAGCTTACACTTTAAAGTTCAATATCTCGTATAATGTAGGCAGGTATTAACTATACCAGTGAATGATTTTTTTGTGAACAGCCTGTTCGTTTTTGAGGAATGGAAACCTCAACCTCAAGCTTATATGGTCACCTTATATGCGAATCCGATTGTACCTTCGAAAACAATTTAATAAAATTAAACCGCACGCAGCGCCGGAGCGGATTCTATTAATTATGTAAAGAACGCGCGAAGCACCGTTAGGTATTTACCAAGCGGCCACTAATTTAGTATTCATCAACTTACGTAGTTTTATCTTTGATCCTCTTTTCTTTTTTGCAAAAGTCCTTTTATGATTAGTGGATTACCTAAATTACTAACTTTGCGAATTTTCTTTGAATATAGGTAGTAGTAAACTTACTTATTTTTTAGGAATATCTTCTACTCACTTATATATTTCAGTATTTCTTTTATTTAGATTCCAGAGTACCTACATCTCATTTTATTAACAAAAGAATAACTCTTAGACAAGACAATATGGATTTATTTATGGAAACGGGATTGTCTTTGTTATAAAACTCCGTTGACATTACGTTTCGCCATCTAATTACCGTGCAAGTAAGGTGCAAGTCGTGGCCATTTTAGTTCGTGAAAAAGAGCAAAAATTACTTTTGAGAAACCCTTACGATGGGTAAATAGAGAGAGGCAAGATTTTTATTGCTAATATCCCACCATCACACAGCTGGCCCAGAATGCAGAGCGTTCCAATAACAATTTATATGAATCGACATCTCTTCTTCCTCATATTACTTACTACCATGATGTTTTGTTCTTAAGGTGAAGTGAATCCTATAGATTCTCTATTCTATACAAACTTTCGTGTATAATTTAGAATACTGATATAGATATATATATACCTACTCGTACAGTCAACGACAGAGATAAGTATACAGGGGGTCTCAATAAGGTTGAGATTTTCTCAAAAACTACTGGACCGAATTTAATAATTCTTTTACAGTTACATAGTTTTAACTTTTATCTATCAAACAGTGAAAGAATTTTTGCAATAGGTCAAGTAGTCTTTGAGAAAATCTGAACCTTAAAAACTCTCCTGTACACCTTTCTCTGTCTTCCACCGTACGCATGTAGATTGAATACCAAATCAAAATATAAAGTATATTATGTACCTAATCATCGCATTTTTATTTTTTTAATTGAAGTACGAAATTAAGAAAAACTCCTAAAACTCCGAATTGCGTAAATTGCATATTGTAGTTACAACCTTTCATTGAATTAGAATTATGTGCAATGCACATAAGTTTTTACAAAACTATTTACAACAAAAACCCGCCGTCCAAATCGCTACGAAATAATTTAATTGTGG
Organism: Tachystola acroxantha; assembly: GCA_963506565.1. Classification (NCBI taxonomy): domain Eukaryota; kingdom Metazoa; phylum Arthropoda; class Insecta; order Lepidoptera; family Oecophoridae; genus Tachystola; species Tachystola acroxantha. Next base: position 10,506,361 of record OY735870.1, on the reverse strand, counting down.
AATTTTAACGTTAATCCCGGCCCCTAAAACGTGTGTTGCGATAATAGGTAATATATTTCTCAGATGGCCTCTCTCCAGCGCAGCCTTAAATACTTAATACTTAGTGCAAAGATTCCTGTTCTGGAGCGGACTCCATAACTTTTTCCCACTCGGAAGTTATTGCAAACCCGTGTAATGGGCGATCGCGATCGTTGGCAAAGACATGGTGGCAGATCACGGACCGGTGGGGCAGGGGATAGGGGTCGACGACCGCACACGCCTCTGATAAAGGCCGCTCTTCATGTTGCACTTTTGCTGTTTACTTGCCTTAGCTAAGCTGGCTGGCTCGTACGCCAGGTTATGCTAGGTTAGGGTTTAGACCAAAACAATATGAATTACAACTTATAAAATTTTAAAACAGCACATAATATTTAAATAAAGTTATCCATCGAAATAGAGATCGTTACAGTATATCTATTTTTAACCACATGTACGCTGTCTGACAAAGTGTGTGTATCTAATTGTCAATGTTTACAGGGTGTCCTTGAATTCATTCGACAATTTGAAACTGGGGGTTGTACTAATGATAAATATTGAATTGATAAGGTTTTTTAGTAAATCAAAACTGCAAAAAAATTGAACTAAGTACGTCACAATAGTGACACAATGCCCTTAGAAATGATTATATTTTATTTACAAACTAAATAAAAGTGAAGGTAATAAAAATAATGTAAACTTTCAACATAAATAAGTACTTATTTACTTTTTATGTTGGATCATTTTATCTGGATGATATCTTTTGTGTCCCCCAAAAATCTGCATCTGTTTATATTTTATTTTTATATAACAAAATATGTACCTAAGTTACATGTTCATTTTTTTCAAGTGCCCATGTAGAGATGAATCCAAGGCTTGTTAGAGTTTCAAACTGTTACTCGATCATTTTGCGAGTGTTCAATGTGAATTCTGGGAAGTGGCATTTTACGAACTGGTCCCGCCGATCCTTAACACCCCTCTTTCCCTCGATCCTCTTTCTCTCTTGCATGCTTTTGAGGACGGGTGCTCTGTTGATTAAATATGAGTAGACTTTAACAACTTATCCGGTCCATAACGTGCGTCCAGAACGTCCATCTAGGTCGGTCATGCATGGCTTCTTTTGCCACCAAGTTTGCCACTCATTTTCGCGACGTTAAATGCCGCCTACACTTTATATACTTCTAAAAAAGATAACTCTAGAGTTAATGACTTAATCCTTGAAATATCATTACATTTCTCTCGTTTTAAGTCGCTAACTCTAGGGTTATCTTTTATTGCAAGTGGGGGTTATTGTAACATCATTGAATGTGGTTGCGAACACAATTAATCATCCTGATTCTCGGATTAACTATTATCTGAATGATATTGGCCTCTGAAACGAGAAAACGATCAGTCGTGTTCATCCTGCGCCGTCTTCCGTCACTTAATATGTACTATTCCCCCTCTAAGTAAGTATTTGTCCCTCCAGCGATATCTAGGACGACCGAGCGGTCGTCCCAGGTATGTTCGCTTCGCAACACGACATATCCCAGTCTCTCTTCGTGGCCGAGCAAACAGAGGCGAGCAGCCTTAGCCTATTACGTTAAACTCTGCGAAAACTTATTCTTCAATTTACGGGTTTGTTCTGGTCCTTTATACTTACCTACACACATTTTCAGTCTTCATTGTACCCAATAACCAGTTTCCTATAATATATTTTGATCAGAAAATCCATCTACCCCGAACATTGTATTCTACTATTTAATATACTATTCCACAGATCACCACTGGCTGGAATATGGCATTCGGTAGCTTTGTCTCGCATCCGGCATCCCTTCATTTGACAAAAAAACGTTTCACAAAACTTTGTTCCATGAATTCATCTTTCTCATCATCATCATCTCGCATCCATACATTATTATCGACACAATTACAGAGTCAGTATGGTTATAGTTTAATGGTAGTGAGGTTAATATAACACTGTGTTACTTACCCTCACTGAAACTTAAAATTAGCATCTAAAATAAAGCGAATTCATTCACGCTGACCTGATTTATAGGTACCACAACCTATTTTATAAATACTGGGAAATTCAATATCGGCCGTGCATATTGATTGAGTAAATTCTTCGCGCTCATTCCTCGAAGGAAATGAATCGGGGTAGATTGAGCGGTTCGGCAGGAAGAGGTAAATATACTTACACCACCTAGTTATGGACTGTACCGGAAATTTCAATATCTATACTTTAATGAAGTCTACGAGTACAATTAGTAATGAGGAGTGTTTCAATTCAACAAGGTTTCAGTTTACGACGAACGTTATAAGGCCTATTAGGTACTTATATTATCTTAAGTAGGTTACGTTACTACCCACTTCAATTTCACATCAATTTTCTTTGCTATGCGATTTTATAATGCCCAAGATGCTTCGCGAATGACAACGGCAGTACGCGTAATAGTACCTCACAAGTACCTACTTACATAAATAGGAAAAGTAGGTGGTGTCCTACAACTTTTTTATAATCAGCAGATTAACTATACGTAAAAATAAAATTATAGGGTAGTAACCTAATATTTTATACAATAATATAATAAACAGACTGGTTGAGATAGGGTTGTTATGTAGCTAAATATTAAATTAGATAAGAGCTAGAAATTCTAGTCCTGTGAATAAGTTTATCGATCTCTTCTAATTTTACAGATTCCACAACCCGATGTCAACCTGTATATATTTTTACGAATAGAGGTCACTCGGTCAGCTCAGTCCCTTGATAAATCTTTTCTTTGGCATACATGTCATTGGGAACGAGGTGAACTCAAAGTATCATTTATATTTAAGCCATTAATATATTACATATATACGATTTCATCCACATGAATTAATAATTCATTGGTGAATTATTAATATATTGATCGATCTGTCTTAACTTAACTTTGCCAGTAGGCTATGCTAAATTACACAGAGAGAACGAAAAGTGAGCAATTTTACGTCGAGGTGTTAAATGTTTAAAGACTTTTACTTATATTAGAACACCTTCTGCCAGTGTGTTTCACCAATACAGGAAGAGTTAACTTATAATAATACTTACCTTTTGCTGGTATGTTCTCAAAATTCGGTAAGCAATTAAGGATCTTTACTTTTCTTGCACTGAAAAACCTATGGGTTGGTATTTCTCAAACCTGCAGCCTCAAAAGTACGTATATAATTAGTAATTACCTTTTAAAAATAACAATATAAAATTAATATACCTAATGCATTAAAGGTCTGTTCTAACAACAATACCTAACTCAAACTAGGATTAGGTAGGTAGGTACTTGGGTTTAGTTAGAGTCACAAAGTGCAGCTTTAAAACAAATAATAATTATAGTAGTAAGAAAACGTGGAAATACAAATTACTAAAATCTTTATTATTATGACCATGTTATGTGATTTTTGAATAAGCTGCATTTGAGCATCTATCATTTTATCTTTCTCAAAATATTCTTTGCGCCGCGCCTACCTCCGCCATTTCACTGGCATTTACTCGGATTTCGTTCCCGGTACAGTGAGCGTGGGTGAGGTATTTGTTTGTTATTAAAATCTTTAATTGTTTTTGAATTCCAACTTTCCGACACGTTATATTTTATGCAGTGTCTCTCATTGTACCATTGCGACTGTTTATTGACCGTATTTTATTTTCAAGCTTCGCATTTTGAAATTTCTGGGATTCGGACGAAAGTATCAACTATGGATCTATTGTCAACCTACTACAATGTGTCGTCCTAAGGACGCTAGGTGTCTACTAATTCCGATATAGTTGCAATATTCAACCAAGGTATATACTATATTGTTATGTATAGAGAATACTAGAGAGTAATTAAAAATTTAAATGGGCCGCAAGTACAATTAGGTACAACTGTACCATAATATCTTGAAGTGGAACACGAGGACTAACGATTCCCCGTGCTCCATCCAGGCTGGAAAGACCATGATATGGGAGGTCTGCGTAATAGTTATAAAACCTATACCAAAATCTCAATTTATTTGGTAGGTGAGTAGAAATTCATGTAAGCTTTGTAGTGCAGTTGTGCAGGCCGCCTGTATGCCGCCGGCGCGGCCGAATTTTAAAACGGACCGAACGCTCTTTTTTTGTCAAAGCTCTACATTTTTTGTACGAAAACTGCTCTCAGTTTTGTGAAAAATTGTGAAGGTTTTTCGATCAAAGTGAATGCCTACGTCATTTTTAAAAACCCAATCAATTCCTACCTATACAAAACGCCAGTTTTGTCACTTTTCCAAGTTGCAAATGCATACATTCTACGTTATATACAGGTAGGTACAGCCAAAAGCACATCAAGTGTAACACTTTGGACCATTCTTATTATCTGCATCGTCAGAATTGTCTGCTGTTGTCCGTAGGTACGGACAACAGCAGATCAATGGTAACACTTGGAGCACGATTTAACTCATACGACGCAGATAAGCACTTGATCTGCTTTAATGTGTACCTTGTTATACGTAGCACTTAAATAAGGTAACACCTATAAGTTTACCTAGTTACTCAAAAACAGCACATGCGCGATAGTACCTCAATATTCATTCTATCGACGCCGTGCGAATATTCAAGTCAAGTCTACGAATTACGACTAAACGAATAGTCGACTCTACGTGTATCGACCCCAATCTTAAAAAAATCATTAATAATATCTTCTAATAGAATCAATTTTATAAAGAAAGCTGCTTGCCAAATCTTTGTTATGTTATGTGATAAATACTATTTTCTAATATATTATACCTAATCTCAGTACCTAATAGATATTATAATTACGACGAGCTAATTCGTACGTAGTTCAATATTAAGTTTGGCGATTTACAATTTACCGAAATTGAGTCACGTTGTAAATGTGCATTTAAAAAATAGCAATATATTTTGTTATTTAGCTTTTAGAGAATAAAATTGATGATATTATTAGAAGATATGATTTTTTAAATATTGAGGGTGTAGTTGTCTCGATATTGTCCCTTAATATTGGCCTTCCATGAGCCAACTAGCGCCGCCAATCTTTGAAAAATAATATTTTCCAATTTAATCAATTTTATTAAAACGCTGTACATAATGTTTATTACGATAAATACTATTTTTAAATGCTTATTTATAACGTGATTCAATGTCGGTAAGTTGTAGTTCGCATAATTGCGAAAAACGGCCGTTTTTGGCACATTTCAGAACTACAACTTTGCTTGTCGCAATTATGCCATGTATTGTATATTAAAAAATTGTGTTTATCCTAATAAAGATTGTGTACATAGCTTTTTTAATAAAAAATAATAATTTGTAAGATATTATTTTTTTAAGATTGGCGGCGCTAGTTGGCTTATGTAAGGCCCTTAAACAAAATCTTTGTTCATAAATGAAATTTGCGTTTGCGCAGTGTCTCTTGAGTCTTGATCGAATTACACCCTGTAGGTACCTACCATCTGAGTCAAATCAGGAAACAAATAGAGTGTCGGCTAGAAACCGGAACTTAGGTACCACATTAATAGGTAGGTACCTAAGTAACATTATCTATTACTTTTTACTTTTATTATGAAAGTAAACGCTACAATGAAATGCTCGAATGAATTCGTGTACTTATACGTAACTTAGCGCTTGCTCATAGTTGATAGCGATACATTGAATAGTTATTAAGAGAACACTAGTTTCCCAGGGAACCATACTTTCAATGGAAATAGTTGTAGATGGCATATTATATGTTAGAGAAAGATAAAAGACATCAAAGGTGTATGTGCGAGTGAGATGCTAGGCGGTTCGTGCAGGTTCAACGATCTACTCGTGCGCAGTTTGTTGAACTGCAATCACTGCTTTGGAAAACCTGTAGGGCTGCCAATGGCGAAAACATTTGAAGTTCGAAGTTAAAATATACCAATATTTTAAAAGTGTTTTAAGGTGATTCCTCTAATTTCATCATCTTGTCATCACATTGTCTTTCCCACACAGGCGCGATCTGCACGCGGCCTGCGGTCAGTTGAAACGCATGCCCCGCCCCATTTTCTCCCGTCGTTAACGTCCAGTTGGTAGCGGATTGCCGCCTAGGCCTCAGATATAGCTACCTACTGGACGTTAACGACGTGAGAAAATAGGGCGTGTGTGTGTTAGGCTTAATACATTATTAGGTCTTAAAATATGACATATGGACCGTGGTTGGGCACAGCAACGTAGAATGACAGAGGCATACATTTCGGCAATAAGTAAATATGTAGTTAATTAATTTGTTTCATTATATCCTCGAATATTCAGTGACGGACGGTATACTTAGTAGTATGCTTTGTCAATAAGAAAATGTTTTACTGTTTTATTAAATTTTGTATTTTTACTCTCATTTTTATATATTTATTGGTAATTTAATATAGACTTTTATTGGTTACTGTCCGCTGATTTGGCCGGGCGGCATGAAAATTGCGCTGATAAATCGCGTTGTTGCCTATTATTATGCAGCTTTACACATAACTTTTTGATACTAAACTCATACACACAACATTTGAATAAATATAACAATATATAAAGTAAGCACATTTTATCTGAAATCGCAGAAAACGCTTTATTTTAAAATATTTGTGTATTTTTAAAGTAGGTATCATAAATTTTTCATGATTACCGCGATCCTACATCACCAGAACTTCGATTGAGGTGAATATGTTTTGATTTGGTAGTCAAATTGTGTGCGTAGGAGTTCAGTATTAAAAGTCATGATGTAAATAAATTTGTATAAAGAAATCGATAAATCCCAATAAATACATACATACCCGGTTATAAATAAACGAAAACTTAAGAAACACAACCCTATATACATTCTCCCGGAGTTAGACTGTTTCTCGTTCTCGCTGAGCGATTAGAACGAGACAAAACATTCGCGGAAGAAAGCACCGCGATAGTTACGTTACGTAACTTGTAGCTTTATCGCCAATCACCGTACTATACTTGCACGAATACTCCTCTATAATTTCTATTTACCGACCATTACTTGTGCCATTACTACGGACAGGTTTTCATCGTTTAATGTCGTTGGGGTCCGTGACGTCACAGAAAATATTATAGCAATACACGTTGAAACCTATCGGTATTGATAATTAATATTTTGCAAATGAAGTCGGTCGGATAGATAGGTCCACTTTCCCTGTCAAACTTTAAGTTCCGCAAAAATATTGATATTGATTGTATTGATTGTAAGTTACAGTAATGTACAATATGGTTGGACTTTGGATACATTCTCAATTCTTCCTATTCGCAATTCGACATAATTTGATATTGTCACCAAAATAAAATACAATACGAAGACGTACCCATCAAATAAGCACTCGTTGATGTCTTTTGTAAGAAAACTAAAATAATCACTAAATAATGCCAGGAAAAATACAATTTAATGAACAGTAAAGTATCGTGAAACATGTAAAAGGTTAATTCGTCACTGGATTACGATCTATCCTACAGTTATTTATCGCTAGTCATAACAATGTTGAAAGCTGATCAATATTGATATTGCTAATTAGATGTTATTGTAAATGAAGTAAACAAGACTGTAATTAATCCTAAAATACAACGTGAATAGTGGTTGTTTTCCCGCAGCGAGACGATTTAGTCTCTGTAGTACAGCTGATGGCAGATCAAGTGTAACACTTTGGACCGTCTTTATTATCTGCGTCGTAAGAGTTGAAATCGTACTGCAAGTGTTACCATTGATCTGCTGTTGTCCGTACTATCGATTTATTATTATAAAAAAAATTTAAATTAAGAAATGACAGTTTAAACTGCGAGAAACTGAACTCGATAGTGAGAGCGAATCAATAAAACACTGCGATATCGCAGCGTGGCAATGGTAACAGCGCCGAGCGACCGGCGGACGAGGCACAATGTGCTGTTTGGTAGGTACCGACGTCTAGTAAGTTACTATCGTCTCTTATGTTTTCGAGTTGAAAAAAGTAATTAAAAATTTAACGAGGTATTTGTCAAGTTTACCTCGATAAATCAATAGCTACAGACAGATGGCAAATCATTCTGCCACGGGAAAACAACCATTAAAATTTGACGTTGTACATAGGTACCTATAATACAACTAACAGTATTTTCGCTTTTTGTTTTTCTTACGAATACTATCTATTTGCGATTATTTTTCTAAACAGTAACTTTCAGATTTCGACGAGCATTGCCGTAACAAACTTGTATCGGATCACAATGTCACAGGTCTAATCGGCTGTTAGTCATAAACCTAGTTTAACCTTATTTCCCTTAAACCGCATTTTGTCACTTTCACACTTCGTTAAAAATACTATAAGTTACAAAGGGACCGTTGCTTAAACCGCGGAATAAATTTTAAGTAACTTTTACGGCTAAAAGCGTAGGGTTTATCTGTTATTATTGCAATGGGCTGAGCCTGGGGGAGATTTCGTTGCGCATCATCCAATAAGGCCCGCCATGTGTTCTTGTCTTGGGGTTCGTTCATTAATCACGTGAGGCTCGAAATGGTGAGAAAAATCACACAATATTACGGGGAGAGAGTGTCTAGTTAGATATCACGTTATTTATTTGGTCGTTCAACGCGCGATTGTAGAACCGAATGGGTTTACTCCTATGGTAATTGATTATAATAAAAGACATTGCCACATTTCAATGGAGCTTTGTCCCACCTACAAAACTACATGACCATTTAAGCTGTACCTATCATTTTGTTGGGGACTTATTACAGGTTTCATATTGCATAATCATAATCAGTATCATTTTCTACTACTTTCGCAACTCCTATAGAAGAATAACAAAAACAATGAATAATTCGCTTCGATTTCTTACTATTTTCTGAATTTTTAATTAGGCTGTATTTTTCGACTCGCTAGATGTACAAGACTTTGTTTTAAACCAATAATTTTAATAAAAAAACCGGGATCTTTTTACATTTATTCGTTATCTTGTACAACTAGCGGTTGATGGTGGGGCAGAATCTGTCATTGTCATTTTTGTTGCTGATGCTGATGGGATAGATTCTGGATGGGAGTTTACTCCAAAACCCTCAGGCCGCGCCTGGTGGTGACGTTTTAGACTACACCCCCCACCCCCTCAGGGGTAAAGTAAATCTTACGTGATTGATGGACGCCCCCTTGCTTATATCATCCTATATGCTGCATGCGGATCTAAAGATTGAAGTGACACGAATAGTTGATTGGCCGGGGAAGCCGATTGAAGCAGTTAACGCCTGTAAACACTTGCATAACAAGATAACCCGTGTTAACTCACACATAAAACGACATGTTTGTGATTTAATTCGTATTAAATTTAATTAGCCTGCTGTTGGTGCAATTAACCCTTAGTAATTAAGATGATTCATCAATTGACATATTTCATACATTTTAAATTTTCATACACCTTCAACCTATCAAGATACGCCTAAAAATTATAATATACTCCGCAATTGAAGTTCTTCTCCGCAATTGATGGTTAGCACTAAGGAGGCGCTTAACCCGGGGTTGTGCAAGAAAATGTATGACGTATTCACAGATTAAAGCCTTATGCTGTTATTCTTAAACCTAGTTAAACCTCACTTCCCTTAAATCGTGTTGTTATTCCATTTCACACTTAGTTAAAAAAGGTTAGATAGAAAGAGACGGGGGCCTAAAACGTGGCGTAACTTTAAATCACGTTTATGAATACGCGCCTAAGGGTCCGCGCAGACCGACGGAGTGGCGGCGAAGCGACTAATTTAGTAACAATTTCAATTCAACTTTATTTACTGCTTATTAGTAGCTTCGGCGCCACTCCGTCGGTCTGCGCTAACCCTAACACATACACTGGCATGCGATTCAACTGGCCGCAGGCCGCGTGCTGCCGCTTATGTATATGTGTAAGGCTAATGATTTAAACTGTCTAAAAAATAATGATAACGGAAAATACTTTTAAAAATAAGCGTATTTTAAGCGCGTTCTCTTGTTCGTTGTGTTAATCTTGAACACAATTTCGAACCTGATTCCATATTTTACACATTTAATTAAAATAATCTTATTAATATTTTTATTATATGAGTTCCTTCTTTATTAAAAATCAAAAATTTATATGTAAGTAACATTAAAACTAAACTAAATGAAATAAACTAAAACTATATGTACAAATACAAATATATATAAAAATAGTAGTAGTTTTTATTATATTAAATTTTCCCTAATTTATATATTGTGATAATGATAATGGATGGTTTAATTATTCTATAATAGTATTAAAAATTATGCAGTAAACAGCGAAGTTGTAGGTACAATACAACCCCGCTGACAGTAAAGAGCATAATGTAAAATAAAATAATTGAGACTTCACCAAACGCAGAATCTTTGTGCAAATTCAGCTAGAAGAAACTCGTGTCATAGAAAATAACATCAAAGTCTCTGGAGAGTGACTCGTGTTGGCGACAACCCGGTTACGTTAAGTTTACTTCCTCGGCAGAAAAAAAATCGCATTTCGTAGACGTAGGATTTTTAAGTAGGTAGGTATGGACAACAGCAGATCAATGGTAACACTTGCAGTACGAATTCAACTCATATGACGCGGATGATAAGAACGGTCCAAAGTACAAAGTGTTACACTTGATCTGCTGTTAGCTGTACAATCAATTAACCTGGCTCAGCTATACAGATGATAGATAGGTACTATTGATTTTGAAATATTAATAGTTTATTCATCAATTTATCTACTGCTTCTTTCTAATGTACCTATTGATTTGCTGTAATGGGTAGGTATGAGGGGTTCTTTTCTCGCGGTAGAAGGATTTTGCGAGTGGATTAGGCGATTTCTAATTTGATTTTCCAAAGTTGTAATTTCTTCATTTATCAAAAATATATATTAATAAATCGCTATTATTACCACTAAAATTTCACAGTATACTTTATACTTTTTATGAATTTTAGCAGGGAAATAAAAATACGCCAACAAAAATCAGATTTTTTTTAAACAAGCTCTCGTATTTATAGTACCGTAACATTTTGGTATATATTTTGTATGAATAACTATTTCGGTTTAGATATAATTTTTATTTTAAAAAGACATGGAAGGGGTATGTTTGCGATTTTTCTATCGAGCGAAGTTTATCCAATCGTGTATCGGTATTCATCAGTCTCTAAATAGACACCCCAAGATTGCTGTATATTTTTTCAGACGTTTAATTGTAGTAGTTAATGCCGTAGCCTACGTTGAAAATACTCGCATACGAGCTTAGTTTGAAGACGGTCTCACCTCACAAGCACAAGCACAACTATCAAATTTACTAACTTACATAAAAATTTACTTAACACACTTTTGCCGTAGGTAAAGTAAAGTTGTAACGCGCGCAGCTCGCGTTAAAATTGTCTCTACAATCTACATCTCGGCCTCCGGATCTTTGTATCAGATCCTCTATGTCTCTCTTAACGTCACTTCTCGAAAAACTTTGAAATACTCGTAAGTAGTTCAAATTATTTTGTTCTTAACTTAATAATGAATAATAACTTACTTTACTTGAGTTTTTTCTTATCTTTTAATATTTAAATATATACTTACTTACCCACACACACCAAAACCATTCCTGGCTTTACGGAAAATATACAGTTTCCATATTTCTAATTTCTATCCAACTAAATTTTGCGCGGACGATTTCTGTATAAATGTTGAAAAATAGTGAACATTGAGGTTTACTATGCCTTGATATGATTAGTTTGTCTAGAATGCGCACACTAATATAGTCGCCACTAAGTGAGTCGTCCCGCTCGCTCTTACGCGATGTAGCATATGAACGACAGTGACAGTTGCGTTTAGGATTAGACGTAGTGGCTACAATGTAGATAATTCTGTAGCGACCACTAAGTCGAATTCTAATTACTACTACAACTATAACTGTTAATATGCTTCGTAAGAGATATTTAATTAGCGTGCGCATTCTAGAATTATCACTTGTATGTGTGCAGAGCAACAATACGCGGCGGACAGCGCCAGCGCAGCCAACGGCAAGCCGGCGGCGCCGTGCAAAGTGTGCGGCGACAAGGCCTCCGGCTACCACTACGGGGTCACCTCCTGCGAGGGATGCAAGGTACCTGAGGCGGCCACACACGCTACTGTCTACCGGAGAGGTGTACGGTCGAACACAGAGAAAGGTGTACAAGAGAGTTATTACTGTTGAGATTTTCTCAGTAAGTTATTGACTGATTTTTGAAAATTCTTTGCAGTTTCATAGTGTTTACTCTAACTAAACTATCAAGTAAAAGAATTTTTAAACTCGGTTAAGTAATTCTTGATAAAATTTCAACTTTATTGAGGCCCCCTGTATACTTTTCTCTGTTTTCGACTGCACAGTAGGTATGCCTCCGCAGTTAGACCGGAGCGTGTATGAACAGACCTGTGAGTTTTTTACCCTGCCATGACAAGCGGTTGACCTGTGGCGGTAAACCTCTTCGGTAGATCCGTAGCGTGTGTGACGGCCATGACACCCACAAAATAAACACTAATAAAACAACCTTAGGTTATAGAATAGTTGACTCCAAGCTAACCTTGGTCTGTATCCAGGCATTAAATTCACTGGACAGTAACAACACTGTTACGCTGGGGTGGGTGCCTGCACACAGTGGCTTTGGCGGGAAACGAAGCAGCGGATGAGATGGCAATACGAGGCGCTGAGGGTCCCGCTATAGGCCCGGAGCCTATACTCGGCATTCCTAGAAGCGCCTCGAGGGGCGTGCTAAAAGCTTGGGCCGTGGTGCAAGGTAGAAATATCTACAATGCCTTGACTGGCCAGAGGCACGCAAAAACACTTGGTTACTCGTAAAACTTTTCATCACATGCGATGAAATTACCACGTATGGCGTTGATGATACTTATACGAGCCTTGACTGCAGGATAAATAAACATGTTAACAGAATGGGCCTGTCCGACACCACTGCCTGTAGATTTTGCTGTGAAGCCGAGGAAACTCCCATGCACATCCTCAGTGAGTGTGAAGCACTCATTCACAGCAGAAGCCGAGTCTTAGGTGGACACATAATGCCACCCGAGGATATTAAAACTCTCTCGCCCAAGTGCGATTCCTGAAGTACGCTGGCCTTGGGAGAGAGATATAAGAACTCGTTGCGCGGCCACAATAGACATTTGAGGTCGCAGTGAAACTTGGGCTTGTACCAACACCATGATATCAAATAATAATAATATAGAAAAGTCGTAGAATAAAAGTTGTTCAATTACGATACTGAACCGCTTCCCTTCCGCTTACTATACCATTTCTGTTACATCCTGTATTTGTCTAACAACAATTAAAATAGATCCAGAGTTTGATGGCACCATATTTATTAAAGAGTGGCGCACAATGGTTGGGCTGGGCGCATGAGTATTCAAGTACAAGATTCGAACCCAGTACCAACCGTCGAAAACACATGCATCAAGTATAGATGCATGTGTGTAGTTATTCTTAGGACTTTGTAAAGCTCTTTATTGTCTGCTTAAGAGTCGCAATCGTACTGCAAGTGTTACCATTGATGATTTCGAATGTACCAGTGAGTTTGACTCGGTTTATTCGAAATTAAACTTACATAGTCGTAACTTTCAAAAAGATGAAGCAAAATATCATGTTAATTATTGCATGAAAATATATGTGTATAAAGGCATGTGTGTTATTTATACGGCTTAATAGCAAATAGAAATTGTTTTAAACGCAAAGGTAATTATTAACAATGCTACACTAGATTTTGAAAAAACTTTGTAAACAAGTAAATAAGCAATTGTTTTTATAAACAAAGGTTTAATGAAAACAACAACTGGATTTTAAAAGCAATAATCGGTAATTACAAACATGACTCGATATCGATCAAGCCTTCACTGGGCAATTTCCTCCACTATTAGCTCGCCGGGCCCCGGGGACACAGGGTGTAATATTGTAGTGGAGTTAAATGTAGGTATGTGTATCACCTACTTTCTATATTTAGGAACACGAATGCAGAAAATCACTGCGGGAATTGAACCCTTCTAGCGTATGCAGATGCTTAAGAAAATTTGAATTAATTAAGAATATTATTTATGTGCTCATAAATCGAAAAAATCATTGTTTGGTTTCCAAGCTCTGTAATTTCTTAATTAAACAACAGTTAGATTTTGCCTATATCGATCAATGCTAATACATTTTCAATGTTGTTGCAATCACAATTCACAGCTTACGAGTTTAGGAAGCCGACAGGCATTTAAGCTTAAAAAATGCTATAAATAAAGTATTTGTCTTCGAATGAAATTAATTTCGTATTTTGGATTAAAAGTTAAAAATATCCGGGCACGTTGCCTTTGCACGTTGACTAAAGTGGCGTAAATTAGTTACGAAATATAACGTTAAAAGTGACTTTAAATTACAGGGCTTCTTCAGGCGGAGCATTCAGAAACAAATTGAATACCGCTGCCTTCGAGACGGGAAGTGTATCGTAATAAGACTAAACAGGAACCGCTGCCAGTTCTGCAGATTCAAAAAGTGCCTCGCTGTCGGCATGAGCCGCGATTGTAAGTTTATTATTTTTGTATACAAGTAATAGCTCAGTGTGCTTAGTTAAAATCAGTCTTACTAGACTTATTAATTCCATACAAACTCCTTAGATGGTTTTGCCAAAAAGGGTGAAGCGCGACTTTGAATATTTCCGGTGTTAATTGGAATATCGTAAAACTAATTTCAATTATATACAATGCTTATCTTCAGCATGATCACGTGATTTGATTTATTCAATAAGAAATGCTAGTCTATTTCTACTACCCTAATGGAATATGACTCGATATATGGAAGGCGCTGAGGAAAGGCCATGAATAATATAATAATTACATGCAATTTATAGAATGTCCCGAGGTTCGACGATATTCCGAAGCCTTGGACAAATACCGAAGCCGACTGGGTTCTCTACCGCCCATTTGATGGATTTATCAAAGGATTATTTAGAAGTTTACTTTAACTCTTTCGGAGTATATAATATAAGTACCTAAGTACCAAATTTTTCAAAAAAAATGGCTAGTGAATCAACCTATTAGTGGGCTGCTACATCGTCATACCTTGGGGTGATGTACTTTCCTAAACGCTCGATTACAACATCGACCAAATGAATTTGTGCCTACCTGTATATACTTGAGGAGAAAAAATTTCTAGCCTCTTATAAGACTTGATCTTTGCTAAGTAGGAAATCGGATTGAATTGTAAGATGGATAATTATTAATTTCACTTATTTATTACATATACACTTGTTATTATAATTTCTCGCACTTTATAAGGTGTTTTACATAATATTTGTAGCAAAATAGTGATTCCTATTCCTATACCAGTATAGGAATTAGATTAGAATTTCCGATAAAGCATCGTTTCTTCGTACTTCTTTATATCAATAATATTGTTCAGTGTATTCTTAAATCTGTTTTATGTCGGCACTCGAAACCTCAAAGTAAATGACTGCAAAAATAGATCAACGTACGTTGTAGTACATCGTGACATCTATTTTCCAATTGAACAGTCGAGCCCCCAATACGAATCGCATTATGCAGTCCGATGCAACGACTCCACACGTTCGCACACTTCGTCGGTGTTGTATCTTTACAATAATGCATATTTCTTCAGCGGTGAGGTACGGACGTGTCCCGAAAAGGCCAAGAGAAGTCGTCACTAACGATAGCATGCCTGAAGTGGCCCGGCCATTGACTGTGCCAGGGATTATTCCCATGCCTGCCATGGAAGATATGGATACCGAGGTGTTGCGCCACGGGGAAATCAAAGAGATGGCGAAGATGGTGACGGCGGCTCACAGGACCAATAACACGTACACCGAGGAGTTGAGGCGCACTCTGCAGCACCAGACCATCATACTGAAAATAGACGATTCCGACAACGAAGGTTAGTAGTTTCTTCTACCTATTTAGATATATTTTAAAATTATTTGGTTACGTAATTTTTTTATTATTATCTAACATGTAACAGTGATTAATATAAGTTATTCTTATGTGACTTACTTATGTGTTAAGTAGTAATAAGAGTGTTTAAACCGATACAATTAATTATGGTCGATATAGTGATATTCACGGATAATATGTACCTACGTACAGTCGAAGACAGATATAAGTATACAGGGGGCCTCAATAAGGTTGAGATTTTCTCAAAAACTACTGGATCGAATTTAATATTTTTTACAGTTACATAGTTTTAACATTTATCTATCAAACAGTGATATAATTTTGTCTTGGAATAGGTCAAGTAGTTTTTGAAAAGATCTCAACCTTAAAAACTCTCCTGTACACCTTTCTCTGTGTTCCACCGTACCTAACTAACCAATCAGGTATAATAAGAATCGAATCGATAAGGTAAATATAATTAAGTCAATGTTGCTTGTAGGTGTTGTAAGTAGGTGGTGTACAGTTAACACTGGCAGACGTCAGATTATCTGGAGGTAGGGAAATACCGAAATACTTACCCTTCATAATTTATGTAGGTAGGTACTGTGTCATGATAATTTTAAGCAGATTCTGATAATTCATTCACTGACGTTATCTAATTTAAAAAAATACCTAATAATATTTTTAGGCCTCCTTGCAACAAGGAAGGTTAGCACTTAACTCGGGGCTAAATAAAGAAAATGTGTGGCATTTTCACGGGATAAAATCCGGTTGCGATGGCGGCTGGAGGGCGCTAACACTAGACGTTATCTTTTGGTGCAATACGGAAGTATATTATTATGTAAGTTCGTTGACTAGTATAAATATATTGTTAAACGGACTTTACTCCAACAAACCTCCAGTACAGTAGGATTTTGACATTATAGTGGATTTTATTCTCGGAAATACGAAACCAAAGTCAAAAAATCTCAACTGAAGTCATTTCTTGCCTAGTGGTGGATAGGTGTTATGATTAAGAATATCGATAGTTTATAAATGTTGAGAATCTCTGTCTCGGATATTAATAGTATTTTACCCTATATTCAAATATGTACTCATTCTGTGATAGGCATGCATCAATGCCAATTATGGTTCGATTTCTACTTAACCGGAAAACGTTTGTAAGTAATTCAAGTTTGTTATGTACATACCCCACAGGGCATAGGTAATTGCATTATTATAGTACGCGTTTTATATGTAGGTATACTGGGCCAAAAGATTTGGTGGATGGAAACCAATGTAAGTATGTACGATGTACGTACCACATTTTACACAATTGGGTGCAAATATCAGAATGAATAAGATACCAATGAATACGTGGATGATATAAATTGTCAGTTGAATTTTTAAACGCATCGGAAGAGTACAATCTTCCATGCTACGCAGTAGCAGGTGTGCTACGTACGGGGTATATAAATGATAGTATGAGTATATACAGTCGAAAGCACATCCCGGCGCGCTGGTGTATTGTGTAGGTTGACGGCTGTCGACTGTATTAAGTCCAATAACACTGTGTAGGAAGTGGCGGTGAAGAGGCAGCCAGCTCCACGACCGACCGTGTGACCGACGTGCGGTCTGTACTGTGGTACAATGTGGCTCTGCGGATGACGCCCGCCGTACAACAAGTCGTCGAGTTCGCCAAACGGCTGCCCAGCTTTTACACTCTGCCACAGGACGACCAGCTCATTCTCATCAAGGTTGGGGAGCGCGGGCGGGCACCGGAAATTCATATCTAAACGAATACCACCATGATCATACTAGTGTGATAAATGGCATGTTACGTAACTATAATCTGTGTGTGGCTGGTGCCAATCGTCGCCATACTTCGATATGCCATACGAGCGATTATCCATTGATTTTCCATGACAATAACGTCCTACAGCATAGACTAGTAAAGTATTTTTGATACAGATTATCCTTTATTACCGCGGAAAGTCTCATGGTGGTATTCAATAGGATGATTATGAACTTACGGTAAACGCTCGGACTAAGTTCTTTTTTCTATACTTTTGCTCATAAAGTACTTCGTTATGTAACTCACCTGGCGTAAATTTTCCATAAAATGAAGCCAGTCAAATGTATGAACTGTGCGGTCGTTGGTATTTACTAGTGCGACTGCGAACCTACCTCAACTTGAAAATAAAATATACATTGTGTTATTTCGGGACATTGCTCGCAAAATATGTTGAATAATATTGTGAGACATTCGAATGTACAATGTATGTATGACTAGATACGAATCTCGCTCGTTGTCAGCACTCGTCTCCGGCTTGTGCTAACTAATGTCATGTCACGTGTGTACATTACCTACTTTACACTCTTGTATCACAATTTACTATTTCCTCTTCAGTGGAACCGTCAATTTATATTAGCAAATCGTCATTGCTGTACTAAACCCACTATATACGAGTAGTACTAAACCCACTATATACGAGTACAATGCACTAACTAACGCAGAGCGACCGATTTTAACGCAAGGCGAATTTAATGAGATACACTGATATTGCCAGAAATTAGAAATGAAACTCGACTCCCATCCTCCCAGCCCTTTGCCTGATTTTAATATGGGAATCCCTTTCCAGGGGGAGGAATGGAACATGCCTTTCTTCATACATTTCATATTTACTTTATGCGATCTGAAATCTGTTAGGTACTATGTAATACTTATTCACAGTTGGGGTTCTTTGAGGTGTGGCTGACCAGGGTGACCAGACTGTCTACGGCCGACTGCATCGTGTTCGATGACGGGACCGCTATGTCGCAGAGCCAGCTTGAAATTGTTTACGACGTGAGTTTGGTTAATCTAGTAAAAAAGATCGAGTAAAAAAGTATTCTTAGATGACAATCCTATTTGCCAAATAATTTTAAGGTCAATATTTAAGCAAGTAATTTTACACTTGCTTATATTGACCTTATAATTATTTAGGCATCTATTCTTGTAGGTATATGAAAACGTTAAATTCTTAAAAACGCAAACAATATTAATATTAGATCAAGAACATCATTGTTTGTTTTCTATACCTACCTAATATAAGAAAAAACATTTTACTTAATTGTACAGTCGAAGACAGAGATAAGTATGCAGGGGGCCTCAATAAGGTTGAGATTTTCTCAAAACCTATTGGACCGAATTTAATAATCTTTTACAGTTACATAGTTTTAACTTTTATCTATCAAACAGTGAAAGAATTGTTGCAATAGGTCAAGTAGTTTTTGAGAAAATCTCAACCTTAAAAACTCCCCTGTACATCTTTCTCTGTGTTCTACTTATAATAAGACGAGTAGTACATATAATAAGACTGTAAAAAAGTTAACATTGGATATTTTTTGAAAAGAATAATTATAATGTGTTTTAGGATCGATACTTATGCCAAAACACTAATTTTTAGAATTTTTGTCTGTTTGTCTGTGACTTTGTGCAAGTATCACGCCATAACTACTGAAGGGATTTTGATGGGAGTTTCACTAGGAGATAGCTGAAATATCCGGACAGCTCATAGGCTTATAAGTCGATGTGGAAACAAGGATCCAGAGAGGAAGATCTGCCTCCTGATCTCCTCCATCCTCTCCATGCTCCTCCTCTACGCAAACGAAGTTGCGGGGTATAGCTAGTAGGTACTATAATAAATTGACATAGGTACAAATATTTTTTTTTGGAATCTCTTTCACTATATTTGTATGTGTTTTGTCCAGCGACCATTTGCAATAGCAATGCTCTCGTACGTGCGGTCAGTAATCAAAATGCAGATGTCGGAAGAAGAAATGGCGGTGTTCACCAGCACTCTGCTGCTGTGTCCTCAACGAGCAGGTCTCAGCGATCCGGAGCGAGTCAACGCATTGCGCCTGGGCTTAAACGACGCATTCCATCACATTGTAAGTTTGTCTTTCGAAGTCTTGAGTCCAATGGCCCAGAAATAATCAAATAACAAAAGGGCCATATATTTTCTGATTTGACACGGAATTACTTAATCCACGATTGACGCAGTTGGGCCTACAAATAAAAGCTGCTTAAACCGTGGCTCGTTTAAGTAAATCATGGTTTACATAATAGATTATATCCATGATTAATCAACTGATTTGAACCGTTTCTTTAAACCACTGTAAACTTTTTTAAATTACGTTTGATTATAAAAGCATTAAGTATAACAATAATTGCATGCAATGGACGTCCCCAAAGGCGAGGATGCATAAAACGACGAATGACGGAATAGATGAAGCGAAAGGGGTGTGTCTACCACACAAGGGATATTGTGAAGATAGTATGTCATATATCAATAATTAACTAGGTACAGTCGAAGACTGAGATAAGTATACATTGGGCCTCAATAGGGTTGAGATTTTCTCAAGAACTAATGACCGATTTTAATAATTCTTTTACAGTTACATAGTTTTAAATTTTATATATCAAACAGTGAAATAATTTTTGCAATAGGTCAAGTAGTTTTTGAGAAAATATCAAACTTAAAAACTCTCCTGTACACCTTTCTTTGTCTTCGACAGTATATGGCGTTAGTTCACAGTTGCGGCAAGACGTGGCAGTAGGTAGGAATGTAGGTATAAGAATGCCAAAAAACGAAAACATGAATTGCTTCAAGCTATTTCGCTTGAATACCTCATTATATCTCATTGATGTATGTTCCTATGTTAAATAGTTAGGGATAACGAATAAAGGTATTTGATTGGCATTTTTATAACTAACTGCGCGTCTTGCAGCAACTGTGAAGTGACACTGGTAGTAATTAACCCTTAATTATACCCTTATGATTATTGCTACACATTGCAACACTTCCCATTCATCTACAACGACGAAATAGGCACACTCTTTCCTATTTATAGCCTGGATAGGTGTCCATATTATACTAGTAAAGTAATACTCGTTTATACCGCAGTCTCGAACTATTTACTGAGTCGGAAAAGTCTCATTTGTTCGATTAACCGAACGTACAATAGGACTACTGAAGCCCGTTCAAAACCCTATTTGTATAATAAGTGTGTATATGTTTATTGCAGGTCATGACGAATGGCACCACCGACATATCGGGACGACTCGAGGCGTTCACCGCGGCAACACATGAGGTGCGTACCCTGGGACTCCGCCACAACGACCTGCTGGCGTGGTGCCGCGACCACTGGCCACGACTCGTGCTACCAGCACTGTTCTCCGAAATATTCGACATACCCAAAACAGAAGAAGACGACACAGCGGAATCGGAACGAGCCTCGGCTCCAGTTTCTCAAGTACAGGGCTAAATTAACTTGTATGTTTTCTGTGCATGAATCTAGAAATATCCAATACGGAGGTGCAATGTAACCTAACCACTGATCATTTTCAAATTTCATGGAGTGCATCTCTTACCCAGATTCAAAGACCAATCTTAGTTTCATTGTTTACAAAGATGTCAACACTCGTCAAATACATCGGAACACAAACTTATAAAATTTACAATAGGTATAGCCACTTAGAATGCAATACGAGCTCATGCAAAATAGTACATGGCAGCAAAAGTAGATTATTTAGTCTTTATAATGGCGGCAAATTATTTAGTTACAAACTTTCGTCGAGGATGATGCGGCGCCGCGAGCGGTTGTTTCATTGCCTTGGAATTGTAAGTAGAATATAGAGCACTTTAATGTCCCTCCTGTTATTAGTTCCACTTATTTTTATTTATATTAACGGGGACACCTTTTACTTGCACAGTCACCTACTGACCTAAGTACTATTCAATCGAATATGTTGTAATTCAAGGGTTTCTGTTATTGTTGCACTAATCTAAAGATCTAAAGTAAAAATTTACTATCGTTGGCTTAATTTTTGTTCAATTTACATCTATGGTGTAATAAACCTATCTACAATTTCTAGATTCATGATTTTATATGTTTATGGTTGTAGGAAACATCGTTTTCATCGATGATTATTGAAGGTATGATAAACCTAAACAGAATTTGAAAACTGCAGCGTGTTACGAATATGATTTTAATATTATTATATACTATCTACTAAGATCTCTATTTAGAATATGCTTATTGTTATGTAATTTAAAATATACTTTAATGTTTACTGTTAAAATACAAATATTATATTAGTGTCAAACCTTCATTCATTTAGTAGGTACGTAGTAGGGAATAAAAAGAGGTGGCGGACTTTTCATAGTTTATCAAATTACAATCCCAAGTAAAGTTTTAGTTTTGTTAACGGTTAATATTTTAAATAACTGATTCGGAATAATTTTGGGTCATTTGTAACTAAGTCGTTTCAGTATTTATCACGTTAGAGTAATGTTACTAGAGTAATAAATAGTAGTAGTGTGATTGATTTTAGATATATATCCTGTCACTTAACATGAACCTAAACAAGCAAATAAACTGTACTCTTCAATAGTCGGTCCCAATAGTTATGTTGCTTAGTTCAAATAAATATGGAACTAATGGGGCGTTTGTTCCGTGGAATAAAGGTAATATGATTAGGTCCCAGAAGGCATGTAATGGGTTGAACTTGTGTAAACAGCTAAACGTGTTTGTTTAAAAGACCGCAGTTCGTACCTAACTTACAGCTACAGGGGGGTGATTGTATTATCACTGTGATAGGCTGCTGATAGGTACACAAAAGATGATCCTGATTGGAAGCAAATACTGTTACTTATTAATTATTATTATTTCTAATTATTATTTATCGTTCGGTCGTCAGCTGCCACAACACATCGTGTATCTCAAATTATAATTTGGTTATATAATGATTGTTATGATGAATTTTGTATAAGAACATTTAAAAGGACTGATATTGTTTTGTGCGGACTACAGCATATCAATGGTAACACTTGCAGTACGAATTCAACTCTTATGACGCAGATAATAAGAACGGTCCAAAGTCCAAAGTGTTACACTTGATCTGCTGTTATCTGTACATATAATTTTATACTAATTCTATTCTACGCGTATACAACTATATTAGGTCGCCGATCAACTGGAATATATTCTACAACCTACTATATATTCTATTTGACTAGAGTTAACAATGGAGCCTAGCTAAATAATCAACATTAATACGTTGATGAGAAGTTTATTTTTATTTGCTAAAACGTCAATCTTTATATGGTAATATAATAAAATTATAGCTGATCTGTGGTGTATTTACGTTGTACATATCACTTACCTTCTTATCAGGGTCCGAGTTAAAATGTAGGTAATACATTTTTATTTGTTTTGCTCTACATTTGGGGTGGAGGGCGGGGCAGGTCCAGGGGTGGTCCATAAATATAAGCAGCAATCAAGGAAATTGCGAGTGTTTTATACGCAGTTATAATGATATGTCCGCTCGCAAATTGTCCCCATGCGCAAAACGTCCCTTAGGGGGCGGGGGTGACCACTTTGCCTACTATTGAGAAGGGATGTCTCTATTTTTGTACTCTGAACCAACGAATACAACAAGAAGCTTGACCTACAACGTGGACTAAGCTTTTTTTTATTGGTACAATCGATCGATCATCGATGGACGATCTAAAGTGGACTTGACCATGACCAAGCCAACACTCAAGACCAGACTTGGTCTTTCGCGCCATTGAAATCTCGAAAGATTGCAATTTATTGTCCCTTTAAATTAAATACGTAAGTTTGATTAGTAGGATAGGATATTACATCTGTTTGGGTGTTTATTACTCAACCACCACACTCAAACGTCTTAACAACAAATATATCTTATATAAGGGTCCCGGAATAACACATGTTGGACATTTCAGTTGTATTGCCCGTCAGATTATATTTATAGATACAGTAAACGTATAACGATCGTGTTACGTATTAGCACAGTAACACTTGCATTGCATTCATACCTATTTATATTTTAGGTACATATTCGTAAGTACTGCTTAGGTAGTTACATAAAATGATTAACGATTCTAAATATATATATATAGGTATAACGTATTCTGTTAAAATTAAACTCACTGGCATAATAATAAGCGGAACACATAATATGTAGGTAAATAATAATTACCCTTTATATTTAATAAAATATTGCGATACTTAGACCCACCACGCACTGAGATTTATTGTCGCGCGATAATTTTGTCGCAGTAGTTAATATAATATGAATTTTTCGTTTTATATGTGCGCGAATTTCCATGGAAACACATACATTGCATTATGACAAAAAAAATCGTAGCGCGCCCCTGGTCTATGTAGGTACCGACAACAGCAGATCAATAGTAACACGATACGATTTCAATTCTTACGACGCAGATAATAAGAACGGTCCAAAGAGTTATACTTGATCTGCTGTCAGCTTTCATTATCATGAATTCATCATCAATTTTTGACGTGAATGTTATTATACGAACGAACTTCTCGACAAGTCTGCATTGATTGATTAAAAACTGGATTTTTTTAATAAGAAATATAATTACTTAATAAAAACACTCGAATTGAGAACGTGCTCCTTTTTGTAAATCGTTAAAATATCTGCCGACATCTTTTTTTATTTTTTCCGACTAATAAAACAAATAACAACATGTGTCCCATGGTCCCTGTGAGTTTATAAATTGATTCCTTCAATATTAATATTTAATCACATACAATAAGTAAATATCTATACACATAAATACTCGTGTGGATGGCTGGTAGGTTGATTATAAAATATAAATAATGGCTTTGTAACACTATACTTGTTTACCTACTTTTGTATTTTATTTATTAGCTAAGTATAGTTTTAGAAAATGATAGTTTTATGAGAATAATCGTTCTGTATTCCACAATGAAATGATAGTTGTGAAGTTGACATTTTATTTAGCACATGTGTGCTTAGCTTTAAATCACTTGCTAGTTTCAACAAGGCAATTAAAAACATTCTAGAACAGCTCACTTGGATTTTGCTCCTATTCAATCGCTGGATTCATCTAACAAAACTAATCCTAAAATATTTCATAATTGTGTACCCATAACATGTTCGTATAGCATCTTTAAGACGATCAAGAAACTCCCATCGATTTAGCAGACTGGATATGATAGGATGTTTATGATTATAAAATCATGTTTATATTAATTATAATTGTCTCGCGATTGCATTTACTCAGCATTTGCGCACTTTTGAGGTTTATTTTATAGTGTTATTTAAATAGTTCTATTAATAATATAACTATGTATCAGTGAAACTGTGTACTCATTTTTAGTGTTTGGGAAATAAATGACAGATATGTGATTTTACACTCAATCTGATACAATTATTGGACGTAAATATAATCAATTGGCGAAGTGAGTACACCGTTAACACAATACATATGTAAGGATAAGTTAAATCCAATAAATGTTGTTTTATGTTATGTGAATAACGCATGAGCTGCTATTATATAAATATTTTAAATATTTCTATATTTTGTAGAAGCAGGCAAGTAGGTATATGTTACTACAAATAAAACAGCTTCGACCTATCACTTTCTACTAAAGTAGATAATTTAAATATACATATGTAGGTACATACTCGTATATACGAAATACACGCATAAATTAATGTTTGACTTTTATTCTGACTTTATCATCAACCTAGTCATTTCGCTAATTTCCTAAAATTTTTAAAATGCACATTAAGGATACAACCTGGTAACATGTTTACAAGAATGTAGGGTCAACCTGTATTTGTGTGCATGTTACGATTGTCTCCACTCCTGTAACGACAACGTCCGACATAGATCATTCATATCAAGAGCACAGGCGCAGGTCCCCGCGTGTTTGTAGTAACCACGCTTGCTCGTTCACTGTGAATCTGTTCGCGCGATTCCATACTATACTGGCGACGACCGGGTCTTTTCACCCCTAACATTGGGGGGAGAAGTGCGGGCCTTGAGGTATACCCTCTCTACCCGGGCATGAACTCACCGGATGTTGATCCGATGGTGAGATTGTACCCGCCTGCGATGCGGGATTTGGGAGTTGGGGAATTATGCAGGTCGGTACGTCCGTTTGGTGCACAGCTCAAACCCGCCGCTTAAGGCGACGGGGAGCGCAGCAACTCCCTCTGGAGGCGGTGGCCTTCCGGAGGGCGCGCGTGCAGGGGTGCGAGGTTACGGAGATGAGCGTGCCTGCTGTTGTCGGCGCGGTCGATAGTGATCGCGTCAACCTCAGCACGAACGCTTCGATCGACTCAACCCGCACATCGCGAGCGATGACGTCGTTACGAACGTACCGACCTGCACCGGTACAAATACGTAGGGCAATGTTCTGCTGCGCCTGCAGCTTGGCCCTCTGCCTCGTGGGGCAAAGCGAGTACCAAGCTGGGGCAGCGTAAGTGAGGCGGGAGCGGATATACATCTTGTAAATCCTCAGTTTAGCACGTAATGGTAGCCGTGAGCATAGCACCGGTCGCAACATGGCACGGGCGGCCTTGGCCTGTTTTACCAGGCCTTCGACCATCGGTACCATGCTAAGCGACCGGTCTATGTGACATCCCAGGTACTTCACCGACGATTCCCAATGTATATCCTGCCCTCGCAATTTAAGTTGGGGAGGGAGTTTGCGCTGGCGTCCGGTAAGCAGTGCGGCCGTCTTCCCCACGTTGACGGCCACTTTCCACCTATCGAGCCATCCAGGCAACAGGTCGAGTAGTCGCTGCATCTTACGAGCAGCGATATCGGCCCGCCGCGACGACGCGAAGTAGGCGCTATCGTCCGCAAACAAGGCCAGCTCGACGTCCTGTTCCCACTCTTCCAGGTGACCCTTCAGAGTGGGAATGTCGTCTGTATATGCCGCATACAGGCAGGGAGAGAGGCAGCTGCCCTGAGGTACTCCCGCGCGGATAGGGCGGGGATCAGAGATTTTGTCTTCAACCGAAACAAAAAAGCCGCGGTCTTGGAGGAAAGATGCAATGATTTTAATAATAGCCGGAGGGGTGGGGGTCTCCAATAACTTGAACAGGAGCCCCTCGTGCCACACACGGTCGAAGGCTTTCTCGACATCGAGAAATACCGCCACCGTGCGCCGCTCGAAGTTGCGCTCGACCGCAAGAAGGTGGAGCACCCGGACTAATTGTAAAGTGGTAGAATGCTCACTACGGAAACCGAACTGTTCCTCGCGCATAGGCAAGTGCGGGCTCAGTCGCCGCAGGAGCAGTCTCTCAAAGAGTTTAGCTAAATTTGGAAGAAGGGTGATTGGCCTATAACTAGAAGGAAGCCTCCGGTCTTTTCCAGGTTTGGGGAGTACGATCACCTTACCCGTTTTCCATAAGGATGGAAAATGACCAGTACGCAAGATCCCGTTGAAAAGTCTGGTCAAGGCGACCAGGCCCTTCCTCGGAAGCTGCTGGATAGCGGCATTGGAGATACCCTCCGGACCAGGCGCTTTCCTTCTATTTAGGCGGGAAACTACTCTGGCGACTTCGGCCGGTGAGATGAATGCATCTCCTTCAAGTGGCGTCGGTGGGGAAGACAAGAACTCACGCACCCGGGCCTCGACGGCGAGATGGTGCTCGTTAACAGATTCCTCAGGTGCAGCGGGATTCGTGGTGAACTGAGTTTCCAGGTGCTGGGCAAGAATTTCGGCGCGGTCGGCCGCCGCGTAGCACCTTCGCCCCGAACTGTCCAGGAGCGGGCAGACCGGCGCCGGCGTGGATGTGAGCTGTCGGTTGAGATGATGAAGCGTGGTTTCATTTTCGCTCGCCTGGTCGATGACTCTCTCCCAGGCGTCTCCGCGAAAAGCTTTCACCTCATCCGACAGCTCACTCGACAGTCGGTTGAGCTCGGTCTTCAGCCTCGGACAGCGCGTGCGAGCCCATAAACGATTTAGGCGCCGTTTGCGTTTGAGGCCTTCGACAATGCGGCTGGGTAGCCCTGCACGTCGGTTGGACCTAATGGGTACATCAGAGGTGGCAAGCTCCTTAGCTTCCAAGATAACACTCGTTATCTGAGCTGCCGCAGCTTCCACCTCCTCCGCACTCGACACCGGGCCTTTGAACTCGAACTGGGCGAGTGCGGCCTGATAGGACTCCCAGTTCACCTTAGGACGTGGGGGTATCTTCGCCGCGCAGTCGCCAGGACGTCCCAGAGTGATGAGGATGGGTAGGTGCTGCGAATCTATGTCGTACAATACCTCCACCTCGATGGAGCAAGGTAAGTCCTTGTATAGAACTATATCTAGGACGTCTGGGCGCCTGCGCGGGTCAGTGGGAACGTGGGTGGGAGCATTAGGACCAATCACCTCATATCCGCCCTCATCCGAATCGTCAAACAGTCTCCTACCTGCTGCGTTTATGGTTTTAGAGTGCCATGCTGTATGCTTGGCATTCAAATCCCCGGCCACGATAGCAGGGAGCTCCCCATTCAGAAGAGAGCGAATATCAGTTGGATTGAGGGGGGTGTTGGTGGTTGGCGGCCTGTATGCGGCATATATCTTCATCTCCCGTCCCGCCACCCTCACCCTCACACCCACAGTGCGAGTGGAGGTAAAGGGCACGGCTTCCAGGTCCTCGTGGATGACGTCCCTCCGCACCAGAACGGCAGTGCCCCTGTACGGGACGCCCTGCGGAGAAACCTCATCGCGACGGTACACTGAGTAATTAGGAAGACGAAGATCATGATGAGCTGCCAGCTTGGTTTCGCCCAGCAGCACGATATGAATATCCTGCGTCTGGGCGAGGAGTCGCAGGTGGTGAAGGTTGGCGGTAATCCCGCCGGGATTCCAGTATACCATCCTAAGGGCCGTCATGGGGCAACAGTTCTGTTAGCCCATGCAGGGCCCTCACAATAATATAACGGGAATCCTTCCCCTCCACTAGCGCTTCATGTAGGTCCCTCAGGACATCGCTGAAGAATAGTACCAATTTCGCGGTACTCTCCCTCAGCCGGTCTCGGGGCACCCACATGCCTACTTGTGTGGTGGGGTGCGGTATGGGGGCAGGGATGGGATTAAGGGGCGTGGCCTCTCCCTCTGTCGGGATCTGAGGCTCGCTGCGCGACCTCTGGAGAGGCGGCGGCGGCGGTTGATTAGGCGGCGGCAGCAAGGGAGCGCGCGTAATGTGCGATAGTTGGCACGGTTGCGGCCCCGGTGGGTCCTCAACCGCCCGTGAGTTCGGCGTTGACGTTGCCGGTGGATTTGCTCCCTTCCTGCCACGCCTACCACGCTTTCGACGGTTTTTGGGCGCGGCGTCTCGGTCTGGCGCAGGATTGGCTGGAGGGGCCAACGTCGTGCCGGCAGTACCGGCACTAGCGGGCGCCCGCGAAGTTGGGGTGGGCGGATGGAGTTGGGCTTGTGGTACAAGGGCCATGGAGCGGGGCTTTGTTTGGGAG
Organism: Tachystola acroxantha; assembly: GCA_963506565.1. Classification (NCBI taxonomy): domain Eukaryota; kingdom Metazoa; phylum Arthropoda; class Insecta; order Lepidoptera; family Oecophoridae; genus Tachystola; species Tachystola acroxantha. Next base: position 10,477,189 of record OY735870.1, on the reverse strand, counting down.
TTAGGAACCGGAGGGTCAGCGACTCGGGGGGGTGCAAGGGCAACCGGTGGCGGAGGCAAGGGCGGTTGCAACTGAATGTTGCGCCTCCTCGCCTCCCTCACCAGCACTTTACACCGCCTATCGTTGGCGGTGTGCGCCTCCTTGCAATTGGCGCAAGTGGGCACGCCCCCCTTGGGCAGTGCACAGTCCGCCACGGCATGTTCGCCACCACATCTGACGCACCGCTGTGGCCTGAAACAGTTGGCCGAAGAGTGGCCAAAAGCCTGGCAGCGGTGGCATTGGGCTGGACCCCCTCTGCCCTTCCAGGCCTCTATTACGATGCCTGGAAGGCAAAGGAGTTCCGTGGTGGCGTACAACCGTGCCAATTCCTCCCGTGAGAGGCGATCGAGCTCCACGAAGAACGTGCAGCCCGGCCGGCCTCTAACGGGGGGAATCTCCCTGGCGTGGCGAACCGCAAAGCCTAAATCTCCCAAGGCCGCCTTTATTTCCTCCAAGGGCGTGCCGGACGGCAGTCCCCGGAGAGCGACCTTGGTGGGTAGGTCCTCCTCCACTGAATAACAGTGGAATTGGACCCCCGGGTCTTTGTGATTCGCCTCCACCAGATACCGCTGTACAATACGAAACTCCTCAGCCGACTTCGCTGTGAATCGGAGCCCTGTGCCGAAGGGTCTCGCATTGGGAGCAGCACCTAGCAGGCGCTTCAGAGCAGCGACGTGCACCGTCCAATTTGGAATTCTATCCACCACTATGGGTGGATAGGCGCGCTTTGTAAGAGCAGCGTCCGCCGCGCGATCCCCGGCGGCGGCCCGCGGGGAGCGGGGGGCCGGCGGCGATAGCGCGGGGGGCGGTGAGCGCGGGGGGGACGTGCGGGGCATGAGAGGTGGACCTGCGGCGTGGGCGGCGGCCGACGCGTAGGACACTGGTAGGCTACGGGGCGCGGGGGAGGGAGGATCGGACGGCAACGGTATGTTGTCTAGTTCCGCCATCCCCTCACCCCCCGTCCCCCAGCACGGGGATACGGCGCGCTCCTCCTCTATCGTCTCGTGTGAAAACGGTACCGAGATACTAGTGGAGGGCCGCGCCGATAAGGTCGACATCCCACTGAGGGACATAATGAGGCAGCTAGGCGACCGCGAGGGGAAGGGCGGGGGGGTCGGCGCCCTGTGACCGAAAGCGAACACCCCATCGGTCGGAAAAGGGCCACTGCGTCCGATCGGGGGCGGGGAGCGCGTCGGCAGCCACCCGCCACTCGGGCGGCACGGGCGCAGGCTCACGTTGGCCGGCTCCATGCGCGCGCGCTTGTCGTCCGGATCCTCGCGGGATCCGGATGGCACTCGGCGTCGTATGCCCTGTGCCCTGTCCACCTCTCTGGCGCCCTCCTCATCGGGGCGAGCACTATTCGCGCCCAGGTGAAGCCCGGGCCCGAATATAGGACGCGGATGAGGCTGCGGGGAAGCGGGGGGAGATACGCCTCGCAATCTGCGCGCGTGACGTATCCCGCGACTCGATTCCCCGGAAGTGGGTTGCTTATCCCTCGATATCTGCGAGCCACTAGTGCTCGCCGATTCCGAGGGCAAAATAAGAGTTAATGGGGGTGGGGGTAGAGGAGGCAAGCTCAAGTCCGCACTTACAAGGACGTCAGGTGCCGCCGTCATAGCGGCGGAGTTCGTGTGTGTCTCGGTGCGGTCGGCGGCGGCGGCACTCGGGTCCACGCAGGCGGCGGCAACGGGAGCAGTCGGCAGGGAGGACGGGCCCGCAGGCTGCGCCCGTATACGAGGAGCGGGCGTCCGAATGGGTGCCGGCCCAGTCGCCGGGCCCTTCTTGGGGTGCAGAGTTGGGCGGATCGTAATCCTCGTGGCTCGAGGGTTGGCCGGCGGCATCCTCTCCTCCGGCTTGGGCTTCCTGCCTCGGGCGAGGGACGCGGCGCGCGGAGTGGCGTCGGCCGCGGCGGCAGGACCGGTTGGCGAGGCGATCACGATCACTATACTGGAAGAGATGCTGAGCCACACTGCGAGACAATCGCGGTCGCGGCGGACGCGGAACATCAATCATATGAAACCGCCCGCGCCGCCGATACCTACTCTGCACTGTGGACACAAATGGCGGTTTCATGTTTGATATTTCGCGCCCGCCCGCCGCAACCGCGCTAGGCTCTCGCAGTATGGCCCAGGCCGTTTGCAGCGGCCCGCCCGCCTCCGCGCCCGCACCTTCGATCGGTAACACTGTGAATATGACATCTTATGGGAGTCGCCTGTGCGTAGGTACCTACTACTACCTATAGGTAGAAATAAAAATGTTTGGTCTAGCTTTCATATTTATTCGTATTGCCACTTTCTTAAATCACATGGAAGAAACAATAAGTATTAAATAAAATGCTTGAAAGCTTACAATTTATTTTCTATAAATAATTCATGCTCTTTCTTTACTTTCAGTAACAATAACATGCCAAATTGCTAATTTTAAATACCTATACTCTTTCCAATCATTTATTTTGTCGATGACAGATCTAGTTTGGCAGTTATAGTGTTGTGACCTGTGACCAAATAAGTGAACAGTATGTACGATATCGATATAACTAAAGTACTGGACAAATGTCAAAAATTCTTTCACCATTAGAATTCTACATTATCTCTGAGCAACATAGGCTACTTTTTATCCAAGGAAAAAATTACAACGCGTACAAAGTCGCGGACACACCTCTGGTTCAATATGAATACCGATACAATATCGATATTTTAATCATGACTTTATTAAAACGTTTGTTATTACATACAATATGTTGACAAACATATCGACAAATACGACTAACATCCAATAGCGAATACGAATTTACGAATAGCTAAGTGAAGTGGGAGCATGATATGGGATCAAGGAACAAAATTAGGCAGTTGTCGTAATATTTGTATACCTCGCATTTAAAAGTTACCTTTTGCGTAACATGACGCAGTTACATTCCGAGCTGTCATCGAGAAAACAAATGATTGGGAAGGGTATAGTAAACTATTGAAGTATTTAAGCTTGCTACCAGTGTATGCTATTTAGAAAGTCCGAAAATGAAATAAATGCGTGTCCTGACGAATCAGTTGCAACACAGAAACTGCGCCGTGCGGTAAGGTAAGAAACAAATCCAATACAGATAGATACCTACATCGAATTACAGACAGCGCAGTAGGTACAGCTAACAGCAGATCAAGTGTAACACTTTGGACCGTTCTTATTATCTGCGTCGTAAGATTTAAAATCGGACTGCAAATGTTACCATTGATCTGCTGTTGTCCGTACGTGTAATTCACCATAATACGCACTAACAATCTCAAAAGATTAGGCGTTCACCTTTGCCATCGAAACTTTGGAGTTGTAGGTACGAGTTGTCCGCACCACATCATTACACAAATAATACAGCTATCGTGATAAACCTAAGTGACTTTTATTGCGACTATCGCAAGAAAGCTAGTAATCAGGCCACTTCGGGATTGATTCATACATTTAAGAGCCTTCCATGAGCCAACTAGCGCCGCCAATCTAAAAAAAATAATATCTTCCAATATAATCAATTTTATTAAAAAAGCTATTTACAAAATGTTTATTACGATAAATACTATTTTTAAAATGCTTATTTATCATCATCATCATCATCAGCCCGTATCAGTCCACTGCTGGACGTAGGCCTCTCCCAAAGCGCGCCAATCAACCCTACTCTCGGCCCTCTGCATCCAGTCCCTGCCAGCAATTTTGCGAAGGTCATCCCTCCATCTGGTCGGGGGGCGTCCCACACTACGTTTACCCGTTCGTGGCCTCCATTCGAGAACTCGTCTACCCCATCGGTTATCGGTTCTACGACAGATGTGACCAGCCCACTGCCACTTCAGTTTACTGATTCTATGAGCAATGTCAACCACTTTTGTCTTCTGGCGGATATACTCGTTTCTTATTCTATCTAACAGAGAAACTCCAAGCATAGCTCTTTCCATAGCTCGCTGAGCGACCTTGAACCTGTGGGCCAGTCTCACCGTCAATGTCCACGTTTCGGCTCCGTAGGTCATCACTGGTAGGACGCACTGGTTGAAGACCTTAGTTTTTAGGCATTGTGGTATTGAAGACGAGAAGATATGACGTAGCTTCCCAAACGCTGCCCAGCCCAGCTGAATTCTCCTGTCACTCTCTTTCTCGAAGTTGTTCCTACCCAGCTGCAGAGTTTGTCCTAAGTAGACATATTTCTGAACAACTTCGAGGACCGTGGCATCGACTACTATTGGTTCCGGGACGACCAGATCATTGAACATGATCTTGGTCTTATCCAAATTCATCCCGAGTCCGACACGGCGAGAAGCAGCATTAAGGCTATCCAGCATTGTCTGCAGATCCTGCAGCGACTCAGCCATGACCACTATATCATCGGCGAACCGAAGGTGTGAAATGTACTCGCCATTTACACTGATGCCACGTCCATTCCAGTCCAGTGTTTTGAAGACATCTTCCAGCGTGTTTGTGAAGAGTTTCGGTGATATAACATCTCCTTGTCTCACACCTCTACGCAACTGGATAGATCTTGTTTGCTGGTTCTGGATTTGGACGGTCATTGTGGCGGCGTCATACAGGCATCTCAGCACCTCGATGTATCGCCAGTCTACTTGGCATCGCTGCAAGGACTGCAGAACAGCCCAGGTTTCGATAGAGTCAAATGCTTTCTCATAGTCCACAAATGCAAGACACAGGGGCCGATTGTATTCCTCTGTCTTTTGTATAATCTGCCTCACTGTGTGGATGTGGTCTATGGTGCCATATCCTCCGCGAAACCCGGCCTGCTCCGGGGGCTGGAAGTCGTCAAATCTCCGTCCAAGACGATTCGTAATGACTCTCGAAAACAGCTTGTATACATGACTCAGGAGAGAGATAGGTCTATAGTTTTTCAATAGGGTTTTGTCCCCTTTCTTGAAAAACAGGACAACGATGCTCCTGTGCCATGCCTTCGGAGTTCTCCCACTCTGTAAGACGGAGTTAAAAAGCTTCTGTAGCTCCATCAGGACAGGAGTACCACCTGCTTTCAGGAGCTCAGATGTAACCCCGTCTTCACCGGGGGCTTTTCCATTCTTAAGCTGTTTGAGAGCCAGTCCGATTTCGTCAAGACTCACATCAGGCAGGTCTTCGGTAAAATGGCGTGTTAGCGTGGCTCGGGGATCATCGGTACTAGGCTCAGGTTGCGGTGCGTGAGGTGCGTACAATCGGCCGTAGAAGTCTTCGATCTCAGCGAGTATCTCTGGTTTGGAAGTGACGGTTCTGCCATTCGCCGACTTCAGTTTGGTCAGATGGCTTCTCCCCAACTGCTGCATGAATACTTTTGACCCTCGATTTTGCTCAATTGCCTCTTGTATGCGGCGTGTATTGGAGCGACGAAGGTCACGACGTATAAGCTTCCTTACATGCTTGTTGAGGGTCCGCTGTTCTGTCTGAGAGATTTGCGTAGCCTTTTCACGTCTTTCCTTCATAAGATCCAGAGTCTCCACTGAGAGCTTAGACTTCGTGCCAGTACGTTGCGACCTGCAAAACCTTACGCCTACGTCCCTGATGGTCTTCACCACTGTGTCAAACGCCTGGTCAACGTCAATTGTGGTTTCCAAGACATCGAATCTATTCTTCAGCTCCAGCTGAAATTTATCGGAGCTTATTTATAACGTGATTCAATTTCGGTAAGATGTAGTTCGCATAATTGTGAAAAACGGCCTTTTTTGGCACATTTGTGAACTACAACTTAGCTTGTCGCAATTATGCCATGTATTGTATATTGAAAAATAGTATTCAGCATAATAAACATTTTGTAAATAGCTTTTTTAATATAATTGATTAAATTGGAAGATATTGTTTTTTTAAGATTGGCGGCGCTAGTTGGCTCATGGAAGGCCCTTAATGTCAAAGCCGTTAACAAAAACTATTTTCCTTATCAATACTGTACGGTGTTATAAATTGTAAAACAGAAAGTAGGTGAACGCTTAGTCTATAAGAAAAATACAGAAATATAGGCATACACGCAGAAAGGAAAATCGTTACTATACAAAATATTAGGAATACAATAATAAATTATGCATTAAATAAATATTAAAACTATGATTAATTAAGGAAAAATAAAACCGTACATTAAATAATACATTACGAATAAAATTGAAGCAATTCTTGAGCCAAAATAATTTGTTTGGAACTTATTATGAACATACTATGTTTGTATAAAACACATTGTATAGTGACAGTTTTCTTTTCAGTAATTTAATTATTTCAGATGGACTTCGATGGTAACATAGACATTGAGCAGCGGCACATAATACAAAAGGCTGGTGTTATACATCGTATATAAGCTATTTGTATTATATCCAAATTAAGAAGTTACTTTTGAAAGATTTGAATGACAATCAAATTATATGGGTAATACTGGTTTGGATTTCGCATACAATAGCTGGAATATTACGGAAACTTTAACAATCTACACTCTTTGTCTTTTAGAAAATTATTCTACTTTGGTAAAAATTTCTTACGTAAACCCTAACCAGAAACTGACTGCCATTGAAATCTTCAAATGGTACATGCTCGAAAAGAAAATATTTCTGAGTACTACAATCACCTATCACCTAGCCGCGAAATAGGTTAGGATATTTTGTGTCACTGAGTATTCATTTAATAAGAACAACAAGGTGATAGAAATAATATGTGCAATGTACAACACTATGGTAGAAAATACATTTTTTTACGGATAAACCTAGACAAGATGATTTTAAGCTGTAGTAAGGCGCTTCAGTGCTTTTGTTCACGATTTATAAAAACTTAGGTACATAATTTATTGTAAAGAAAGTACACTAAGCTCTATTTAACTCTCAAAATATTAAAGCATTCGAGAGGGGTTGTGGGTGTCAAGAAATCACAATTAAATTTACGTAAGTATACGTCGTATCCAAAGTAGCCTCTATTGAGGTAAGTGCTCGCGGAATCAGCCAAACTTCCTACAATGTCTACTTGTCTAATATGTCGTGACATATTAGACAAACATTCATAGAAACTTGGGTTTCATTGAAGTACTACAATATAAAGTGTCTATATTTGCGATTATGTAACTGTGCAATAATGAATAAATTGTGTAAGTAATTTGCACGAAAATCATTCCCATACATATTATTTCAGATTGTATAAATTCTACAGATAGCATCATAATGCGCCGCCGACTGTACAGTGTACACTATTGTTCCGTTATCCAGGCTATGTTACAGTGCACAACTATTATTGTATTACACTTTTATTGATATGTTTTTAATTAAGGTATTTTAACAATAAAATAAAATTAATACTTCATGACGGGAGAGAGGAATTAGAATAGATTTAAACTAAATTCTACACCACTAAAGGTATATTGGGCGTGACAAAGATATGGTGAAAGACACACACGAAACTTGAACCAACAATCAGTTGTTATATTAGTAATAATATTATTATAACACTTTTTCTTGAGCGTTATCCGCTTCTGACAATTGCCTGGTTAGCTCAAATTTCGGCCAAAACCTAAACTTATAAAAATGCCTTTGTATCAATAAATTTATTATGTTACTATATCGATATCTGTTGTATTGGGTTGTGTTATTATTTAAAACTTTTTATACACAAACAGAACAGAATCAAATAATTTACCTAAATTAATGATAAGTTCTAAACAAAGTGAATCAAAATAAGAAGCACTTGTAAAAATAAAATTAACTAAAAATTATACAACACTGAAATAGTTTAACAGTGGGACAAAATGTAAAATATAATAAATAATAAATTATTATTTGCAACACTTGGTAACATAGTAAGTTGCTGGACGTATCTTGTGATTTTACTTGATCCCTCTGTGATTTATGTAGGTATTAAGAACTAGTGTACAACTACAACTAAACACGTAATGTAAATATAGTATTACTTAAATAAACTTAAAGGTGTACTCGAAACATATTTTACAACTTTTGCTAAAGGTAAAAATAATGATAAGACAAACGTGACATTATGAAATGATAATGATAACGTCGTAATTAACACCGTATTAAGAAAACGTCATACTCAGCTACAATACAAGCGATGAAGAAAACATGCCAATGACAACTTTATTTGAAAAAATATGGTTATTTTGTACAAATTCATATTTACGTAACAATAATAAGAGAGAACCTTATACTAATGCAAAAATATCATTTATTTATAATTGTTATATTTTCCACAAAGTGATGGATGAGTTATTTAGAATTTGAATATAGGTATTCAAATCTTTCTCTCTCCACTAAGCAAAGTCGTAGGTATATGTTACTTGTACAGAATTTATATTTTTACTATACAGTTAAACTGAAGGAGTATTTACGTATATATTACATACAAAAGCAAAACGTGTCTAAAACTGAAGTCAAAAAACATTGTAGGGCAAAATATAAAATCTTATAGGCATAGATCAGGTTGACAGGTTTACATGTGATGCACCCAAGTTTAAAAGTCCGCGCATTACATCTAAAGTCTCTTATAGAAATTTAATTCATTTGTCTCTAAGAAATACATTGACTGTATGTAACTGAAATTAATAATGTAATAGCGGACTTGTTACACTGAGGATTTAAATTGTCTTTGGCCTGCCAACGTGTTAAAAAAAGATGTCGGAAACGAAAACCTTGCAAGCCTAAAAGGAAATGTTTGACGACTTTTATTAGCTAGGTATTCTTCACAAATCATTTCAATAAATATATAGCAGAATATAATACTTGGCAGGACCGGCCTTTGACGACATCACGAATGCGTCGTACTGAAGTCAAAGGGAGCATCATGAATTTAGCATACAACATATTGTGTATGCCAGGATATGATCGATTGATTATGTTTAAAAAGATCACCGAATTTGGAAAAATCGTGGGACTAAAACTCCCTCTAAGCTGTTCGAAGTTTTCAGGTCATACATCTTCTTTAAATAACCTATTATAGGTACCGTGGAGCCGCGTCAATAAAATACAACCCCAAATGATATCTGGTGGCCGTCACTCATAATGTGAAAACGGCCTCCGGGACGGTACTGTATTTATGTCAACGCATTTCCATCACACAAATTCAATTTAAAATGGTCCATTATGTCAAGACATATTCTAGACAACATCTTAGCAAACCACCACCATTCCACAAATATACACATCAATATCTTTGTACTTAAGCTACCGGCAAGATCTACCGCTGAAGAGGTTAAACCAAAAACTTTCTGTAATTTAGTTAACCAATTAGAAGTACAAATGAAACTACGTTCATTATTTTGCATTTCCCATTGGAAGAAATTGAGACAGAACGTGACGCCACAAATAGTTAAACAAAATTGCTCAAAGGATGCCCAGACCTTTGAATATCTTTTAAAATACGTGAAAAGTTGCAATATGCCCCCGGCATGTTGAATTACAATTTAATTGTATAATGTTTTTAGGAACTGCGCTAAATTTAAAACCATTATAAGACATTCTTAAAACAAACAATATTTTGTAGTTAGGGACTTTAAATTGTAAACTATATTTCATTTTCAAAATTTCATTGCACTGCTTTAAAATCTTAGGCAGTCTAAAATATTCCAATTTGATTCTCAAGTTGCTAAAATGTTTAAAATATATGACACAAGATTGAAAAAACTTACAATAATATTTTTGTATAAGTATGTATATTTAATTGGCTTGTTGGGTTGTCAATTCAAAAGTCTATAAAACGGAAATGCTTGACTTTTCTTAGATTTGCCTAAAAATAACCAATAGCCATATGATTGTTAACAACATGCGTAACACATATTCGAAAAATACACCGTGGAATGCTATCATAAGTTGACAAGGTACATATAGACAAATAATATTTAAAATAATGAAGTAAAATTATTTTTGGACGGAATGCTAAGAGCGCATAATAATAAATTATGTGATGTGAAATCAATAAAATAAGACACCTTATGCTTATGACATACAAACATTTTAAGAGTATTCATAATCTCTTTGGATTGACTGACGACAGTCAGGTAGTTTCTTTAAATATTTATGTTAGGTATGAACTTATGAGCAAGAAAAGAAACATTTCCGCTAGTGATGCTAACTACACGAAACAAAAGTTTAATTTTATTTCTTCATTTCATTTACAGATTTAAAAAATCCCAGTAATATAATAAATAAAAACAAGCCTGTTAATAACGCTGTAAGGGCAATTACACTGTTATATTTTTAATTCGCTGTATTTCTTTTCATCTAGTAAAACCAAAACTTAACAATGTTGTATCGACATACAGTCTACCGGGCGTTACTAATAAAATGTACGTACTTAATTAACGGCATCAAGTTAAAAATAAGAACTACGGATATTAGAACGCTAACACTGTACCGAACTCGGCGACTGAGTTCGGTAACAGTATAATATCTACTTGTAGTACATATGACAGTACAGCAATGGTAATTCTCGATATATTATTTTATTTATTAGATAAAGCTTTCACTGTCTTTTACCTTTCTCATATTTACCCAGGATAATCCCATAGGTAAGTAACTACGAGACCATCCAGGGCAAATATATTATAATTAACATAAAAAGTTTGCCTCATCCCTTCCCTCGTCACCTTGGGTCTTTAAAGTCATGGAAAAAACAAGAGGGAGAGGTCGGTCTTAGGAAAAATTAAACCTCTAGGAAGCTATTAACTTCTTATTCTAATGCCAAAAATACGATATATGCGATGAGATAATAGTGATTGACTCAGGAACAATCAACTGATTTCACTAAGGAACTTACTTAAAATAAGGCTTGTCTCAGACAAGCAAGGTGTTTATGGTGAATACCAACATGATACAGGGTGGCCTCGAATTCATTCGACAATATTAAGTGGATGGTTAGACTTGTGACATACATTAATTCTGCACACAGTTTAAGTAAATGGAACAATTTGGGGGAAAAAAATAATTAACACATTCACATCAAATTAAAAAAATATTAATTAGTAGTTTTTAAGTTTTAGCAAAGATCTCTTTCACTAGAATTTGACATAATGGTAATTATTATCATTTCTAAGGTATCGACGTAATTAGTTTAAAAAAATTGCAGTTTTGATTCACTAAAAAACCTTACCAATTTAATATTTATCATGAGTACAACTCCCAATTTCAATTTGTCGAATGAATTCAAGGTCACCCTCTATTGTAACTAATACCTATAGTTATTAGGATTAGGTTAGTCTATACTTTATCACCCCAATATAGTTCCATAGTGGTATTCTGTGAGACAGATAAACGACGGTGAACACTTGGTACACGTATATAGCATAGGTAATAAAAACTGTTATGCTGTCGGTCGACTGTACATCTGGCATTAGAACACGTTTTTAGTTTGCAACAACGAGCCTCAAAGTATTTGCTATGGGTTCTATTAGAAAATTCAACAAATCTATATCGTTCCATTTATACACATATAAAAATCCCAGATCGTGCGCCATTTTGTTCACATAATACTTTACGTCCCAAATATTTTATACATCGTATGAAGATATTATTATGAGGAGTGAGTGATCCCCTGGCTAAATTAATATGACGAATGTAAATTAACAATATGAGAAATTGAGAATTGAAAGGTATTTCATCCTACTTACATAAAACATACTAATAGAAATTCGCTATTACATGCTACGATTGTGTCATACATATGAGTACGAGTATAGCCAATATCTATAGTGTTTATCTCATAGTCAGCTAATGGAACAATTTGATGGAACTGTTCACTTTATTGTCTGTTAACAATATGGAAATCATATCATAATGTTAATTTATATTCATTGTAGCTAAAGGGCTAAAGCTGTTCCCACATATGTTGAGTTTACTTCTTCGTGGGCGTACCACGCTGGGTGAGCCCCTCGAACCGCTTGAAAGTATAATTGATGAATACCCAGTCTTTGTACGCTACTTCGCCTTCTTGAGATATCGGGGCTGCCGCTGTGGAAAAATAATACCAGCAGGTTTAATAATATGATGAGTTTTCCATTTCAAAGAACATTAAAGACGTAAATATACTATTAAAAACAACGCGACCCGATTTTAGACGGAAATATACTTGTATGTCGCGACGCGACCCTCCGGTATTGATGTTTCACTTCCCGGTAATAAAAAATAAAGCGACTTGATTGGACAAACACGAGCAGGGTCGCGTTTTTCTTTATAGGCAAATTTCAACTACTTTGTTCGAAACCTTTCGTTTAGTCGATGCAGCCAACTAAAAAAGAAAATTGATATAGGCTGACACACAGTATGTCGCGATGTCATGTCACTGTGTATATTCCGCGTTGAATGAAAAACTCATTTTAAAAGCATGTTCATCGCCTTAAAAGTATAGAATTAGTATCAGGTACTTACGTATCTCAAGTTTAACGTCTGGGAAGTCATCGAAGTTAGACGTGTCGTCGATGGACCGAACCTCAACGGTTATGGCGGCCGGCCGCTCCCGGACGTGAGACCAGTCTACGCCGCGGAAAAATTGCACTGATTTCACATCTTCTATGCCCCGCTGTGAGCCCAATCTGTCGAGTATTCTCTGCATTAGCTTTGTAAGAATATAAACCAACACCTTAAAATGGCATAATAGTAATACATGTATGGCGGTGCATGTGCTTGGGACATAGTTTATCCCATTCTAGTCGCCAAAGATCCTAATAGAAATGGTTAGCCCGAAACGAATGATGCATCCGTGAGTCCATACAGACACAAATTGGTATTGACAATTTTAGATAAATTGTAACTAAAAGTAAGTTCAACTTAGTGGAGAACATACCTGCGGTCAGGTTCGGAACAGAAGCGCAGTATGGTCTCCCTCGCCTCCTCGCTGATTGGGATCTCAGGGGGGAAGGTCAAGGATTCGCGCCACGACATCACCTTGCGATACGTCTCCTGCGGCGACTCCGAGCAGAACGGCGGGTAGCCAATTAACATCTCATACCTGAAACGATTATTTTAACTCATGCAGTCGAAAGCATTGTTCTGTCGACAATCTCCTTACACAGCAGATATATCAATCGGCTGCTTTGGTTAGATAACTGAAGAGGAAGTTACTTTTATGTAAAATACTTTTTATACATTGGTTTTGTCACCTACGTGAACATTGAAGCTCATATATCATTTTGTTGGTGACTTATTACAGGTTTCATATTGCGTAATCATAATCAGTAGGAGTTGCGAGAGTAGTAGAAAATGATAACAAAGATAATGAATAATTCGCTTCGATTTCTTACTATTTTCTGAATTCTTAATTAAGCTGTTTTTACGACTCGCATGTTGTACAAAACTTTATTTTAACCCATAATTTTAATAAGAAACGGCGATATTTTTACATTTATTCGTTATCTTGTTCATCATGCGGTTGATGGTGGGGCAGAATCTGGCATTGTCATTTCTACTTGTATGTACAGTACTTTATCTGATATTATGAAATACTCTTACACGAGCAATTGCATTGCAGCTGGTTACACCAGCGCGTGTATCCTCCTTGGTACACCTAACTCAAGCGTTCATAATTATTTGGCTGGATTTTCGGCGAAAAGAAAAAAACAGCCGCTTATAATTTTATTCATCACGTTTAACAATATTACGTTTATATATTTTTTTAAACTCTTGCCTCTACTGTATTATACTAGTAGCTTGATCAATAGGCAGCCACATGCATCACTTAACTGTTATACAGACTAAAGCGTTCCACACATAGCTGCGACCTGCAGGCGGCTTGCGACCTGCGGCCAGTTGAAACGCATGCCCCGACCCATTTTCTGGGTATTTTAACGTCGAGTAGGTAGCGATCTGAGGCCTAGGCCGCAATCCTCTACCTAATGGACGGCAGAAAATAGGACATGCGTTTCAATAGGCCGCAGGCCGCGTGCAGATCGCGCCTGTGTGTGTCAGGCTTTATACTGTAAGACAGGCGTTGAGTTATATAAATTAGAGTAGAGATTTTGAAATTTGGGCTGGGATTAAGTGGCGAAATCTGATTGGCCTATTCTTATCCCTATAAACATTATAAGTAAAGGTATGGCGATATCTGTTTCTTTGTGTCACCAGCCATCGTCGGTATCAAAACAAAATAGATTATATTATATAGAATTGAAGATACACATGATTTGTAACAAACCATGACAACATTCAGAAATCGCAATGCTCGAATACCAAATCTATTTACAAAAACATAATCGCTGCATCAAGCATTAAGTTAATATATTGAATAACGCTAAAATCGAAATCACATATTGTACATACATTAAACACATTCAGACTAGTGATTTGAGACTTTAGAAATTTTTATTTAAGTTAATGTTTATTTTTAACACACTCAAATTAGAAATTAGTTTATTTTATTTATAACATTTCTTTTATATTATAAATTCAGGTAATAAGGTGAGAATTTAGTTACCTAAACAGGATAAAAAAAAATTTTAGGGCGAGAAAGCGATAAAAGGAGATATAGCAACTTAAACTTGCAAAGCAGATTGTATTAGGTATATTACGAATTTCGCAAATGCAGATTCCGTCTGTTTTAAAATTACCTAATGTCTCACGGTAGATAAAGGTATATATATGTTTCATGTCTTCCTTCTTTTTCATCTGCAATAATTATCCTATTCCACCAATATTACAAATGTGAAAGTGATTACTTTAGACCACGGCTTACATACACCATTGCCTGATTTAAAATCATGTTAATCAATAGCAGCTTTAATTTTGACCATTGTATCTATTACGGGGTCGGGGTTTTAATCGTCGCTAAAGGGTACGTCCTGCTTCTACGCAATCTCGTATATGAATTGACGGTCACAGTTTCGTGTCGGTTTAGCTTTAGATTCAACGACCACGACAGAAAATACCTCAGTATGTAGCCATAAACCTGATTTAAAATTAGTCCACCATTTAAGTCTTCGGTCCCTTTAAAACTTAACGTTTTTAACGAAGTGTGAATGGGACAACAAAATGGTATAAGGGAAATGAGGTTTATTTAACTAGGTTTAAGGGCCATAAACATAAATTATGGCTAACAGCGCTCATGTTTATCTAAACTGGAAAACACTTACATGATGACTCCGAGACTCCACCAGTCGGCCTGCGGTCCGTAGCCTGTCTGTAAGAAGACCTCCGGCGCGATGTAGTCCGGTGTGCCAACCGTCGAATAGGCGAGCGCTCTTCGGTTGCGCTTCCACGACTCCGCGCGACGCTTAGAGTCCATTGCAGACGAAGATGTCGATACTACAAAAAAAAGACGTAATAAAATATTATAATAATTATATTTTATTGTGCTGAATTTTATTTAACATAAGCGATGACGTGAGAATGTAATAATCTAGTCCAACAAAAAATCAAATGTATAAGTATCAACAGCAATACACGAAATAAATGCTTTACATCTATAGTAATATTATTTTGACGACATGCTAGCCTAGTCGGTATAACACCTGTAAACCTTGAACCTTAGAATACAAACACTTCCCCCACTGTGAATCGAACCTGGACCCAAGGCAAGGCACAGATGGGATATCAAGTATTGATAGACCTAGAGGCTATTATAACTTGATATATCAATCTATTCCATAGTTATTCGTATATGCGAGCCTACGTGAAGACATAATTAATAGGGTTTTACTAAAAGCGCTAATATATTTAACACGTAACATGTAAAATACTCACTGAAGTCAGAAGGTGTGGCGCGCGAGAGGTCGCGATAGAAATCTGTACGATGACTTTTCTTCAGACCAGTGCAGAGCCCAAAGTCG
Source organism: Tachystola acroxantha (assembly GCA_963506565.1). Classification (NCBI taxonomy): domain Eukaryota; kingdom Metazoa; phylum Arthropoda; class Insecta; order Lepidoptera; family Oecophoridae; genus Tachystola; species Tachystola acroxantha. The sequence goes on along the minus strand of OY735870.1, from coordinate 10,461,399 downwards.
CTCAACTTTATGTGTCCGCGCGCATCCAGTAACAAGTTGTCAGGCTTTATGTCTCTGTAGGAGAAGAATACAACTCATATTATACATAGATACAATCAATTATTAATAACATGTTCACCCAAATTGTATACCCTGTCAATACTATTTTTACGTCAACATTTAAAATAAAGCACATTCAGACAAAAAATATCTGTAGGTAGACACTGAATATACTTCTGAAATCAGGCCTTTTGGGGAATTATTAGGGAAATTTGTAAGAAATTTAAATATACTATCCATTAAATAATAATATTAATATTATCAATGCATCTTTAGTTCAATAAATGAGTTTAATGAATGTAGGTAGGTACAATAAATTAATGAGCATGTAACAACTTACCTGTGAATAAAACCTAGTTTGTGTATACTGTCGATAGCCAGTGCGGTTTCTGCGACATAAAACTGTGCGCACTCTTCACTCAGCGTGTCTTTCTTCATGAGCAACGTCATCATATCGCCTCCAGGGAGAAATTCCATGATCAGGTAAAGGTTCATAGGATCCTGGAAGCTGTAGTACATTTTCACTACCCATTGATGGTCGGCTTCGACGAGGATGTCGCGTTCTGCTCGGACGTGGGCCACCTGCACAGACACAAGCATGGTTTACTTATTCATATATACTTGTAATATAAGTACAATATAAATACTTGACAATAACAAAAGCTACGAAGTATTTGCTTATTTGTTAGGGTATTGGAGATGTAACAGAAAATTATGACTGATTAGAAATCAAAATTAGTCAAATATTTGGCAGTCGCAGCACAGCACCACTGCACATACTAGGTTTTGCCTAATTTCATCGAGTATTAGTAAAAGATTACAGGTTAAACCATGTGTAGCTGTATTTTTGGTTACCAAACAAAAGATCTAGTAATGTATTCTTGTATACATTCACTACAGGTTCTCTACAGAATCTAATTTTATTCCAAGGGTTGTGTATATCACAAGGAAAATACGGACGGAACCCTTAAAACATTACCTACGTCCATCCGCCTGTCCCTAATATCACAACCATTTTCCTTCAATATTTTTCAAAATAATGTAAACTGTTAAAAAAATACCTGTTCTTTTTCAAGCATGTCGGCTTTTCTGAGTATTTTCATAGCATAAACATGGCCGGTATCCTTTTTCTGTACTAACCGCACTTCTCCAAACGCCCCTCTACCTATCACCTGTAACACACATGTGCATTAAGTTCATGATAATGTATGTGTGAGCATGTTTTTCCAAATTTTGCTATTAGTAAGTAGCTAAACTCACCTTGAGAGGTTCAAAGTCCTCAACGCCAAGTCTAGATCTCTTTAGCCTTAGGAATTCAGTCTCTTTCTGCGCGTGTTGTTGTCGCTTCTCCTGTTTCTGACTTTCTGTCAGGCTTTCATCTTTCAATGACTCTTCTAGCTTTTCCAACCTAGAAATATCAATCAAGGAGATAAGTTAAAAACCTTATTACAGACAGTTTATATATAGAATTACACAGTATGCAAGACTTCGATTTTTAAAGCCGTTTTGTTTATTGATTATTTTTAGTATTAATTTTTGTAACAGGGTGTCCTGTCATGAATTCAATTCATTCGATAAATTGAAACTGGGGGTTGTACTCATGATAAATATTAAATTAATAACGTTTTTTAGTAAATCAAAACTACTGAGCTGTACTTAGTTTCTAGTTTACCAAATAAATAATCGTTTTTAGACACCAGATTTGACAACTACCTACTTGCACAGCATGTAATCGTATAACGTTTGCCAGTATGGTCACCTCCTGACAACAATGTTGTTAGTGATGGACCATCTGTAGAAAAAGTTTTCAAGTTCTTGTAGGCAATATAATTGTAACAGTGATAATTGTCAATATTTATCATATGGGCGTGATAATGAAGGCTTCTCACCTTTGTTTCCTCTCATAATGTTGGGTAATGAGATTCGTGTAGAAGTTCTCTAGTGTGAGTTTCGCCTTGGTAGCCTTATCGAGCGTGTGCCCACTAAATCGGATGTTGTCGGTGCCCGTCATTTCCAGCACCCCTGTCAACAAGACTTATATTATAATTGCCTATTTCACCAACAAATTATTGCATCAATCAATTCACATGTATATAAAATCCATTTTTCGATGTTTCAACTAACACCTAATTCAAGTGGTGGTCATATTGCATCTCTTTCTAGCAAAGACTGTGACGCAAATGGGCATATCAAATATGCAACTAGACACAAGAATCATTTATCATAGATCGATAACTGTTAAATTATATAATTTACGCCCTGTAATGGGTGTGGACGAGGATCATGTGTAATCGAAATTGAATTTTATCGCTATCATTACAATTAGAAGGTAGTTATTTATTATCTCAAGGTATAAATAATATACATATAGTTATTAATGAGCTTATGACATCATAATGCTTGTTTGTACTAATCACAGTTTACGTCATGGCTATGTACTATGGTATGTACGAGTCATCATTTTCGGTAATATGGCCTTGACGTGGCGGTGGTATTGACTATTGACTATATTTTAGTAAAGGACAGACGTTTGATCCACTTGATAAGGTTATCGTAAAGTTAAGCCAATCAAAATCTTGTGTTAAGGCAACTATTTAGTGGCCATTAATGGTTATTAAATTGAGTTTAGCTATCTAATGACAAAAAGCTTTGTAATCATTCGCGATAAATTATTTTAGATGTTGAGTAAAAAACATGGTTTATATATTTTTAATATTGAATATGCAAGTATGCCTTGCACTGCACTTTTAAATACTAAACATATGGATAAATAATTGTATCACAGGCAGCTGTATTTATTGGCTTATTTATCATCCTAAACTACTGCCCACTATTGCGGATATTTACTACTGAAAATATTGAGAAAAATCTCAATACGTTATTAAAAAATAGTTGTAAAAAATTACAACTACGTGGTTTTCAATTTTATGAGTTGGATATAAAAATATATCTTAAGGAAATCCTGTAGGTACCACAATATTTTATCTGTAATCTTTATTAGCGGAGATTGTCTTAAGACGCGTAAGGCGCACGTGCTAATATTACGCCATCGGTAGCGTAATTGTGATCCATCAACAAGGTTTAAAATAAATATTGACAAACTCTGAAAATAAAGTCGCTTGTAGTATAACAGAAACCACTATCAATACGAAGTTAAATCAAGGTTTATGCACATTTTCAGATTTAATTTAATTAAGCCAAAGTTTATACTTCCATTTTCTTTAGATCACACTGTAAATTAGATTTTGCTACTTTATGATATAGTTAAATATCTAGAGCAAATCTAAATACATATCTAAATATAGTATAAACTTATTCTCATTAAAGCCTGCAAGAAATATTGCTGTGAGTCCACTATAAATAGCATTCAGGTAAAAATCGTCAGAGGGAAATTCTTCCCTTCTTTTTAAATATCATAGGTACAGGTACGTAGAGAGAAATAAGAAAAGTAAGTAAATGCTATTCATATTAGAATACAATATTATAAAAACTAGAAAAGAAATACCTAGAGGCTGGGGCGCTGGAGCCGGTGTGTCTGGGGCCACCGTAGTGCCCGGGGTGCTTTTCCCCCAAGACACGGCTCCCTCTGGATAAAGAAACAGGTTATAGTATAACATTTATTTATAACTCAGACTAATGTTTTGTAATTGTAAGATCCATTTGAAAGAAAAAAAATCATAGATGAAAGCACATAATATATTATCAATGTTAACTACCTATATCATTAGGATTAAAACAATTATTATCTTTACTTACTTCGACATTGTGGTAGTACACAAAAACGCCAAAAACAAGTAAATGGCATTTTTAGAACTAGAATTCTGAAATGAACTTGGTACTGTTTCTAATTCTAACACACAATAAGTGATTGAAATCAACAAGTCTTTGAAATTTAACTCCACAATGTATTAAATTTATACAAACAAAGCAATGTTTATTGACTCAACATAATAAAAGCATTTGTAACATTTGTGCACAATTCAATAAAATTCTGAATCAACTTGTAAGTTGACACTTGGTTGTTATTTGAGTGTGCTTTTACAATTAAAGTAGGTACTTTATGTACGCAAGTTATGAACATTGCTTAAGGAATCTAGAAAAAATCATTTTCATACAAAATTTATTTCATGCAAATCTTTTTAAAAAGGGTTTCCAGTTTTTCCATTCCCGAGGTTCGGGATCTTATACTTTTTCTTTTTACATTCCTGGGAACCAGGAATTGTTAATGTTATATTTACTACATTCTTATGAAAAAAGCATTAAAACTTCAATTTTAAATATTGAAGTACCTATTGGTGTTATCAAATCTGCTTTCAATGTCCAAAAATAATCCTTAGCACAATAGTTTTAAGTAAAAATAATGTAACAATTAATAATCAGCTTTTAAAGCTACAATGTATTTATAAAGAATAATCATTTTTATTGTAGGTATTGTCTTGCCTATCCCATGTGTGACACTAATTAGGCTAATTATTACACAAATAAACAATGAGTTAACATGTTGCACATGACTGAACGAAGGGCATGTAAGTTTGAATGTAGGGGCAGAGCAAGAGAGAAGATAATGCTATCTTATTTAAATTGGCAAGTGACAAGATGCCACCACTCATAGCGATCCTTTCAGCAATTGTACAAAAACCTTTAATCAAAGCAGTTTTCTGGAAACTCCAGTTTAAACCGAAGCCATATAGCTTCCCAATACTACTTCAAATGTTCACAATCACAAGTATGAAAATCAATTCACCATAACACCCACTGCCTTACCTTAAAATTCAAATGTCTGTTGCTTTACCAATTTTCTTCTTACCCACTAAACTAAATGTAAAAGCTTGTACTAAGAGTGATCCTTCATAATAACTACAATAAACAGGTAAGGATCATACTGCATTGCACAAGTTTCACACATTAAACTTTGGGTTATTATGGCTTTAAATATAAAATTGAATGTTTCTGCTAACCTAGACCTTTGTCTGGAAACCATGTTTCTATAGATATTTTTAATAAATTCAGTATTTTAAAAGGTTTGCATGAAAAATAATTGTATGAAAACTCACCCTTGAAGATGACTTTTAAGATTATAATTTAATTTAAAAACCTATGTGTTAAAATACACTACACAGCAGCAGGTTATATTACAAAATGTAGGTAGGTAGTATGTTTATACTGATATAATAAAAGAGACCTACCTACATTTTGCCACAAATGTTTGTCAGGTCCTTTACACATGGCACATGTTTAAATTGAACACACATCCAACCAATAATGACCTCAATGTTTCAATTGATAATAAGTGATTGGATTGATTACCCAGTTGACATTAGCTCACCAAGCTCGCCAGAATGTCTTTTCAATGCATGCTCCAAAACGACGCTCGAAACATGCATGTATGACAGATAAGACTAATTTCTATAAAACCTCTGATGACCAGCTATAAATAGATGCTGGACATGAGAGAAGCGGTTAGGTATCGATACAGGCTGAGCTAGCGAGGCATAAAAAATCGACGTATTTGCGTCACGAGAGGAAGTCTTCCTTCTGTGGGACAGTGTCATTCCTCGCAGCCTCTGACCGACACAGTGGTACATCTACAATTCTACATACCTTGGTCTGAACTTTGACACAAAAATGTTGTTGCTTGTTCGCCAGGTAACCCAGCACACTTTCTAGGTAAACAGCATGAAAACAATTTGTTCAACACTTCTAAAATCGATATTTTGAAAATGATCAAAATAAAAGGTTTGTTACAGCACTATATCCGTGGGCATCTATGCAACTTTTCCCCGTTGTTCTACCGTTGCAAATAGCTAATACCTTTGTTAGACCAATTACGAAAGCAAAATAACGGGACTTTCCGTGAACAACCCGATAGCAATTGCACAAAGGAAAATGTCTGATGATGTCTGTCTGTCAGTCAGCTTTCAGGTAAAAATCACAGCAGCGAGAAACCAACCATTGAACGAAAGTTGCGTTCCAAAATCTAGCAACATAGCGTCAATTAGCGCCACAGAGTAATGTAAAGGACGCGTCCACTGGCCCCGTAGAGGAAGAATCTAATAGAGGGAATGTGGTTTTCGTCTCGCTCTCGAGAGACAAGAACAATATAATATGGACATCGTAAGCGTGAGAGAAAGATTCATATTTATGTTTTATTTTTCATGTCAGTATTATCCATTGTTTAGCTTTCTATGTTTTAAAACGCTCGGTACATAGTTTATACACAATCAACACGTTGCAACGCGTTCCTAAATATGAAAATAACATCGAAAAGTATTTTGTAAAATGTATGACATTAAAACTCAGTGTTGTCAACAGTGTTGATAAAATATTCCCCAAAAAATATTTTGTTCTACAATATATGTATGGGAATTACAGTAGTATTTAGCTAGTCCTACTGGCTGTTTTAGCTAACTCATTAGATACTAGGTCATTTACTTTGTGCAAAAGGATTGATTCACTGGATTGACATAATTAGAGTTCCGTACCTCGAAAGGAAAAAAAGGAACCCTTCTAGGAACACTTTGCTGTCCGTCCTGTTCGTCTTCTTGACAGAGTCTGTCAAGAATTCGAGACCTTGTGGAGAAAAGAAACGCGTCGACGTACTTATTAAATTGAAATTCATTGGTAAGTACCTAACACTATAATTCTTGTTACAGTATCCTAGCAATGGGTTATAGAAAAAGGAATGGGTTTGGTGTCACTGTCAGATACACTGATTGGTAGAAATGAACATATCACGCTTTCAAATTGCGACTTTTTAGAAAATTATGCGATATCTTTCTCTTGCACGCTTACGATATCTATATTATGTTGTTCGTCTCTCGAGAGCGAGACAGAAACCACGTTCCCTCTATTAGATTCTCCCTCTACGCCGTAGAGAGATTAGATTCTCCCTCTACGGGGTACTTAAACTACGGTATCCTTAAAGGTATATCTCTGAGCTAATATAAGCTCAATCATGCCTAATACATGGTAAATGAAATATTTACCAAATAAATGAATATGAATACACAAAAACATTCGGTAAACGCAATTTAATATTTTTATTGAGCTTGTGGAAAAAAAAATGGCCCCGTAGTTTCCGTAGTCATGGCGTAACTTATGTAATAAGACTTTAAAAGGTGGATCCAAAACCGCCCCTAAAATTTGCCTCCAGCCTACTTAGCCTGCTGGTAAATCCGGCACTGCCCAGCCGTCTGGACTATCTGCAAAGACTGAATTTGCCGCCACCCTGAAATTGTCGCCCGGGGCATGAGCCCCGGCTTGCCCCCCCCCCCCCCCCCCCCTCTAGATCCGGGGCTGAGGCAGGCCAACAGTCATTCGTGATGATTCGTGTTGCCTTCGCCAGCTTTCCGCCGTGAGTGGAAAACATCAAAGAAACTGAACCATTTGGACCGAATGCGGTGTGGACGGGCTCACAGCGATTTCACGCCAATATCTTAGCAATTTCAGCGTGTTTTGAGATTCTGATTCCACCATTATAAATAACTTCACCTAAACTTGGATTCCCTTTCTCCAAAAACGCTGAATTTGACACAAAATTAGGCTGTTAATTCTGAATGCACCAATCATAAAAACCTTAAAAACCACAATATCGCGATCGTAATGTGTAAACGTCGCCTATGCAGGTAAAAATTTAATTTGGAACGTGCCCCTCTCTGACCTTTTAATTTTTACAGCTTTGGATACTAACCATTTTAAATATCTATCTTATTACATTGTAAAAACATATGGGAAACTCGGGTTCTCTTGAAAATGGCGGGAAACGACGGTTGCGAAATTATTTGAAAATTTTCCTTTTAATGTCTACAGGGACTATTTTGTGTTTAATATCACGTTAAATTAATAAGAAAATGTTCGCGAACGACAGTACGGTGAAGTTATTGGATTATTTAGGCAAGATCCGAAGTTTCAAGCTTTTATCAAGAGTTCCCGCTACAAGCTCGGGAGTGAACATGACTGTCGAGCTGCTTCGTCCAGAGTGATGACGCTACGGCGTCTCCTCTGGATGAAGACATGAAGACGCGGCTACCCAGGGTGAAGACGCTGCTGCGACTCTTCTGGAGGAGGATAGAGGACTATTAAATATACTGAATTTTCTGTAGCATGACATTGGCAAATGACGAACTGTCGAGTCCATTAATAATAATAATAATATGGGAAACTCCTGAAATAAACGATTTTATTATTATTCTCTTTATTTAATTTTTCTCTTATTTAATATATTTATACATTTCAATATCAAAAACAAATAGAAAAATATATAAATATAAAAAATAGCCACCCACCGGCAGCGGGATGCATGCGCATCCAAGCTGCCGGAGGTTAGGATCCCAGAGTGAGGAACCTCCTCACAATGCGTGCCGTGTCCAGCAGCACTGCCTTCTGCATCCGGCTCTTGACCCAACTGTCTAGCGAGAGTCTCTTAAGGTGTTGGTCGAGACTCTTCGCTATTAAACCGTTCACGGTTACGACTATCGGAACAATTATGGTTGAGTCCACATCCCACATGGCGGTAATCTCGTGAGCCAAGTCTAAGTATTTACTTAGCTTTTCCTTTTCGGCCTTCACGAGATTCTCATCATGGGGGATGGTGACATCAACCAGAATTGCCCGACGCGACGATCGGTCTATCAGCACGATGTCAGGTCTATTGGCGACAATAGTCCTGTCCGTGATGATAGACCGATCCCAGTAGAGCGTGGCACGGCCATTTTCGAGAACTGGCGCTGGTGCGTACTGATAGTACGGCACCTCAGTACTTAAGGTAGGTACCGTATTTAAGGGCAAGTTGCTGGTGGACTATCCTGGCTACTTGATTATGTCTGTGCAAATACTCGCCGTTAGCAAGATGAGAACAACCGGAAACTATATGCCTGAGTGACTCTCCGGGACGGTGACATGCTCGACATATGTCGACCGTACCGTCCTTCAGGATATACTTCCGGTAGTTGTTCGTCTTGATAACTTCGTCCATAATTGCACAGACAACACCCTCGGTTTCCCCAAAAAGGTCACCGAAGCGTAGCCAGGATACAGATGGTAATAGGTCTACGTCGGGCCCCATGAGAGCCCGGTAGAACCGTCCGTGTAGCTCCTTGCCCTTCCATACGTCCATGCGGTCCTGAGTGCTGAGCACAGGTGGTTTGCGCCAGTTCGCGTTCGCCAAGGAGAGCGGCGTGAGCGTCCACTGCTAAGACATCGCGATGCATCCCACAATCTGTGTTTAGGAAGTACTCCCTGAGATTACACACCTCACGGTTGTGTAGGTTCTTGGCGTTTAGAAAGCCACGACCCCCACACTTCCGTGGGATGTACAATCTCATAACAGATGATCGTGGGTGTAGCATGCGATATGTCGTCAGCAGTCGATGGACTCTTCTATCCAGGGCGTCCAATTCGGTCTGAGTCCACCTTAGTATGCCAAAGGTGTATGTGAGTAGGGGCATAACCCAACCGTCAAAGGCGCGCACCTTGTTACCACCTGACAGCAGACTTTTCAGTACCTTTGTCAAGCGGTTAAAGAAGCGCTCCTTCACCGATTGTTTTATGTCCCTATCAGCGATACCTAAGGCCTCCGACATACCAAGGTATTTGTATGTTTCGACTTCAGAGAGAGACCTGAGTGACATTTCTTCTGAGAGTTGCAAATCGTCAGAATTTACAACTCTACCTCGTTGTACATGGATAACCGCACACTTGTCTGTCCCGAACTCCATACTGATGTCGTTGCTGAAATCTTTAGTTATTTTCAGCAGCGTCATCAGGTCTGGTTTATTCGGAGCAAACAACTTGAGGTCATCCATGTACAACAAATGTGAAATGGACTCACCCTCTCTCCGAAGTCGGTAACCTAGTCCTGAATCCCTAAGTAAAGTACTTAGAGGATTGAGGGCTAGGCAAAACCACAACGGACTCAGACTGTCGCCCTGAAAAATGCCTCGCTCAATCCTTATAGGGTCACCCGAGTAAGAAAGATCACCGTCTGGTTTCCGAAGGACAGTGGTCCACTGCCCCATGCATGAGCTAAGGAAGTCACATAGAGTTGTATCTACTTTATACAACTCCAGTATCCTCCGTAGCCATGAATGGGGCACCGAATCATAGGCCTTCTTGTAGTCAATCCAGGCGGCAGATAAATTCTTTCTGACTCGACGAACCTGTTGGCAAATGGCCATGTCGATGAGGAGGAGCTCCTTCGTACCACGGGACCCAGCCCTACATCCGTTCTGAGAGGGGGCCAAGATATTATTTGCAACTATATGTGTTGTTATTTTTGATCTCAGAACGGATGTAAGGAGCTTATATATGGTTGGTAAGCATGTAATGGGTCGATAGTTTTTAGGTTCCGTGGTACTTCCGGTCTTATGGAGCAGGTAGGTGGTTCCTGTGGTCATAAAGGTTGGGAGAGATCCGCGGTCAATGGCATCTTGAAATTGAGCTGCCAACAGTGCGTGCGATCCTCGAAACCATTTCAGCCAAAAGTTGTGCAACCCATCCGGTCCGGGACTTTTCCAGTTCTGGGTCGGATGGATGGCACGCCTAATGTCATCTTCACTGATTGTCACAGTTGCCATGGTTTCGATCGGTTCACACGCACTCTCGACAGCATCAATCCAAACACCTTCGTTGTGATTGACAGGCACCGACCAGATGCTCCGCCAGAACGTAGTCATGGCGGTTCCATCTGGCAGCCGTCCATCAATCACACGATCAGCGGGTTTCTCCCAACCTCTATACACCTTCCTTTGGTCACTTTGGAAGACGCGATTCTGGTGGAACCTATCCGCACGCTCTCTGTAGCGTCGAATACGATTTGCCCACGCATAAATTTTCTGTTTCAGAAAGTCAATGCGCTCTGTAACCCAGGACATGTATTCCTGGGGCCTAATATTGGACCCAGCAAAGGCCTGGTGTACAAAGCGCATAACTCTGGGGCGGCTATTGCCGTCTCTGAAGCAGATTAGCTTGCCAATGAGGGTCCTGAACGTGCTGATACGTCGCTCAATCCTTGTCTGCCATGCCGGCTTATCTCGAGATGGTCGTGTGATGTTTTTATTGTTAAACTTAACACCAGCTACCCGGCATGCGGCAATGGCCGCGCAGTATAGGATTGAGTGAGTATCAGCTAAATCTATACTAGCATGTAGATATGGTTCTAGTATAGCGTTCAGGGCCCCCATTAGCGCCATATTACGTTTATGAGTGGGCAAACGTGGTATTCGAGGCCTAGAGTCTAGCGGTGCGGAACGGAATTCCAAAATCGCGTCCTCCAAAGCCCTCCTCAATTGCTCATTAGCCTGGCTGTCTATGTGTATATCCACACAGTCATCCGATTCGACGACAGTGCCAGCCGGAACATTTGTCGACATTAAAGTCGGCAACAAGTCCGGCGGGCCCTGTCGCGAATCGTCGGCTGTGTGGATAGGACATACCTCAGATCGCAGTCGCTCAAGTACGGGCTCAGCGAGTAGGTGTAACCGCTGTATAGCCCGCACTTGGTCCGATAATCGTTGCGTTGAAACAGTTACAGTCGGTTCAAGAGCCTGAAACAAAGACAGCATGCGGTCACGGTACGCAGTGAGGCTAGTTCCCCCCTCTGTGGATCCATAATAGGCGCGCATGACGTTCTCATTGATCTTCATCGTCCACTTCATGCGGCGCACTTGGCTGCTAGTGGCGGGAGCGGTGCGCGGGGCAGGGCGCCCCGATCGCTCCAAGCCGGCTGGCAGCGGAGGCCGCCCTCGTCGCGTAGGTCTTGGCGGCGGCGCGGGCGGCGGCGGCCCGCCATCGCTGCTCACACTAGTGTCGGTCTGAGGCGTCAGGAACTCATCCTCAGACGACAACGACGTGGAGTTCGGCGAGGCGGGCGGGGGTGGTGGGCGTGCGTTTCTGTTTGCAGTCTTCGATCTCGTTATCATAACATCATTTTCTTATGATTGAAAACATGTTAAAAACCAGTAATTATTATTATATGTACGTTAATTACGTCATGACGTTACAGTATAGGTACCTACTTGTGTAAACTTATGTTTGCTAAAATTTACTTGCACGTGTGTGGCTGGCATATTATACCGACTGTAGATAGAGTAACCATACCTATTCCGCATTTATGAGTAGGTACCTGACCTTGCACTCTGGTGTAAAGAACATGTCATCTCTAATGTAGGTATGATAGCAGAATAAAAGAAGGCATAGTTATTCACTAATTTATTTTAAGTAATAAAATTATTTCGCCTTATCCTACTCGTATATTCACTTACCCAGTAAGTACCTACTTAAGCTCGTTATAGTATATATTTTCTTTGTACTTAAGTAGGTACATACATAGAAGAAGAAAAGGCTACAGATTTTTTCCATGTTCAAAATTAGCTTGGATTTGTGAATCGTGAATGAATTTGTAATTTCCTTGATTCTCCACAGTACCTGAAAAACCATTCATAATTCACAACACGTCCGATGAGTGATCAAGTAGTAAAATAGCAATAAATACCTACCTGGTCCTTCGGCAGAAATATGAGCATTACCAATAATAACATCTTCCGCTCCGGAATCTCGAGTTTCTGTTCTAAAGTTAGCAGGCTGAACCTGAAAGACAAGATTTTCAAAGGTAAGAACAAAATCCGGCCAAGTGCGAGTCGGACTCGCGCGCCGAGGCTTCTTTGCTCTAACGAAAACATAAACTAGAATTAGAGATCAACTTGTCTTTGCCATTATCAATATATTATGTCCATACATCGACATACTCCTATAGCCTATTCAGATAATGTAGTACTACGTTCTCCTATTAAATGATAAATGGAGAAAAAAATTCATCACGACCGGGTTTCGAACCCGGTTCTCCTATTAGTTGATCATCAACGTTGGGCAACGGGAAGTGAGGTTTGGACTTTTTTGCGTGTTCATACATAAATATGCCCCAAAATTCGACATTTAAACGGCCATATCTTTTAATTGCGTTAACGTAGAAGGTTGATTTTTTATCGGCTGCATGAGTTTGCAGACTTTAGTATTTATGAATGTACTTGAGTATTTTAAGGGTTTATGAATAACAGCGTCATACTTAATTTCAGTTTCAATTCAACTCAAATACTTACCTACATTTATTGTACATAAAAGACACAACGAAACAATAATACCTACATAAAATTTTGGTGGTCTTATCGCTAAAATTGATTTCTTCCGGGCAACCAATTAACTATTCATGGATTAAAATCAGCGAGCTTAGTATTATCTTTCAATTTCGCTGAATAAAATAGAGAGAGGTGGAACTAGAAATAAAGAACATTGCACATTCTCCAAAATGTATCTATATTCTGTATGTATATTCACGTAGGCGTTAGGTAAAGTATAACAGCTAATTATGGCCAGGCTTTGGCGCGGTGAGATGCGAAAAGCATTTCCCCAAGTAAAAAAAAAAAAAAAGGCTCTGCACTAGATTGTGCAGCTTGGCAGCCATCAACAAATCGTCAATTGTGAGTAGTTTGGCGTGTTTATCCACTGACTCAAGACAGCAGCATGTTTTATTGGCCTTAATATTCGTATTGGTTGCATGCGTGCGGTAAAACTGAGTTGGTAGGTATTTGAATTTGCGAGTCTATATGAGTAAAAACTCGAGTAGGTATCTACCTAATAATACTTACGCTCACTGGCAATAAAAGAAAACCCGAGAGTTAGCGACTTAACTAGTGAAAATGTATTGAGTTTTAGGTACCTGGCAATCGTTAACCCGACAGTCAGTAACTAAACCCCACATGAAAATGTATGGAGTTTTACCTGGCCATCGTTGCGCATGAGATCAGGCATCACTGCACCAGTAGGATATCTATTATAAATGCCATTCAGATTGTAGTGCAAGTTCATATCTGGACCAATGTTTGCTTTCAGCAACTGTTCCCAAATACCACCTAAAAACAGGTTTTATTTATTATAATTGTTTTTCTTTATCCGCTTAGCAGAGATGGAATTCGACGTTGCATGCATCAATAATATTGTCATAACTTAGGTAGAACGTACCTACTTAGATTAATTAAGTACCTCCATTGCTTAACTACTCGCCGCGCTGCACTATATTTTCATTCATGGACATTTCTTCACAGCTTAAAACTCAGCTTAGGTATAAAATCAAAATAGTAGGTAAGTAAATAAATAATATATTATCCCCCAACGAAGTTCTGGATCGCGGAATAAGTACTTACATAAAAAAACCGGATAAATTGCGAGTCGGACTCGCGCACCGACGCGTCTGTGCAACGCAACTTAACCCCGTAACTTTGCTCTAACGAAAAAAGATAAACTAGATTTAGAGACCAACTTATCTTTGCCATTATCAAAATATTATGTCCATACATCGACATACTCCTGATTAGTTGATCATCTGCAAATATAAGTTTGTAATATGGAAAAAAAAAATTGGGGGGAGATGTAATTTCAAATTTACATTTTTCGGATTTTTTCCTTTACTTGTGCTATAAGACCTGGCTTCTTCTTGCCTTTCATGATTCTATGTCAACGGGAAGTACCCTATACTTAGGTTTTAGTTTCCTTGCATTTTCATACAAATATGCGAGAAAATGCGACATAAATGGCCACATCTTTTGCTTGCGCTGACGTAGAAGTTTGATTTTTTCACGGCTGAATGAGGTCGCAGACCTGAGTATTTGGTAATTTCAACTTGATCCGTCTGCACGTTTCTTAGATATAGGTCTTGATAGACAGACAGACGACAACGGACGGACGGAGACGACGGACGGACGGACAGACAGTTCCTTTTGAGGCACGGAACCCTAAAAATGTATGCGACACGAGACTAACAGAAAAATAATTAATAGAACTTGTAAAGTACCCAAAGGTACCTACTTATTTTGATAGTCGATCGATAACTAAGTATCACTCAGATCACAAAATTAATGTGAGTTGTATTACTAGATGAATGCTAATTTTATTCAGTGTTTGTTCTTTTCAAAGACTATTTTAGGGTTAATGTGTCGTCGTGGTATACCAAAATGAATGGTAATTAAAATATTAATAATAAATGTATTACTTATACATACATACTTATATGTATAAAGTATGATGATGAAAATAAAATAAAATTATTTACTTACTGTTTAAGTACTTAATAAAGACTTACTTACCTAAAATCTACTTCAAATGTTACCATTGATAAGTAAGTAGGTATGTACAATGTACATGTACGGACAACAGCAGATATCTGCTGTTAGCTGTACCATATCACGAACTCACGAACATCTATCTACCTCCGTTAGGCCGCACGCACAACGCCACGGCGCGGGCGCGGCGCGGCGGGCGGCGCGGCGTCCGCCGGCGTACGGCAACGCCATGTACGCCGTCAGCCCGCCGGTGACTGGCGGCGCCGCCGTCCGACAGCGTGCACCAGTGGCCGGTGCCGTGACACGCCGCGACGTGCGACGGCACGGCGCCGCGGCGTGGCGTTGTGCGTCAGCCCTTAGAAGATGCCACAACACGCTGAAGTTTCGCGGCCGAAGTTTGGCGGAACGGAAACAACGTTAACATGCGTGGCCTAGCATTATTTTACTTTAGAGCAAATTACTTACGTTTGTTTGGGAGCGAGTGCGACGTATGTTTGACGTGGTCTGGCGGGGTTGTTAAAGTATTGAGACCATCGGCCATCGACCGATGTTCGGTTGATTGGTGATTCTGGATTAGGCCGAACCTCGTTCGCGGTACGTGTAAATATTTTTTAATTTCCACAAACACATCTGGAGTAGTAGGAATAGAATACCTTTATCGACTGATACAATCGGACGATTAGATTGCCATGGATATTCCCCGTGTGCTTGGAAGTAAATTGCGTATGTTGAAAGCTGAAATAATAAATAAGCAGTTAAGTATATCGCGATATTATTTATCTTCTAAGTAAAGACACAATACTAGATAGCGGGCTTACATTCTACATGGTTTATTTTTACGATTCGATCTATTAGTAAGTATCCGTTTGATTTCAAGATGGTGAAAAATTAAAATTAAAAATATATTTACGTAAGTATACTATACCTATCTAACATTATGTTACAGGTCACTTTTGTGTAAGTACTTACATTTGGCGTTCGTATGTAAGTAATAAAAACATGATAAATATGTTTCCATTTTGATCCAATAATATTTGATCCATGACGGTGTCTTGCATTAGGTTGTACGCCTATTTAAACTTACTACTTACAAATCTTGCAATGCAATCAATAGACGAATTCCTATCAGTACCTAGCAGAGTTATAGTCTTATTTAAAGGCAATTTTAATAGATCGAGAGCATTAATGATATTGTACTTGACAAACACGAGAATAACCTGTAGATATCTATGCAACTTTTTATTCGATGTTTTTAAGAAAACCCATTTACTTATTGATAGATAATGACTCGACTGTTGTCATGTCTCATGTGTTAAACTAAAGTATTACACACCTGGGTATAGTACAGTGCAAGCCAGTACTTTCCACCATGTCCTACAAAAGCCGTTTCGTTAGCATCCATTAGACTGGTTGGTATGTCCTGGTGCAACGATTCTGGAGATATACGTAAGTTGCATCCATACCTATAAATTTAGAATATGTATCGGTACCTACATTTAATTATCGTATTACCTAGTTATAATACGACTTAGTTTGGAGTAGTCAAGACAATCAGAGGCGAGGTAAGGTAGGTAATATGACCATGGGCCTACCCAGGGGGGCAGCCCCCCCCCCCCCTACCTGGGTACGCCCATGAATAGGACGTCGCCTTGTAGGTAGCTTAGTGGAACGGTAGCATGTCCGTAGCTGGGATGGGGCCACCATAAAAATAACAGCAATGGTACTTATACCATTTGGGTACCACTCCATCCCGACTGACAAAGACGAATTCGCTTGGGGGTCTTGCTAATTTCCCTGTATCATTCGTCAAATGATACAGTAGGTGTTATTTTAAGCTAGATTCAAAAGTCCCCAATATAGCTCAATAATGAACGTGGACTGTTTTATTCGTTTCGTGGAAAGTTGTCATCATACCCATAGCTTCAGACGACCCCTCTATAGGAGAAATGATATTAGTAGTTGACATTGACACAAACACTGCAAGAAAAACATACTCGTATACCTACCTACGAGTTCAAGGATATAGGAAGGTATATTTCGATTTACATATAAGTATACACCTTTTATATAAAAGGTGTTCCTACGAGAAGGATCTGCTTTCAACAGTGAATGGTTATAGCAGTAGGTACCACAGATCAGTCAGAGATTAATGTTTCTACCTACCTAGCCACCCTTATAAGGTAACGACGACGATGACCATGGTATACAACTTACCAATCCGGGCAGGCTTTCAATATATCGTAAGGTGCCCTGTAGTACTCAGCTCGCCGAACTACAGGATTACGGATGTTGAACCGTTCATTCGGATCCGTCAGATTTACCCGTTTTATCTTTATGTCTCTTCGCTCGCAAATGTAATCGTAATGGAACTTAGGAACCGATTCCCCGCGAGCACAATATGTAGCTATAAAATATTAGAAGTACTTAATTAGACAACAAATACTAACAATCAAATGGATATTTTATAAATATCAGCACTGACTTTTGTATGTTCCATCGACAGAATTTACAGCAGCATATTTATCAATGCAATATTTGTACCCCAAAACCGTTGGGTAACGTAGATACGGAACCTTACACGTAAAACGCCCTTCTTGGTACATGGCACCCTGAAATCAATTATTAGACAGGATACTCACCTTGATTGAAAAAAATATTGGTAAGTATTAGGTTGCGGTAGCTAAGCTACAACTACATATAAGTCCAAAATTCTATATCCGCATTCTTTTACTTTATCGGTAACAAAAATATAAAGAACATCCAACAAACCTTGCATATGACACTTCTCCTACCAGGTGGACGGGACACTCCTCCAAAGCAATACGTTCTGGTGCCATTGATCATGATCTCCGTGGCCCCGATGTGAGATATGAGGGTTATTCCGTTTATCCCTGCTAGAGCGAAGCGCTGAAGTCCAGCACGCTTGCGCACTTCCACATTGTTCTTCATACTCATGGTATTGACTATGGCTTGCCAGCCATATACGAATTCGTGCATTGGACCTGACATAATTACTCTTATTATGCGTCAAACATCTAATTAAAATGCCTTCAGAGATAGCGAAGACGATTTTAGAAATCCTGGTGGTCTATTGAAAGTCTGAATGTAATGCCTTGCCCAGCCAAGCTGGGCAAGGCATTACATGTAAGTCCTTATGGCGGCAGCAGCATCTTCCTTTAGTCGAAGGAAGGAATTGTGACCAAGTGCTCAACGATTGTAAAATCTTCAGGTGCTCCCACTGTTTGTCTTCACTTGCCTATTATGTATATGAAATTATTGAATGAAAACGGAAGTAACCTATTCCAAAGCTATCTCCGTCGAGAAAGTTGAACATTTCCCCAAAAGAATCCGGCATAAGGCCTGCTATCACTGTGGACTGCTGGAACCCTTCCTCAGGAAGCATGGGGCCTATCTCGTCGGGAGGAGTGGTAAACTCGTGCTGTGTCAAGTTGTTGAAATGCCCTCGGGATGTTTCGCTCTGAAAAATGAACCCTATAGAACAACCGTAGTTATAACTTCGTCTCTATTCTTTACAAAATAATGACCGTATATATTTTCTTTGATAATGACGAGTAAAATAGATCGCATACCTTTGCAATCCATATTGTCACTAGAAAAGCGACTGTTGTCCACATTTTGATACTGTGGAGACCTACAAGTGACATGACTGAAAACATGAAAAAATAAAATGTTCACTATCAGAATAAAAATAATTGGTAGGTACTTTTATGATGAGACATAAAAACTAACAAGCCTTATTTGATTGGTGCTAGGTACTAGTGTTATACAGGGTGTTGTTTTGGTCAACGACGAGCGACTCAGGGGTGATAATATACACGATACTGATGCCAAAAATATATATAAAATGCACACTTACCTTAATATTTCATGTAAAAATCCACATTTAATAAAATTCGTTGTTACATACACTCGTGTGGCCTATCGGGCGGGCCACTGACAGCTTGATCGGGCGCATTTTGTGGGGTAATAGTAGGCTTCTCTGTCTACGGGTAATAGCGTTCTGTGATTTTGTACAGCGCCCATGAGCTGCGATAATTTCAAGAGAACGTGAGCAGAGATTTTTTAATACTTAGTAATTATGTTAAAAATAATAAAAACACAATTTTAGGAACTAAGTTTATTTACACCACCCCTGAGTTGGGCGTCGCTGATAAAAAAAAAACGACCAAGTGCGAGTCGGACTCGCGCACCGAGGCTTCCCTGCAACGTATCTTAATCGTAACTAAAGGAAAGGTAAACTAGATTTAGAAACCAACTTATCTTTGCCATTATCAAAATTTTACGTCCATACATCGATATACTCCTGATTAGTTCATCATCTGCAAATATAAGTTTGTAATAAGAAAAAAATATATTTTTGGGGAGATGTAGGTAATTTCAAATTTACAGTTTTCGGATTTTTCCCTTTACTTGTACTATAAGACCTAGTTTATTGCAAAATTTCATGATTCTAAGTCAACAAGAAGAATCCTATAGGTTTTGGTTTTCATGCATTTTCTCACAAATATGCGAAAAAAGGCGACATAAACGGTCTTTTGCGTAGACGTAGAAGTTTGATTTTCTCACGGCTGTATGAGGTGGCAGACCTGAGTATTTAGTATTAATTGCAACTTGATCCGTCCACGCGTGTCTGAGATATAGGTCTTGACAGACAGACAGACAGACAGACAGACAGACAGACAGACAGACAGACAGACAGAATAAAAATATTAAGCGCACTTTCGACGGTAAAATAATAGTATCGAGGAATATTTTTACTACTTAGGTACTACTACGTTCTACAAGCGACGCTGTATAGATATCAGCTTTCGTTCGTCGCTTTTCTCATAAACATATATAAATTCGTTGACGTATGTTTTAAAAGTAGATATCAGTAGGTAGGTCTAAAATTAAATTAAGAGTACCATATTTTCACAACTGTAACGTAATATATTTTAGAAAATGTAAAAATTGCTTGTCGCGGTAGACCACGTTTAACAATATCAAAATACCTAGAAAATTACAAACTATTTGTAAAAACACAAATCATAATATAATTAATACTTTGGCAAAATAAATATTTTTGGACTATTCCACCATCTGTCAAACTACACACCCTAGCCTACAGAATATCCAGAATATAAAAATATAGAGCGGGGCTAGCACGCGCACTCGCGCAGCGTTAGCGATCGCTAACGGTCAATGGCAAGCGCCTTATAACAAGCAACGTCTGTTTGACAGATTATTGTTCCTTTTATATTGTCTGTCAGTTGCGTCCCTGGCCCTCTACTAAATAGTCTATTTTTACCATTTTAAGTTAATATATTCAGTTTTCATCTTATTTCAGTATTTCATTTATAAAGTTCACCAGCGAGCCTAGCTCCTCAATAATTGCAATCTATACTATCGACAACACCGTACCTACCTGGCACTCTTGTCGTATCATTGGCGTAAGTTCTTGAGCTTCCTGATATTCTTCTTCTACATGGCTCATCTTCTCCCCTGGATTTTTCCTTGAAGAATCAGCTGTTGTGGAAGATCGTGCTTCTTATTCATTATTTAATTATTTCAATAAAAAATATCAACACAGTCACTTAAGAGGAGAGTCCTAACTCCCAACACATCTCTAGGTTCAATACTCTTCGGCGACTAGGCCTGGAGGTGGCGCTGCAGAAGAGCGAGGCCATTTGCTTCCACGGGCGGCGGAGGCAGCCACCGGCTGGGGCTCGCGTCGTGGTGGCCGGGGTGGAGATCGCGGTGGGTCCGGCCATGCGCTACCTTGGCGTGGTCCTCGACTCGAGGCTGACGTTCCGCGAGCACTTTCGGCGACTAGTGCCGCGTCTGATGGCGACGTGCGGCGCCCTCGGCCGCCTGCTGCCCAACGTCGGCGGTCCGAATGCGACCTGTCGCCGCCTTTACGTGACGGTGGTCCGGTCGATGGCGCTGTACGGGGCGCCCGTGTGGGAGGGCGCGTTGGGTCGCGTGAACAAGGCGCTGCTACGGCGACCGCAGCGGGCCATGTGCGTCCGGCTGGTGCGCGGCTATCGCACCGTCTCGTTCGAGGCGGCGTGCGTGCTGGCCGGCTGCCTGCCGTGGGAGCTGGATGTGCAGGTGCTGGCCGCGGTGTACCAGCGCGTCGTTGCCAGCCGGACCGGAGGTGAGCCCTTACCTAGGGAGGGCATGTTGCAGTGGCGCAACGAGGCACGCAGGCGCCTCCTTCACCGGTGGAAGCGAGCGCTGGAGGAGCCCACGGCGGGCCACGCCACCGTCGAGGCAGTGAGGCCAGTGTTGGAGCAGTGGGTGACGCGGAGGCACGGGGCCCTCTCCTTCCACCTGACGCAGGTCCTCTCGGGGCACGGATGCTTCGGGAGATACTTGTGGCGGGTGGCGGGGGCGGAGTCCACTCCTCAGTGTCATCACTGCGCGTGTGTCGAGGACACGGTTGAGCACACGGTGGCGGAGTGCCCGGGCTGGAACGCTGAGAGAGCGACGCTTGTTTCGGTGGTCGGGGCGGACTTGACTCTGCCCACGGTCGTGCGCGCTATGGTGACTAGCGAGAGAGCCTGGCGCGCTGTATCCGAGTTTGCGGAGCGAGTCATGTCCGCCAAGGAGGAGGCGGAGCGACAGCGCGAGCGCGACCCCGCCGCGCGCCCCGGAAGGAGGAGGAGAAGGCCGGGGGCGGCGTTACGCCGATCGCTACCGCTAGCTCGTACTAGAACTAGGGGGCGGATTGCGAATACAATGCAACGTGAAGACAAATCGTCGTGTTCTGGTGACGACGCGACGATCGAATTTTATGGTGTATAATATATGGTATATAAGCAGAAATCACTACATTATTGTCCCTTGTACAGTCAGCGTCAGAAGCAGCCAAACACTTTTGTACTGATCTGATATTGTTATTATTTGATAGTAATGCAGGTGGTGTGAAAAGTCCTAAATATCATCATCATCAAGGTATATAATACACAAATGACTAGATTTGCAATAGAGTAGTTGAATAATAATAAAAAATACCAACACCGACACACTTGATCATGCTGAAGATGTATCTGAAATTATATTTTCAATAATTGAATTAACACATTATTATTTGGCAACAGGTTGTGGTTTCAAGTCCAAGAGTCATTGCGATGCGACCTCATAGGTATAACTAGCACCAGAGACATGCTCGAAGTCGTGCTTGCATTGCTGTTTGGCAAAACCGGATTTAGGAGTTTTTGAAATGCCTGTAATTATTTTATTTTTCTACTATTTTCAATTCTATTTCCACATAGTTATTTTGTAAAAGTAACGAAAACTATTCTATGCAATTGTAAAAAAAAAACGTTATTTATCTTATCATATCAATATCACTTACTATAGAAACACATTGCGAAAATATATATGACCAACCAGATAAATGGAAACTAAACAAATTCGAAATCAGGAAGTGTTGAATTTGATTAATTATAATTTTAATAGGCATTATGTGATGCATATTATTGCGAACAAGGTCTCATTTTGTGATATTATAATATTACATTATTATTGTTAAGTATGTACAAGATTACAATTGTTCAAACAAATATTTTACAATATTCTTAAAAACATAATTCAAGTACCTAGGTATATAATTAAATACAACAAACAATACAAGACAGTTGCCTTATATTTTATAGGTGTAGAACCCAATATTAAATGAAATTGTAAATTTTTTGTACAGAGTGTTGTTTTAATCAACAACGAGCGACTCAGGGACGATAATATGCACGATACTGATGCCAAAAAATATATAACAGGATACCTAAATTTTTCATGTAAAAATCCACGAATAGAAAAATTTGTTGTTTCATACACTCGTGGCCTATGGCCGGGCCACTGACAGCGTGCGTTGGGCGTATTTTGTACCGTACAATGACAGCGCCCATGCGCTGCGATAATTTCAAGAGAGCTTGAACAAAGATTTTTTAAATAATGTAATTATGTTAAAAATACACACCATTTTAGGAACTAAGATTATTTAAATTACCACCCCTGAGTCGCTCGTCGTTGATCAAAACAACACCCTGTATAGGTAATATGAATTAATCATTAGGTACGAATAGTATACGCACCGCTCAGTTACTAGTATAAATAATATCAAAAAAAATCGTCATTCCTAACATATCAACACAAAAACAGGTTAAAAAACCCTAACACAAAAAAAAGGTATGGCAAACTAACAGTACTGACTAGATACTGATAAAACTACTTTTCAAGAGAGATTATTAAATCTAGTACTTAAGTGTTAATGTGGGCGAACACTGAGATTTTGAAGGTTATTTACCTACGAGTATAATGACTAGTTTCCAAATACAACCTGATGTGTTAAATGCGGCCAGCGTGTTACATCTTAGGTCACATCGACTCTTACGATTATACGAGATTGAGGTCAAAGGACGGCTAAATCTCACACATTAAACAAAGCTTCAGTTCATTCTTCTTTGTCCTCAACGGCGGATAGAAACAGCTTTTGGCAGACGTGAGTGAATTTAGCTGTGAAAACAAAAAAAGTATGTATCAGTACATGCAACCATTTACAGACTTTAGTGTTCGATAAAATAATGGTCATTGCAATGCAAGATATTGTGTAAACCACAAATCAATTACAGTGGTGTGGTGGATCATGGCCCATGCTATCTAGATGAAGCCAGGGAAGGCGTGGAAACATTTAAAGCTCTGTAATTTCTAAATTGGAGAAAACCAATATTTTTTTAATAGCGTGAATTAATAAAATATTATTTCTACTCGTAATTTTCAGATTTTGATTACCTTACCAATTCAATGAGGTCCCAAAGCATATGACGTAGCGATTATAGTTTATTTGATAGGTGGCACTTCTGTGTCATTTGAAATATAAACTTACTAGATATTTGTTTTATAACGGCTGATTCGCTCCTCACAAAGGCGAAGTAGACCGGCACCCCGGCGAGGGTCATCAGGGCGCCGGCCACCACGGCGAACGGCTGGCTCACGATGGGCACCACCAGCAGCACGGCGCACACCGTCACAAACGTTATAGGCATCCACAGGCTCACCTACGTACATAAAACACGACTTTAGTGATTAGTGATACAACAACCGTGTCATACAATTTTAAAACGAAAATGTAGCCTTTAATTAAATATAAGGATATTTGCCTCGGCGGTTATGGGTGGGTTATGCAGCTAATTTAGGCCAGATAATTTCATCGCATATAGTAAATTTTATACATTATTAGCTTCACTACCAATTATATTAGGTATATTTCAATATATTTTCATTGTTACATGTGTCTCTAGGCGTCGATTACATCTCCTCATCAGGTGGCTCATTTGCTTTTCCATAAAATAACATATGCAAATTGTGGTGAACATGTCGCAGTCAACTGGTTAAAATAGACGTGTGATTGAGCAGCTAGCACGTTAATTGAACAACGTAATCCAACGAAACAACTAAGTGTCAATTAGCGGAGTGGCTGAATACAACGTTCAACACTACAGCTAAACGACGCTCAGCGGACTGGTTGAAAGTCAATTTGCAAATTTTAGTAACACATTCTTACCGTGATTTAGACTGAATTATGAGATATTTCGACACCGCTACAATCCTATTCCAACCAGTTGTTTGCGACATACATATTCATGTTTTAAGTGTAATAATAAATAATAATAATCTTATTTTTTCATCATGTTTATCTACTTTGTTTACCCATTATTAAATTCATTTCATAACGTAGATAATTTTATTATTTCATATTTGTTCTTATTTAATTGGAAACCTAAAATGTCATTACCTTGATAGGCCTTGCAAGATCTGGCTTCTTGTACCTCAGCCACAGAACAGCGCTACAACTGAGAGTAGTGAAGAACGACTCGACGACTGTGCAATACGTAATCAACGACGATAAGTTGTTAGGAATCAGCATGATTAGTGAAATCATCATCTGAAATATGGAACATTCATTAATAGGTACTCTTGTCATCAAAAAACCAACACACATGTTGGATGGACTAGTTCCATGTTTTTAATTTACAGTAACTCTGGATTACATAACAATATCTATCTGGTTATAACTTAACAACGGTCCCTGTGCATTCTTAAATAAAACGAAGACTCAACTCACCAAAAATACCAGCGATGGTACGGGCGACATGCACTTTACATTGATATGGGCGAGCAGCTCGGGCATGTGTCCGTTTCGGGCCCCAGCGAAGCACATTCGCGATGACGTCATAATGTGCACAGTCAACCCACCTAAAATGGCGATAGCCACGAGAGCAGGCATAATCCATCTGAACCAACAGAGTGCTGCTACAGCAAAGTCCTGAACAAAGGAAACTGAAAATCATTTTCATGAACTTAAGCATTGAATATTCACTTATTCCGAAATATACTTACAACTGCAATAGCTTCCGTTGCTCTTACACCAGTGGGACCCAGCACAGCCAAGTAGGCTACATTAACGAACACATATATCGCCGTTACCATCGGTAAAGAAATATATATAGCTTGAGGTAGATTTACAAAGGGATCTCTTAATTCTTCTGTCATGAAGTTTAAATAATTCCTAAAAAAAAGGTAAATTAAAATAGTAAGTCAGTAAGAGCACCTTCAAATGACATTGCCACATATCAATGGAGCTTTGCCCCACCTACAAAACTACGTGACCATTTAAGCTGTACCTATCATTTTGTTGGGGACTTATTATAGGTTTCATATTGCATAGTCATACATAATCAGTATCATTTTCTACTACTCTTGCAACTCCTATAGAAGAATAACAAAAACGCTTCGATTTCTTCCTATTTTCTGAACTCTTAATTAGATTGTCTTTTTCGACTCGCTAGATGTACAAGACTTTGTTTTAAACCAATAATTATAATAAAAAACGGAGATAGTTTTACATTTATTCGTTATCTTGTACATCATGCGGTTGATGGTGGGGCAGAATCTGGCATTGTCATTTGCCACAAAGTGCAGAGTTGCGGCCGCATTTCTATCGCTGCTATGACGCGGTCGCAGCGCGGGTAAAGCGCCGAAGTCGCGCGTTTTTATTTATTTATAGGTATGTACTTACAAAACAGCGTGGCCACAGCGCTGCAGCCGTGCTGCCTCCGCGCGGCACTTTGCGGCTTTGAAGGTGCCATAAGCAAAATTTCATTTGTAATGCGGGGTTTATTACCATCGTGAATAGCAAATCGACTTCCGAATCGTACGGCGAAAATCAACTCATACAAACCCAGCATAACATACTAAACAAGTAATTTTATTTAGTGTCTGTGGTTGTGATTGATATTATAATAATTCGGTAATTAACAGAATAATATACTCACCATCCTGAGTAAGAGAAAATCCCCGAATAAAAAGCGACAGACCAGTCACTAACAGACGATTTTGTTCCTGACCAGCCGTCATCAAAATGTTCTAATCTTCCTATAAACACAAATATTGGTTAGTTCACTGGTTAGATCAGACAAGTTAGTAAGAATATATTCTTTGCCATAGCATACCTGACACCATCCAAATAAATCCACCAAAAATAATGAGTACTAGGGCAGCTATCTTGGTGAACATGAAAATATTCTGAAGTCTTGTGGTGAACTTAACATCATATGCATTTATAAATGTGAGGAAACCTGAAACATGCTCTTGTTAAGGTCCTTTCATCATCCTTCGTGTAACTATAGAGGTCGCTGAAAATTAGACCTCTATGGCTATGTATTTAGCTGTACCTAAAACTGTTTTAGTTTATAGTTAGTGTGGCAATTTATCATTATTTTATTGCATTTACGAGTATAAATATAAGATTATCTTAGGCTTTTAATATTATTAATTTACAAATAAACATTTGAATTTTGGTTATTTTTTGCCATTAACAATTTCATTTAAAAGCCTGGGATAATATGATATGAGCTTTAAATTTCATTGTAGGCATATCTGGCCAATCTAAGGGTTAAATACATATTAGCTCAGTACACACGTTTCTTTGCTGATAAAACACCTCTAAACACACTCTATTATAGTAAGCCAGTAGTAATATATGAAAGGTATATGCTACTTATGGAGTGCATTGTATACTCACAAATAGTGACAGCAGCAATAAGTTTTTGGCTAAATTCATCAATATGGCAATTGGGAAATAACGGCTCCAGAATATTATTTGCAAATGTTAGAGCCATGATCGCATTTGTACTTGGTCTGAAAACAGTAACTTTGACATTAAGGTGCAGCACTAATACCCATTCTGCATACAAAACTATATCCGCATAAACTCGATTGATACGATCTGACGAACATGTTAGTTGTTAACTTTTCTGGCCCAGATGCCCTAATCGTGAAGTTCTACTTGTGTAATTTTTTTAAATACCTAACTGAACTCTATTTGTAATTCCACGAATTCCTTTATTTACAACTGTACTTCTGTCATACAAATAAATTTACAATCCAATAATCAGCCCAACCCAAGAGAGTGGAATAGCAAATATGTTGAATTCATAATCTGTGTTATTCCAAACAAGGGATAAACATTATTTTACTTGTTTCTATACTTACACAAATACCAGATTGGCATCCCACAGGTACAGGAAAGCTGGAAGGGGTCCGTAAGCTTCATTTATATAGTGATAGTCACCGCCACTCTGTGCTAGTGTTGTACCTGTTTAAAAGAAAGTACTGGTCGGTCAGACTGTTGAAAAGAGCAGGAAATTAGGATTATATTTTGAGAAAAATGTATGAGGAAGCCCTGGCTGAGACCAGAAATGGGCTACAGATTTCCTCCATACAGTGGTCTGTACTCAACTCACCTAACTCAGCATAACACATTGCTCCGAGCGTAGCCAAAACACCACAAGCAGTCCATACTGTGAGCGCACCCCACACAGAGCCAGTATTCTCCAATACTTCCTTTGGGGATATGAAAATGCCACTACCAAATATGATGCCTAGTATTATGGCTACTCCTTCTAACAGACCCAGCTGTTTACGCATTTTAACTCTTTCCTCTGACATCTTTTCTATTTTATCTCTAAAACGCAGACAATCAACTCCAACAATGGCAAAAATAAATCCAGTAAAGTAGCCAACAACCCCACTATTTGTTAACCTAAACCTATATAAGTTACTTTCACTTCTTATATCTAAACAAAAGAAAGAAGTACATTTCGAAAGTATTCAATTAACTGCAACCATCGTCATTTCCAATATATTTCGCGATATTTTCTAGAAAATAAACAAAATAATTACGCGCGGAGCGTGCTAAAAACTCCTAAAAATAAACAAAACCACAACACATCTACCTTTTCTTTTGTAAAATACTTCTCAGAGGGAAAGGCAAAGCCAACTAGGGCATACAGCCTGCTCTGATGTCAGTAGAATGTCTGAATTCTTATAAATACATACATATATACGAAGATAACCTAGCCTACCTAAACCTACGCACAACCTTCCCAAACCCCTAAACGAAATAACTCAACGATCCACGCAATCATAGAGCTACACAAAGGAAACCTTGCTAAGAGCACAAAACTTCACAAACACTTCTTTCGAGCACTCCAACTAATAGAAACGTTCGCGGACATCTACTGATTAACTTAACGTGATCATTAATCACTAAATACCACGGAAACTATTTAATTAGAATTTTCACAAAAATGTAGCTAATGTCGTTTCGCGCGCTTTTCAAGGAATCCGAATCACACATTTTAAGTATGGCGGTGTTGCCAGCCAGAGGGAAAGGCAAATCAAACTACAGCATACAGCCTTACGTTTTAAATATGCGTAAATGACCTCACCAAAACCTAAATACAGCCCTTCCAAATCCCTAAATGAAATATCAATGATCCTCGTTAACCCATGGCTCTACACATCAATATTTATCGCGATTCTGATCGCGATCCGGAACACGGATTTCACGGATCTTGGATAAAAGTGCACCCTACACGCGCGATATGGATCACGTCAATACGAAGTAAAAAAACAAACAAATATTTTTCGATTGTACGTAGACTCGATGGATTATGTTGTATGACGTGTTTTGTTATAATATGTAACGAAATTCATGCCTACGCCACATAAATTACATCCACCTCCATTTCTAGCTGAAAATTACGGATGTGCTAATGCTAATATAGATGGCAAGGCTACAACATCACTATTTATCGCGATCCATATCAAGGCCACGGATCTCGAAAATCAAGCCATGTGCGATTCGGATCACGATCCATCAATATCGGATACTACACCATCAATAAGTATCATTGATCTCTTATAAACATCTAGATACACAAAGGTCTTACTAAAACAATTTAACACGTTCATGGACAGTAGAAATTACGAAATGACAGTGAAAATTCTCATACAATTCGGAACTACTGTCATAACCGTGGTGGTTCAACATACACTGACTCGATTGTTGCATAGAGGCGCTAACGGTTATAACAGTAAACGGTTATCACCACACTGTCGTATGTACTGACTTTTTGTTTACGGGTTCTTTTACTACGACGATTCATCTGAAAATTCAATTGAAGCACATTAATTAGCTTTTAGTAGAAACTTAGCTAATCAGCTTGGAGTAGATCAAGTAGGTAGTTATAAACAAGAATAATTCGTATAAATATAGTAGCTATATCTCGATAAACTTTGTGTATTTGACACTATAATAGTCCGTCAAAAACAAATAGATAAGTATTGTATTTTTCATTTGAAATCATAGTTTTGCCTTCATTTTGTAGAAATAACAACTTTTATTATTACCTAAATAAGAAATTTTATCAACGATTACCTTTTTTAGCAAACGAAAATCAGAATATGTGCATATAGGTACGCGTAAAACTAACGAAAAAAGCAATTAGGACTTGCGTTTGATGCTTCGTTCTTTCCCACGCAAAACGCTTGATGCGGCACTAGAATTTTTCAAACAAAGACTACACACTCACTGCGGTAGTCACCGTAGGAGGATTAATTAGGGATTCTAAAGTGTGTGCGTGTCAAGACCGACAAAAATGTATTATTTATTTATTTTATTAATGGACTCGACAGTTCGTCATTTGCCAATGTCATGTTATAGAAAATTCAATATATTCAATAGTCTTCTATCTTCCTCCAGGGGAGTCGCAGTGGCGTCTTCACCCTGGGTAGCCGCGTCTTCATCCAGAGGAGACGCCGTAGCGTCATCACTCTGGACGAAGCAGCTCGACAGTCACGTTCACTCCCGAGCTTGTAGCGGGAACTCTTGATAAAAGCTTGAAACTTCGGATCTTGCCTAAATAATCCAATAACTTCACCGTACTGTCATTCGCGAACATTTTCTGATTAATTTAACGTGATATTAAACACAAAATAGTCCCTGTAGACATTAAAAGGAAAATTATCAAATAATTTCGCAACCGTCGTTTCCCGCCATTTTTCAAGAGCGTACACATACCTATTTTCTACACAGAATGACAGTGGGACCGCTCCACAAAGAAAACCGTCTACGAACGCCGCGGGAGATGCCGTTGTGTCTTTTTAAATGTATCAAAATACTACGTCATACGCCTTGGGGTAAGTGGTCTGTGTACGCCGTACTGTCATTTTCCGAATACTCAAAGTACGGCCTATGCCGCCACTGTCCATGAACGTGTAAACGTCCTACTAAGTCCTACGTCCTAATAAGGGTCCATTGTTAACGTCCAAATAATGTTCAATAAAGCAAATGAGGGTCCATTCATCCGTTTGGACCTTCTTTGCGCTCGGACATTTTTAGAAGGCAGACTGTGTATCTAGTTGTTTATAGGAGATCTCAGAGAAATCTGAGTAGGAGATCAATGATAAGTATTGATAAAAACCATAAAACCCATTAAAACATTATAAATATTGATGTGTAAACGTCGCCATAAGCAATATGAAGTTAGGTTCAAGAGATGGTGAATTTGCGCTGGGATTTCGTTTTAGTTATGATTTACGTCATACGTTATAAATATAGGCTATTTTGGTATGTAAGTACACTTTTTACTTTATTAGGAGTAAAGTTAGTCATCATAGGACAATTTTATTTAAAAAAAAACTATTACTATTTGCTTGAGTTTACTTGTTAAAAATTCAGAATATTTTTGTAGATATTTCTGGGTCTGGATCTGGATAGTATTGTAGCAAATCAGCCACAGGAGCTTCTTGATCTTCATAAAAGTCGCAGGCAAGGAGGAACTCTCGTTTTGAGTAATCATCTCCTTTACAGAACATTTCACCTAAAAAAATTACAATATATCAGCCGGGATGCCTGGGATAACACACGCACTACGCACACGCATGACGCAGCGTTAGCGATCCGCGTGACGCGCCGCCGCACAGGAGATGATAAACCAATGTCAAACGCCTTGTAATAACGTCACTTTGACAGCTCTGCGGCGTAATGCCGATCGCTAAACGGCGTGTAGGGTCAGCGCAATCCGACGACGACGGAGTGAAGCGGAGTGGCGCATGGCGGGCGGCGAAGAGCCATTCGCCGGTCGCAAGGCATACCGAGCGGCGCGCAGGCTCCCCTCCCACTGCCGGCCCCCTAGCGAATTGAGATCCTTAGCGCGGTGTGGCGGGCGCACGCGAAATATGAGAGATATCGAAAATAAAGCAATTTTGCCACACCATCAATAATAATTACTTAATGATAAAAACCATAAAACGCAGAATTGCGATAAATATTGATGTGTCGCTAATTAAGTTCATGTCTACGTGACATTTTCGACCTCCTCCGTTACTAGTTGAAAATTACGGATGTATGTGATAAATATTGATGACAAGGCTACACATCAATATTTATCGTGATACGGATCGCGATATTGGGTTTTATCAATACTAATAGATGGTGTAGTACGTGATATTGATGGATAGTGATCCGGATCGCACATGGCTTGATTTTCGAGATCCGTGACCTTGATATGGATCGCGATAAATATTGATGTTGTAGCCTTGTCATCAATATTTATCACATCCGTATAGGTTCAGCTAGCAACGACTCCTCCAGCTAGTTGGTATTTAAAAGACATTGCCACATTTCAATGGAGCTTTGCCCCACCTACAAAACTACGTGACCATTTAAGCTGTACCTATCATTTTGTTGGGGACTTTAATTAGACAGGTTTCATATTGCATAATCATAATCAGTACCTATCATTTTCTACTACTCTCGCAACTCCTATAGAAGAATAACAAAAACAATGAATAAATCGCTTCGATTTCTTACTATTATCTGAATTCTTAATTAAGCTGTTTTTTTCGAATCGCAACTTGTACAAAACTTTATTTTAAACCAATAATTTTATTAAAAAACGGAGATATTTTTACATTTATTCGTTATCTTGTACAACTTGCGGTTGATGGTGGGGCAGAATCTGGCATTGACATTTATACCGCGGCATTAGGATGTTAGCCAGTTAGCTAGTTTTACACCCCTTTCCTTAAACGGTTATTTGTCACTTTCACACTTCGTTAAAAACGTTAATTTAGATGGAGTGGCTTTTTTGCTATATCTAGCAAGAATCCTTAAATCACCGTTTAACTATGAGGCACGTTTATCGTTATGAGTCTGTATTTACCTTCCACGTCCATTATGTGAACAGGACTTCGAGACTCTAAAGCGCCAACACAATAATGCTCTTCTGTGAGGTCTGGATGCCAATACATAATAGCATCTCTACAAGAAGCACCCGCTATTGGCAGTAGTATTCTGTCCTGAGTAAAAAGTTGAGATTAGTGAAATTCCTTTTGATGGTTCCTTTGTGCTAACAGTACAAAGCAGCATCATGTGTAACACTTTGAACCGTTCTTATTAACTGCGTCATAAGAGTTAAATTCGTACTGCAAGTGTTACCATTGATTTGCTGTTGTCCGTACTATATTACCATAAGTACTTACAACAAATATATCAGTTAAGTACGTCACTAAAGATGATTCAATCGTACCTTGCATATTATTTTATTATTGACTATAGGTTCCTTTACTTCACC
The DNA here is from genome assembly GCA_963506565.1 of Tachystola acroxantha. Lineage (NCBI taxonomy): Eukaryota > Metazoa > Arthropoda > Insecta > Lepidoptera > Oecophoridae > Tachystola > Tachystola acroxantha. The sequence continues at coordinate 10,428,266 of OY735870.1, read as the reverse complement.
AGTGCAAAAAAATTTCCTCTTCTTTCTCATAATTACGGTGCTGATTTCCAATACAGTTTTTATACTGTTGCCTAAAAATAAATTTGTTATAATACTTGTAAAATATTGTACTTACATCAGTATTTTATTAAAATTATATTCCAGAAACAATGTGTACTTAGTATTCCATACCTTTTTCTCCATTAATAGCTTCAAGTTCACGCATGCCTCTGGCCTGTGTTTCTCGACTATTTTGTTGTTTCATATAATTAGCTAATCTATACATAGCATCTACAAACTCGTCGACAGGACCTAAATACATAAAAAATAGTCCTCAGATATAAAAGTGTGCGTACATAAATACTATTTGACTTAATAAAGATTTCATTGATTTAAAAAAAAAGCATTTCTTCACCTGTTCCGAAACTGCCGCCGTCCAGGTAATTTAAAAACTGATAGAATCTTAACGCTTCATCAGATTCCATCTCATCCATGACAGGTCTCTGAAATTATGAAATTGAGAATATATTTGTCTATTATCATAGCCTCATCATAGCCCATATTAATGAACATCAGCTACATAGTACACATTATTTACTTGTACAATATCCATAAGTGTTAGAAAAATCTGTCGGCCGGGACATTGTCGACGTCTACATACTATCAATATTTATCGTGATCCGGATCGCGATATTGCGTTTTTAAGGGTTTTATCAATACATATTGATGGTGTAGTAGGTATGCGATAATGATGGATGCTGATCCGGATCGCAAATTCTTATTTTTATTTTAAATCCGTTCCCTAAATATGGACCGCGATAAATATTGACGTTGTAACATATAAGCTCGTCATCAATATTTTTCACATCTGTAATTTTCAGTTAGCAATGGAGGAGGAGCTAATGACAATGCCAGATTCTGCCCCACCATCAACCGCAAGTTGTACAAGATAACGAATAAATGTTGTAACCATGGCACCACCGGTGGTGCTATGGGGATTATTTTTATATCATGACTCCACCGGATAATATAATAGAGAGGGGAAAGCCAAGTGCAAGGTAATATAAATATTTAATGAAACAAAAATCAACCTCATTCAAACTTGAATTTTTGACTATTTAAAACCTAAGTTTATCTAACGCATGTCCTACGCTGATCTCTTCGTTAGTTAACTGCATTTGTACTTGCAAAATGAAGTCGTAAATTGTCTATTAAATACTTCTTTCTTTTCGCAGGTATCTTTAAATCGTGAATGTCCGTCAACACGTTCTAAACGTTGAATTGTTGTATTTTTTCTTAATGTGTTTGTTCAATCTAGAATGGAAACCATCTGCAACATTCGTAGTACGATGACGTTCGCCGAAAACGCTGAACATGTATGGGGAATGCACTTTCAACCAATACCCATAAAGCCATTGGTTTTTGTTGTTTTTTACTTTTTAGGGTGCACTTTGATCCAATTTTAAATCCGCGATCTTGTTTAGCTCACCGACTAATTAGTGCAAATATCGAAATACTAACCCTGGGTTAAGTACTTAACATGAGAAAACTCCATACATTTCGATTGGGTTAAGTCGCTAACTCTAGAGTGATCTTATATTGTAAGTGGGGGTTAATTGGGGTTAATAGTTAGTGAATGGTTGGTTCATGTGGCCACACCCAGCCCTTGTGGCACGCGCCAGCGTTAGCGATCGACGCAACGGCGCGGCGCGGCGCGGCGGCGGCGTTGCGTCGATCGCTAAGGGCGGACGCACAACGTCACGAGGCGCCGTCCGCCGGCACGACGCCTGTCCGCCGGTCACCGACGCGCGACGCCGTCCGACATCGTGCACCGGTAGACGGTGCCGGCAGACGCCGGTACACGCCGCGCCATGGTGGCGTTGTACGCTAGCCCTAACGCTGCGCGTGCTAGCACCCCAGGAGGGTGAGCCGCGACGATTTTTACTAGATCTCAAGTCCCGTCAATGTTAGTATTTGGCGATTTTTTTTACTTAAGTACTTACATAAACGTTAGCAAAAACTTTGACAGGACTTGAGCGCATAAAACTACGGCATGAAAAGACCTTGTGGATGGCCCCCCTCCTGTTAACCACAATGGTGAATGACGGTCAGTGCATTTAATTTTACGCGGGAACAAATCTAATGAAGGAAGGTACTATTTAAACTCACAAATTTACCGCTCCATGCTCCTACGTCAGAATAAAGAGAATTTACCCTGCTAGGCATCCAATCTAATGATGATCGGGTAACCAAAATCGGATGCTGAAATTTATTAAATATTAACAAATTAGTAATAGATAGTATTTATTTTATCTAAGTATACAGGGTGTAACGGAAAGGATATATGAAACCGAAGGGAGGGTGTGCAGTATCGGTAATTGAAATTTTTTTGTTCTAAGACTTTACGTTACACCCTGTATATGTGTCATCGATCTACCATCGTACTAAAATATTATAGAAATTATATTAAACCATTAGTATTCCATTTTTACCATTGACGGAACTTTGGAAGTCGCATGAGTTGCAAAGAATAATAGAAAAACTAATTCGAAATTCGAATTATCCAGCATTGTGATCTTTTCAATGTCAGTGAAAGGAATGTTACAATTACAAATCGTAGACTTAATTGATTCCGGAAAAAAACAATTAAGTCTGTACGTTATTGCTATCGTTAATTGGCAAAGCCCTCGTTATCGTTATTTTATTTCATAAACATTGATAGGTTTAGGTAAATGATAAGCTAACGCGGTTGTTACCACAATCTCAGTCAAAACCACAATTTTCACACCAGCCAATGAGCGGCTGGATTTGCCAACGTTCATAACAATCCACACTGGAATCCACCACAATCATGGAGGCATGCCCCTGAGTACCAACCAACGTAATCATTATCATTTTGACACAATATAACTGATATTTATTACTGTGTTTCTTCATTGTAATAAAATTTGCAAAAATATCGTACCCGGTCAATTCAATTCTTTGTTTGTAGCAACCACGGAATAAATATTAAGGTAGCAACGAATCACAATACCGGCAATATCCCTTATCGCGATCTGTGGGATGACCGCAGCTTCCAACCGTTATCGTTATCGCTTTCATTTTATGGCATACCTACAAAAATAGCGTGCCTACCTAAACTTTTTGGGAACTAAAATGGCGGATTGTCGTAGTGCGGCCTCGATGTTCATCGATAACTTTTATCGATATTGACCGGAGACGGTAAATGCGTTTCCCCGTAGATTTTATATCTAACCTCTATTATCATCCTTAAATCATTGAAATAACGTTAAAAATAACTTGATCAGAAATAAAATACTGTGCCGTGTCAAGACATACCGTGCCATCTTTGAGCGTAGGCCATAGCGATCTAGACAATTAAAAAAACAGTTTAGAAATATGATTTATTATTAACTTAATTAGGTACACTACACATCCTTTCTACGTACATGATTGATTAATTATGTGTTCAAGTACTGTGACTACAATTCATTAATGTTATTCAAGATTTTTTGTAGTGTAACCCTGAATGACCCTTCTGTAAATCTCGTCCGTAAAACGTTAAATGTTCCCACTTCACATGGCTATTCGTATTCGCTAGTGGATGTTTGTCGTATTTGTCAAATACTTGACGTACATACAAATAAGACGAATATTTTGTCAAGCATACCAAGCACATATGGCAATTATGACAAATACGCAAATACGAATTGCCATTTCATCTAAAACGAGTGCGACCACTGGTGTATTACTGGTTTGTACTTTTGCCATCAGCGTTTCGAAAGCTTCTAGTCTTGACAGAAGTTAGGTTAAGCATGCACATTCTGGTACCAGTATGTACTCCAAGTTCGTGGATGTGCGCGGCGAACAAAATCGTTGTGGAGAAAAAAAATGGAGGTTCAAAGCAAATTTTCTAGTCTCTGCTCAATATCTTCCGGATATTGTTGTTCCACAGGCAAACCTCTAGATTTTAAGGAATTAATGAAGTCTTTCCTTGTAAATATTTCAATACAATTGAATTCTCGTTATTTAACAAATTCCGTTTGCGTAAATCTTTCGTAATATTTTCAAAATCAGAATTTTTTATATTCTAGCTGTGAATTTTCTCATTTAATCTTTTGATTTTTATTCCTTGAAGCAGACATAATTTTTGTTTCAATTTCTTATGATTCTCAAAAGAAATATCCTGAAATCCAACATAATGCATTCGTTTTATAATATACATAGCATTAGAGTACAAAAAGAGAAAAAAATTTGAATATATCGATATTTCACAATAACAAAAGAACAACACTATCGTCGAACTATTGCTTTTTTTTACAAAATCAAATTCTCTTGAAATATCGCTTAGAACAGTAGTTTAGCTTAACTGAAATGTACTTAATTAGGATCTGCTTTGAATTTCGAAAGCAAGAAGTGGAAATATATGGAATTAGACAATATTTCATAACAAAATGTCTTGCTTACCGGTGGAATCTTACATTATTAAAATTTTGGTTATTCCTGGTCTTCCTCGAACCACAGCCTATTACACTTCATTTAGTCATTGTTCCTTTACATTAATTTGTACTTTTTATGCACTATATCACTTGATAACAAGGTATAATTAGTTAAAAATCACAATCAAAACAGCAAATTGACACATGAAGTACTCAACAAAACCGTGAACAAATATGGCGGCCTGGCACGTTCCCACGGGTCGCGATGTCACGTAATAAGTGTTGCAAAATTGTTACTGACACAACTAGTGTCGTCCTTGTCCACTTATTGAAAATCATGATAGTTAATAAGAGATAGCATTATATGTAAGAGTTCAACGTCGAAATGCATGATATTTGTATAACCGAATAGTAATATAGAAGAATAGGCCATGTCCATAGGTATTCCTTAGTCATTAGGTCACACGCACAGCTTCTCTATAGGGTTCTTTCTCTAAGCATTCCCTCTATAGGTTTCTCTCTCTACGGTCGTAGCCGTAGAAAGAAGCGTAGACTGAGTATTCAGAAGACCTAAAACCACAGAACACTATTACCCCTAGAACTGTCTACGACCTAGAAGAAGCGTAGAGAGAGAGAAAAAGGCATTGTTTTTTTTCATCAAAGAGCGTGACCGCGACTTCAATCGTTTTCGTTTACATTTTGACACTTGAACGTTATACATTGCTGCGTTTCGTTGTTGTTTGTTAAAACTTGCAAAAACATAACAGCAATATATAGCGTCCATGTGTCAAATTGAAAGTGATTACGATAACGATTGAAAGTCGCGGTCACCCCACAGGCTGTATGCTCTAGTTAGACTTGCCTTTCAAAGTGGAAAGTGGATAGAATTTAAGTAATAAAAACCAAGAAAAAAAACCAACATTTTCCTTTCCCCTTGGCCCTTGGGCAGAATTTTAATTTTTTAATAATAAATAAATTTATGAAGAAATAAATCAAGAATAAATTCTTTCCTTGCTAGTTGCTATACTCAACTCACGTGCGAGTACTTCTAATTTTTAGGTGCATTTGTGTATTGGTATCGTTAGATAAATAGAATAGAGAGTATTAGTTCTTTTGAAATCATTTGCCTTTTGGAGTCCTATGTTAGAAATTAATGTTACTTTGTAAAACTGATGCTGGCCTGATATTCGAAATACCAATGTGATCATCGATTTCATAATAAAAATGTTTAATTTTTATCAGGTTAGTGTTCGTTCATTTATTGTATAAGTTTGTGTTTAAAAGATATTATTATTGTACCTTATATCAGTGATAAAGAGGGGGCGTATGTATACCAATTGATACTGTATGTATTTGGAAAAGAAATAGAGGGAGTTTTGACTCTTTAGACTCAATTGGTATTAGAGTAGTATATATTTTCTTTGTATTTGAGGGTGTCTCCCATGACATTGTATAACTTCTGGAATTTGTTGTTTTCATTATTGCTTATTTCTCATATGTGTTTTTTTTATACTCTGTGATCTTGCACTATATAGATCTGGCATTTTACTTTCAGTGCAACTAGCACATTTCTCACTGTGGCTATCAGCGAGTATATATATAAGGAATAAATAGGTTAGGTTAGCCTATAACTTTTCCAAATATTTTGGAGCCCGTACCTATTTAGGTATTTTCTATATTATAATCTTATGACCTTTTATTAGTTTAGGAGATATACATAATTATTTTTTCCTTGCAGCATTGATAATGGAACGGTTCCCACTGAAGTCTTCACTACCTAAAATGCCTACTACATATCAGTCTGTATATAAAAAGGTAACAACATTTATTTACTTAACACACATATTAAGAATAGCATATAAGATTTGCATTGCTAACCCCCACTTGCAATATAAGATAACTCTAGAATTAGGGACTTAACCCGAGCAAAATGTATGGAGTTTTCTCAGGTTAACTACTTAACCCAGGGTTTTCTCGATATTAAGTATAATTGCTATGAGAATAGGTAATAAGTGCATTTTATGTTCAATTTCCCTAAAACTTATCAAATCGTAACATTTTGTAGGAACTGTGGACTGTCACATTCACATGAATAAGTCTTAAAATATGCAAGATTAAAAGGCAAAAAGGAAAGAAGAAAGTGCTTAGCTAATAATAAGACAAAATAATCCTCCTTGTGTCATTATTGATTAAAATCATTAGAATAAGGTTGAAAATAATGTTTAGTTTTACCGGAAAAAGTATGATATCGTAGCCATATCCGATTAATTTCCATAATGTCTCTTTAAGATAATTATCGCTTTATCAGAAGTTCCCAAGCAACATTTTGAGCTGTATAAAAGCTACACTAGAAATTTTCTGAACACTGAACGTTGTATAACGTTGCTGTACAGAGACTGTATAGCTGACTATACAGACCTTGTAATTCCAAAATGGGCCCTAAATTATACAGCCTTAAATGTAGTCACAGCTGGTGAACAGCTATATTATCGCCTAAGACTGACAAATGACATAATTAGGATCAACTTGTTTCATTCTTATATGACACCTCCTGGCTAAAGTATTAAAAGAAGAATAATTTTATTCTTACGCTTTTATGTTATTCCATAATCTTGTTTGGCAATGGCAAACTTGTGCCGGGACATGACAATATATTGTTAAAGTGAAGAGTGAATTTATTATTTATCTTAATGTTGCTATCTGTTGTTATTCTGTGTGGGGTTTCTGCTTTTCTGTGAATGTGTATATATGTTTTAAATACAAAAACTCACGCGCCCTTGAAACCTTGAAATAACTACATTTCAACGAAAAATAAATTATGTTTGAAATATGAGTGGACTAGCATGTAATGATCTTCGCCTGCGGCCGATCATTGTGGATCGTCGTATTGCTGAGCTGTGCAGTGTCGGGTGGCGCGCCTGCGTCACCGTTATGTTATGTCGCACTGTCACGTCGCTTGAAACAGGCGACGACGCTGCAATTCGCTCGCCAAGCAACGAGATCATGTCTTGTCGCAGCTCTGCACATTCATGTTCCGAAACCTCCAGCTTACTTCGGAGTTCGTCGACCTCGCGGTTCTCAGCAGGGTGGGTCCTTGGACTCCTTGGCCACGTACCTCGTGGGTCAAATGCTGGTTAACTTTCCAGAGAGAGTTCATGAATTCATTCTTAAAGAAAAAAAACCTCGAAAGGAATTTGTCCTGGCAAAGTCTAGACTCTGACGAGTAATAACATAGACTTGATCATAATGGTCGAAAGGCATATATTGTTTAACTCCGGTTGGGATCAACAACTCATTCAACGTACCTACTCAATATCGATTTTAGGCTAGAGAGACGCTGTTTGACGAAATTCACGTTCTCACCTAAACTGCAGATCGTACGAATAACTGGTTGCGACGATGAATAGGCGTTTGACACGGTGTTGAATAACATCATGGGACGAAGACTTTCGCCGGTCACAACGTACGGGCACGAAATCTAAGCTCTCGGTGGAGACTCTGGAACTTATGAAGGAAAGACGTGACAATACGCGAGCCATTTCGTCAGAACAGCGAGCGGACACCAAACAACCTTATAAGAAAGCTGTTAACTGATAAGCCGTTACCTTCGTCGCTCCAATACACGCTGCATTCAAGGGGCAATTTAGCAGAATCACGGAGGGTCACGAGCCGCGACACCTAATAAATTGAGATAGTGAAGTGTCACTTTTTCCTCTTATTTATTTGCCATTAGTCCATTTGATCTTTAATAAGATTTGCCGAATGTTGTTGCTAATGTTGTGTGTAGGTGCTAAATTCAGCAATGTATCTCCCTTCATGCGTTTATTATACTTCTCGGTGGGGCACGCGATAAATCTAGTCTTTATGGATTTTTGGACGTGTTTAGCAATTGAACAGTGGATGTTTTCTTGCAAACCATGCCGCTTAAAGATACCAGTGTTTTTAATAGTTATGCCATTCTGATCTATTCGAAGAGTTTCCACATTAGACGTGATTGCTGCCCCACAGCTCAATGCCACTGGTTTTATAACCGCTTTGTAGATAACAAGCTGTTTTGATGAGTAAGGGAACATGCTCTTACCAAGAAGCCAGATCCAATTCTTAATCTATTAAAGTGAAGGCCGGTATTTGACGGATTCAGTATGTGGTAGAGCTTCACCTACCATATGTACCAAAGGACGATCACCCCTCCCGAACATGAATGTGATGACCGTGATAACGATAGACTTGCTTATGGCATTTAAAAATCACTAATTTGTGCTGACACAATATAAGAAATTATTACGTATAAAGAAAGAAAAAAATATTCCCTCGAAATCGGTTACGTACCGCGGATACTTTTTACTCATTCGCAACTGGTTACGAAATGCCGGTTACATAGGCGGCCGAAGCGAATTAACTTGCTTGCGGATAAACGGCTCTATTTGAAGATCTTTCGTTACACACTCTAACATAAATCTCGTTTTGTTAACTGTACCTTAGTAATCTTGTATAGGATGGCATCACTTCGTAATACGGCCATTTTACCAGTATTACTTTATGCTATTGTGTTCCACTAAATTAAATAGATTACCTCTTTATTTCCAGCTAAATTGATTGGACATGTAGACTTTGTCTATGCACCTGCTAACAGTTATACTACCCGTCGGTATATAAAGCAGAAGGGGCTTGAAAGATTTAGAATATTTTATAAGTAGTAGAAGTACGTTGCCTTGTTTGCAAATTCGTGGCGACCTTATCACAATTAACAGTAAGGTACTCGTAGTTATATTCGTCGAGAACCTATGACGAATTGGGTAAAACAGTTCTCCAGAAGAAACCACAAACGGGTAAACATAGTGTGGTATGCTCAGCGGCCAGGCTGTGTTAGATGGTTGGCAGGGAATGGAACGGATCAGTTAAGATCGGGTTGGTCTTGTCTCTCACAACGTTACAAAGAATCTTTTTTTTTTTCAAGTTTAACAATTACGATTGGTAGTCCAGGCATAAGCTCTGTATAATAAATCATTCATAGTATTGAGTAAAGTGACATAATGTGCTCTTTGATGATGAATGTATTTACACGAGTGATGACGAGGATGATATCAGGCATTCGATGGACCAGTAGATAATAGTGACATCTTTCGATTGACCTACTAACTACACAATACGTAGAGGGAGGCACAATACCACGTGGCGGTCATGCGCATTAGTATACTCTCTATTAGTAACAATATTTTAAATGCATTCTAGTCGTTTATAGATTCAATTACATAATAACAGCCACTTTATAACTTATAAAAGTTAATAATCCGTCACAAGTCACAATTTTTTTTGGATGTTGTGATTTTAAATATGATATTTTGTGAGCTGGGCGTCCTGGGCATATTATTGATTTTCCACCCTCACTCCCCGCCCCTGCGCGCCTAACCTATATTGTTACGAGAGGCATCTGTAATCCCATATGTTAGGGGGACATTTAATATTTCTGGCGTTCAGATTTGAGTTATCGTTTTATAGTAATACCTCACGTAGGTAATCAATGAGTTTAAAATACTAACTAACTAGAATTTACATTAATAATTTCGTAACAATGTTTTGGAGATTAAGTATAGTGTGGTGTTGTGTTGCAAAGAACAATTTATAAAAAGAGGAAACGATGTGAACATGGCTTCTAGCCCACACACGGTAATGGTGACTGGATAATATGCACTAGCCTTGTTTGTACAGCACGAATGTAGCGTAGTGCAAAATGGTAATGAATAAATAGCTTAACTAAATGTTTTATTATAGATAGGTACCTACCAATACAACCAATTTGTTCGTTATTCACGGGAGGCTAATTGTTACAAGTCCCCTTCGCGAACCTTTAGTAATATTTAACCGAGTGCCTCAAGGAGATATATACTTTTTTCGAGTGTATGTATGTCTTTCCTTTGTAGCCTCCTGTATAGCTGTCGTTTTTGTTTTGTAATAATTCACTTGTTCGTGTTTCTGAATACTCAAGATACAAGAATACTCATGAATAGGAACACAAACTTCAGAGGAAAATATAGTGACGAACTTACCAGACAAAAGTGTGACAATTTTCGAGATGTTCACAACTATTTTGGGGTGTCAAAAACCCCGCTGGCAACGGGTCTGGAATATCTACCGAATGAATATTTCGTAGGGACCCAACGCGAGTAACGGCAGCGGTGTCCACTCCTCGACCGAGGATGATATGGTGGACATAACGCCTGCGGGTGGCTTGCAGCAGGCGGCTGCCGACATCACGCCCACCGACCACGGCACCTTCCAGCTTTACGAGCATAGCGGGAGGAACTCCGCCGCCAGCGCCAACTGTGAGTATTTGCGTCATATTCCTCATCATGAGCAACTTACTTGTACACATTTTTTTCTTTTTTTTCAACATATACTTTAATACTGAACTCTTAGGCACACATTTTGACTAGGTACCGTTTATCAAAATATAGGTATAATTGTTTTTTTAACTACGAGTACATTTTTATTTTCAAGCTTACATCGCACAGTACTTCAGTTCATCTGCTGGTAAGCTGTCTCCGAACTGAAATACTTATATAAATATTGTAACATAATAAAGTTTAGTTCAATAGTTTGGTTCCATTAATTTGCTTGATGCTACTAATTATACTAAATAGCCTTGAATTCAACTGAACAAAGATTGGCTATTGCAATATTTGGCTGATGCTTATGTCTAGTGAGTATCTTCTACTCCAAATTGTCAATAACAATAATTGAAATTCAAATTGTTAAGTAACAAGAGTGGAACTTTTTTACACAAGCTCATGTGACGGACGATAACTCTCTCCTCGTTAGAGATCAAAAAAACCTAGGACCGCCTAGGGCCACTCTAAAATCCTCGTAAACCCACATAGAGTATTTGTCTTTTGATTATAACATACATATTTGAATTATTTAGACTGTCGTATAACATATAAATAACAATTAAATATTTATACGTATTAGTACCACAGAAATAAACAAACATTAGTCACGCATCGACCGTCGGCTTATCGATAAATTGGCGCAAGATAAGATTAGTATGCATACCTATTAAACAAGAAATGGTCAGTAGAGTAAATAAGTCTATTATGCTCTCATATGAGAAGTTAATGTGTAATGTACAGTACTATTTGGTGGTGTTAAAAATAAAAATACGAAATGGAATCCTTAAAAGATGAGACTACCGACACCGAGCCGCTTGTAGCTGATGTAGGTAACTGTTTGCTGTTTTAATTAATTTTCTATTAAAGCATTGATTGTATTTTAATTACTTTTTAAATAGTTTAATTTGGCTAGAACTGATTATAATGTTATGTGTTTTTGTTATTCGTAACTGTGTGCTTATTCTAATCGTGCAGACTTGTAGTGAGTGGATTAGGTTATAACAATACTTGGTTTACTTGGCCATTAACATAGAGCAAATAATGTTTTATCTGCTATTTTTAATAAGAACATTATTATCATTGTTTAACTCTATGCTCTAACTCCCACGAGAACCTTACAGTTTATTTATTTATTTATAAACTCACGCCTGATTCCCGTAGGGGTAGGCAGAGACGATGGACTTCCATCTGCTGCGATCCTTACAATTTCGAGTTTATAGTATAATCCCATTATCTCAGCAAACGACGACACTTTATTGGCTTAGATAAGTAACTGCCAAATTAGTAGGTACATTCACAATGACAGATACCTATTTCTTGTCTAAAGTATTGCCTTTAATGTATTAAATATATTTTTATTGTTACGTCTGATGCGTTCAGGTCCACGTAACTTGACTAAGTAAGTCAAGTGATAGATGGCACAATGAATTTTTAAAAAAACATCAATCTCGGCCATTATTAGCTTTTCAACAGCAGACCAACGAAGTTCTCAATCTATTCATTCTCATATTTGTTTGGGCGACGCGACGCACTTTCAACATCCCCGAGCCCACTAGTGCTCATTTTCACTGTCATCACATTTATTATTTCATTATTGGTAGTGAAATTCACGTAAGTAGCATCACCCACGTAGAGTTAAAAGGATAGCGTTCTATTTTTTCGAGTTGCTGTGCGCCACGACTCTACCCTCACGTGGGATGCGAGCGTACCTGGCCCTTTACCTGTTTTGTTCTTAGAACTACCTACTAAATGCTTTGGAAGACCATTCGCACTTCGCTGACTTCGCATATTTTATTAGTCTAACAAGTCCAGTACATTGATAACATATTTTATGCGAAGCGGTCGCGGTAATCAAAATCAAAAATCAAAGTAGAATTCGAGCTTTAGGATTCATGTCCTGAGTGTGTGCAGGACACCGTGATGCGAAATTGCGTATGTTGACTTTTTTGAGGGATAAAAGCGTTATAATAACACATTTTAAATATTTAATGAATATACAGGTGACCACACGAAGGGAAAGTACCTACCTAATTTTTTTTTGTACGTAGATTATTATTCTACTGAAAGAATACTTCATTTTGATTTAAAAGAAATTTAAACTGCGTTCATTCCTTTTTAAATAGAATATTGGGCTGCCTGAACCGGAAATCAAACCCGCCAGAAGTAAACAAAAACTAAACACGAACAACGAAACTGTTAATCGTATAGGATCATTTTTTAAAGTAAAGTACTCGTAACATCTTAAATAAAAGGAAGACCATGAAATTAAACATTTAACAGTCGGCTCTAAAAAGTTTCATTTAACTACTATTATTAACAGAGCGATAAGCGCTTATCATGCCTTAATTTTATTATCGTATAATCACTTACTCTTATTAAATTCATTAAATATAATTAATCATTATAATCTACACTCTAATTTAAATTATACATAAACAAGGTGAAACAAAATAATGTAGAGACTATTTTACAAGGTGCTTAATGCATTTATTATTTACAATTTACAGGTTCATGCACCCTATTATGGAGTAAGCCCAAATAAATATTTTCAGTATTAGTACCAAAATATATATTAGCTTATTGTTTTTTTTTTAACTTCGTAACAAAGGTTCGTACCTTCATACTTCATCTCAGAGAAATAATGACAACGCGTGGTTAGTGGGAGGGGGCGGTGCGGTGTCATCGTAAAAATATCTAGTATATGATACGTCCAATATTTTGGTTAGTGGCAACACTTGTGTCTGTCACCGGAGTGACGTTTGTGGTACTTGTCATCCAAAATGCGTTCTTAATATAACACTAGTTCACCCTCGCTCGCAACATACGTACTTTCTTTGGCAGTTGAGTTTTGTTTGAATTGATTAAAATCAATGAAAATAAATGATGATACAACCTTTTATGAAAATTGGAATAGCACACATTATGTACAGACAACTAACAAATTAATAAACATGTCTTTCGTAAGACAAAACGGAAATAATTCGATTCGATTCGATTGTTAATGGTTAACTTATGAACGCAGAGTGCAATTTATTATCGTCGGTCGACCGTCGACGACGGACAACGAAGTTTGTTTCGATTTTCATTTGTTATTTACACGAAAGTTAGTTACATCCCGACTCTACATCTAGATACAATACAAACGAGACTCGTAAATTATTCGGAATCGACGGAGTTTAAATGCCATGGTTGGAATTGTCTGGTTATAAATTCGATTCGTAATTAATTAGTGACATTTCTTTACAGGGGACGCTATTATATTCTCCGGAATGCAAGGTGAGTAATCATTTTAAAGACTACCAAGCGAGCTCTTAATAAATTCACATTTGTCTTAATAATTACCATAATTACCAATGTGATACCTAACTTACTGTTGTAGTATTTATTTACTACTGCCATATGTCAGCAGCCCCCCTGTGTATTGTATTCTAAATGATCATTGATATACATAGATAAGTTCCCCGCTAAAATTTGCATTGGTTACAGGAGATGATGACATCCCTGGAATTGGGCAGTATGAGGACTTTCACACTATTGATTGGCAACGCGACATTGCTCGTGATCGCATGCGTCACAGATACATCGTGAAGAAACGACAGGATTCAATATGGGACTTAATCAAGGTAATTTAAAGTCCACAGGAAATAAAATATGTTTATTTGAAGAAACTGGTATACAATGAATACTTGACTCGACTAAATAAATACGTTGACAGGTTGCCCAATATTTGCTAGTCACTGTGCATTTGAACTGAAAGGCTTCTGATCTTAGTTTATTTCATGGAGATTATAACCATGCCCTGTATTCGAAAAAAAATTATTACATTAAAAGATGTGGCCTTTACTTTGTCCAGTAGTTGGTAGAATGGGGCTGATACCTTTTTCACATATTATGTTATTCGTCTTACTATATTTATATGCTGCAGGGCGCACACGACGCGTGGTCCGGTTGGGTGTGCGTGCTGCTCGTGGGCGTGTGCACCGGCGTGGTGGCCGGGGTGATAGACATTGGGGCATCGTGGATGACAGATCTGAAATTCGGCATTTGCAAGCAAGCCTTTTGGTTCAACAGGGAGCAGTGTTGTTGGTCCAGCAATGAAACGACTTTTGACCATGGGAATTGTTCTCAGGTTAGTGGATTATATAGGGATGGATAGGTTTTTAATATTTAAGTGCAGTCTATACAAGATTTACTTTTATCTCACTGTCTGGTGTATGTGTTAAGGTAAATATGATTAACATATTTAGCGAAAAAATTAGTTACCACACTTTAATCTTAATCGATATCTACATCATATAACAATACCACGCTGCTAATAAAATATACATTTTTACCTACGGTGTATATTTAGTATTTTATGCTACGGTAAAATGTACTGCTATGTTCTGTGAACAATGCCTAACATTTTTCCCTGCTTCTCTCTTTGCTATTTCTATGGTATTATGCGAAAGAGAGATACCCATATTGGCTCATTAAAATGAATAGAGCAGTGTTTTTGAATCTTTTAGAATACGCGACCCCTTTAAAGGTTGAAAAATTCTGGCGACCCCCTTGGGCCATAGACAGACAAAAAGTTAATAATTTAAAAGACAACCTACATGTATGATTTTATCAATTTTGGTACGTATATTCATTATAAAGACCTACATTCTGCAAGAAGCCGAGTGAGCTTTGAAAGTATGGTGGGCATTAAAACTAAAAAAAGAAATAGACTTCAATTAGATAATGATTTGATTATTAACATTTCAAAAATAGCACCACGATTTGACAATTTTTTGAATAATAAAGAAGGCCATTATTCTCACTGAAATTGTGGTTTTATTGTAGTGTAGAACCTTGCTTTTTTCTTTTTCCGGCGAGCCCCGAGTAAGGCTTCGCGACCTTTCAATCTGTGATTGAAAAACAATGGAATAGAGTATACAGGTTTACCTTGAATTCATTCGACAAAATTAAATGGATGGTTAGGCTTGCTTCATTCTGCACAGCGTTTAAGAAAATTAAACAATTTGGTAAAAAATAAAAAATATTTACAAAAAATTCAACTATCCAAAAAATTATTGATTTGATGTGCATCGTTAATGTGCTTTACAGTTTTTTTTTACATTAGAGGGTATTATGAATTTTTTGGAACAATTTCTATCACTGGAATTTGACCTAATGGTCATTTCTAAAGTCATTGTGTGACTTGTGACGTACTTAGTTAAATTTTTTTGCAGTTGATTTTCTAAAAAAACCCTTACTAATTTAATATTTATGACGAGTACAACCCCCAGTTTCTATTTGTCGAATGAATTCAAGGACACCCTGTAGTTAGGTTGCTATGAACAACAACGCATGAGCTGTGCGAGCGTGCCGCGGCAGTCGGCCGGCGAAGTGCCAGAACAGATTTTTAAGTAACTACTAATGTAAGTAGTTGCTGCCTAAAATTATAATAGGTAGGTACTTAGTTGGGATAGGTTGCTTGCTTGTGTATGTTATTATTGAAAATGTATTACATTTATCGTTACTAAGGTGAAATTATTAATAGTCACCGATAAAAGTTATTAATTACTTACTTTTACCACGAGTTTCGGTAATTATTAATAATCAACAGTAATTATTAATAATTTTCAAATAATCCCATTTACCGTAACATATACATATACAAAACCGAATGACAGTGATTTCATCTGCTCCAGAATTATTGATAACGGCATTTTAAATTGCTAATGACTAATCTAAGTACACACATGTTAATCCAGCTTTTATTCACAATGAATTATTGTTATATGCGGTCAAATTTATATTGAATCCTTTTGACAGTGTAACCATTTTTTTATTTTCATTCACCTGAACATAACACCTATA
Source organism: Tachystola acroxantha (assembly GCA_963506565.1). Taxonomy (NCBI): domain Eukaryota; kingdom Metazoa; phylum Arthropoda; class Insecta; order Lepidoptera; family Oecophoridae; genus Tachystola; species Tachystola acroxantha. The sequence continues at coordinate 10,411,612 of OY735870.1, read as the reverse complement.
AAAATCATTCCCATGGAACGTTACTGCCACTCACTATCTAGTAAATAAGTGACAGTTTTATTATGGTTTAGCTTTCGTTTTAGCGGCCATTGTAGAATCAACGTTTGTGTGTTTCAGTGGTTGACGTGGCCCCAGCTGTTCGGAGAGACGCGCGACGGCCCGGGCGCGTACATCATCAGCTACCTGTTCTACATTGTGTGGGCGCTGTTGTTCGCGGCACTCTCCGCGTCTCTCGTGAGGATGTTCGCGCCTTATGCTTGCGGCTCCGGTATGCACACTCACATTACAATGGGGGATATTTATTATTTAGATTTATAATATAGATTTTTTTAAATGAATTGTAAATGTGTCTTAACTTAATACAGTATCTTATGAAATAAATAATCGCAGTTACCCATACACGTTATTTAAAGTTATGCCACTGTTTAATTAAGCCTTCCGTCCCTTTCTTATTATGGTTTTTTTAACAAAGTTACAAAAACACAGTTTAAGGGACATGAGGTTAAACTAGGTATGGCTTACAGCAAATAGGTGCAAAGTTAAGTTAACCATAGTACTGGGCTGGACCTGTATCGTGTGTCGTGGGAGCCCAGTTGCACAAGACATCTATTATTATTAGACCAAATCAGCAAGATATTCTATTATCACCTTAACGTAAGTACCTAAAGTATAATTCTTGAAATATTTACAGGTATACCCGAAATCAAAACTATCCTAAGTGGTTTCATCATCAGAGGTTACCTCGGCAAATGGACCCTTATCATCAAAGTTGTGGGTCTAATATTGTCAGTCTCTTCAGGATTATCTCTCGGCAAGGAAGGTCCTATGGTTCACATTGCTAGCTGTTTAGGTAAGAAGAGTATTTCTTTTATGAGTATTTATTTTTAAATTATACCGTCGTTATTATGAGACACTAAAGGTCCATGATTGCAAATGAATATGATCTTGAACCCTGACTACAGAAAGCTCGGAAAGTAAGATTTCGATGACGCTTTTTGGTTATCGGTACTTGGCAGTATGCTAAATAACATCCAGTATATCCCCATAAATACCTCAGCACAAAATATCCTTATTATCGTGCATATATATATTTTTTGAAATATTTATATTTTATATTTTTTAGGAAACATCCTGTCGTATCTGTTCCCTAAGTATGGCCGAAACGAGGCCAAGAAGCGCGAAATACTGTCTGCTGCGGCAGCTGCAGGGGTCTCCGTGGCCTTCGGCGCCCCCATCGGCGGCGTGCTATTTAGTTTGGAAGAGGTAGTACTCATTATTTTGTGATATTGTATGAATTGAGTTTTCAGACCTGAATAATTTTTCTCCTGAATTTTGAATACCCTCAGGTGTCATATTACTTCCCGCTGAAGACACTCTGGCGGTCCTTCTTCTGCGCGCTGATAGCGGCTTTCATTCTGCGCTCCATCAATCCGTTTGGCAATGAACATTCAGTGCTCTTCTTCGTCGAATATAACAAGCCGTGGATATTCTTCGAACTAATACCATTCGTAGGTCTCGGTATTATTGGGGTAAGTAGACTGGCCGTTTTGTTGTAGATTCGGAATTTTATTATTTTTTGGAAGTTAAGCTAACGAAATACTAATTCTACCAGGGTTGCATAGCTACAATATTCATCAAAGGCAATATTTACTGGTGCCGTTATCGCAAGTACTCCAAACTCGGTCAGTATCCTGTGACTGAGGTGCTGGTGGTGACCCTGGTTACCGCCATCATTGCATATCCGAACCCGTACACGCGTATGAATACCAGTCAGCTGATATACCTGCTGTTCAACCAGTGCGGCATCTCCAACTCGGATCCACTGTGGTGAGTAAAATTTATGCTGTCAAACAAACAGCATTTATAAATAAATAGCTATCTCAGTCAAAACTTTATCGAACGGCTGTAGATAGAATTGCGTAGAGGGCGTAAGCCTTGACCATAGTTTGAAAACTCGGAGATAAATTACTTTGTGTAAATCTTGGCATTTAAAAAGTGTAGAATGTAGATTATGAATATTTTTTCTTAAATGAGCGGTCCTCATTCGGTCCTAATGACATACGAGTAGCTTAATATAACATTATTTAAATCAAAACAAGTATTACATTAAATTCAATTTGATGCGTTTTTTCCATATTGTTTTGAAATGCATTCAACAAAGTATTGCGAAAGATTGTTATATGTCTGTCTATTTTATTTTACAGTGATTACAATCGTAACTTCACGGATGTGAATAGGGCTATAGAAAAGGCAGCTGCCGAGCCTGGCGTGTACCGCGCCCTGTGGCTGCTCTTCTTAGCGCTGATCATGAAGCTGGTGATGACCATCTTTACGTTTGGCATCAAGGTCCCGTGCGGGCTGTTCATACCCAGCCTCGCGCTTGGAGCGATCGCCGGCAGGATCGTCGGCGTCGGTCAGTTTACTCATAATACCGTTGAATACAGGGCGCGGTTTTGATCAACGACGCGCGACTTAGCGGTGATAATAAACACGATGTTGATACAAAAAATGAAAAATAAAAATTATAGCTTAATTTTTATGCATAAATCAAAAACACTTCCTGTATAAAGGGTTTGGTTATTTATTAGTTATTAATAGGCGAGTTGCATTTCACAATACATCCCGTATATTGATTATACTACAAATAATATTATCGTCATATCCTCAGGTGTTGAACAGCTGGCGTACAGGTACCCTAAGATATGGCTGTTTTCGGGCGAGTGTTCAACCGGCGATGATTGCATAACACCGGGACTATACGCAATGGTGGGCGCCGCCGCCGTGCTGGGCGGGGTCACCAGGATGACGGGTGAGTGCCAGATGATTAGGTTTATTAGACAGCTTATTAACAAGACATAAAACGGGAATTATCGTGTAATTAAGAATTGAGGTCCTGATTTAAATGAAAATATCGGGGCAATCCCAGCGAAATTGATAACACTAAGTTCACTGGGCAATCCTCAATATTATACACTATAATTTGAAATCCCGTTAATAAGTTTACAAACCGTGCAACTTTAAAAGTGATACTTAACTTACAAGAAGTAACAATCAGTAAATTATTGTATAATCCGTGTGTTACTGCAGTGTCGCTAGTGGTGATAATGTTCGAGCTGACCGGCGGTGTGCGGTACATCGTGCCGCTGATGGCCGCCGCCATGGCCTCCAAGTGGGTGGGCGACGCGCTCGGCCGGCAGGGCATATACGACGCGCACATCGCGCTCAACGGATACCCCTTCCTCGACAGCAAGGACGAGTTCCAGCACACCTCGCTTGCGGCGGACGTCATGCAACCGAAGTGAGTGGTGTAGCATGTAGCACTAGGCGTCGACGTATTTGGCACTAGATCGGGCCGACTCGATACGATAATCTTTGGTGCCATGAACAACCCCCATAGCACGACCCAGCGGTAGCGATCGGCGTAACGTGCTGATATGTCAAATGTTATTACAAGGCGTTTGATATCTCCGAGCCGTCGTGCTAATCTCGTCTGGTGATTGGCTTGAAATGTTAGTAATGCTGTTCGCTGATCGGCTGGCGTAAAAATTGTGACAATATATCGCGATGTCTGTGATTTTAGCTATACAAAGATTATATATTTAATCGCGAATTCATGTGCCCAGCGCTAATGTTAAAAAAATTGTATCAATGGCCGACAATGGCCTCCGCTTCCGTCAGTGACACGTCCGCCGCGCCGCGGAGCGGTCAAACACTTGTATGTGTTTGAACACTACGCGGCGTTACATCGACCGCTGGTGCTATCTCTAGGCCTGCTGATTTATGATCGCGCAATCTAGACCAAGGGAAGTGGGGTTTATTTACTTTTTTACCTGACCGACTGCCAAAAAAAGGAGGATCGTGGTATCTCGAGTATGTATGTCGGCATACACTTAGCGGCCACTTAGTGGCCTTCTATGACATTGATTCTTCATTGATTTTTATGTATGCGGTAACATGTCTGAAGCGAACTCTGCCTGTGCATTGTATAAAATATGTGCAAATGCGAATTGAGATTTCTTTGTGTATAAACATTTAGGCGAAAGTTTTAAAACTGGTCCTTATTACATTATTGGTTTTACACTATACCATCTCCAAATATGTATGCCTTAACTGTTCATTCATAACTTGAGACATCTATCCAGTAATTGTGCAATTACTCAAATTCATGTCTAACATTGCAGTTAGAAATCATGTTTTTAATTGGTGACGCGTTCCTTTTTAGAAGAATAGAGAAGAAAGTATTTTCTATAAGTATACAAATTAATTACAGATATGTTCAGCCAGCGATGAGATTGAGTAACAATTGTCATTCATTGTGCCCCTGCGAGGAATAACATTGCGCATCAATTTTGCAAATACTACATTATTTATTTACTTGTGAAATCAACTTCTGTGTGCATGTGTTGATGTTCGCGTAACTCAGAATAGTCACTGAATGGATTATGATGCTGTTTCTATATTTGCTAAAGAGACATTCGAGGAAGGTTTTATCTATTCTACCTAAATATCCGTTATTACGTTAAATAATGAAATAATTTAATTAATAAAATGATAAAAGGTCGACAGAGGATAAATAACGCGAATAGTCAAAATTACCCATGGTCTCACTGAGACTGCCCATTAAAATACGACAAATTCAAGTCAGTGGAACTACAGTGAATAAAAATATTCCTATTTATTATTTATTGTGGTGGACTACTCCACTCAAGCTTAGATAAAGTGATTGAGAAGATTAGTAATTTGATGGGTTCGAATCCTGCCTCCGTATATTTGATATTGCTAATTGTCTTTAAAAACATACAAAATCACGACAATTATTATAGTTTACAGAACCAGGCAGTTCAGTTGATACCAAATAAATGACGCTATATTTTTGTTTGTTTGTTTTAACACTTTATTGCACAACACAGACAAATACATAAATAACATACAGAAGAAACAAATGGGTATTTTTTTGTAAATCTTCTTGAGCGTTATCATATAAAACGGTTGCGAATTTTTATGTACTGCGGTCTGCACCTGTCATTATCCAAGAAGCTACTGCAATTGAACATTTAATTTTGTAGCCTTCATTCATCAACTGGCGATTGTATGATCATCACATTTTTATTTGTCACAACCTCAAGGTCCATAAAATAAAAATAAAATATTGTTTTATTCTCAGGCGCAATGAGACCTTGTCTGTCATCACGCAAGACTCAATGACTGTGGATGATGTGGAGACTTTATTGAAGGAGACGGAACATAACGGATATCCCATCGTAGTATCTAAAGAGTCACAGTATTTGGTCGGGTTCGTTCTGCGAAGGGATCTTAATTTGGCCATAGGTAAGTGTATGGTACTGCTTTATCGATTATGTAAGATGTTTATGTTATAGAAATAAAAAAAATGGGAGTTTTCATAAAAAAAATGCTTCTAACAGATAGTCAGACTGGCGACTGGTGGATAGTAACATTGGTGCCAGATTGATATTGGTAATGAAAAGTCTGTGTGAATTAAATTATAGCTTACGAAAAAATACACATACAAGGATTGTTCGATTTCTTCACGATTTTTTATCGAGAGTTCATGTTTGATCTATAACTGTAATCTTTTCAGCAAACGCTCGCCGCACGATAGATGGTATCACGGGCCAGTCCCTGATGGTATTCGCGGGGTCGGGCAACCCGCCGCCCGGGCCTCCGCCCTACTTGCCCCTTAACCGTATCCTGGACATGGCGCCTATCACAGTCACCGACCAGACACCCATGGAGACGGTCGTCGACATGTTTCGGAAATTGGGTCTCAGACAAACGCTTGTTACGCATAACGGGTAAGTGACTTGCACTGCCACTATTTCTGCAGGAATTCGATGTTTTGGATAGATGGTCAGCAATCGTTCCCCAAAAAGTGGTGTAGTAACCTAAAAATGTTTTAATTTATTTTTTCAGACGTCTGTTAGGTGTGATAACGAAAAAGGACGTCCTTCGACACGTGAAACAAATGGACAATGAAGATCCGAACTCTGTGCTGTTTAATTAACTTTGCTGTCAGTCAACATTGTAGAACAATAAGTAGTGATAAGGTTCTCTTGAAAATGGCGGGAAACGACGGTTGCGAAATTATTTGATAATTTTCCTTTTAATGTCTACAGGGACTCTTTTGTGTTTAATATCACGTTAAATTAATCAGAAAATGTTCGCGAGTAGTACGGTGAAGTTATTGGATTATTTATGCAAGATCTGAAGTTTCAAGCTTTTATCAAGAGTTCCCGCTACAAGCTCGGGAGTGAACGTGACTGTCGGGCTGCTTCGTCCAGAGTGATGACGCTACGGCGACTCCTCTGGATGAAGACGCGGCTACCCAGGGTGAAGACGCTACTACCACTCCATTGGAGAAGATAGAAGACTATTATATGTATATTGAATCTTCTGTAACATGACATTGGCAAATGACGAACTGTCGAGTCCATTAATAAAAAAGTAGTGACAATTACATCCACGGACTGGTAGTGCAACTAGTATTTTATAAAGCAAGATATATACGAGTGAGTATACTGAATTGCGATCCCCCCAAATTTTTTATGATTGAGACAGTTTTCCGGACAGGTCATAATGTCAATCACAACAACTATTGGGGATTTTACACCTCAATCGTAGATCAAAGTGCCGCGGTTCGGTTATTTTATTTTACATGGCGTTTAATTATTGTGATATTCATTCATAACATAATCAATCATTGATATTTATTATCAGTTTACTTCAGGTAATTAAGCATATTACTTGAATGACTTTCTTTTCAAGTATTTTACGAAATTTATAATTTTAATGATTTTTAAATAAAGTTGTAATTCTTTAATGTTGTCGAGCACATGTAAATCATTATTAGATTGAGATTAAAAATAAATGCCTTACTTATGTCCAAAGTACACAACTTTTTAGCATACAATCTATATATTTTAACATCTCATTTTCAATAGGTTAGAATTTGAATTGCAAGTAGTATATAAGTAGTATAATTATATTTATGATTTTTGTATATGATGGATGAAGCGTATTAATTTAATTGATGTTAATTTGACATAAAACATGTAAGATTAATTTATTATCATTATCAGATTACATATTGTAAAATACTTTTAGTTTAGTGCATGACTCGATATAGTTGTCTAATCGCAGTAATAACAGTTAGGTTGGTTTCGTCACGCGCCTCGTCTTTTCTATGTGTCAATGTTTGTAGATTATTTACTTTCGCCAACTAAAAATACTATACCATAATCCACAGTAATATGGCTTAGAATGCAATTATAATGTAAATGAATATATTGATCAAGGAAACAGGAAATTAAATTAGTATTTGATGAAATTATCTTTTTGGTATTTCTATCATAAATCACTTGATCGAAGAAATCCCTGTAAATAAAAATCGCATTCTTGAATTGTACAGTATTGTACGTTATACTTTATATGATTATAATGTATTTTTATATAAAATGACTGAGAATTTAAAGTTTTAAAAATTAGGTGGTATATATTTGTAAATATGCATTATTATTGGATGTGTGTGACTGTTATAATATTATTTATATTATTATTGAGAAAGTAAAAACGTTCAATTAACGCTCATATATTATATTATGATTCAATCAATATTCATCAAATTGTGACGCTATTGCATCTGAAAGAAGAGAGTATGAACGACCTTGTAAGTTAAGAAGTCTGTTAATAATATTTGGTCGGTAAGTTACTGTTATAAATGTACATAAATGTAATATCTTTGTAGATTTATATGTACAATTTATTAGAATGTAAAGTCACCGGCATTAATACGGTCATATCAAAATCATGTCTCGAGTTATTATTATCATGTCTCGAGTTATTATTATCATGTCTCTCGAGTTAGAACTTGTTAGTGAAATAATCTTTTAAAATAGTATACCGCGACATAGTAATAAAAAATACATAAACATTTTTCAAAATAAAGATGAATACGCACTTTTCACGCATGGCCAACTCATGGTAGCGCAGAGTCGACCAACCTAGCCCTGTTGGTCGACTCTGCGCTTGGCGCACGTGCTAGCGATCGACGTAACGCCGCCGAGCTGTCAAACTGACGTTATCACAAGGCGTTTGACAACTCCGCGGTGTTGCGTCGATCGCTAACGCTGCGCACGCTAGCACCCCAGGGCTGATACAACTTTGACGCTTCGATGCCTTTGACTCTGCGCTAGCATGATTTGACCCTAAGGAATTTGACTGTATTGCTACTCGTGCATTGCATAAGATTCCAAAGTTCTAAAATTCGTTGCGTGGCATACATTTCTGGCAGCTGCACGTCCACCTATTATTATCACATTATATTTGCCTGTGGTATGTTTTATTGCTGGTGACTGCCCAGTCTTTTGCAAAAGCAGCTAAGCACTTTGTTTAAGCACATGGTCGCAATTTTTTTTTGTTAATTTTCATTTAATACGTACCAACAAACACATGTGTCTAATATACATAGTACAGGGATCGGTTGTGGGTTCACCTAAGTGAAAATAGAGATTATTCACAAGGAAATATACGCTATCTATACCGTCAGGCTCGTCTAGGATTTGCCAAAAAATAAAATCGCTACCGGCAATACTTAACTTATGGTCTAATGGTTACACCATATGTTAAGTACAATTATGCCAAATACATGTCTAATTCTAGGCTGAACATTGACCGCGTCTGTGTAGTGATATTTTTTCTGTGTCACCATATCAGGTATACAAAAAGCGCTTAGGGTTTACTTACTTTTGCAGTTATGATACTGACTGTATATGATACCATTGAAAAATTAGGTAATATTTCCATGCTTCATACACATAATTGAATCCCCCATATTGTAGCCGCATTCACTCGAGTCAATATAATTACTAACAATTCTGTTATAGCTATTTTTAACCGACTTCCAAAACAAGGAGGAGGTTATCAATTCGTCGATATCTTTATTTACATATTCATTTACCTATACAATATTTTATTTTGATATAGTTTACGATTCTACTAACATAGATACTGAGCATAATAAAGTGTGAAATAAATTGAGTATATTGTTTTCATTGGCCACAATATTGTAAATAAACGTTTGAACACTTGACTATTGCTTCTTTCCATGTGTATACTTGGAAACTCTAATCGAATCGAAAACTACTATGAGAATATCTCTAGGTTGGATGTTATCAATAATTGGTCACTTATCGGTCAGATCTTTTGCCGTCTCCAGAGCAAATGTAACCGTATGTAATGTACCCATAGAGGAGAATCGCGCTATTTTTTCCTGTTCATGTATCCTAGATTTTAAGGCGATTTCTCGCGCAGCACTTGACAATCAATACAACGCAAACATCGTCTAAGTGGTAAGTGGACTATACCTTAAAATCAAGAAAGAACGGCTAGAATTTTTTCATCATTTTAACCAATGTAACTTCTACAGTTTATTGATTGAATTAAAAGAAGAGTAGGTATGTTTAATTCATTTATTAACAAATACATGTTTCAACTGATTACAAAGAAGCTAATGCATTATAAGAACACCACCAAAGGAGAGTGTTAAATGACAATGCCAGATTCTGCCCCACCATCAACAGCAAGTTGTACAAGATAACGAATAAATGTAAAAATATATCCGTTTTTTATTAAAATTATTGGTTTAAAATAAAGTTTTGTACAAGTTGCTATTCGAAAAAAACGAATTAAGAATTCAGAAAATAGTAAGAAACGATTTATTCAGTGTTTTTGTTATTCTTCTATAGGAGTTGCGAGTGTAGTAGAAAATGATACTGATTATGATTATGCAATATGAAACCTGTAATAAGTCCCCAACAAAAGGATAGAGGATAGGTACAGCTTAAATGGTCACGTAGTTTTGTAGGTGGGGCAAAGCTCCATTGAAATGTGGCAATGTCTTTTTAACTAAATTAAAAATAAATATAGTATGTAATACAAAAAGAGAAGGTAATATCACAAACAACGGATGAGTAAATATTGCAAAAAAGACATATAGGAGTTAATTGTTCTAGTTTTGCTATCAACCTACTTTAAAAAAAATACCTATTCATAGACGAAACTAGGATATGAATGTAAGCTTTGACTCACAAATCAGCGCCTCTGTATTAGTTTGTAAATCGTTAACCGACGACGCTTCCTATGCATAGAATATTATAACAACGAATATGAAAGTTTTAAATAAATGGTATCGTAGCTGGTATTATTAATGTAAGAGAGAGCTAAAACATGTGATTATGGTATCTAGTTACGTCTATGCCTTTATGGTAGTCTATGTGTGTACATTAAAACATTTAATTACTTAATTAATGCTCACAAGGTCCCATTAGACTGGTGTGTACTTTGTGTGAGGGTGTGTATGTGCAGAGTAATGCAAAGCGAACGTACTTTGAACGTAAGTATTGCTAAAAAGCAAGTCGCATCTGCTTTATTGCCTAAATAAAAACACAAAGAAATTAATTTTATAGTTTGTATCACAATTGGCGGTCTTATCGCTGAAATCGATCTCTTCCAGACAACCTAGATTTGTTGCTCACGTAAGAGGATATGATTTTATAATGAATGATGCGAAAGGCAGGTTCAAGCCCTCAAACCTTTACCTTTTTTCGTCCTTTAATTTTGGAGCTAGAAACTTTAAATAAAAGCTATTTAAAGTTTATTTATATTGCACGTAAACTAGAGCAGAGTGAAGAGGCTTTGCTATCACCAGTAAAATATGTAATTTATTGTTATAGAGTGATGTGCATTTATAACATTTATCATTATAATGGTAGTAGAGGTTTTATCAAAGTATAGTAGTATGTATTATCAAAGAATATATCCTAACTGAGATCAGTTAATCGAAAATTATAAAGTTAGTACATTATTTAGTATATATCTCTTTGCAGACTTTGCACTAATTCATTTATTATAAAAATTTGATATAATTTTATTCACTAACTTAAAAGACACGTTAGGCAAATCATCAAATACTTTGATGTTTTATTATTTTGAACATAATCATCATCAACATTATTTACGTGGCCTCTGCTGGCCTGGGACCGCCCCGTATGGTCCGTACACCCAGTCCCAACCCCGGCGCCACCGATTGCTCTTCAGAACAAATTAGAGATATTATTGTTAACTTAATGCAATAAACATATATTTACGAATTCAAAATTTTGGGGTTCAAGATTCTCACACACAAAAAAATATTTTAAAGTGTTGCCGAGTTTTTTTTTAAATATGGACGTGATGAACCAGGAATTTCTAAAAGAGTAGTAAACTATATACATATTACGTATAGGCAATAAGTATTTTTCAAAAATGTATAGATAACGGCAGAAGTTCGTTACGCGACAGCAGTGTATTACTACACTGCTGTCGCGTAATGAACTTCTGCCTGTAATACTACACTGCTGTAGTAATAAACTGACTTGCAGCCCAATAAATAGCCACTCTTTATTTCTTTAGTTATAATATAAATTATAATAATAACACAATATACATTAAAATATTATTATGCAAATTTGTATAACATTTTAAATTGATCCGATAATTTCTACAAAATCCGGAGAAATAACGGTCTAATATAAATATGCTATTATTTTGAAATACGGTTCTGTGAAAATTCACCGAGTTCATTTTATTTATTTGTCTAAAAGTGTATTTTCGCAGAACGACGATGTTATTTCAACGGGCACTTAATGGTAATTGTGGTAAAAGCTCTAAACGTTATTATGTCATATACTAAAGGATGCTTTGGTGCGAGTGGGCTGCGAGACGTCGATGGGTGACCATCACCCGTACTCCTGTCTTTGCAGCGCTACGGAAACTTTGTAGAGGCTCTCCATCATGAAGGAAAGGTTCTGGGACAGCTCGTTGACCGGCCGTGTTATGGCGACCAGCTCTGTAAATATATTACATACTTTTATTGCATTTATGCCCAGAGGCATACCTACTATTTATAAAAAAAAGCATACATAGTAAAAATATATATCTTTGATTAGGATAATTTTCCCTTTTTAATGGGATGCATGCATTAAGCCACACATTTTTCAGCATTACGAGTACATTAATTAGTACGATTATTACAGTAAAGATTCAGATTTCGTTCTGTTTTTTGTAGATTTACGTTAGCTTATGTTATGAGTTATGACATAATGATGGCCGATAAAGATTCTTAACGGTATTTTTGATTCTGCAGAGTTTGTCAAAGCGGGGGTATAATGTGTCCGTATTGTCATACCAGGATGCGCCTGCGCTAGGCTTTTGCAGTATACATGCAGCAGGCCGGTGATGTCGTCTTCAGGTAGCTCGCCGCGCTCCAGTATTTGCTCTGCATTTCGTTCGCGTATTAAGGCCAGCGCAGCACCCCATCTTTACAACAAGCAATATTTTAGAAGCTACAATTTTAGTTAGTAGTAAGAATAATTTTCATTTCAAGTGTACATGTATCTTGGTTGCGATAGGTGGAAATACTGAGTTTACCTATTCCAACCGTTAGAGAAAGGTGAAATCGAATTCGTCTTGTGAACAACACCAACAAGACAAGTGTACCACACGGAATATTCGTTGAGTGTTATTTCCACCTCTAGATCATTTGTGTGTTGCTCCTAGTACAGCTAACAGCAGATCAAGTGTAACACTTTGGACCGTTCTTATTATAAATTTGTGATTTCAATATGAATATGATATCGTAGTTGGCGACGTCGCAAGTGGCGTCCGGTGAGTTAGGACCCTTAGGCCCAAAGTATCAGTATACTATGTTGTGTATTCACCGTTGCCGCTGCATCATGTGCAGTAGCTTGAGGTCGTCGTGCGGCGCCGCCGAGTGGTCAGCCCACGCGTCGCCGACGCACGCCGTCAGCGCGCTGCGCACCGCCGCCACGGAGCCACTCATTTCAACACCCTGGGAATAATAGGACTAAGTTTGAATACACACACAACGGGAGAGTGAATACAATTTTTTTTACATATATTTGACACCCCCTTTTCATTGTTATCAGTGGTGGTTGTGACTTCGTGTAGTCATCAGCCTGGGTAAGCCACTGTATGTATACAGGGTGGCAGAGTGATCACCGTTGTTCTTGAAACTGTTATAATGTTAATAATTTCTAACATATAATAAATAATATCCTCTGCAGTAGGTTGTCTGTAAGAAAGTTTTTAGTGGTAAGAGCGCTAAAATTGTACGTGTTTCTCGATAATGTAATTAAACTGTGTTCAAGGGCGTCGTCAAGGGGGGCAGGGAGGGGCAGGTGCACCAAGAGATTCTTTATGGTGACTGTGTTTATGGGGCAATAAAGTGTACTTATTTTCTTAATAGGTATGTCAGATTTTATTATTAATAATAATGATTACCCTGTTGTCTAGCGCCGCGTGGTACACTGCGACGACCATCTTGTTGTTGGTTTCCAGCAGCAACAGCAGCTGGAAGACCAGCTTGTACAGGCAGCGGCCCACCTCCTCGCCCGAGCCGCGCGACAGCTCCAGCGTCTGGGCACACACACACACACACACAACACTCATCAGAAACGGACACCGTAGGAAACCACCTCTTACTTATTGATTAGATTTACTGTATTTTGATTTGGGTACGTTCATAAGACCGAAAGTTCATAATACCTACAACTAAAATACTGACGTATAAAATAAAATACCGAAAATATCGAAAGTACGAAATGCCGATGACCCGATATTGTTTGAAACATCAAAAATCAAATGACCGAAAGTTCATAGTTCCAAAAGTTCTTAATCCTTCGGGATTTCAAACTTTCGGACAAAGAAACATTGGACGTTTTTATATTCGTTATAAGCTCTTTTTAACATCGGCATTATGATCCGCATTACGTATCCGTTGATTTTTGTAGACCGTGTTGCAAGCGATATGAAAAAGAATGTAATTGAAAACTGGACCAGGCATCATTTTGGAATGGCGGATAGATAAATATTTGTTGAATTTACTATTTATTTGATTAGGTACTCTAAATAAATTGACACCATAATTAACACACTCACACCATCTCTCTCTCACACACCCTCTCATCCTACTTCCCTAATTTTCAGTTTTGTCTTAAAATTGCTATGGATTTTATTAATTAATATAAAGAAACATTGGCGAAATTATCTCTAAAAGGAGAAGCCATAAAAAATGGAATAGAATTGAAAACGGTAGACATTTTCAAGTCGCCGCTATCCCAAAGAGTAAATATGTGTACTACAAACCCAGAAATACGGTAAACCCTGAGATTTATATTAAAACCTAAGATTTACCAACTCCTATTGGTGAAAGTCCAAACAGCCCTGTGATTGTCGTTCAATTCGAACTTTTACCAAGAGGATTTGGTAAATCTTAGGATTTACCGTAGTTCGGGCTTTTACAGCAACATATGCGCTGTCCATGACTTACTTCCAATGCGTGATCCCGTCTATCGAAGTACGTCTCTAGGTGTTCGTTTATCTCTAGCGCGGCGTATCTGACGGCGTCGCGCACGCGCGCGCAGTCCGCGGCGGCCGCGCCCACCCACAGCAGCGGCGGCTCCTCGCAGCCGAGCCGCTCCAGCACGGCGGACAGCTCGGCCGCGCCGCCGCTACTGAACGCACCCTCCGCGCATAGCGATACGGTTTTGGATGTTATCTCCTGTGAACGGAAAGATAAATTAATTTGTAGCACATGTTCGTTAACGCGCCGCGCCCACAATTTCAGAAACAGCGCAGTTCCCGTCGTGTCTGAACGTAGCCTTACCTACTATTGAGTGACAGTTTTAGAACATGATGAAAAAAATTCTTGCCGTGGGCAGAAATTCAAATTCTGAGTGACAGTTTTGTTTAGGTTATTAGATTAAGCGTCACGACAGACTCGCATCTAATAACTATTGTAGTCAATAGCCTAATTGCACATGAGTTAAGTGGACTATTTATTAACACAATACCTTGAGTACTGTGTGCAGGCGATGCAGCAACGCCAGCGGCTGTAGGTGCGTCGTGTGCCGCAGCAGCGCCGCCACCGACGTGCGCCACATGTCGCGCAGCACGGGCGCGGCGCCGGGCACGGGCGTCACGTCGCCGCGGTCACCTACAACAGTCGCATGTTGATATGGTCTCAAACAACAACGAAGCAACAAAATTATCATTATTATTATCAAAGAAGGAATTTCCATGATAAAAAAATCGAAAGTAATCGAGGAAGCAACTTAAAGACGAGATTCGGCGATTGCTCGATCACTTTGGATTATACAGTATCGATTTTAATCTGGACTAGTGCAAGCTTTTTCCTCGGGGTGGATGATATTGATGAGACAATTTCGGTTTGAATTTTTGGTCGAATCCCGGTCGTAACGAAAAAAATTCTCCATTTCATATTTAGATGAGATAAATAGTCATGTAGAAAGTAATTAGTGCTTCGTGAAACCCAATATCCTCTCACAATCTTGTCGCGACAGCACTTGATACGGAGCCTACCTACACTTGCAAGCTGCTGTCGGACAATACTCGCAGAAATCGTCTTGGGAACTCAGTTGTTGTCCGTCATCCTCTGCTGGCAGGAAGTAAACACACCGTAAGCTGTGGGTGACAGCCCAAAGCACATCATACTGCAAATTGAAATCGCACTGCAAGTGTTACCATTGATCTACCGTTGTCCGTACCTTCGGGTTCGCCGCTGGACGCGCTGGAGAACGAGTGCGTGCGCGGGCGCAGCGCCAGCTCGTTCGCGGCGCCCGAGTCGCCCTCGCCGCGACTGCCGCCCGGCCCCTCCTCCCACCCGCCCTCCTCGTCAGACGAGTCCTCGTGCCCAATCTGATTGAGATAAAACTAATAAAATAATAATCAATCAACATGTACAAACATAAACGCAGGAACCACTCGGGGAGATATATAGGAAACCGTTTAATTATAAGAGGTGTATGATTAGAGAATTTGAATGAAAAAGAAATGCACCAGCCACTATAGCCAAGTGACTTTTACTTTCGTTAACGCCAGTAGAATAGAAAGATAAATGTACGATTGACATTTACTTATTCGTTAGCAACTGTCAGTCACAATTTTTTTCTATTGTAGAACAAGCACGCTAGTAGTAGCGTAGTGTCAAGGCCCCTTGGCTAGGGGAACTGTTTTTATTTGTATCCCTGATCTGGAAAGTTAAATATCAAGTCGTAATGTTTCATCATAGAACTAGAAATGTTAAATGAATGAATTTATCCTGGCGTAATAGTTGACCGAGACTCAGCAGTGACTAGAAGCAGAGTTAACTTACCGGCTTGTTGGCTTGTGGCGTGTCTAGTTTGCGCGGCTGCCTCGGCGGGCTGCGCTCGATGCCGTGGCTCTCGTCCCGATCCTCGCTCAGCAGCCGCCGGCGGACGCCCCAGTTGAAATTGTCCGAGCTTTCCCCCTGTCAAATGCATAACACCGTATTTTTATGCTTTGCTAACACGTTCTGCATAGGGCGCCGCGTTTTGATGGTTGTTACAGAGGAACCGTTCTATATAAAGTGTTTTTTAAACCCATAGGTAGACACTGTACAGAGATTAATACAATGAGAAGAAATTAAATAAAAATAGAACAGAATATACACTATACAGGGAATCCTAGTGTGGAGACCAAGGTTTGAATTGATATTATGTTCAGTTAATATTATGAATAAATTGTTGAGAAAAAAAAGGTTATCGCAATCCACGTTAGACTCTAATTGCCTGGTATTCAAAAGTTACTATAAATTAAAAACAAAATATAAATTAAGTAGTGATAATACGTTACCTCAATGCTCTCGCTTTCGTATTCGAGAAAGTCAAAGTCCTTGAAGACTCCAAAGTGATCTGTGGGCGGCGCGCCACCCGACGGCTCGTTGCCGGGCGTACCAGACACCTCCTCTAGAGACGACGCCATCGACGACTCCCGCTCGAGCAACTCAGAACTTTGACTGAAGATCACCTGTTATACAGTTAATGTTATGGCTTACTTTCAAACCAAAAAGATGAACATAAATAAACATAAAAATACAGTGAAATGATCCGTATACACGTGCAGTCCATAGCACATCAGTGTTACATACGTGTTCTTAACGCGACGGTAATATGACCTATATTGCAATGTAGTTTGATGTGCTGCCGAGTAGACAAAACCTTGCAATCTAAGCTTCACTTGCGGCAAGAGATAATCCGAGCTGATAATACTTACAAAACTCTAAACATTTTTTTTGATTTAACACGAGCTTTGTCAGTAGGAATATATATTGGCGCACGCGGGACTTGACAAATTAATATCTATGATGGCCTAACTGTGTAACTATCAAACTTGATTTGGGTCGAATATGCATGCTTTTGCGTATACGAGTTACTGTCTACGCCAACCGTACAGTGTTATGTATTGTTTGAACAAAGTAATTTTTTATTTGCTTATGCAAATCGCTGTCTTGTTGAGGAATCTATACGTTTGAACAATTTAGTTCCATTCATACCAACCACATGTACGTTTTCAAGGGACTTGGAAACGTAGGTTTAGATATTTTAGATAATAAGATAACGCATCGGGTCGACATTTACGACTTACTATTTGTATTCGCATTACGGAACAATAAAAACTGGAGACCGAAGTTTATCCGTAACACATTGACGTAAATCACAAAAATGTAACTTGATCCAAATATGTGAATATTTGTGTTAGTATTACCTCTTCCTGGAAAGCTTTCTTTGAACATAAATTACTCGAGTGTTATTTAGTGATACGTGAAAGGTTGTTGCGATCGTAGTTGTCATATTATCAGTTCCTAGTGATTAACGTGCAAATGAAAAGTTTGGGAGAAAATTATGATTAATATTCATTATAATAATTGTAGATCTTATACTAGACGATTGATGCTTTTGTAAATAACACCCATATCACCTAAATGTGTACTGAACACTGATGTGTCGATAGCCCTAAAATATTGTGTGTAAAGAAACATGGGCCATGGTTTATTAATAATAATAATGGGACTAATTTGGATAGGAAGCGTCGTTAGCAAAATAGTAGTGACACCTTAAAACAGTGAGGTGAAAGTGTTAAGCAAAATAAAAATAAAACTCCAATGATATAAAATAAAATGGCATACGATACCAATACATGGCACGATGATTGCCTACTTGGTTTTCTATAGATACTGTGTTCTTTGATACTGTTTAGAATGTGTGAAGAAGACATTATTTTCCAATTAACCGAGCACCCTGTCCATAGCATAGTGTGGGTGTATGCGTGAAAGCGGTTGCGACATACTGACGTAAGTTTATGCTGGTTACCTTCGAACATAAAGTGGTTATTAAATCATCCTATTTGCAGCGATGGATAGAAATTACTGTCATTATTGTCTGTTTAGTGTATTCGTTCGCATGAAACGATGAGTATAAAATGTTCAAGTTTGAGACAGACATATTGTTTACACAATATTACGCTTGCTAAAACAAAATATAATGTTATAAGGAAAAAATGTCTGTAATACTTACAGAAGGGCTTTTCGGCAGGCCGACTCTTTGGCCGCATGTTGTCAACAGATTCACTAGACATTCTCGTACGCGACTCTGTGAACAAGAGTAAACATAAGTACATCTATTACGTACCTACAAAATTCGACTGAACGCATTGTCTATCTTACATATATCGACTCAACAAATATTCGATTGTTATAATTTTATACTAACGAACTTTCGGTCCAGCGTATCATCGATATCGATGGGGTACCGTCAGCTCAGCAGCAGAATTTTGAACTATTTTTAAATGACATGGTGGTGTCGGTGAGTAGTTAAAATGTTGTCGCGCCATAGGATTTGCCTAACTAGCTACCAAATGAACAAAATACGTCATGCAGGTTTCAGTTAGAAGTTTTTGTCAACATGCTGGCGCAGTTCAGTGTACAACTGAACTGTTAAGACTAAGAGGGTTTCAGTAGCTCGGTGCACGTGTACAACCGAACTGTCAAAGACTATGAGGGTCTCAGTAGTTCGGTCAAGGACAAAATCACCGAACTACTGAGACAAGAGGGTCGAAGAGTCAATTTAAAAGTTAACACTTATCTCCACAACGTATAATGCACATATCTGTTCAAGGATAATAAAAGACGTGTGAATTCCCGCGCATTCGCACATCGCAAATATGTTACATTACGTTGTGGAGATAAGTGTTAACTTTTAAATTGACGCTTTGATGCGCTTCGACTCTGCTGTAGAATGAATTGACCCTAAGCACGACGCTGACAGATTAAAATAATGATCTACACCGTATGGATACTTGTATGGCGTTTAAATATTAAACGACGTCTAAATATTAGTTGACATCAGAGTATAGTGATGTCTTCGCTATCCGCATGTCAAATGGTCGCAACAATACAACAGGTAGTGTTACCTGAGACATCCAGGGCCGCTTCCATCCCGCGGCGAGCGCGTCCGCCGGCGACAGCGACAGCGAGCGGCGAGGCGAGGCCGCGCTCTGCGGGAGAGTCGCGCCGGCGCAGGCGCTCTCAGCGCCCACCACCGTGGACACCGACCCAGAACGCGACGCCGGCGAACCTGTTGCCAGTATTGTAAATGTCATTATCATCATCAGTGTATTTTTATGTCCCCACTGCTCGGGCACAGACCTTCCCTTACATCGAGGGAGCTCGGGCCATGATCTACCAACCACCATTGTAAATGTAAATATACATAATTTCCAGCACATAATTTAACTCATGTACGCCACTACCAAACAACTCCATAGTAATTAATCTTATTATACATACTTTATGTACACTTCTGATCCAGAGATGTACGAGTATACTATTTATAGTGGGTACACTAGAAATTGTTATACAAGTAACACATGATGAGCTGAATAAAAGAGGTTGGATGTGGACGAAGATGTCTAATAGTTCTGCCTACTGCGCCGTTCATGGAGTAGTCCAAAGCAAAATATGTCTACGTGCCTCTACCTTTCTCCGGGGTGACGACGGATGTATTAGATAAGGAATTAGGACCAGTAGCCGGTTGACTACCGCCTTTCGGCAGATACTTTCTGCCAATGACGGGCGTCTGTGACAAGTCGAAAGTGAAGTCCATAGTCCGTCCAGGCAGCTCCTACAAACAAACATATTGTCGGTAATCATTAGATGTTAAAGATAGCTGCACTCGAAAGAACGAATAATCTCATAACTAGTAAAATATCGTATAACAATTAATGTAGACGGTTTAGAGGAGTACAGTGGTCTAAGGCAACATTTTGACTGAGAAATATGTATCAGCCATGTTGATATAGAAATATAAACAACAAACACTATACCTTTTTGCCATGAAGTTCTGTATCCAGTATAGAGGACGCGTGGCTGTCCCAGTAGGGCGGGACGACTAGTGTCGAGCACCGTGTCACCACCAGTTTGAGGATCTTCATAGCTTCTTTGTAGTTATTGCCATCCTACAAAGACAAATTACGTAAAATATTCGAGTTAAAAGTTGATCAAGGTCTCTTGGAATAGGTGGTTGGATTAACAGATTGAAATCAAGTTCAATAAAATACTTCCTTAATATTTATACATCGAACTTAGGTGGTAACTTCAAAGGCTTCAAATGTAAAATGGTGTCGTGTTGTTTGTCATATTGTTTTTGATATGATTCTACAATATTTTTTACATGACATTTGTGTAATCAATGCCTCTATAATTAAGGCTAGAATTAATGGAATATGACCAAAGCAGAGTAGAACGAGTATATGACACGACCAGAGCTGTGTAGGACACGACTAAATCAGTATAGAACACGACCAAAGCATAATAGGACACGACTAACACAAAATATGACCCGACCAAAGTATAATAAAGAACGACCAAAGCAGAAATATAACACGGCCATAGCGGAAAATATGTATGACAAACGCAGAAACAACTCTTAAGTTTTATATAATTCCAGTGGCAGTAACTTACGTCAATGAACTTAGCGACAACCCTCAGAAGGTCTGCGTTGACTGGCTGCGCGGCGGGCGCGTTCAGTTCCACGTAATATAGCATGCAGTGCAGGATGGAAAGCACTGCGGTCTGAAGGTTTACTGCGCCCTGAACACATTTAGTTTGCGAATAAATAACCATATTAGTCCTAGTACACATCAAAGCCGATCATAGTAAAGTTCATGTTACTTCGCTAACATTCTGCGTCGACAGGTGCAAAAGCACAGATATTCAATACGACGGCGCTAAGTTATGTACGCGTACCATCAATTAGTATGGCAAGTTTTCTCGCTAACGACTTTGTAAATACGTGATTTACCAAAACCACAATACGCATATTGCCAAACACGCATATTTCGAATAATAAACGATTAAAAACCCAAATACGATGTATAAAGTGCATTAAAAATATTATAGCTTTGAATTTCGCCTTTCAGGTTTTAATCGGTTTTCATTGTGATGACATGTATCTCCACTATTGCAATGTGCAACTTCACAATGTCTAACCTTCTCCAGAACTTCCACTAGGAATGCCAGCATCTGCAGCGAGAGATGCGAGTACGTGTCCCACAAGTACTTGACGACACACTTCGTCCATTGGAAGCTCTCCTTACTGAAAGTCCTCCGCGAGTACAGAGTCATCACGGTGCCCAAATTTTCTAGCTTCTTACTCTTCTCGGCTGTGAACTGTGTATAAGATAAATTAATTTACACGACGAAAAAATAAAGGAACATCGTCAATATGTATTTTTGCTTTTGTTATGTGAAATTACTGTATTAATAAAATAAAGAATAATATTACAAATTGTAAAGGAGGAAAGAAAACAAAGGAAGAAAGAACGAGAAAAGAAAAGGAATTGCAAATTGATGTTACGCGCGCTCCAGCTAGTTGCATTTGGTTCATTCCATTGGGGTTTCAGTGTCCTCATATCACCTTGGAATCATTTCACCCAGGTGATATCATCCAGGTAAATTCATTCGATATTATGTGTGTCTTCTGTTCACCTGGGTGAAATGTGGTGACTTTTCAAAATACCTGCGCGATGTGGCATGCGGCGCGAACACATAGCTCGTTGGCGTCCTCGTAATGCAGCAGCATGTATGGCAGCAGCGCCACCACCGTCATGGGGAAAGCGAGTGACTGCGTGGGGTCGATGACCGGCAGCTCCAGCAGCGGGATCATGTCCGCGAGCACGCCCACCACGGGCTCGTACGTGTTCGGGTGCGTGCAACCCTGCACACAATTAGCGTACACATCAAAGCAGATCAAGTGTAGCACTTTGGACAGTTCTTATTATCTGCGTCCTAAGAGTTGAAATCGTACTGCAAGTGTTGATCTGCTGTTGTCCGTACGTCAGTCCCCTAGCCGCAGCTGAGGGTTTTAGAGTTCTGGGGATTGTTACTGCGGATTTCCAAGGATTGTAAACATCGTAATTTATTTATACAAGTGTCTTTTTTTCGACTGTCGAAAGGAGGGTCAATTTTTTCTAGTGTATATGTAAATATGAAATCTGAATGGCGTAGAATCAATCTAAGGCATGTGCAAACGCACTGGGACGCATGGTGGATCATGGCCTAGCTCCTTCGATGTAAGGGAAAGTCAGTGCCCTAGCAGTGGGCATATAAAAAATAGACTGATGATGATGATGTATATGTCGGCTCCTTTGCGACCTTCTGTAGCCTAGACGGCTTGATATGTTTTAATGATACTACCTATTAGATTCGTTATCATCGCGGGATTGCCATAGTAGGCATTACGTATATGCCAACTATTGTTGCGATATTTTTTATGATTGTCGGTTCAATTGATCAATACAATTTAGGATGGTACATACTTTGAGTAGTAGAGCGTGCAGTGATGGCGAAGTATGCGCTTGTGTGCGGTCGAGCCTCTCGCGAGCGTCTGGCCGGTCGAGCGGCAGGCGAGCCATGACGCGCGCCAGCAGACGCACGCCGAGCAAAAACTCGTGCTCGTAGTCAGACTCGAGCAGAGACGCGCCCACCCAAAATAGCGTTGCGAGGATTGTCAGCTTGTCGTCCTGCAAACACATACATAATATCATGTCCATTGTACTAGTCGTTCGTGGATTCCTGTCCTCAATAAAATTCTATAAAGGATTATACATTTTAATGTAAGCATAGATACTCGATAAAAAAGGCTCATACTCATTAATTAATATAGTAGGAACACTTCGGTACACATCAGAAAATAATAGTTGTTATTATGTCAAAATATATCGTTGCCTGTAACTGTGGACTATATAATTTTGTATTAGGTAGAACATTCGTTTTGTTTCAGGCATCATCAGTCGGTATCAGTCTTAGTTTCGTTTCCAACGTTGCGATACGTGGCCTACACATTGTCGCTTTGTATGTCTTTCCCTGATAGTTAAATAAATATGTCTACCTAGTTGTGCAATGTTAGTAGTACATAAAGGCGTGAAATAAAAATGCGAGTAACCTGTGTAGCTGTATCGCCCAACAGTTTGAGCGACTGCGCAGACCGGGAGCGGCACAGATTGGAACAGATGCCCTTGGCCGCTTCGCTGCATGGCCGAGTGCGGGGATCTATACGAATAAAAACATGTATGAACATTCTCATAGACCAAATTCTTACATTACCCTCTTCTCACATCAGTAACCTTCTTCCTAACCACTTCAATTAAGCTGAAAGTACAGATAACTTTAAAGGTTAATATATACACGTATTTATTGCCAAATAAGGGTTGTGTCTACACGGTCGCCTTAGTAGCAAGCTGATCTCAACTCTATTACGCATACTGTTTAACGCCATATTCGCGGGATGTAACATTGTGTGAATTGCCGAGGACTGTTAGTTTGCCTGGACAGGCACACTGGCACATATCGCGGGGAATTCGGAAAATTTTTCATCATCAGTCCACTAGTCCTCTCCAAGGCACGCCTTTCAACCCGATTCTCGGTCCTTTGCATTCAGTCTCTGCCAGCCTCCAACTGGTCGGGGGGCGTCCCACCAAAAATGTAAGCAAAGTCTTAGGTGTAGATTATTTGTTACATAGATATATTCATGCCCCCTCTACGTAATTATTCATCACAACATAACATGTACGTACAGTTAACAGCAGATCAAGTGTAAAACTTGGACTTTGGACCGTTCTTATTTTCTGCGTCGTAAGAGTTGAAATCGTACTGTAAGTGTTACCATTGATCTGCTGTTGTCCGTACAAGTAATATGGTTCACTAATGTTTGACAAAAAACGTATGACAAATGATCATTTTACAAATTATTTTTGAAAAAGTAATCATTTGACAAACTTATCATTTACTAAAGTGATCGTTTTAAAAGTGATCATTTGACAAAAATCCATTTTATAAATATTTAACATAGCAAATGTTGTGAATGCTAAACCGTCATTTTGCAATTGATTAAATGACCAAAGTATTCCTTTTGCAAGGTCGCCATTAGACAAAATATTGGGTAAATAAGTGGGTATTTTATATGTATAATTGTTAATAAATGAACTTGCTTTTTGAATACAAAAAAAAAAAAACCTAACATCGAAGTCTCTGGCTTGGAGCGAAGCTGCGCTTCGCTCCAAGCCAGAGCCTTCTGAACCTAAACATCCGTGTCGGATCTGGTTAGAGAGTTGGTCGGGGTGTCCCTTCATTTGATAAAAAACAAATTACAATTACCAAACAATGCATTTTGTCAAAGGTTTTTATGCCTTGCGTTGTTTTATCTATTAACGTATATAATAAGTGAATAGTTTGTTAAGTGATGTTTTGAAGAAAGAAACTTTGTCTCGTAATTGTTTTGTCAAATGAATTATTTATAGAACCATTACTTTGTACAAAGATGAACTTATGAATCATAATTTTGCCAAACGTTGTTTGTGAAATGAAATGTTTGTAATTTGTTTTTTATCAAATGAAGGGACACCAAGTAATATATTATGTAATGTATAGGTATATAGACTATCACATGTATTTTATATACTTCTACTGTAACTGACACAAGCACACACAAAAACACACCCTCTCACACAGCAACACAACACACCCTTAGCTCATTTTCACAACACAAACCACACACACACTTTTACTACCATACAATCATAAACATTGGAAAATTAACCGGGAAATAAAAAAATGTTATGTAAAAATATATAAAAAGAACCTATAATTTGCTGTAGCTTTATTTTAAGTTCTACCAAATAAGCATAATCTGTAACGCTATTGGTTTTCTAACATGAATAAAATAAAAGTCAGGTTAAAAGGTATAAAAGGTTGTTACACGAGTACTTTAGATATAAGCACCATTGCGACTGGTAATCAAACCCACAACTCCTTGCATGCCTTGCACAGGTCGTCATGCGCACAAGCGACTATGCTAGTTATGTGTCGGTGTGGTCGTGATGTTAATGAAACGCGTGCGCAGTGTCGCGTACCGTGCTGTTTCTCCGTGGCGGAGGGCGGCGCGTTGTTCTTGCGCACGCAGTACGACACCGAGTAGCTGGTGCTGCGCGTGTGGTTGCTCACGCACCCCACGCACACACCGGGCGAACGTTTTCCTGAACATAACAATATACAATACACTTCATTATTTATATTTCATCTTATTTAATATATTTATACATTTTAATATTATAAAACAATTATAAAAATAGCCACCCGCCGGCAGCGGGACGCATGCGCATCCAAACAGCCAAGGATCCAAGAGTGAGGAACCTCGTCACAATGCGTGCCATGTCTAGCAGCACTGCCTTCTACATCCGTCTCTTGACCCAACTGTCTAGCGAAAGTCTCTTATGAAGTCTTCGCTATTCAACCGTTCACTTAATTTTCCCTTTTTTCACACTTTATTATTATGAATGTTAAAGCAATCTAATAGTTTATTAGAATAAAATGTTAAATGTTTTCCAATTTTATCAAAAAATTCAACATATACTTATGCAGATTTTGGATTTCCATTTGCTATAACCCTTCACACGATTGTAGCACACACCTAAATGACGGAATGGTAGCGTATCTGGTTACTAAATAAAGCGCTGTCGTCATTTATTTAACGGTTCTGTAACGGGTCAGTCTAACATATTCTAGTTAAATTCAAAGTCGAGTGTACTAACCGGCTGTATACGGATTTCCATTGACTTGCTGCCCATCCTTGTTGTTCAAGTTTGGTGTTGACTTGAATATATCACGCATGTAGTCTAGAGGTCTGAAGTTGGACTCCAGTGAGTCCACAGCCGCTTCCAATGTCAGCAGGAGTTCGGTCACATAGCCTTGCATGTCTTCGCCCTGTTCGGCCACTGTCTCCACGAGTCGAGACAGTATGTCGGACACCATTCGCCCGGTCATTGCTACGCCTATGAACCTGAACACCTGGACAGAGATAAAAAGATATAAATAACACTAATAATAAAAACCAACACAAACACAACACTTTGCACACAAAGTAGATTTTGTTTCACGAAAATAGCGAAACAGACATTTGGTGAGTACGTTGAAACGATAATCGGAAATTGGCTTAGCAAATTCGTGTTCTTTTGAATTTTGCTTGCGAAACCAATGTTCGTTTCGCGAAAATGGTGAATCAAATTCGCAAACGAGCAAATGTTTGCGCAACGAATGCTCCAGGTGAGTACCGTCCTAAGATGGTACTGGGTTGTGTGTCTCAGTACCTGTAGCGAGCGTCCTGCGTAGTGTCTGCTGGGGCACGAGAGGCCTAGCTGCAGCGCCGTCTGCGCCCAGCGCTCCGACACCAGCGCGTGCGGCAGCGACTCGCGGAATACGCGCAGCACGTGCCTCACCAGCGTAGACATCTGCTGGCAGCTGCGCAGCGTCCATACTGCACACAACATACTCCACATCGTCACAACAAATGAAGGCAAGCGGAATACTACGCTCGGATCCGGGCGCCCCCGTTGACGGACTAGACATAGATTCTTGTAACCCTCCTTGCCTACCTAGGCAAGGATTCTTGCAAAACTCGTAGCCTGTCTAGGCACGGATTGTTGCAACCCTCGTTGCCTGCCTAGGCACGGATTCTTGCAAACCTCGTTGCCTGCCTAGGCACGGATTCTTCAAAGCCAACAAAGGTTACATTTTTGCTACTAATAAACTAGGCGGATTTAAATAAACTATTTTTGTCTGCCTAGGCACGGATTCTTGCAAGCCAACAAAGGTTACATTTTTGCTACTAATAAACTAGGCGGATTTAAATAAACTATTTTTGTAAGATTTTTGTACCTGACGAGTACCGGGAATCACCTCATCGTTCATGGGCTTATGAACAACATTACTGCTTAATTTTATACAACATACAGTCAAAATATGCCGCATCAACGTACCTTTGGCTGTTATGTCTTCATACTGCCAAAGCGGCATGTGTGTAGGCCGGTTTGCCAGGAAGTGGACGAGGGATTTGATGACGTCAGCGACTGGCATTTCCGCCGGCTCTGCGTCGGCCGCCGGCTCGGTCGCGATCTCCGCCTCCGCCGCACCCTCGCCAGTCACTATCACAGGCAGGGACGGGTAGTTGTCTCCTTCACCTAACAATGGGCACAATGCTCATACAGGATGCACTACAGACAGATGCAATAATTATTACAAAAAAATATATTATATTTATGATATACCGTAACGTATCCTATGATCTAGCTAGACGAATATGCAGTATACGATATTTCATACATTAAATTTCATAAACACATAAACTTAACATTACCTTCCTCATTTCGGCAGTCGGGTAAAAAACTATGAAACGACTTGAGCGTATCTGGCAAGATATACCATGACAGGTTGCCCTTGATAATGTAGCTAATTCTGTAGCTGTGAATCCTAATCCTAAACGCAACTGTTACCACCGTCGTTCATATGCTACATCGAGTAAGAGCGAGCGAAACGTCTCGCTTAGCGGCGACTAAATCTGGTTATCTTAGGTAGGTAGGTTTGTACCAAGCACGTTCCCAACCGGAAATCGAACTTATGCTAGGAGTTCATCCTATGGGCATGGCCCCAAACAGATCAGGAGCCCCAGCCCCTGTGGTCATGATTGTGTCAGGACATTCCATTGTATAAATAAACTTGACTTTACCCTCTGGCGTGACTTGCGGGTCTGAGCTGAGCGAGCGCGCGTGCGCTCGTGGCGAGTGCGCGCACTGGGCGTGACTGTCGAACGCCGCGTCCGGCTCTGCAACAGGTCGATTGTCTGACGTAAGACATGGCACTCGGCTGAGGTTCAGAGACAACTTTGAGTCCGACATTCGTGTGAACTCGATCCTACAACTATCAACATACTAAGAATTTTTATAGTTGTTTAATTTGATGAACGAGCTCGTTCTCAAAATGGTCTTTGAATCTCGGCTTCAGAGCAGCTTTGATATGAATTCTTGTTCAGTTGTTAAGTTTTCGGTCAATGGACATAACCATTGTCACAAAATGTAAAAGTTTTTGAAAGTCGGATTTTAGGTAAATTCATACTAAATTATTCTAGGTTTTTTTTTCAGTTTCGTTGCGTGATGGAAGTTTTAACAACTTATCTACTGGTTTACGAGTTATTAACGCCGCCGCCCGCCAGGTTCGGTTACCTAGCCAGTCGTACTTGTAAAATAATTCAATCAATATAAAATAGATGGCGCTCATGATATAATATTTCGACAGTGAACTTGTGACGATAGTACAAACACGACGCATAGATGGTTCCACGAGTCGGAGTTTAATGTTAAAACAATGAATAATATTACGAAATTCGATGGATTGATAAAAATAATGTAATTCCATTCCAATATTGTTTAAAAAAACAGTCAATATTTGTTGGTAATGAGGGTTTAAAGCAAGCTGAATGAGGGGGTAAATGTCACGCATTTAATAAAAAAAAACTAACTATTTAAGTTGATAATAGATGGCGTTGCGCGAAGTCACGAGAGATCGTAAAAATTTACACGGACCATGAAAGAAATATTGTTTTTAGCTGAATATTTATTTTTGGTTTTTGTAATTTTAAACAATAAAATTTAATATTTTTAATAGATACCACATAAAAATACGCATTCAATTCTTAAACAAGGTTAGCCCGTGCATTGAAGCTTTATAATTTTGACTTCATACCGAGGAATCAGTGCCATCTACCCGATTTATCGGTACTATTTTTGTTTCTTATAACAGCCACTTTGAAAACCCCTCATTAAAAATAATTAATTTAAGTTATTCCCCAAATTTCTAGATGGCAGCATGTCCACCATATCACCCAAATTGAGGTTTCCGTAAAAGCCTCATCTGGCTTCAACGGGAATCTGTCACCTTTTAGCCCTCATTATGTGAAGGATCCATCTATGTACATTCTTCTTTTGCTGTGGTATTGCAGTTACGAGAAAGTGAGCAGTATGAAGGTGATATGTACCTGTGAAGTTATGTGGGATAAGCGGCAACACTGGCGGCGGAATGCCCAGGCCGAGCTGCTGCGAGCGGCTGGCGAGCAGCACGCGCGCCACGGCCAGGTGGTCGTGGTGCGCCGCCACAGCCACCAGCAGATTCAGGAGCAGCTGCCGGCAGTGCTGGTGGACTAGCCATCTGAGAACGCAATTGGATATTTGAGAAATATGACGATGATGTCCTCCGAGACGTGTCCGTCGGCGCCCTGTCATCTCCTGGAAAGTGACTTGTGAAGTCAAACTTAATGATGAAGACTCTGTTACACACGGCGCAGAAAAGGTCCCCAAGTTTGAAAAATATAGAGAATTACCTAATCGCTAACATTACAAAAGAGACATAAATGGTCAACTATAAAAACAGATTGAAATTAGATGAAACATATAGCTGATATTCCTCTTACTCTCGCTAAGCGAGCAGTTCTAAAGGTAGCATACAGGAAACCCTTCAGGTACCCCACGGACTTGCTGTACGCCGAGTGCAAACAGCTACGAATACGGCAGCTATTCGTCCTCTCCACTATCTTAAGATTCCACAAAACCGCGAAACAAAACGTAATCAAAGCTACAGCACGTCGGTTGCGATGGAACTCTCCAAAAACTCGTACATTTTTCGCTCACGGTTTTTACAATTTCTTAGGTCCCTTTCTATATACAAAATTACACAATAAACTAAACTTACTCAACTTGTCCAAACATTCCTGCAAACTGTCACTAAAGTCCTGGCTTGCCGGCCTTAACTACGACCAAACCGAAAATATCATCGGTACAGGCACTTAACTTTCTTTACCACATGTAGTTTCTACTTTACGCACACAAGTTCGCCCCCCCCCCCACACACATATAAACACACCCTCACACCCTCTCACCCTTAAACACAAAACTTTTGTTCACCTTCACTCACACACCCTCACATACACTCACACCCTATTTGCTTGCTTCTCTTTCATAATGTTTTACTCTTTGTATTGTTCCTTGTATTATATTCACTCCTTGTAGTAAACTCGACCAATTAAACTTAAAATATCTACATTAGGCTACACACCGGAAGAGACTAGTTCCCACAACACAGGGAATCCTAGTGTGGGAACTAGAGCTCACAACTAACTTACTAAACAAACAAAAAATTGCTGATTTAATTTTATTAAGTACGCATGTATTTTAGATGTAACTGAACTTTTTTATTTAGATACCAAATAAATTATTATTATTATTATTATAATGGAAAAAAAAGCGGTTAAAGAGATATCATCTATTTTTGCTCTTGCTTTCTACAGTGCGCGAGGCATAAGCTGAGTTTTGTATTAGTATGAGTGCACACAGATAGTGTGCCTTGGGATTATTTGGGTGAACCGAATATGCACAATATCTATACTAACCTGGTATGGTCCATGCCCAAAAACACAATGTGTAGCATAAGAGGTACATGTATGGACCAGTCCAGCTCCACGCCGTCCAACACCACATCGCAGAGCAGCATCACCGCCACGTTGCATCTGGAATTGGTGTACAATGGTATCGATTCTTGGACGAATCATCATCATCATCGGACTCCATATCAGTCCACTGCTGGACGGGATGGTAGGCCTCTCCCAAAGCACACCACTCACTCAACCCGATTCTCGGCCTTTGTCATAGTCTCTGCACGCCACTTTGCGAAGGTCATCCCTCCATCTGGTCGGGGGGCGAATAATACATATTGCGATCTAGTAATTTTATACAAGTACAAATATATCAAATTGAGAATTCAAAGGCAGTTATGTCGACGACTAACATTATGCCGTGATCTCTGGGGCACACCGGCCTAGACCTAGATCATTATGACCTTGTTCGGCCTCGCGCTATATTCCTCCATCTCCTGCCACAGACGCAGCCTTCCTTATCGATTTGCGAGCTCTTGATAATACCTACGTAAGAATTTCTTTGAACAAGCGCATTAGAGAATAATTCATACCAGTTTTGACAAAGTTTAAAACAAAAATATAAACAAGTGAACAATTTGTGTTTTATGAAACAAGCAGAGAAAAGCTGCCCGCCCGCTGGGAATCGAACCCTACGTTTTCGTATCCCCAACCCAACTTGAAGGCTGGTTCCGGTTTCGAGCTCTAGCGTTTACTGGAATTCGTTAATATATGCGGCTTACCTATGGAATCCGGAGACAGGCTGGCTTGTGTCCGGGAGGTATTCGGAGAGTTTAGCGAAGAAGCCGCCGTACTCGGGCATGGGCAGCGGGCGCGGCTGTGGCACATCGACGCGCGGATCCTGCGGCGTCTGCGGCGCGCTGCCGCCAGTAGGGGTCGCCGTCGACTCAGGGCCCACACCCGTCTACAATAATCAAATCTTTATATTTACAACAATTAGGCTGACGGTCAAGGGGATGACCATCCACTCGGCTGACCAACCAGACGGTCAAATGGACGGTTAGCATGACAGTTAGGGGGACGGTAATTAGTAAATTGGATGGTCCTGTCGGACGGTCAACCATAATTCATGGTGACGCTCAATCCGCCCGTCTACCCAATATAATTCACGGCGCTCCATTCGTTTCTCAAACGCAACCGTGGTCTTCGACACAGCCAAATATGCGAACGTCATCATCGGCGAGAAAAACTCTTTTTAAAGCTGCACGATTTGTAAAATGTACGAGAGCTCAATCCTCAATGTTGGAAACGGCAATTCCATGGTAAATACACAGAAAATGTTCGCGAATGTTTCGATATATTGGAGAGCTCGAAGGATTACTGTATGAAGTTTCGTGCTCGAATCGAAGGTCACCATGTGGCTCTATTGACACATGGATTAGGTAAAAGCGGACTGCTGAGTTATTTCTTCCAAAGACCGGAGGCTTATGACTGATGAAGAGGTGAACTTTAGTCAAACAAAAAGTCATTTAGCGGAAATTGTAATGTAACAGGCAGGGTAAGCATCTAATTGCTTTTATATTCCAAGTTATATTACAAATAGCAATAAATATTTTGAATACTATGAAATTGCACAGATTCAATGTTATGCGCGGAAAAGACGGAAAATTTCGATGGGGTATTAAAGTACTCGTACAGCTAACAGTAGATCAAATGTAACACTTTGGACCGTTCTTATTATCTGCGTCGTAAGAGTTGAATTCGTACTGCAAGTGTTACCATTGATCTGCTGTTGTCCGTACCTATTAACCAAAATGTATGCAATGCTACAGTTTTGTGGTTAGGCATATACCGTCACTACATCGTCACTGTTAATTTGACAGTTTATCTAGAGCAGTAAGACGAACGACTTTATGAAAGTGAAAGTTTAACGAACAATATTGATTGATGTGTTTTATTTCATTCATTTAAGTATGGGATGGGTTCGTTTTGAAAACTCTGAAACTATTACAGTAAATTATATAGGTAGCTATATAATCCTGCATCATACTCTTTACAAGAAATTATCCTTTTAACTTATGATTTCAGACTCTCCAAAGTGACCCGTTACAATAGCTCACCCCACATGGCGTAGGTACAGTTAAGTGCTTGTTAATTAACTTACAGGCGTAAGGTCTCCATCTGAGGGTAGCGCTTGCTCTTCATCGGCGGGCGGCGTGACGCACGGCGGCGGCGGCGCGGACGAGCGTTTGTCTCGTGGCGTCTCAGGTTTGGGACCACTATATTAATACACATACAATAATTATATCCGTTTGTTAAATTGTTTTATATCTCGCAAGTGGCAATTTTCTTTCATGTTCATATTTCCTGTACAAATCTTTGTAGCGCTTTAGTCCGCGGACATAAGTCCGCGATTTTGTTTGCTCTAAGCCGCCGTTTTACGGCGTTAATCTTGGTGGCGAGATGGTTTAAAAAGTCCTCGATTTAAGCGACTGCTTAAAGCTAAATGGGGTTTATTGCTACGAAAATCCTTAAACCGTGGCATAAGCCACCGCCTAACTTTTGAGACACGTCTATGGCTAACAGCACTGGAGTTGTGAGACGTGGAAGCCAGCTAGAGGCTAGATAAGGAAAGTGCGGTGCAGTCGACCTTGATTGTACTTTTGTTGATGCCGTTGCCGCGAACTATTTACTTTTGGCTTGTACAGGGTGCAACGGAAAGGGTAGTAAGCCGAAAGCTGTCCAGTATTAATAACTGAACAACATTTTATACATATTTCAAATAAAAAATTAAAATAAATTATTGTCTCATCGATTAGGTGATCGGAACAAATTGTATGAAAAGTTAAAAAAAATATATATATGTATTATTTTCACACATAATATTTGCATAAAATTAAACTGTCACGCTCTCTTTGGGGAGATGTGATGACGGTCGTACGATCATCATCTTTGATATTTTGATCCGAAGTTTTTATTGAATATTTTATTGATTTAAGTCTATTACACACCAAAACCTAATACTAATGTATTCCTAACACAACAAGTGATATATTATTATAAAAAATTAAATGAAAAAGTGTGTAAATTAAGTAATATCCGTAGATTATTAAAAGTTAACTTGAAATAACAGTGATACGAAAAAGTGTTCAGTGAAACGCGTAAGCGACGTCAAATCCACGGCGCTTACGACTTTCTCGTCGCCACCTCGCTTATCTGTTCCGGTATGGGCGCACAACTGTTTGCAAAGTGACTACAAAATTATAAAAATATAGCATTGAATGACAACAAATCAGCTTGACAAAGATAAACCAACACAGAAGCGAGGACAGAGCTGTAAGCTAGATACCTGTCTCTCTGTGAGGCCTCTCTCGAAATATTGCCATCATGTCATATAATAACAAAAACGGTAGAAAATGCTCCAAATGCAAAACAATACTACCGAGGCGGGAATATTTGGAGTGTTCGAAGTGTAAGAAATGTTTCGACTTAGAATGTGCAAATGTCCCATCGAAACGTTACTATAATACAATGACATTCCAACATAGAGAAAATTGGTCTTGTCAAAATTGCATAGATAAATTACACAAGGGAAAGAGTAGTACGCCGAACCTTATAACTGCACCTTTACGCAGAGATTTTTTAAATTCCGATTTGCCTGTGACTCTGGCCTCTACTGCGCTGCTCAAGGACCAAAAGTTAAACCAAGGGAATACTATAATCCCTGTAACAATTCCGGACAATGATATAACCCCTCCAACGATGCAGAATAACGATGGCACCGATAGGAGTAAATATAAGATAAACATTCCGGTAGAAAACTCATTTCAATCCCTGTCGGAAAATGATGATCTGGACTACGACAGCTGTGAAATGGAACATAAAGCACACAACAGAAGCTGTCCAGATATAAGCACATTTAGCACATACCACGAACTTGAAACTTTGAGGGAAAAGATAATAGATTTAGAAGAAAAGTTATCCATAGCTGATCAGGAAATAGAAAATCAAGTAGCTGAGAACTTCGCACAAAAAAAAGAAATTGCCGAATACAAATCAAAAATCGAAAAGTTTACACACATTTGCCAAACACCCAGAAAAAGTGACATTTCCTCCAGTAAAAAGAAAGGAAAAGAAATATCAAACAACACTCCACGAACGAATGAATTTGATAGATATAACCAGCAAATAAAGGACCTCAAACATCAAATAGAACTATTAAACAAAGAATTGACGTTAGCATATAAAAACATACAGGAACTTAAAATTGAAATGGATACCTGTGCTCAAACAAACAGTGGATTGATTGATTCGGAACCACAAAATATAAACTGTCAATCAAGTAGATACAGTCGCAAAATCTGCATCATAAGTGGCACATCATACAAGCGAACTCTACAAATTGCACAGAGAGTATTCCCTGAAGATAACATATGCCACTATAAGCTGCCAAATTCAAGGATACCTCGGATAATAAATGGTCTCGACAAAAAGCTTCAAGAATTTACATTAAGTGACTATTGTGTGCTGTTCATCGGACCAACCGACTTCGAAACCACTTCCGATTACTATAAAACTGTCGATATGCTCAAAGATGCTATTGGGAAAGTTTGTAATACAAACGTTATAATAGGCTTACCTACCTATAAATGTATAGATTCTGCAAATATCTTTAACAATCGAATAGAGTCATTTAACAATAGTTTATATTATGACAATTTTCGCCATGGTTATGCGTTCATTTTAGACTCTAATAAACACTTACAATATACAGGTGAAATGTTCTCACACACTGATGGTACAGTTAACAAAAAAGGTATGATGACTATCTTTAGCGATCTAAATGACCTTATCAACGATATTGATTTGTTTTTTCGTGGCCCAAATAAAAACTAATACAAATATCAACTACTTTAACGTTACCGACACAAAACGGGACTGTAAAGACAGGAATAATTATAAACCTAAAACAAAATATAATAATACTAAAACCAAAAATAATGCAAGTGTGACAATAATGATACAAAACATTCGCGGGCTAATGTGTAAGACGAATGAGATAAATGCTTTTTTACAGGATAACAAGAGTATAGACGTATTGTGTCTGACGGAAACATGGCTCAACCCAGGACAGAATGAATATGTACATATACATCGTTATGAGCTGGCCACATATTATAGTAGAGAACGAAGAAAGCATGGAGGAGTGTGTATCCTAATTAAAGATAACATCAAATATGTGGAATCGGACACTATCAAGCATTTGAGTGTCGAGTTTGTCATCGAAATGTGTGCAATAGAAATCACCTCCTTGAATCTGATTGTCATATGTGTGTATAGGGCAGATCGCGACTTGGATATATTTACACAACAAATATCAAATCTCTTTATGAAAATTCAGGGTAAACTGCCACATAAGCGCATAGTGATAGCGGGAGACTTTAATCTCAATTTCATTAACACAACAAAACCAGTTAGGGAGCTGGAAAGTCTTGCATTATCGTACAACTTAAAGCAGCGTGTTACGACACCGACAAGAATCACAAAATCTTCGGAAACCTGCATTGATCTCGTGTTCTCGAACTTCGCGCCAGATGATGTCAATGTCCAGCAACTGAAATTTTCTGATCACAGTGCAATTTTTGTTAAAATTGAATCCAATGGAAATGGGACAAAAAAAGATAACCGAGTATGGTTTACCGAG
The DNA here is from genome assembly GCA_963506565.1 of Tachystola acroxantha. Taxonomy (NCBI): domain Eukaryota; kingdom Metazoa; phylum Arthropoda; class Insecta; order Lepidoptera; family Oecophoridae; genus Tachystola; species Tachystola acroxantha. Next base: position 10,375,204 of record OY735870.1, on the reverse strand, counting down.
AAACGAAGCTATAGTGAAAATAATAAACGGATGTTCAAAAATGAACTACAAAAAGTGTGTTGGCAACAAATCTTAGACCCTAATAAAGATATAAATATGAATTATGACAGCTTCAGTACAATCTTAGTGAATATCCTTAACAACACAATACCCAAATTAAAAATCAAACTAAAACCTAGAACTTATAAAACCTGGCTAACTAAATCCTTACGAAAATGCTGTAAAACGAAACGAACACTATATATACTGTTCCAACAGTCAGAATCCCATATACTAAGAGATTATTACCAAAAATACTCAACAATACTTAAAAAGGCGCTATCAAAGGCACAAAGATTGTATCAAAAAAATCGTATCCAAAAATCTAACAACACAACCAAAACTGTATGGCAAATAATAAAAGAAAAGAAGAAAACCCTCAGCCAACGCCACACTGAAGATATAACCCTGGAACAAAATGGTATACGAATTACACATCCCCAAGAAGTTGCGAACATGCTTAATAATTTTTTTGCAAATGTAGGGAACACTGTCAGTAGTAATGTCACGGGCAGCAACACCAATGGTATCACCTGTGATGGCCGGGACTCCTACGCAAACACGCCAAGAGTGCTCCAATCCATCTTTCTACAACCTGTAACAACGGTTGAAATCAAGAAAACAATTGCTAATCTTAAGAATACTACTAGTGTAGGACATGACGAAATACCGGTAAATATATTAAAGCATTGCAAAGATGAGTTATCTGAACCTATATGTAAATTAATAAACTGGTCGCTTGAACGAGAAACTTTTCCAGACAAATTAAAAATTGCAATCATAAAACCTATTCATAAAAAAGGAGAACGCCACGATCCCAGTAATTATAGACCAATTGCACTATTACCTACAATATCAAAAGTTTTTGAAAAAGTAGTATCACAGCGCCTCACTGGCTACCTGGAAAAGTATGAATTGTTAAATGATCATCAGTACGGATTCAGGAGAAAGCGATCGACAATATTGGCAGTGTACCGATATGTGCACCAAGCTTTACTGTACCTTGATCGGAAACGATATGCAGTGGGATTGCTCCTGGACATGTCGAAAGCTTATGACAGGGTGTGTCATCGCATCCTGCTGAGAAACCTGGAGGACCTGGGTATCCGTGGACCGCTACTGGGCTGGCTACGATCATACCTGAGTGCGAGGCCGCAGCACGTGCGTTTGGAGCGGCGTGACCCGACGTCACACACCATCACCTCCGTCACCTCACCTGCCTTATTTATTGACCACGCTATACCGCAGGGCAGTGTCTTGGGCTGCGTGCTTTTCTTGGTATATGTTAATAGCTTACCAGATATCTTACAAAACATACATACCGTGCTGTTTGCGGACGACGTCTCCTTACTATTTGATGTAGACAATGAACGAGATTTAAAATTAAAACTAAATCATGCTCTCGATATTGTACATAATTGGCTTCACCATAAAAACCTAGAGATTAACCTTAAAAAAACTAAATTAATTCAATTTCACCCCCATCAAAAGAAGACCTTACAAATAGATTACATATACAATAACAACCCCATTAAATGCGTCAATTATACTAACCTGCTAGGGATTGAGATAGATACTCATCTAAATTGGAAACCGCATATAGAAAAAATTGGGAAAAAACTTAGCCAATTCATCTACGCTTTGCGAGAAATAAAAAAATCTACAGATATAAATACCGCCGTTACCGCATACTATGGATACGCGTATAGCTGGATCAAATACGGAATTATATTATGGGGAAATAGTACAGACGCAGACAACATATTTAAGTTGCAAAAGAAATGTATAAGAACAATAGTGAACATTAAACAGATAGAAAGCTGTAAACCACATTACGAAAAACTTAATATACTAACTGTACCATCTATCTACATCCTAGAAATGAATATATTTGCACGTAAACACCAATACTTATTCACAAAAAGGGGGACCACTACCACACGAAACCTAAGAAATATATATGATTATAATATTACAGGATGTAAATTGAATATGTCGAATAAAAATACGCATAACATGGCGATAAGAATATATAACAAATTACCTGAACATATTAAAACAATAACGAAAGATAACCTATATATAGAAACTGTTAAAACAATATTGCAGAAAAAGTGTTACTATAAGATTGGGGAATATTTAGAGGATAAAGATGTGTAATGAATTATGACAATTGTACCTATTTCGACTATCTGACTTATTATATGATGTTAATGTTTGATATATATTGTAAAATTGCTATACCGACAAGGTCTGAACTATGTGTGATTCTATTTAAACAACTTACATCTTGTTAAACTACCTACTCATAGTTTGTGCAATGAATAAATGAATTATTATAATCATCAACCTAAATAAAATCAATACAATCTCCGGTTTATTACGGTCGCTTAATGGCCTTCATGGGCGTGCTGTCGACTGTACACATCTATAAGTTGAAACAATTTTGTCAGAGAAGGACTACGATGACAGTATTTCTTAAAATAATTGCTAATTGGTTCCTAGGGTTCCGTGCCTCAAAAGGAACACTTAAAGGATCACTTTGTTGTCCGTCTGTCATTATTCTCCGACCTAATTGTCAGAAACGCGTGGACCGATCAAGTTAAAATTAATAACAAATACTCAGGTCTGCAACCTCATGCAGCCGTGAAAAAATCAACCTTCTACGTCAACGTAATCAAAAGATATGATCGTTTATATCGATTTTTGGCGCATATTTGTATGAAAACGGAAGATAATGAAAATCTATAGGGTACTTCCCGTCGACCTAGAATCATGAAATTTGGCAAGAACCTAGGTCTTATAGCACAAGTAAAGGAAAAAATCCGAAAACTGTAAATTTGAAATTACATCTCTCCAAAGATATTTTTTTGTTATTACAAACTCATATTTGCAGATGATCAACTAATCAGGAGTATGTCGATGCATGGACATAATATTTTGATAATGGCAAAGATAAGTTGGTCTCTAAATCTAGTTTATCTATAATTAGATCAAATTTACTGGGTCAAATTGCGTTGTACGGAAGCCTCGGTACGATAGTCCGACTCGCACTTGGACGATTTTTTTATAGTAAATCTGTAAGTTGTCTGAAATATAATATGAATTATTGCTAAATATGGTTTAGATATTTACTATACACAAGAAAGTCTATTTACAAGGGACAGATTTTCTATACACGGTCAATGTTTTCATTTCATAATCGAGTTCCACACGATTATTTATACATAGATACTTAGGGGGGAGTTCACCGACATTCTAAACAATTGCTTATCATTTAAACAGGCGATTAAACAATTTTTAATGTTCAAGCTTCTATTCATGGTTACATGGTTCTAATCAATGTTATTGTTGGAAGAAAACATGCAGTTATTACTAAGAATATGATGAGGAATATTTTAAAACTAGATTTCGTTTGTCAAAAACTTCAACATTGGATGTACTTCAATTAATATCTAAAAGAGAAACTAGAATGCCCCAATGATAAGTAAGTACTTAGGTTTTTTTGCTATCCATTTTCGTTTCGAAACAACAAAACAATATTAAAATTGAATTAAACATATGTGCAGTTGAACTTGAGAAGATAAATAAATTGACATGACATTGAATATTTGACAGCACCGTGACGTTCTCACCTGCCTAAATTTAGAAGTACATGCCAAGTTAGAACGTTATCATTCTCAAGACGTCGAATTACTTTTCAAGTTGAAAGCATTTGAATTTATGGTAAATACAATTGTCGCCCTAAATCGTATTGACTAAATGTAACGCCATGACTTCGCTAATAAGTAGCCTTAAATTATTCGTTCATTTACTCTGAGCGGTTCGTAATCGTTCGATTTGATCATGGTTTAAATTTTCGTGGTAAACAGTAACTACTTAAACGGCTGTTTAAACGATGTTTTGGAATTCATCGGCCGATTACTTAAACATCGGTCAAACAACAGTCGGTGAACTCCACCCTTATACTAGCATTTATGTCACCATAAAACACGAAGGGAAACAATATCGCCGGGGCTGGCGGATTAAGGGCGTTTGTTCCTTCATGTCATCAAATCGAATTAGGATTTTGAACCCAGAGCCAAACCTAATGAACTAAGACAAATAACGATATATACGAGTAGGTACAGTGGCGGTCTAAAAATGTTTACCAGTTTTCAATTCCTTTTTCATATCTTTTGCTATACAAAAATGTCGTTTGGTCTACAAAAATGTTACTACCTTTTGAGACGTGTAAATCAAATGAAGAAGCAAGAGGCTTCCTACTTCCATAATTTGGTCTATTTTATTTGCTGTTTAATTTCATTATGTTATCTTCTTATATAATATTCATCTGAGTAACAGTCAACTAATGCCACGAATGCCATTTGTCAGTGTTGACAAAAGTCATTTCGTAGATAATATCTATCACAAAAATTAAATCGACCAAAACAGCTGGAGGAGTGCAAACAATTTTAACATAAAAACACTTTCTGACCGCGACTGTACGTCAATGTAATATGGTGGTGCTTCAAAATAGTACTACTTGCTTTTTAGTTCAGCTGAAAACTAATCAATCTGTTATAAGTACAATATATATATTAGCAGTTATTATCGACCATTAGGTAACGAATGGAGGTTAAGGTAGTAGGCATGTGTATTGTCGTATCATTTTTAGCGTATTTACAAACTCAGCAATCGCTAGAGACCAATCACTTACGAGGCACACCCTGTTCGCCTGATACTGATGTATTACTGTTCTGTCCCCAAAGTGACATATCGTATCTATATCCATCAATAGCGGTTACGCAAAATGAAATAATAATTATATTGAGCGAGCTCAGGGGCGCAGTGGCTGGGACTTGGTTGGGACACACTGGACTCACGATACGAAGGTCCTAGGTAGGAAACTGAAGGAAATACATTTAGCTAATGTTCTTAAAACGGCGAAGAAATACACCGTGAGAAAACCTACCATGCCTGATATTAATACACAAAATATAAGACATGTGTAATCCACCATTCAGCAGGGTTTAGTGGACCATGGCTCGAGCTCCCTCGATGTGAGGGGGAAGGTCTGTGTCCCAAAAGTGGCGACATAAATAGGCTGTTGATGATGATTGAAAATGTTGCTTATATTTATTTACCATTTTACCAATGATACTTATGTAATCAATCACGGTTACATTCCCACAGCACTCAACTGGTCGCTACAGTGTTGCACCCTCCCGCTGCAAGTGTAATTTATAAATCCGAAGGTAGTATCTATTAAATAATCTGCGCCTCGCTCGACAAACGCTAAATACCAGGAAGTGAACACTACCGGCATCAAGGTAGCGACGAGTTATATTTAATATCCGCCCATGTTTTATGCCTCTATTTTCATAGTTATTTTGAATGAAATATCAAAAGGCCTTATCTCACTACTCCCAACATTTCCAACATCGTTCACACATAGATGTGAACGAAGTTATCGTTATAAAGATTTTGTACATAGCTAGTTAAATAAAAATATTCTAATAGAAGATATGATTTTGTTTCAGGTGGCGGGTGCCACTTAGTTCGGATATGGCCCTTAATAAACGTATGTTCCAGGAGAAAATCGTATTAAAAGTTTGCTGTGAAGAATGTAATGTATATAGGAAGAGAGGAAAAATAACGGCACTACCCCTGCTTAATGCAGAGAACGATCGATGTTTTGTTTCGGGCCCCTAGGCAAAAGCAAATCTTTTCAAAGTAATGTAAACACTAGAACCACATGTTCCAAAAAAAACAGAGGGAGACAGTGCCACAATAGTATAGGGGTAAAATAAGTATAGGTAGAATAATGTAGAATACATTAAAACGTAACGGAAAGTATTGATGTAACGGAAATCGGTAATATCATAGAGTACCTAATATAAAATGAAGTATGCTTTCAAAGCAAAAGTTGGGAACGCGACAAATTTCTGCCGCTGTATTTGCGTTATAAAGTTGAAAATGCTGCATTTCCTAGAAATTGTCAAGTGAACGAATGCAACCACTTTTATTTATTTTACGAACTTCAAAATTATGCTTGATGTTTGTTAACACAGCTTTTACACGAGGGGATGCGACACAATATACATGCTGTAACGTAATTAACAGCTTTGCATTTTCCTGTTATGTACTGGGTGTCCAAAAAGGGGGTTGGCAGTTTATTATATCCGAAAATTATAAATGAAAAATATAAAATTTCATAATTTTATTACTATTTGCAAAAAGTACATACAATGGAAAATTTACTACGACAAAATTATGTTGTCTAAATGACGTCCATTACGATTTTGACACTGCTCAAGTCGTGGCCGTAAATTGCCTATGACACGTTCAAATAAAACGTTAGTGAGTATCGGTATTTCATTTGCAATATTGTTTTTCAATTGACTTGGAGTTGACGGCTTATTTATGTAAACCTTACACTGTTGGTAACCCCATAAAAAATAATCAAGTGGCATCAAAAATAATAAGTCCGGGCTTCTAGGGGTCCATTTAAGGTTCCCGTTTATTGAGATAACTTTCTGGGAATAACTCGTTCAATGCTTCAATAGACCTTCTACTCGTGTGACATTTGGCACCATTCTGCTGAAAAAATGTTGCCGAATTGTAACCTCTAAATTCCTATATAGATGGTGCCAAAAAACTTTCAATCATGTTATAATATCTGTCCGTGTAACATTAAGTTCATGTCCCCTACCGTCCTCAAAGAAATTGGGGCCGATTATGCCATTGGCGGACATTGCTGCCCACACGACCACCTTAGGGCTGTGAAGTGGACGCATATGCTTATGACGAGGATTTTTATCACACCAATAGCGACAGTTTTGCTTATTGACATGGCCATTCAAGTGTAAATTTGCTTCATCGCTAAACAAGACATTGTTGAAGTTCGTAAAGCGCGCAAATCAATGTTTTTTTTTTACAGTTGACCCTATAGCCTTGAATGTCTCAATTTATTTTCTACTGATATTAGCACTGGGATATAAAAAAATGTCTCATAAATTGAACTGCGCGCGATTTAGGCAACGGGCAGTTATTATCGAATTATTGTTTAGATAATAAGCTCGTACGCAAAATGCGCGCTGTGCTCCGGTATACGAATAAACTCCACGTATGACATTATATTTCTGTCTGCCATCTACCCTCATAAACACGATTTATTGATATTTAAAAGTGCAAATACCTTTTTTGGACACTTTGTACTATATTATCAGATTTCACATTGGGTACATATTTCGTATGTTGGCATAATTTTGTATTTACATTTTTTTACGAACATTGTAATTTATTTGTTTTTAAATCAAACTACGGATATGGATATCCAAGTATCAGAAATATAGGATTTTCATTTATAATACCTTACTTTAAGGGAAATGTTTTCACAAGAACATAATGTGAATTCGCGAAAATGCATACATGCATATGCTCACCATGCATAATAATCAAAGGATCGGACTTTCTGCGAATTGTAAATGATTTATTTACGCATTTTACTCAACACGCGCTGATTCACCGATCAAAATACTAACCCAGATAGATGTAATTTTTTTGGAGATTTTACTTTTATTTTTTATTCGTAAATTCGTAGAACTAAAGTTGTACACCCTGTATACAACTCTTAACACAATTATGTAGCATAATGTTACGAGAGAATATTTCACTTTACGTAATAACATACAACCGCATATCAACATACACAAAACCATTGCAATCAATGTTGTATTACCGGCGCGGAGAGTGCCCGTGTGTTAAACTTAACACGTTCACAGTCCAGTGCCCCACATATGTGGCACGATGAAAAAAGTATGTTCCTACCAGATCCGCACTAAGGGTATTTTTTTTTCTGAAGGTAAGTCAATACCATGTCCTTGGTGGATGCTGCTGTCCATTCACGTCCTATTGTCTTCAGTAGAGTGCTCCACCCAGTGCTCACATTACAAATTTGATGTATTTCGACTTGTATAGAGATTGAAATAATAGGCGGGACTTACAAGGAAATCAAAACATTTTGAACGATTACGTAGTTAAACAGATAAAGAGATCACTAACCTGGCCTTGGCAGGATCTTCTCCGCTATGTCTTTTGGTGTGAATGGTGCCCTTTTCAACAGGTGCGAGGTCACCTACGCGTCCCGTTGCGTCCTTTAGAATAAACACATTGATCAGGCTGAGTGACCTACATCACTGATTCTGAAGAAGTCTGACTGAAGGATTTTGAGGTAGATTTACGGTAGAATATTGAGCGAATCACGGATATGATATAAACGCGAAGCAACATGGTAATATGAGTACTTTAGGCCTTAGCGCTAAGTCTAAACATGTCGACAATGTCGCGTCGCCAATTGAGCTGACAATTAATAGATATAAGGAAAAAAATGTTAACCTGTGATCCGGTGCCGGGTCCATCACTGTGTCCTGAAGTGGCTTTTCTCATAGAAGTGAGGCGGTAAAACGGTGGTGTTTCTGTTCTTTCGATGAGGCAGTTGAGGGTCTCTACTGTCTGGAGTTCAGTCATCATCTCGTCGAGCAGCCGCTCGGGTCGAGAGCGCGCTAAGTATAACACCACGCGTTTTGCCTAAAGGACATATTTTTGTATTATACATACATAAACTCATGTCCAGTTCCCATATAGGGGTAGGCAGACACTATGGAATTCCATCTGCCGAGATCCTGACATACCTCCTCCAAACTCATCATATCTCGCATCCCTCCATTTACATTCATTGCAGCAAAAAAGAGTACCGCTGCCCGCTTTTCGCCACGTGAGCCATAGCATGATAGGAGGCATACCGAATCGCCGTTTTTTTTCGAGATCATTGAAAGGGTTAAAATATCCCTTTACGATAGTATACCCCTTACTTCACATTCAACTACCCAGTTCTCCACAGCTATCAATAACAATGTGTAATTAAATATTCTGTAACAAATAGAATGCGCAGTGAATTCTGAAACTAATTGAACGTTGCCAGTAGTGGCCGCTTAATATGTAAGTAACAACGCTAACCATTTGTGCAAAATACATACCGTTCGAAGGCCCTCCAGTTAATTATATCGAATGAAATGCAGATTGATTTATTAATAAGTGTTCCAAAGGTCACACGAGTAAGTTTCCGATATTCTAGGCTATGCAGATTTATTGATTTCTATCTTTTTTCGTAAAGCTCTTTGCAAAGGTCAATTGATGACATTTCAAGGTCGTTTCATGCATTAGAAGGTAAATTAAAATTGGGTGGCTTTGGGAATAGTATAAGGATCACCTAATAGGTAATATAATATCAAATAATGACAATAGGATATATACATTTATTAAAACTATGATACTTACATAGGGTAGGAGTTCGTTGGGTGCCATTCCAGACACAATGACCAGGTACCGAATGATGACCTTCAGATTATTGGGCCAGCAAGCGCACAGAGTCGACCACAATTCTTCAATTTCTTTTGGGTGGTTATCGGAGAACTGCTCAAATAGAAATCATAAAAAAATAGTATCTATTGTAAGTCTTAATTTACAATAGCGAAACAGTATTATCGATATCATAACAATCGTAACTTTTATTTTGCAAACTTCGTCGAACATCTTATTTCATTATAATTTGAGTTAATACGTTTTGATTGTATATTATCGACATCATTGCTTAACTCAAACAATGAACAACGAAATAATGGACAAAATCTACAATATACCTATATTTAATAAGTAAGCATCATCTACGATTTCAATTTATATACATTAAAATGATCGTGGCCCTTTCTTGTCGCAAAGCTTTGAGCAAGCACCGGTGTAGAAATTGGTAGCACATCGCACCAATTAAAACCGTAGGTACAGTACAGTCGAATCGAAAGCACACCGACTGTAAGTGTGTTAAAATAACTCGATGACATTTGCTACCTAGATTATTTTAAATACATGTCTGTCTTGTGAGAACAGTATCACAATTCTTTACAAAGTAAACTACTCAAAAGAGGAAACTACTGGTTTTTAGATATTTCAGGAACAGGCGTAGGTATCAATGCGTTGAGTACGGTAGGCGTATCTTAGAACATTTTGTAGAGGCTGCAAATGCAAACAGTAGAACAAGGGATCTTGCAAAAGTGTCATATCTCGTGTCTCGAAAATAATTTGAAGATTGTAGATTAACAGGCTTAAGTCCCTCAATGTTCCTATTTTCTAAAACGCAAACTCATTACATGACCCTCTAGAGTGATAAATTTCTCGCACGTCTGCTATTGTCGCATTATCCATTATTTTCGGGACAATTAGTATTAAAGAGGTAAACATCTGACGAAAGTAAATAAATTGAGTACAATATAACAATACACGGGATATGACTCTTCTGAAAAATATTCGGTACGGTGAGTTCTGGGTCGGTAATATTTTACCCTAAAAATATGTACAAATTCGTTATCAGAACTGTATAATGTGTGCTGCAATAGTATAAATAAATAAAAAGTGTGGGCAAAAGAACAAGTAAATCGCCTGTACGAGGATAAGGGGTAGACGCTTCAGGTGCATAAACATATCAGCTGTATAATTCAATGTTCATCTGTGTTCGCTTATTAAAGCGAAAACCGCAGGACTCTCGATGCGGCTTTCACTAATGGCCTAGTAGAGTGTTATGGCCCTCCAGTAAAGTGCGACTATCAACATTATTAATAGGGAATAAAACTGCGAGTTTCAATTTTAAATTCACTGCACTGACATTGATGCGTACAAACAAACAAAGCCCTTTGCGTAGTCTTGAAACGTGTGCACACATTTAAGGTTACCATGATTAAAGAGTATACAAATATGGTGATATTGAATTTGTGTAAAAGCGGTTACGAGGACGTTCAGAGTTTGTATAACAAAACAATATTTTTATGTCCAAATAAAAATTGCGTAGCGGAAGTCGATAGATGGAGGGAAATCACCTACTACCTACGACATTACGTGAATTCATGGTTATAATTATAACGACGTAGGTCTCATCGAGTTGTTAATACTTTATTTATATTCACTTTTGCAAATTCACGGACTACAAAAGCCCGGCTCTTGGAGAGATTATGTGGAAACATAAATTCAACACGTAGGGAGCTTAAGGGTATTCGGTCTAAACATTGGGATGGATGGAATGCCGAGCTCGGTGTTTCAGCATTGTATGCACTTATTTATTCTATTAATAATATGTTTATCATTATATCTCTGTGCTTTCAGCGATCTTGTAATATAAGCATTGGATACATATACGTTGTACGTTTTAGTCTTGGATAGGTTTCAGTATAGATAGAAGGTAATTAACTGCCTCCACACGGGAAATAAAAAAGTAAACAGTGTAGAGTGCAGATTTATTATGGTGCTTTAAAATATTGATGTAACAGCTACTACACAATATGTTAACTATAAATTTTCCCTACCCTCGGGAAATTGCTCGAAGTTTCTTTTAAAGTTAAGGCCCCGCATGCGTGCATTTTCAGATTTTCAATTCACCGCTACGACAGTAACTACTAGAATTAAACCGCTGAAAATTATAAATAACAATCTTGGGGTGTCTGGTATTAATACTGCTACAATCTACATACATGACAAAATTGGTAGCGACCTAATTTGAGCGCGATTGAGCAACAAACAAACCACCACTGTCGCATTTATATCTAATATTAGTGGGCTAACGTCTTTATAAACCCATTATTTCGTGTGTGGAATTATTATGTACTAGATGAGTGGAATTTTTATGTACTAGATGTTCTTTATAAATCCGATGCATGCCCTTAATTTTACAGAGCGTCCACTAACAAGGTCGTCGCCAGTGACGGATGGGGTAAATAGAGGCGTGTGGCCTTGCAACGATGCTGCCCACCTGGAATTTATATACCCTTGAATTTATGTAACCATACCAAATAATATATATTTTATACAATAAAGACATACCTTTATCCGTGGTGAATTGTTTATTTTTGTTTTGGAAATGATATGATATTTATTGGTAAAAAGTTTTACAGGTCAGACAATTAACAATTTACATTTAACACATGTTGATAATAATAAATAATTACTTTAGAATTTAAGCACCGATACAGAGAAAATTTTGAGAATGAGCTTAGTGTGATATCTCTATAACTAAAATTTTCTGCGTATGTTATGTATGTAAAAGCGTTCTCCGATTGCTAGTGGAACATTTAAGGAATTTATCCACGATATTACACAAACTAAACATATAGATTTTATTATTCCATTCCAATAGTTCTGAAACTTATTTTTGTCTCACCGCACCCTTTAAACATTTTTTGGTTCGGTCTACTTGTTACATTCGGAAACAATGTAAAATGCACAATGTGCGCGTTGAAGCGTACTGTTGGACTACGCGGGCAATCCGGATTATTTGAAAATTCGTGTACACCCTTTGTTGCACTGGACTTGAATTTACGCATCAGCGGGCCTGCAGTTGGATATTGCGCGTTTCAGTAAAAATAAAGCAATCGTTTTTCGCTGCACAAGGGTTGAAATATGAGTCATGCACTGGGTTATAAATGTAAAGAGCTTCGAGCTTTTATGCATAATACATGGAAAAAGAGCTAGGAGGGGGTGGGTGGGTGTAAGAGAGTGGCTGGCTGTATGCAAGTATGAAAGATTGCCAGGGAAAACATGTTGATATGAAAACAGACGCAGATTGAATAAAATTGATTTAAATAAGTATTATATTGTAGAAGTATAAAAACAGTAAGATTAATTTGATTTAAGAATAACAGAAGGTTTTATGCGTATTCTTGCAACCTGTCATACATGATTACAACGAGTAATATATACAGGGGTGTAGGATATAGTAAGCCGAAGGCAGGTTATTCAGTATCGGTAACTGAACAACATTCGTTCCAAGATTTTTCGAATAAAAAGAAATTAATGTCTTATTACATAAGCTATCAACCGATCGATACAAAAATAATGAAAAATCCCCAGAAAATACGCGAAAACTGTCTATTGATATATATGTAAGCCGAAAGGGTGGTCCCTTTCGGCTTACATAAGGCCTGTATAAATCGACTATGTTTTAATTTATTTAAACTAGTGCTTCATTAGAATTATTGTCCCATAGTTGCCAGGACTTAAGCGTTGTTGCACACTGTAACGCCGCGGAAAAGGATAAGCGCCGCCCCAACTCGAGTCGTTCAGTATTCTATGTATGAAACTGCATACTGCAACGCATCACACTAATCGTCTCCGTAACGACATCACCTCGCATTATTTTGACTACTGATTGACAGCGTGGGGCGAGGCGGGGCGGTGCCGGAACCCGTGTGCTACCTGCTTTATGTGTATGAGTAACATAAACTATTCCTTGTATTTATAGTCGTATATGTATACGTTGTGGAAGAGTAGAAGCGAGACCGTCACGAATACAACGAACTGTTGACATAATATGTTATTATATAGAAAGGTAGGGCACTTCCTCTTCGCCCGAGGCAATATCTATCGACGATGTTTGCAAAAAACATATACTTAGTATAAAGGACAAAGACAGTACTCACCTTGGTGGTAATATAGAAGAGATTGTTGAGCACCATCTCCGTAGCTTCAGCAGAACCGAGTCCTTCTCGGCGCCCGCTACGGCCCGCTTCAGCGGCGTAGTACTATTCACACATACATATACAAGGTGATACAGAAAGGAGCCGAAGGCAGGGTGTTCAGTATCCATAACTGAACCACTTTTGTTTCACGACTTTTAGAATAAAAAATTAAATGAATGTCTTATACAAATCGGTCAAAAAAGTATGAAAAGTAAAAAAAAAATCGATAAGTCGTAGAACGAAAGTTGTTTAGTTACCAATAATGAAAACTTCCTTTCCCTATCTGTTACACCCTGTATTAGCCAACCATGATGTGATCAACCATACTCCGGTCCACATGTCGGAGGAAAATGGCGTAAAATAAAAATAAAAACAATTATTGTGAATAAAACATAATTCGGAGAACTGAAACTGTCGGCAAAATATTTTTATATAGAAAATCGTGTATACTAGACCAAATAACAAATATACAGTAGGTGGTAGATTAAATTATTTTTACTACTTACATAATATGCAGATTTTTAGTAATGAGCGATCAATCATTTTACATTATACACAACACATTACTCGAAATTATACAATTCAAATGTTATCATATTACCGACAATTTCAAAGTCCTAGAAACGCTACGAAACTATTGATTTATTGTAATATGCAGCAAATAAGATTTCGGAATCGGGGTAAGAATGCCGTCTATGTGTTTAAGATCACATATCCTACCTGTATGTACGAGAGCGGATTGGCTGGCTGCACGTTGGGGTCCACCAGCTCAATGTTCACGAGCCACGGGAGCAGGTACTGGAGGAGGAGTTGGCGAACCTCCGTACGGGCCGTCTGGAACCTCGCAGTGATCTCTATTAGAAAATCAAATAATCTAGTATTTCTTGTAAACTTTTGTATCTCCACATTATAAAACGAATTTCCCGAGACCTTATGTTTTTCTGAAACGGATAATATCGAGAACAGTTGTTGTGGAACCTTCACTACCTAACAGTCGTAGTACAGTTATCGCGGAAGGTTTATGAGTAGGTATTACTCATTGGCCTAGCACATGTGAAAACAGAGTAATAGTCAATTTCTCGTCGTCAGGGTCTTTTTCCATAACGCCGGCAGGTTTGCTACCGACACAGAACACCGCCGCGCGAAACAGTCGATATGAAATAAACATAAAACATGTTTGTCTGAAATTCCAGAAAAGCTGGCCGTTTCACGATCTAGTTTCAGTGGTGCATGTAAGGACCCTCGAGGGATGCTTTAGTGTATAAGCAATGAATATCGAATAAAAATCCCTTTCTCTAGCGAATAAGAAAATGCGCTCCAATAAAACTGTGTATATTCCTTTCAAAGAATCAACAATCACACTACCATAATGTAAAAGTAGATACGCATAGACATAAGAATATCAAAAAAATTTATTGGTTATTAATATTTAAGGGTTATTAAAATAATTATGAAATAGTTATTAATTATTAAGGTTAGGTTAGTTATTAATAGTTAATTATTAGTTAGTTATTAATAATTAATTATTTAAATTAATGTAATTAAAATAAGTTATTAAAATTAATTATTTAAATTAATGTAATTAGAATAAGTTATTAATAATTAATTAATTAAATTAATGTAATTAAAATAAGGGATTAATAACTATTAGTTAGTTATTAATTATGCAGTATTTTTATATGTAAAAACATATAAAATATATTTCCCAATTTTAATTAAGCAGTGAACTTACTAAGTTCATGTTTTAAACTTACATTAGATCTTGTAATTTGGTTGACTATAATGCGAGTATTTTTTTTATCACGAACTCACCTGAAAACATGGGCATGGTAAGCTCCGGGTGAAGCTGAGACAGCTGCCGGGACAGGTACAGCTGCGAGCGGCAATACGTGGTGCAAAGAAGAGCGTCCAGGGTCCCACGGCCTTTTTCCGAACCTGTCAACAATGATACGGACATGATACAAAGGGCCAGGCTACACGAACTAAACTCTATTGATGTTATTCATAAACCTAGTTAAACCCCACTTCTCTTAAATCGTGTCGTTGTCCCTTTCACAGTTCGTTAAAAATGTTAAGGTAGAAAGGGATAGAAGGCTTAACGGTGGAATAACTTAAAATACGCGATATAGTAGCACACTTATGTAAGTGCACACACGGGACCAACTCAAGTTTTAATCGACTTGATCGCTGATTGGCTGAGCGCTAATTCAACTAAATAGTTTCGTTGGCTGTATATCAAGGCCCTAAATATATATATTTTTCATTAAAACTCAACCAGCATGAACTCGCTGTTTCACAACCATAGTATATAATATAAAAGCAATTTGGTGTTGGTTAGAAAAACTCAAAAAACTGTACCTTACATTTGAACTGATTAATTTTTCATAGTCATTAGAAGTGGACGTGCTGCTAAAGGAGCATTCGAATACTAAGACGTCTATTAAGTCAATCTTATACTCGACGAAAACTATTTTTATATACAGGGTAGCCTTGAATTCATTCGACAAAATTAAATGGATGGTTAGGCTTGTGACAAACATTAATTCTGCGCTGCGCAGCGTTTATGTAAATTAAACAATTTCGGAAAAATAATTTGTTTTACAAAAATTCAACTATCAAAAAAAATATAAATTTTATGTGCATCGTTACTGTGCTTTGGAGTTCTTTTTACATTTTAAGGTATTTTTAATTTTTTGCAACGATTTCTTTCACTGGAATTTGACCTAATGGTCATTTCAAAGGTTATTGTGCGACTTGTGATGTTTAATTTTTTTTTGCAGATTTGATTGACCAAAAACAAAACCTTACCAATTTAATATTTATCATGAGTACAACCCCCAGTTTCAATTTGTCGAATGAATTCAAGGACATCCTGTATATTCTTTACCCTACAGTTTAATAATTTGACTTTAGGTGTGATTCTATCATGGCCGCCAAATCTCTAATCTTAAATCTTAATCCAACCAACTGTCATTGTCACTCATATGCTATATAAGTATCGCGTAATAGCGAGCCGGCCGCCTCGCTTAGTGACGATTAAATTTAGCGTGCCACACTCAGGAATCGCCACGTTATGTTTAATAAGCGAAAAGTCCATTAAATAAAATATAATAAATACTATCAAAAGCCGTTCTAAATTGAGAACACAACTTCAGCTTCCAAATAATAGTAGCAAATTATAGTTCTGCAGTCCCTTAATGAGCCTCTAGAATCCCTTGAAGCCCAGTTAATATATCAAATTTTAAAAGACATCAGTTCATTACTATGTACGTCATCATATATGTCTGCCATTTTCTCGACTTCCCATGGATAGAGGGATAGTTACGTGGCGGTAAGCCATTTGCATTATTTACATACATAAATCAAAGCAAAGATATACTCGTAACAGAAAGCAATAACATAACTCAAAGCATAAAACAAACAAACAGCATAACGCACACACCAAACCCTTTAACTTTTAACGGTGAGGTTAAACGTTGTCTTTAGAGCGCAATTTTCTCTGTAATCTACACTACAATAATATAATAGAAGCGTTGGCGTCTGCCCGCAATTTACGTGACTGTATCCTCTGGATCAGTAAATTACTAGCCGACCACGACAATTAGACAACTGTCAAAGGACGCCGCATTCGGTGCGCAGATTCTAGGAAAAGGGACTTTCTTCCTAGAGCAATAACACATTTTCAACAATATAAAGAATGTTAAAATACTGATACTGCTCGTTGCCAGCGAAATTGAAAGATCTAACTCGCTGTCGTATGCACGTTTTTATTCCAGCATCGAAAACCTTTTAAAAGAAAATATTATTTAGGCTGTTCAGATCACAAATTGTTCTGATCAGTTGATAATATTGCCTTAATAATTTGTTTTTATTTATTTAAATATTTCCATGGCAAAAGTGACTTACTAAAACAGCTTTAGGTTTGCTACTCTACTCCTAAGCTAAAACAGAGAATATATATTTTTACATACGGTCTTAAAGTAAAGCCCCAATGATGTCCTCTCAATTGTTTAATATTGTCTGAATACAATATCTAATTAATCTGGCTTTGCAGAACAGAAACACACTGAGAGACTAATGTGGTATGTTACACTCAATAATGAATAGATATCTATTCAGATCCGATGTAGCATTAACAACTGTCTACGGCACAAG
The DNA here is from genome assembly GCA_963506565.1 of Tachystola acroxantha. Lineage (NCBI taxonomy): Eukaryota > Metazoa > Arthropoda > Insecta > Lepidoptera > Oecophoridae > Tachystola > Tachystola acroxantha. Next base: position 10,357,469 of record OY735870.1, on the reverse strand, counting down.
TTGTAGCAAGATATTTCAGCGTAGCACATCTACGACTTAATGTTGGTACGCCACACGGTCGCCAAGTTCGTAGCTGTGAGATGCATACAGGAAATGTACACGTGGGTGGCCCCACATGTACACATGCAATGGGATATTGACCAAGTATCTAAAATTAAATGTTTTTCAGAAGTTATCTTGCAGATAGATTGCTCTAAGACTTTGTAGACTGGTATGAATATCGCCTCGCACTGTGTAATGCACTGTGTAATCGCGAGGTATTTAGAAAGTGAATAAGTTATTCTATTCTATTTTTATTTAAATGGACTCTACTCTTATTCAAGAGATAATTTCGCCAATGTCAAGCTATTTAGAGTATTCATGTAAATAGAAAATTAAACGAATAAAAAATCAATCCGCCTTTCCAAAATGAAAAGTGGATAAGTTAAGTAAGGTGTATTCAAAGAAGCTATGAACATTTTTTAATTTTCAAGTTAGCAGGAATATGCTGCCAAAGGCTTAAAGCTTGAGAAAAGCTCGAGGAAGTCGAGGAAAGCTGGTAAGCGAGCGTACGGTTCGCAAAGAATTCGTAGAACTTATCATACGTTCGTTTGCAGTAGGTAACTTTCAAAACTAGGTAAAGAGCAAAGAAGTTCGAATTGAGTAGAGAGTACTGCATTCCATTTTGTAGAAACGTGACGTAAAAGTGAAGTGGCTCAACGTTTATTAATTTATTCATTATTTTGTTAGGCACTTGTTTTATTATATATAAAAATACTTATTTAAAAGTAACAGATTTCTGTTGTGCCGATTTCAAATTCAAATTCATTTATTCATTCATAATGCATGAAACATTACAGACATTATGCCTATGTCGTGGTCATATCGTTAAATTGAACATTTCATGAAATAGTCGACCATTTCATGAAATGGTGGCATTTCACGAAATCGTCAAATGTCTATTGGTCATTTCATGAAATAGCTTGGTCAGATCAATGAATAGAAAACGTTTTACGATATGTCCAACAAACGCACGGCTATTTCATGATATGACCAAACACAACTGACCATATCGTAGAAAAATGGCAAAAACTACCGCTAGAGGCGCTGAGAGCGCGCTTTGTCATTGTTTATGTTTGTGTGCGTAAGTAAATAATGTGGATTCATGTTGAAAAGTGAATAAAAATGTGCAAATTATATAAGAAAGTGTGTTGGAAACTTGAATAAGTGTTACTATACGAAACGGTGTGAATTTTATGACAGTCACGCAAAAACCAACCTCAATTTACAAAAAAAATCTTGGGAATACATTTCACAGGTTAGTACCTATTTAAATGACAATATTTAGTTTATATCCTTTTAAAATCTCATCTAAGTATCTAAAATGTACTTATTTACTTTTAATAATTGAATCCTAGAAATTTAACATACATAATTTTCATTTTTAGGTTATACAACAAATAAAGGAAAGTAGTGTGACCAGGCAACGAAAGTCGACGGACTATAATTTACTGGATTACAAAATATTACATCATGGAAAAACTGGAATTACCTACAAGTTTTTAATATACAAGAAGAAATGCATTGATGATCCTACTATTCGTATAATTACGATGGAGAAATATTTTGAAATACTAACGGAATTTCATAAAGGTATACCGTATGTGAAACGAAACGTTTTAACGTTCTATAATATTATAATACAATTTTGTACTTATTTTATTAGGTAATAAATATAATAATAATAATAAAAACATCTTTATTGTCCTTTTAATGTGTTCAATATGAATATTTCGTATATTTAATTCCAGTGGACAATTGGTTTGAAATGCTTGTAAGAATTTTGTAACATATATATTTTTTTAATTTGGTACTGACTAGAACAATAAATAAGTTCGTAATAAGTATATTTTGAATTATTATTACTTACATCCTTAATGGGCACCCTACATTAATGATCTGACCAAACGTCGTTGGACAAATCGACGAACGTTGACGTTTAAACGATATGCCCAGCACAACTTGACGATTTCATGAAATGCCACCATTTCATGAAATGACTGACGATTTCATGAAATGCTCAATTTAACGATCTGACCACGACACCTAAATCGTCACATACATTTAATTATTTAAGTTTAATATAATACATTATGGTCATTTAATTTTTAATTATTATCTTATATCACAGTGATTTAATTTAATTAAGTGTAATGTAAGTTAAGTAGGTCATGCTCAATGACTATATTATAATGCTAAATAAGTACAGCTAACAGCAGATCAAGTGTAACACTTATGGCTTTGGATCGTTCTTATTAGCTGCGTCATAAGAGTTGAATTCGTACTGCAAGTGTTACTATTGATCTGCTGTTGCCCGTACTACAACAAAGTCTTTTTGTTATTATGTACAATTTAAGTTGATTGTAAAAATAAGAGCAAGACGAGAATAAATAATATCCATAAGTTCTACAATCCTGCCATTTTACAATCCTTCCTGACAAGTGCCTAAAAATCCTGACACGTCAGGACAACAACACCTGACGTCTGGAAACCCTACACTCGATAGATGTCAGCGCAACAACAAACAGACCGCACTATGCACGTGAATATCGCTTGTGCTCTACACTAATGAAAGCAGAATCAGATTGATGGAGGGAGGCGGAATGAAAGGATAGCATTTCGATCAATAGATGTAAGTTTATTGTAATGAACACATTTTCTTTGTGAACCTTGAATTGATATAATACAGTTTAATACTAACAGAGATTATATTGTGATGTCTAATTTTTTTAAAGTATAAAATTAACAATTAATTAATACGTCGACTCTTATAGTTGTTTCACTCCAACTTTAGCTATGTGTATGTAGGTATGCTTCTATGTGCAATAAAGTGTTTATCTATCTATAGAAAAGTATGGATAACGAATGTATGGTTTACTGATTACGTAAAATTTTAATATGCAGGATATGACATGACAAAACACCACTCAAATAACACAATATTCGTATGAAATCAATTTTCTACGTGTCAATTTATTTTACGGGGCCCATGATATTATGAATTTCATGAATAGAAGAAGAAAAAAATTAAAGGGGATTACCGTACAAAATTATCACTTCAATATTATAAGCATAACTTATAATATTGAAGTTGAAGTCACAATTATTATGGTAGTAGGTACAGCTAACAGCAGATCAAGTGTAACATTTTGGACCGTTCTTATTATCTGCGTCATAAGAGTGGAATTCATACTGCAAGTGTTACCCTTGATCTGCTATTGTCCGTACAATACAATCAAAACAAACGAAAAAACGAAGCTTTGTTAAGGCGAGGTGTTGGGACGTTTTTAAGTTTTTCGATGAAGGCTACGGCACTAACTACTGAAATTAAAGGCCTGAAAAAAATATATATCAATCTTGGGGTATCTATTTAGGGACTGTTGGCTACCGATACACGATTGGACAAACTTCGCTCGATAGAAAAAAATCACAAACATACCCCTTTCCTGTCTTTTCACTCGAGTAGTGTGTCTAAACTAAAACAGTTATTCATACAAAATATATATCAAAATGTAGGTTATTATAAATAGAGGAGCTTGATCAATTAAAAATCTGTTGTTTGTAACGTTTTTTTTTATACCAGACAAAATTTAAGAAAAAACACAATTTGTATAAATATAAATGCACGGCGCTACGAGCTTCAGTGCGCCGCTGGGCGCTGTCGAGGTCGGACCTGTATCGATTTTTTCCAAATGTTCCGCTTTGGTCTTTACGTTGGAATAGTTGGAATGCTCCCACGATCGTCATAACGTAATAAAATTTAAAATAATACGAGTCGAATTTGGTCACACCTATACTTTAAGATTATTAGTTTACTAATCACGGAATGATTGTGCATCGTTTTGAATAAAAAAAAGGACTCATAACCTAAAACAGATATTCCTTAACACAATAGATTTTTCGCGAACCATGTTTTTGAAGTCATCATATTACACGCGACACGAACACCAGTGTCGAGTGTCGTATATTGGGAGCGAGCAGTGGTCTGATAATTGCAGATGAAGACAAGTCGGCTAACATTACAGTGGGGCTATAACATTACGGTTCTCAAAACGATCAAATCATACCATGTCATAGCGGCCGTGAAAGGGACAGTGCTATTGCATTGGTATAGCGGCGTCTCTGTTTGGCGCGCCATGACATGGTATAACTTCATCGTTTTGAGAACGGTAATAGGGGGGCTGATCAGTAACTTCCAAATAGACCAAAGTGGAACAGGCCAAAACAAATGACTATTGACGGTGATTTGTCCCACAGAGCGAACGAACAAACAGCAATCGAACTTAAAATAGTTTGTACGTAGTTGCTACTTGTAAAACTATGTACAGTGAACATCACATAAAGTTTGCCACATTTTACTCTAAGCACAGTGATAATACGAGCCAAATTTCAATAGCTACGTAGTTATAGACTGATGCAATATACACTGTGCCTACTTTTAAAAGTACAGTCAACAGCACATAATGTGTGTCATGTTTTACCCTACGCAGTGATAACACGGGCCAGATTTCACCATCACTGACGTCACACCTGACACCAATAATAATACTTACCTAACATCACGTTAAAAAATTCGTCATTTATTTAGTTTTATTGATACACTTGACAGTTTGTCACTTAAATTTGTCAAAGACAGATTTGTTGTAATGTAACCTCTATGGTTATTACCATTTTAATAAATTTTGTATTTTATAAGAATTTATGCTCAATTTTTTATTAAATCGCGTGAAAGTACTTTCAAAATATATTCCCCTAGCAAATAATTTGATTATTCCAATTTTTCACTTTTATTGATTTTATTACAACAATATTACCTAATTGACATTCCTATTACAACAGGTCTTTTTTCCGTCAGATTAGTATTAACATAGTATTTTATTCTACTACGTCATACTATCATACGTCAATATAAATAACTTAAAAAATAATTAAAATATATAACCTGTAGACGCGAATTTGACTGCACTGAACCCACTCCGCACGGTCGGTTTAACGTATGTCTGCTTATGACCTTCCGTATAAATAAATACGTTTAAATGTACAAATTGCTTTACTTTATTGTCAACTAGCTTCTGCCCACCACTTCGTCTGCGCAGGATTATAAATTATAGCCTATGTGTTATTTTGATGTATAATATGAGCTATATTATTGTAAAGTTTCATTCAGCAACATCCATCCATTCATCCAAACTTGCGCATTTATAATATTAGTGGGAGTGGTATGGGATAGTCACGAGCACAGCCCGTGTTAGGGCCAGTGTAGAAGTTGAAGCCTGGTTGGCGGCGAGAGGTGAACAGGATGGGTGATAATGATACGGTTCCGAGTTGTCATAATGTGCGACAACATTTAGTATAGACAAAAGTTCAAAATTGAAAGAAATATTTTCCGACAATCGCGAAAATTGAAATAAGTAACTCCGAAGCTGTCAGACTTGGGATATCCCTATTTGGCATTAAATGGGTCGATAATGTTGGCACCGACAAGTGGACTTCGGTATATCGTCTATCCGTGGGACATTCTGTATAGGTATTATTATGGGTAGCGAGCTGTGACGTCACAGTGAGGACACTGGTTACGCTTACTCTGTGTACCTGCGCGAGTAATGACCCCGATCAATGCGCGTCATCCCTCTCTCGCCCCTCCCTCGCCCCGCACCTCACCCCCTCACTAGGCTCAAATGACCCAATGGCCTCGCCTTAATCTCGAATTACGGGAAATACCAAAAACTCATACTTAAAAATTGTAAGAAAATTAAACAATATATAAAATCGGCCAAAATGCACCAAACCACCATATCGCACTACAAGATTTTGATTTGGGTAATTTATGTGGATTGGGTTATTTTGCATGTTTTTGTGTGATTGTTGGATGTTTTGAGTGTTTTTGAAAGTTTTTAGGGTTCCGTGTCTCAAAAGGAAAAAAGGAGCCATTATAGGATCACTTTGTTGTCCGTCTGTCTGTCCGTCCGTCTATATCTCAGAAACGCGTGGACGGATCAAGTTGAAATTAATATACCTATATACCAAATATTCACGTCACGCTGTGATAAAATCAAACTTCTACTTCAACGCAATCAAAAGATATGGCCGTTTATGTCGCATTTTCTCGCATATTTGTATGAAAATGCAAGAAAATCAAAACCAAAAAAGTAGGGTGTCCCTTTGACGTAGAATCATGAAATTTGGCAAGAAGCTAGGTCTTATATACCAAGTAAAGGAAAAAAACCCGGAAACTGTAAATTTGAAATTACATCTCCAACAAAAAATTTTTTTTCTTATTACAAACTTATATTTGCAGATGATCAGATAATTCAGGAGTATGGACATAATATTTTCATAATGCCAAAGATAAGTTGGTCTCTAAATCTACCTTTTCCTATCAGCTCGTAGTCCCTCTACTTTACTTAAACTTACTCATGGACCCACTCTTATGGTTTCACTCCCGATTAAATAACAAAAATTTATCTCTAGTACAGTGGGACAACGGTGAAAAAAAAAATACCCGCGGACCCACCAGTGGGATAAAGTAGTGGGGCTCATCTCGTGCCACGCGGGTTGTGTCACGGGCAAAAAATAAAACATTTAGGACAGTCAAAAACTGGAAAACCTGTCAAAATTGTCAAAAACTGTGAAAAGTGTCAAAAACTTATAACTGTCAAAATTGTCACATTTAGGAAATTCAACATGATGGGATTTAAACATTTTGAGATTCAATAATATGAGAAATCAACATTTTGGGAATTCAACATCCTCGGAAAATTCAGATACGGAGAATATAAATACATATACTTAAGTAGATACTTTATATTTCGATTTGGTAATCAAAATGTTGGCGTACGAGTTCATTATTAAAAGTCAAGCACGAAATAATTTTATATAGCGTAGGATTTCCGTTAGGTACATATTTTGTATATCTGATGGCAGATTATTTCTCAATGTACCTAAGTTAACAAATCAGCGGTTTAACGGCTACAGGAAATATGACCGACCAACGGTCAAATAATTCCTTAAATAGTTTGAGTACCTATGTAATGCGATAACTTTAATGCTGTTATAATATAGTCTGTTTAAACTCACTTCCCTTACCGTGTTTTAGTCACTTTCACATTTCGGTAAAAACGTTAGGCCAGGAAGGGACGGAAGAATAACTTTAAAACACGTTTATGGCTAACCCCGTAACATGGTCATATAACGTGATTCAACAGTTAGGCGGTGACTTAAGTTACAATTTAAGGATTTTCATAACTACATACCCGATTCAGCGTTGAGAGGACAATACTGAATTACTGATCCCGTGATCGATACGAATCTAACGAAAACTCATCATCATAATATCTATGAAGGCGTTTAGATTACAGGAGGCCACAAAGGAACACGCCTTTTTAGTATTGCACTAATTGCTATTCCTTGATACATTGCAAAGTCACAAATAATTGATACTAGCTGCATTCAAAGTCATAATTTGTAATTGTTATAACTATTCGATAATATATAAATAAAAATAAATATCTGACATTGAATATTCATTTATTAGTATTTGCGCAGTTGAGGGATGGATGGAAGTGCGCTATAGATGGGGTAGGATATAAATAGGGGGAGGGGAGGAGGAGGGTCGAAGGTGGTCGAGCTGCACACATCGTTGCAATTTGCAGATGCGACACACCAATTGGCACTGATTTATATACCCCTGCTAGTCTGCCGCCGCGTCAGTCTCGCTCATCCCGACGACAGTAGAGGGCGAGTAGGCGCGGCGCTCGCACGCCGCGCCATGGCGAACATTCGGGATAACTTTACCAACTTCGACGCAGAACGTGAAGAAAGTTCTACTAATGTTTCGACCACTATGAACCCAACTCAACCATTTTTTGATGCAATCGCGGATCGAGTACATAGTGCCTACAGTTATTATACGCCACTTTTAGTGGTCCTAGGCACGATCGGAAACCTAGTTTCCGTCTTTGTATTTTACAGCAGTAAATTACGCCTACAATCAACGAGCCAATATTTATCAGCATTGGCCATTTCGGACACCATATTTCTACTTCAATTGGTGCCGCCGTGGTTAGTGGCGGTGGACTACACGGACGTCTTATACAAAGATGGATTTTGCCAGATATTTGTCTACGTATCATATGTGACCTCCTGTATAAGTGCATGGTTGGTGGTGGCCTTTACAATCGAACGATTTGTTGCTGTCATCTATCCGCTACAACGTAATGCTGTATGTACCATCAGGAGAGCCAGGTTCGTCATCTGCACCATCACAATCGCTGCTATAATTTTGGATATACCTGTGCTTCGTTTCGCTGTACCCTCAAAATACGACTGCAATATTGATGATGAATATCTGGATTATGCTGAAAAATTCAATATAGTAGATACCGTCGTATCATTTTCGGCACCCATGGCAGTGATCATACTTTTGAATACGTGGATAATGATCGGGGTGTATCGCCTTGAGCGAGCGCGCCGCCAGCTGCTGAAGGCAGAACAGCCGCCGCGGCTGGGGCAGAGGCTGCGGCCCCCGGGGATTCTTGCCTGCCCGCGTTCGCAACAAAGGGTCACCAGGATGCTCGTATTCGTCTCCTCAATTTTCGTTATCCTGAACATGCCTGCCTACACTATGCGCGTAATGGCTTATATGGTAAGTGCGCTTTAAAAAACTAAAATGAAATTAATGTTTACTCTATTATTTCAATGTCCTTCTATTGTATGTTTGCTGATGGCGAAGTTATTTAGGGATCCCTTGCACCAAAAAGATAACCCTGGTTAAGTTACAAAAGCGTCACAACATTTTTTGTGATTTTAGATAAATACAATAACGTTTATTTTGTCACAATTGACAAAATCTAAATTTTTTTTAATGAAAATATAGGTAAAATTGAGGGACCCATGTTTTTCTTTTATTATTTAAAAATTAAGTTAAAATCGTGAAAAATAAAAAGGGCGTAAGTGACGATGACGTCACATTACTGAAATAGTGTCTTTCCAAAATCGGTGAATACCCATGTTTCGGACGTTTTGGGTATTTGTAAGAGTGTGTTCATTGCTATTTTTCTTGTGGACTGGCCAAACATGATACTGACTACCTAGAAAGTATTGACAAAGTGTTACAAACAAAAATACAATGTTTTACTTGGCTGTATGGGTTAGATCCCCTTTGCCTACTACGTCAGAGCCACAGGACTTCCGGAATGCCTAATTTTATAGAAAAAAAAAATTTTCTCGGATATTATCTACGAAAAATTTTTTAAAAAAATTCTGCGAGACAAAATCTTGAAATGGTATTTTGCTTTTAGGATGTTAATAATTTTTAGACCTTATCAATTCTTATACATAGGCAGCCTAATTTTGGCCCGCGGTTGCTTCAATTAAAAATAAAAGTACCTAATCCATAGTTATGTGCTCAGGTGATTATATTATAGTTAGAATATCAATAAATTATGTTATAGGTACGCTGTGTTGCTTTGCTGGTGACAGAGTCTTGTTTAAGTTGTTGTCCGAAGTTTAGAGCTGTTTAGATACTGCGATATTACATTTCTGACAATTATAGATTACAATCGTAAAGATGAAGCGATTTATACTGTATCACCTGTGTATCACACATAAAATGGCATATCTAACTTTGGACTTGTGCGTTAAAATCATGATGTTAAAGTGATAGACCGCAACAGGGTTGCATGCATTGCAAGCATAAAAATCGGCTTAAATATACTAAGTGCGAATTTTATAAAGAATTCGATTCATTTTGATAAAACATCACATTTTTCAATGATCTAGCAAACAAAAAGCAGAGACTAAATAACTAACCTGAAAGGCGCTTATAGTTGTGTTTTATTTGCCCGCGAATATTAAGTCAATGCCGCGAATGTACATAATCGTTGTAGTTACAGGCGGTTATTCGATCAATAACGGAACTATAATACCTAATATTGCTATCTACTAGGTCACCTATTAATTGCAAAAAACAGTAAGAAAATTAACACCTTAATCTCAATTATTGTATGTATTTAACTTTAATTTAACTCTGTCTAAGGTTTTATGTAAAATGTCGCTTTCGGGCATATTTCAAAAATACATTAAACCGCATTTGAAAGATACCCGATTTAGTTTCAGTGCAATATGTGGGAATTATAAATACATGTAATCGTATTGCAATTAAGTAAATATATTGAACTGAAATGGTAATATTGCTTTTTGTATATTGTGATTGTGACTCTAATTTGGTGTGTGCTTCAACTAATGTATTTCATTATTTAAGTTAGGACATTTAGTACTACTAATCTTTTGTGTATATTCGTGTATATTCAGCGCGGCAGATTTTAGATCTCTCCAGCAGTCTTATGACGAAATAATCGTCTGTAGCTTCACCAGTACTATTATTTAAAAATATTTTTATACGGTCGATCATATTCTTCTAAGCGACAACTTAAATAAAAAACCGGCCAAGTGCGAGTTGGACTCGCGTACCGAGGGTTCCGTGCAACGCAACTTAACACCGTATTGCTAACGAAAAGAAAACCAAAACCTATGGGTACTTCCCGTTGACCTAGGATCATGAAATTTGGCAAGAAGCCTAGGTCTTATACCACAAGTAAAGGGGAAAAAATCCGAAAACTGTATCTAAATTTGGAGTACTATAACGATATGTCGATGTATGACGTTATCAGTTTGGAAAACGCAAAGTTAAGTTTGTCCCTAAATCTAGACAATTTTTTCGTTAGAGCAAATGTTATGGTGAAGTTGCACGGAAAGTTGCCGACTCGCACTTGACCGGATTTTCCTCTTGAGGTACGGTACCCTAAATAATAGTTTCGCATATTCAATCATTCCGTATGAAACATACAATATAGCGATATGAAGAGCATGAAATATGTCGTTTACTAAATCCTCATATTTTCTATTCAAAACGGTACCTACACACAATACAACGTTTGTGTGTGAAAGAAAATCTCGACGATCGCCACTTGTTGCATGAATGCGATTATTCAATTCTGGACACACGTATTGAAGATTAAACTGCATAAAAGAAGATTTGTTTGGATAGGTTTATTTTAAACTCGGCAGTACATAACAAGAGATAGGGTGGCAATTTGAGACCATGATGTGAGGGGGAGATTATAGAGAAATAGGAATAGCTAAAAGGAGTAAGTTTTGAGTTTTCCATTTATTGTGCAAGGAATTTGAGAAACGCATTGGAACATTTATTATAGATTCATCAATCGACATTGCTTTCGTAACGTTAACCATATAATGCAGTATAAGCAGATATATTCAAATACAATACTGATAATTAATAAAGTTTAACTTGAGCCATGACCATGAAGCTCAGGAGGATAAAATTACTAAGAAATCTATCATTTGTGTTACCAACAGTGGACTACTAGTGATGACTGATATTCTAAAGCCGTAATAAGGGATGAGAGATAGATTTAATAACGAAACGTATTCCCTTTAGGGTAGGCGTTGGTTGATACCTGTACCAGACAAAGTAAACGAAAACGGTATAAACCAAACCAGCATACATACATATTATGTAGATATATGTTACCCTCCTTAATATCTACGTTGTTAACGATATGTGGTCGCGTAGAACAAGGGAAGCTTTTAGACGGTAACCGTGTCTTATTAACTTGTATTACATACATATACATTAGATATCTATGAGTAATACGAGTAGGTACCTGATTTTATACAGCTACGAGTCTGGGTATAGTAGTAAAAAGTCCACTTTTTGTAAAATTATTGAAAATAAACCGGCCAATTGCGAGTCGGACTTGCGCACCGAGGGTTCCGTGCAACTTAACACTAACACCGTAATATTGCTGTACCGAAATGGACAAACTTATCTTTGACGTTAGAAAATCCTGTCCCCATTGATCTCAACTGCAAATATACGTTTCGTAATCATCTGTATTATATTGGTAACATAACTACAAAACAATTGTCAGATATTTTCCCCTATACTTATGATATGTTATTAAATTTGACAAGAAACAGTATTATAGCTAATAAGACTGTTTCTTGCCAAATTTAATAATTCTAGGTCTAAAGGAGAAACCCGAAAACTGTAAATTTGAAGTTATATCACGAAATAATTATTTTTTTGTAATAACAAACATATATTTAGCCTGGTACGTCGATGTATGACGTTATCAGTTTCGAAAACGCAAAGATAAGTTTGTCCCTAAATCTAGATTATCTTTTGGTTAGAGCAAATGTTATGGTGAAGTTGCACGGAACCCTCGGTGCGCGAGTCCAACAGCCGACTCGCACTTGGCTGTTTTTTTTTCCTTTTGAGGCACGGAACCCTAAAAATGGCATAAAGTAATATATTAATATTACTTACTGGTTCACGATAAACTTTCGTTGTATAGGAATAGGCATTTCTTATCAAAAGATCATCCAGAAAAGGCTAGCCAAATATTTCGCGAGAGAGAATATATAACCAGGTTCTACTTTAACACCTGAGCTGACCTGAATCGATATTAGATGAGAGTTGCTCGAAACTTAAGCGTTTGTTTTATTCACAGAGTTGGGGAGAGGATAACGGACATTGGGCAGCTGTTCAACAAATATCCCAGATGTTTTTCAATACCAACTTCGGCATCAACTTCATACTGTACTGCCTCAGCGGACAAAACTTCAGGCGTGCGCTCAAACAGACAGTGCCCTGGTTGCGGCGAAAGGCTAGGAGAGCCGTCGCTGTGAGAAGGGCTACGTCCTCCCAGCCGGGTCGAACCAACAGCGTCTCAAGTAAGTGAAATAGATGAACATGTTAAGTGCACAAGGAATTTCACCGGCTAGTATAATAATTAATAACCCACTACTAGTATTAAAAAAACACATCTAACTTGATCAAAAACCTTTACGTCAGCATATCATCCAAAATCTACGTTGCATTAAACTTCGGGACAATGGTACTCGTAACACTGTCTATTACAGAAATAACAAAATAATTAAGTAGTCTTTAAATTAGATGGCCCTTATCTATGACAAACCCTAACACCTCATAATAACTTGACGAGTAGCAGTCACAGTAAATGTTCAACACAGAACTGTCGATGATAAATAAATCAGTCTTATGTAGCATTGTCAACCAATATCTGCGTGAAATTAGGTTAATCCGAACACACAAACCGCACAAATGAAAATGTTTTACGTGCGTTCCACTTCTACTACAAAAACACTATTCCACTACGATCCTTCAGAATAGTATTCCTTTTAAATCTTCTACGACAAAGATAAGAATACTCGTAACACCAGGTCATACGAAGTCCAGTCGGTTTAGTAGGCCCTCGCTAGGTTTCTTGTTTCGTCTGTCATTTTCAATACAATTTAAGTGATGTTACAGGGTCCGGCAGCGCAGTGCTGTCATTTATACATAATTATATATTTTCTCATTTGCTTGAATTTAATCATGTTTTGCCTCACCATTTGAGATCAATCAATAAAGGCTTGCGTAAGATTCATTCAAGCAGGAAAACTTATTATTCAGCATGGAGCTGAAATCGCATTCGGCTACGAACGCCTGCTTCTTACCTAGGAGTAATAAAATTGAGAAAAATTTAATTTTCCCCTCTTAATACCTATTTTACATTTTCGCAGCGCCGCCATGCGCTTACGTAAGAAATATTAAAATAGTTTCCAACCTATAGTTTCCTTGCAAAAAATATATGTGTTATCGACCATCTTCATGATATATATTATACCGTAAGATAAGATAACCTAAACTTCGCCTTCTTATCCAATTTAAAAACAAATGGCAAACATAAAAGCCGTGCCTTTGAACGAAACAGGAGGGTTAGCCGCGAGGCCATTTTTAGGAGCACAAGTTCTGTCGAAATCTGCGCGACCGTTTTTTTACTATTTTTAGTAAGCTCGCTTAATTTTCGCCTAAAATCTGACATTGACGGGACTTGAGCGCTAGTAAAAATCGTTGTTGTTCGCCCTCCAGAAATCATGCCATTTTATGACACAACGCAATTTTAAGGATCGATACTGATGGCAAAACACCAATTTTAGAATTCTTGTCTGTTTGTCTGTCCGTGTTTATGTTCAGGCATCACACCAAAACTAGTATTTTAATAGGATATTCACTAGGAGATATCTCATATCTGGGCAGCACATAGGCTGTTAACTATTGCGGTATATAATGTGGTACCACGACCAGAGAGGAAAAGCTGCTTCCCAGTACATTGAAATACTTCCTAGAGGTCTATAGTAACCAGCGACTTCTACGTATACGTACGGGTGTAAATAGCTAGTGGTAAATAAGATGTTATTTTTTTTTATATGTACTATATAACATGTGGTACATCCAGGGTACATCACAGTAAGAACAGATTAGATTAATTACACAAATTATAATGTCATTTACATATGTACCTACCTACTTATGTACTATTATCTAAAATCCATCTATAATTTGATCTACATTGTGGTTAATAACTACCTATAATAACTATTAACTTTAAAATTTTAAAAAACGTATAAAACTATACAACTTAAGATCCCTTTCTGGTCATCATCGGACTCGGGATATTTTGTGTCTAATATCCTTCTCACCAACGCCACCTATCAAACGAAAACAATGCTTTCAAATGGGACCAAAATTTTCCCGAGGTTCGTGACGTCGCTCCGGGTTTTTAGGGATGGCCGATTTTTTTTGATATATCGATCTTATGTGGGTTTTGGTAGATACATTGAATTATTAATAATAATTCAAATTTTAATGACACGAAAATGAAATATTTGCCAATTAAATGGTTGTGAATACATTTGAAGGCTCCGTTATAGCTAGATTTAACCAGGTATTACGATGATAATCTATGTTAAGAGCAAAAAATCGATGGTTTAACGTCATGTTTTCTCATCATTGAACATCCCTAGTTTATTGGGGCCGCAATGACGTCATGCCACAGATAATCATGGTGGACTCTGTTTCAATCGAGGTTGGAAAGTTGCATTTTAAATTAAAGTTTTTGGTATTTTAAAGATCTCAAAAAATTCTGTAATTTTTTGTACGGTGTAATAGAACGATTAGTAACTATTTAAAACCACCAAAAAATTCGATCAACTAGCCTATTGTTCACGATCATAAAATCATTTTATATAAGTAAGTTATCAGTTTCATTATATGGCCCGGCCGTGAAAATATGTAGTTAGGTCACTGCGTAGATTGTTCCAGTGTCCACGGAGACAAAATTCAATTAATGCCCATAAACTAGGTCTCGACATACAAGGCTTTACGGATAATTTCATAGGAGCGCATCCGGTATCCGTACACATATATCCGCGTATAGGTAGTATATTCATTATGCAGCCGAAATTGTATAAAGTTTGTTTCAATGGAGAATTGATAAACATTATGAAATGTCCCCGCAGTAGCGACTATCGCTTTGCTGTCGCAATTTCTATACGGAATTCAATCGTAACAGTCACGAGGAGATGTTTCATTGTACAGGACCGACTCTATAGAGATATTACACGTGTACGTTGGGGATGTGTGGGCTGCACCGGGCCTTTGTTTAATATCTACTGAATTGATGATATTTCGGTTCACAATAAATAAGTGACTACAATAGAATATGTTTTTTACCAATACGATATCCGCGTAACTATTGAGTTAGGCGGATTGGCGTAATTATTTGCAGCCGACTGTACGGTTTGGTAAACGTTAAATCTTGCGTACTCGTAATATAGAGAAAAATCTAAAACTAACATTTTATAAAAACATAATGACACATATTTTACGTCGCTTGTTTCATTTGTAATGCTCTGTAGTGTTCTGTATCGATAACTGAACAACTTTAGTTCTACGGCTTTTAGATTTTCGCGAATTTATTTTTTGACTTTTCATACATTTTGTACATACCTGTTAGGTGATCCATTTGCATGAGGCATTAATTTATTTTTAATTAAAAAAAAGTAGAACAAAATGTTGTTCAGGTACCGATACAGAAAACCCTCCCATCGGCTTACTATATATCCTTTTTGTTACATCCTGTATAGATAGGGTTCCCAAACGCATCGGGGCTTGATTACTCCCACCTACTTGTTCCCTATAAAAGAATTACTACTATATTACGAATATAAGAATATTTTTTCCGTGTGCGTAGTCGTAGTGCGCAGCCGACATCGAGACCATTTTTATACTACAAAAACGGGCAATACGATTTATATACAATCTGCGTTGTAGAGAATCTCTGAGGGAATTGTTTAAAAATATTAATATACTGACGGTAACTAGCCAATTCATTTATGAAAATATCCTTGCGTACGTATATTATATATATATATCTATTTCCAAAAACCAGTGACACACATAGTTATAATACAAGAAATAGAGATAAACCATTTCCCGGATTCAGACTACGTAAGGTTAGTACATCCTTCATGGGGCACTGTATTCGCTTTTATAACAAGTTGCCAGAAAGTGTCACGACGTTGACAGAGAGGAAATTTAAAAATTTCATTAAAGGAACTCTTGTTAAGAAGGCGTATTACAGGATAGATGACTATTTAAACGATGAACATGCATGGTGTGTGTCGCCGGTTCCGCATGAGGGATAAACTTACTAACAATAGTAATAGTTACGTACTGTATAGTTATTAAGTAATCATTGTATTATCATTGTTTTAAAAGATGTGTTGCTGAGAGATTTTTGCCACTTTTTCTCCTCAGCGTTGGCACCTTTTCCTTGCAAAGTGGTGTAAATGTAAATTCAAAAAATACATTGACGTGCAAAAATGTACTCAACGTGCTTACTTGCAATAAAGAAATTTGACTTTGACTTTGATCGTAGATTACCTCTTATTACCTACCCTACTAACGTATAAATGATGATTTTTATGTCCACACTATTGGACCGTAACCTATCCTTTACAACAAATACTATTGATCGTACTTAATTTAGTTTGCACTGGCTGCTGGCTGCGGCTGTCATACTCAGATAACTTTTCATTTGGAGGGGCAAACGAGCTGGAAATAACAAAATTTACATAAAACAATGCGCAGCCTTTTGTAAGCACTATCAGTATTAACGCAGGTATCGATGAATACTAAACGTTCTTAACGAGTTTGGTGCAAATGGCGTAAATATAAATCTTTTTCTATACCGTAGGTATGTTTTTATTTTAGAATTAGAAAGGTCTGAATATGGCGAAACATAAAATCAACAACTGTGATCCACTGCAACTGCCGAGTAACTTTGGCCGAGGCTGACCCTTATATATTTATATCAAGTTGTTAAGTTAGACCTTGGGCGTATAAATAAAGCTTTTTTCGCTTCTAATGTCTACGTCAATTAAGAAAAATAAAACAAACTTTTAATTGGCACTAATACAAGGTCGCTACGTCTCATCGTCATCATTTTAAGTTTCAAGTTTTTAATTGTCTTTTGTGAGTGCGATCCTCTTGGGTGTTGGTTCTTCAGAGTTATCAAATGTCAGTGTAGCCGTCCACTGGCGGGCGGCGGCCGGCCCGGTAGGTACCATGGTTGTAAGGATGGCATCGAACGTAATTTAATAAGAATATGAAGCCTACAGTTAACGCCGTTCTCCATAGATTCGTCCTTCCGTATTGATTCCCCATGCGACTTATTATTATTTTATTGTTATCTATGTTTTGTGGTTTTGTATCTTTGGGAATGTTTGCAACTTTTGTAAGCAGCTATTATTATATTATATAGTACATACAGCGTGGAAGCATAAACACAGTTATTACGAACACCTTAATGGAAAAAAACCGGCCAATTGCGAGTCGGCTGTCGGACTCGTGCACCGAGGGTTCCGTGCAACGCAACTTATACCCGTAATTAACTTATGCTCTAACGAATAGATAAACTAGATTTAAGGATCAACTTATCTTTGCCGTTCCCAAAATAATGTGCCCATACATCGACATACTCGCAATTATTTGATCAACTGCAAATATAAGTTTGTAATAAGATTTATTTTATTTTATTAGATGCAACTGACATTCCCAGATTTCAATGGAGCTTTCCCCACCTATAGAAAACTGCGTGTACATTGAAGCTGTACCTATCATTTTGTTGGGGACTGATTGCAGATTTCATATTGCATAATCATAAACAGTAAGAGTTGCGAGAGTAGTAGAAAATGATAACAAAAATAACGAATAATACGCCTCGATTTCTTAATGTTTAACGCTCAGCACTATCTGTTACATTGTCTGATGGGCCGACCATACGAGCCCCAACGTCGCCTTGATTTCAGTAGACGAAGACGAGGACGATCCTGAGGAAGAACACGAACCTGAAGAATTTGCGAACCCGAGGAACGTTATCACATGATTTCCCGATGGAATGATTCAGGGAAATCATGTGATAACGTAGGAACGCATTTCCCAACCCCACTCGGTGGGGTCCCCAGCCACTTTTGCACTTGGTGGTAGGTGCCGAACGTCTTTGAAGGGCTATAACTAAGTCCCTATGAGGTTTATAGAGCTGCGGTTTGGCTTAAATTATTGAAGAATACTGAATACTGCTTGTCGGAAGTGCGAAGTGATAGTTATTGATTATTAGAGCAAAAAGTGAAAAAAAGTCCCAAAATTTCGCAGTTTATCGCGTGGTGCGCAGCGAGCACAAGTTTTTCGAAGTTGCAAATTTGGATTTACATCACCCTAACTGATCCCTACAACATATCAAAAATGCAGAACTACATCATGCTTTGCGATTTTAGCCTTTTTTGTGTCGATTTCTACTGGGCTGTGATCAGTCCACGCGTTTCCGAGATATAGGTCTTGAGTCTTGACAGACAGACGGACAACAAAGTGATCCTATAAGGGTTCTTTTGTTCCTCTAACCCTAAAAAAGAAATAATATGGTATAATAATAGTATCATACACAATTATTTATTTCAAATTAAAATGTAGGTACCCTATAGTCTGTAAAGACATCGACCGAATGCGGCACGCTGCGCGCCTCAGGTCAGAGATAGAAGTTCACGGTCACGCATCACGAGTAAATGATACACCTATACGCACAAGAGTGACCCATTTTTTAATGAAATTTTATTATGGTATACATAATAATTTCATAAAAAGTCTTAAGAGTCTTAAACGTACAACACATTTAGAACCTCCTCCTTTTTGGGGAACCCTTTCATTAGTTTTAATATGGGATGATTCGTACATGATACGAGATGGCGACGACAACATACGTCGAAAGACATTCCCATGTCAACTCTCAAATTACGATTTCTAACAGAGCTCTTGTTCCCAGCTTCGTTCGTGTCCAATTGTACCGAGGCGACCACCAACTGCACTTCCGTTGTGGCTCCGGACACCCGTCAGCGACGGCGGGATCTATCATTCATTACGAGATGGACCTTCGACAACACACGTCAGAACCGCACCCAGCAACAACCAACCGAACAGGTGGAGATGCGACCCCTTCCTCCGGTTCCTGCTACTTCCGCAATAAACATGTGACATGGTATATATTCGTACTATTACAGAGAAGGCAATCAGTAAGCCCTAGGTGTTAAAAATGTTTGAGTAGGTATCTTTCTTTCTCGGGGAAATAATAAGGTAACGAAGCCGATGATAATTATTCTTAGCATACCGAGAACAGGGAATGTACCTACTGTTTAATTTGCAACACAGCAAAGCCTTCGATGTAAGCTCAGTAAAGAGTTACGAAATTCGCCTGACTTTTGGAGTAAAACTTTAGTAGTAACCAAAAAAATAACCGATGAACTTGTTACGGACTTTATGTTGGGAATTTGAACAGATAAATAATACCCATTTTTAGAATTTAATGACATTGTTATAGTTAACGAACTTATGCAATTTCCATTTTAGATGTTAGGCTTTGACCAACACAATCATCAACATATAGGCACCGAGATTAACATGTAGCTCTGAATACCGCTTTGATGGTCAGGGAATGCATTCCATGAAACGTTTCCATTTCCATTTGCCCAAAGGGCTTTGTGCCCGTGTAAGCCTTCTGGCTTACAGTGGTGCAGCTATGTAACTACTCAGACGCGAACTTTAGAACCTAATACATCATATAATACCTACTATTCGTATTGCATTCACACAATCAACGAGCGACGATTTGTACAGATGTGCAGTGTAGGATTACAAACTAATTACGTATTTGTTAAGATTTAGAATACGTATTTTACTTCCGATACGATAGGAGGAAATTTTGAGCAAACGCACGCATTCACGAACGATCGAATACTATTAGGACGGTTCAGAAATTAAAGTTAGCGGAAGTATATACGAGTACTAATGGTACGAGTAATGCAATCTTGTTGCAATCAAACTGTCTTGTCCCGTTTCTATCATAGGCCAGTCATTAAAGGAGTTGACCCTAGCAGTAACTCATCTATCTATGAAATTTGGCACAGTGATAGAGTACCATATGTAGATTGGAATTGACATAGAATCCAATAATTTGTAGAAACGGAAGTTAGGTATTTTCAAGGTCAAACTTAAATTACGTGGTATCAATTACATGAAAATTGCTCTATCCAAAATTCTTTTTTTACAAGTTCTAGTTACCTATAGGCATGTGTTGACAGAATATCCAACCATATTTCCATATGGAAATATATATATTTTAATAAAATGTGTTTTTTTGCCGTAATTTCCAAGGGATAATTACTCACTCCAATTTCTATTTAATTATGTATTTAAAATATTACTTTCGAAAGTAGTTATGAATTTCCAATAAAAAATCCAGACCGAAAAGCGTTATCCAGAAATTGACGAAAAATGGGGGTTTCCAAAAATGCTCAGCCCGATTTTTCTTGTCATTATGAACAGACTATCTTATTAAAACTGCTTTTCAAGTTTTCCAATAAAAAATGCAGGCGAAGCACAAAATATCAAATAGAGTTGTATTCAAATATTTCTAATCAACGCGGCGGTGCATGCGCCATGTGCGCGGATCGCTACTACGGCCGATTAACAACCTTATTCCTATTACACGTACAGAACAGCGGGAACGCGGACGAGAAATTGGACGGAGCGGAGGAGATATTTGGAGATGGGATTCTGTTGTCTACTCATATACAAATAAGGTTAATTGTAGATTAACTCTTTACTAAAGTCCAGTAAAGATCCATGCGGACAAGCGTTTTCTAGAAATCGACGAAAAATTAGAGTTGAGAAAAATGCTAAGTTCGATTTTTCTTATCATTATGAACATACTTACGATCTTAGTCGAACTGTTCTTCAAAGTCAAAGAATTTATAATAAACCTTATTCCTATACAAGTAGAAAATATCTATCGCATCGGTAACGTGGACTGGAAGTTGAACAAATATTTTGGAGATAGGATTCTGTACTCTACCTACAGTTATACGAATAAGGTTTATTTTAGGTTAACTCGTTACCGAGTGGTGAAAGCTCGACCGACCTACGCCAACATGCACAAAACCATTCTAATCTAGCCCGTATCATCGGCGCATAAGTACGACAACATTTCAAGGTTAGTACGGACATAGCAAAACAAATGGTAACACTTGCAGTACGATTTCAACTCTTACGACGCAGATAATAAGAACGGTTCAAAGTGTTACACTTGATCTGATTTTGGAATGTTTTAAGTAAGCTCGACCGACACAACAGTACTTACGCCAACATACACAAAACCATTGTAATCTAGCCCGTATCATCGGCGCATAAGCGCAACATGTCAAGTCAAGGTTAGTACGGACAAAAGCAGATCAATAGTAACACTTTCAGTACGATTTCAACTCTAACGACGCAGCTAGATATATAGATTGGAGCGGCCCAAAGTGTTACAACTTGATGTGTTTTTATGTGTACTTACTAGGTACCTACTACGTGGAATGTTTAAGTAAGCTCGACCGAGACGATAGTACCTACGCCAACAAACACAAAACGTAATCTAGCCCGTATCATCAACGCATAAGTACGACAACATATGTCAAGGTTAGTACGGACAATGGCAAAACACTTTTTTTTCGCCGTGGGATCTCGTTTGGTGTGCGTGTATCAAATTATTTCTTAAAATTATAATTATCTGTTATATAAAACCCTACTGTATTGTGATATTATTAGAATCAAAATAGATTATCAGTCAATAAGTGATTCAGCGGAACGGTGCGCCGTGCTACATGCGATCGGACCCCCCTCACCCCCTCGAGTAACAAAGACAGCTTGTTATTTTTCAACTCGCTCGCACATCGACTACGGGTATATTTGCGTGCGGCATAGGTCTTATTACTTACGTCATACTGACGACTACAGCTAAGCAAATTTAAATTCTACACTTGTACGATGAGCGTGAGATATTCACCTACTAATAATAATAATATGTAATCGCAACTGCAACCACAAAAATCTACAAGTGAGGGTGATCTGCCTAATATACTAACCAAATTCCAAACACAATTATTTTTTCAATTCGACGAATTGATAACCTCCTCCTTTTTTTGGAAGTCGGTTAAAAATACAAAATAAAACACGAAACAAAATACAAAACAAAAAAAAATAAAAAAAAATAAAAAAAAAAATATTTAGCTAAGGATCGAACCCGGAACCGCGTGCACGGGAGGCGACCGCTCCAGCCACTAGACCGATTCGTTCGCTGTTTAGCCCGGCGAAATTACCAAGCATATCTCATGCACCAGCGTGAGACATGAACGGACCGCTCCGTCTAGATTTCGACAAAATTGCAAGTAATCTAGTACAGACAGATTCCCAGCTCTCCTAATACACCTACTTCGGTATAAATGAGTTCAGAGTTTATGCTCAAATAAAATTCAAAGATAATTACAACAAAATGTTTGATAAAATACTAACCAAATTCGAAACAATTAAAATAAAATACAAAATAAAACACGAAACAAAAAAAATATATATATTTAGCTAAGAATCGAACCCGGAACCGCGTGCACGGGAGGCGACCGCTCCAGCCACTCGACCAATACGCCCGCTGTTTGGCGTGGCGAAATTATCAAACACTATCTCATGCACCAGCGTGAGACATGAACGCGACTAGATTTCGACAAAATTGCAAATAATCTAGTACAGATTCACAACAGGGGCGTTTCTTAAAGCTGGAAGTAACATAAAAAAACACTAAGCGCCCAATTAAGTTAAAGACACTCTAAAGGAATCTCTGGGTTAGTTTATCCTAGACCCCGTGTCGCGAAGAAAACACACACTATATACTCAACTTATACAAGGCAATACGCATATTACATTTACTGCGTTCGTATGTTTCGAAACGATGACGATAATAATAATTAAATTGCGATGTTTAGATCAACCTCTTACATACATACATACATACATACATACATACATACATACATACGTATAGTACGGACAACAGCAGATCAATGGTAATACTCGCTCGCATTCGCACGATTTCAACTCTTACGACGCAGATAATAAGAACGTTACTTAGTCCAAAGTGTTGATCTTCTGTTAGCTGTACCTATTAACCTACTTGAAGAAACTCGCCCGCCGCTCGACCGGTTTTCGACGCCCCTCGCCCGCCTCGGGCCCCGCGCTGGCCTGCGCTTGATAGGTATTTCGAAATAATGGTGTTCCGCCTGGATATTTTGTTGGATTCTTTTGAAATCAGGTTATTTGTGGGTATCTCATTACAATTGTAAAAAATATCTGATAGAGTAATTTTCCAGAGATAGTTAAAAGACAAATTCTGTATAATGAATTGTTTCATTTGGATTTTTTTGTTGGATTTTCGTACTTATACTAGAAATAATAATTTGAAGGCATATTAAAAACAGAAACCCGGCGGAGCAATTATCCTATGGAAACTACGGCCAAAAAAGACATTTTATTAAAATATCTACACTTTCGAATTAAAAAGTAGTTTTACTTATGAATGTACAGAAGCACACTAATAAAATACAATTTATAGAAAAAGAATTATGACCATAACATTGTTCCAGAAAAAGATACGGTATAATGTTGAATTTCAATTAAAATAAGTAACTTCCGCCTCGAAATATTATTGGATTCTCTGACAATTGTTCTTATAAATATGCTATTAAGTATACAAAAAAGTTTCATCGATAGAGGAGTTATTGTTGGGGTCTCCATACAAACGCTCGCCAGAATGACTGGCCTATCAAACTATCTTGTCGGTAAAGTGTCCTCATTTTACGGCCTAACACAATATTAATAGTTACCGAACACATTTCGGATATGTTTGATTGTTTACGTTTCGAACGTATTCGAATTAAAAATAAATATTAAATTTTTCACATCTGAAAGCAATAGGTTAAATGTTGTAGGATCCGTGTTTAAGAGTTGTGATTAGTTTCAGTTAACGTGCGTTGTTGGAAAAGGAACTCTTATAAAATTAGATTACCATTACATACGACACATCAGCGATAAGTTCGCAACGCAGCATCTTTCGATGGAACCATCCCCGCTGCGCTCAACTCAATTCGGCAAATTGTTGATAACGTTTACGTTAGGGCAGCTTTCGAAGGCACATAGGTACCGTAACAAGCAAGTTATTTGCATAAAATACTCATCTTGGATATCTACTATCTATACATTTAGAAGTAGCATAGCGTATTGTCTATATAGCACATGACATCTATTTTGTTAGTTGTGTAGTATTGTTGATGTCTACGATTTACGACTCTAACAAGTAGTTATGTAACAGGAGCATACAATAAAAGAAGAAAAAAAATTAGCTGTATGTATACTATGGATATAGACCTATACTATGGAAATAGTAATTAATTATTGAAATGTAATCAATAGGAATAATAGAGGGATGACAAAAAGAAGAAGGAAAAATCGCACACTTTCTGCGATTTATGTTAACATATTATATGTAGTAAAGCACGAAAAAAAAAACAAAAAAAGACGCATACAAACGTCCTAAAATATGTGTAATAGAAACATAAAATAGTATTTAGGATAATCCAGAACTATCATATTTTTAGAAACGATTTATGTATTCGTCTATTGTTCTCTGGTTTGTAAACGAAATTAGCTACACAAGTTAAATATTCATTATGCATTTCGTTAACTCAAAATATATGGTATAAGTAAATGTGAGATTGAAATTATTATTTATATTTAGGTAACAAAACACCTATAAGCATTGAATGTCAATAATACAAATTATATTACAATATTTTCATCACCAAATTAAACTATTTTGTATACTTACCAGTATTATATGTATTATATGTATTATATATTACTTATAAGATTTATTATTATGAAACAAATAGAGTACCTACGTATGACATGAAAATCTCATTTGTGTCTCATAAAATATTCTACTTATATCGGTCTCCTAATCCAAACGATAGCGATGAGAGTGAAAGAGATTCACGAAGAATTTTGAGTATCGATTCAAGAAATGATTTTGACTACGGAATGACGTCATCTCAGTAATCACCTGTTAATAGTTATACTAATATCAAACTATTCATCGCATCGTTTGATATTCAGAGCACAAAATGGACACATACCCCATTGTGCATACCTACACGAAAAGTATCCGTTTGCAGTTCGATGATAACCTCTTCAAGGATCGTAGTGAAACTTTGACTGTTGCTCGTTACCAAGAGAGCCTTTTAATGCAGGTTTTCGTGTACAAAATATAAAGGTACCTTGTAAGGAGCATAGAAAAATAATAGACGTTACAAATGTCATGTGGCCGAGGTCTTAATTGCATTGATTGGCGTATGAATGGCTATGTTGCCGCGACACATGGTATTTCTAATCTATTATTGTTCTGTGGTATGAAGTTAAGAAATGTATAAAATTGTAAAAAATATAGAGTATAGGGAACAAATAATACACGATTTTTGGACAGATTCTCTGTAGATACCTACTTTTAAAGGGTTTTCGTATTTTGTGAAGGATTTATAAATCTATTATTTTATATTATGTAGAAAGAGCACCTATACAGTACAAATAAATAAAAATCTTGATTGACAAAGTCAAATACATATACTCGTAATTATAATAATATTAAGTATGTGTAATCAATCAATCAGATTCATATTTTATTTAATTAGGTACTTTTCATTTAGATATTTTAAATAAGAATTAGTTGGAAATAGTAATAAGTATCTGACTCACAAAAATAAAAACTTCAGCATCAATAAAACAAATTTTAGAATGCACTAACCCATATTATACCTTAGAATTAGTGTGGTAAACTAATTTATACCTATAGCCCAACACGATTTTTTGCATTTTTGTGAAGGATTTTTATATGTATAACATATCCAATGCTCTAAAAAAGACGTATCTATTTGCTATCTCGGTGGAGGATTGTAGTGCGATTTTCACTGAAGTTTATTATCAAGAGAGCAATTCGAAGCAGGTTTTCGTGTAAAAAAATTGAGGTACTTTGTAAAGAGTTAGAAAGAAGTGTATAAATGTAAAAAGAAACATGGCATACTAAACTTAGAGGTAAGAAAAAATTTACAACACAATTTTTGGAAAGGTTTTCTGTAAAGACTTTATGTATTTTTGCGAAGACACTATATGTAGAAAAATAATCAATCATACAGTACAAATATATCAAAATCTCAAGAATATTGACTTTATCACAACCAAACCTTAGATGTAATAATTACTTGATACAATGTGTTGTTGGCAAGAAATATCAAATAAAATATAACCTACTAATAATCAGTTGTGCCGTGCCTGAATACACTTACGATATCAAAATTTTTACAGTTTATGTAATTTAGAAACTCAAGTGTTATTAAGTTAATTAGTCCATACAACACTATAATAAATTTGTGTGAGACTGCGATGCAAGCGCCGCAGTTTGGATCTCTAACTCTGGACTATTTTTTATGATGGACCGCTCCTCATGTTTTTTTAAGCTTAATTAGAGAGTGGTTGGGGAGATAACGTAATGACATTGTCAATCTTCTTATTGTGCAATTGTATGCAGACATTTCATTTATTATATTGTTTTATAATTGCTAACTGAAATAGATTACAAACCAGAGTCACATTTAACTCTATTGCGTATATTAGTAGAGACTAGGTAGGTATTAGTAGAGTAGTGAATGTTAACAAAATTATGACATTGTATCAAATCAACTTATTGATTGAATTCATATTATCATTAAATAGTAGTGGTTACATTAATTCAATGAGTTGCTATAATATTAGTAGATACTTGCCGATATTCTCTCATTGCGTGAGATACAAACAAAGGCACGTAATAACAATTGTATGATGTATTAATGTAATCAAATGAATATTAAATGTATATGCTCATAAACCAGACTTGTTTCATTGCCACCTAACCTAATACATCACATACACCAACATTAGCCATAGAAACAGGAGTAGCAACCAACATAGTTTGACTGTTAAGGTTAAGCACGAGTGTATCGATTAATTACTCTAAATTAACTATGTACATACTAATTAACTTGCTTTAAGCTACCTTGTATCTGATAATTCCCAAAAGGGGAGGTTTAAATTTCGTAATCATTACAATACACTAATGTACGGACAACAGATCAATAGGTAACACTTGCAGTACGAATTCAACTCTTATGACGCAGATAATAAGAACGGTCCAAAGTGTTACACTTGATCTGTTGTTGTTGTTGTTGTTAGCTGTACGTAGTAAGTTTAGTTACTCCTGCAAAGAATATTTGATAATTCGTACGACTCTGTACAGTCACGAGCATTAGTAGTTTTGTCAACTCAACAAAGCTTTAGTATAATGTAACACTCAGTATTATATTATGTTTTTGATTAGCGGTGTTCTACCATACAACAAAGTGACAACGACTTGGTTATAAAGAGTTGAATATTATTAATGCTCGTGAGTCGTGACTGCATATGCTAATTTTAATTAAAATTAAAACAACTTGAGCTGAAAAGTTTTTTTGCCACTTATTCTCCTCAGTGGTGGCACCTTATGCTTGCCAAGTGGTGTGAATGTAAATTCAAGAAAAAATTATGACGTGCAAAAATACACACAATGTATTGAATATACTACTTGCAATAAGACATTTTTAACCTCTTTTCCAGTAACTTTTGTTCACCAATATCGATCAGGTTTCTTCGTGCGTCGCGATAACAACGTAGAAGATAATCGAAACCACATCAAACATACCACTATGGATTGTGTATCGTTCTCAAATCTCAATGGCTGTGCCACGATATTTGAAATCGAAATTCAAATATTGCCATCGATAGGCCGTCATTAAAGCAGGAACATGCTTTCATATCGCATTCAGTCTACGAATTCCAAAAGCGACAGAATTCGCGTCATGCTCAAATGTAGGGAGTATGTGTGAGCGTAATTACGTTCGCAATGTCAGATACGTTTCGCGCCAATCACATACGTCACATTCGTCATTGTCTGTATTAACGCCTACAAACAGGACCGGATTTTACCCGTCACCATGTCTGCATAAATCTGTAATTACTCAACCCCCAATCGTTGTACAGTCGACAGCAGATCAATGGTAACACTTGCAGTACGATTTCAAGTCTTACGACGCAAAAAATAAGAACTGTCAAAAGTAATAAGTGTTACCATTTATTTGCTGTCGACTGTACTTCAGTTGATATCTATGTATATCAATGGGATGTCATATGCGAAACCCATACTTAAGTAAGTTTAGTAGTTCTGTAAACGAAGCCAAACAAAGGACGATCTGCCGATTTGGTCTTGGTTTTGTCTTAGATTATGTGAACAGAGATGAAACAAACAATGGCACACTAGTATACAGTTTGTCTCTAACTCGTGTAGCTCTATAATTGTGGAATCGCCTCGTCGCCTCGCGCTCCTTGTAGTAGCTATGTATTTAGTTAATCCGTATATCAATAGTGCTGGCGATTGCGATGATAATTTCTATTTTTCTATTTCTATTTAACTCGTATGAGTTTAAACAAAAGACTAAACCATAATGTTCAGGATATCGGAAAAATACCAATCTAACGCGAAATCCAAGATTAATATACAGTATATTTTTCCAATGCTCTACTTAGTAATTAACTTAGGTTTACGAAAATAATTAGATTAAAAGATAAGCAAATTAAAGGTGTCTATTAAATTATTTTGCTATTACTTCGGTGTCATCAGGAAAAAAGGTTACTTGTGAATTTAACTCTCACTTGCTTAATTATAATTAACCTGCAAAATCTCAAGACAAGATTACAATTTTACATGTATGAGTAACTTTATGTAAGATAAGACTCGCAAAGACGTGGGTCAAGATTTGCAAGTGCAATCATTCCGCCCCTGCGGTAAGCGTAAGTTTGAGAAAATGTGTTTTAAACACAGAGTACTGATATAGTTCACATAGGGGTAAATACAAATGAAAAGGTCTACAGTAAACTGTGGGCAGGTCCCACCCTAAACTGAAAATGCGGTTTAAAATTTTTATGACATATGTTTTATACATGTGGTTCCAAAAAATGTTATATTGGGCGAATTACGAAAAAGTTTGTACAGTTAACAGCAGATCAAGTGAACACTTTGGACCGTTCTTATTATCTGCGTCTTAAGAGTTGAATTCGTACTGCAAGTGTTAACATTGATCTGCTGTTGTCCGTACCTGTATATAAATAGACATACCTGAATAGTGTTCTGACGTGTGTTCTTTTTTGGAACCGTGATTGTGACGTCATTGTCACTTACTCCGTCGTAAGTTTTTACTAACGAAACTGACGGTTCAGTCAAACATATGTGCCCCATATTTTAGGTATAGATGCATAAAGTAGGAGGATGGCTAATCTAAGCAAATGTCACTCATATGCTACATCGCATAAAGTATGGGACGCCCTGCTTAGTGACGATTAACTTATGCGTGTCATACTCTGGAATCGTCACAATTGTCAATTGAAGCTTCGTGCTAGCCACTGATTCAGATATAACATATTAGGGACAGTTTTTTGTCAGCATTCTGACTGTCCGGCTCCTCACCGGTCACCCAACCATCCCCTTCCCTTACTTGACTGTCCTTCTGACCTGACTCTCGGTCCACCGACCGTCCACCTGACTGTCCAGCTTCCAATTGACCGTCCATATGATTATCTACTTGACCGTCTATATGACTATCTTCTTGACCGTCTATATGACTATCTACTTGACCGTCCACTTGACCATTTGGATTAACGTTCGACTGACCAACCACTTCACCGTCTGGCTAACCTGACCCTCCACTTGGCCGACCAATTGGACGTCCACTTTACTATTCACTGGTCACCGAGGGCCTATGAAAAGTATGTACTGCTATATTTATTGCTATTTACTAAAATATTACTACCATGTTGATGGAGCCTAGTTTTCTGTGATTTTTGAGAATTTCACCATCGGCGTAACTTGTTGTATTGTAGACAGATTGTAGGTACATTTATATGTATTAATTATTTTATAAATATTGTGTACTACTTACCTACAATGAAATAAATCAGTGCTGAACCAGGAAGCGTGCATATTACATGGTGACAGCTGTGGGGTGTGCTGTGCCACACTTCACAAGGTGCCAACCTGATGCTAGTCATATGGTGTAGTTCGGTGTAGTTACATCATGTGGCTAAGTAATTAGCGACTGGCACTTCATGATGTGCTAGATTTTCTTAGTGGTGTAGTTCGCGCCAGTTACACCTTCTGGCTAAATCATTGCGCATTTCACTTCACGACTAGACACTTCGTAAAGTGCTTAATTACACCTTTTGTCTACGACATATAAGATATTAATGAGATAAAACGCGAATTAACATTGAGATCTCTATATTTCGCCGGCATTGCAGCCACCATGGTCACGAGAAGACTGAAGACGACAAGTAGACACATGATGACGTGACTCCTGAAGATCATGATGGCTATAATATAATTCCGCCTAAATATTTATACCACAATCCTCAATTAAATACGGTAATTTCCCTTTTATCCCGTTAATATACATCAATATTGTTCATTAGTATTGACATAGAGCGCGCTATACTCCAGGACCTTCAGTGCTGTGATCCGAAGGCTTAGTAAGAAACACGGAGAAACAGGCGGCGCAATAACAATATAACTAAACATAAATTGTATGGGTAACAAATACTTTCTCACAATGATATCTTTTAAAATAATGTCGACCCTGGTAGTACGAATCAAAGTTGACCCTCTTGCAAAATTCTTGCAGAATCGGACGTTATGCACTCGCATTACATTTCGCGAATCGGAAATTCTACGCCTGAATAAGCCAAACACCAGTTCACAGTAAGCGTTTTCTCACATTAATGAAGCAGTGTTAATAAAATAAATAACACAATATTATTTTACTTCACCAACTCGGAAAAGGTCGTTTTCTTCTCCCAAACATCGCATTTTGTTTCATTGGGAGCACGAGCATGAGGGACAGAAGTGAATCATTTTAATTTCGATCTGAGCACTGGTACTACTTTATATACTGATAGAACCTTCTTCGGCTCGTCCTGGAATATGGTGCCCTTAAGATAATCCTCAAAGCATCCTCGAAATCCATATGTTAACCAACATGTAAAGCTTGGTGGCAAAACTGACACAAACAAACTGGCATTTAGACCTGAACTCGACGAAGGAAATCTCTCAAGTCGAGGCCGTCAATTAGTAATAAGCCGTTAATTAATAATAACAACTTCCCCGAGTCAGTTTGAGTCGAACCGAGGAAGTTTCGAGGAACCGACTAAGAATATGGCTGTACGTACGGGGTCGAAATGAAGCACAAGCAATTAAGTTATAAACAGTATTATATTTGGTGGTGTATTAAACTGTAATAACCATGTCCTTAAAAACAAGAGTGTTAAACAGCTGCATAATACCCATACTACGAGTAACATATGGATGTCAAACTACGGCCGTTACTAAAAATAAAATAAAATACTGAAAATCGCCCAACGGAAAGTAAAAAGAAGGATGCTGAAACTAGATAAAATAAATAGACAAGAAATCAAGGAAAGGACACGTCAAATAGAAGCCGTATTTGCAAAAGAAAAATATGGACACGGGCCGGTCATATTATGAGAACAACCAGCGGAAGGCGGTCACGCGAAGCGAGCGAAAGACACCGCTGGAAGCCAGCCGCCGCCGCCGCGGGTGACCAGTGACGCGCTGGCGCGACGACCTGGCCGCGTACATTGGCGAGGACGGGTGCTGGCCGAGACTGGCCAGAGACAAGACAGTCTGCAAAGCACAGGGGAAGACCTTTGCCCAGCAGTGGGATGATTTGTGATATGAAATTGAGATAAGAGTAAGATACATCTGAATAAATTTATTACCGAAGACAATCTAAAATCACATACTAAAATTAATTTGGTAAATCATTTTATCTGTATATTTTAGACAATAACTTGATATACAACCAATTTACTAAGATCAATTTATTTGAGATGCGATTAGTATACAATATAGTTTATGTACATGTAAAAATTATTTGACTCGTTATTATATCAACTGACATGTAAATATTTAATATCGCAAAGCGCTAAAAATAGATGAAACGGAATGAACGCTATGTACAATAAACAATAATACACGACTTACCATTGTCGTCGTCAGCCGCCAGCGGTCCGATGGTACCGAAGAACCGTTTGTCAAGTAGTTGGAGCAGTTGCAAGGCGCTCTCGTGGACAGGCGCCCGCGGGCACCCGGTGCACATCAGTGTCACGTTGATGATGGCCGTGTAGTGGTCCGAAGGGTAATCCCTAATTGACATATAATAATTGTTAGCACTCAACTAAGCCGCGGCCACAAAAGAGACACAACGCAAAATAATGTTTACGAAACTTGCAAACCCATAGAGTCTAATGTTGCTTCTATCTCTTTAAATACAAAACTTAGTATTTGACTTTTGCGATAGGTCCTGTCAAATAAATTGTTATCGCAACTCTTTAGGTTGGACCAATTCATGGTTATACACCAATTCATGTTGCAGAAGATATTGAGACCTAAATATAACATAACATCTGTATTGGAAAAGCAATATTTACAAAAAGAATGAAACGTCTTTGCGATTTATTATGCATGGACTTTGCTATAGAGTTAAAGTAATTTTGTAGCTTGTAGAAGAGAAGCGATGCATAGGAAAGTTATTTTACAACAAAGTTAATATCAAAGAAGGTTAACCTAGCCCTGACATACTCGGTAATGCAGCTGGCTGGAATTACGGGTTCAAGGAGAGGTTATAAAAGTGACAGTCTAGAAAAAAAAACCACCGCTAGCCCCGGTAGATGGCACTGATTCCTCGTCAAGTCAAAATTAAAAGCTTCGCAATGCACGGGTTAACCATGTTAAGAATGGAATGTATATTTTTGTCGTATAGTTCAATAGGCACTTTTGAAATCTGTGTTGCATCTTGGATTGCGATGGCGCACTCTAGCGGATATTCTGTGGGTATGGGACCCACAGAATATCCGCTAGAGTGCGCTTACTCTACATCTAGAGTGATGACTTGAATCTAGATTTGGTCTCATATTGTTTCTTAAGTAGACGTACTTCAATCGTGTTCAAATAGATGGCGCTTTATAAAATATGTGCACAGATGCCTTGAATAAATGGACTAGGAGTTCAATGCATGGTATGAGCATAAAACCAACATTTCCTAGGCTTTCTAGGAGTTCATACTTTATTATATTGTATGCTAGCACTTCCCTTGCGGTTTTAGTCGCACATAAAACCTCCTTGGCATGGCGATGACAACTGAATGCCGAAAAGAAAAGCAACAACAAAAGAAAATGGCGAATATAAATTTTGTTGTCATCGTAGGTAACAAATATTTTTAAAACTTTGGTGTCATGTTTGGTATATATTGATATTATATTAAAACCTTCATTATCCGAATCTGTATTCGTAATTGGCCATCACACACATTACCTCGCATGTCAGTGGTTGTTAAGTGAACAAACAGACGTTGTCATAGATAATAATAGAAAAAATCTAAGCAATATCACATGTTCTTAAGGGCCTTCCATGAGCCAACTAGCGCCGCCAATCTTGAAAAAATAATATCTTCCAATTGAATCAATTTTATTAAAAAAGCTATTTACGAAATGTTTACTAGCATGAATACTATTTTTCAATATACAATACATGGCATAATTGCGACAAGCTAAGTTGTAGTTCACAAATGTGCCAAAAACGGCCGTTTTTCGCAATTATGCGAACTACAACTTACCGAAATTGAATCACGTTATAAATAAGCATTTAAAAAATAGTATTTATCGTAATAAACATTTTGTAAATAGCTTTTTTAATAAAATTGATTATATTGGAAGTTATTATTTTTTTAAGATTGGCGGCGCTAGTTGGCTCATGGAAGGCCCTTAATGGTAAACGTATAAAATTGTCTCACAGTTGGAAAAAACTTACCTAGCACTGAAGATAGTAGCAAGTGCCATGAAGCATCCATCAGCAACGCGCGGCGGGCCCGTGAAACATTTGTCGACAGTCCAGTCTAGCAGTGGACCGATATCGGGATTGCAGTCCAGTAGTAACACAATCGTCTCGCGTGCCAGTTCATATATCTACACAAGTAAATAGATACGTAATCATGTCATAGTTTAGGGTCTTCTTCTTTTCGAGTGGTTTAGTAACCAAACCGATCGTCAAGATTTGTTCAGGTTGCCTGCAGACGTCTGACACGGCACAAAGCTACTCTACGACAATAATCGGGACCAACTGCTTAACGTGCCGTCCGAGGCAGAGGAAAATCTCACTAAAGCAGTCACAAATCAGGACCTCGCCCAACGCTACTTAACTTGTATGATCGTTTTCAACGCGAACTCGCAACTGGATTAGAGTCCATCATAGTTTAAGGTAAATCCTCAATTTTCATTTCTCACACAAAAGGAACTTCGATTCCGGAAAATATTTATTTTATATTCCGATTTAGATGATTAGTTGAATGTTTGTAAGAGTTCAAAACCAAAAGTTATGTACAAATCAATTTGGTATTGAAGTTAAAACTCGAGGATTCATGTTAAATTGACAAGAAAATTTGGCGTGTTAACGTGAAAGTGATTAAAAAATGCTTATGAAAATTTATACTTGGGGTAGCAATTTCTATTTATTACGAACCTTATCATTGGTGGAGGATAGCATTTCGCTGAGCCATGGATACAGCGAGCCATCTTCAGCCAGCGCGTGTGGAGCAAAACACGGCCCACAGCAGACCAGAGCGCTCATAGCCTGTAAGACAAAAGGATTTATTTTTAAATTAGACAATAAAATCATTCTAGATAATAATAAAAAAATCATCAATTAATTTAATTTGTGTCGGAATACTTGCAATATATACTCTTACTCTCAGTAGTTATATGCCCAAAACAATAATTTTGTATGAAGAGGATCTCCGTTAAGAAATATACAGTTCCCGCCAGCTAAGTTGACCCAAAATGGCGGCGGTTTGTCGACAGCAGATTAATGGTAACACTGAGTACTATTTAAATTTTTACGCCGCAGATAATAAAAACGGTCTAAGTGTTATGTAGATTTTGTTGTAGGGAATTGTATGTTTGTTTACCCTTAGCGCGGCCAAGTTGAGCCGCTCGTCTAGCTCCGGCGCCGGCTGCGGCACCAGCGCGCCCAGGTGCTTGGCCAGCGTGCCGCACCACCCGGAGAATAGGCAGAACAGGCTGCGGCTCAGCTCCTTCTTCATCAGCGAACCGTACATGTCCACTGTACAACGAAAATGAAGGTTTCTTACAAGCAGACATTACTTCAAACAACAACAAAAAAACGACTGCATAAAAACTATCCCCTTTTGATTAATTTTTTATACCCTGTGACACTCGTGTAATCAAGACGAATCTAACGATACCTCATACGCCAAAATCCATCAAGCCGTTTAGGCTACAGGATGGCAGAAAGGAATGGACATACATACACCCGAAAAACAATACCTTCATTCTGGGGCAGTCGGGTAAAAACTGTTTAAAACGTACGATTTCGCTTCTGATAGTGAATATTTCGGCTTATAATGTGCATTTACGCTATAAATTTTTGCATGCAGATTCTGGCATTTCATTGTGCGTATAATTAGTAATTGTCTACTAATAAAACTAAGCACTATTAATCGAATGTCAATAAACGAGTGACCTCGAAAAACAACAGCAAAGTAATTTCTCAAGCCCAGTACAATTAAATACCTACATGGGAAACTTTTGATGAGCTCTGTGACGAAGTCAGCAAATGTCAGTCGTTGTTCTCTCGCCGCCGGCGCGTCTTTCTCTGCCTCTACTTCGAGGCACTGTCTGGCGCCGTCGAGGTATTCGGCGAGGGATGGATGGAGACTGCCACCTTCTAGTGCAAATGTGCTGCAAAATAACAATTTCAGTTCAATTCATTCACACGAACATATGACTCTTAAGTGATTCTTATATATTATTACAGAAGTGTAGGATAAATTACTCATTAAGCCCGTCACAGACGTAGCTATAATATATATTAATATACTATGTTATATATTACATTATAGCAAGCCACCACACACGGTAGATATACTATAATAATATATTTACCTGACGTAATATATATTAATATGTCTTGCTGTAATATATATTAGAGCTACGTCTGTGACGGGTTTTATAGTCTTTACATTTGGCTAGTTCGATATGTTAACTACCTGTTAGCAAACGTTTTCTTCTGAGCGATGAAAAGTAGTAATTTGTTAAGGTTGAGCCGCAAGGCGTCACGTCGTCGTCTCCGGCGCATGTTCTCTTGTTTTCGATCCACTGCTTCACGCAGTAGAGGGAGCAGCTCCTCTACCAAATCTCTGTGGAAAGATGAAATTTTATTTACACGATTTCGTCGGTAATTGAACCGAATAAACTTTTATAGTTTACGCTGTTATGCCTTGTACGGTTACGCTTATACAGGAACGCTTAGTCTGTACAAGGCTTAAAGGAAAACGCTATAAACAATTACAATTTTTTAAATAATAGCATATCAGAACTAACAGTTTCCCCCATTTGGCAACTAGCGAGTAATTAAGTTACCAAATCACTCGTCACTCGAATAAACATTATTGCATTGTTGTTAGCCACATATAAAACCTAGTTTAACCTCATTTCCCTTAGACAGTGTTGTTGTCCGTTTCACCCTTCGTTAAAAACGTTAATTTAGAAAGGGACTCTTAAAAGCCGAATTC
Source organism: Tachystola acroxantha (assembly GCA_963506565.1). Classification (NCBI taxonomy): domain Eukaryota; kingdom Metazoa; phylum Arthropoda; class Insecta; order Lepidoptera; family Oecophoridae; genus Tachystola; species Tachystola acroxantha. The sequence goes on along the minus strand of OY735870.1, from coordinate 10,320,311 downwards.
GGACTACTTGAGACTGTTAGTCATTTAAAGTTAGTCCACCGTTTAGGTGAAATTATTGTGGTAAACGAATTCGGCTTTCGAGATGAGACCCGCTCAAAACGAAAGCTTACTTGAGTGCATCCGGGTTGATGTTGCCCGCAGCGGAGAGGGCTGCGTCCCGCACCTCAGGCACCTCGCAGCGCGCCAGCGGCACCGCCAGCTTGTGCAGTGAGCCCGGCGACGCCTGCGCACTCCGCGCCTCGCCCCCGATGCGCTCGCTCAGAGAGTCCGGTGACGAACTAAATCATATACAACCATCTTAGGTATACTACGGAAATATAATAATAAACTAACACTACTTTTATAATTCCCATTATAAATTATTCGTTCCAATTTTTTAGGGCTTTAGATAATCATGAAATTCTTATTAGAGTGCAAAAAAGAGGTTTGAATTATCGATTAAAAAAGAAACAAATACACATGGGAGCAATGAATATCGTTACAAAAATTAAGCAAAATACACACGAGACTCAAAGTACAGTCTAGAAAACAAATGAATTGCATATCATAAGTACACATAGCCATTTGTACACTGGATTTGTGACCCATTGTAGACACTATTCACAGTAAATCTCGAACAAATCTTGTGTATATCGAGTGTTATGGAAAAGCTGTACAGAAATTCAATCCTATATATAAATTATTGAATTTCTTTACGCTGTTTATATAACACAGCTTTGTAATAACTTCACAGTTTTGTAATAACTTGACACATTGGGACACATTTGTCTATAAGCAACATGTAAGTACGTGGAGAGAGGGATATATTTATATATTTCTGATCTATGTCTATATGCTGTATCCGAGCAGAGTCCAAACAAAACTAAAACATATTACGATTTTAGAGGTACGAAGTGTAACAAAATACCCAGTATGAATAAACCCGAGTATAGAGCGCTATACAACAACGTTCAACGTGAACATCTCATCGAGTACCGCGGCGTGAAAACATTCGGAGTTGATAAAATGCGTCTAAATTTAAAACTGCCGCAAAGTATGAAGCAAATATTAGGCATACCATATTTCTTAAATTTGATCCATCTAATTAATATTAGCCCGTAAAACAAAACAAAAAACTTTTTGGTTTCAATTCTTGCATACAAAACGGCAATTTCATAATTCCAGACTCATTAGTAAATAAATTATAATAGAATCGAGTAGTTAAGGAAAACCAGTATTTTGTTATACCCTGCACGATAAGATAAAGCACGTCGGTTTGACATACAATGTTCATGAAGCAATCTAAAACACAAAATAACTATCAAGCCACGTGGAGGCCAAAAAACATTGATGGACACATTATCGAGTACATAACATAACGTAATGTTAGAACATAAAACACAAGTGGTAACGGATACGCATTCACATAATTGAATGAGACTAGTTGGTAGGTTAATGGCAGAATGTCGCGGTGGAAAAGTATACATGACACCATTACACGTTGTTAGGACCACTAATTAATTAGGTACTCTACTGGACTCAAAATTTACTGAACTCATTCCAAGTTTGTCGCGTTAATCTAAATACAGCGACAGAAATATGTGTAACAGCCGTCAAAGCAAATCCTAAATTCTTCACATATACTCTTCTATACAAAACCCACTAATCCGCACTGGGTCCGAGTGGTAGATCATGGCCCGATATCCCTCGATGTTAGACGAGGTCTGTGCCCCAATAGTGGGAACATATAAATAGGCTGCTGATAAGATGATACCAATTTAGATTTATACCATAATATTTAGTACTGAACCAAACTTTGGACTACCTCATTAAAATATGTATGAGTGTGTATGGTAGAGTGAAATAATTTTGTTTAGAAACTAATTTTCGAATATTCACGTTTTGAAATTTGATGTTGATGATAAATAATGATACACCGAAAGTACGTGTGTATTTTAATTACAGTAATAAAGACCCCTGCTGAGAGATTTTCTGATGTCGTCGGTTTGGTCTAGCAACCATCAATGTTATTAGTAACGTTTCCCACAATTATGCTCGCGTTGAAACATTGATACGTATCCTATCGTACTTCAGTCATGTATTGCCATTTACAAGCGTATCTACATACATACAATTAATTAATAATGCCGTTTTAATTTTGTGGTGCACTTGTGCCGCATGCAGCCGGGACTGTCACAGAACTCGGCGTAGGTGGCGAGAGGATATCGTTAGATACAGGGATGGGTGGCTGGAAGAGGCTCAGGACAGGGATGGATGGAAGAGGAGGGGGGAGATCTCTGCCCAGCAGTGGGACAATTTATAGGTTCAAAAAAAATGTGGTTAACTTGACCTTTTCCGATTAAAAGTAAATAGGCTATAAATTAGTTTAGAAAATTAATATTTGCCACTAGTTGTTAATGATGATCGTTTACAGAGTAAACATGATATAATAATAAATTAATATAATAACTAAGCATGCCTACGATCTAACTATATCAAGTAAACATCTACAAGTCTATTTAAAACGATCTATTAGCTTAACTGAATGTTTTAGCTTTCACACGCAATTTCCGTCCGAAACAAAACCCATCAAAATAAATCGAGAGAAATGAAAGGCTGATGAGGGTCCTTAAATTTTATTTAAATAAAAGTAACCTGGTATATAGGACATAATACAATACAGGCATCACATATAGAAAAACCGGCAAAGTGCGATTTGGACTCGCGCACCGAGCCTTCCGTGCAACGCAACTTAACCCCGTAACTTTGGTCTAACGAAAAGATAAACTGGATTTAGAGACCAACTTATCTTTGCCATCATCAAAATATTATGTCCATACATCGACATACAACTGATTAGTTGAACATCTGCAAATATAAGGTTGTTTTTTCACGGCTGCACGAGATTGTAGACCTGAGTATTTGAGTTAAAATTATATTGGTAATAATTTCAACTTGATACGTCCACGCGTTCCAGAGATATAGGTATACAGACGGACAGACGGACAACAAAGTGATCCTATAAGGGTTCCTTTTTTCACGGAACCCTAAATTTACGAGAAAGTATCACAAATTTAGCTTAATATCCGCAGCGTGTGAAAGCGTCCAACTACACTTGAGAAGACAATGAGCTCGCAGAACACACACACTTGTTGCACAGGGCGTAGTTGAAATTGTAGTACTCATTATTACCCCCACAGTGAATCTGGACACGCCGAAAGGAAGAGGGCACTGTCCAGGCAAAATAAAACGAGAAAACCGTGAGCTATATTAGAATGCAGCAGCTTAATCGCTAAAAAAAACAGTTGTTATATTAATGACTGCTTACAGTTCGTAAATGAAATAACCGACATATTTTTTATACATTACTCGTTGTCCCAGGATAGATCGACCTGGCGCAAAAGAACGAGGAGAGCCGACCCCGAATAGACGGGATAAGGCAAAGAAGAAGACTTGTTGTACACTATCTTCAGTTTTGCCCCCTGGCGGATTAGGCAGAGGGCGAAACGCCACACATCCCAATCCGCACACAATTAAATGCAATTTAATGTAGGGATAGAGGAAAGTTTATTAATTTATTTTGGTGATAGAAAATTTTACACATATTTATTATCATTATTTTTAAAGAAGTGTCTTCTGCAATCCTAGTGTAACAGAACTTAGAACCCGAAGATCACACAGGTTTTATATTTTTATTGAGCAGCTACTAAATTGTGTGGGTTTGAGTTAATAGCTGTTTAAAGTTTTGCATGATTTTTTTTATAAACAATTTGTATATGTTTTAAGATCAAGTCCTGAAAAGTAAAACGTTTAAGTAAAGTTTAAAAAAGTTTCAGTATACATAAATGATAATATAATTATAAATAGCAACAGAAAGATAGAGGTCCCAGATTTGTAGTAAGTAATTTATAATTTAATTGCATTGGACAAGTACAAACAAACTGTACCTACATGTAACATACCTATTACCTTATACAAATAAATAACAGCACATAAAACAGCCCCTTACCAAGTTATTCCATTGTCGCCCATCTTATGAATTTTATGAACAGATTTCACACGTTAACTTTGATTTTATGGCAAAATGGGCTAGCAGTGCACGGAACCTATGCGTGATGTAATGTAATGGACGATGAGAGCGGACTACAGTGACCTTTATGGATATAATTATACAGACCATTGAAATAAGAAAAGGTCACTGTAAAAAGTTACCCACGATGAAGAATGTGATGACAATTCCATCTCAATAATGTGTTCTTGTGAATTTCAAAATGTTATTTGCAATGTTACGTGCAGTCGACAGCGCATCAACCTACATAAAGCATTGTAACGTATGCTGTATCACCATCGCATAAAGTGCCTGAGTTATATTGATGTGCTGTACAATACAAATATGAGGCATAAATTATGAATCAAAATCACCCTCTTGGAGTCTTAACAGTTTGTAAGAAAATACATTTTATGAGCGTTTGCACGGTGATTAGACAATTTGATAACTAAACTGCTTTAGGTTGTAAAAATCAATTACAATCAATTCATCAACCAACATTCTCACTATTTGGGTACAGACTAAATTACCATGATTTCTAATTGGATCTTGTTTATATTGTAGGATTACATAATATATCTTCGATTTCCTTTCCACGTCACGCTTTCCTTCATCGCTTAAAGTAATCAGTAAATCACCTGCAACTACCCAATACCAGTATTTTGTCGCATTCTGTATTTTGTGATGTCTAATAGACATGTTGTGTAAGCAAAAGAGTCACGTCTAAATGAATAATGATGAGAATGAGATGGAACTGTCACGCACTCAATATAATGATCAAAATCCAATGCGACGTGCACATAGCGAGCGTCAATGAGCCACCTCGTCCGTTTGTGTTGTCTGTGCGCGCGCGCATAGCTCAAGGGCAGCGTGAAGAACCCCCCGGGCGCGTTGAGGCTCTCGCTCGACGAACTGAGGGCAGCCAGGCCGAGCCACCCCTCCGCTTCCGTGCTATAACCAACTTTTTGTTGCAGCACAATAATTTACCCCTGGAAATATGCTGGAAATCAAACCAGACATGACTGCAGAAAAAAGTTGGTCTAACAGTACTATTTTGCGCCTCGCTTATGTGGGTCTATTTATAAGTAATTAGTGCATAAGGACTAGTTTTTATACCGCCTCAATTATTTGTAGTTTCCCATAGAAGAGGTAATCTCTCGTACGCTGCATTCTGTTTTTCTGTGGTGTTACCCTAAATCAACTTATATTGCCTAAACGTAATGCTCCAAGCTGCCAATGATTTAAATTAATTAGAGTAACTGATTTGTAATTATTATGATGAGCATTTGAAGATGTAAACGTCGATAATATATTACATTACACTATAAAACTATTTTAATTGATACATAATACATATTTAAAAGTTCAGTGCACACTAAAATAAAATAAGAAAGACAAAATCGCTCCTATTATTTCATAACACTCATGGTTATATAGTGCATGCGTCTTAAATATGCAGTAAAGGCGAGTATCGATAAATAACAACATTGCTATTACAAACTATACGTCAACTTTGGAATCACGCAAATCAGATCAAACAGATACTTCCACACATATACAGACAATAGCAAAACAAAGGTAGTTACTTTCAGCACAACTATATACTTTTACATATGCCGTTAAAAATAATACAAAAGATATATTTTGACAACACTAAAGAAATAATGTTTATGCATAACATCAAATAAATTGGTTCTTCAAACTTTGTGATTGTTGAATCGTACCTATATGTATAATTTATAAAGTGACTTGTGTTTCACTCACATGAAATATTAGTTTCAGTTGGAGCGAGCAACAAGTTTAGTATGATCAATGATGATAATATTGGTAATACACTATTATATTTTAGCCCCCGTGACTAAGTTTACGAATCCAATGAAACGTGTCCTCATGAAGGTTATGTTAGTACTTACAAATGATCACATACCTGAGACTAAGGTCGGGGCTGGCGCAGCGAATTACCGGGCTGGGAACTGCCGGTACTACCAAATAAGCCATTGTCAAGTAGCACTTCCAGACTTGCATGTATCCATCTCTTTCTTTTTCGGGCTTCCTAGGCAACGCTGGCGTACGCGAGAGAAGTGATGCACGGTTGTCATTCACAGGCCTGAAAATACATCAAGATTAGTAGTTAGTTCACAATTACATATCTATACTATGCAATTTATTAGATTGCTCTACTCAAAAGGGAATCGTCATGAAGAAATCTGCACACTCATATCTACTGTGTTTTTTCTTATGCAATAAAGAATTTATCTGTCTATCTGCATGGGTTATGATTGTGTGCGTGAAATGGAAATTGTATCTTGTTAAAATTGGCTAGCGACATACTGTGCCAACTGTTATGTATTGCATGAGGTATGTGCTTAGTATTGGATCCTATTATAATAATAAAATAGTGGCTAGCTATCCTGCAGGTAGAAATGACTTGAATCCATACACGTAGTGAATAGAATACTCACGCAGGTTCGATGATAGTGTAAAGAGCATGCACCCTGGCGTGGAGTATCGGCCATGCCTGCAGTATAGTGGCAGGACAGCGAGCAGGAACTCTGTTACGTTCCAATAATCCAAATAATACTACCTGAAAATATAATAAAATTTATTAGTGGACGGTCGCCGGCGTCGGGGCAGACCCCGGGGAAGGTGGAGAAACGGTATCACAAGATTTAGGGCTGGACGGTTGGAGGAAGCTCAGGACAGAGATGTGTGCAGGAAGAGGGGGGAGACATTTGCCTAGAAATAGGATGACGTATAAGTTATTTTAAAAAACACTCACTAATAATATTGAAAATTAGGAAAATAACTAGATTTAGAGCAGAATTTCGGATCCAAAACAAATCACATTTATGCAGACAATGAATAAATATTAATATGCAAAAGATAAGTAAGAGTATACCTCCCAGGGATCAGCGCCGGTGCACGCGCTACCACTCCAACTGTTCTTCGTCGAAGTCTCATCGTGTTGAAGCCCTAAAACATTTTTATTTACTCGTAGTAAATAGGCCGGGCTAATATCTCTTGAAATAAGGAAACTAAATCCTCTCTACGAATGTCATAGTAAATACATAGGAGTTTTAGATGCATTTCTCGTTTTATATGTTATGTTATAACATATGAGTATGTTACTGTAAAAGACCGAACTACGTTTCGAACACTTACCGTGTTTTTTTAGGTAAATCCTAATATTTATCAAATGAGTGATGGTAAAAGTTCAAAATGAATGATAATCACAGAGATGTTCGGAATTTTACCGATAGGAGTTAGTATAAATCTTAGGGTTTACTGGTAAATCTTAGGATTAACCGTAGTTCTGGCGTTTACAGTAACATATATATTAAAAAGGTTTTGGTGTCATTTTACTCATTATGTAGGTACTTTGATTTTAATGTTAAGTTTTATGCCATCTTTTATAGTTACAAAACAGTCGCCTGAACACAGGTAACTATTATACCCTGTATGCATAAAGTTATAGGCGGTCAACTTAACAGCGATATGTCTGCGGTGCGGGCGGGTAGCGAGGGGCGGGGGAGCACAAAACACGGAGCATCTACGTTGCTCGGAGCCTTCCTCGCTAACCTCAAAACGCCCGCGGAGATTTCCTCACACCCTGCCTCTTGCACAAAGTTGATGGCCGTATAATATACCTGCTGTCCACACTGCATGTGTCCTCTCCGCTATCCAAACGAGGTCTAGCTGACCGGCCGCGAGGACCGCCTGCTTCTCCGCCGGAGGCAGCAACGGGATGCACTTCTCGGCGAAATAAGGCACGTGCGCGTCAGCCGCGTCTATCAGCGCAGGCTCATCGCGGGTCAGTTGCAATTTCTCTAGTAGTAATTTACTTTCCCTGTAAAATTAAACTCGTCTTAAAGATAACTGGACGAGGTCGTGGTTCCCTAAATCTGACGCCTAGTGACAAAATTATTCCATGTAAAGTGAAGGTGGTGCGCTAACTTTATTATAAGGAGAAAAGGTATCAATATCATTCAATGTAAGAGTACAACATGAGACAACGAAACATAACGAGATTGTATTGTGTTAAAAAAATCACACCTAAGGATATGTACTGCCAGTCGGCGCGGATACGCCTTGCATTGGCAGAGCATCACTAGGCCCAACGCCTCCGCACCCCTAATAACTGAAGCTAGCGGCTCCATCTTGGTAGGGACACTCGTAGCGGCAGGCTCCCCGTTCTTCCAACTGGTAATTAGTTGCAATAACATCCGAAGGCCATTCTCTACTAGCTGAGGCGACGTGTCCTGAAAATAGCAGAATAAATTATATTCTATAACATCATTGAACAAAGAAGCGTCCTCTATGTCGAGAGCGCTGCTAACATATCATGTCGTGTATGACAATGTAGACGACTTTTATTCGTCGACCTCATTGGATTCTATACATCATAGAAATGCCAGCACAGCTGGGTCCATCTACACCCCGACCCCGCTGAGCGATTTGCGAGTAACATGTAAAATATATTTGTCACTAACCTGTACTTCCTTGGCTAGAAATTGAGTGAAACCAGCCAGAACATCTTGTCGCCACTCCGGAAAGTCGACAATGAGGGTCTGAAGACTCTGGAACGAGAGCCCTCGCAGCTCCTCGTCCATGTGCACTGTTAAGCGACAGAGCAAGTCCACCAGCTCATTGGAACTCATGCCTTCAGGGATTAATCTAGAAACAATAAAATACTATCACTTTTGTGCCAGGTTAAATATGTAGTGAGCAAACACTTAAAGTTTATTTACGTAATTATACCTTGGTATGGCTGCTACACAGGTCCTGAACAAATCAATCCTTGGCTTTCTTTCACCAGTATTGATTTCTTGTTCCTTGGTCACGTTTTGGGTATTTGACAGCATCAAAGGTCGGCCGTAATGTGCATCCAGTGCTCTTAAAATCTCCACCAAGACCCTTCTAACATACGGAAAGTAAGCGCTCATTCCAATAGACCGAGCTGTTTCATCCGTCAACATTTTGTTCAGAAAAGTTTTCTTCACTCTCAATGTATTTCCTGAAGGCAAAGTTCCTGAAGTTCTAGGCATAGGCGGTTCACCTTCTTTCTGCTGTAGGCTATCCGCGACGACTAAAAAGGCTCTGAGACCTATTGACATTCTTTCAGGAGTTAAAATAATTTTGATTGGTCTTCCAACCATAAGTAAATCGAAAACTATTTCTCGCATAGCAAAGTCCAGCCGCTCTTGAGCTATAAACTGAATTATTTTAACAAATATGTTCAATGGAGTATCACGCGGGACGACACCCTTGGATCCTTTTGGGAACAGAGAATTTACAATACTTTGGAGTCTCGACTGTGTTGCGGAATTACTTTCGCATTTGATACGAATCATATACACCCAGAGTAACCGGTACAGCGATTCTGTGAACAAAAGGTAAATATAACACTAGCTTCTGCGACTTCGTTTGCGCAGGATCTTTATAAATTATAGCCTATGTGTTATTCTGATTTATGAGCTATATTATTGTTAAGTTTCATTAAAATACATTCATTAGTTTTTGCGTGAAAGAACAACCAACAAACATCCATACAAACTTTCGCGTTTATATATTAGTGGGAAGTGGGATGGGATTAACCACTGTTTGTTGTCAGTCAACAAATATTTATGAGCACAACTATCAAGTATGACGTCCTTACCTAAAGCAACTCTGCACATCTTCGGGTCCCTGTTTTTCAAATGCGACAGGCACATCGCCAAGAAACAGTGCCAGTTGGCTAAAAAGAATAGCTTCTGTGATACGCAGAGTAAACATGTAACCAATGGGAAGAGAGCTAAACGGTGCTTAGACTTGGTGCTCGCATCTAAGGTGTGGCTGTACAGCATCTCCACAAAGTTCTTCAAGCATGGAACGTTGACTTCATTCTTGACAGTCTGTTGATTTAAACAATAAGTGAGCCATTGCTGCTGCTTTAATAAAGTTAAGGATTTTGCTCAACAATCGCGAATGTACTTACCGCTGCAACTGGCACCAGAATTTCAACGAATAGACCCGCTAACGCATGTCTAATGTCCTTATCTTTAACTTCCAGAAAGTATTGGGCGCATTCCTGAAGAAACTGAAAGGATGCTTCGAATTCTTCGATGGGAACCATCTTTACTCGGAAGAATTTCATTCCCATGAGTAGTGAGATTATACTTTGGGTGGTGTGGGGTGAAGGCTCTTTGGCTTTCAGTTCCTAGTGGAGAAAAGCAAATTACATGTTTATAAACAATGGGTCACTATCACTAATCAATAAATCTGAATGTTTAATTACCTTTAGCTCTGCAGTGAATCGTTTCTTGACGGATGCGAAACGCGACTGAGCCAATACTCCGATCACCTCCGCATACAAGTCAGCTATTATGTGCACGTTGGCTGCATTTGGATTGGACTGTAATCTGCAAAAAAATCAGATGCCAATTTAATTACAATTAAAGTTTACACAATATATATATATTATATATTTTGACGCAACGTTTATAACGATAAATTCGATTGTGTGGATAAAACTAATCATAAACTTACCCTTCCTTATAATTGAACCTTTTGAATGCAACATTTTCTATATAATGCACCAAATCTTCGTGTCCAGGATGAAAAGGCAGTTGTTTTAGAACCTCAATAAGCGCGAGGCAAAACAAAAATTCGACAGCCAAGTCGCGCCTCTCTGCTTGCAATTCTTCGCAACTACGTTCCACTGTCTCCGTACCCGCGCCACTACCCGACACGATGTAGATAATGCTATAACAGAAAACATAATTGCCTACGATATTGTCAAGTTCGGAGGTTAATTCGTCAATCAAGCAAGCGTACTGCAACCGCACAAATAAACACAACTCGTACATACAGTCAACAGCACATTAATAATAAGACTTATGCTGTTATTCATAAACCTAGTTAAACCTCACTTCCCTTAAATCGTGTTGCTATCCCTTTCACACTTCGCTAAAAAAGGTTAAGATAGAAAAGGACAGGGGGCCTAAACGGTGGCGTAACTTTAAATCACGTTTATGAATAACAACCTTGAAGTGCAATTACAATTCTTATGGGTGTCGGACAATAAGATCGACACAATATCCAAAGTGTACACTTGATGTGCTTACGACCGTATCTAATAACTGGGACCCACCTCTTATTTCTTAAATCCTGATGTGGTTTCTTTGCTTGTTCACTAAGTTGTGGCGAGTCGGCCATTTGCCTCTCTAGCCAGCCGAATAAGGCACGAAGAAGTGAAGGCAAACAGTGTTCAGCAACTGTACCAAAAGCCGATAGTATCTGGTCCAGTTGAGGATCTTCACCGCGCTGTAGTGTCTTGTTCAATGGTCTCTCCTAGGGGAAAAAATCATATTTATCGAAACAAGAAAATGTGAGAAAGGGATAAAATTTTTGCCATATGATTGTTTTACAGACCAGTGGCTCAGCCATAACTGCCTCCATTTTCCTCTCGGCCTGAACAGTGAACTCAGTAAACAGGAGTCTCATTACGAACTCTCCCGGTCGCAGCTCAGAGTCCGGCGGAGGCACTACGGTACCTTTATGTGAGCCCCAGGGCAACATTGAACCTACAAATGATAAACGAAATAATATACATTTGTTATTCTCTTAAAGTAGAGAAGAACATGCCGCGGGAGGTGAGTCCGGGATAAGCACTAGACCCCAAGATTTTGTTGTCCTTGACATGACGTTCAGCCGCTTTGGTATATGTAGAAATGAAACTACCTGAAATTATTTAGGGGCGTATCGTATGTTTCCAGTGAATTATAAGTCACAAAATTAATCAGCATATTCTTACAATTCCGCTTCTGTTTACTTTTACTTGAAAAATATATAATAATATATAAATCCACGTAACATGTCCAGCAAACCATTTGTAGCCAATTCCGATCAGGCAGAGAAACACACTATGAGGTTATAAAATATAGAAAATGCGATCAGGCAGAGAAACACACAATGAGGTTATAAAATATACAAAATCTGCTAAACTAACTCAAGTAAACTAGATCAAAAATGCTTATACAACAGAAGATCGAATTTCCACCACATGGTACTTTCATGTTAGACAATATAAAACAATATTACGCATTTTATCGAGTAGATTTATGCACAGACAACGATACTTGTGTTGTTATTTATATTTCCTTGGTATACATATTATTGTTATCGCCACAGCTCGTAAGTTCGATTTGGTTCTTATATTTATTAAATTATACCACTGCGTTAAGTAAAACGCCTGTATGTGTACTTTATGTATGGTCACTAGTACCTACATCATGACTTTATTTTATTACATTAGGGATAAAGAATGACAAATGGACAATACAATGATCCAATTAGCGAAGCGACTGGTTAATCCGAAATAAGGAAAATTAATAAGAATATAGTGGAAGTCGTATATATTTCGTGAAGAATGTAGTCATAAAAATGTTGATTTCACAGAAATTCGCAAGGGTGCTACTGTTCTTTGATTAGTTTAAAGCCTAATTAACACAAGTATGTTACTTTTGTGAAACACATTTCTGTAGTTACAGTGAAAAAATTAGTAATTTGTCATATTATGTACCTATGATACTCATGATAAAAAACAAATAAAATAATAGTTACTTGGGACCATTCACCATTGCAGCATCAGATATTAAAAATAAATATATCCCACCTCTAGTTGAAACCAATGAAGACATAGTGCTGCCAACACTTCTCCAATCACTAGAAACAGGGACAGGAGGCTTGTCATACACTGCACGGGTTTCCGTTGCCTGCCCATCAGTACTGTGGTTCATGGTCGAATCTGCGTATTCATGCCGCAGAGGCTCGGAGAGTACACTGCCTTCCGACTCCGCTTCACTGGATACCATAGACGAAGGAGCGTCTTCGGTTCCTACAATTCAGAAAATGGCCGCTCTAAATTTTATAATATTGAATGCATGACAAATGAAAGAGAGTATTGTTGATGGCTGACCACAATGAGTAATCGTTGATAACAAGTAGGATGCTATAACTTTTAATACCTACATACAATCTCAAAATATAAAATATATCAATATAGGTATTCAAGTTTAAATGCTTACCAGAAACATCCTCAAGGTGTCCATCTGAAGGTGCTGTATTTATTGAATCTGATTCCTCTGACGTCAACATTCTGAACACTGTTATACCAACACCTTCACATCAATCAGCTGAAAAATTAAGTATTTTATGAATAAATAAAACAAGGTTCAGTTACAGTTTTTACACTAAATCTAAATGCGCAAGGACAGTTACAAAGTACAAACATAATTACATGATATATATGTCGCAGTCAACTGGTTGGAATAGACGTGTAATTGAACAGCTAGCACGCTGATTGCACGACGCCATCCAACCAAACATCTAAGTGTCAATTAGCTGAGTGGCTGAACACAATGTTCAACACTACAGCTAAGCAACGTTTAGCGGACTGGTTGGAAGTCAATTTGCCAATTTTAGTAACAGGTTCTTACCGCGATTTAGACTGAATTATGAGATATTTCGACACCATGATGATCACAAGACATACTAACTGTATTCTTATTAATTTTGAAACAGTATTATTCAAATACAATAGCAAAATATCAACAAATTACGATCAAATTACCATGATAATTATTTTTAAAATCACTTAATTTATTTTCAAAGTTTTCTTTGATCATTATCTCACTGAAATCACTGGTATGTTGCTGCATTATTAAAATTTTAATGCTGGGACATTATTTTTTCACTGTAAAACAACTCGCAATGTTCAAATAATATCAGCTGTTGACGCCATCTTATAAACAAAACGAAACTAGCGCCGCCGTGGCGGAGAATCATACTAAGTCAACACTACAGCGGCTTTTGAGTCAGCTGAGGTGTTGAACGTTTTACGCGCCATAATGATCCAACCACAAAACTAGATGTTTGGTTGGATGGCGTTGTTCAATTAACATGCTAGCTGTTCAATCACATGTCTATTTCAACCAGTTGACTGCGACATATATATTTATTTCTACAATATTCCCTATAGTAATTAGGAATTTATATAAAAAGAAATACTTATAAATCTTAAAAGCAAAAATTTTCTCAGCTCAATTTTCATTTATTTTAATTAAATAAGAATACCTAAATGTTCAATTTCTAAAGCTCTTGTCTGTATTATCTATACCATTCATCATAACACTGGTGAACATTTTTCTCTAGTATTAATTCAAAATAAAATTTCGCATCAGCATGAGGGTAAATGCATTTGTTGTTCTGTGTCATGATTACCATAGTATGGTCAGTTATTCCCCCCTGCCACTTTGTATAAAGGCATTCTAATGCTCTTATTCATATATCTAGTTAAACTTCCATTAAATTGTGTTGCTATCCCTTTCACACTTCGTTAAAAAGGTTAAGATAGAAAGGAACAGGGGGCCTAAATGGTGGCGTAACTTTAAATCATGTATATGAATATGCGGCTTAGTCTTTATATATAAAACCAAACATTGCATTAAATAACATCTGTAATTAAAAACATGTCTTGTCTTCTACTCTTTGTACTATTCAAGGAAAAACATAAAATGACCATGCTGTGGCACGATTAAAATGGGTTAAAAATGACATTATCAACAGTCCCAAATATAAAACACTAAGCGTAAGCATGACATCATTTTGTTTGTTATCAATTCGCTAGGCAATAAAATACCTCATACCCTACAATTTTGCCAATATAAGATAAGTTTTTACAACTCTCATGCTCTTATGTATAGTTTTTTTTAAATTAAATGTAAAGGATATTAATTGTTAATTAAAATGCCCTGTGCTGAGCCTCAAACCCACCAATCCAGCACATACCCAGTGAATGAACTATTTCACTATCAAAGGCCCAATAGGCATATTGTGATTGGGGTTAGGTATGCCCCTGACTGGGTAGGTAAAACTCTTTCACACAATCCATTTTATCCTAGAGGATAGGGAAGGAGAGTCATGTGATCCGTTATTTTGTTAAATTGTTAACAATATGTAGAAATGTGATTCATACCATACAAATGGATATGATGGCCTCATTAAGCAGTTTCGCAATAAAATATTTTAGTGTGAACTGGGCAATAGCTCTGTTAGGCAGCAAAGCATACAAGGGTAATATCATACAGTTACCCTGGATAAAGCTAATATGAAGGCTTTCATAATATACTAACTACCTTCACTTTAGCTAAACAGTGGCTCATGATCATTAAAATTTGCTAATGGCAAGAAAACTAACAATGTTAACACGAAATGCATGAAGTTATGAGTAACCGTTACGTTTTATAAAAGTATTGTTGAATGAAAACTATTATTTATTTCATGCTCAAAAGCTCAATGTGTAAAAATCAATGTACCTGCATTCGCATCACTTTTAGACAGATTGATGCACATTACGAAGTCACGACATGAATCCTATATTACTAGATAGATAGACTTTGTTTTGTAATCTAAGAATGAGTAACAGTAAATACGAAACGATTAGGAAATTATATTATATTCTCAATCCGACAATCACCACTAAATCACAGACTGACATTTAGAGAAAGTGTTGCCCACAAGTGTTGCCTGCCAGCATATTTTTTTTTGTTGTAAAATTCTTCCCAGAGGGAAAGGCAAAGCCAACTAGGGCATACAGCCTGGTCTGATGTTAATAGAGTGTCTGAATTCTTATAAATACATCTACGAAATACATACACATTTACGAATATAACCTAACCTAAACCTACGCACAACCCTCCCAAACCCCTAAACGATCCACGCAAACATCAAGTTATGCAAAAGGAAACCTTGCTAAGAGCACAAAACTTCACAAACACGACTTCTTTCGAGCACTCCACCTAATAGAAATGTTCGCGGACATCTACTGATTAACTTAACGTGATCATTAATCACTAAATACCACGGAAACTATTAAATTAGAATTTTCACAAAAAAGTAGCTAATGTCGTTTCGCGCGCTTTTCAAGGAATTCCATAATACATTTTTTTATGTTTATTTATTTTAATAATGGACTCGACAGTTCGTCATTTGCCAATATCATGTTACAGAATATTCAAAATATCATATCGTCTTCTCTTCATCCACAGGAGTCGCCGTAGCGTCATCACTGTGGACGAAGCAGCTCAAGTCACGTTCAGCTTGTAGTGGGACTCTTGACCATAGTGCCACTACTTCACCGTTCACTTCTTAAACGTTCGCCGACATCTCCTGATTAACTTAACGTGATCATTAATCACCAAATACCATGGAAACTATTTAATTAGAATTTTCACAAAAAAAATAGCTAATGGCGTTTCGCGCGCCTAACAAGGAATCCGTTTTTATTAAGTTATGAGGGGTTTTCAAAGTGACAGTCCTAAGGAAAAAAAAAGCTTTTTAAGTTGATAATAGATGGCGTTGCACCGAAGTGCGATATCATCGTAAATAAACATTAAACATAGCTGTTACGGACTGGCCACCTTTCGGCCATGCTTTTATAAACATTTCAATGTCAGCAGAATAATTTATTATTATTGGTGTGTAATTTAAACAATACGGTACAAATTAATACTAGGTATGAAATATACAAAAACCCAAGTTACAAGCTATAACAATGCATTTAATGTTGACAACAGACCAGTCAGTGCCATCTACAGGGGCTATCGGTACTTTCATTCTTTTTTAAATGTAACTTTGAAACCCCCTCATTGTGGTATACTGAAAAGCATGCTTCCAAATGACAATGCCAGATTCTGCCCCACCATCAACCGCAAGTTGCACAAGATAACGAATAAATGTAAATATATCTCCGTTTTTTATTAAAATTATTGGTTTAAAATAAAGTTCTGTACAAGTTGCGATTCGAAAAAAACAGCCTAATTAATAATTCTGAAAATAGTAAGAAATCGAAGCGATTTATTCATTGTTTTTGTTATTCTTCTATAGGAGTTGAAAATGATACTGATTATGATTATGCAATATGAAACCTGTAATAAGTCACCAACAAAATGATAGGTACAGCTTAAATGGTCACGTAGTTTTGTAGGTGGGGCAAAACTCCAGTGAAATGTGGCAATGTTTTTTGAATTTTAAAATTTATAAACCACATTTTGTCACTTCAATGAGGGGGTTTTCAAGGCTGCTCGTGAGGCACATAGGGTAGCCAGAGTGTCGACGCAGGTTGTACTGTCCCACACAATCGTCCTCTCCTCACATACCTCGCTTACACGGCTTCTTTCTCTAAGTTACACGGCATGAGTCATGCCGCATGAGCGTCATCACGTCGGGCCTCTTGCAATCGTCACGTGCAATATCAATCGGCTCTAATATGCAAAGGTCCTGCGTTTTTGGTAGTCATTTGAACGGGATACGTACATACAATCCACAGCACACGTTTCGGAGAGAAAGGTTTTGGTAGACAACAAAGTAGGAATCAGGCACATTTAAAAAATATTAGAAGAAAGAGGTAACTATCAAAAATAATGGGACAGTTCATTGGAAAGAAATTGTTTAACGATATTGCATACAATTACCATCAATAGGGCGAATTTCCAGTGTCCAATCACGAAAACGATTTGATCAAGGCTATAGTTGAAAAATATATTATATGTTCGTGTACGTACACCTATCTCAGACACCTATAGCTAAAATTGAAAATTAAACTATAAACTATCAAGATGGACGACAATTTTTAAACAAATCTGTACTATTTCAAGGACGATAAATATTGTAACGAAGTATAATGATGGACATGGTGGTAGTGGTGGTATAACACTCACCACCTTTTCTTGCATAAAAACAACCCTAGAGTTAGTGACCTGATAAACCCGACCAAATGTATGAAGTTTTAAAACGGGTTACGTACTTAACCCAGGGTTATCTCATATTGCAAGCGGCCCTATAGGGCCCAAGATAACGCTTGAACCCGTTTTATATTTTGATGCAAATTGCCCTCTGCTCAAATCAGGGTATAAGAAACTGATCTGAGCTCGTGCCACACTGGTGATGGTTAAAGGTTTGGGCAGATCCTCTTTAGACTCGTAACGAATGGAACATTTGGTTTGTCTCACAGATTATACAGAATAGTTTTGGTTTGTCTGCGAGTATTATTTGATGATATAAGTAATTGGGGGTTATCTCCACAGATCCCGGGATCCGTATGGGTTAGAAACGGATCACGGCAGTTTGTTTCCACCGATACCTGATCCGTTTCCAACACAAAAACCAATCAATGTACCCACAATTGGTTACGAGTGTGTTTAAATACATATCTACTCGTACATCAAAACAAACCGAACTTTATGATGAAATAACAGTTCGATAAAGAGAGCTAGCTGTTATGATTCCAGAGTGTCCCCCGCTACATTTAATCGTCGCTAATAAGCGATGCGCTTAGCTCACTATTACGCGACCGGCGAGGTAGCAAATGGAGACAGTTGCGCTTTAGGCTAGGTTTAAGCTTAGTGGACACCACAGAATCACGCCTCACGAATGATTGGGTAAGTAAGTAGTTTTTTTTATTACTTGAACACTTCGCCTTAATGTTGTAATAATTGGCGTCGACCCCCAGCGGACTGAACTTGCGATAATATTGATAAGAGATCTTCTGGCATGCTGGTCGCTTAATGAAGAAATAATATTTGTGTAGAATAAGTGACTCTAAATATGCGTAGCGTAAGTACTTATATCGATATCGTTAGTAGTAGTAGTAGTACCTACTTGTAGGTACTTTTATACTTTGTTTCCATACACCTTGCAATACAAAAGTTATTTAGATATAAGTATTTGTAACTACATAAGTACAAGCATTTTCTAAACATCAAATCTGATACCTACCTCTAACAAACTACGAAGGCACAATAAATTGTGCTATCTATATTGCTAAAAAAACCGGCCAAGTGCGAGTCGGACTCGCGCACCGAGGCTTCTGTGCAACACAACTTAACCCCGTAACTTTGTTCTAACGAAAAGATAAATTAGATTTAGAGACCAACTTATTTTATTTTACAATTTTGAGAAGACCAACAGCTATATGAAAATAATAAAAAATAATGAAAATAAGTAAATAAATAAATAAGTAAATAAGTCATGAAAATAATAACAGGAAGCCAATAATAGGTCCCCACTATTAGATGCGGTATACATATTTGAGACACTAAAAGTACATCATCTTAAAACTAATATAATTGATAACATAAAACAGCACAGTCAAAACACCACAAATATAATAGAACGGTTAATCGCAACTAAACGGTTTAATCTACTACAACTACTTATAAGTCGCTTTGCCTTGCCACAACCGGTATTAAATAGATCCAGATCCAGGTCTGCAGACAAATGATTGAAGCTCTCACCCGCTCGCAGTAGGAAGGAGTTCCTCCTGTACCTGGTTGAGGCTAGTGGAGTAGAGAGAACAGCGTTGTGTCTAAAGGTCCTAGACAGCAGCATTTATAGAATTTGAGGCAATTTTCAATAAAATGTCTGAGATTTCACGACGTTTGTCTAGGGGTAGTAAGTGATGCTTCTTACAAAGGTTATTATAACAAGAAGAGTCATATATGTCACTAGTACGGAAACACAAGTATCTTATGAACTTTTTTTGTATACTTTCGATACGTTTGATGTACACATTGTAACCAGGGTTCCAGATCTGCGACGCGTACTCGAGAATGCTGCGTACAAAGCTACAGTACAGTATTTTAAGTGTCTTGATTTGAGTGAAGTCTCTCGAGCTCCGCATCACAAATCCAAGGGCTTTATAAGCCCTAGCTGTGATTTTATCTATGTGGGTATCAAATATAAGCTTAGAGTCATGATGGACACCGAGATCTCGAACGACGCTCTCTCTTTGCAGTTTTTCCCCCTTGAGATAGTAATTAAATGACAATAAATTTATTTTGCGACTAAAAGTCATAATTTTGGAGGGATTGAGATCAAGCTGATTCATGCGACAGTAATTTTCAAGACGTGCCAAGTCTGACTGCAATGCCTCAGCGTCTACTATTGATGATATTGGGGCAAAAATTATGTTTGCCATTATCAAAATATTATGTCCATACATCCACATAGGTACTTCTGATTAGTTGATCATCTGCAAATATAAGTTTGTAATAAGAAAAAAAAATTGGGGGGAGATGTAATTTTAAATTTACAGTTTTCGGATTTTATTTCTTTACTTGTGCTATAAGACCTAGCTTCTATACTTTCATGATTCTAGGTCAACGGGAAGTACCCTATAGGTTTTAGTTTTCTTGTATTTTCATACAAATATGCGAGAAAATGCGACATAAAGGGCGCGATCAGGTTCACAATGTATACTTCCTAAAATGTCCACTTCCTAGAATGTCTACTTCCTAAAAGGTCCTTTCGTGGTCCACCTACGTAGTTCACTGGATGGACTACGGGCAATCCATTGCGCGCGATGACTTTAAAAACAGAAATTTCTGTATGCCTGCAGTGCACGATTAACCCAAAATACCTACTGACACGTAGGTATGTCTATACAGAGAGTATGTAGTAGACCGTTTATCTCTGCCTACCCTTCAACCAGTATATATTATATTTCTTCATGACTCTTCTTCCATTAAATTCCATTCCTCTAAATGTCCAAAGCAAACTAATTTACCTACCTACATCATTATTTAATTTAATTAATAACTGGATCTTAAGAGAGTCAGTAGGCGTGTCACTATGATAAAACTATGTCACATGTAGAGTAAGCGGCCACGTCGCAGCACTACGAGATAGCCAGAGAGGGCGGGTGCACGCATCTCATCGTCACCTCAGTTCAATTCGGTACAAAAGTGATTTCAATCTTAAAATCTATTATCCTTAAGGTAAGTAGGTACATCTCTACATACTCTACTTACTTAATGTAATTGCCCTATTTCTAGCACCAAGTATTTACTTATCAAGACACACCAAATTTAAGGAATTACGAAATTTACCAGGGATTAGAATACTTAACTAGCTACTCCTGCTATTTTCCTACGTCCTTGTATCAGTTACCACCACTTACAATATAAGATAACTGAAGAGTAAGGGACTTAACCCGAGCAAAAAGTATGGAGTTTTCTCGGGATAAGTTATCTCGATATTGCAGGATTTGTAATTCTTGAATATCGATAAACTTTTCCAATTCGTTAGTATGCTCACTTCATTTTGTAGCGGACTTCTGTTAGTATATTCTACGATTCTAATAGATGCCATTTTTGGCCATGCTACAATTCGCTCATCCATGCTAGGTCGCACAACATGTCGCTGAGTTATAGCTTGCGAGGGATAGCTTTCTTTGAGCATATTTCGAAATAGGTAAGTAGGTCATATTTCACACCCACAAGAACAACTCGTATGTTTATCAATTTATAATGGTAGAAGGTGCTTGTATTAAAAAATATCCTAGTCCGGCAACAATCGCCACTGATGCTGCATGTGTCTCTAGCAAGGCAATGTGGCTTAGTTGGTATTTTGGAAGTTGTTCAGTTACCGATACTGAATACCCTCCCTTTGGCTTCATATACCCTTTCTGTTACACCCTGTATATAGGTAACCTACCGATTTAGTTTTTAAACGTGGGAAGAAGTTTACGAGCACTTATAGATGTTCTCGCTGATAGCCTGTAATGTATCTAATGTTTTTATGTTGAAGGATATTGCGACGAAAATGGTGTTTAGTAGTGCAATTCGCGTGATGAGAAGAGTGAGCCGTGTTACTGTTATGTCACAAGGTTGCCAGCGCCTCATGTACAGCACAGATAGCAAAGGTAAAGACAATTATTATTTTACCATGCTCTGCGGTCATTGTTAAACTGATAAAACACCAGAGGTCAATGTTTCTGGAGATGAGATGGTCACGAATCGATCACGTGTTTTATTTCATTACCCATATAATTAAGATATTTCGGTTAACAATACTAAACTATTACCTACTTAATGTTCAGTAATCAATTAGGTAAGTTTAAGACAGGCAAATTAATTCAATTAATTAGTTATTTAATTTATAAAAAGATCGCAAATGGCACGCTCTATTCCAAACATATCAAATATCCTAGATGAGTATCCTATAATTTTTCTCCGTACCTTAAGGTAGATAATATTTAAAAGCGCACCGCGAGGTATAGGTACTTGCATTATTATTTATTATAGTATTAGTATAATATTTATAAACCTAATTTTTTTGTAAGTAATATTTTAATTCCAGCTCGATATTTCACGAAAAAACACGAGTGGGTCTCTGTGAGCAACAACATCGGTACTGTCGGCATATCAAGTTATGCGCAGGTTAGTATAATTATTCCTTTGTTGGTAGATCAATGCTTTAGGCCCATAAAAATGAGTATGGCATGGGGGTTAATCACTAAACTCTCGGAAAAAATTGGGCCTTACTCGGATTCAGATATCTTGTGTATCGACTGGAAGCATTTTAGTTCTAAGAACGATTATTTTTTAGGTAAGTAATTGTTCTTTAAATTATTGAATACTCGCCACTTAATGTAGTCATTACACGACTGTTTATAATGAAGCGAGAAACCGTATGATAATATGATATCCTCGCTCGCTATCTAAAAGGGCAAATTAGTAGAATAATCTGGGGTCTTCATAGATAAAGCGGACTAGTGCCATATTGAAAGAGTAGCATCAATTAGTTGCTAAAATTTAGTAAGCAATGTAATTCGAAATCTAAGTACTCTGTTTATATGTAATGTATAGTCGATAGCACATCACCCAATACAATTGTAAACTAGGTCGTATTCAAAGAATGCTGCCATTGAGTAGAGTGCCCGTGTGTTACACTTGGTTATGTTATTTTGTATTAAACTGCATTACCTATTAGTTACGAATATAGGTAATAACTATATTACTTAGATTTTTTTGCATTATACATGCACTGCGGCCAATTTAAAATGATGAACTAGGTTATATGCATCTCCTTTCGTCGGGGGTTGCCTGGAAGAAATCGTTCTAAGCGATAAGGCCTTTGTACAATAATATATTTTGTAAGAGTTCGTGTAACGTAATACTTTTGTACAATAAAGAGTCTATCTCTCTATCTAGCCGTGGACAGGACTTGCACCTGCGACCTTGTCATTCCGTGACATTAAAGTACTTCTCAATTAAATGTGGAGAAAATGGAATCCTCACTCGGTAATTGTATCAAATTGCAGGATGCCCTCGGTGAGGTAGTATTCGCGCAGCTTCCTGACGTCGGCAAGGCGCTGACGGCGGGGGACGACTGCGGGGCCCTTGAGAGTGTGAAGGCGGCCAGTGAAGTCTTCACACCAGTATCTGGCACAGTTAGTATTTGATATGTATGAAGTTGTGCTCACCTCTACGAAAATTATAATTCGTATACATTAAGAAAGTCATAGTTAAGAATTTATATATTTACTTAAACGTAACCTCCGTAGGTTAGGTTAGTTAGACACGTAGCTGACCTGTGTAATAAACCTAGACCTCTATATCGGAAGTACACTGTAAGCGTTGGGGTCAATTTATACTAGCGCAGAGTCGAAACGCATAGAATCGTCAATTTAAAAGTTAACACTTATCTCCACAATCCACAACGTATTACTTACACATATTTCTTCTGAGATAAAAAAAGACGCTAGAATTCGCGCGCATTCGACAGAATACGCCGAATAATTCGAGCGAACAGCGCTGATACAACTTCGCTTTAAATGTGAAGAGTTTGACGATTTAATGCGTTTCGACTCTGCGCTAGCATGAATTAACCCCTACGAAAATACAGCACCGCAAAAAATTCGCCTGCGCCGAAAATGTACCAACGTTTAAATAATAATGAAGTCCAGTGTTTTACCAACGAGCCTTAGAATAGGTATGTGTTTACTATTACTATTTAATCAACAGGTGACAGAAAAAAATTCCTCGGTGGAATCAACACCATCTCTGATCAACAAATCCTGCTACGGCGAGGGCTGGTTATTCAGGGTCAAGCTTTCCAAACCAGAAGAGTTGAATAAACTTATGGACCAAACAGTTTACGACAAATATCTTGAAGAATCGCACTGACAGTTACTGTTTTTTTTCTCTTTTAAGAAATTACAAAACACCAAAAATGCTATAAAATAGTTTAACAACAATATGGTATTATTTGTAAGTCAAAAAAATGAATAAATAGATCTAAGACCAATAAAATAATTTTTGATGTCAAAAGGAAAATATATAAAACCAAATATAAGTATATCTTATGGTAATTAACAGCAAAATAAATTAAAGCGTCCTTGTTCCATATAGTGATTCAATCATGAAATCATTCGCTGTTTGATCGAAATGAAGATAAAATAATAATGTATTATGAATTATTTCATTTTTGTAGAGACTTTGTTATGTAGGGCAATAAAATATCATTTTGAATTTATGGTAAGTATCTATAGCCTACGAGTATGTTAAATACTATAATTTTTTTGGATATGTATTATAGTTTAATTAAATCCATACATAATTTCACTTCACTCTCCCTTACTTCTCGGGAACATTTGTCCCAGAAAAGAGGTTATTGAAGTGAGCTCTAGGTCTTGATAGAAACTTGATAGGATTCAATAATTACCTCCTTAACTTTGCAAATGTTTTTAGTTCCTTTGCATGTTTACTTCAATGCAGCGGCACCAGAAATGATCTCGATGAGTTCTCTAGTTATAACTGCCTGGCGTGTCCTATTGAATAGCAATTGTAGCTTTTTAATCATTTCCGAAGCATTTTTGGTCGCATTATCCATGGCTGCCATACGAGCAGACTGTTCCGACGCAGAAGATTCCTTAAGAGTGTAGTATAATAAAGCAGCCAAGGTCCACTCAGTATAGCTTTCGAGCATGTCATCCTCAATGTCGTCAAATGCATTTATATTTGGGGCTGCCTGGTGAAAATACAGGAAACAATAATCGGTTAAAAACTGTCAGTTAGGTAAGACATAAATGTAATGTGGTTTAGTGAATACTTACCAATCTAGTTAAGTTAGACTAAACCTAGGAATCTAAAAAGCGGACCATAGTCACTTTGACAGGACTTAAAATGTTAAGAATACCACAGCACAGCCGGACTATACGGTTCAATCCATAAATAACTCGAGATAAAAACGAGGCTCTCTACCATCTGTCTAGGAAAGATCTTCGAATACTTCGATGACGAACGCTTAATATAGTCGAAGTGCGCCTGTCTTCTGTGTAAATGGTTCTGGGTTTTGATTCCAAGCCGGGAAGCGCGCGTACCTAAGGTATGACTACTTTTTCCGAGTCTATGCGTAATTTGAGATCGTTTCTGTGTATTACTGCCCTTGTAGCACGGGCCAGCGTTAGCGATCGACGCAACGCCGCGCGCCGCGCCGCCGCGGAGCTGTCAAACTGACGTTATTGCAAGGCGTTTGACATAAGTTTGTCATCTTCGCGGCGGCGTTGCGTCGATCGCAAACGCGACTCGTGCTAGCCCCGCTGGACCATAACACATAGAATCATAGATTGGGCCATGAGTGTGTGATGTTAAATTTTTAATTAATAATTGCCAGGAACAACGTAGATGATTTGGAACGATTGCTTTTGACCGGCAGTGTAGATGGAGGAGATATCATGGACACATACCGATGCATTGGTATGAAATGACACTAGAATATCATGAGATTACACGTTGAACGTCAGTTTATGCTATGGGTACCAAAACGATAGTCTTGCTGTCACGCATGTCATTTCATCTCTTAATGATAACGGTACTTTATTGATACAAACTCCTCTTTGGGACGGTAATAGCCGCACAGGTCCACACCAATCTCGGCACCCGGGTTTGTCACAACAAATGGGTACCTATTCTATGCGATATGGTAATACGATGCACATTGGTTTTATCTAGGTTGGTGAATGTACTATAAAGGATAATAAATGCAAACAATAACCTCAATTTTAAACTTAGTGAAAAGTGGAACAACGGTCAGCTCATATTTGACAGGAGTGAAGTACTTGTTGTAGAAAATTTCGCCGACGTCGTATTGATACCCGGATTCTGTGATAGCTGCCGCCATTTTCGATGCATCGGTAAACACTGGACTAGTCCGACCGATCTAAAAACATTAATGCTACTTAGGTATACGAGTAAATATGTTACTTATCTCATCGCGCCTGAAGTAAAATGAATAGCATATGTTAAGTGGATAATTGGCCATAGTAGCTGGAAACGACCGGTAACATAAATGGGGATTTGTAATAGTTTGTTAAAGAATTACAATATTTATAGAAGATGGTACCATTTTTTGTGTTTGTGCCTAAGGCATATTGTTATACTCTGTAATTGAACTACATTGGCGTGATTTCGGTTTGTCTGAGAACTCCTGATAGATTAAAATATCTCACAGATACGTACATTGACTCTACAAGACGTACGGACAACAGCAGATCAATGGTAACACTTGCGGTACGAGTTTAACTTTTACGACGCAGATAATAAGAACGGTCCAAAGTCCAAAGAGTTACACTTGTTCTGCTGTTAGCTGTACTCACTTGTAGCTACTTTATGTATACCTAAGCGTCGCTCCAACTCACATCTTTGAAGCTAATGAGCATCATTGGCGCGTACTGTCGACGCAGCATAGTGCGGGACTTGTCGCCGATGCACACCAGCTTGTGTGTCGGACCATCAGCACTGCGCGCGGAGAACTCTCGGCGCACGCGCCTCGCCACTCCGCTGTGCACGCCGCCGCACAGACCTAGGGGGTAGCAGCGATCTCAGATCAGTCAGGCAGCGACAATTAAAATATGCGCTTACCGACCTAAGGGCCGACGCACACCGGCACGGCGCGGCGCCGCGTTCGGCGGCGCACGGCGCGGCGGCGGCGCCCGCCGCCGTGTACCACACCTGTGCACGGCGCCGCCCGCCGCCGCCGGCAAGGCGCGGTCCGCCCGCGCCGGTGACTAGCGTCGCGTCGTCCGAAAGCGTGCAACTCTGCCGGTGCCGCTGGACGCCATAACACGCTGCGACGTGCGACGGCAAGGCGCCGCACCGTGGCGTTGTGCGTCAGCCCTCTGTGCCTGTTCACGTTAACCCACGGGCGCGGTCACGTTACGACATATCAAACACATAGCATAGTATGTATGATAGTGTTCACTTGACTTGAGCGGCTAAATTAATCCTTCGTGCTCGGCCGCGTCTAGTACAGACCAGGCCAACGAACTTCGCGAAATATATTTGGAAGCGGTTCCACAAAATTGAGAAAAACGCCTAAACTAGAAAACGTCTACAAAGGTCGTTAGTGCTGAATTTGACAATACTTGATCGCCTACAAAATCGTCTCTACTTAGGACCCCGATGAGTAGGTAACTATCACGATGAGTATGAACGAGTGTTCATTACCACACCAAAATTATAGATTTTTGTAATGCATTTGCGTATGTAACGCTCATACACCAATGTGATTTTGCTAACATTTAATTATATTATTTTTGTAATGCATTTGCGTATGTAACGCTCATACACCAATGTGATCTTGCTAACATTTAATTATATTATTTATCATATACGAGGAAAATGTCACAAGAAATTGATCGTCTCATGGATATTTATAGTGGAATAACAAGAATGTCTTAAAGTAACTTCGGATGTAACATTTCATATAATTATGATTGAAGTTTTCTTGGTAAGTTCAATTAATCATAAATAAACTGACCGATACACCACTACGGCGCAATTCAAATCAAATCTTAGTGAAAATTTACTTATTATATCTATTATAATATCAATGATGAAATAATATTTCAATGTTGCATGCACTATGTAGGTAAATAAGTATTTAGAAATGTAAAATATGAAAATAATTTGTAGGAAAAATGTACGTAATAATTAATTATGTATTAATCATTTACTATTACGGATTGCCGTAGTTTAATTGCCGAGGTTTGTTGTATAATTTTGGATACACTACACGTGGTATATCCACACACGAAAGATTGATGCCAGACCTTTAGAGAGGAGGTGAAAATTAGAGCTCGTGCATGCCATTAGGTATATTCCTATAATTGTCCCTGGAGTTAAGTACCTGTCTCAAACCCAGACTACAGGTCAACAAGGTAAACACATAAAAAATATTATGAGCCTGGGAGGCAAAAGTGCATATCTACGAGTATGCGACCCATAGCAATTTTTTTACGAGCGAATGTTTAAAACTTTGAAGATTGATAGTGTTATTTATTATATTAAACAGAGGTTCATTCCTGTCCATGAACTCTTGATAACTATAATAATTGTAGGCATATAATATTGAGCATCAAACATTCGTTTTATCATTATTCTTTCTGTCCCATTTTCGCAACATTGACACCTATTTGTTGATAATTTATAGTATACAGAACAAAATGAGAGCAATGTCAACAAATTGCTTCATTGAACTTACTTATTTGCACTTATTTATAGACTATAATAGTGAAAAAAAATATATTATGTTAATAGTAGGTAATCAAAATTAGCCCTTCGAGTAGAATTAAAGCGCTTTTTTATTTTATGGAAGTTTTTGTTTAGTTTCTAGCAATTATTACTGCATTACTGCACAATTAAAACTGATATACTAACGTAATCCACCTATAGATGTGCAAATAAAGCCGGCCAAGTGCGAGTTGGACTCGCGCACCGAGGCTTCCGTGCAAATCAACGTACTTAGCCCCGTAACTTTGCTCTAACGAAAAGATAAACTAGATTTCGAGACCAATTTATCGTTGCCATTATCAAAATATTATGTCCACACATCAACATACTCCTACGTTTTGGGGCACGGAACCCTAAAAATGATACCTCGTATTACCTATGCTTACCTACGAGTATAAAATTATTTAAATTAATTAAGAAATTGACTTCATTTTGCAATACAATGCGTATAATGGTTTATGGTGATCAGATTTTTAACTTAGGTACCTCTATCTGAAGTGACAGCTATGTAAATCCTTTTCAGTTTTTTGTCTGAGTCTTTCTCTTCAAGCTGATCAGTGGCAGGTTCCGGTGTAGCAACTTCTTTGCCTTTATCGCCTATTTTCGCGTCTACAGCACCCTTCACCAACTGAGATGACTCGTAAAATTTGCGTGGTCCGTAGCCAAATGGTCTTGCTGCTTGTAGTTCACGCTCTGCTTTTGTGAATCTAATAATATTAGATGGTTGTAGGTATAGGTTAACAATAATAAAGTATACCGGAGCCCAAATCAAGTGTCTTATTTTGTAAACAAAAACTCCCCCCCCCCCCCCCCCCCCCCACACCATTTTCAACTACCTATTCTGTGATTATTGCATAGTTATTTATACATTATTAGATCGGATTACTTTATTTTCATAATGATGAACAAATTCAATCAATCAGTTCCTTCAGTTTTACATCACAACAGGTAATTAGACTATCATATATCATATTTGTTTACAAAATAAGACACTTGCTTTGGTAATAAAAATAGTAGGCAGAGATGATGGTACCTACCCACCTAGAGCTTTAAAAAATCTTAGTGTGCGTCACGTACAGTGCGTGCGTTCTAATATGAAGTTTATGGGACTTAAATCAGTTTTTGTGGAGAGAAGGTTAATACTTACTAGGTACGTACAGTCAACAGCACATCAAGTTTTGTTAACACACGGGTTTTGGATACGTTGATGTGATGTCGATTGTAAGTACGTAATGACGTCATTGCTCGCGATGCGCTAGCGGGCAGTTGATCGAGGACTTAGTATTGAAGTTGACGAAGTCACTAGTCGCCCGCGCCGACAACAGCAAGCACACGCAACCTCGCACCCCTACACACGCAACCTCGCACCCCCACACACGCGGCCTCCGGATGACCACCATCTCCAGAGTGAGTTGCTGCGCTCCCTTACCGCGGCGGGTTTGAGGTGTGGGTTGCATAGCACGTACCTACAAACCCGCATAACACCCAAATCCCGTAACCCAAGCAGCGGGGTCGAACTCACGGGGGCGGATTATTAGGCGACTAGCCCATGCCCGGCTAGAGAGAATGATCCTCCGGGCCCGTAAAACTAACGTAGAATGGGAAATTAAATAATTATTAGGAAATAAATTACTTGCTAGCCGATACCATCTTCATAGTCTTCGTAATTTTTTGTATGTTTCTGATTGATTTTAATCGAAGAGACACTTGCTTCAGTTGCACCATTTTGGATTAGTAATTAGGTGTTTATAAAGAGCAAATGGGGTGTTTATATTGTTTCTTTTAAATAAACTTCATATTGATATTTTAGCAGCAAAATGTATAATATCTCTGTTAAAATATATAAGATTCAAGCCTATTCAAGCGTAAGAAATTATGGAAATTCACAGGAAATTCCGTTTCTCTGTCTACGGGAAATTCACATAAAATATACGTCTCTTTATGTGACGTCAGTGTCAGACGCATATAGGCAAAGAAAATATATACTCTAACGAGCATATAGGCAAAGAGGATATAAGCACCAGGTTCTTCCTTTAAGGTTTAAAGTCTTTTCCATACAGGCGCGATCTGCACGCGGCTTGCGGCCAGTTGAAACGCTTGCCCCGCCCCAGTTTCTCCCGTCGTTAACGTCCAGTAGGTAGAGATCTGATGCCTAGGCCGCAATCCGCTACTAGGCTTGTCAAACGAGCAGCCAAGTGTGAGACAGAAGATGTCCCGAAGCGGTGGAGTGAAAAACACATCACAGTGCCTCCATATTAGTATTTTTATGAAATTTTGCAGGGAAATAACTTTTATTTCCCTGCAAAATTTATCTATCAAATCAGAATTTTTTTAAAGAAGCTCTCGTATTTATAATACCCTACATTTTGATATATATTTTGTAAGAATAACTATTTCAGTTTATACATAATTTTCATTTTATAAGACATGAGTATCTGTGATTTTTTACTATCGAGCGATGTTTGCCCAATCATGAATCGGTAAAAAGCCTGTTCTAAACAGATACCCCAGTTCCCAAGAATGTTATACAATTTTTGAGACGTTTAATTTTCGTAGTTAGTGTAATAGCATCTAGATTGAAAAACTGAAAATCTGAGCTCATGCGGCCTTAAGGCAAGGGAACAACGGCCATTAGCATAAACCTAATTTAACCTCACTTCCCTTAAACCGTATTTTATCATTATCAGACATTTAAACTTGTTGTTTATAGGAGATCAATGTTTTCAGACTTTTTTTGTTAAAAATACGTTAAGGTTTGAAATCCCGGGGAATAACTTTTAAGTTACATTTACGACTAACAGCGACTAATGCTAGGAACGTGCTAGGAATCAAGAAACTTATGTATAATCGGCACGGTGACGTATAAGTTGCGCAGTAATGAAATTCTACGTAATTCGGTAAAGGTAACTAACAACATCCGAATTGTTAACAATTACACGTCCTTCCACCCTTTATGCGCGACAAACCAAATAGCAATACCTATTAATCAATTAAGCGTGACCTTGGCATTGATACAAATCAAATAAAAATAAAAGAGCAAAATCATGCGTAATAAAACCGACAAAGTGCGAGTCGGTCTCGCGCACCGAGGCTTCCGTGCAAGGCAACTTAACCCCGAAACTTTGCTCTAACGAAAAGATAAACTAGATTTAGAGACTGACTTTTCTTTGCCATTATCAAAATATTATATCCGTACATCGACATACTCCTGATTAGTTGATCATCTGCAAATATAAGTTTGTAATAACAAAAAAATATGATGTAATAAAATAAATTCATAGTTTTCGGATTCTTGCATTTTCATACAAATATGCGAGAAAATGCGACAAAATCTTTTGATTGCGTTGGCGTAGTAGTTTAATTTTTTCACGACTGCATGAGGTTGCAGACCTGAGTGTTTCGTATTAATTTCGACTTGATCCGTCTACCCGTTTCTGAGATATAGGTATTGACAGACAGATAGATAGACAGACAGACAGACAGACAGACAGACAGACAGACAGACAGACAGACAGACAGACAGACAGACAGACAGACAGACAGACAGACAGACAGACAGACAGACAGACAGACAGACAGACAGACAGACAGACATACAGACAGACAGACAGACAGACAGACAGACAGACAGACAGACAGACAGACAGACAGACAGACAGACAGACAGACAGACAGACAGACAGACAGACAGACAGACAGACAGACAGACAGACAGACAGACAGACAGACAGACAGACAGACAGACAGACAGACAGACAGACAGACAGACAGACAGACAGACAGACAGACAGACAGACAGACAGACAGACAGACAGACAGACAGACAGACAGACAGACAGACAGACAGACAGACAGACAGACAGACAGACAGACAGACAGACAGACAGACAGACAGACAGACAGACAGACAGACAGACAGACAGACAGACAGACAGACAGACAGACAGACAGACAGACAGACGGACGGACGGACGGACGGACGGACGGACGGACGGACGGACGGACGGACGGACGGACGGACGGACGGACGGACGGACGGACGGACGGACGGACGGACGGACGGACGGACGGGCGGACGGACGGACGGACGGACGGACGGACGGACGGACGGACGGACGGACGGACGGACGGACGGACGGACGGACGGACGGACGGACGGACAGATACACATACAGAAGGACAACAAAGTGATCCTATAAAGGTTCCTTTTTCCTTTTGAGGCCCAGAACCCTAAAAACTAGCAAACGCAACTTAAATACTGGATTGCATCGACATACTTTTATCTTACACGTGGAGTTGTTAAGTTTACTGTGCTCAGTGTAGTTTAGATATGGTACAATAATTAATTAATTGAAAAGATCAAAATGAAATAAAATATTGAATAATAATTGACCATTGAATAAACAGGTCAGCTATCGAGGTCCTGAGGATATTCTAAATCTACTAGAAATCGACCATCATCACTACCTATTTCGGACATCAGGTGTCCGATATAGGTAGCAATTAGTTAGACATGCATGACTACTATAGTAAGTACGGACAACAGCAGATCAATGGTAACAGTAGGTACGATTATAATTCTTACGATGCAGATAATAAGAACGGTCCAAAGTCCAACTGTTAGCTGTACCATGAACAGGGAAGGAAACATTTTTTTTTTAGGCTGATATCCGTAATGGATTTTCCTCATCAGCAAAGAAAAGATGTTGTAGGGTTTTAGGTAGATTCAGTAACGTAAGTATAGGTTTCAAACGAGAATTATTTACAATCGTATTTATGACTTATCAACTTTGTTTTCGTTTCAATGGTCTGAACCTGTCGCCCCTGTGACGCCAGCCGGTCCTCATAAAAGCTGCGTACGCGTCGCTCGCGTCTGTTCATAACAGAACGTGTCCACGGGTACTACGCTGCCTCTACGTACGCTGTTTATTTTTTTGGTTCTAGAAAGAAATGAACATTTCAAAGTCTCTGGTGGAGGTGGAGGTGGAGATATCGTCTTCGCCTCCAGATAAGGTTAGTGTGTTTTGTTTTTTTGTTCTGTAAAATTGTAAGCTGGCTTTTGCGATTTCATCACGAAAAACCCTTTAGGAACTAAATTTCGTAAAGTCGTTGTTAATATTATATCTAAAAATATATTAAGATTTTTGACCTAATAATAATAGATAAGTAAAAATATGTATAACAACCGGAGACATACCCCCTGTTCAATGAATTCCATGATAGACAACTTTTATTTTATTGATGAGATACATTTTACCCGATTGCGCAGCAAGGAAGGGTTTTTTGAGATTTTAAATGGTACTTCATGATACCCTATTTACAGTTGAAATTATTTATATAATAAACAAACACAATAAAATAAATTTAATTATTAACGTATTAGATACTACCTAATAGGTTAATAATTTTTATTTAGTCATTTAGGTAATAAAAAACTCGTATTAATTTGGAAGGGGGATGGAGTAAACGTATCCAATAGTGGAAACCCCAACCCTCTCCATGCATATATTCAATACATATACTTATTAGAATAACCAAAATACCATGCTGTTATATAGTAAATAAATAAATAATAATACATAATAAAATAAATCCATAATATTTTTTATGGTTGATACCTAATACGCTTACGAGTAATTACTTCCACTACTTCTAGGTAAGTTATATGTATGGTACTTATAGTTACGTAGGCTATAATTATTTACTGGCTAGGTTCAAGTACATACAATCTATGGCATGCAATGCAACCCGCTTTAAGTTTAAGACCTGTTGAAAGGGCCTCCTCTTAAAAAAATTGATAATGCAACGAAACCTAAATATAGTCGATTTCAATAATCTTCTACATAAAATAAAAATAAAGTTTCAGAAGATGTTAACTTTGTGTTAACAACACTATAGTGTTGGCTAGATATAGGTAAGTATTTATAATTGTATTTGTTTATTTATATAATATTTTTAGTTATTTGAATAAATATTACTTTTTGATTGATCAAAATATATTTCATATTCTTTTTGGGAAACTTAATTTTTGTGTCTTTTGATTACCAATATATACAAAATATCGAACCAGTTAAAAATTATATTTTCATAGCGACATAAAACAAGTGGCGATTTACTCTAATCATCATCATCATCATCATCAGTCTATTTATATTGCCCCACTGCTCGGGCACAGACCTTCCCTTACATCGAGGGAGCTCGGGCCATAATCCACCACGCGGGCCCAGTGCGGGTTGGCGGATTTCACATGCCTTAGATTTTTTTTTTCTTCTACGACATGCAGGTTTCATCACGATGTTTTCCTTCACCGTTTTGAGAGCACTCGGTAAATGTACGTAAGTTTTGCCGTCGAAAAAACCGAGGATAACTCATTGGTACATGGCTGCCCCAGCTGGGAATCGAACCTGGGACCTCCAAATTGCAAGTCCATTGACCCAACCACTGAGCCACCGAGCTCCATTTACTCTAATACCTATACAAATATACCTACAGTTGATTGTAAACTCTAAGAAATAATATCTATCACTATTTTATTTAGGTAAAAAGTTGTCGAAATTTTTTGCACATTTTTACAAACAGTGTAATGTGTACGTCGCTATAGTTATATAATGCATCTGTCTACCACTGGCAAGATACAAAATGGGTTGGGATCTCAACTTATATGAAGCGGCATCCATCCGTCCTTCTTAACCACATTTTACTATAATAGGCAGTCTTGGTACAATTTATCTTGTCGTGTAAACTGATCTTATTAATCGTTTCTAATGTTAATGCGACAAGCCATCAAAAGTGCTTTGTTATTTGATGTGACCCAAACTGTACGTTCAAAAAGCGGCTTCCTAACGAAAAATGGCTCTCTCTATTTGTCACCCAAAATCATCATCACATTTATCATATCGGCCATTATTGATTTGAACACTATTTCATTGTTTTCATATTTACAGTCAAGGCACACGAACTTTCTCAATTAATAACGTACTTAAGTTCCGGATTCAAAAAAAAAATCTAAAACCGTATATTACGGCAATTGCCGTATTAGGAAAAACGCTGGTCCGGGCGCAGCGCTTTAGAGCTTTAATTTTACAAGCGCGCGCTCCATAGTAAAATGTAAGGATGATTTGTGCGTAAAAAGGAAGAAAGTTTGATTGAAGATAAATATTTTTTTTTGGCTTTGAATGATAGAAGTAAAACTAATACGGCTAAACCGTTCTTCACACTTTTGTAACGGGCCTCAGTGCTATAGAATTTTAATAATTTGCTGTTGACTGCCACCCAAAAAGGTATATTTCGTCGAAAATTGTAAATTATTGAAAGAAGGCGATTTTTTTTAATGGAAAACAAGAGACATTAAAAAAAATCACGGCTAATTTGTAGTTGCATCTTTAATGTTTCTACAAATATTTATTTAATTCAATTTGAACACGTTTTGTTTAAGACATGGGATGCCAACGTAAAGACCCTTTTAACAATATTCGAATCTAGCGTCCTTAAAGTAAGTCAACTTCATACATCACTTTCATCCATTTCCATCACTCAACCAATACACTTTCTTATCAATCACTAACCAATTATAAATATGACAAGTCACGTAGCGATAGCACGCTATTAATCAATGTATTGTTTTTGAAAATAAGCGCGTATCTAACGGCTATCGACATGGGTGGATGTACGCACGAGGCCGGAGGTTATCACAGCTGATTCATGACGTAACCTGAATATCACCGCCAAATAGAACGTTTAACTTTATTATCTACGCTAAATGTAAAATACCTATTATATAATTAATTATGATGAGAGGAGAACTTTGACACCAATTGAATAATTAAACACTGCTTTCGAAAAACCATTCAATTTAATTTCAACGAAATATATTGGTATTGCGAATCCACCTGGGGTGGCATACGATTATACAGTTCGATTTCGGTTAACCAATTTCGATGAGGTTGCAATTGCAACGTGTGCGTCATATAGCAGTCCCGCTTAGTCAAGCAAACAATAATGTCATTTAAATTTTTCAGCCAAAACTTATGGAAGGAGGCAACTACATCAAAGAAGGCCGTGACTCTGGAAAGTCTACTTGGTTGCTGTTTACCCCAGAAACGCGTGATGAAGCCGGCTGCTTAGCCAGATTTTTAAGCATCTTTTCTTCGCATGGCGTAAACCTCAGCCACATCGAATCGCGTTCTTCAGCTAGAAGACCAGGTTACGAGTTTATGGTAGAATGTGAGCACGGCGCTGGTGACTTTGGAAAAGCTCTAGACGACTTGAAGAAACATGTGGGCTATCTCAATATCATTTCCAGGAATTACAAGGACAATAGATGTAAGTATACTGACTACTAAGTCTCAATTCATTATAAATTGAAACATGCTGTCACGAACATTAAAAAAATTATAGGTCTACTTTTGCTGTGAGCTTGTAGTCTGAAGTAGAAGTAGTGCTGCGACTCCTGGATGTATATTAAAACATATTAATTATATTGCTGGTATCTACATTATGAAGTGGGTATTTTGAAGAAAAAAATACTTAGTATCATTCTTCGTCCCTCGCGCTAATATAAATCGAAGCTAATTGAAATTGACGAATAACAGTGCCATAAGGTGTATTTTGTGTTCTATGTTGCAGCGGCCGTGCCGTGGTTCCCTCGTCGTATTCGTGACTTGGATAGATTTGCCAATCAGATCCTATCCTATGGTGCTGAATTAGACTCTGACCACCCTGGTTTTACTGATCCCGAGTACCGCGCTCGGCGGAAATATTTTGCTGACATCGCCTACAACTACAAGCATGGTCAACCTTTGCCACACGTAGTTTACACGAAAGATGAGATCGCTACCTGGGGTGCTGTATTTAGTAAATTGATCGAATTATATCCAACCCACGCCTGCAAAGAGCATAACCACGTCTTTCCGTTACTGATTGAAAATTGTGGATACAGAGAAGATAATATTCCCCAATTAGAAGATGTTTCTAACTTTTTAAAAGGTAAGCCTAGTTAACTTGTTCGATACTTACTAGTTTTACTAATTTGCGGTTACGCTAAGCTCAAACTCAAATATTGCTTTACCATAAAAAAAAATACAGTGTTCTTACACTATTTGCCAGCACACAAACTGTGAGGGGCACAACATTATTTGTTTACATTATTTTCTCGTTATTTCTCATATAATATTTGCACATTTTATTTTATTATTCTAGACTGTACTGGCTTCACGCTAAGACCAGTTGCTGGTCTGTTGTCATCTCGCGATTTCCTCGCCGGGCTCGCGTTCCGCGTGTTCCACAGCACGCAGTACATCAGGCACCACTCGCGGCCCCTGTACACGCCGGAGCCCGACGTGTGCCACGAGCTGTTGGGCCATGCTCCGCTGTTTGCCGACCCAGCCTTCGCTCAGTTCTCGCAGGAGATTGGACTCGCGTCGTTGGGAGCACCAGACGACTATATCGAGAAACTTGCCACGGTAAATATTTTAACAAACTTTAAATAGTTTTATTGTTGTTTTGAAATTCGTTTTTATTCAATCAAAATTCTGTTCCGCAGTGTTTCTGGTTTACAGTAGAATTCGGTCTATGTCGCCAAGAAGGGCAATTGAAGGCTTTTGGAGCGGGGTTGCTTTCATCCTTTGGAGAATTACAGTACTGTCTCTCAGATGAGCCCGAACTGAGAGAATTTGAACCTGATGTGACCGGAGATCAGAAATATCCCATAACCGAGTACCAACCAATTTACTTCGTTGCAAATAGCTTTGAAGATGCTAAAGATAAAATGATGTGAGTATATAGTTACTATTTACTATTATATATATAGGTTATATATGTCTATATTTATCAAGCAGCTACAACCAGACAAAACAACAATATTATCGCCACAATTTCAGCATTGAACAAATCAGAGGGCATAGCCAACATTCCACGCCAACCACGCAAGAAACGCAATAATTGTCTTCTGATTGAACAAACCTCAGATCAGGGTTAACTGACCTGAGGAACAAACGCTAAAATTGGCGTCAAAATTGTGGATTTTTATTTTTAGCGATACTTTCCGCTGTGAAATTATTTTTAGGAATTAATGCTAATTTTCCTTTTCAGTAAATTCGCTCAGACTATACCTCGTGATTTCGGCGTCAGGTACAACCCATACACGCAGAGCATCGACATCTTGGACTCGCCAAGACAAATGAGAGACCTCCTCCGTGAAGTACACCAGGAAATGGATCTCCTACTCAATGCTATGGACAAGCTGTAAGAAACTATTATAAAGTAAACTCGTATTTATCGTCTGCCATAATAACCAGAGCTGTATAATTGTTCATCAAGGTAGGAAAGTGACGACTAGCAACGAGGGTGTATTTTGTCATATGAGTAGGCAATCGCAATTTCTTCCGAGTGATACGTAGTGCTTGGAGGTGTTAATGGTATAAAATTAACATCAAAGTTTTTGGGTTACAATACATACTTAAATTAGAGCTATACTGACTAGGTTATAAGTTGAAAACTAATTGATGTATAATTTAATGATACTTAATGTGATTTGGTTATATTATGAACATTATATTTACTTAATTTAATTATAAGGAATGTAATTAAAACATTGATTTTATAAGTTTAACCAACGTAATATATTTTAATAAATTTGTACAGAATAAAAAAGTACCTAGTACTTATTTAGTGTTAATTTTAAGTAATAGGTAAGTTATTATTTAAAAATGACGAGATGTTGATCGATGGTTTATTCACCTAGTATCGTAAATAAATAAGAAATGCTATTAAATTTACAGTAATTACGGTACATACAACACATTGATTTATTTACAAGTCTCAACAAAAATTAACTAAGTATTTCTTTACATACTTAAACATTACAGAAGAAATCTATACAACAGCAAACATGAAGATGTGACAATTGATGCCTAAAGTACCTAGATAATATTTTTGAAAAACATAGCAAAACCTAGGTACTTCTAACAACCACGACACATTTGTGTACTTACATATGAGTACTTATATTTATATTTTAAATAGGTACTTAACAGGTTAGTGATTTGAATTATTCAGCGTTAGTGCTCAGCGATAATGTGAAATACCATTTAGGGGTTGAGAGCTACTGAAGGTTCCAGTCATCTAACGGTTGATAGTTAATAGTAGGCACAATGAAAAAATAATTATTGTGTGATAAATTGGCATACTATAGCAAATCAATAATTTACAAATTAAACGGATTCATGACGCGATGAGTTAAGCGCAAGACAATGGATAAATAAGCGAATACAATAATTAACTGTTCTAGAGCAGTTTTACACAATTACTATTATATTAGTAACAAAATAAGGTACTATGTACAAGGAATGCTATCAAAGTGCCCCTTCCGAATTGATTCGATCTATTCATGGAACTTTTTTTTATGAATTTTATGCTCTACCTCCGAAGAAATCAAAATCGAAATCGGTTAAAAACACCGGAGTTATGGAAAAACATACATTCTCCTACTTTTGGACGTCGTTTCAATATCACGTCTTACAAAGACCAAAACACGACTTTGACGATTTTTTTGGAATATCGAAAAACTAATTATATTTTCAGCATGAGTTAATTTATGCATAAAATCTGTTTAGTCAAGAACATGAGTGAACAATAAAATACTTATATATACTTAATTCAATTTGCTGATTCTTTACACTTTCACAGCTGCAGCAGCTGTAAAGAAATCTGGCGAATTTACCGGGTTATATTTTCAATGCAATCTTTACATAAGCTAGGTGCTAATGTGCATAATAATACTTAATATTCAACTCACGCACAATTTGACTATCTAAATCAAAATATAAAGTATATCCGCAATTACAGTTAAGTAGGTATTTAAAGATCGCGGAAAACACTTTTTAATTTAATTTGTATTAAAAATTAAGTGTTATCCACGATATGATAACAAGCAGAGAATAAGTAGGTAAATACTTTATAATATGTTGATTCAGTAGCCAAATTAATAGTGTAGGTACGTGAAGGATTTGGGTTTTTTGTAAAGATATTTGACTGCCTTGTTTACCTACATTTTACAAATAGAATCATCAAATACTTAAGTAACTATTTTTATTGACTTGCCTCAGTCCACTTACATTTTGGCACTAATAATAGTAATTTGGATAAATATATACGTAGACATTAGAATTCGCAATACTTATAAGTTGCCTAAGAACTAAGTAAGTATGTACTATAATAAATATAATATACATATAAGTAAAGTTAAATTACTACGACAGTAAACGTATCACAGATACTAGAAATAAATACCTATAACTTTTTACAATATTTAATTAATATTGGTGAAGGAAGAGTTGTAATTTTCAAATTATCGGTTATGTAGGTACATTTTGTATCTATCAATCGCTCTCCTCCGTTCAATTTTCTTCATGCAATACTCGTATTAAATACCGAACCTTTATCTAAATATAAAATCTGCATTACGTATTTGAAAAAAAATATCATTTGATTTTTTTTAATTTCAATCTTATTGTAAATTATCATTATCTTGCTAAGAATAAGTAAGTACCTACTTTATATTTTGATATAGTACTGAAGTTGTGTTAGTTGACATTTATTTATGCTGTTAATAAATGTGCACGAAATACGAAAATTGAGGAATCGCTTTAACATGTTTAACTTGAGAATAATCGAACAATGTTGAAACAAACTTTCAGTACATATTTCTCAATTCACAAACACAGATCTACAATTTTTTTTTTAAATATAAGACAGAGAGGCCATCTGTCAAATAAATAATAATTATCGCAATTACCACCTGATCGATATTGGTACCTAATACATGTAAGTTGTGAAGAAACTATCAAGACGCACGGTCGCATTTAGCGCAACCAAAATAATATAAATATTTAGATATAATGAAACAATAATTTTTTTTATTTTTTTTTTTAATTTTACTGTACTTGTTTTATACCTATTTTGATCCTGTTTTTAATAGTTTAATTTAAACATTAAGCTTTTATTTATCATTGTCTCTAACAAACATGGAACAATTGGGTAAATTATTACTAATGTAATTCGATAAGTATACCGCGTATATAAGTTAACCTCAGCAAATAAGAATATATATTTAGATCTTTACAAACCCTCAATTCAAATTTTTGACAGATACTTATTCAGGTTCATGTTTCTAATATACTTTTAATTTAAAATTTGATTAGGTTTAAGTGGGTTGCGATAACAACTTACACGTAGCGGCTTCCCTGCAACAGGATTGATAGATTTGTGGGGTACCTACGTGAATAAAAATAAATAAACCTTTAAACACGTATGCATGTAACCATCTGTAACAATCTACCCATAGACAAGATTTTATTGTGTCTTACAGTTTTGGATTTCTTTACACAATTCTCAGTTAAAATGGTTCTTCATTTCCTTTCTAACTTTGATTAGTGAACAACAGGAACATTAATAGGATTTCGATTGAGGAGAATAAATTACGCATGAGTTCAGTATTAAATGTTAAACTTACATAGTTTAAAAAATTACGCAAGATCCTATCTTGCATACGACTAAACTGATGAAGGATGATTTATATTTATATTTCTACTTAAATCTATGTATTATAGGTATGTTTTATGGCGATATATTATTAATCTTATCTACAAAGATATAATTGTAGTGTCAGACATCCCAGAGTCTCAGACTTCACTCTGCATACAATGGATGGACGAATCTTCGGAGAGCTCATCCATTGAAGAATCCGTGAAAGACGTTCCGTCTGTAGAAAATTCCAGTTGTTAGAGAGTGTATGAGTAATGTACTCAATACTCATACGCTTGCCACGTCATATTAAATAACATAATGGTAGGTAAACAGGTAGACAGCTACAACTCCAGAAGAGTTGCAATTAATGGTTGCTGTATAACGAAACATATAGTACGGTTGCACTTACATAGGCGCACTCTTCAAAGGATCTATATATTTATTAAAAGTTCTTACCTATTGGAACAAAGGGCGGCTTGTTCTGGAAGGAGTACGTGAGGTGTAGGTTGATGGGGCGGCCAAACCCCACCGGATCCGCCTCTCTGGACATCACTGCAGACAATATACGCACAATTTATCAAAATTAAATAATGTCCTCGTTTTCATCATCCATCGTCAAGGGTCATGTAATAAAATAAGTATATTATATCTCGGTAGTTAACAAATTCGCACAGGTTGATATTATATCAATTCGCAAAAAAGCAATTCACTAGCAGTGTTGACATAAGTTGTTTAGAAGTAGGTAAATTAATAAGATTGTAAGATGAGATTATGAACATTCGACCATGCGCATTTGAGTACGTTCTACATTGAAGGCTCGGCTCAACATTTTCATTGCCTGAATGATCGAATGCGCATTAGGTGCGAATGTTCGCGGCGAGTTGCTCCTCAATACTAACGTTGGCTTTGCTTTCCTTTGCCGGTATGTTGGTGTTTCTTTTGTCTAGCTCGGCTGTTCTGAAACCAGACCTGCGTCACCCGCTTGCTAAGTCCAGTGACCTGCGCAATTCTCTCTAGGTCTTGGCCGTCCGGGTTCGAGTCCAACTGGAAGTTAGCTTGGAGAACCTGCAGCTGTTCCTCTGTGAAGGTCGTGCGGACGCGCTTTGCCTTGCTTTTGTGGTAGCCCTCCGAGTCGCAGCCATCTGTAGAAAAAATGCAGCAGTGGATAACAAATTGTGGATCAAGATACCAACATATAGATAGAAATAAGATAAGAGATATGCATGCATAGGTATAAAAATCGATATTA
Source organism: Tachystola acroxantha (assembly GCA_963506565.1). Taxonomy (NCBI): domain Eukaryota; kingdom Metazoa; phylum Arthropoda; class Insecta; order Lepidoptera; family Oecophoridae; genus Tachystola; species Tachystola acroxantha. Next base: position 10,277,119 of record OY735870.1, on the reverse strand, counting down.
ATTCAGGGTATTCGTAAACGATGACTCGGTAATTAAAATAAGTTGTCATTATCCTTATAGTGGAATTTAAAAATAAAAAACGCAACTATAAAATATAGTCACCGTCAGACGAGATGGATCCTCCATCCAAGGTCTCCAAGTAGTGTGGTTTGCAGAGCACTCTGTCCTCGTGCAAAGCGAACTGTTCTCCGGTGGAGAGCTGGCGGCCGCACGCATCGCAGGCGAAGCATGCGAGGTGGTACACCTGCTCCCTCGCCTTGCGCACCCAGTCCGACGACGAGATCCCGCGGCAGCACTTGGAGCACTTAGCGCCAAAGCTCCTGTCAACCACAAGTTTAATCAAATCGAAACATAGCTTGGTGATGTCAGGTGAGCTATCCACCAGAGCTGTGCGAGGAAGCTTTGAAAAATCCGCCAATTACTCGAATCATCGCACACCATAGTTTTAATCAATCTATTGGCGTATTAATCGTAGCTTCCTCGCATAGATTTGGTGGACAGCCAACCATCGAATAGTATTTGTCTAAATGTAAGTAAATCTGCGAATTAAAAAAATATCCTAATCTCCAGAAAATGTACTTGTTGTGTTTTATTATAGTATTTATACGTTGCACTTTTAATCACATTCCTTGGTTAAAATACATAATATATTACTTATTCAATACTTTTCGCAATAGCAATAAAGACACTTCAATTACCTAACTCCAATTCGCAAAGCTCATAAAATGTAAATTTCGCATCACTTCAAAGAACTTTATAAGACATACCCCCTAACATTCTCCAGGAAAAAAAGCTAAAACAACATTGCATTCAATAAATTATGATTAAGTACTATTAAATTAACCTATGAAACTCACACGCACGGGCGGTGGTCATATTTTTTAAACGATATTTTGCAACTGTTTTTTTGCGATCGTTTTAACGTTAGGTCGGTAAAGTCGAGAGCATACCTATTTTATTAGGTAGGTAACACACGAGTGGGTACTCTGTGTTATGGCAAATACTGCCAACAGAATGCAACGCTTTTGTGTATGGATGTGATGTTGACTGTACCAAGTTTATTTATTGTAATTGTTTACTTTTTAATTATTCTATTACCGATTCATAAAATAACAAGGATACCGTAAGCCAAGAGACACCTTGCGTACACTTACACATGAATTTCAATTCCTTTATTGAGTTTAAGTGCAGTTAAATTAGAAATACGATAAAATATAAAGATTGAGTCTCTAAAGCCTACTACGAAAAACCTATATTCGTGATAATGTTGGTAATTAATAAAAATAATACTTAACGAGCAACCGCGAAAACGTAAAAAGGTAGGTAATGCTAATTAGTTTTATTACCATTTCGGACCCTTCAAGTCAATTAGGTTTTATTTATTAAATTAACCATATGCAACGCCACTCCATTATCACACAATTATGGCCACCTAAACATATATATTTATTAGTTTTTGACTTTCAGACGGTATTTTAGTAGGTAAATACAAATTCCCTGGTTAGGTATGAGTAAGTACTAAGTACATGATATATTTATGCGTTCTTATTCTTCTTATCACAATGTATGAAACAGGTGGCTCACACGCATTTGGCCATTTTTGTATAAAAAATCTCAGACTGGAATTAAAAACCAAGTTAATTAGACTTTAGTTTGTTTAAAAAGGTCTCTTACCCATTATATAAATAATAGCTAAATCGCTTAAGGTATTATGCATGAATTGAAGGCCCTGTGGTAAAAGTATGTTGTGAAAACCTTTCGGGTCGGATATGTAAAAAGGTTGATAATATAGAATTGCCTAAGTGCAAAATCGCGTGTTTTACTTATATTAATTTAGTCGGCTAACGTTTCTTATCAGCGTTATCCACATTGATGTTTGAAATACACAATTTGCATATCAAAATGCGGTGGTAGTGCACAGAGCGCCAGCTTCTTCGGGCCGTTATCGGCACTTATTAACATTTTGTCGCCGACTGATTCAATTAACGCGGCTCTTGCATAATAATTAACTAAGTGACAGATTAACAAGTTTTAACACTCGAGCGTAATGAAGATGTTGCGTACCCCTGGCCGATAAACATTCGAGTGTATTGACTATTCATGCGGGGCACGGGGTGGTCTATTTTCATTACTTTTAATTTTAAAGGCATTGATTGTTGTGGATTTTCTCGGCTATAATGATGCCAGTTTGTAATTTTTTATTAATGGTGTGGTATTATTTTTTCTTTTACTTATCTGGAGTAATTAGAATACATCAAACCGATATTTGTACTTAGGCCACAAACATTTTGAGCAGTTTCAGTAATTATGAACTTTTGGTATCCATTATATCGAACCTTTCGTATTTCTATTTGTGGTGTGGTCATAATATAAGATGATCCATATACTTCGTTAAACCCTTTTCACTTCCCTTAAACATTGTTTTTGTCTCTTTAAACAATTAACTTAAAAAGGGACCGAAGAAACCTTGGATTAACTTTGAACCACGTTTATGGGTAACCGCGCAAATGTCTCGTGATAATTTATTAGATAAGCGTAAGAAAAATATAACTCTGTCGTCGTCGTCGTCGGTTATTATACTATAACTAGGTGTTGCATGGTGCGCGGGCCGCGCGCGGCCCGCGAGACTGCTTTGTTTTCGTGTTGTAGGCGCCGCAACTAAATAAACATTATCCGGATTGTTCGCTGTGCAAATAATTCGTGCAAGCCATCCACTAATTATATCAAGCACCGCCCGAAAGTTGCAAGTTCAAAACTCTGTGAAAAACATTTATTCGAAAAGAGTTTGCTCATTTAAAGTAGGTTATTGTTGTGATTTTTAAATCAAGCAACGCTCAAAATGCCCGTATGCCAGAAACATAAAAAAAAGTTTTCAAAAGCCGAACGTTGCTAGCTGTACACAATTTCCATAACTGTGTTCATAATTCGAAAGGCAAGGGTACCTTTTCTTTGGTAGCGTGGGGACGCTCCGGGCTTCGCCCTACGCGGAGCTCGGCCTATGGCCTCGCAGCCCGGCTCGGCCTTCGGCCTCGCAAAAGTTACTTGGAAGGTAGGGAGTTTTTTCTGCTTGGCAAGGGGACGCTTCGGGCTTCGCCCTACGCGGAGCTCGGCCTATGGCCTCGCAAAAATTACTTGGAAGGTGGGGAGTTGTTTCTGCTTGGCAAGGGGACGCTTCGGGCTTCGCCCTACGCGGAGCTCGGCCTATGGCCTCGCAGGCCGGCTCGGCCTTCGGCCTCGCAAAAGTTACTTGGAAGGTGGGGAGTTTATTCTGCTTGGCAAGGGGACGCTTCGGGCTTCGCCCTACGCGGAGCTCGGCCTATGGCCTCGCAGCCGGCTCGGCCTTCGGCCTCGCAAAAGTTACTTGGAATGTGGGGAGTTTTTTCTGCTTGGCATGGGGACGCTACGGGCTTCGCCCTACGCGGAGCTCGGCCTATGGCCTCGCAGGCCGGCTCGGCCTTCGGCCTCGCAAAAATTACTTGGAAGGTGGGGAGTTATTTCTGCTTGGCAAGGGGACGCTTCGGGCTTTGCCCTACGCGGAGCTCGGCCTATGGCCTCGCAGGCCGGCTCGGCCTTCGGCCTCGCAAAAGTTACTTGGAAGGTGGGGAGTTTTTTCTGCTTGGCATGGGGACGCTTCGGGCTACGGCCTCGCGGTGTTCTATCGCTTCGGGCTTCGCCCTACGCGGAGCTCGGCCTTCGGCCTCGCCGGAGGGTGCTCGGCCTTCGGCCTCGCTATAGTTACTGATAGATATTTACCGCACGCCAGTAATCCTTTCGTTTCGTATAGGAAAATATTATGGTTTACTGCTCGTCCGCCATTTTGTTTTTCCCAAAAATGACAATTTTCTGGTATACTACATCATATGTGCTACGAAGTGGAATTGGTTGGATATTCCTCATGCGCTCGTGCTAGGCCAGCTAATTCGTCAAAGTTTGGTCTGAAATGTCCAAATTTTCAATCGGCTATATTTCCGCCGCCATTTTGTTTTTCTTTTGTTTTTCAATTTCATCACATAGTAGGTGGACCATGTGACACGTGTTCCAAATTTGAACGAAATCGGTTGGAAAATGGCGGAGATGGCATCACGTGACCCGCCGCCATTTTGTTTTTTTTACTTCCCTATAGTTTTCCTCTGGTCCAATCACTAAACTATACAACTCCCCCCTACATCACTTTCACCTCCGGGAACTCCTTCAGACTAAACGGGACGGTCAATCAGTGAATGAGTGAGTGAGTGAGTGAGTGGTAGTCGAGCTATATATATTATTATTATTATTATTATTATTATTATACTATAATGTATATTAACAAAGGGTACAGTCGACAGCAGATCAATGGTAACACTTTTTACTTTTGACAGTTCTTATTATTTGCGTCGTAAGACTTAAAATCGTACTGCAAGTACGATTGATCGATTGATTGATTCAAGTATTGATCTGATGTCGACTAACCGTAAAAATGACAAATTTTTCGCCCTATTTCGTGATTCCTACTAGGGTCCGTGACAACACCGCTTCATTTGATACCCTCATTGTTTCTAAAACAAACGATAGTTACCAAATACGGGTGTCCCGAAGGCGTTTGACAATATCAGGTGCGTGTGCGCATCGCAAACCGCCCCGGGCGCCGTCGTAAATCCTTACTCGTTGATTGCTTTCGCCTCTGCCTCCCTGCGACCCTTCCCCCCACATTTTAATACCCATTCAACCGTCCATTCACTCGACGACATGATTTAACTTATTTGTTTTAGATACAATTCCAATACGAGATTCATTGGAATATTATACAAAGGTTTGTTTTACCAATTTCAACACACTGTTAATAAGTATAAGCAGCCCTGGGCGACGTGCAGACTGATGGGCCTAAAGTGAGCACAAAGCGTACTAATACAAATGACATAGTTTTTACAAATACAATAAATAAAGATTTATAGACCGAATTGTGTGACGGTAGGTTTATGATGAAACTCTTCGGGTGTGACTTGTCTAGAAAAATATTAATGACTAAATGATAGATTGAATAATTGTATGTAGTAAACGAAACTTATTATATATAAGATAAGATAAATATTCTTTATTGCACAAAAACAGATACACATATTAAGCTTAAACAACTATTATACAATAGGCGGTCTTATCGCTGAGAGCGATCTCTTCCAGACAACCTTTGGGTAGAGAAGCAGTGTGTTAGGAAGTGGTAGCATAATAATAATATAATAGTGCAATTTCACATACCTGCTTATCAAAAATTAAATATTCTGAGCGACTATTATATTTTATACATAAAATGTACTTGTATATAATATTGTATAATATAATACCCATAAATAGATACATAAATACCTACATAATATACAACATCACCAACGTATACGTAGGTATACTATAATATATATTGAAATATATATACCTACTCATAAACGAATAATTATACACATACACAAAAATAATATAACTACATAAACATAATAAAAATAAATACAAACTGACGATGATTGAAAGGATACTTATACAATGAAGAAAAGAAGCAAGATCTGAAGAGAAGGAAGCAAGATATGTGATTAGAGAGTTAAAAGGTAAGCCTTGACCTGCCCTTTGAAAATGTCCAAGGACTTGGCCTTCCTGATTGGTTCAGGCAAGGAATTCCAGAGGCGGATAGCTTGGGAAGTGAAGGACTTAGTGTAAAACTTTGAAGAATCGACAGGGAGATACAGAAGAAGGTTTTCAGTGGAACGAAGGTTACGATTGTGTGTTGTATAGAGGAATTGAAAACGTTCCTTCAGATAATAAGGTGTCGAGGGATGGAACAGTACGGAATAAAGAAGTGAGAGAAGATGAGCGTCCCTGCGATGACGGATGGTGAGCCATTTCAGCTTATTACGATATTCAGAAACGTGGTCATATTTCCGTAAACCAAATATGAACCTTATACAGAGGTTTTGGAGACGCTCGAGCTTATTGAACTGATCAAATGTCAGGTCCGGATAGCAGGAGTCAGCGTAGTCCAGGATAGGAAGAAGAAGGTAAGGTAAGATATATATATTTATCTGTGTGACTGAAATGAATATAATAAAATGGTTTAGTCTCATAAAATAAAATAATAATAATCCTGTTATTCAATTGTGTGGTCGTAGAATTGCAAAATCAATTTTGGTTGTTCTACTGCCGTCGAATCATTACAAGTCCGTCGTTGCCGATTAATTAACCGAACTACTGCTACTACTTTCATTACAATTTTATCAAATAGATAGGTATTTATAGATACCTACAACCATAGCAACCCATGGTATTGTTTAATATTCCAAGTGAATCGATCTGCATCGCGTATATTTATGCGACTAGAGATTAATTAAACTCGGAGGCGACATGGTGCATTTACATACGACATGGTGCGCGCATTTGCGGAGAGTGCGGGTGTGGGCGAGTACATCGCGTGAGACAAAACCTGGCTAGTGCTTGCACTGACATAATTATAGGTATACGGTTTACGGTTTAAGATATTTATTTCTCTAAAAAAGGATATAATCCACTTAACTTAGGGAAATACAAAATATATGATAAATTTTAAGTGTTCAACAATAAGCACGGAACATTCCGAATTAAGATTTTTTTTTTTGTGTGTGGGTAAAAGTGAAAATGAATACAGAATATAGTGATACAATCGAACAAAACAGAGTATAAGGAGTTAGTTAAATGTATCCCCCATGCATCCGGTGATTACGTCACAGAAAGTATTACCGCAATACTATGTAGAAAACTGATCGATATTGACAATTAAAAGTAACGTAAATTAATAACAAATCTACTAATTTTCGCAGGAACAACAAAAATATAAGATTGTCGTGTAATTTAGAAGTCCAGAGCTCGAAAATTTACATACTTTTTTCAGAATTAAGAGCTATTCTGTAACTTCTTAATTATACAACTACCTACCATGTATTGTTCTTAATTTAGAGTAACTTTTATTGCCAATATTGCTCAGGTTTCATTCAATATGTATCACTAATAAATTGTTTTGAGCAAGAACTACTTAGTTCACTTTAACCGATATTTTATTGATTACCTTAGGTTAAGTGCATAGGTGCCGTGGTTCTAAAAAGATCCACTTTGTGCCAAGCATATGCATGTCAGGTAAGAATATAACACCTTAGGCCCAACTGGTTTATAATTTAAACATCCTGTTAAAAACAAAGGAAAATATTACGAGTACAAAAGAACGAGCACGCCGCTGCTACCAGACAAAAAGACGCGCTAAATAAACAATGAACAGATGATATTTCAACAAAAGTAATTACAACTGTTGCCTTTGGCGACCGCCGATTTACGTTTCTGGCAACACCATTCGTTAACAGTGCTCCAAATACAAATGTTATTTAAAACCATGGCAGAAAGGGCACCTGCATATAAATTGCCTTCATATTCCATGTTAAAAGCTCTGGATGGATGGATTGGTAACTTATAAAATCACAGTACATAATTAAAATAGATGTTAATTAATTGGTTGTATAATTAAGAAGTGCGAGACACCCTGTCTTTATACCTACATTTTTAATGACGAAATAATTATTTAAGGGTTTAGTGAAATTACGGATATATTATGGCGGCAAAACTCCAAACACTTGTAACTTCTTAAATAATAACAAAAAGTTATTATTTAAGTACTAGTATGTCTTTTATTACCAATGTTGAAGAGTTTTATGAAAATATTTAGAGAGGACAATTAGATATCGGACGTGTCGCGTTCACCTTGATAAAGACCGTCGAAATCGATCGAGACTGTCGGTCTAATTGCTGGCTTCAACAATATAAGTGAGTGATATCTGTTTTAATATATAATAATTAATAGTAATGGCTCACTATACTTGTAAACAAAGTCGCCTTGAAGAGTGCCAGTATATTACATTTGATCGATATTTGCAATTTTGGCAGTGGTTATTACCTTTTAGGCACTAAAACCTAAGTGAAATAAATATACAGTCAAATTTATCTATGTGATAAATATGACTGTATAGTGGACAGCACATCTATTGGAATCGGGCGCAAGCATCACTGTCGACCGTACTTATAATTGGTTCTTCAATGGCAATAGTTATAAAAATGTCAAGGATTTGAGATGATACTCGAATGTTCTCTCCAAACGTCTGACAATCTTTGTTGGAAAACTGACACGCTCGTCGTGACCTTATCATTGTATTCCCTCACATTCACAAACCAGTATGTATCATATTCGTATATTATCTAGCGGTCACAAACGAAGTTTGTAAGAGGGACGGGGTAGTGCCTCATTATATAAATTATCATGGTATTATGTTGGCCATGAAAAGTTACTGTAAACTAAAAATAAATATAGACGTATAAGTTTTGTGTAACTTCTCTATAACTACTTCATTGTAATAAATTGTAACTGGTGCTATTTTATTTATTTTTATAACGGCATTAGGCGTAGTTTAGCCGCAGGTAAAAGAGTCTGACTGGTGACGTGGCTACCACATATTTTGGTTTGGTTTGTCTGGTACTTCCCCCATCAATTACTTTAAGGATATTTTTGAGCTTAGTCCACTAAATTCTAATGTTAATAAAGATCTATCAGTGGATCTGACGCTGAATATATGCATCTAATTCTACATATTATATAAAAATGTGTAGTTTATATTTGCATTTTTTAAGGACGATGAATATTTATGAGCCTTTCGCAAATTAATAAAATAGCTTCATTAAGTTTGTAATTAGCTGAAAACGTACCAAGTTTGATAAAAAATGATTAGGACCTCCACTTTGGAACTTTATACGATAACTAAGTAAGGCCTAATACTTCTATTTTAGATTCAGTATGAACTAATAATATTACCTATAGGATACGTTAAGCGAGTAGGTACTTGCAATGAAATTCGAGTTCAGCTAAGCATACGATGACTCAACATTTGGTGTCCAAGACCACCATCGCCGATTCAGTCCAAGTAGATAGATATGATGAAACTGACTGTCCACGGCGGATCCCGACCTATATCATGTCTCGCATGCCATACCGCTCTGTTCCGATTAAAATATATGGTTTCACGTCGCACCCAGTTATCACAATCAAAATAAATGACAAATGAAAACGTCGGTATTGCAAGTCACGCCGGGCAGTTGCCTGTGTATTTTTTATCCGGAATACATTCCCCGTCACCGCTCCGTTGTCCCATACTCGACTAAAGATTTTTCAATAAAACCACTCTTCGAGATATCGGCCTCCCTTTTTCTGTTTTGTTGCTTGAGAATAAGTTCTCACGCACCTGTTGCAGGTGAAGGCTTATTTGTCCTATTTGAAGAAGGTTTAATATTAATAAGTCACCACATACCTATACACTTGATGCTCTATACTATCTATCTTTGTAGGGGTGTCTGGCATTTTATGAGATTTTATGTCATTGTGATTAACTAATTATCCTTAAACATCAACAGTTTATTAATGACCTCTAAATGTTCCTAGTGCAACCCATCTCGTGTTTAACGCAGTGTGGGCCATTACATCAAGCAGTACGCGAGCAGGATTGGCCCAATCTGCATTTTTAATATATAAAAAACAAGTTATAAATCAAGAACTTCTAGATGGGAAGTGATGTGGTTGCTAATGCGTAAAGGCTAACTGTAGGAAGATTTTAGGACGTAAAACTTATGTAAACCAACAAATCATCAGTCATCCGCGTTTATCTTCACCTTCATGGCCCACGGATTAGTTATAACAAAGAGGTTTATGTGCGGGCGAAACTGGGGGAAAATGCTTACATAGATACTAAATAAATATGTATTACAAGTATAATCGATAACACATCCATCTACACAAAACCGTTCAAATATAGACGGTATTGCAATCGCGCAAGTTACTGGTGTATTATATTTGATGTGCTATCGGCTGTACCAGTACGCACATGTCAAATTACATCGACTATTATCAATTCCAAATGTTAGCATGTGTCTGTGTGGGTATCTACTCGTGGCTGCACAAAAAAGCCGACCCGTCGCTGAGGCTGTCGATAGTGCATCATCACGGCCGCCACACAGAGCGGCAGGTCACAGGTCACCTGCCCACTGGACCGCCTACCCTGCCAGAATTCTCCAATACATTCCTCTTATAACCCTACCACGTTTCAAAGACAACCGTCAAGGAATGCACCGGACATGCCAACTGATTTTAGCTTTGGTTGGTTATTTCGGCTTCACGAATGACTTAGAATATGATGACTATGGATATTTTTAAATACGTCGAAGGTTAATTGGACGTAGGTAGTGTATTGTAAAGGAATTAACGTGCAGGCCATCTCAACGATTATAGAGGTGGTGTTCATAAATATTTTTCGGTATTTTCATTAGTAGCAAAAAAAATACCTGGTAATGATGCAATTTTTTTGGGGTGAAAAGTACTTTGTACTTGTGAAAACTAAGAAACTTACAGGTCCTCAAAGTCCACGTATCCAAGGTGTTAATTTTTACCTCTTGCCCATTATACAACGTACCCAAAAGCCCCAGTACAAATCATAGTCTCACTATTCCATACAAAAGACATCAACGAGCCCTGTGTTGTGTAATGGTTATTAGTCCAATTATTTATACTCTTACTTTGACTCGGCTAACTAAGGCGAAATTTACAACTCTGTACAATGAAATGTACAATTCTGTTCTAATTCGAAACCTTAATGCAATTGTCACTGTCACTCATATGCTACAACGCGTAAGAGCAAGCAGGATTACGACGGCGTTTAGCCACGATTAAATTTGACGTGCCACGCTCTGGGATCGCCACAACTATTTACCCACCTATGTGACCGTGAGGCGTGATAAAAAAATATATCTTATTTGCTATGATAAACATTCCTGTATGTATGGGTGAGGAACTCATGGCGTAGAATTGTAATAAAGAATGTATATTTTTACTACGCTTTATATTAACGTGCCGGTGTCGTTGTTATAGACCTAGCCATAGCCTAGCTAAATTGCAAAAGTTTACTTACATATCTATGTATTGTTGCCTTTTGAAGCCATTGGAGATGACGTACTCTGCCACGAAGATGTATCAAACAAACTGCGCGTGTCGTCCTTACTGTCAACAAGCAAACTCACTTGGCGTAGTCCTGCTTGCAGTAGACCTGCCGGTCGCGCAGGAAGCAGGAGGGGTGCCTGTCGAGCTGCACTGCGCAGACGCAGCAGCGCAGGCAGCCCGTGTGCCACGCGCCACCGCCCACCTCCAGCAGGAAGCGGTCCGCGATCGGCTCGCCGCACGCGCAGCATGTGCGGTGCTCCGTCTGCAAGCACGCGATACAACTCAATGTAGCGTTGCCACAGGGATACAATGACGTCATAGTAGTCGGTCACCCTAAGACAGATTGTGTCTCATTTTCAGTTCAAAGTTAGTGGCGTGCAAGTGCCTTTAAAAATAAAATCTTCTAATAAGAGATTTTTTTATTAAAAAAAGGTACTTGCCAAATCTCTCTTACGATAAATACTATTTTCTAATAGATATCATAATTATCATAAAATTGATACTATTAGAAAATATTAGTTTTAAAGCTTGGGGGCGCTAGTTGACTCGGCCCTTGTGAATTGATTGATTGTGAAGTGTAGGTTATATATATCTGCCTTAAATTAAAAATGCATATTCCAAACAAATTAGGAACATATAGGTAATCAAAAGACAGAAGACATAATATTACGATATTGGCGATATGTTGTAAAAATACCATATTATAATACGGTCAACTACAAACCGACGAGCTTGCACGAATAGAAGGATAGATAAATATCACAAAAGCAAAAGCTGTGTGCCAAGATTGCATGAAAATCCTTCATTAAACTGCCTATTGCTATTTGTATAGGAAAAGCTTGAGTTTATCATGTAGGTCAATATGTATTGGAGATTGAGCAAACTAGGCCCAGCCTGTATTGTTTTTGAGACAATATTCAATATTCATCCCATTATTTTCTACCTCGGTTGGTTACAAATTGTACTGAGGAATTATTCAATTCATATTTACAAATTAATTAGTTATATATAGACTTTTACATTTTGAATGCGTCATTTCCTGATTAACTACTCACAAGGGATCTTATCAATAACACTGTTCATCGATGGCTTAACTTGACTGTCCCTGAACCACCGATTTTGTATTGCGAAGTACGGCGAAGTATAAACGTAAAGCACAACCTAACCTTTAAGTCACATTGATCGCAACGAGCCAAGACACATAAAGATGCCTACTCTCTACGCATAAAGATCTATACTGTGCTAAACTCCTTTTACATGATTTCATATTTTTAAGCAAAGAAAATGTAATGCTACGTCTTGGTATATATAGCCATACGTCACTAGTAATTAACGACAATGAAGGCTGAAACATACTGTTAAAACGCCACGCGACCCGACGCGACCCGACGCGTATTTACCGTAGGTACATTTTTCGGACACATCGGGTGTTCATAGTGTGAGCCTGGCATAGAAAACTTATATCTTTAATCTGTGAGCCTGGCTATCTGGCTATAGAAAGCGTATATAAAGTGTAACGACTTGATTTGTTCAACATGCGTCACGTGACGTGGCGTTTAAAAAGTATGTTTGCGCCTTGACACTTCAAAATCACGTCACACAAAGAGGAGAAGTAGTATCAAAAAGACTAATACCTACTCCTTGTATAGCCTTCAAAAAAGTCATTATGTTCTTATTTGTCATATTACCGTAAGGAGCAAACTCTTTGTTCTTCCATTTATTTTGGTGACAGAATCGATAATCTGTGACTAAGAAGTTGTTTGTTGTGATTAGGTTTCTCCGTAGGGTTTCTCTCTCTACGGTTGTGATGGGTAACCTAACCTAAATCTTCGAAATGAAAATGCAAGTTTACAAGAACCCCATATAGATAAAAAGGTTTACTTGTACAGTCTTTGTAAGTACGATATCTCGATTCTATTTGGTGTCTAATTTTTTTTTCTTGTATAATTCTTCCCAGAGGGTAAGGCAAAGCCAACTACAGCCTGGTCTGATGTTAATAGAATGTCTGAATTCTTCTAAATACATACATATATACGAAGATAACCTAACCTAAACCTACGCACAACCCTCCCAAACCCCTAAACGAAATACCTCAATGATCCACGCAACCATTAAGTTATGCAAAGGAAACCTTGCTAAGAGCACAAAACTTCACAAACTAATCAATCAATCTACTAATAGAAACGTTCGCGAACATCTCCTGATTAACTTAACGTGATCATTAATCACTAAATACCACGGAAACTATTTAATTAGAATTTTCACAAAAAAGTAGCTAATGTCGTTTCGCGCGCTTTTCAAGGAATCTTTAGTGTCTATAATAATTTGTGCTATCTAACTACGTTCGCTATTAAACTACGTTCTATGGCCATTTGAACATTCTGTAATTAAACAGGAACAGGAATTTGTATGGGAAGGTATTCCTATACACTTTCGCATTCGCTTCTAAGTTCATAAAATCACATTTATATAAATGTGACTATTAACTTTGCCCACAATTTCAATTGAATAAAGTTTCAAAGCGTCTAATGAAGTTAGGAACTTTAAACACAGTAATACTATGAAATTTCGTGTAGCACGACATGTGCTGAATACGAATGCTTTGGTGCGTTGGTGCAAACAGTATTTATTTGATTACAAATGGGGGTGCGACGTTGTGTAATCTAATAGAGCTGTTGCATAAACACAACACCCTTCGCTTTGATTTCAGTGTAATGTGATAATCAAACGTTGTATCGAATCCTAAGCGGACAACATTACATTATTTCCCAGTGGCAAATTAAATAATTTCAAGCATGGATGTTGTTGTGTAAAACTAGTAAGTACCTATTGAAAATTAAATTAATAATTAACTAATAATAACAAGACCAAATCAAAGAATGGTGTGGAGTGTAGAATTGGTAACATAGCACATAAAGTGTAACATGTCACACATATCTCATCACACTCTATACGACCGTGACACGGCATAGATTGCAATGGGTTTGTGTAGGTTAATATGCTGTCGACTGTACAGTCGACAGCAGATCAATGGTAACACTTGCAGTACGATTTCAACTCTTATGATCCAGACAATTAAAACGGTACAAAGTGTTACACTCGATATGCTGTCGACTGTACCTCGGTGGTTTTAAAATAATGCATCGTTATATTAGAATATTAATGCGGCGATGAGTATTAGCAAAGAATATATATTTTTACCTACGTAAAAGAAAAAAGTATAGGGCATTACGTAAAATCGAAAATTAGTTCTCTCATTGTTCCTTTAAATGATGTGCGACCGACGCGACGTGCGATGATGATGTGCGATGCGTTTATATTTATTTATTTTTGGTTAAAAGCAGTGTGCGCAAATTATTGTGCTTACAACATGCTCCTGAATATTAGGTTCCGTATACATTTGCCATAAATATGAATTTAAATATAGATACATTTGGCAGACGTTATCAGCCCAATTTAAAAATTCACACTCACTCAACTTTATAATTCAGCCAAGTAGTTATGTCAGCAAAACTGTGACAGTTATTGACTCCCCGAGTGGCGGGAGCCACACCCGGCCGACCGAATAATAACAAACAATACACGAACAACATTAACGTTTAGCGTCGCTCTACCACCCCAAAACAACTTCACAGCATTTTGTAAGCAATAAATATTATTTGCCAGCACCCGTCCCCGACCATACGTCGCTCACGCAGTTGTGAGCCACGATAGCCGCGGAGTACCTTAATAATAACCACACATATGTAATAGTCTCCCCCGGTGCAGGGTTCCCTTCGCTGAACAAAGGCGGTTGCTACCTATCAAAATCTTAGTTACAAATTTCTTAAGGGTCCATTGACATCAGTGTATAATAGATCCCCGGTGGCCGTATTGTCATAGATGCGACTTCAGCTGACTGGATATCTTTTTATGACACTTTTTCTGCTACACCCAAAGCGAGCGAGCTACTCGTGTATAATGACGTTGTTTGAGTATATTTAACGCGCCATTTAGAAGGGTTTGTTTGGTTTGCTTTTTGCTTGAAATTATGCAAATGAGATGCTACCTTTTTCGACTTTAAAAGATGTGCAGGACAAATTATGTTGAGATATACGTATTATGTTAACAGAAATATAAATATCATAATTGAGTTCAGTTATCAAAGTAAAGTTAACAACGTGGAAAAGGCATATGAATATTGCTGACAGACCTGCCATCATGTTATGCTATCACGAATCTAACCTACAGTTGAAATCAGATCAAGTGTAACATTTTGAACTTTGTACCGTGCTTTAATGTCTACGACACGACGAACGTAGGACCTTTTACTCGAAAGGCTTCTTTTGAAAAATGCAGTGAAAACTTATTTCAATGCATTTTTCAAAAGAAATATACGTTTTTGTGACTCCCGTAATTATGTTCCTACATTTACGGTAATGAACCTTATTGCGTGTGTATTACGCAATTAGCGAAAATAGGGAGGAATTGTTTTGGGGTTCTACTTTTAATTGATTATAGTTTCATTCAATTTCATTTACATAATATTGTTAATAAGCACCGCAGATTATTGTGATGTAATTACGAGATAGGATTTTTTTTTCTTTTAATTTACAATCAAAACAAAATCAATGTTATTTCATAAAATAATTAAAATATAACCGTTGCTAGCATAGCTACGTTAAATATTACGATATCTCCAACTGATTTGAAAAAAATTGTCTGAAAAGATTTAAGATAATAACGTATAGGTATACCCCGAATAATGTACACGAATAAAATCCCATTATTTGCCAAATTCCGGGAGTATAAATAAATAAAGAGAGATGGAGCAAAGTTGGTTTAATGGTGTTTTTATTCAAGCATTTTCTACAATCGCGTCCGATATAAATAATAAAAATATTAACAAATTCATAAATAAAATAATTACTAATCATCGAGTATGATAAGCTACGAGTAGCTTCAGTTATTTCGTAATTAAATTAGTATTTATAGGGAACACAGTAGGGTTTACTTTACCACCTTTCTTGGCTCATTTAAATAGTTCCTAATATTTAGTATCTTATTAAGAGCGTTCCATGAGCCAACTAGCGCCGCCAATCTTAAAAAAATAATATCTTCCAATATAATCAATTTTATTAAAAAAGCTACGTTCACATTGTTTATTGCTATAAATATTATTTTTTAAATTCTTATTTGTAACGTGATGCAATGTAGGTAAGTTGTAGTTCACATAATTGCGAAAAACGGCCGTTTCTGGCACATTTGTGAACTACAACTTACCTACATTGAATCACGTTACAAATAAGCATTTAAAAAATAATATTTATAGCAATAAACAATGTGAACGTAGCTTTTTTAATAAAATTTATTATATTGGAAGATATGATTTTTTTAAGATTGGCGGCGCTAGTTGGCTCATGGAACGCTCTTAATTGGTATTAATAAAATATTGCGATTTAATTTTAATATTTTATTACTAATTTTGTTGCAAAAGTAAGTTTTAGGAGGTATTACGGAATTACTGCATCTGTTCACATATTTAGGATATTAGCCAAAATCACGGAATTAGAGACAAAATCAATGTTCAGAAAAATAACAATTTAGTACAATATATTATAGGCTAGGGCGCAAAAACCCTCTTAAAACAATTGTAAACAAATATTTTATATAATAAAACAGTTTATATCTGCGGCAACTTTTTACTTTTTCTATAAATCCTACTAAAACTTGAAAGTCCCTTAACATCCCGTAATATGGTACTTTTACCTTAATTTTAATTTATTTTCTCTCGTTTAAATATTATCCCTTAGCAGTGCCGTAACTAGGGCGGTGCCAGCGGTGCCCAGGCACAGGGCGCAGACCCTGGAGGGGCGCAGAAATAACCAGACCAGTATCTAGCTTTGGGTCATGCATGTACATATTACATGTACATTTTTGTTTTATTGCGTATATGGTGTAGACGCCTGTACTGTAATATCTATATGGCATTTTTCAAGCGATCGTGTAACAACAACACTTTCGAATAAACAATTTTTATCTTAAAAAATCTACTAAGTACCTAATAATTATCTACCTAATTCTAGGCACGTCGTCGTCTAGGGCCGTCCCGTGCGGTAGGGTGCCCAGCGCACTGGCCGCATTGCCCCGCTGTATAGCGAGGCTCAGGCGCTGGGCAAAATACTTACAGAGTCTGTGCGGAAAGAGAATAGGCGTAGGATTTGAGGGCGCATCTGCGCTTAATTACCGTTTTTGTCACGTTGGCACGTTGTAGTTCGACTGTAATATCTTGATATTTTGAGATTTTTAAAGACTGAACTGAGGCTGTGTTAGAATATTAATTAATGTTTTCTGATTAAGGGAAATAAATAGTTTAGTTTTTAGTTCCATTTTACGCCACGCCTATTCTCTTTCCGCTTCTTTCTATTTGTTTTTTCGGTTTTATATGTCTAAATTGCTTAATAAATTTACTAAGTACCTACGTAAACAAAAAATAGATAGATTTATTTTTATGCACATTTGTCCATTTTATGGAGCCTTAGGGCTCCAACAGACGAGCGGCGGTGTGTGGCTTATTTAACAAACACCTCTGCACTACGAATACTTCTTGCTAGATTTATTTTCTTTGTCGTTCAAACCGAAAGATTGAAAATGATACATTGATATAGAATCCCTTTTTCAACCGTCATTGATATCCAATAAAGGTTGACAAAGGAGCCAGCAAGGGATGGGTTCATACGAGGTTCATGAATAGATTGCATTTGACAGCGAGAAGAGCGATCCGAAACGCACATTGTGCTATGATTTGGCGGGCGTGACATAGAATCATGTGGTTACACCGCGCGTTCATAGCAGTTACATTGCAATTAAGACAAATACCATCTGAACTTTATTAGATTTCATTAAAATAAATATTATGCACACACGTTACAGTTATGTATATGATGGTAGACCTTAAGCCTGGATAGAGGTAGACTCTCATTAATTATTTATTTATCTTCTCTTGTATTCTGAAGAAACTTCATATATTTAGTAGATTTCTTCAGCAAGGACAGTACCTAATAAATATAATATGTGGGAATGATCAGGTGCTTAAAATAGTACTTACTTATTAACTTCCTAAGTTTCCAAATTATTCAACCAAAATAAGATATTTAAGTAGATGCCTAATGTGCCAGAATTGTTATAATGTGGTAAGTTTATTATTATTATTTTCACCGTAGCAACTCGAATAAATAGGTCGAATAATAGTTTCCTGCAAAAGTGACTTTATACAGTATACGAATAAAACATAATGCGACAATCAGGCACAGCCGCGCGACGGATGAACGAACAGGGGCGGGCGCAGGCACGGCGGCGCGGCGGCGGCCGTGACAGGCGTGATCGCGGACACTCGTCCCGGTATTGTCCCAGGAAAACCAAACTGTCCCGCTATTGTCACGGCTTCCGACTATTATCTAGGAGCGACAGACCCAAAGGTGGTACACGGCGCCTGCCTATGCCATTGTCATGAGCTTACGTTTGCAAATCCGATTTATATTTGAATATAATTGACTTTCCGCCTCATATCAGGTACCGCGAGCTTGTATCTCATTGTGTACGGCTGATCTCAATGGCATTTTTATCGGCTGAACATGATAAATGTATTCGGAAGATTAAGTTTTGTGGGTGGGTGCGTTTTGAAGAATTTCTGGCACGGACTATTCAAATATTTTTGTATAAAAAAAGTGTTCTAAATCGTTTTGCTTCGGGTCAATAACAAAAAATACTTATGCATATGTACTATCTACGATATCATTTACACACACTAGTGTTAGATCATTAGATAAATATATCGTTGGCATTTTGCGATATGTTTGATATTAGATTTGCGGGCAGTTGGCCCATTTCACATTTATTTAAAATCACAATTACTAAGTTGGTTTCATATGTTGATGTAACGTCATACCTATAGGGTACCTAATATAATATTGCTATACTTTTTTTTGTAATTACATTCTATTGTCTTGGTTGAGATGTGAATATAAACTTATTTTAATATTAGGTATTTATAGGTATTATTAGATATTCAATTTAATATGTAGTGACCTGATAAAAACAATCAAGATGACTATTAAAATAACAAACACTTGTAATCTAACTAATGGGTACCTAAGTAACATTCTAAACATTTTTAGTGATTTTCTACGTCCTGGAACAACTCAACCGTTTTACAAATAATACGAATGTCTTTTCGTGCCTCGTTTTGTATTCACAAAGGAAACAATTTTTGGCAGCACGGAAGAAATCACGCGAAAATTGAAGGCGATTTATTCAAAATATTTGTTCCAACAATTCTTTACAGAAAACTTCTCGTCGATTTCCATCTTGGATATTTTAGGGGAACGATACTTTTGTTATTTGTTTTGTTTGCTTCGAAAAGTACACCTTGGTTCTTGATTTCCTCGAGTTTTTTCATCGATCATCGAAGGTATTTTTAAAACCAACTGAGTACAAAAAATCATTGGAAATAAATTATGTGTGTACGTCATAACGTCAGCGATGTGAGCAGTATCTCGCTGCTATCTGGTGGGCTCACAAAGCGTCGGCAAGAATGGCTCAGCGGGAGCCGGCCGCAGGATAATGGAGAGAGTTTCACACCATTCACGTATCGCTCTCAAGTTTTTTTCTTAGGGATAGGGTCATACATAACATTATAGTGAGAAGACAATGATCACAAAAATTAGGTAATACAAATGTATATGGGGACAATTTTGTAGGGTTAGAGCATTTAAACATATAGGATCTACTTAGACTTACGTACATACCTAAGTACATGTGAAACGGTAAAAAAATTGGAAAATAAATTAATATTACCTACTTGCGTCTATAGACAAACAAATTTAAGGCCCAATAACAAGTAACAATACAAATCAATCAAGAGCACAAAGTACACAAAATGCACGAGCACTCTAAGCGATGATGAAACGGCCAGATTGCAATAGATTTTCGACTGTTCGTGTATTTATTGTGCACAATTTCCAAAATAACCAACCACTGGATCTTTTTAGGGTTTCGTACCACAAAAGGAAAAACGGAACCCTTATAGGATCACTTGGTTGTCCGTCTGTCTGTCTGTAAAAATGGCAAAGATAAGTTGGTCTCCAAATCTAGTTTATCTTTTCGTTACAGCAAAGTTACGGGTTTAGTTGCGTTGCACGGAAGCCTCGGTGCACGAGTCCGACTCGCACTTGGACGGTTTTTTTTCTTCACCCTGTATAAAAGGTATTATTATAGCAGTTATAGCAAGCCGGAGGGTTTGTGCGGCAGCAGCCGTCATCGTGAGGCGGGACGGGGCGTGGCGCGATCGAGCACTGCGCGCGCGCTCCGCACCGCGCCACAGATTATAGGACAATATCTCATTAGGACACCAATAGTAGCGCAACCAGTAGCGTCACCAAGAAAATGTATACAGCTGTATGGATGCTACTAACCTGGTGTCAACTTGATTGGGCAACCAATTTGGTGGCTACGAACCACCTGCTGATAGCCTAACCATGGTATCCTAGTGGGATAGTGCCCTTAGTCAGACTAAGAGCCGGCAGCAAAAAATTAATGTAATTTTACACAAAATACTCCTACTCATTTATTACACCTTAGGTAGGTACTCTATGGAACACTTGGTTACAACAAATGAATTATTATTTCAGAATGTGTCCTTGTTATTCCGTGATTAAAACGAATCCTACGACACCTCAAAGTTCTAAAAAAAATTCAAAATTATTCAATTCGTTTAGGCCAGACCGTACCACAAAGCAAACGACATACACATACACTCAAAAACATTACCCTCCCTCCTTCTTTAGGCCGTAATTACAAAAATATTACTTTGGCCGTGGTATTGAGCGTATCTGAATCATCAGTCTGATTCTGATAGCAGTTTATATTTCCCTTTCCCTTTCTTCATATCTTTAATTTGGCTCTTACTTCAGGTAAATACCCCCAAAAGTGGAAACTATCACGTGTTAGTCCAATCCCTAAAACAGGTGATACCTCTAGTGTTGAAAATTATCGCCCAATAGCCATCCTATCCTCGATATCAAAGCTCTTCGAGTCTATCCTGCACAGGAAGATAAGCCTGCAGGTTGAACCTTACCTGTCAGATTCCCAACACGGTTTCAGGAACGGTCGCTCAGTCAACACTAACCTTTTGTGCCTAGTGGATACCATCTCCAGTCAGTTAGATAAGCGCAAGGAGAGGGATCGAGATGTTCGCCGTCAGGTTGACGTCGTGTACCTCGACTTTAAAAAGGCCTTCGACCGAGTCGATAACGACGTCCTTCTTGACAAACTGTGTATGTTGGGATTCACGCCGCGCATGCTTGCATTCTTTGCCGACTACCTGCGCGACCGTAAACAGTTTGTGCGTCACGGTTGTTATGTTTCGGATCTGTATCCCACACGTTCTGGAGTCAGCCAGGGTTCGATCCTGGGTCCTCTTCTTTTTAATCTGATGATCAACGATCTTGATACAGTACTGAGATATTCTAAGTGTTTGCTCTACGCGGATGACCTTAAACTGATTCTCTCTGTGGAGGGTCTTGACGATTGTGAGCATATGCAGGAGGACATTGATGCTGTATATCGATGGAGTTTGGAGAACAAACTACTTTTCAATCCATCAAAATGTTATGTAATGTCGTATACGCGGGAGGGTAGTATGTTGCGGGCTGCTTATCGCCTCGGAGTAGATTCTCTTTGCCGCGTGGATGTCATGACTGACCTTGGTGTGTTATTTGACGCACGACTCACGTTCAGTCAGCATATTAATTCTCTCGCGAGCACATGTTTTCGCCGTCTGGGCTTTGTGGTTCGCAACGCGCGCGAGTTTAGGGACCCTGGTGCGATAAGGCTCCTGTACATGGCGTTGGTGCGCAGCAAAATCGAGGCATCTTCGGTCGTCTGGAGCCCCCATGAAAGCACATACACCTTGTTGTTGGAAAAAGTCCAAAAGGCTTTCTTACGGTTTTTATATAAAAAGCTGTATATGATTTATCCTTTCCTCTATCCAACGAAATTTCTGTTAGGTGTCCTGGGTTTCAACTCGCTGGAGGTGAGGCGCAACGTAGCACTTATGACGATGGCGTGTCGGATCCTCCGCGGTGAAATTCACTGTCCGCAACTAGTGGAGGCCGTATGCAGCCTGAACGTGCCTGACCGGTACCTGCGCGCGCGCAGCCACCGCCTGCTGGCGCCGAGCGCGGCGCGCACGGTCGCGCACCGCACCTCGCCGCTAATGGCCATGCCCACTCGACTCAACGCACTGCTGGCAGCAGCGCCGCATTGCGACCTGTTCGCCGACCCGCTGTACAAAGTGCTGCGTGAATGTTTGTTGTTATGTGAGAATGATGAATGAATGAATGCGGCTGGATTTCTGTATTGTGTTGTGATATAGTGATATTTTGTATTTTTTATTATTATTATTATTGTTATTGACATTTTCATTATTGTATTGACATTCGCATTATTTTTATTCTTATTGACATTTTCATTATTGTTATCCTGCAAATTAATTTAATAATATGACTAAGATAAATTATGAAATGTATAGTGCATTAGTTTAAGACTGTAATGCTAGACATTTGGATGAAATAATAAATAAAATAAATAAATAAATATTTGGGAGGATTATTACGCTTGAGGGAGGACTATTACTATGTTTGGTCTAGCGTTTTCATTTAAACGCAAATAAAATGTCTTATGGTAATAAAATTATTAAATCTAACCGGCATACAATGACTTAAAATTCCTCATTGCCTTTCAACAACTTGAAAGCAATCTGGCATCTTATAACAAGAAGAGGTATATTCATAATATAGGTACAACAAACACACCTAAAGTAATATTTTTTGGTAGGTACCATATATTGATGGAGTTTTTTTGCTGCCAGCTCTCCTCCTACTTCTACGTATCTGTGCTGTGTTGTGTGTGACATCATCCATTCCATAGTCATACGCTCGTACGCGCATGTGTGCGCTTGCTGTTTACGTCGCAATTATTTTGAGACTTGAACCATATTTAATCAGACTGACGCAGCTATTAACGACATCACATAATGAAACCTGATCGATATTTTGTAAAATAATGACCAAAACATGCAGTTTCCTAAAAAAAACGACCAAGTGCGAGTAGGACTCGCTCACCGAGGCTTCCTTGCAACGCAACTTAACTGTAACTTTGCTCTAACGAAAAGATAAACTAATTTTAGAAACCTTAGGTTCCTTTGTCCTTTTGAGGCACGGAACCCTAAAAAAAGAAAAATAGTTCAAAATTAATTATACAAATAATTTTTCCCAACCTTCACACCATTGTGACAGGGCAGTGTTAACGTTAAGCAGTCGTGACAATTTCATCTTTCTGAATTATTCATTTAGAAAAACTAAATTTGTTGTAGGTATTTAATTTAAGTACATGATACACGCACACTATATTATAAGTAAAAGTTTCTCATACACCTCAATCATCGTTTTACTATATTTCTCTGTCGGCTCTATTCCCATCTTGTTATTTTTTTATGGGGAGACCTCTCAATACCGAGTCGGTCTATCAAAACATATTAAGTAATAAACAGTCCATAAAGTGAGGCAGACCCAGACAAGCGCCACAAAACGGTTAATTCCTGTTGTTCCTCCAAAAGAAAACTCTTATATTGACGACTTGATTTTTATCTGTTTAGTTTGTTTACATTGTGGCAGGTTTGATTAAATCTACGGAAACGTTCATGATCAATTTCTAATATCGAGGCACTTCATCTGAATAGGAATAGCGTAGTTGAGCAGTATTGAAAATTAAATTAGTATCGTTGTTTTTACAAAGATTGCAGTAATTGTTAGTTAACTATGAAAACAGAATTGAAAAAGTCGAAAAATAACATACCTAGTTACAGACAGTTGAAGTTCAGAAATCAGATAGGTTGTCAGAAATGACGTCACGTCTTACTAATCCCATACACTGACATAACACTCGAGCACTCGTACGCCTAACAGCAGATCAAGTGTAACACTTTGGACTTTGGACCGTTCTTATTATCTGCGTCATAAGAGTTGAATTCGTAAACAGAATTGAAAAATCGAAAAATAACATACCTAGTTACAGACAGTTGAAGTTCAGAAATCAGATAGGTTGTCAGAAATGACGTCACGTCTTACTAATCCCATACACTGACATAACACTCGAGCACTCGTACGCCTAACAGCAGATCAAGTGTAACACTTTGGACTTTGGACCGTTCTTATTATCTGCGTCATAAGAGTTGAATTCGTAAACAGAATTGAAAAAGTCGAAAAATAACATACCTAGTTACAGACAGTTGAAGTTCAGAAATCAGATAGGTTGTCAGAAATGACGTCACGTCTTACTAATCCCATACACTGACATAACACTCGAGCACTCGTACGCCTAACAGCAGATCAAGTGTAACACTTTGGACTTTGGACCGTTCTTATTATCTGCGTCATAAGAGTTGAATTCGTAAACAGAATTGAAAGAGTCGAAAAATAACATACCTAGTTACAGACAGTTGAAGTTCAGAAATCAGATAGGTTGTCAGATATGACGTCACGTCTTACTAATCCCATACACTGACATAACACTCGAGCACTCGTACGCCTAACAGCAGATCAAGTGTAACACTTTGGACCGTTCTTATTATCTGCGTCATAAGAGTTGAATTCGTACTGCAAGTATTATCATTGATCTGCTGTTGTCCGTACTATGAGTTGGTAAGTTCATTTTGACAAAAAGTTATGAAGCACAACTTTAACCATCAATATTTCTGGTATTAATTGGATGTGGAAAATCTAATTTCCGATGTAGCAGTTTATTCATAATCAAATATAATTTAATTAAGAAGTGCGCTAGAAGTATAACGGCGGGCGGAATACACACGGACGTACTTCAGTCAAATATAAAGTTGCGATTATCTTTCAATATTTTCAGTCGACCCGGCTACATGACAACTTCTCGCCGACTTGGTTGGTTGGAGTGCAGATCTAGAGCACCGCCGCCGGTAAGAATCGCACGGGACAGCTATTTTTACGATGTCTAGTCGGCGTGCAATTTGTGTATAAGCCATGCGGTAAGTTACACCTAACGTTGTAAACAGTTGTTGTGGTTGGTGTAGATAGGAACGGCCCTGAAAAGGATCATAGAGCGCTAATTACAAACAATTAGAGGCCATGTTCCCGCCCCCCGCAGCGGCGGGCGGCGCGCGCGCTCCTCTTTATTGCCCTATTTATTGCATATTGGAAACAAAAAAACCTCTTCATCCAAACGAGCCTTATAATTTTAACGTCTGACATCATCAAGTTTCAAAGACGTTTTGTAGGCTTAAATAAATTGGGAGTAAAATAACGTTTCGTAACAATATTAATTACAGTAAGATATCATGAACGATTGGTTAATTCGCCCGAATAAGATTCGCATAAAAATCCAACGTTGTGAATATGGATATTTAATATGTCGGGTATGACCGCAAGGACGAATTATAATGCGATTTTAATGATGGCTGAACAAACACTTTGTTTTCGTAGTTCGAAAAGTCGACCAGACCCATTTTGTTTGTGGTCACAGTTCTACTGATTTCTCTATTGTAGTTTAGCATTCTAAACCTACATGTAGGTATGTACTTGCCATATACTAAATCCAATAAATAGCACACCTCTGATACAACACAGGCAAAGGCCAGCAATACTAAAAAATGCGATATATAATTTCAACTGGTGTACTTTTACCATAGTCTATAAGAATTATGGAGTTAAATATCAATAAAAGATATGCACATCAATAATAAAGATTACTTCAGATTTTAGATTTTCATTTGGGCGTAATAGTATTGGATTTGAAATAGATGTGGAGCGGACGTTTGTTAAGTTTCGTGCCATCATTCGATAGCGTGGCACATGAGGAGCTGGCCGCGGCATATTACAACTGTCATATAACTCAAGAGTTAATAGGAGCGGCCCTGTCTGTGCCAACTATTAAATACTATTCACATTTTACGATAATGCCCAATGCCCAACAAACTCTTATTGACGTATAAATTCCAAGTTTTTTTCCTCACCAAACAGCCGAAGGCGCCAGTTGTTTCTCAATATTAATATGAGACTAGTTCTGTTTTTCGGGTTTAATTACATCCAGTCGTCATAGCCGACGATTCGATATGAACCGAATGGTTTGAAAGTAGTAAATTAAACGGTCGGCGAGCCCCTTTTAATATTCATAGCGTTTTCAAACAAAATTTTTAAACTAATTAAAAGTTGTGTTAATAATTCTCTGGGATATGAATTAAGCCTCGAGGCGCTGAATTCGATTTGTTTGTGTTTGTTAACTGTGACAGGAAATTGATATCGCGTAGGTAGTTATAGGTAAGTGTAGGTACATTAATGTTTTAAGTTTAAGTTTTCTGCAGCCCGTGCTCGTAATAATAACAACAACATGAAATCAACAAATCGAAGCACACTATAACCATTATAGTGCTTATTTGCTTTTACACACTACTTTCTGATCCAAATTGATTGAAAGTATTTTAAAGGAAGCTTTTATCTACATACTTAGGTAACCTACTTACATCGAGCCGTTACGGTTCTATTTCGTTTAATTTCATACTATACAATTATATTCATAATCATAGAAAATAAAGCACACAGATAGGTACTGCAGAAACTTACAATAACTCAAAATGTGTGAGGTAGTTGACGGCAGATGTGAATACTTTTTTAACTTCTCGTAAGTTCAAAATAGCGAAGTCCTACTCATATGTACATATTTTATCGATAAAATGACTTTAAACGTAGGGTTATTGTACACAAAATATCTATTTTTCATGGAAACATAACCATGCTTTAATCAGTTCATTTCAAACAATAATAAGCCTTGGTGCTATTTTTGAAAACCATTTGGAATCAATGGCTGGTGCATGATACCAGAAGCGACAAAAACCTAATAAATGTACGGTTTTCGATAAAGTATCTGTATCGATGTTGCCACTGGCAGCACTACAAGGTATTGGCGTCAATCGCAGCGGGGCGCGCGCCGCTCGTGCTGGCACACCCACACCTGCGCGCGCGCAGCGACCGCACCATTGATACGTTTGATGTGCATCAATAAAATCGGCGGGCGTCTATTGTTTATGCAAATACTTACAAAATGTTATTGTTACTTATTTTGTTGCTGCGATTGCTCATACTCGTACCTACATTATATCATTCCGTTTGTTGTTTGATGTCCATCAAGTTTAAATGTTAAAACATTAATGCACATTTGCCTTCGATACGTAAGTAATTCCATAAAGAGCATGCAGGCCACGGAATGGCAAGTTCGCGGGTTCGAATCCCATCCGCAACCATTTTATTTTTTAAGTTTAGGTTTAGATTTTCCCTACGCATTGGCGTTAATCTGGAAATATGAAAATGGTATCAGGAATAGTTTAACAGCAAAGGTAAGTACATAAAGTTAGTACTGAACTGACATATTCATTAATTTAATCAATTACTCAAAGCATAATTGAAATAGCGCGAATTTTCCAAATTACGATGTTTCTATTTGTATTACCAGTGTTTGATCACTATGAGTACAAAGAGAACTCTTGACAGCGGTCTTTACTGAACGCACTGAAAGAAATTGACACAAGTGACTCTCGCGCAGAGCAAACAAATGTGTCCTTACACACAATGGACATGTAATTTAGTAATTTAAGATCGTATTAAAGTCCACTAAGGCCGTTAATTGATTGATGGTACAGCGCAGTTGTGACGCTGGTGTACGGTATTCGCGGCAGGTTTGTAATATAGATGTCAGCCGGCTGATAGGTACGCCAGCAATATTGAGTTTGCGTTTCACACGCGCTAGCTCCTGTGTGGAAGCGACCACGCCGCCGCGGCTCCGTGCCGCCGCCGCCGCCGACCTACATTCTTAATCATTCTTTGTAACGGAATCCCATTGCGGCATGGCATACACACTTAATAATTACTATTATAATTATATTTATAAACTGGTAGGTATGCAATGATACCTAATGGTACTTATAATGCTGAAATTAGTGATCGCAAAATAACTACTTATTTTTCTAAAAACTCTTTATTTAAATAAAGTCTAACAGCTAAATCTATACATATAATAAGACTGTAAAAAAGTTATGTCTGTACATTGGATATTTTTTGAAAATAATAATTGTAATGTGTTTTAGGATCGATACTGATACCAAAACCTAATTTTTAGAATTTTTGTCTGTTTGTCTGTGACTTTGTGCAAGTATCACGCCATAACTACTGAAGGGATATTGATGTTAGTTTCACTAGGAGATAGCTGAAATATCCGGACAGCTCATAGGCTATAAGCCATGGCGGTATGTGATGTGGAAATAAGGATCCAGAGAGGAAAATCTGCCTCCTGATCTCCTCCATCCTCCTCCTCTACGCAAACGAAGTTGCGGGGAATCAGCTAGTACGTAATAATTTCTTTTTATAGACGTCCAGTTTAGTTTAGAAAATCAACGCAAGAGGTAGTTAATTTATTAAAACTATTAAAAACCCAAACCTGATTTTGTTTTTTGATATTTTCATAGAGACACGTAAATTACACAGAATTGGAAAGTTAACCTTACGTTAATTAAACATTACAAAAATCTAGAAACCAAAGTATAGACGATTTTAAAGCTTTGCGATCTTAATTTATTATACCAACACAGCATTACATATTTTTGTGTCTAAAACCTCATAAAGAGTAACAAATTGATAAATGACTATAGGACATGGTTAATCCTCACGAAATGAGTACTTATGCGAGGATTACACATCGCGCTCGCCCAATGACATTAACCACTTTTACCGACTTGAGTCGTTCCAATACATTTAATATGCTGCGCCGACTGCATGATGTATGGCACCTATTGTGGCCGATAGCCGAAGGCATTTATAAGCACGCGCGGTATACACGGCATATGAAAGTTTAATAAAAAGTATAATGAAACTTGTAAGTGTAAAGTCAGTTAATAATTAATGGAAAGAAAGAAACGTATTTACGTTATGGCTATTTTTATATCAGGTACAGTTTTATCTAGTCCTAATATTAAGGCGATAGGTACTTTAAATGAGGTAGTCATTATTTGTATTAGATCGCTTATATTTTAAGGCACTGAAAAACACAAACTCCTCGGTCTCTTTGACTAAACCTATTCATTTCCATTCCTGTATAGGTAATACCTATATATTTATTATTACTTCCTATGTAGGTACAGGGATTTATCGAGAGCATCACATATTGTCAGCGTTGCGCCGCCAATCATTAGCATATTTATTTAACTTATACTAAAAACCTTGCCGGTTCGGCACTTGTATATTCCAAACAAATCAATAGTCTAGAGATTATTTTGAGTCAGAATAAATAGAGATTTGATTATATAAAAATTCTGCAATAAAAATTGAAACTTTTATATAATAATAATTTTCATCACCTGTTTCCATGCAAATTGGAGTGCAACGTCACAATATCAACTCTCAAGTGTTTGAGGTTTGTACAGATAACATCAGATCAATGGTAACATTTGCAGTACGATTTTAAATCTTGCGACGCAGATAATAATAACTGTCCAAAGTCCAAAATGTTACACTTGATCTAGCGTACCATGTTTTTCAAATGAGTTTATAATCTCCGTTCGTGAACATTATTTACAGGGTGTTTATTTATTAACGATTATCGATTTTTTATTTTATTTTAGCTATTATTCCTAATATCATTGTTTATTTGATATAATATTGGCTCTACATTATTAATTATCTTTTATTCTATTTGTTTTGACCTTATATTAGGGTCCATGAATGGAAGACATAAGCGACAAGCGGACATTATAACTGACACGGTTTGTTCTTTAGCACTAAGAATTAATAAATCTATTTTTAAAAATTGAGGTAAGGTTTCCTTTTGAAAAATAAAAAAAAACACTGCATAGTCGATGTCAAGGACCTGTGCCTTTCTACACCTGGATGCTACGAAAATAATTGTAATAATATTGGACTAATGTTGTAGGTCTATATTATTATTTTATTTAGTACTTACATTTATAGGGATGTATTATTAATAATAGAGAATAATATTTTTATTTATAATATCATCACGGATCCGGGTCACTAGCACCCATGTTGGCCAAATGCACGGATCCGCGGCCATACAAAACATCAAAAAGTTGTAAACAAAATCGTTTAGTCCGACTATCCGTTCATCCATATGTAGGTACTCGTAGGTATCTCCATTGTACGTCCTAGTTCTGCGGAGGCCAATTAAAGGTTTATGCTTTCTATCATACTATTACTGCTCATGTATACCTACATACATACGAAATCAATAAAATGTGTAAGTTTATTTTGTATGTTTAATGATTCCAAGATTCCAGTTTGTCATATTTGATGGCTGGTGGTCTATTCACTTTTCTTTCCATCCACATCGAGTAAATTTATCCGCTGGCTCTTGTGGCATGTGGTACAGTGGACGAAGCCGAGCAGTGGGTGCTAAATCATCTCACACAAAGAGTCCTCGTGTTATTGTTCCTTAAATACTACGAACCGCTCATATTTATCATAGCCCGTGTATAAAACTCAGTCGTATACTTTAACTCAAAATAATCCAGAAACCCAGTAAGTAAGTTTTATTTATGTAACATGCATTCATATTTGGTAGAAGATTATTTTTCATTATTACCATCTTAACTGATGATAACGCATACACTCGCATTGTTAATACTTACCTACACGAAAGACGTTTAGTATTTCACAATGCATTATTTTCTGATTCAATTAGCTAAGTAGGTATTGTACTTAATTCGTATGACATAGGATAATGCGATTAGTTATAAAAAATAATAGTGGAAATTGATTTTTCTTATAGAATGTAGATACGGTCTAACGTACTTAAGAACGATAAGAAATTTGCAGAATATTTATTAGGTAAGTGGTAGATATTGTTAGATAGTACGATACATAATTAGGGCATACCTACCTGCTTACGTTATTATTGAAGCGAGAGGGCAGATAAAATCTACTAATTAAAAGTATACCTAGGTTCATTACCAAAGTGAAATATGTACTTTGGGTTGGGTTTGGCTCTACATGTCCTTAGCCGCAGATTTCCTGTGCTGCTGTGTTCCACCGACAATCAAAATATTTTCATCAAAAGCCGCGCCGAATAAAGCCGACGCATCACTATAGATAGATAGAACATACTCGTCACGCCACTCACATCTGTTAGGTGAAATATTAATAGGGTTGGATTCCTGGAGTCTATGGCCGAGCGCTAGGCCATAGAGCACGGAACGCCCGCAACTAAAATTAATCATGTCAGTCCATATTGTTGTGGTGTATTGATCGATCAACCACACGTGCAGGCAAGTGACTAATGTGCTGTTTCTCGTACGATTATAAACAGAGGTGTTAAATGTTTACAAGGCGAGAGGTGCCGCCATCTGTCACTGTCCAAATACTGTTCCGCGCCCGTAGCACCTTCCAATGAGAATTAAAACAAAATACTTTGTTGACCTTAATCTCTGAACATTACATAGATAACCTAGCTACGCGTCGGATAGACTGGGTGTAGAAAAATGTGTCTGTGTATTGTGTAGAAAGTAATATTGTTTAATAATTAAAGTAACTCTAACTTTTACAGTATTGTTAAAACGGTCATTATATACAAGTATGAAATAGATTCGTAATTCTTTTTCCATATTTTCCTATCTGTAATTGAAGCAATGCGCGTGCTTATCATGGTTTTTGTTGCCACGATTTTTTCCGTCTGCGCAATGTTAAACTTCTGTACTAGTGTTACATTATCTTTGGTTGTCTTAGATATTTACCTACCCTACACACGCACACAATACTATGCAATTAAACAACCTAATAAAGATTTTGCCCAATAAAGGCAGCTAACTGCATGGGTGGTAAGACTCATCCTACGATTGCTCGGTAGTGTTCCGATAGTCCATAGTTTAAGCTATCTGATAGATCAGAAAGATAAGTAATTTAACTACAATAGCTAGTCGATCCTAGATAAAACACAAGATAATGAACGAAAGCATATTATACACCTACTTATTAGTAGTTAACCAATATAATCAGTTGATTTCTGTTTTCGCTTGGATTTCGGGTTTGTATGTACTTTGGACGAATAAAAACTGGGTCCAAGATTTGAGGCGATGGTTCACAATTTAATGCGCTTAATTAAAGTGAGTTAGACACGTGATTATGGATTAGGTGCAGAAGTCAATCGTAAAATCTAAATATTTTTATAATTTTACGTGATATTTATTCAATTTAGTTTCTTCACAACCTCCAATTGACTCCTTAATATCGATAAAGAATGAAATAAGTGAAAAAAAAAACGATAAAATGCAACTCACAAGGAATATTTTAACGAGTCCGGTTAGTGTTTTTTTATTCATTTTCGTATGTGATGACGACCTTTGAAAGGACTATTGATTAGAGATATGCTCATCCACGTATCAACACCACATTGATAAGAAATTTGACCTTTTTTAGTATGTACTTATAATGTAAACAATAACGAATCTTTTCAAAGTGACGCACCATGATTTTTATCGCGCGATTTTGTCGCAGAACTGAAAGGGTTTCTATGGAGATGTGCGCACATGCAAGACGTAAAATCCATACATTTATATCTGCAACTTTACTGCATATTATTACTGCTATTAGCTCGACAAAAAATCGTGATGCCTGTGGTCCATGTCTATTACTACCCTATTCGTCGGTATTTAAGTTCTTCATACATAGGCAACCTATCTATGAATCATGTGTATAAGATCCTTTACGGTATTCTCGGTTTGACCAAAGGTCGATGAAACCCTTGTTCCATAAAACGCTCTCGTCATCACATCAGCATCACAAAGCAGCCACGACTGTACGAGCCCGCGGCGTCGCCTGGTACCTATACTGCCCTCACTCAATGCCTCTATATCACGTTGTTTATTGAATAAACAGTCCCATTGGGGCCCTGATCTCGGCTTCAACGTCGTCTGTCATTTTGAGACAGCTTTTATTTTATTATTTCATATAAAATACTTAAACTTTTTAGGCTTAACACATACACAGGCGGCCTGCGGCCAGTTGCACCGCAAACCTTATCTCTTGTCGTTAACGTCTAGTAGGTAGCGACCTGCGGTGTAGGCCGCAGATCACTACCGAAAACTAGCAGAAAAGAGGGCGGGGCATGTGATTCAACTGGCTGCAGGCCGCGTGCAGGCCGCGTGCCGGCCGCCTGTGTATGTGTTAGGTGTCTTAATGAGGTTCCGGTAGCGTAGGTCTTGTTCACTATCTGCCTGCAGTTTATAACTTGTCGAAGGCGACAGTCATAAATATTTCAAATGTTACACATCATACAAAAGCATCTTAGTTGGTATGTCTTCCCGACTATAGGTATCACCTTTGCAGAATATTTTCAGCATTTATTGAGGAAGTACCTACACAAAACGTTTTAAATAACTTCTTCAAGCTACTTCAAAGCAAGCCCTCGCGTTTTACGGTAATTCGCTAATAGGGCCGGCTAACCCGTCAAGTGATCGATACAGAGTCGAAGAAGACATTCACCAGTCGGTCTTTGAAGACCAGTGATACATTTCAACCATTAATATCGGCATTGAGCTGGTGGCAGCGCCGCGGGGCTCCGCACCGGCGCGCCGAGGCGGTGCGCTTGCCTTAAATAACATATTAGCCTCCAAAGCGGCCGCCGCTATATTCGATATATCGAATATGTTTTTCGGTAAATCGGAACGTAACGAATCACTGTCGATGACAGCCGACGCTCTGGCGACGATTTATCGCGAGCACCCGATTCTACAGTAATCGGATTTGAAGTAACGCAACCGTGGAGCACGGATTATACGCATGAATCCTGTTTTGTAAGACACATGACTCAAGAACTCATTATTTTAACTGTCTTTTTGCGATGGAATTAAATAACTACTTATTTTTACAAGTTACATTGTTAACGTAAATGCTTGTGCCCCTTTTGTGCCCAGTTTACGTGTATGTCCGATGACCTATTTGATATTTACATCATCCCACTCAGTAAAAATTGATCCGAAGCGATTAATGGTTTTGACCGTACGGTTTGACCGTACGGTGGAACACAGAGAAAGGTGTACAGGAGAGTTTTTAAGGTTGCGATTTTCTCAAAAACTACTTGACCTATTGCAAAAATTATTTTACTGTTTGATAGATAAAAATTGAAACTATGTAACTGTAAAATAATTTTTAAATTCGGTCCAGTAGTTTTTGAGAAAATCTCAACCTTATTGAGGCCCCCTGTATACTTATCTCTGTCTTCGACTGTACGATTATATAGTTACCGCAAAACCCTTGAGTGTAGCTAGGTACACAGGTAGGATTGCAGTTTTCTTATTAGGTATAATATTCATTCCAAGCTAAAATACTTATTATTTTTAATTATAATTTAAATACATTAAGAAGTAACAAAGATTGTAATTAGTAATTACATTGCAGTTTTGAAGTCCCTAATTATCAGTAACTATTTGTACTTAATTCCAGTATGTAGGCATGTAGGCGTTAGTAATCCGTCATACAGTTTTTTAAACTAGTACGGATGCTATCGTTTCCACATTCTTGAAATAAATGTTAGTATAATAATTGCTAAAAATGTATAAGTACCTATTTTCAAGAAGCATTGATCATTATTTCTGTGTCAATAAAAATCTTTTATCTTTATCTTATGTGTGTGACGGACAGTGGTAGTTGTGTAAGTTTCGTTTAGGTTAAGATTTGGCGACTACCTACGGCTGAATCACATCGAGATCACACTTAATGATAGGTTAGAAAATCAACACTGCTTTGATTTTAAGCGCAATAGGTAGATTATTTATTTTATGTAGGAACAAAAAACGGTTATTACAATTATATGGTACCTACTTAACAATTAGAGAACAGGTGAGAATATAGGTACATATAAAAATACAATCTAAAATATTTATTTACCAGATTTTTTTAAATTTACAGAGTTATTACATTTGCGATTGAACCCCGCACTAGATTATACTTACGTCACGTAAGTATAACGTAAGTTACGTGTGTCGCGGTAGTTCTAATTTGCGTTACTTATCATTATAAACAAAGAGAACTCGATGCTATATAGCACCCTAACTTACAACTAGCAAGGTAATAAAATAATAGTGGTTATTATTATGGTGAGTCTTTCGTATTGGTCTGCACAAGTCCGCCGCGCCGCCGCGGCCGCCGGGTTTTGTTGGACTACCGTGTCAGTTTCCGTATTTATATATCTCTTTAAATCTCATAATTAGACGGTCTAAAATTATGACAACAAATTGAATTTGACTCTCAAAAGTCTAATTTTGACGTGAATAACAGTTGGTTGGTTAGCGTTTCGTCCAACAATCGTTTCGTCTATAGGTACGCGGTTCGTATACCTAAGTCGCGCTTTGTATAAATGTTCATAAGTATTCATATTCTAATGCCAGTCAAGTTAAATAAAATATACCAACTTAATTATAATTCAACGAACAAAACAAACCAAATCTACCCCCAAAACCAAAATTTATGAAGTGGAAATTCTGAATATTTGATTTTTTATACCTACTTTGTCTACGTTATATCTACGTTACCTTCTAACTTCTACCTCCAGTTTCACAAAAAAATTAAAACAATATTCAGATATACAAAGCACATTACAGACATATTTATTCCATGCGATTGTTCTGTTTTAGGGTAGCGGAAAACGTAAGTTTATTAAAGTAAATTAATTTGATAATGTAAAAAATTCTTTTTTCACCCGAAATTGAACTCAGGATATCGCATTATTTTGTACCTTTATGTATACACATACACATATTAGTTGTCTTTAAAATCACTAAATTCATAGAATCGATGAACCATCTTCAAACACTGGGTAAGTGTAACGATAATTTCAAGTGGTGTATAGGTATTACCTTCATTTCCAGCTTTACCCCCAACACTTTGCTGGTTATTTAAGCAGCTTTTCACAAAATAAACCAAAACAAACATCAATTTTCCTTTCCTGCATCAACGTCATTTAACTGTCAAACCATTTCAGTTTTAATGAATATCGGCACTGTCATAAAATTTTCCTTAGAGGCACTTCTATGTAACTTTTCAAAAACAGAGTAGTTCATATGCATAAGCGACCACTCTTGGCGATTGTATCGTATAAACTAAGTTTTTACGGCTAATAAGGCGGTACCAGAAACGACCCCTCGACGTTCGCGCTTTCCCATTGGTTATTGAAACTACGCCTGGGCGTGGCCAAACATTCGTTACAATCGCGTTATACTTACTACAGCAGGCTGTATTGAAGTAGACAAACTCGTCTATGTCAAGAAATCTCACACCATTAATAACTGTGCATGGTCACATTTTAAAAAGTATGGTTAACCAACCATTACTTGTGGAAAACACATGTGATATTCAATAATTTGTTGCTAATGGTGGTGAATAATAAACTGGTAGTCAGAAGTACCTAATTACTTGCCCAAACTAAGGTATGTATCCATTTACGAAATATGTTAACAAACATATTAAGTACCTATAGTATAATCGGCGTAAGTTAAATTTAATTTAAAAGCCTACCGGTGGTCCCACTAATTTAACTACCGGGTTATTTATTGATATCATAGTTCCACTGCACTAGTGATTGATTCTTTCTTATTTAATTGTAGTTTCATCAATTCCAATCTGTCACACAAATATATACGTGTAAAAGTTATAATAATAAATTGTTAGGCATTACTAATATTTAATTCAACCTTCGAACCTCTATCAATCTGAATCGCTGAAAGAATATAAATATAGGTACTATGTGTTTTCTGAGTTTTAACATAATTTCAATTGTTTGTACTTGTAGGAGGAAACCTAATAATTATTTTGATTTGTTCGTAATATTGTGTGGGTAAGAAGAGCCCAGGAACTATGAAATTGCTGTCGCGCACTATACCTACGTAAATTTGATCGACTGAAGCAGGACCACAAGAATATCAAATTAAAGAAATGTTGTAAAAACATAAGAATATACCTATATTAATTTTACGAAATGTTTAAAGCTTTACCTAATAAATATAATAGATGTTTAAAAAAGACGCTGAACTTCGAGAGGCCTCTCACTATGAGGCTTTCAAACTAACTTAATTATTTAGATACCTAAGTACAGTCGAAAGCACATCAAGTGTAACCAAAAGTGTTCATTGCGCGCTTAATTGTGCCATTATTATTGTGCGCGCCATAATAATGAAATAAAAACCGTAGCATCACCTACCTGTAGGTACTACGTCATAATATCTGCCGAATATACGTATTTACTTTGTCTAAAACTATCTAAAACTGTCACACCTTGTATTTTTGGAATATCAAACTTGATAGATCGAATATTTTTTTTAATGGGGTCAGCTTTCTCTGGGGAAGGCAGTTTGTTTTTGTTTATATGCATTGCATTATTGTTCGCAAAGTTACATACATTTCTTCGGAATACATTTTTGTCACAGTGACGACGACGTAATTATTCTACCTCAGCCGAGAGTAAAACATCTAAATAAGTTAAATAGACTCGTTTAAAAAACGCAATTCATAAAAAAAAAACGTGATTTAGCTCTACGTGGTATATTGGTTCCACAGCTGTAAAAAAGTTAGACCACCGTTATATACCTACACAATATATACCTAAGTGTAACAGCCGAACATCGAAGAGGTTTATTTTTGTACAGGAGGTTATAATACTAATCGCTCATGACGTTTCTAAGCTCCTAATTACTGATCCCATACAAAAGACTTCAACGCGCCCGCTTATATGAAAATTTAATCCTTGCTCGGACACAGGCACGCACGCTCTGGCTTTGAATAGTATACCTACTCGTAGGTAAGTACACAATAGGTCATCACAACAGTTTTGAGGCGGTCAGTTAAACTGATCGCCCTTCGGCGACCGCGACAGCCATCTGGGCGACGACGCCTGTAACAAAAAAGAACATTTAGTTGAAAAAATAGAACATTTAGTTGAAAAAATAGAAATATAAGATATACACTTAGGTACATTATTTAAGGCTGTAGGATTAGAATGTGTTTTGTTAATTTAGTCAGTGTCAGGGTATTTAGAATAATCAATATAATAATAATATAGTCTATTTACGCCGTTTGGCGTCGAGACACTGGGGCCGTGGGGGCCAGACGCTTACGAGCTCGTAAAAGAGCTGTCCAAGCGACTGATCGAGGAGTCCAGCGACCAGAGGGCTGGCAGCTACCTCTGCCAACGTATTGCGTTGGCAATACAGAGAGGGAATGCTGCCAGCCTTCTGGGCACCGTGACTCCCGATGCCCTCCTAGAGAATATATTTTATTTATAGTTTAAGTTTTTGGATTTTTAGGGTTAGTTTTTAGTCACTATATTATTTTAGGTTTTAATTTAATGTAATTTTATAAAATAAATGTTTGTTATAATAAAAAATATGGGTAAATAATTTCCACACAAAGTATTTTAAAGTCATAAATGAAGCGACATCTATTTGTCCCCATTTTACCTGCACCTTTTTCTTTGAAACACTAGAAAAGTGTAGGATAGAGTTGACACCGAATCAACTGTAGATAGATAACATACAATTTTATGCAACAGTAATAATTATAGTCTAGCTAGATTGTAATGGATTTGTGTACGATGTGTCGACTGTGCCTAGAATTTTAAGTGAAGGATAAAGATTGCAATCATCTCATTGTAGGTATCTAGTTAGTAGGTACGTATGAGTGCATCCGAATGGCATGCGAGTAGATAATGAGTGGGATTAGAGTGAGTGTCGCGCGGCCGCAATCAGCGCCCTTGTCGCCGTGCGTCGATGGCACTCGACAACTTGCGCAACTTTGTACTTTAGGGGTTGGAGCATGGCAGGAATATACGAGTATTCGTAGTATCACCGGTGCACAATGTGCTAGTATCGCAAAAGGCACGTTAGTCGACTGACACGATATCGTCTTAACGATAATTCTCGGTTCGGAGTCGACGAGGTTCGGAGTCTTTGTCCACTAGGTGGACGGTCCGGCGTCAACCAATCGGTCTCACTCAATTATGGATATTGCCAATTGACAAGGTCTAAAATCTATTAAAATCCTAAAATAAAACGTAATATCCTAAATTAATCCTAAATACGTGGAATTTTTTTCAGAATTCTTTCGTATATTAATTCCGAGATTTTTTTTGGGTGTAAACTTAGGCATTCCGGAAGTACTGTGGCTCTGACATATTTCGGGTAAGAAGGCAAAGAGAATCTAACCCGTACAGCCAAGTATTACATTGTATTTTTCTCGGAGAAGATGATGGTCATTAAAAAGTGTGACACTTTTTCAATATCTTTTAAGTAGTCAGAATCATATTTGGCGAGTCCACCACAAAAATAGCAATGGACACACTCTTACAAATACCGAAAACATCCGAACATTATTTCTGATGATAACTCTGATATTCGTGAGTCAGCTAGATTGTCTTTTAATTGTCATATACTGTGACACACGATATAAATGAGTTCTGCAATCAACTGCGCATCGCGCTGCAACTATGAACTGGCGAACACAAATGTTACGAAGATAGCAACCCTGGCACTGGGTTAGGTACCCTTGTGTTAAAGTAACCTCCACTCTTCCCCCTCTAGCGTCCGGGGCGGAATAATTCAGCTTACGTGTCCTGCCCAACCTCCCTGCCTCCTCGCAAACCCACATTGACGCAGCGGCATAGGCAGCGGCAGTTATTTTGCGTATCGACTCAGATCAGGAGCTTCAATCTATAATTTACTTACATACGCGACATTATGTATAT
Source organism: Tachystola acroxantha (assembly GCA_963506565.1). NCBI lineage: Eukaryota > Metazoa > Arthropoda > Insecta > Lepidoptera > Oecophoridae > Tachystola > Tachystola acroxantha. The sequence continues at coordinate 10,237,248 of OY735870.1, read as the reverse complement.
TATAGGCGACAGTTATCATTGTATCTGATATTTCTGAATAAATACAAAGAAAAACAATTTGTTTGCAATTGATACGAAATAATATAAATTGTTTATAAAATATCATCGAGATTTTATTATATGTATCTACTTATGTTTTTCTTCGGCTTCATATTTTTATTTGGTCAAATACCGAAAAAAAGTTCATGCAAAGATGGGCCTCTTGTTCCTGTAGGATAAGACAATTTTGATGGTACCTAATGTAGCTTCGTAAGTATTTGGTGGCGAGAAAGTTCTAGGGTCTGATGATGACCATAAATATGGCCTCGAGATCTTACGTTTTTTGTGTATTTAAAAAAGTCTAATTATTAATTATATAGCACTCTATAATCAAACAATATACTTTTATTATAACTAAGTAGGTACTATAGTCTAAATTCTGAAATAAAAATAACTCCCGAGAGGGCTGGCGATCCAGCAACACTTTTGAAATTCACTTATCAGTTTTCAAAAGACCTTTTGCGAATATTTGATTCTACCGGAAACGGGTCCGATTGTCCGGAAGGATCAATTTTATCCCCGGGACCTAAAAAGAATTTGCAATTCTAATTAGAAAAAAACCTTGTATTTTAAAATCCAAATTGGAGGTGACGTATAAAGGATAAGCTTATGTTTTTATAGTCAACGGTGCGATATTATTGCGGTTTCAATTGAAATAGAAACAGTAATTGAAGAGGACGTCTTCACCTGGCGCAGCAATTGTCCAACCGATGATATTGATCTGTCTCCCCCTGTGTGTACCCACGATCGCATCAATTTAATTTGGCAAATCGTGAACGAAATCTACAGGTGCATTGTATTGTTTGATAATAATAAAATATGTACACAATTTTTTATTTAATGAATGGTAGCGATTCTGTCGTGTTTTATAATTTTAAACTAACTTTTAAAGTAGTGTCTCATCCTATTTATAACTATGGTGTAGGAAAATGAGGCAGCAGTTTTAGGCATGTAAGATTTAGGTTAGTTAAAAAAACGCACACTAGAACCACCACCAATGCCCTACTCTACACCACAAATTTCATCAGAATTTAATAAGATTATTTCACATTCGTCAGGTCGTCGTAGAATTCGGTCACACCTAGGAATGCTTTCACGCTCGTCATACCTAATAAAATTAAAAATATTAATTCAAACTTAAAACTAGATAAAGGCTCCGATACTTCTAAACTAGACGCGACTAAATGTTAGCGCTACATTATTTCATAATATTACCACTATAGCTAAAGAAAAATATGGCCGTATTTTGTTTGTCTAATCCAGTTTAGAGAACACAAGTCAGAATCGGTTCCAATATAATAATTAAATTATCTATTTGAGTCTTGTTCGGCAGTCAGTGTTTGTATGCTTACTAGTTTAGTGTTGTATCGTGCATACGGCGAGGGTGTATCGCGTTGGCCCCAAGGGAACTGTACAGTAAATTAACAATCAACCCGAAGCTTGTCCGCGCCAATTGATTCGTCAAACGATACATGAATACTGATTGTTAAGACGAATGATTAGGACGACTTCATGTCCTTGACGATCTTTAATTTTTAAATGGCAAATACTAACATAGTCAAATTGTAGTGAACTAGCTACCATTAGTCGCCTCTAAGCCAGACGTCCCGCTCGCTCTTATGTGACGTAGCACATGAACAACAGTGACAGTTCAGTTTAGCAGGGAGGATAACACTTAGTGGCCGTTACAGTATTAGCTACAATATACAGGGTGTAACGTAAAGGGTATATGAAGCCGAAGGGAGGGCGTTCAGTATCGGTAACTGAACAACTTCTGTTCTACGACTTTTCGATTAAAAAATGAAAATAAATTAATGTCTTATTCAAATCGATCAGCTGACTGATACGAAATGTATGAAAAGTCAATAAAGAAATTCGCGAAAATCGAAAAGTCGTAGAACAAAAGTTGTTCAGTTACCGATACTGAACACCTTCCCTTCGGCTTATATACACTTTACGTTACACCCTGTATATTTATATGAAATTAGGTAATTAAACAAAATATGGATACAATAAACATATTTGTAGTTACATCGTCAGTAACCAGAAAAAGGCACAAAAAAGTAAAGAAATTGCAGTTGTCGAGACACCTTGAACGATTGTATTGGGTTAGGTCAATAGGCCAGTGGCATTGAATTCGACTTCGAACAATAGCCGCTGTAGTGGGACTATTAAAGACATTTAGCAACCCCCAGGGGGGTCCCACGCGAAGCCAACTGACGACAATCACCAAATCCCCTTTTCACATGTCCCGCCTGCCGGGCAGTCGGCGCTGCGCCGGGGTTCCCGTTGGAAAACGGCACATGCGGTAAAATGAGACGATACTTACCTAAGCTTTAAACCTCTCACACTTTTTCAAGTTGAGCTTCCACACATACTTCAACGAAATTCATATTGCCTTTCTTATATAATAAACTAATTAAAGGTTTAATTAAAAACTGCCTATTTTTAGCAAGTTTTAAATGTTATAATAACACAATGTAAGAGCTGTAACCTAAGAAACCTTGTTTATATTGAGACAACGGAATAAATAATGGCAGTGCCAAAATTGTAGATTCAGTCATGACGTAGTGACAGTATCCGTAAGCTGACGATCTGAGGAAGAAGATTTTATATCGACATGTTAATGTGGACCCGTAGTAGACTCACAATAATAAACTACCTTATAATAATAAAACGGACAGATTTGGTGCTTTTAAGTGTTGTATTACATTACTACAAGATCACTCTGTACAATGGAATAAAATTCTCTGACGATGTGGCATCGTCAAATTGCGGTGCCGACATTTGGTGCGTCAAATTGGTACGTTTGATCAGCCCTTTGTACGCCTTAAGACTATTAGGACAACGAGATTACACGGGACGCGCGTGCGCAGCCGACCGGAGCAATGCGATTACAATTCACCCCCTCTTCCTCACGGCTCTGTAGCATAACGCAGCCCCTCGTATCTTTACTTCCCTATTTTTTGATCTGTAACTGGATTTCAACGTGCTCCCTGTGGTACGAGTAGGTGTCTAATATGACGCTACAATAGTGCTTATCCTACAGTTCAAGACGATGCGGCGGCGGCACTTGAGTGTTTATTCTTCAAATACTCGTACATCTCAACTCATGTCGGCATTTTAGTCATGCTGACTGGTTGATATACTTTTTGATTTTTCTTGGATAGGTTACCTACAGTAAAATAAATATGAAATAAATAAATGTATGCGTTGAAATCTTCATGTACTTATAACCTGAATGCTCGATCATTATTAGCCATGAAATTTTGTGATGAGTAGGTACCTACTTTTACATTTATTATTATTATTTACCTAGCTGGGTTTATCGTATTTGAGTAAAATAGATGTTTACCTAATTTTGTCATAATTTACAATCCCTCAGCAAATGCTTACCTTAATTTTTTCGTAATTCTTCATTAGTAGGTGTCACGAGAGAGGTGTGATGTGAGCTGAGTTGCGTTGCGGCACTGCTGAAGCTCCACACTAGGCAACTATCAACTTTGTTATCGGATGTAACATTTTGATGATAAAAGATTTTGGCACTTGTGTACCCAGAGCGCTGGTAAGCTTTTCCTTGCAAAGTGATGTAAATGTAGATTTAAAAAAAATGCTGACGCACATTTGTACACAATGAGGCAGCAATATTTACTTGCGCTAAACGGAATGAATCCAAATAGGAAATCTGTTGCAGAATTTTCTGGTCCCTGTCAGTTCTGAGGTGAAGAGGCATTGGGCACAGTCATTAACCTCTCTAATCACTCAGAACTTTTAACAAAAGCCACGTGTCACAATTGCATAATGATCTATATGCACCCATTCAACGAGAATCGTGTGGTTCGGTGACCATTAAGTGAATAAGTGAGTGACTGAATGATTTGCGTGAGAACTGGCTACATTGAAACGAAAAACATCATCACTGATTGATCTCGAATTTGCTTATCTTTATTTTTGTCCCTTATTATTTTGTCAATTGCGAGCTTCGCTGTTAGAGATTAGTGATGTTTGCTGCGTTCACTTTATTGTTAGCTCTGTCTGTTTGAACTTTCGAAGAGATGGGGGCGTTATGTCCCTATTAAACAACGGACAATAAAAACTTGCTCGTGAGACTAGTTGGGTGCTTAAAATAACTCAAGAACTGGAAAGGGCTGCCATTACCAATAATGTGCTACTGGACTGGTTTTCGTACTACATATCCAAACCAAAAAAGAGTTGAGGATGAATGAATTAATCAAATGTAAAAGTTATTTCACTAAGACAGTTTAAAGTACAAACTATGCTTTCAAGCTACTAATGAAGGCGTGCATTTTTACAAACGGGTATTTCTGTAATTCTGAAGACAATAGAAATAATGCTCGTATTTCTTCAACTTCCGTTCTTCACCATAAATTGTATTGTAGGAATTTTACAACATTGACATCCCAGTATGTAAATAAAATTAATTCTTATGTTTGAAATGATCAGCCCCCTTACCATGAACTCTTATAGCAGTATTACTTCAATAATAATTTATTATATTTATTTACCATGACGTCCTTAATAAGGTTACTTTAAGGGGTCGTCATGGTACGAAATAATAAAGTAGGTATTATTGAATTCAGTCTGCCATAAGAGTTCATGGTAAGGGGGCAGTACCTACAAACCGTTATCGACCTACTTTAGTGCTCGTGTGTTAAACTTGACGTGCTGTCGATCGTATAATATAATTATTGTATTATTGTTTATATTATTATTAATTACTTTAGTAATTAGTATCTCCGCCCCGCGTAGTGGTCTTCGGTTTCGAGTTTACCTTGGCAAAGGTACCTTTCATGTGTCACTCCAAAACCTGAGAAGTGACCAGTCTCGAGATGGCCTGTGTTAAAAAGTGGACATTCCGAGAGGTCATTTGACGAAGTGGCCATTTCAATTAGGAAAGTAGGTAGTAAATTTGAGCAGTAAAACAAAAAAAACTAATGTAGGTACAACAAAAGTCGATCAAATGGTAGTCGATTTGGACATTTTTCGAAATGGATAGCAAACTTAAGGTGCAACAAACGAACAACCAACAATGGCACTGTCCAATGGTACAACTATTCATGCGCCCAGTGTGCAAAATTTGGTGCTGATCTATGAAGCCTATGGATGGTGATTGTATAACATGTATGACGTAGTAACAAACAACGCAACTTCTCAAAAAATCGCATTTATTGAAATCAGTACTTCGCCTGTGTAAATTCTACTATATTTATTGAACATATACCTACGATACGATAAACGAACGCGTATTCACATCACGTCCTGTCCGTCTCTGATACTGAAATAAACAGCGGGAAAAACGTTACAGCTTCCCCGGGTTTCGTGGGGAGCGACCGGCGGGATGGGTACGATGGGGGGACGAGTGGGGTGAGATTGAATTACCTGCCCCCGTGGGCTGCAAACAGTTCGTTACGGGCATAAGACGTATAACGAACTCTCTGTAGCTGTGGATAAATATATGTATATGTAGAATTGTAGATACAGAACTGCAGCGACTGTCGATTTATGGATTCGTATGAGGTTTTCTGTTTATAAAGTATAGTTTGGCAATGGAAAGGCAGTTTAAGGGTCAGGTCAAGTCTTACTTTCTCAATCTTTAATTATTAATTTGTACCTATCTTACGTATGTATAACAGCTATTGTATCTATATTATATCCTTCATGATCAGTATTGGTATTGTAAGTAGTCTATTGTATTGTATAGTAAGTAGTCTATTTTTTTTTATGTTAAGTATTTATTAGTATGTAATGTATCAGTTTATTTATTGGTAAAAACAATTATTTATACTAACTTAAGTATAATTATTATTAGTAGGTAAATAAGTTTTTTATTTATGTAGGTACCTACCTACATAAATAAAAAACTTATTTACCTACTAATAATACTTAAGATAAGTACCTACTTATCTTAAGTATCAGTTAATGATAGGTATTTAATATTGCTCAACAAGCTACCTACGCCGAATTCTCTACCCAAAGGTTGTCTGGAAGACATCGCTTTGAGCGATAAGACCGCCAATTGTAATACTAACTGTGTTAGCCTATTTCTTTTGTGTAATTCTTTCTTTTTTGCAATAAAGAATATTTTATCTTATATATTTTAAAAGTAATGGCGTACAGTACCTAGACAGCACACCAAACTACACAAAACTATTGCACTGTGCTGTCAATCATTTCGATACATAATTAATTAATATTATATATAAAAAAGTCAGTATTGTAAACAGTAACAAATTCCCCAACACCTAAATCTAAGCGATTTTCCTCATTATTAACTATTTTAGATGTATTACTCAGATGTTTTACGATGAAATTAAATTAGGTAAATAGAACACCTGTTTGTTGCAATGTAACTTATGCCTGCTTTTAATTTACTTATCTCAATAAAAACAGTAGTTATGTAAGTAGGTACATACAAAGTTATACCAATAAATAAATTGTAACATTGCGGCTTCTCCCTGTTCCCGGGCAGAGCCGACTGAATAAATTTGAATAACATGCGGCGTAATGAGGCTCCACCGCCGGCTGATGAGCGGGAATCGAACCCCGGACTAACTAAACAATTGTCATTCGTTCAGTCGTAAAGCGCATTCTGAATTAGAATAATTCTCTTTGTTGGTCGTAATTCCTTTAGTTAGGCTATGAAAATAAATTCAAATACATATCTCGAATGTTACTGTTACTATTATTACTGCCAGTACCTTTGAAAATTAGCTAATACAATTAATAATAATTATAATCTTACGCTTATGAAGGAAGGAACGGCCAGCGCTCCCCTATGGAGTAAGCCCATATATATGCCGCAGCCACGGCATTTTTAGCGCGGCTCTTTTCCCATTGTTTCAATAGAAGTGAACACACATAAAAAACCATGACTCTCCGCCCGGCCTCCAATTTTTATCTTTCATGTAATAACATTTATCTTTATGACTTGTGAGAATAAAAGTATACAACAAGGGCGGCTAACCTGTCGCCATATAAAATAGAAGACTTTATTAGACGATCTCCACAGGCGCGACGAACCCAAAAAATTTTTTTTCGTGCTTACGCAATGTAGCTTAGACGCTTCACAGAGACAGTTGCACTTTGGTTTGGTTTAGGACTTGTTTAGGATCAGATTTGGCGGCCACGACATAATCACATCTAATAATAACTTAGGTAAAGAGATTACCTTCAAATAATATACAGAAGCCTTTTTAAGGTTCCGTGCCTCAAAAGGAAAAAAGGAACCCTTATAGGATCACTTTGTTGTCCGTCTGTCTGTCTGTATGTATGTATGTCTGTTTATCCGTGTGTCAAGACCTATATCTCATAAACGCGTGGACGGATCAAATTGAAATCAATACCAAATACTCAGGTCTGCAACCTCATGCAGCCGTAAAAAAAATTAAACTTCTATGTCAACGCAATCAAAAGATATAGGCGTTTGGCGCTTTTTTCGCATATTTATATGAAAATCGAAGAAAACCAAAACCTATAGGGTACTTCCCGTTGACCTAGAATCATGAAATTTGGCAACAAGCTAGGTCTTACAGCACAAGTAAAGACAAGAAAAAATCCGAAAACTGTAAATTTGAAATTACATCCCTCCAAAAATATTTTCTTGTTATTACAAACTTATATGATATGATATGATATGATATACTTTATTGGTAAAAAACAAGTTTACACGTCAGATGGGCATTTCATTTTTACACTGTCATATTTGCAGATGATCAACTATCAGGAGTATGTCGATGTATAGACATACTATTTTGATAATGGCAAAGATAAGTTGGTCTTTAAATCTAGTTTATCTTTTCGTTAAGCAAGTAAGTTGCGTTGCACGGAAGCCTCGGTGCGAGAGTCCGACTCGCACTTGGCCGGTTTTTATTATTATTACTAAATAACTATATGGACATGATCTACGCAAATGGACTGACCTGACACTGACTGACGCAAGAAACTGAGAATCGAGTTGAGTGCAGGTCCTTAGGAGAGGCTTTCAGCACTGAACTGATAATGTAGTGATTGATGTTGGATGATGTTAGAATTTTTATTTAATGATATGTACTTACTTATTTTACTACCTAGTCTACCTATCTAAAACAACCAATTATCGCTTACTAAAGGGCTTATTGCGTAACCGGCCTGATCCATCGATCCGTGTCGGTCTAAATAAGCTCTGAGCTCCTTGATAAGAAGCTATGTGCAATCTCCGAAATAATTTGCAAGCCGTCAGCCTGAGGCTTCGCGGAACGGGGTGCGGGGGTGTTTACACACGGTGCGATTTATTCACTCGGAGTCGTAAATAATACTGGCCGACCGCCGACAGATATATGGAGCTTCGTATTTATTGCTATCTGTTCGAAAATGTACGGACAGCATCAAGAGTCTTGTCTTATGGTACATAGTATACACAAAATTTCAAAATTTGCCTTACAAGTTCTCTCTCTCTGCTTTTAAATGCAATTTTTTTTAACGTAGTTTCAATTTAAAGGTGGTTGGTTATACATTGTGATCCGATACGGAAATGTACTAGTTCTATGCTATTATTATCAGTGGCAAAAAATACACAATAATACCTACTAGTCAAATAGGTATTTTATAGAGTTAACTAAGTATGCAAATACATTTTTATTATCCTTTATTTTAGAAATAGTATGTAGTATTACGCTACGACCTTCCTATTTTCTGCACATTTGTCATAATTAGTACGAAGAAGCGGAAGTAAAAATTATGACCAGATCTTTGCACATATTGCAGATAATTCATAATAACAGTTTCTGAGACAATGGTGCCAATTCTGACAGTACACTTTTAAACTAAACTAAAAAAATGACTCCTCGGTTGTTCTTTTTCTACCTATCTACTTAAATGTATTTAAATCTTCTGTCCCTACCACACGGGCCTACACACATCGTTTCTGAATGAGAGAAGTTTTTTCGCGCGGCAGCGTACCATCGGACTGCATTAAACCACTTCATTGTAATACTTAGGTATTTAGTAGTTAGACCACGTATAAATTACTCATAATGAAAGCGAGTTTTTTGTAATATATCTGACTACATTTTAAGCTCTTATCAACGCCCGGTTGCCTGAGTTATGACTACAGAAACATTATACAATCGAAACGAGCACTTTTTTGCTGTTTTCTCATAATGAAATTTTGATTTACAGCCTTTCGCGTTATTAAAATCCTTTTAGTTCTGCTCACAGCCATAAGTCTGAGTCTCCAGCTATTTTGGGAGATCCATGTTCAATGTCACTAAATGAATCTAACTGCGAATTACATATTTAGCTAAGTAAAGTACCTATATAGCATGCCTCTTTAATTCCTCATGGACCACGGAAATACGAAGCAACGCGTAGTCAGCCTTGAGTTCCAGAATTATTCCTTTTTTGGTTTTTATCGTCTCTACATTTATATAAGTACGTATAGGTAAAGCTCGTCTGGGTATCTGCTCATTTTCCTAGATGCTCATAAGTCGAGACCCTCTATGCGTAAAGTAGGTATGTGCTGTTGCCAATAATAATGTGTAGAAGCTAAATTTTAGTTGGTTTAGGTATACAGGTACATATAGACTAGCTTGGAGCGTTTCATCGAAAACCGGAGTCGAGCATTTTAACCATGTTAGTAAAATATGACGACAATAAAATTATTCTGTACTAATAGCCATTTACCACCGTTTTTCTTTTTTTTCTTTTCGGTAAGCAACCAGCTTTTTCCTATGGTTTAGTTCAGTACTTTCTACCTACCTACCTACCTACCAGAACGATGGAAAGTACCTACAAACTTTAAATTACACTAATCTATAAACTAGGTAATACTTTTCACAAGTGATTAAACCTATTCTATTGACAGAAACACGTAGGGATCATTCAATTAACCTTTATGGCGATCGCGGTGGGTACACATCAATTTCTTAGGTACCGTATCATATAAGCACAGCATGGACCCAGATAATTATTGCTAAAAAATAAATCGCGATTCACGTTATCCTGGGGCAGCGGCGTGTCAGATCGGTATCGAGATAAATCATGCTTATTGGTAACGAAGCGTGGCGCGCGCGTGCGCTTGTGCTGGCCGGCTACGGTTACCCAAGAAAATGGTCTGTCACACTCGCCTCGCACTCGCAAATTTTGAAGTAACTTCTGCAAGCTCTGAAGAAAGAATTTTGTGAACGAATGCTTGGAGTTGGTTTTTTCGAATAATCCTGATAACCCACGCATGCTAGAAGATATGCACCTATAGGTACATTTTATACTCATGAAGGCGGAAACACACCGTTGTTGTGTAGTTTATAACGCTTTCATACATTTAGCATAAAGCGAATCAACTTTGCAGATACGACAAGATATCTGTATCTGAGCGCCATATCTGGCAATATTGCTCCCTAGCGCAGATAATTTATATTTTATCGTAAGGTTTATCTGCAGGTACCGACATATATCGAAAGATCTGCGTAGGTAACAAAATAAAATAATTTTCTGAATCAAGGGTAACGAACGATTGACGGTAGATATAGGGATTAATAGAGCACGCATGGCGTTCAGATCCTTTCTCTTAGTATTGTTAGAGACGAGATAGGATGATGAAACGATATACTTAAGTAGGTTAGGTAAGGGAAGTTCGCTAGATAGGTAATGTACAAGAATTGTTAGAATTACAGATCAGAATTTCTGATCTGCGGTAATTTACATACTACTTACCTAGGTACTTATTATTAAAATTAAATCTAGTGTCCGACCGAAGTTTCGGTTTCGGTTTTGGCCTAGTTTCAGCCAAATAACGAGTTTCGGCTTAGTTTCGGTTTCGGCTGCAATCCGGCCGAAACTACGGCCGAAACTGAAACTGAGTTCGAGAGCCTATAATAAGCATATAACGTTATAATATTAAAAGCGTAAATAATTTATTATTTATAAAGGGATAATAATAAGTAGTGCTTAAGGATTACTTCAAATATCAGAGATTTCATTGTTCAATATGTGATTAATAAATAAAAACTGACTGATAATAATTGCTTATTTATGTTTTCCACGAAAACATGACCTTATGTGGAAGTTTTCGGCCGAAACTCATACCGTGGCCGAAATTCGGTTTCGGTTTCGGCCCTAAAACCTAGACACCGGACCGGACACTAATTAAATCTTACGAAATATATTAAAAAACACTTAAAATATTTAATACTACCTAAAATACTTAAAATTACCTAGAAAAAAACCTTACCTAAAACATGAGGTTAGAATGTTAAACTGTGGCCTCCTGAAAACTCAAGAACTAGATAGGATATGAATGTATTAATTTACCTATACCTAACGAGCGCGGTTCCATAAGTTTCATTCCAAATGTTTATAGTGGTTTGGTTATCCGTGAAACTATCGACTCTATACATAATAACGCGTATTCGGAAACTGTATTTTAAAAATGAATGCTACTCATTATAAATTCTCGATCGTCTTGTCACACAAATCAAAACAAGTAATTTGTACAACGCCCCGATACACAAGTGGTGCAATCAAATGATAAATTTCATTAGTGTACACCCACTGTCTCGGCAGCCGAAAACTGAGGACGGACGCGAAACAGGAGGGCGAGAGGGTGAGCCCTATTTATCGAATTAGGCGTGTGTAATCACCGCTCAGCATTGCACTGCTATTGTCAAATACCCTACAGTCTACCGCGAATTTAAAATATTGCTCCATGGACGATCTTCCTGAAGTAAATTAGTTTAACGATTACTCTCCAAATATCATTAGTCTTGCACTTGAACTAGGATTAATAGGGGTGTTCCTCGTGGTCATACTCGTGGTCCTACCAGTATGACCACGGGGAAAGAAAAATCCCCGTGGTCATACCGGCAAACTATTAGTTGATTAATTAGTTTTCTTAACTACTGTATAGAGGTGACGTTCACATTTTAAAAGATGTCAATCATTATAGGCACTTGAACAAAGAGGTTTATTACTTGAAATCATGAAGTGGTAGTTGTGCTGTGGGGAATCAAAGTTCCCTACAGCTCAATCAGTAGGATCTTATGCTATCAGTAAGACGTGGGGAATTGGTTGAGTCCTTGGTACCTCAGTTGTGCCGAAGGGAATGAGAATTACCCACGACACAACCAATTGATCATCGTAGTTGTGCCGTTGGTCCGGCACGATATTATTATGTGTTTATGGGTGTACTGTACAATCTCACTTATTTGATTTTCAATGAAATACATGCAAACTTCTTTATTTTTTCGTAATGGCGAAATTTCTATTGGGCATTTTTTGGAAAATTTACGATGAATTTTTTTGGCTCGATCCCCATGGCCCACCTGTCTGACCCTTTTTGTAAAAAAGGTCATAGCTAATATGTACCCCTGTCTTTGCAGTCGCGCAGTTGGGTAAAAAAAACATTACTGTCTTTGCTGTCGAAACAATTACTTATATTTTCCTTTATATGTTGAACTGTACTGTATGACCACGAGTAACACCACTGTTGAGTATAAAGGGTGGGTTAATAAAGCAACTTAGGTACAGCAGTATGACCACGAGGAAAAGAAATTCTCCGTGGTCATACCGGTAGGACCACGAATATGACCACGAGGAAAACCCCGATTAATGCAAGTATATTAAAATTGCTTAATAAATTGTATGTTGTGTGTAAGTAACTACTCTTAGTAAGTTGGTACACGATCGCTGGACATACAAAGCGATAGCATAGAACACTAAATATAGGTACGCGATAGTCTGGGAAGGCTACTTAAGGGACATCGTAACGAAGTAGGACCGTGGTCTGACGACATCTCGCACACAAGCAAGTGCGGACCTATCGTTGTTGGCAGAATGGGCATGCCCACAACCCTAATAGAGCTGTGACGTCACATTTTCACGGTCTAATGAGGTGGAGTACACTGTACAAAATCTTGGGCAGGGCGTCATATATTTTGTAGACATATCCTTTGTATGAATGCACTATGTCGATCATGAGTTCATACTCCGACTCGCACTTGGCCGATTTTTGCTTGGCTGCGTGACCACGACCTTTTTTGAGGGCTGAATCCGCGCATGCACAGAAGTGGGTAAACAAGGATAACATAGGTACGTCTGCTGACAATGGAAGTAGCGAGAAGGTCCAGCAGTGGACGTATTCAACTCCCCTTATATTACCGTTCTCAAACCCATGAAATGATATCATGAGATGGCGTGCTGAAAAGAGACGTCGCTATGCCAATGCCATGTTAGCACGGTCTCTGTCACGTACACCATTTTACTTACGTAGTACAATTATGTTCTTTACAGCCGACTATTATTTTTATGTTATTTTTAAATTCATTTATTTTTACAGAAACTTATTTTACATTCAGTGCAATTAATTGTTAATCCATTAAAAAATGACAATGCCTCTTTACAGCCGCAATTTGATCATTTTGTTATATCCCGTGGGTCGGTTCTTTGCCATGTTTCTCTGTTTGTACATCCAGCAGTAACCTAGTTTGTATTCTGTACCTTATATTATTGTAAATTATTACATTATGTATGACATAACCAAGTGTTCCCTAGAGCTCCTAAGGTTGAATAAATGACGTATTTAAATATTTGATTTTCCTATGTAAAAGTATAGCTAACCCATATACAATAGAAGGATAATTTGGAAACGCAGAGGGCGATTCTCCCTCCAACTTCGAGGTAACAACATTTGTAAGTGCAAACATCGACATGCGGGCGCTCCACAGGCGAATAAAATACTAAAACCTTTTGGAGATTATGGAGATATCTGCGAGGAAGGTATTGAAGTTTCCAGGGGTTGCATTTGCAATAGTATAATAGTACAGTCAACAGCAGGTCAATGGTAACACTTTTTACTTTTGACAGTTCTTATTATTTGCGTCGTAAGACTTGAAATCGTACTGCAAGTGTTACCATTGATCTGCTGTCGACTGTACCTACGTAGGTATCCCTTTATGTATAGTCAACAGCACATCAACCTACACAAAGCCATTGCATTCTAGGTCGTATTACCGACGCATACAATGCCCGGGTGTTTTACTTGCTGATCTGTTCTCGATTGTAGGTGCGTATATTCATTTGCTTGATGCAATATCGTTTTTTTAAAAGGTTCACTTGCTAAGTATACATGCCATTTTTTATCCTCCCTCGCGTTGCGTTCAGTTCGCTAAACGGGGCGTAGTTATAATTTTGTTAAAGGTAGGCGTGTTGGTTCACAGGAAGGAAACGATCGGGTGTGTATTGTGTCGCTCGGCTCGTGTACGGCGCGTGCCGCGTATTGTCTCGGAGCGGGCGAATGACGCTCACGTGCCGAACGAATGCAACATCGTAAGCAATGGCAAAATTACATCCAGTATCCATAATTGACTACTAATCAGCTTATGATTTTTAGGGTTCCGAACCTCAAGAGGAAAAAAGGAACCCTCATAGGATCACTTTGTTGTCCGTCTGTCTGTCTGTCCGACTGACTGTCAAGCAAGACCTATATCTCAGAAAAGCGTGGACGGATCAAGTTGAAATTAATACTAAATACTCAGGTCTGCAATCTTATGCAGTCGTAATAAAATCAAACTTCTATGTCAATGCAATCAAAATATATTGCCGTTTATGTCGCATTTTCTCGCATATTTGTATAAAAATGCAAGGGAATCAAAACCTTTAGGGTACTTCCCGTTGAATCATGAAATTTGGCAAGAAGCTAGGTATCACAAGTAAAGGAAAAAATCCGAAAACTGTAAATTTGTAGTTACATCTATAAATAAATATTTTTTTCTTATTACAAACTTGTATTTGCAGTTGATAAAATAATTGCGAGTATGTCGATATGTCGTAAAAGTATATGCATATTATTTTGGGATCGGCAAAGATAAGTTGGTCCTTAAATCGAGTTTATCTTTTCTTTAGAGCAAAATTACGGGGATAAGTTGCGTTGCAGAACCCTCAGTGCGTGAGTCCGACAGCCGACTCACACTTGGCCGGTTTTTTATACAACATCTCTCTAATCGGATTCCCTTCAAAAGTTTACTCACCACATCATCTGATACAACACAGTATTGTATTCAGTTGTTTGTGTTTCAGCTCAAGATCCACTGTGGTCTGGTCACTATTTGTCATCTCTTCCTGCTACTTAAGTAGGTAAATTTTTAGGGTTCCGTGCTTCAAAAGGGATTAAGAATCCTTCCTTAGTTGACCGTCTGGCTGTGAGTCAAGACCCTTTTCTCAGGAACGCGTGAAGGTATTATCAAGTTGAAATTAATATCAACTATCATGATTATATATACACTATACAGGTATACAATGGAACTGTGATAAAATAAGTCAACGCAATTTTAAGATACGCAAGGGAATCTAAATTAATATAGGATACAAATTATGATATTAACATAGAAAAACTCTATGGCAGTTATTTATAAACGTGATTTAAACTTACGCCACCGTTTAGCCACCCTGTCCCTTTCTATCTTAACCTTTTTTAACGAAGTGTGAAAGGGGTAGCAACACGATTTAAAGGAAGTGATGTTTAACTAGGTTTATGAATAACAGCATATGAACATTATCCTATGACAGCAATTTTTAATAATTACCTAATAACTGCAAACTAGACCGATCTAGAAGTCATTTCATAGTTGATTCATATTCTATAGTAACTACATTATCAAATCAAAACAGTGTTTCTTAACAAAAAGTTTACCGGTCGTTTGTAGCTTGCATCTAGTTCAAGGGTCCTGCCTGGTGTGTACTCAACCCGCTAACTAACAGATATTGACGTTGCATCAAAGCAGCTCGTCATAAACTGACCATATATCATCCTCAAGTCACCGGGAGACGGCGCGGCTTTACGAGCCTGCCTATCCTTTTCATGTCGCTACATCAACAATACAGGACAGACTATGCGAAACTTCAGAGCCAACGTAACCTATTTTTAAGAACTTATAAATTGAGTGTTTGCCCGTGGTCCACCTGCGTAGTTCACCTTGTTGTACCACGGGAAATATTTTTGGCGTGTAAATGCTTAGAATTTTATTGTGAAAAATACCCTTAAAATTGGGTACTTAATAGTTTTTCCTAGGTAAACACTTGCTGCCAGAACGAAAGGGAAAATGTGGTTATACGGGCTGCGGCTCTATTAGATTCTCCCTCTACGGGCAGGTATCATGGTAATGACCAATTTATTCCGTGGTAATGACAGTGATAAGACACGTGCATTATTTTTTTCGAGGTTATAGACACAAACAATCTACGCAAACAATACACTTAATTTGGTATGTAATCACGTGTTTAATGATTATCATTAATGTGACAAAGCATTTTACATTTTCATTGATACAAAAATATTATTTTGATACTTAACACTTTTGTCTGCAATGCGATGCGCAGATGGCCGCCATTTCGGGTCAAGTTACGTGACTATAATTATACCTATTTATCCCAGATTAACTAGGCCCGCTTGTAATAAAATATAAACCTAGAGTTAACGACCTAACTCTAGAAAAAGCCGTAGAACAAAAGTTGTTCAGTTACCGATACTGAATAGCCACCCTTCGGTTTACATCCTTTCCGTTGCAACCTGTATATACTTAAATAAATACCTGGGCTCTCTATCTATACATTCGTTTATCTCTGAAACATAGCTGGTACTCTGCATTTTCTATGAGGACCACCACGCTTTTATGCAATGCAAGTCACTTCGCTTCGATCGTCTCTTCACTTCCATGGACACGATCACAGTCAACACCGCGATTTATCGCAACAATTTTCAGGTCAACCAATCAGCTTACGATATCACGCCAATTAAGTACTTACCCAGAAACGCAACGATTATGGCGTTGATTTATTAATTCAAGGCGTACCTACGATACGATGCGTCCTGTTATGATCCTACTATTCGTTCTATCTCTCCCAATTCACCATTGATGTATTCATTCCAATCCGGCTCGAATAACCAAAGTGTTCCTTTACCGCATGCATTTGATAACTATTTATAGTGAGGAGGAAAGGATCACTTTGTTGTCCGTCTGTCGGTCTGAAATTAATACCAAATACTCAGGTCTGCAACCTCGTGCAGCCGAATAATGAAATTTGGCAAAAATCTAGTTCTTATAGCACAACTAAAGGAAAAAATCCGAAAACTGTAAATTTGAAATTACATCTCCCCAAAAATATTTTTTTTGTTATTACAAACTTATATTTGCAGATGATCAACTAATCAGGAATTTGTCGATGTATGGCCAAAATATTTTGATAATGGCAAAGATAAGTTGGTATCTAGGTAAATCTAATTTATCTTTTCGTTAGAGCGAAGTTACGACTCGCACTTTGCCGTTTTTTTTAATCGAAACTAAGTAAGTACATATCGAATTTGCAGGACAGTGTAGACGCCTAAGCTATTAAATAAAACTGCCTAAATCGAGTGTTTAGTGTTTATCGCAAAATAAGTATGGTTTAAGTGGCGAAACCATGGTTTAGCGTTAGAGATTCATCGTAAGTATTCAAAATTTCAAATACGCATAGTCGATAATTGTTGTTTAGGTATGTTAACACACAGGGACATAGGTATATCGCGTTTTTTGAACAATATTAGTGTTAGCAGAATACTGGCTAGATGGAATTTTTAGTTTATTATTAATATTTTTAAAATTATTGTTCCTATTTTATTGTCTGTCAGTTGAGTCCCTGGTTCCCTACTAAATAGTCTTTTTACCATTTTTACGTTAATATATTCAGTTTTCATCTTATTTCAGTACCTACTTATTTCATTTATAAAGTTCACCAGCGAGCCTAGCTCCTCAATAATTAGGAAGTAGCAATGTCGGACTGTGATTGGTAATACGCTTATAATAAAAATTTAAAATGAGAAAATTGATTTATTAATAATAAATCAATTTTCACATCGTAATATATTTTTTTAAACACAGTTCTTTTTATTCACATTGTGGATAGATAAATTATGATTGGTAGTCGGGCGTGGTGGTCGATCTAATTCAGAGTGTTCACTCACTCTCCCACCCCGCAATATTTGCATCACTAACGAGCCTCCTCCCCCTCTTTTCCTACACCCTGCCTACAGCAGCCCCTAATAAACATACCTACTTAACTACAGGTTCTCTACCTCCTATTTTAGTAGGTATTATTTAAGTTAATATTTTATGACAACCCGTTAGGTAGGTTCGGCACAAGATAATAGCCTGAACCGCGGTACTAATCGATGTATAATTAGTACATGTAGGTACACAGGACCCTGTACTGTATGTATGTAACATACACCTTCTACCTAACCGTGATTGCACCTAGGTACCTACTTGTATATAATAAAAAATAAATAAATCATCAACAAATCAATTTAAATAATCCTTGCTTGCTTATTGAATGTTTAGGAACCCTATTCTTGCAGCTGTGAAAAAAATCAAACTTCTACATCAATTATTATTATTATAAACTCACGCCTGATTCCCGTAAGGGTAGGCAGAGACGATGGACTT
This sequence comes from Tachystola acroxantha, assembly GCA_963506565.1. Classification (NCBI taxonomy): domain Eukaryota; kingdom Metazoa; phylum Arthropoda; class Insecta; order Lepidoptera; family Oecophoridae; genus Tachystola; species Tachystola acroxantha. Next base: position 10,218,739 of record OY735870.1, on the reverse strand, counting down.
CCATCTGCTGCGAGCCTGGCACACAACCCTTGCCTCTTCCACATTCCTCATTAATCAATCTCTTCATGCATGCTCGTCGGTTTGTAGTAGACCGTACTCTATATCAATTTATTTATTTAATGGACTCGACAGTTCTTCATTTGCCAATGTCATGTACAGAATATTCAAGATATCATTGTCTTCTCTTTTTCCAGAGGAGTCGCCGTGGCGTTATCACCCTGGAAATCCGCGTCTTCTTGTCTTCATCCAGAGGAGTCGCCGTAGCGTTCGTCGTCACTCTGGCTGGAGCTGGCTTTGAGCTCGACAGTCACGTTCACTCCCGAGCTCGTAGTGGGATTCTTGATAATTGCTTGGAACTTTAGATCTTGCTCGAATTATCCAATAAATTCACCATACTGTCATTCGCGAACCTTTTCTGATTAATTTAACGTGATATTAAACACAAAATAACCACTATAGACAAAATTAAAATTGTCAAATAATTTCGCAACCGTCGTTTCCCGCCATTTTCAAGAGAACCCTCAACTCAAGTAATACTAAATACAGTGCAAGTGGCGCCAACTAAACCATGCATCATTTTTAGCTCCAAACACTGTCCGCTTGTAACCAGAAAGATAACACTATACTGCAGACAGAGGGCGCTACATCTACGTTTTAGATGGTTTTAGCCTCAGGTTTTAGCACAATATTTGACGCCAACAAAGTGACGTTTCTTGGGCGTGAAGCGTTAGGGTGGATTCCGAACCCAAAAATCGCTGATATTGACACAATATTGGCGTGAAAATGCCATCCGCTGATTGGATAACGTGAAAATTGTGGCCTTAAAATGCGGTTTTGTCTGTGATTGTGAATAAATCATACATTTTTTTTGTTAGGGTGTATGCTATAGTTAGAATAAGAAACGAGTATATCCGCCAGAAGACAAAAGTGGTTTACATTGTTCATAGAATCAGTAGAAGTGAAGTGGCTGTGGGCTGGTCACATTCTGTCGTAGAATCGATAACCGATGGGGTAGACGAGTTCTCGAATGGAGGCCACGAACGGGTAAACGTAGTATGGGACGCCCCCCGACCAGATGGAGGGATGACCTTTGCAAGATTCCTAGCAGAGCGAGAGGAGGAGAAGCCTACGTCCAGCAGTGGACTGATACAGGCTGATTATGATGATGCTATAGTTAACCTTTGGCCCTTAGCAATTAAAACCGGCCAAGTGCGCGTCGGACTCGCGCACCGAGGCTTCCGTGCAACGCAACTTAACCGTAACTTTGCTCTAACGAAAAGATAAAATAGATTTAGAGACCAACTTATCTTTGCCATTATCAAAATTTTATGTCCGTACATCGACATACTCCTGATTAGTTGATAATCTGCAAATATAAGTTTGTAATAACAAAAAAATATTTTTGTAGAGATGTAATTTCACAATTTTCGGATTCTTTACTTGTGCTATAAGACCTAACTTCTTGCCAAATTTCATGATTCTGGGTCAACGGGAAGTATCCTATAGATTTTCATTATCTTGCGTTTTCATACAAATATGCGAGAAAATGCTACATAAGCGGCCATATCTTTTGATTGAGTTGACGTGGGAGTTTAATTTTTTCACGGCTGCATGAGGTTGCAGACCTGAGTATTTGGTATTAATTTCAACTTGATCCGTCCAGGCGTTTCTAAGATATATGTGTTGACAGACAGACAGACAACAAAGTGATCCTATAAGGGTTCCTTTTGAGGCGCGGAACCCTAAAAATGACGATATACGAATGAATTTGATATGTCGGTCGGGCGTTTTTGGCGTTAGCTGCAGGACATTTAATAAACAATTAAATATCGCACATTTCACATGCCAACTACACCTTGCTGTATTGTTGTGCGACTACGACATCTAAGTGCTGAGTGCCTTTCGTTGCACCTTTCGTTGGCTTGGTTGGTCGACGCGTCTTAAAAAACTAATAAAACTACCGCTTAAATGAGTTTTTTTTAAATTAAATTCTTCCCAGAGGGAAAGGCAAAGCCAACTAGGGCATACAGCTTGGTCTGATGTTAATAGAATGTCTGAATTGTATATAAATACATACATATATACGAAGATAACCTAACAAATCCCTGAACGAAATAATTCAACGAACCACGCAATCATCGAGTTACGCAAGAAATCCTTGCTAAGAGCACAAAACTTCACAAACACGACTTCTTTCGAGCACTCCAATTAATAGACACGTTCGCAGACATTTTTTGATGAACTTTGGTGATTAATCGCTAAATACCATGGAAACTATTTAATTAGAATTTTCACAAAAAAGTATTGGCGTTTGGAGCGCTTTTCAAGGAATCCTTTTCAAGTTGTTAATAGATGCGAACTATCTTAAGGGTCTTCCATGAGCCAACTAGCGCCGCCAATCTTGAAAAAATAATATCTTCCAATTTAATAAATTTTATTATAAAAGCTATTTACAAAATGTTTATTAGGATTAATACTATTTTTCAATATACAAAACATGGCATAATTGCGAAGCTAAGTTGTAGTTCACAAATGTGCCAAAAACGGCCTTTTTTCGCAATTATGCGAACTACAACTTACCGAAAAGACATTGCCAGTTTTCAATGGAGCTTTGCCCCACCTACAAAACTACGTGACCATTTAAGCTGTACCTATCATTTTGTTGGGGACTTATGACAGGTTTCATATTGCATAATCATAATCAGTATCATTTTCTACTACTCTCGCAACTCCTATAGAAGAATAACAAAAACAATGAATAAATCGCTTCGATTTCTTACTATTTTCTGAATTCTTAATTAAGCTGTTTTTATCGAATCGCAACTTGTACAAAACTTTATTTTAAACCATTATTATTAAAATTATTTTAATAAAAAACGGAGATATTTGCATTTATTCCTTATCTGGTACAAACTTGCGGTTGATGGTGGGGCAGAATCTGGCAATGTCATTTAATCACGTTATAAATAAGCATTTAAAAAATAGTATTTATGGTTTAAAACTAATGAACTACAACTTAGCTTCGCAATTATGCCATGTTTTGTATATTGAAAAATAGTATTAATCCTAATAAACATTTTATAAATAGCTTTTTTAATAAAATTTATTATATTGGAAGATATTATTTTTTAAAGATTGGCGGCGCTAGTTGGCTCATGGAAGGCTCTTAAAAGAATATCCTCTTAGTAATTTGTGTTCTTTGAAAACCCCTCATTAAGGCGAGGTGTTGGGACGTTTTTAAGTTTTTCGATGAAGGCTACGGCACTAACTACTGAAATTAAAGGCCTGAAAAAAATATATATCAATCTTGGGGTATCTATTTAGGGACTGTTGGCTCCCGAAACACGATTGGACAAACTTCGCTCGATAGAAAAAAATCACAAACATACCCCTTTCCTGTCTTTTCACTGAGTAGTGTGTCTAAACTAAAACAGTTATTCATACAAAATATATATCAAAATGTAGGTTATTATAAATAGAGGAGCTTGATAAATTAAAAATCTGTTGTTTCTAACGTTTTTTTTATACCAGGCAAAATTTAAGAAAAAACACAATTTGTATAAATACAAATGCACGGCGCTACGAGCTTCAGTGCGCCGCTGGGCGCTGCCGAGGTCGGACCTGTATCGATTTTTGCCAAATGTTCCACTTTGGTCTTTACCTTGGAAATCTTGGAATGCTCCCACGATCGTCATAACGTAATAAAATTTAAAATAATACGAGTCGAATTTGGTCACACCTATACTTTAAGATTATTAGTTTACTAATCACGGAATGATTGTGCATCGTTTTGAATATAAAAAGGACTCATAACCTAAAACAGATATTCCTTAACACAATAGATTTTTCGCGAACCATGTTTTTGAAGTCATCATATTACACGCGACACGAACACCAGTGTCGAGTGTCGTATATTGGGAGCGAGCAGTGGCCTGATAATTGCAGATGAAGACAAGTCGGCTAACATTACAGTGGGGCTATAACATTACGGTTCTCAAAACGATCAAATCAAATCATGTCATAGCGGCCGTGAAAGGGACAGTGCTATTGCATTGGTATAGCGGCGTCTCTGGTTGGCGCGCCATGACATGGTATAATTTCATCGTTTTGAGAACGGTAATAGTAACTTCCAAATTGACCAAAGTGGAACAGGCCAAAACAAATGACTATTGACGGTGATTTGTCCCACAGAACAAACAAACAAACAGCAATCGAACTTAAAATAGTTTGTACGTAGTTGCTACTTGTAAAACTATGTACAGTGAACATCACATAAAGTTTGCCACATTTTACTCTAAGCACAGTGATAATACGGGCCAAATTTCAATAGCTACGTAGTTATAGACTGATGCAATATACACTGTGCCTACTTTTAAAAGTACAGTCAACAGCACATAATGTGTGTCATGTTTTACCCTACGCAGTGATAACACGGGCCAGATTTCACCACCACTGACGTCACACCTGACACCAATAATAATACTTACCTAACATCACGTTACAAAATTCGTCATTTATTTAGTTTTATTGATACACTTGACAGTTTGTCACTTAAAGTCAAAAACAGATTTGTTGTAATGTAATGTAACCTCTATGGTTATTAAAATTTTAATAAATTTTGTATTTTATAAGAATTTATGCTCAATTTTTTATTAAATCGCGTGAAAGTACTTTCAAAATATATTTCCCTAGCAAATAATTTGATTATTCCTATTTTTCACTTTTATTACAACAATATTACCTAATTGACATTCCTATTATTCCAGGTCTTTTTTTCCGTCAGATTAGTATTAACATAGTATTTTATTCTACTACGTCATACTACATCACTACGCTACGTTACGTCAATATAAATAACTTAAAAAATAATTAAAATATATAACCTGTAGATGCGAATTTGACTGCACTGAACCCACTCCGGACGGTCGGTTTAACGTATGTCTGCTTATGACCTTCCGTATAAATAAATACGTTTAAAAGTACAAATTGCTTTACTTTATTGTCAACTAGCTTCTGCCCACCACTTCGTCTGCGCAGGATTATAAATTATAGCCTATGTGTTATTTTGATGTATAATATGAGCTATATTATTGTAAAGTTTCATTCAGCAACATCCATCCATCCATCCATCCAAACTTGCGCATTTATAATATTAGTGGGAGTGGTATGGGATTGTCACGAGCACAGCCCGTATTAGGGCCAGTGTAGAAGTTGAAGCCTGGTTGGCGGCGAGAGGTGAACAGGAGGGGTGATGATGATACGGTTCCGAGTTGACATAATGTGCGACAACATTTAGTATAGACAAAAGTTCAAGATTTGAAAGAAATATTTTCCGACAATCGCGAAAATTGAAATAAGTAACTCCGAAGCTGTCAGACTTGGGATATCCCTATTTGGCATTAAATGGGTCGATAATGTTGGCACCGACAAGTGGACTTCGGTATATCGTCTATCCGTGGGACATTCTGTATAGGTATTATTATGGGTAGCGAGCTGTGACGTCACAGTGAGGACACTGGTTACGCTTACTCTGTGTACCTGCGCGAGTAATGACCCCGATCAATGGGGGTCATCCCTCTCTCGCCCCTCCCTCGCCCCGCACCTCACCCCCTCACTAGGCTCAAATGACCCCATGGCCTCGCCTTAACGTTACATTTATCGCTAAACTTAGAGAAAGTCGCTTAAGGACTTTGTTGTGCGTGTGTGGTTTTAGTTAGTTTGAAAGAGTGGCGTGCGTTGCGTACGTATGTACATTGTACAATGTACACACTTTGGACTTTGAACCGTTCGTATTATCTGCGTCGTAAGATTTAAAATCGTACTGCAAGTGTTACCATTGTTTGCTGTTGTCGGCACATACACGGTACAAGGCGTAGCGTACACAAAATATAATCTGTGGGTGTACAATGCAAGCAACGTGCAAGCAAGCACCAACCGGATTCCTTGTTAAGCGCGCGAAACGCCATTAGCTACTTTTTTTGTGAAAATTCTAATTAAATAGTTTCCGTGGTATTTAGTGAATAATGATCACGTTAAGTTAATCAGTAGATGTCCGCGAACGTTTCTATTAGTTGGAGTGCTCGAAAGAAGTCGTGTTTGTGAAGTTTTGTGCTCTTAGCAAGGTTTCCTCTTGCATAACTTGATGCTTGCGTGGATCATTGAGTTATTTCGTTTAGGGGTTTGGGAGGGTTGTGCGTAGGTTTAGGTTAGGTTATCTTCGTATATATGTATGTATTTATAAGAATTCAGACATTCTACTAACATCAGACCAGGCTGTATGCCTCAGTTGGCTTTGCCTTTCCCACTGGGAAGAATTATACAAAAAAAAAGCAAGCACCACCCTAAGCATTAACCATAACATAATCTGTGGCACCAACCAAGCAAGTAAAGCAACAGCAAGTAGCAAGCAACACCTTAGCGCTTAGAGCCAGAGCGTACATATTTTCTTTGAACAGCAAGTAGTAGGGTGGATAGGATAACGCCCCAGCGAAAATAATTCAAATATTGCTGTAAAACAACGTAGTTATGAGTTACTGACATCTTTTGCTTTGTAATTTTGTTTTCGATTAGTTTGTGTTTTAGAATGTCTGTAAGCGCAAGTGCGGAAAACCTTTCGACAGATGCCCAAGTAAGTGGAACGGTTACGTACTACATTTATCGAAATTTTGAAATCATTATTTATTCAAGTGTATTCCTGTGATAGACGGGTATGTGAGACAGGCATTACTTCATTATAACTTTAATTGACTGCCTACTATCCTGTTGTTGAGTAGCAGTTTATGAGTCACCCCATTACCTATACGCTGGGGAGGGACTCAATACGGAAGCTGTGACCTATAATGCTTGTTTCCGTATACGCACGTTCGTTACTTTTGGACGATATACCATATAACATGTACTAACTGTTATGTATCATAAAGTAACAATCACTAACATTAAAGTTGAAGACTTCACTTCACAACACCTAAGTATAAATAAAAATTCAAATTGATTATAATTGAGATTTAACACTTTCACAGTCCTGGGTACCACATGTGAGTACCGGTAGACAAGTAGTCAAAGTGGTAAATATAATTACTTACCTAAGTAATTTTAATTATGCATAGCAGATATGCAAGAAAAAATCAATTCCTTTAAATTCAGATTTGTTGTGTTTAACAACCTTTTACTCCTTGCCTAGTATGTAGTGTACCTACCTTATACGCAAGAGACTTGATACCAAATTTGTAATCATATCTGCACAGGGAATCAGTTTGAGCCATATCGTGTTCTATTGTTCAACTTAAACAACCCATTTTATTCTAATCAATATTAATTCGCTCAACCCTGCGATGAAAACCCAGATAGGTATCAACTAGATTTTCAAATCCCTATATGACATATTCTTTCAGGGTCCTCCTGGGTGGTACACATCAAATCAGATGATGTGGTAACCCTGACTGTTCTTATTATCTGCGTTGTAAGAGTTGAAATCATACTGCTAGTGTTACCATTGATCTGTTGTTGTCCGTACCACCATACTTACTTATTTCGACCTTCAAATAGCAACATGTTGGCATTGCTGTGTTCCAGTGTGAAGGAGTAAGGGAGCTAAAGTGTAATTACAGACACATGAGGCAGTACAAATTAGTCCTCAGGGAAGCAATGGCACCTATAACTTTTCTGGAGTAGTAGGGAGGTATCAATGGCGACACTTACCATCATGTAGCTGGCCAGCATGTGTTCAGATGTCAATTAAAAACATGGGAATATAAGGGAAAAACATAATACATTTTTTTTTGGCCTCTATTAAATGTAACATCTGTAGAACTATTACCAATCGTAATTACCTACTTCCTTAGGTTTATAGTTTATTTATACATGTGGCATACCTTTGTCTATCAGATGTAATTAGGAATATGTATGACTGTTAGGAATATGGATGTGCAACTTAAGTACTAGCCTATGTTATCTAACAATCATTGTAGTCACTATTTGTAATTGGGTAGATACAGAGAATAGTATTTTCAGACAGAATATGTGATTATAAGGGAAATACATACCTAAACCGAAGCCCAAATCAAGTGTCTTATTTTGTAAACAAAAACTACCCTACCATAACATTTTAAGCTGTTCTGTGATTATTGCATAGTTATCTTCACATTATTAGATCGGATCACTTTATTTTCACAATGATTTACAGATTCGATCAATCAGTTCCTTCAGTGTTACATCACAACAGGTAATTAGACGATCATATTTGTTTACAAAATAAGGCACTTGATTTTGGCTGTGTTATACATTTTTTACCTGTATTAAGTACCTATAACATCTGTAACACTATTACCATAATTACTTCCATATGTCTATACTATAGTTTACAGATGTGGCATACTTTCTTCTGTCAGATGTAATTAATAGTATTAAAACTTAAGTATGTGTCAGTGCACATTATCTAACAATACCTATTTGCAGTCACAATTTGAAATTGTATGTACATACAGAGAATAGTATTCTCAGAGTATGTAGTTTCGAAAGTCCTCCATATCTTGTAAGCAAGTAACATTTTAAATTACCTAAAAGGAAAATATGATAATTCCACTATCCACCCCATTTAACATGGTGGATCAAGTTAGATTATGCATGCAATTTCATTGACCTGAAAACATCTAGTGTAATTTATTTTCCACCTCTACATTTTGTGTAAATAATATTTCATAAAGACAGAGATGGTGAAGTAAAACAAGATATTTCTTTAAGTTACACATGTTCTCGATTTAATAAACAAGAAAAAACGAAAATGACTAGGCAGTAGGTAATTTAAAAATATTCCCATCTTAAAAAATTGTGACTACCTAGTTCAATGAAATGTACCTACCTAATTGATTGTATAATTAAATTGGTACCTATGTGTAGGATGGAAGAAATGCATAAAATATATTTGTATCAAAATTGACCTAAACGGAATTGAATACTGTCTGTGAGTGTTTTGGCTGTAAGCACTCACACACAGTATTGTAGTAGCAAATGCATAAGCATTTGTTAAGCAATTTTTGGGCTCGCATAGCACATTCGAGGACATTATTTGCGAATCAAACATTTGTTAAGAGCCTACCTAGGATGTGCTTTCGACTGTACCTACATTGAAACAAAGAAGCTGTCCTGAATGACCAAACCTACATATTGCGTATCAAATTACGCTAGTACACTCTTGCCCTACGCTCGCAATCGCAAACCTTTGCAAAGTGAATGCTCCTGGTGGTACATTTTAAGGATTTCCTCCTTCAATAACAATAAAATTGTATAATTTTTTCAGAGTTGTGATGGAGGTTCCATGTGCTTGGAGTTAGCCTTGGAGGGCGAACGTTTGTGCAAAGCAGGCGACTGTCGTGCTGGCGTCGCATTCTTCCAAGCAGCTATACAAGCTGGCACAGACGACTTGCGCACTCTCTCTGCCATATACAGCCAGCTTGGCAATGCTTACTTCTACCTCGGAGACTACAATAAAGCCATGCAGTATCACAAACATGATCTGACTTTAGCCAGGTAAACAATAGGGATTTTAACTATTTCATCTGAAATCAATATTTCCATATTGGACGACATTAAAATATGATATAGGTAGGTATCTGTTCAGCTCAGCTCCCTCGATGTAAGGGACGGTCTGTGCACAAGCAGTGGGGCAATATAAATAGACTGATGATGATGAGGTATCTGTTCTGAATGATTTTCGAAATTTCTGTATTTTTGACTTAAAGAAGATCAATCACAACATTAGTTAAATTGGCTAATTACTAATTGATAAAACATATTGTTATGAAATTGGAAATAGTGAACTAGTATTGGGAAATGGGATGCTAAATCTACCAAACTTCCTACAGTAATATTAAAAATTAGATTACTGATGATCATATCTTACATTTACAGAACGATGAATGATAAACTTGGCGAAGCAAAAGCTTCAGGTAACCTCGGTAATACATTGAAAGTAATGGGAAAGTTTACTGAAGCCATCCAATGCTGCAAAAGACACCTGGATATATCACGATCACTTGGTGATCGGCTGAGTGAAGGCCGAGCTTTATACAACTTGGGCAATGTATATCATGCACAAGGCAAGCAATTGGGCAGAGTGGGGCAGAATGATCCAGGACATTTCCCACAGGAAGTTAGAGATTGCCTTTTGCAAGCTGTTGCTTATTATGAGTAAGTATGTCGTGTCTTTTATTTCCCATTCGCCTTCCAATTTTAATTTCTTATAGCTGCTATATTTTCACTGATTGTGCCCCTGTTACTTATCTGAACACAAATATGCACAGCGGTTGACCTATATCTCTGTGATGATCTCAAATCACTTGAGCCAAGTAAAAAGCCCAATATAAAGGTAACCATGCAGACTGCCACCCTACCTGGAAGCTTATTGCCATGGAATACCGACACATGCTACTGCGAAATGTTAAACTGCGGCAACAATGAATACTTAAGCTGATAGTCATAGACAGTTTTGAGCACAAACTCAGCGTGATCTCGCACTTACGACTGTCAAAATGGTATGAAATCGGAAATCGCACAGTTGTTAGGCCGAACTCAAACTCGGCTCGCACTCAAAACTATCTATGAATCTCCTCACTAATCTAATTGGTCATACCTGAAAGAAATGGTCCAGTCTTTCTGATATAAGTAATTATGTTGTGATTGTGAATGAAATTAAAGTATGAAGACTAAAATTTTGCCAATAAATGATTATTACACTTATTTCACAATACAGGGAGAACCTGGAACTTATGCGGAGTATCGGTGACCGCCAAGCCATGGGTCGCGCCTGTGGAAATCTGGGCAACACCTGCTATCTGCTCGGCGACTTCACGCGCGCCATTCACTACCACACAGAGCGCCTGCAGATTGCGCAGGAGTTTGGCGACAGGGCGGCTGAAAGACGCGCCAACAGCAACCTCGGCAATTCACACATTTTCCTTGGACAGTTTGAAAACGCTTCTGAACATTACAAGTAAGTAAACTGCAAACAAACTAAGTACAATGAAAAACAAGAAACCAGCTCTAGCAAAGTCTTTTGAAAATAATGATTTTCACTTGATATAATGTAGCACTGACTGGCGAATTTTTTATTCTTTTGCAATACATGTGTATGCCTGATAGTGTAGATAATATTATGTTATTTAAATTCTGAATGCAATAAGAGTAAACAATGGAAAGTTTCTGACTCCTTCCACCAAAAGACAATCCGAGTGTTAGCGACTTCAGCCATGAAAAACCAAAAAAAAAGCGACTTAGTGTAAGCTACGCTTAAGAACTTTCTCTAGATGTCGACAATACACCATAAATAAATAAGTATATTGTGTAATAATATAGGAATTGACTATAAAATTAAAGAAGACATGTTATGAATCACGAATTCGGGTCAGTTAACAGTGGCTGTGCTGGGTATCTAATGATACTTTTCAAGGAAATAATGCCCATTATGTAATAGCGCTAAGTTTAATGTTTTGTTGCTATTGCTGAATAATTATATTCTTTGCTGACACTAATAATTTGCGAATTGCGAATTTCATGTGGTTGCTACTGCTGTAATTATTTCTAAATCCGTAAAATTATTTTATTTACTTGTGATTCTTATAATTTTTCATCCTAGACATTGTCGGTAGGTGCTCAACTTTGCCAGGAGAACACCGTATTCACTCATTGTGTGTGCGTATCACATATCAGTGTGTCGAGCAACTCCGAGCAGGTTTTTTTCCAACTACTATGTGAATATACCTGAGTTCGCATTTTACTAGTGATGTGTAACTTGTGTTGAGGACTACCGCGATACAGATTCCACCTAGTGCGGAGTCCAACAGTAAACTGACTAGAGCTGTAATCATTTTACTAAATAAATAAATTTTGAATTTGAATGGCCACAGTAATGTAGAATTAGATGATGCGTTCGATTTTTACCCCAATGCGCAAGTAGGAGGGTTATGTATGCTTTTCGAGTGTATGTATGTCTAATTCTTTGGCACGTCTTGCAGCCTAAACGGCTTGATGGATTTTAACATTTGAGGTGTCGTAAGATTCGTCTAGGTTGTAGGAGTGACATAAGCTATAAACGGTCAAGTGCGAGTCGGACTCGCGCACCGTTAGATCAAAATTACGAGGATAAGTTGCATTGCACGGAACCCTCAGTGCGCGAGTCTGACAGCCGACTCGCTCTTAACCGTTTTTTTTAATTCACAAACATTGGCAAAATCAAATATCACAATGGCATATTGCTCATACATTGTTCTTCTAATTAACTAAGCGACTTTATTTTTCTTTATTTTGTTATCTCTATCAAATAACAGAGAACCGTGCTTGATTCTGCCGTACAAATACTTCTACAAATAATTTTTTTCAGCATAGCTTCAGCATACACCGCGATTACCGCCATTGAAACACCACAGACAAACCTACCTTTTTATTGCACTTTTACACTTACTTTAGCAACAAAGAACATTCCAGATGAGATGAAGTTGTTGTTACTGTTTTACATACTTACCTACTTTCAATATAAAATCCTGTTGACCATTTCAGTCAAGATTGTCTTACCAAAGATTTCTTCTGCAGACGTACCCTGGCTTTAGCAGAGGAGCTAGGCGACGCGGCCGTCGAAGCTCAGGCGTGCTATTCTCTGGGAAATACGTACACTTTACTCCGAGAATACCGTATTGCTGAAGAGTACCACGCGCGCCACCTGACTGCGGCGAGGAAACTTCAGGATCGAGTAGGAGAAGGCAGGGCTTGCTGGTCTTTGGGAAACGCACACGCCGCTTTAGGAAACCACGAGAAGGCTCTATATTATGCCAACGAACATTATAGTATATCTAAAGAGGTGAGTCAAATATACCTCACTTAGGCTTGAACTGAACAGTCTGGTGATAAAAAGACCTCCGATGACTAAATCCCCCTCAATGGTTGATCTCGTGCTCTTCATAAGGCTCTGGAATCTTTTACGGAACAGCACCCTAGCACTTGCCTGAGGCCCGTTCCGATTCCAGAGTGCGCACTCTAAACGTAATCATTCATCGCTAAACGAGCCGTTACGACTGACTCTTGTACTATGTAGCATGTGAGGGACACTGACAGTTGCGCTTAGGTATACTATTAGATTTGGTTGGGGCTACGATTGAATCACACCTAATGTGTACCAAATAGTGCGAAATTCCTAATTCCATTTTCCGATTCCTCAGGTAACATCAACAGCTCTTATTCCAAGTCATTATAATACACATAGGGCTAATCTACCAGACTTTAAGCGACAGGATGTTGATGCGGTACATATTTTCTAATTTATGAGCTGTAGTGTTTTTGTAATCGCTAGAATTTTAATTGACCGTTATAGAGGTATATTTTTACCCAAAATTAACTTACTTACAAAATAAAACGCAAATGCCGTATCGATTATAAATTTGTTTAGCTTGGCGATGTTCTCGGCATGGCAACAGCGCAGATGAATATAAGTGATCTCCGCAAAGTCCTTGGCTGGCCACCGGAATCCGAATCGCCCCCCTTGGTTGCCGTGGACGCCGATAATGACATCACCCCGCACACGCCTTTCAACGCCCTGCGAGTAAGGAGACAGAGTATGGAGCAACTGTCCTTGATACAGGTTAACAATTCTACTTTATTATTTTCTTCGCTTATTAGCTGGTTACGATCTTCAGAAGTCACGGAGAGGTGCTTATTGTGTATTCCCTTCCGTATGCGGTCCTCCATTGATATTCGAGGTTAAAATAAATGGCCGAGTATCGTCTTCTACAAACCGACGAGCTGCGAGATGCGCTTTGCTGTTATTAAAGCAATATTGTGGGTTATTTGAAACGGTGAATTTACTTTCCACAGCTTACTCCGGATGCCAAAAAGAAAGAAGCAGAAGAGCTGGAAAAGAAACTAGAAATAGTGCGATCAGAATCTGAAGAAAATCCTGTCGAATCATTCTTTGACTTACTGAGCCGGTGCCAATCCGAACGCATGGACGAGCAGCGAGCCACACTCAACGCAAACAAAGAGAATCTGCCTAAAGCTAAAGGTTCCAATAACAAGTTGCAAAGATCGGCGAGCAGTGGGAACAAGAATACCAAGTTAGTATTATAACTGTTCCTTATAATTTCACAATTATTACATTCAAGATAACAGTGTGGAAACGTATATTCAATAGACGGCGAGAAAGAATGGGAGAGCGTAAAGTCCTGAATTATGATGCGGCACTCCAGGACAAATCCATCTCACGTGTCATACTGTGCCTTACATAGATGCTTTCAAGCCCATACTGTAGGAAATAAAGTACATTATTTAATTTTAATTTATATGGTTACAAAGTACATAATAGGCCCCCCGATCAGATGGAGGGATGCCGTTCGCAAGGTGCCTCACAAAGACTGGATGCAGAAGGTCGGGCTGAGTGGCGTTCTTTGGGAGAGGCATATATCTGTCGCAGTCAACTGGTTGAAATATACGTGTGATTGAACAGCTAGAACGTTAATTGAACGACGGCATCCAATCAAACAGCTAGTTGGGTGGTTGGATCATTATGGCGCATAAAACGTTCAACACCTCAGCTGACTGAAAAGCCGCTGTACCTAGTGTTGACTTAGTATGATTCTCCGCCACGGCGCGGCGCTAGTTTCGTTTTGTTTAGAAGATGGCGTTGACAGCTGATATTATTTGAACACTGCGAGTTGTTTTATAGTGAAAAATAATTTCCCAGCATTAAAATTCAAATAATGCCGATACATACCAGTGATTTCAGTGAGATAATGTTTAAAGAACACTTTGAAAAAACATTAAGCGATTAAGTATAAAAATAATTGTCACGGTAATTTGATCGCAATTTGTTAATATATTGCTATTGTATGTGAATAATGCTGTTTCAAAATTAATAAGAACACAGTTAGTATGTCTTGTGATCATGATGATTGTAACGGTGTCGAAATATCTCATAATTCTGTCTAAATCGCGGTAAGAACCTGTTACTAAAATTTGCAAATTGACTTCAACCAGTCCGCTGAGCGTCGCTTAGCTGAAGTGTTGAACGTTGTGTTCAACCACTCAGTTAATTGAGACTTAGATGTTTGGTTGGATGGCGTAGTTCAATCAACGAGCTAGCTGTTCAATTACACGTCTATTCCAACCAGTTGACTGCGACATATCTATGAGTGTACTTCGGGCTTATGATGATGATGAAGTACATAATATGTGATGTGTTATATTTGTTCACACAACCCCATTCTTATAAATAAATGACTGTGGAGTGATCCTTAGATATCGTTGTAAAAATATATCTCTTGTGTCAAGACAATTATTATACCTATAAAATTTATAATCACAAGACACTGACACGTAATAACGTCACTCATTCTATCATCCATGGCTTGTTAAACCGTGTGGGCGATATAGTCGACTTCGCAACCACAACGCAACAACCAACGACACCGGCCGCCCACCTCGCAAACACAACTGTACGTCTATCTATCTATACGATATGTATGTCTGCAAACTAGTACCTTAACCATATCGTAGCTACAAGCAAATGCACAAGAACGTCGACATTTTGTAGTTCTGCAAGAAGCTGCAGCGTAACTATTCACACGTAACCACTTATTGTCCACTTTTTATCACTGCGATGTGATGTGACTGTGGTACGTAGGAATACTCTCTAATCCAGCATGTAGCGTGACCATGAGATTTGAAAGAAGAAGTGGTTTGGTTGTACAATATAATATAACTACGAGGAAACAGCTAACTTTTCTTTGATTACTAGACTGTCTGCCATCATTATGGAATAGTTATTGATTTTATTACTATTTGTTTGAATTTACATTTACTTGACTATTTTAAATAACTTGACGTTGGCAAAACCACCTATGTATCAAGAAGTGCCACTAAATAAAGCTACATTTAATATTTCTCAGTACCTACTTAGTAGTGATAATTTGCCGATCATAGTTGTATTGGTGCGCTTTAAAATTAGAGTTTATAATTAAACTACTATTTTATAACAAAGTTAACAAACTGTAAACAAGCTGATTCCTTATAAAGTCTTACTAACCAAGGACGTAAGCGACTTGCTGTAAGCCGTTTAGCTCGCCGGCATTACGTGACAGGCTGACATTATCACAGTGCCGCCAAACAAACACTTGTACTTATCACGTGTGAAATTATCGTGTTATCACTGAGCATTCAAACATCACACCGTATTCACGGTTTTCACATATTCTAACAGAATTGCAATTGTATTTGTTATGTAGTAGTCTGATTTCATTTAGAAATATTTATCAACTTTATGAAATATCTACAATAAAAGTTCACAATCAAGGCAATAAATATATAATGTGAAGTGTGAATCAGTTGTTGAATTACAGTGGATTTTTGGAACTATTAGAGTATTATGAAACTGTGATCACATGATCACTCGAATCTAATGGAGTAACTATTTAGCGAATCAATAATATCATATATCTATAATTGTCTTCTGTAATTTGTTGCCTTGTCCTGTCTGCCTTTTTATCGCAAACATTTTCTTTCATATTATATCTTGGTAGACGACTTGGACAAAGGTTTTTCAAGGGATCAGATGCACTTATTTTCTTTTCTTTATAAACTTTTGTACCACATTCATATAACCACCGCATAACTGACCAAGTAATCAACTTAATTTTTCGGTGCTTTGTGATATTGAGAAACAAAAGCTGCAGTAAAAATAAAAAAATCTAGTTTCCGCAGCAATATTATATTATTAATGTACTATTTTATAATTAATGGATTCTCCTCTTATTAAAGAGGTAATTTACCAATGTCAAGTTATTTAGAGTATTCATTTATAAAGAAAATTAAATAAATACCAAAAATTCAATCCGCTATTCAAAAAAAATACAAAGTGAAACCTAAATCATAAAATATGTTGCTATGTTTCAAAGCCGAAACACATTTTCCATCCTGTCTATTCCAGCCATTTGATTATCTTCATTATTGCTTATTTTATCTTTTCAATCAACATTTATCCCATGATAAAAATATGTGTGCTTTTTAGCCCCAACGAGGCGATGTTAGACATGATAACCGACCTTCAGTCGGAGCGGATGGATTCCCAGCGAGCAGAGCTTCGCCCTGCTAAGAATCTGAGTAATGAAAGCAAAGGCGCTTCGCTGCCGGGCCTTCGCCCCCAGCAGACAACTAGCGCTAAGCCTGAAGATGACTTTTTGGATATGATTGCTCGTGTTCAGGTAACATTTCGTAAAGTTTTTAATTGAATCTACCGATTTTTAATTTCTTTATATGCTTAGGTACCTTTTGTTATTTGCTTAATTGTCATATTATGGTGAATGTTATTTGTCTCTGAGAATGTTCTAATTTGTATTGTTTCGGTTTCAATTAACATTTCAGGGTTCACGCATTGAAGACCAGCGATCCGAGCTACCAAGACCAAAGCCTGAGGAACGCCCTAAAACTGTCCCAGATGATGACTTCTTCGCGCTTTTGATGCGTGCACAAGCCGGCCGCATGGAAGATCAGAGGGCCACGGTACATGCATTAATTTTTTTGTGATTGAATCGGCTTATCTGCTACTGAGTTACAATCCAACAGGTGCTATTGAGTTTCAATCCAACGTGTGTAACGATGCACATCAAATTAATAATAAAAATTTACATTGAATTTGAATGAAAAATTATTTGAATTTTAATTGAAAAATATTTATGTACATAAATATTTTTTTATTAGGATTATAAAGAAGATGAGAAGAAGACACGTGCAGGATTAATGTATGTTACAAACCTAAACAATCCACTTAATTTTGTCGAATGAATTCAAGGCCACTCTGTATAATATATGTAAACCTATCTAATTATCCACTGTATAAAACTGTTTTTCAATCTGCGCAAGTTCAACTTACGACCTAACGAGTACTTGCTATTCAGCATAAAGCCATATCTGAATATCTAAAATAATCTACCTAAATCCGTCAGTGATACTGATAAATGTGACTTACTTAATGCACTCATGAAAATATCGAATCGCTACAAGCTAATTTAGTCCTAGTGTGGAGAGACTAGGGACCAAACATATAAACATGAAAACAAATGTTCTTATATTTTGTACCTATTTTAAGTTAAATTGTTGTTAGGAAATAAAATTATTAGTAGTAGTATGTATACTACTTATGTGGTAACGTAGACAGCACAAGTGTAACACAGTCTATATATCTTTTACAATCAATATTTCTATAAATGTGGTTTTTTTTAAATTTCAGATCCCGTTATTAGAAAGTCGCCAAAACAAGGGAGATTCAAACTCGAAAAAGTAACCATCACTTTGACTATGTTATCTGCGCGATGTAGTAATGAAAGTACTAGTATATACATGGTACATGGAGATTACACTACATGCATAGTGGAAATATTTCTAATTTGTTTTAAATATGTGAAGGGAAATTCCTGCTATCGTGATTTGGAAAGTAGCAATATGAAAATGTGCTAAAGTCGTTCTATGATAAGATAATACACAAAGCAGATTTAGAATTTAAGGTGGCGTTAAGGACCTTCCATGACCCAACTGGCGCCGCCAATCTTAAAAAAAAAATCTTCAAATATAATAAATTTTATTAATAAAGCTATGTACACATTGCTTATTACGATAAATACTATTTTTTAAATGCTTATTTATACCATGATTCAATTTCGCTAAGTTGTAGTTCGCATAATTGCGAAAAACGGCCGTTTTTGGCACATTTGAGAACTACAACTTAGCTTGTCGCAATTATGCGATGTATTGTATATTGAAAAATAGTATTTATCCTAATAACGATTGTGTACATAGCTTTTTAATAAAAATGATTAATTTGGAAGATATTAATTTTTTAAGATTGACGGCGCTAGTTAGCTCATGGAAGGTCCTTAAGGGCGATGAAACAAAATATATATTATGGTTATTTGCAGTAACAATACTTATCTTTGAATTTAAATAATTACTTGCAGCTCAAAGTTTCAATTAGAATAAATGTGCACAATAAATTACTGCCGTGTATGTAATAAATGTAGAAGGGCCGTCCAGTGTAATATTTAATTTCGTGAACGGTTACATAGTTTTAGTTCTTATAGACCGGTGCGCAAGTATCTCCTAATGTTTGTGTGGCACGCTGTACAGACGTCGCGGTATTGATCGAAATAACTGAATTTGCTTTCTCTGAGGAAATTTATAAATTTTTCGCCTATTTCAGACAAATTTCTTTCAAGCAAAACTTGATAGTGAATTTAAGTATATTACTAATATAAAAAAAATCTGTTCGAATTTATGAGTGTTGCCGAAAGTCTAATACTTGCAATTAAATTTTTTTTTCTTTAGTTCCTCATTTAAGGGCAACGGCCGGTGAACTGTCGCCCCATACAAATCGCCCTGTTGTGTTTAAATAAAGTATATTTGATTTATTGATAAATAGCTGGTACACATTAGGAGTTTTGATGCGCGCGCTTAGGTAACGCGCGTTTCAAGGCCTACGAAATCTGATTGAAGAATGAAGTGTGCGTTTGCATGTGTACGCTTCAATCAGTCCTCGTAGTTCTTGAAACGCGCGTTACCAAAGCGCGCTTCCAAACGCATAATGTATACTAGCTCTCATTCTATATTCTGATACGATGGTAAAATTATATGAGTAGGAATTCAATATTAAAAGTTATGCTGGAAAGAAACTTATATGCTAGGTGAAAGTTGAGGAATCTCTAGAAAGCAATGTACGAGACCATATTGTTATTTGTGCCCCTACAAATCAGGAATTACTTTTTCGCCACCCTATACATGTAAAGTATTTTTGCCTTACACTTAGGACATTATATTATTAAGAAAAAGATCACTCATATTTTTACACATATTATACACTTGTTAACTTTATTGGCTCCAATACAATATTTCACAGACGAATAGACGAAAATCGTAAGATAAGCTTGTACCTGTAATTAATTTATTTTTAGTGAAAATTGTCAGAGATAATATGCCAAACATAGGAATATAATTTTAATGTATTTAATTAATCAATATACTCATAATGAATTTATATAATCTTGGGTGCTTATTTGGTTTTGGATCGGCCCATTATTTTACTCATTGACACTAGGTACGGCATGACGTGCGTGTATGACTGATGTAGGTTATTTCAGTAGAATTCAAGTTATACCATAAAAAGAAGTGCATTCACTGCCAGCTTGTTCTGTTTGATGTTCTGAAGTCAAACGGCCCCGGAAAAGTGCATGGATACACTACTTTATTTATAACGGAAATTTATTATACAAACTATAACTTATTTATCATATTATGCAGACAAGTCATTTGTTGGATTGCCGAGTCAACGTGTATCGTCTCAACAAATATTCGATTATATGGTATCGGTAGTGACCATACATAATCCCATCCTTTTGTCCCCAATTGCTATCCTAATCCCATATTTCGAATCGTTGTCAACATTTATTATGTAGTATACGTGTATATTCTACTGGAAACATCTAAATCTGTCGACGTTAAATATAATAGTTATATAAAGTAGGTAGATTTATAGACTAATACTTACTTTTTGAAGCTTTTGAACAATATTTATTATATAGCGTTGTATTTTAATATTATGTAAGTAATAAAAAATTAACGGTTCTATGGAATCAAAACATTATGTCCAAACATAATATAGTGTAACAAAGTATCCTATTGATCGTTCATCATTTAGTAACTGAAAAATGCAAAATTGCAAGTAATGTAATCTGTACAATACAGCTTTTTGTGAGGTATTTATTCCAGGTATTTTTTTTCAGAAACACCATCATAGAACCAAAGTTAATCAGCTGTTATGAGATAGTAAATTAATTGACCTGTATTGCAAATGATCTGTATGCTTCGTTAGGCATTTTGTTACGATGTTTTTGGAGCAAAATTCAACACGTGATTTGTTACAGAGATTATTTACATTATTGGATATTTATCAAAAACATTTTATTCTTAAATTACCAAGGGTGCTAAACCTATTAGGTATATAGACATAATAAGCTAAGCATGTTCATTAAATTTAAATACACTTTCTAGATATGTTGTCATTATCATAGAAATATTCGTATTTTCGTAACTAAAACGGTCTATTCCACTAGTCCCTACCAGCTGTCCCCCCTAGGGGGGAAGAGTGGAATTTTTTTTCCACCCATCCCTACCAAACCTTCACTGGTAGGGATGAGTGGAATTTCATTTCCACTCGTCCCTACCAAGCCGCGTTTGGTAATTAGTACAGTCGAGAATAAACACATGCTAATGAAAAAAATATGACATTACAAGAGAATAATATTGTTTTAATTATTAATAATAAGTTAGCGTAATTTTTCCAAACATCGCCCAACATCAATGTCCCCTAGTCAAGGTCACTAGCTGCCTTTGTATATATTGTATGACTGTGTCCCGGATTATGCATTTTCGTTCCCTTTTCTTGAGTTTTAGGTTATTGCTGATTGCAACATATTTGTTCCTAAGAACATCAGCTGCATATTTCTGCAGTTTGCTCAGTAGTTGTAGTAAATTCAAATGCGTTCCACGCATTACACACGGAAAAACGGATTTAAGAGCCTTGGGCTATGTTTGGAAAAATTACGCTAACTTATTATTAATAATTAAAACAATATTATTCTCTTGTAATGTCATATTTTTTTCATTAGCATGTGTTTATTCTCGACTGTACTTATTACCAAAAGCGGCTTGGTAGGGACGAGTGGAAATGAAATTCCACTCATCCCTACCAGTGAAGGTTTGGTAGGGCTGGGTGGAAAAAAAATTCCACTCTTCCCCCCTAGGGGGGACAGCTGGTAGGGACTAGTGGAATAGACCACTAAAACTTGGAGAAATCACATAAATAAATAAATATGCAGAAAACATTAACATATTATTTCAATAGTATTTCCCACACTTTGCATAACTAATGTTATAAACATTGAACCATTGATCTCCTATAAACAACTAGATACACAGTCTGCCTTGTCCAAACGGATGAATGCTCATTTGCTTTATTGGACATTATTTGGACGTTAACAATGGACCCTTATTTGGACGTTTTTTTAAATTATTTTAGTAAGACCTTTGTGTATCTAGTTATTTATAGGAGATTAATGCATTGAACATAATATTTTAGTCATAACGAATATTTCTGTCTGTATATTTTTGATATGAGCATTATATATTTTATCGGCCAACTACAGGATCATTAATTTATATAACGTGGATTCACAATGACAGCCAATAAACCGCGTTTGCACGCCATTATTCCCTTCCTACCCCAAGCGTTCTCCACACGTGGGGGAAGATGGCTAAAATATTCCAAAATCAGTTTAATATTTAAATTAAATAAAATTGTGACAAATCGTGTTGCTCCGCATTTGCGAATTTCTATGGTTTTCTTTCAAGTGCACTAAAATATCATATTAACTTCACTGTATACCTACAGTAAAATTTAACTATTTACAATGCTAGTTTTAAGTTTTATATTTTAAGAGTATGTACCTACTTGATAATTATATTTATAAGTTTTAGACAAGTATCATTTATTTTTAATATCTATAATTGTTATCTGATTGAGGATGTAAATCAACGTGTTCCTTGACCAGGGCTGGTTTATTACTCGTGTATAGGCTGTGTAATTGGATGGAACATCAATCATCATCATCGGCCTCATCGTCACTTACCATGTGAGATCGGGGCCAAACGCGAGTTTGGTCAATCAAAAAAAACCAGCAGATTGACTATTGATCGGGCGGCTGATATATTATTAATAATAACATAGGTATGTTATCGCAAGCAACTAACATGAATGTTTAGTATCAAATAATAACAACTTGATACCACCAAATCAGTTAATATGACAAGTTATTTATGTGCACTTGGTTACGTTTATTCGTAAATTGTGAGAAACTTAAAAATGAATTATCCTGACAGTTATTGTAATTAGTGTAATTACTAATTACAATAGAAGATGGACAATTAATTTTTATTTGTTGTCTCAAAAAGAAAATCAAGCCCTGAAGTTTAAGTTGAACAAATGAAAATTCTGAACACCTACTTTCCGAAATGAATGAAATTAATTTTGTATGGAGGTTTATAAAGGTGTCTTTGAATTCATTCGACAAATTGAAACTGGGTGTTGTACTCATGATAAATATTAAATTGGTAAGGTTTTTTTAATAAATCAAAACTGCCAAAAAATTGAACTAAGTGACATACAAGTCACACAATGACCTTCGAAATGACCATTAGATCAAATTCCAGTGAAAGAAATCGTTGCAAAAAATTAAATATAGGTACTAGTTACCTCATAATTAAATATTAAAAACTCCAAAACACAGTAACGATGCACATAAATTTTTTTTTATACTTAGTTGATTTTATTGTAAATTTATTTTTTTATTTTTCCCCAAATTGTTAAATTTACTTAAACGCTATGCAGAATTAATATAAGTCACAACTAGTCGCAGGCTTTTTTTTTTACTTGGGGAAATGTTTTTCGCATCTCACCGCGCCAATAAGGAGCGGTGAGTATGTGGGACTCCCGTCACAATACGGTCCTATACCCACTAAAACCCCAAGGTGTTCAACTCACAGCGTTTGGACGAGGTTGTGGGACCACAGCGCTAAGTAGGTACCACAACCTCGTCGGCGGCCGCCCACGTGGGCCCGTCTTCGGGTTTATACCCCTAAACCTCCGCTTAAGGTGTCTAGGAACACAGGACGAGACGCCTTACAGTTCGGGACCTCTAAGCGAGCGCCGGACCCTCCGACCCGACGACCGCAAGTCCCCGTTAGGGCGGCAGGCGGCGGACATACGCCCGTCGCCTGCGGCCCGCTCGTCGTCGGCGGATCGGATGCGAGAGAGCGTCAACCTCGCGCTCCCGTTCCGCCTACTCTTTCGCCGTCATGATGGTGGCGCAGAAATCCGCCATCATCTTCCATCCTTCCTCGCTGCCCATTGATCGCACTATGGCGGGCAGCGAGAGGTCGCCTCCAGTGGCGGCCGCGATGTCTCGCCTCGGCTCGGCCCATGCGGGGCACACGGCGCGGGTGTGATGCGCCGTGTCCACGTCGGCACCGCAGTGGTGACACCGGGGGTCCGGCTCTCGACCCAGCACCTCGCACAGGTACCTTCCAAAGCAACCATGCCCCGTCAGGACCTGCGCGAGGTGGTAGGTCATCGACCCGAACTTCCGTTCGACCCATGGGCGTATCACAGGTCGAACGGCCTCCAAAAGTTCCCGGCTCACTACCGGGTCGACCATTCCCTCTGCCCAGTCGCGGAAGAGGCTATCGCGCGCCAGCTCGCGCCAGCGTTTGACCTTTTGCGGGAGTGGGGTAGAACCCTCCTCACGCGCTTCCGCGCAGCGCCGGTAGACCGTCTGCAGGACCCCGGCCTCTAGGTCCCACGGCGGGCTACCGGCCAACACGCAGCTAGTCGCAAGCCTAACCATCCATTTAATTTTGTCGAATGAATTCAAGGCCATCCTGTAAATTAGTTATAGAAGGTAGATGCACCGGGAGAATGTAGATGCTCTATAAGCTGAAATCTGAACTGCCTGATAAATTTACTTAGTCAATAATCATACATCAGTTATAGATAAGTTTTACCTAATCTATGTGAATAAATGACTGAAGCAGTATACTTTGTAGTTTCTTCTAAGTCCTACGTATATTCTAATAATGTAGAAATTCAGGGTGGAATAAACTACGAAATGAAAATCTCTTTTTTCTTTATTCCGTGGAATAACCAACCATACGTCCTGCTGCGCTATTACCGTTCTCAAAAACCATGTCATGGCGCGCGGGCGCTATACCAATTTTATTCCGTGACTGTCAAGCACGTTATAACATGATAAATGATTAATCGTTTAGTTATAGAAACGTAATAGCCCCACTGGAGGGAAAGTTCATACCTACCTACCCTATACTGAAAATAGCAACTTAATATAAGTACCAAGTGTAACATTTTGGCCCGTTCTTATTATTTGCATCGTAAGAGTTAAAATCGTACTGCAACTGTTACCATTGATATGCTGTTGTCCGTACAAATAAGGCTCAGATTTTTAAATATTTATTGCTTGCCTCAGCCTGGAAGCGAACCGTTCGTCGTCAAGTCGGAAAAATAACTTGTACATACCTATTTTTATAACACCAAAGACTCTTCTAGTATTACCGTAGAGAGAGAGTATTTTTGGGTATTACTACTACTATACTTTTTTGTGAAAATTCTAATTAGTTTCGGTGGTATAATGGGGCTCTACCATCAGGATTTTTAAATCCACGCCAATTCCGGGCAGCTCGGATGCCGGCCTGCAACCGAACGGCTAATATCCCGTACTACAACCTCCTAAAAGGTGACTGGCTTTCGCACGGATACTCCAATCGGTGCACGGTTATGCTTATCTGTAGCCGGCCTAGGGCGGCCAAAGAAAGGCGTTCGAAAACCTACTAATAAAAATAATTCTGGTTACCGGTTTTTCAAAACATGTTTTATTAATTAAAGTTTTGGGATAGCAGTGTTCTAAAAAGTTAAATTAATTTTCTTTCAGTAAGTGGTCCGTGTTTTTAGTATTTCCGTTTATCGCAAGAGTACAATTTAGCTGAAAATCTGAACTTTTGTTCAAAGAAATAAATGTTGATTTATGGTTTTTGACCGCATTGCGTTCATCTAAACACCATCATCATGTTTATGTTTGTTTTGGGTTCTTGAAAAATTCGGCGAAAAGTTATGTAGTGAAAAGTTTATACTATAAAAATCTCCGGCACGAGAGGCTAGTCCGACCGGGCCAGCCCAGTCGAGGAGGCGCCTATGGCCTATGGCAGCTGCAGATTAGATGCCAGGGAACGGCTAGTCGCAACTGCTCAAGCACGAGCTGAAGCCGAGTTGTCCAACAGCCGCTCGATAAGTAGAGGCGTAGATATTCTTGGCCAAATACTTTCTTCGGTGCTAAGAAGAATGGAAGGAAGGCAAGGCACAATTTAGCCCTTACACCACGACGAGACGCGACATAAAGCCAGCAGCCGGGAAGCCAGTTTTGATAGACGCGACAGTTAGGGCCGACGTGCAACGCCACGGCGCGGTGTCCGCCAGCGCCGTGTACCGCGCCGTCCGCCGGCACGACACTGTCCCCCAGTGACCGGCGCCGTCCGACATCATGCACCGGTAGACTAGACGCCGTGACACGCCGCCGCCCGCCATGCCATGCGATGGCACGGCGCCGCACCGCGCCGTGGCGTTGTACGTCGACCCTTAGCCTACTAAGGGCGGAACCTGTGGCCTCATGTCAGTCCAAGAATGAAATAAATTAAATACAAGTGCATACTTTAATGAAGTTAAATACTATTTATTAAAGAATATTGTGAAGGTCAATTATAAAATATGAAATTAACAAAAAATAATTCTACAGTTAAACACTCTTTCAGGACCTCTGCTGTAGCTGTGGCCATGCTTCTCAGTGTGATAAGCTTCTGGAGAATCCGGTTCCGCATTCAAAATGGGTGTATCATCGTTTTTCAGAGAGAATATCCAGAATCACCTTAAAAAAACAAGTTTACGGTCATAATACCTACTAGGTACCCAAGTTGGTATAAAACAAAATACCGTACATATGGTATTAATAATTGCAATCAATAAAATGATAAGACTCTAAAATGCATTTTGATTTTCTGAAAATAAATAGTATTGTCACTTTGAAAGATAGTTTATATGCTTAGATCATTGGATCTTTGACGGTTTATATTTAATATTGGCTCCAAATCCTCACACAGGCTATAAACCAAGTCTGGAGATAATCTAAAGACAAAAATAAGAAAATGTATATCAGAATATAATTCAATAAGTATTTATTTGCTTTTTATATGTAGGTACTTAATATAATTCTATGAATTGGTTAAACTTGCTTTGGTGCTTACCTATTTCTTAAATAAAAGGACTATCAGTCTATATTCATTAATAAATTCCCTCTTTCCTTTTAAAATGGGTTGATTTATCTCTGTTGTATGGCGGCGTTTGTTCCTTTTCATTATTCTATATTCGCTCTCCAAATGGTCAAATATTTCATACTCATCATCACTATTGGGTTTTCAGGGTGTTCCTAATGAAACTCATATCAATCGCATAACGAAAAGCTTTAATTAAACCAAATTAATACAAAACGTGAGACCTCCATATTACAACCACAGATAAGATAACATATTTTTCCTAGTTTTACCTTTTTAATAAAGCTTACTATGGACGTATTATAAAGCTACCCATACACATCACAATCAACATGAAGACAAATATTGTTATTGTCTCTCAATAATCACACACATCTACACAAGAATGTTTTCGATAAAACAACTAGTAATAAAGCTCGTTTATCTGCCTATTTTACAAAACATTTACGTTTACGCTGCTTGCAGAGGAACTTTTTAGGCATTGCTTTATTTGACATATGAGACGATCGAAATCCGTATCGCTGCTGTCACACTAAAGGTTATGGTACGTATAGTTCATACTAAAAACATGGTGAATAGTTTAAAGATGTCAACGGAAAGCTGAGCGGCCGCCGGCCTGCTTATAAGAGGTCATAGTACGAATAAGCCGTGCAGTTCTAATTCTGTCCTGCTATAAGAGGTGATGGTAGAGCCCATGATCACGTTAAGTTAATCAGGAGATGTCCGCGAACGTTTCTATTAATTGGAGTGCTCTGCTCGAAAGAAGTGTTTGTGAAGTTTTGTGCTCCTAGCAAGGATTCCTTGCATAACCCGATGATTGCGTGGATAGTTGAGTTATTTCGTTTAGGGGTTTGGGAGGGTTGTGCGTAGGTTTAGGTTAGATTATCTTCGTATACCTATATGTATGTATTTAGAAGAATTAAGTCATTTCTATTAACATCAGACCAGGCTGTATGCCCTAGTTGGCTTGCCTTTCCCTCTGGGAAGAATTTTACAAAAAAAAATTGTTTTTGTTGTGGTTTTTTTGTTACTTCATAAATTATTATTATTTATATTTTGTTGTTGTTATTTGGCAAGATTAGAATTTATAGATGAACAATTTAAAAATACCTATACATGTTCAAATTCGTGCGTGCGTGAGTTGAGGAATGTTTCCACAGTTGTGCATTTGTCAAAAACAATTTAAATGTTCATGAAATTCTGTTTTTTAAAGCGGAACTGACTGTTTTGGTCAGACTGCACCGAATGGCACAGAGTAAGTACCTACCTATAACCTTCTATTATAATGTTAATACTAAGAGAAACAGCTGATAATGTTTTCAAGTTTCTGTAAAGTTGTTCTTGTCGCCTTAAAATTTTCTTACACACACATAACTATGCCCTTTGTATGTCTTTTCTTATCTATGTTACAATGTAAATATCCAGTGTGTATACAATAAAGTGTTAATAAATAAATAAATAAATAAATAACTATATTAATTTTATTGGTTTGTTGTCCTTATGTCAATATAAAATGCGCAAACCAAACTTGGTGTTGCTTTACTGAGTTATTTCTTTCCTGAATGTGTGAAGAATGAAGATTGACTAATATTTTATTTATATATCAGCAGTACTAGTATTTAGAATTTGTATTACGCATTATACATGCTCGGTGAACTTTAAACATGAAGAAAAATTTGTTCATCGGCCTGAAATTTGTCAAATACTTTTATTTCTTTAGAACAGTTGTACTTGCATGGTTTTTTTAGACACAACTTTACTACCTAGTACCTATCTACCATTATCATTACCACACCAAGTAGTAAACTCTATTATCCTTGATAGGGAAAGTGTGTTCTATCACATTTTAATATTTCTTGCTTTAAAAACAAAAATAAACAGCAACAGAAAGATGTTTATTTTAAACTGTGGAATACGGTTAAGTCACGTTTATGCTTAAAGGGTAACTACACATGTAAATGTGTGTGTAACAAAGTAGGTACGCACAAAATGGCCAAGCTTTAATAGCATTGTCTCGTACTCATTTACCCCCTTACAACTTTTAAACGGCTGGTGCATAAATTCTAGTTTTTTGGTGACAAATTGCTATGCTAGGTAGGTACTAATTATGGTCTAAAAGCCTGTGTAGTCAGAAATCGATTCCTTCGTGGTGGCTGTGGCAAGGTAAACCATACACCTTAAGGTACCTATAGCGTACTTACCTCTACAATTTATTTTTATTTTTGAATAGATACTATAATATTCCTATCTTTAATCTGTGATTCTAATCATTTGCGGATTAGTCTAATGCTAAAAATCACTCGGCGTGCGGTACGCGTAAATTCGCGCAATACCTATATATATCGCATTTCACTTGCCATTCACACTAATCATTGTCCAAACATGTTATGGTGGCACTTCACCTGGTATGCTTGACAAAATATTCGTCTTATTTGTATGTAGGTACGTCAAGTATTTGACAAATACGACAAACATTCAATAGCGAATACGAATAGCCAAGTGAAGTGCCACCATGACAAATACGACAAACATCCAATAGCGAATACGAATAGCCAAGTGAAGTGCCACCATTAGGTACCTACGTATAACTTCTAAACGGGTCGGAACCCACTGGTCTCCTGAAATTCGCACCCTGTGCCCACTCGTCCCCTAAAATATTTGAGGTTTCCACTCGTCCCCTGAACTGTTATTTTTTTTAAATAATTTATATTTCCTCGCGCTCTACTATTTTAGAGATTTCTTTTCGGCCCCTGTTGTTGGGGGGTACAGTGTCGCGTACTAAAGGCAATAATAAATAAATAAAGTAAATAGGTATAATCATATTTATTTCACATGACAGATAAATAGTATCAAAAATAAGTTTTATTGACAATCAGTCTTTTAGAAAAACGTTTCGTCGGGGTCTGGTAAAATTAGAAATGCTGTTTGTTGCCGAACATGAATAGTCATTTTAATTTTATTTACAACGATACAATATAATTTTCATAATAAGTACATATTTTTTAATTAATTTCGATAAGGTTTTGTTCACAAATGTACTGTGTCAGCGCTATTTATGTAAAAATATGGCTGGTTGTCTATCAGGGAACCAAAAAGTACCTGAGCAGGTGCCGAAGACTGAGCAGGGGACGAGTAGGTACCTTAAAAATAAATTAATATTGCCTCGTCTCCTGCCAGGGGACCAATGGGCACCTATATAGGGGCCGAATCTACAACTTTTAATCCGGGGGACGAATATTAGGGGACCAATGGGTTCTGACCCTTCTAAACACTTGTCACTCGCATTAAACATAATCAAAGCTAGAAACGTTCTTTGAACATAATGTGCATACCTACAAGCAAACTCAAACTTGTCGCATTTTAAATGGTATGTACTATTTATTTATAGTATTCTTTATCACATCAGAATTCAGAATGGTAGTACTCGAGCAGATATGAATTTATAGTGAACGCCCAGTCTATTTGTCCCGTTCACCCTTCCGTTATGTAGGTTAGGTACTCGTACTATGAGAGTATGAGCACATATCCACAAGATAAGGACCGCGGGATTTGCCCATCCATCGGAAATATTGAATAAGTTTTAAGTTTTTTCCCGCATCTTCGACAAGCAGATAAGTACTTTCGAAATTGTTCAGGATTAATAAGGATGATATCTATCTATATGTCGTGGTCAGATCGTTAAATTGAGCATTTCATGAAATCGTCAGTCATTTCATGAAATGGTGGCATTTCATGAAATCGTCATGTTGTGCTGGGCATATCGTTTAAACGTCAACGTTCGTCGATTTGTCCAACTACGTTTGGTCAGATCATTAATGTAGGGTGCCCATTAAGGATGCAAGTAATAATAATTCAAAATATACTTATTACGAACTTATTTATTGTTCTAGTCGGTACCAAATTAAAAAAATATATATGTTACAAAATTCTTACAAGCATTTCAAACCAATTGTCCACTGGTATTAAATATACGAAATATTCATATTGAACACATTAAAAGGACAATAAAGATGTTTTTATTAAATGTTTTTATTATTATTATTATATTTATTACTACCTAATAAAATAAGTACAAAATTGTATTATAATATTATAGAACGTTAAAATGTTTCGTTTCACATACGGTATACCTTTATGAAATTCCGTTAGTATTTCAAAATATTTCTCCATCGTAATTATACGAATAATAGGATCATCAATGCATTTCTTCTTGTATATTAAAAACTTGTAATTCCAGTTTTTCCATGATGTAATATTGTGTAATCCAGTAAATTATAGTCCGTCGACTTTCGTTGCCTGGTCACCCTACTTTCCTTTATTTGTTGTATAACCTAAAAATGAAAATTATGTATGTTAAATTTCTAGGATTCCATTAATAAAAGTAAGTAAGTACATTTTAGATACTTAGATGAGATTTTAAAAGGATATAAACTAAATATTGTCATTTAAATAGGTACTAACCTGTGAAATGTATTCCCAAGATTTTTTTTGTAAATTGAGGTTGGTTTTTGCGTGACTGTCATAAAATTCACACCGTTTCGTATAGTAACACTTATTCAAGTTTCCAACACACTTTCTTATATAATTTGCACATTTTTATTCACTTTTCAACATGAATCCGCATTATTTACTTACGCACACAAACATAAACAATGACAAAGCGCGCTCTCAGCGCCTCTAGCGGTAGTTATTGCTATTTTTCTACGATATGGCCAATTGTGTTTGGTCATATCATGAAATAGCCGTGCGTTTGTTGGACATATCGTAAAACGTTTTCTATTCATTGATCTGGCCAAGCTATTTCATGAAATGACCAATAGACATTTGACGATTTCGTGAAATGCCACCATTTCATGAAATGGTCGACTATTTCATGAAATGTTCAATTTAACGATATGACCACGACATATACACAACCATTTAAAGTAGTTACTTATGTGGTATTTATTCCCGTAACAGTGATATATACCTATACCTGGGTGGCCCATCGAGATGGGTCAGTATGGGGAAATCTGAAACTAGGTATTAGAGTTATGTGTCAAATGTTCTTCTTGTTAACTTTTTCCTTCATATCGTCACCTTTTGCTTGCCATGATTTTATATCTTTAAAGTAAGTAATTATAGTCTCGGAAGATCATCATGACTGCGAAGAGCAATATAAAACTAATTGACTAAACAAGCTAACCTGATGACCTGACCTGTACAACTTTCTTTGGCGTTGTATGTTATTTACTATGTTACCTACTAACAAGTAGGTATTTTTTTCCGGTACTTAATTTTTCGATTAATAAATGTTTACTATTACGGCAAATTTTTAACAAAATCCCAAAAATACGGTAATTTTGGATGTTAGTTACGGCAACTCAAAACAACACTGCACAGTTTTAACGAGCTTAGTCGCCCGTTAACGAACGCTGCGACTCATATGACTGCTTATCGGATTAAGGGCCGACGCACAACGCCACGAGATATTCACATTAACATACTTTTGATATAAAATAATTTTCATCCATTAAATAGACGAGTGAAGCCCCAACAACAAAAAACAACCCCATCAAAAGCGGTCCACGAATGCCAAAGTTATGAAAATAACATCATTTCATGGTAGGTGGTATTCAATTTACAGTTTTCGGATTTTTCCTTTACTTATGCTATAACTATGACATCTTCTTGCCAAACATGATTATAGGTAAACTGGAAGTGACCTTGTTTTAGTAATAATAATATTTCTTTATTGACACGTATAAACCCATAAAAATTTGTCATAATATAATTATAATAAAATAATGTAGAATAATACGACCAGACCAGAAATTAAAAATAAATCAACGTAATAAGTTACCATTAAAAATATAAACTTACACGCTAAAGAGCGGATATCCAATGTTTGAGGACTGTTCAGTCCATGGACAACGTACGGAGAATCTCGTTACGATAACGAGATTCTCCGTACGTTGTAGACGGGTTGTTGTCGGGCGCGCGTAGACGAGTCCAGAAGGATGCAATGCGAGAACGAATGATTGCAAAGAAATCAGGAACTCCGGCCTCGGCCAACATGCTTCATCAGAACTTGGCAACTTCATCAGAATACGGTTTTGATTCCCTTGCGAGTTGCGGTGCCAACTGCCACCATACAAATATGCGAGAAAATGCGACATAAACGGCCATATCTTTTGATTGCGCTGACTTACAAGTTTAATTTTTTCACAGCTGAAAGTGATTGCATAAGTAAGTAACCTGATATGAGTATTTGGTATTAATTTCCACTTGATACCTCCACGCGTTTCTGAGAAAAAGGTCTTGGCTTGTCTGTCTGTGTTTTTAGGGTTTCATACTCAAAAGGTTATCATATTCTATAAGGGTTTCTTTTTTTCCTGAGGAATGGAACCCAAAAAATATTAAGGCCCACGTTACACACAAAGCGGGGCGGGAGCGTTCCGGTCAGGGATTTGTTGTAATGTATGAGATCGTAATGAGGGTGTCACACAGAAAGCGTGGCGGGAGCGTTCCGGTCCGGGGGCGGGAGCAGGCCGGCCGCTACGACAAACAGGCGGGCGGCACGTTCGCGGCGCGGTCCGGGCTCGGGCTCTGTATTATATGCAAGTGTATGCAGGCTGCCACAAGATAGATAGCAAGTTAATCGATAAACTTTAACAAAGGAATTCTTCGCAAACGAGTTCTTCAAAGTTCTTTTAAAGTAAATAATGATAATTCTGGAAGCGGAATGAAACAACTTCTATGTGTACTACGATTTATTCAAAATCAAGGGCGAATGTTTGCGCCGCCGGACGCTTTCCCGCTTTTCCGCCTCTGTGTGACGTGAGCTTTAATATAGTATTGTGTAACAATTCGCCTGGTTTTAACGAGAATAGGTTTAAATTAGTAACAATTCGCCTGGTTTTTAACGAGAATAGGTTTAAATTAGTAACAATTCGCCTGGTTTTTAACGACAATAGGTTAGATTCTGTCATGTCACTAAATGTAATCCTAACCTAAACGCAATTTTCACTGTCACTCATGCTACATCGCGTAAGAATGAGCAAACGCCTCGCTTAGTGATGAGCTGAATTTTAACGTGCCACACTCTGGAATTGCCACAAATACTTACCATACTTAACTTAATGTTATACAGAACGGAAAGGGTATAAGTTGAACGGAGGGTGTTCAGTATCGCTAACTGAATCACTATTGTTCTACAACTTTTCGAATAAAAAATTAAAATTAATTAGTCTTATACAAATCGACCAGATTACCGGTACAAAATTTATGAAAATCGAAAAAAAAACCCACCATAATCGAAAAGTCGTAGACGAAAACTTGTTCAGTTATCGATGCAGAACACTCCCCTTTCGGCTTCTAATACCCTTTCCATTATACTCTGTACCTATATAACCGTACCGATATAGGTACAAATACATATAAGTACAACTTATATAATATACTTATACATAACACTGGCGGCTAAGGTCCCGTGTGCGATATTATAGGTTTAATATGTTTGTTAATTGTCACTGTAATTTTTATTTCTTATATGTATATACTTAATAGGCAATAAATGTTATTCTATTCTATTCTATTCTATTCTATTCTATTCTATTCTATATATGCACCTGCTCTATTTACAGGTAGAGGCGCCGCCGCCGGGAGACGCCGCCGTCGGGGCTCGCACACATCATGACACGTTTCAGACACATCAGGTAAGTAGAACTAATAAGATGAAATTTTTATTTTGGTTGGCGTATCATTAGTAATATGAGAATATAACGTTGTTATAGTACCTATTTGGTCTTATCGCTCATAGAGATCTTTTCCAGATGTTAGTGCAAGAATATTCAACACGACGGCATAATTAAATACCTATACAGTATACATATAATAATGTATCTGCAGGCGCTATACTATAAAGCAGTCCGGATAATGCCATTGCTGTGCTTCTGAGTGTACCTATCTATATTGCTTTGTTCGTGTGGTTCGAGCTGTCGCAGCTCCATGTAATATCTATACAGTGCGCGAGGCGTAAGCTCAGGTTTGCATTTGTGTGAGTGCACGCAGATAGTACTTACCTGTGAACAATGTTGTTGGGGATACAGTTACCTTAAATATCTTAAGCTTATGATATTAAGTAATTTTTACCGTAACCTGTTTTTTGTTCCAATTAAATAAATTAAAAAAAAAGTATATTCTATGTTTTGATATTTTCTTGCATATTCGCTATGCGAAACGAAAATCTAAATGATAAACGGAGGAAAAAAAATTTTTTTTCTTCACGACCGGGATTCGAAGTCTATTATATTCTAGTGAACAATAAGAGTCCTGACGTTTGGCTATTACATGGTTCGATTTTTTGTAGCAATAATTTACCTATACCCGTACCTACTCGTGGAACCACTATGAGACCAAGTAAATCTGTGCTCTAAAAAGACGGCGGGCGATGAGACTCGACCGACTCCCATCACCTAGATGGCTCACGATTTGGCGAAAAGCGGGCGGCGGTAAGCCGTTTTGCTGCAATGAATGTAAGTGGAGGGAGATACGACGAGTTTGGAGGTGTGTGTGACAGAATCGCTCAGATGGAATTCCGTCGTTTATGCTTATACCCATTGCCTGTATGTATACATACAGGCACATATATGTACCTACACCTACATGTGAGGTTACTTAGAATTGTGCGATCACCCTGTTGCGCGATTGACGCCACAACTTTGTTGCACCATCATTGGTACTGCTCCCTTGGCGCCGCGTAATCAGTATTATTTGAACTAGGGTCAACTAATTTATCTTCCGATATAGACTAATAGATTCGACATCTAGACTTGTTTAACGACATATTGGTAGATGAACTAAGGTGATAAAGTCATTTGGAATATTCGTCATCACATTCATAATTTCTCGATATCCCTGAAGGTTCCATTTTAGTTGTTTCTCTGCCGCGCACAATTCGGCAGAAATGTTATTCATAATCATCAAAACGCTATTGTGTCCCTATTACACTGTTGGGACACAGGCAGGCCTTCCCCTCGCATCGAGGGAGGATGAGCCATGTTGGCTGATGTCTGATGTCATGATGTGCCACATCTAAGGATTGGTGGATTAGACATGCATTAGATTTTATTTTATATATTAATGCTTTCAGAGCATTTGGTAAATATACAGGGTATCCTTGAATTCATTAGACAAATTGAAACTGGTGGTTGTACTCATGATAAATATCGAATTGGTAAGATTTTAATTAAATCAAAAATGCAAAAATAATTGAACTAAGTACGTCACAAATCACACAATGACTTTAGGTCGAGGTCAAATTCGAGTGAAAGAAAATCATAGCAATAAAATAAAAATACCTTAAAATATAAAAACTCCAAAGCACAGTAACGCACAAATGCACATCAAATATTTTTTTTGGTAATAGAAATTATTGTAATTTTTTTTTATTCCCAAATTGTTTAATTTACTTAAACACTGTGCAG
Organism: Tachystola acroxantha; assembly: GCA_963506565.1. Classification (NCBI taxonomy): domain Eukaryota; kingdom Metazoa; phylum Arthropoda; class Insecta; order Lepidoptera; family Oecophoridae; genus Tachystola; species Tachystola acroxantha. Next base: position 10,182,302 of record OY735870.1, on the reverse strand, counting down.
AATTTATATGTCACAGACCTAACCATCCATTTAATTTTGTCGAATGAATTCAGGCCACCTGTATATACAATAAGTTTTCCTTCGAAAACCCCGAGGAAAACTCATTGGTTGGTAGGTAGGTACTTAACTGACCAGGGCTCGAACCTGGGACCTCTGTGTCCCGAGCTCCTTGTAATGCACCAAGTGCTACACAATTCACACACAGAGATTACAACATACCTCCTAATACATACCTAGACTAGATACTTAAAAGTCATATTAAAACAACAATACAGTTTATTGAATGCTAATCACGGCATGAGATACGAGGGGCTTGCTTGACACGCGAACAGCCTGTCGGCGACAGACGCAAAATGTACCTACCTGGCAAAGTCCATTGTAATTGTGAACTCCAGGGGGCAGACATAATAGTACAAAACCTATTTTCGTTATTTACTAGCCTTGTCTGCAATTTTGTTGTTATGACATGCATGAATCGTGGAGTTCCACTAGGGTTTTGTAAACATTTACGAGTAGGTACTTATGCGTAGGTAATTGAGATAATGAGCTGTGTTTTGCAAACTATACCGGATGTTTTAGGATTAGTGGTGGTAATTTTGCTAGTTATCCATTTACTTAGGATACCACAAGCTTCGAAAGTTTATACCAATATTGTAAGCGCGTTCCGCTTAGATCCTTTAATATTAAAGTAGAAAAGTAAAGTACAACAAATCTACATTTATTATTCGCACAAATCAAAATCGTAGAACAAAAGTTGTTTAGTTACAGATATGATTAAATACCCCTTTCGCCTTACTAAAACTTTCTCGTTATACCTAAAGCTAATCAGTAATCGTTTATAAAAGAAAATTCCGATACGCTCGCTCATATAAAGAGCTCGGAAAATTCTCGACGAATGCTCAATTACTAGGTCGGTCGCCGAGTGTCAGGTGTGCGTATCAAGTTTCAGTCGTGATTGGCGCTAGCCCCGTCTCCGACACTGTAGGCAGGTGCCAGTATTTGGTGACGACTGTAATTACAGCAAACCTTTTCCAACAGAATAAACTTTATTCGCGAGTTTTTCCTTTTAACAATGTTTATTTGAGATACCTATTATAGTAAGAGGTGATTCCATATAGAATGCAAGAGTAGGAACGTCCCTTCGCATCCAATATTCTGAACTGTGTTATTATTTAAAAATAGCAACACATATTGAATTATTCATTTCGAGGCATAAATGAATGCTCGACAGATTGTGACTATATGTATTCAACATGTCGCGATTCGAGCATGTAATGGATGGAAACTTCGCGATTTTTCAACAGAACGGTCTATATTTTTGTGATATATTACTTTGGAAACAATACCTACATTTTATTAAATTGGTAAACAAAACAGCGATCAAGTTTTTAGTAGGTGTATTGAATTTCAAAATGTAATTTATCTTTAGTATACCACAAAAGTTTAATATCGTTGTTGAGCGATAGGTCCGCATCAGGTGCGCTCCAAGCGTAATGGTATGTACGGACCACATCAGATCAATGGTACCACTTGCAGTACGATTTCAACTATTACGACGCAGATAATACGAACGGTTCAAAGTGTTACACTTGGTGTGCTTTGATGTGTTTTCCTCATATTAGTTTGTTTATCAGACGTACTACACGGGAGGCGGGCGGTGGGCGGCCGGTTCCATCTCCGGCTCCACACAAAGTGGGCCGGGGCGGGCGGCAGGTAGTTTCGTAGCACTAGTCCGAGCTCTAAGTGCCTGATGCCTACACTATTAATTACTATTATATTATTAATATTAAATGGATACTTGGAGGAGGCTCAGGACAGAGACGGTTGGAAGATAAGGAGGGAAACGATGGGACGATTATAGGTTTAAAAAAAATTAAGAGATATTTTATTATGATATTTTTGACATTGCGATAAAAGGCTCATACGAAGATCTACATAACGTAGTGTACAATACAAGTAGGTACACTCGCGAGCATAATTGTGTAACTAGGTAGGTAGGTACTATCGCGACTATAGTTGCCAACAAATACTTAGTAAAAAATCCTCTATTGCAAGTTACAACTGGTTGCCAAACTCAGTTACCAAGGCGGCTGGAAGATTCTGATGTATGCTAGTGAAAGTGACAACAAGGGCAGAGACCGATCCCCCTACAAAATATACTTTACTCTCTCCATAGATATAATGTATGAAACCAACAAATTAGATGTAGTGATTCACCATTAAATATTCAATAATTATCAACTACAGTCTACAATGGACGCGCAATTGTATTACATCTATTACTCGTATTTACTACGTTATTCGTTGCGTAATATTACGTTATGTTTACTAGCCTCGGCACGCGTAAGCTGCGCTGCACCAATTTGCATCACTTACAATACATTGCAACTGTACCTATTTCATGCGCTCAGTACATTGCTGCTTAATATAGAGTTGAGTTGCAATATTTTCATCTGTAGTATAGTCATATACGCGTTACATTACGAGATATTTGTGATTATTAAAGTTGCAAGCAGTGGTGAAGTGCAGGTTCATGGGCGCAAAGCCGACGACTGCACATTAGCGCGATGCACTTTTAGCTCCTCGTGATTGAGCTCTTAAGTGTTGTTTCTAGTAGGAAAGATATATTGTGAGTAGGAAGTAAATACATTTGCGTACGTCCCCTATACTGATTATCACTCTAACTATATATATTGTCTCTTACAAATAGTACCTATTGCGATTCCACTTTTTTGTACCATTATTCTACTAGATGGAGATGCGCTCTCTACATATACATACATACATACTACTCTTATCTACAGATATCATTATGACATTTTAATAATGAAGTCGTATGAACACAATTTGACAAAGTGCCTATACCAAATCAAAATAGATAAATATAAAAAAGGAAGGTTCTCTTGAAAATGGCGGGAAACGACGGTTGCGAAATTATTTGATAATTTTCCTTTTAATGTCTACAGTGACTATTTTGTGTTTAACGTTAAATTAATCAGAAAATGTTCGCGAATGACAGTACGGTGAACTTATTGGATTGTTTATGCAAGATCTGAAGTTTCAAGCTTTTATCAGGAGTTCCCGCTACAAGCTCGGGAGTGAACGTGACTGTCGAGCTGCTTCGTCCAGAGTGATGACGCTACGGCGACTCCTCTGGATGAAGACATGAAGACGCGGCTAGCCAGGGTGAAGACGCTACTGCGACTCCTCTGGAGGAAGACAGAAGACTATTATATATTGAATTTTCTGTAACATGACATTGGCAAATGACGAACTGTCGAGTGCATTAATAAAATAAATAAAATAAGTTTGACAACTTACTTAGTTAAAAATTTACAGAACTTGTTTTGTCCTGGTAGTTAGTTCAGTATTTCGGTGTACTACACAACCCGAATCCATAGATCGAAAGGGCTTCAATAGTTCGGTAATATTACATATATGAGTGATATTACATATAAATGAATAATAAATGACGTTATTGTTTATGATGACCTGATGACGGAAGGGGGAGACCGGAAACCACCAGAAATTCTGCTCTAAACTAATTTATGTCTGTTGCCGTTATTGTTTTCAAAAAATACTGATCTACAGTAACACAACAATATTTGCTCCATTAAATACTACCACTTTTCCTACTTTCCCGAACAGTTTTTGGGATATACAGTATCTTTCCCTAATAAGTCAACATTTTATATTACAATTTGCTCATACCTATTCATTTATTGCGCTACTACACTATTAGTACAGACAGAGTCAATAAATAGTACAAAGTTTTATAAAGTAATATAGCGTCCGCCCCGCGTATATCTGTATGTTACAGGGGTTAGCTCTCAGTTTTACAAAATCAACATTGGCCATAGATACTTCTCATTGAATTACTAACATTATGTGGGGTATGTAACATAATGTTATTATAGACTTATATATAACTTAATATAGACTTATATATAACTTAAAATGATAATAAGGTTCACGACAACCAAACAATTGGTATCCTCATCCGCTGGATTAATCGTGGTTTATACTCTCCGGATTTCAAGGAAGGTCTGCCCCAGCAGTGGAGACATGAACAACCTATTGATATTGTTGTTCATATGCAATGAAATCGAAGCAATTGTTGCTATACTCTACATTTATGTCATACCTAATTAGTGAGGTTTTAAGTCCTATCTAAACATCAAATCTATTTAAGCATTTACTTGAACGGAAATATGTACGGTTTTGGGAAGCAACATGTTAATTTCCCATGTCTTATTAATACTTATTATTGATAGTTTCTTTGTCAGTGAAAAATTCGGAACCGTCATTGTTGTGTTCTCAAATTGAGCTTCGATGATTATTTGTATATCTACCTACAATCAGCGGTGTTTCATTTAAAATTCAATTACTTATGTTTATAATTAACGTGGGGTCGGCCCGTTTACTCTTTTCAGTGACGTTTCTCGTCGACGGTTGTGATATGAGTTTAGTTAGATAGAGCGTCTGTAACCCTGCGTTACAGAGGGTTGGTTGGAGGGCTACAAAACGTTCCGTAGCGAGCTAGCGGGCGGCAGTCGGGAGGTATCGCCGCGTAGAGCGGTCGCGTGCGTGACGCAGCGGTATTGCGCAGCGCAGACGCATGGCGCAGGAGTACGCGCGGGTGCACGAGTTCTATTTGCAACTGCAGGAGATACAGCCTCCTGCACAGCATTACAACCAGTATGACCTGCCTCTGTGAGTATCTTGATGATCTCATTTGAAATTTATGCACGTACAAAAACGATGTCCAATTGATCACACGTCATGTAGGTACAGTCACCATCATAACTAATTTAATATCGCAAGTAATATCCACGCCATCTAGATAATAGCTTCCTTGTTTAAAAAGTTGTCGTGGCAGCTGTATTCTACGACCCCCAGATCATACAAACTTCAAATTATTTCGTTGGGCTGTATTTTATTTTATATTATAACATTTATAACGCATATTGTAAAACTTGCGATATTCTTAACATTAGCTTCATAAATAGGTACCTAGTACCTTACTACACAAACACTAATTAAAATGGATTACCTACCTAAATCATTTTTTTTAATCAATTTGTGTGAAGTCACGAAGATTTTTTTTAATTTATTATCTTTTTATAACCTACATCGGATTTGCGCGAACCCAAAAAAATCAATTGACTTTGGACGTTCTCTCACCACTGCACATAAAGGATGTTTACTGTTGCACGTAACCCTCGGTGCGCGAGTCCGACTCGCATCTGGCTTGTTTTTAACCCCTGACGCAACGCAGAGGACTTATAAGTTTCATGCCTAATAGCTGTCTTTGTGTCTGTCTGAGTTATCGTAGCTCCAGAACGGATGGTCGGATAAGAAAGCGTTTTTTTTTCGTTTGATAGGTGTGCTGGGCTGGCGAGAAGGTTCTTAGACAGAAAGGATCCAGGGTTCTGGTGATAACCAGAAATATAGCCTCGACATTGTCGAGGCTATACTCGACAATACTCGAATATCTTTGTGTCGTTTTTTTTTAATTTCATAGGTAGTTATTTACACCTATTTGTGCGGCACGCGGGATCGTAATACATGGTATTCGTCCCAAAATTCGTCCAAGATATTACCACACTCTACAGTTTTTTTCTAAACCAATGGATGATGTATTGGTTGAGACACGTAATAATATCACATAGGAAATTTTAAGAATATTGTTAGAGCTAAAATTTCTCGATTTTGTTGTTGTGGAAATGTGTGCTTGAAACTTAACATAAGTATATAGGTATGTAAGTGCTAAGGGGTGAAGATGGAAGATGAAGTTATATCTTATCTATATCTATGTATTACCTTGATATGATACAAACATCTGCCAACATTGATAACGAGTTAGAAATTTTTTAATTGGCGCTTCAATTATTGCTTATAAATTCTTTCCAGATTGTTATTAGTTTGTTTTAACGATGAGAATTACCTTACTTTTAAAATGTGTTTAAGAGATACCCGTCTTTTTAAGGTTCAAGTGATAGTTTTCATCATAATAATCCTTAAAAATTATTGATTTCATAAGAGTACTCGTAGGTAATCCTATTAAATAATTAGTCGAAAAATAACTTCTGCTCACGTGACACTATACGCCACCATTAAGTTTTGGTACGTCCGCGTCATTAAAAACGGTTTAATAAATGCTCGATTTTGAAGTTATATGTAAATAAGAAAATTAAACGAGCTACATAGCAACAGTTTGATTTTTCTTAGACCTAAACGCCCTGCCAGGTGGTCATTGTGGTCTGTTAAATTAATACGGGGCACTTACACGATAACCCGTGTCACTTAGCTCAGCCTTAACCCGGGTTGAGTAACAAAATACACTGTGATTTAGCCCGCGATTGATGCAATCGGCGATCAGTTGACGATATTATTTTATTGTACAGTCTAACTTAGATATACATGATGACAGTGGTATGATCACCGTTAACTTTGAAACTTGATAATTAGAATCATTAATGTAATCTAAAGCTAATACTATAAAAAATATTATGATCTCATACATTTTGTACCGATCAGCTGATCGTATCGTATTGTAAAATTTATTTATTTTTTGTATTATTTAATACAATAAATTAGATCGATTTAGATTCTATTAATAATGCCGACTATCCAGTTTCAAGGTTAACGGCGATCAGTGATCACATTGCCGTAACTGCCACCCTGTAAAGTTGAAGTTGAGATTTTTCAATAACTACTGGGTCACCATTGTAAAGAAAAATCGTTCACTAGTTTAAGGGCCTTCCATGAGCCAACTAGCGCCGCCAATCTTAAAAAAATAATATCTTACAAATTATTAACTTTTATTAAAAAAGCTATGTACACAATCTTTATTAGGATAAACACTATTTTTTAATATACAATACATGACATATTTGCGACAAGCAAAGTTGTAGTTCTCAAATGTGCCAAAAACGGCCGTTTTTCGCAATTTTGCGAACTACAACTTACCGACATTGAATCACGTTATAAATAAGCATTTATAACGTGACTTATGAAATAGTATTTATCGTAATAAACATTATGTACATAGCTTTTTTAATGAAATTTATTAAATTGAAAGATATTATTTTTCAAAGATTGGCGGCGCTAGTTGGCTCATGAAAGGCCCTTAATTAAAGTAAAACTATTTTACAAAGTCCAAGTTCCTACCTATCTATATACTTAAGCTCAACCTTAACCCATTTACGCCCGCTGTCCCCATTTGGAGCCATATATTGAAGTACCCATATTTTCTAGCATATGTTAGATTTCTTTTGTTTAGAGGTTAATTTGTAGGACCAAAGAGTGTGGCTACATGGTACGACTTGTGGTTTTGTAATTTACTGGATTAATTTAGTAAAAAAAGGGATTTTATTTACTTCATTGAGCGTATAGGTGTATGACCAAAGGTAAGTCATTATTTTTTATATTTACATGGCTATGTATTGCACGTTTTTTGTATTTTTCACTTGGTTATATTGTCTACTAGTAAATAATGCTGTTATGTCGGTTATTTTCTAAGATTGCTTCATTATTGGAGGGTATTTAGTGTTGTGTCCCCGAATGGGTCCAATGGGCTAATTGGTAATATTTTTTGTTTATTATTCACAGGTTTAGTTTCGGCGTAAACTATGACTAAGTAATCATACAATGTTGGCAATGAGTATCGAGGACTCTGTGAAGCTGTTGAAAGCATTTTGAGTGATCAGGATGATCCTGATAGGTGCGATATAGAGGCCATCGCTCCAGACCCGCTCCAGACAGTCTTCTCACGGATAATGACGAAGGCTGTGAATATGATATTCAACAAAAACATGCTTCCACATGATGCTCCAGGTAGAGATGAAGTGTTTGAGTCCAGGAATAACGAAGAATGGGACAGCGATGATAAATCTTTACAAAGATACAGGAGACTTGAAATCCAAAAGCCGTGTTGGCGTAAGTGTGACGGTTCATATGTTGCTATGCCTTCAACTGAGAGTAAAGAGCAGCGACCTCTGTATCATGAAGAAAGGTAGATGTGGACATCCCTTCTGTCATCCAGATCGATAACAAAGGCATCAGCAGAGTTGTTAAAGCTGATCAGTCAATAACCGGGTACAAAATAGCTATACGTGGCAAAATGACGGTGGGTTCTATTTACCTACATGCTAGAACTGGCTGTAGCTAATGCTTGGCGTCTACACATAATCACCGCTGAAGATCGCTAGATTAGCTTCAATTTCGCCGAAGTATCGCCCGAATGTATAATATGAAGAATGAAGGCACTGAAAGACTCGACGGAAGGCGTCGTAAACTTTTTTCAATAGTGCCAAGTATGAGTATCTATAGATGGTGTTGGACACTTTCCACAGAAACTGTCAAGCCAGCTACGATGCAACGTTTGTCACATGAAAAAAACAGGCTGGCAATGTAAAAAAGTGTATAAAACAATTGTGCACCCGTAGAATGTTTCGAAAATTACCGCACATAGATAAGCCCATTGGCCCCATTTGAGGACGGTGTTTTTTTATACACAAGGAAGTCATTTTTTCTCAGTTTTTTGTAATAAAATATCTTACTATTCTCCAATAGACACATAAATAAAGTTTTTTTCAAATTTTTGCTACTAGTTTGTATTTGGGTCCAAATGGGTTAATGAGGAATGAACCTGCGTAATATTCTCTGAGTTAGACTGTACCTAACTGAGGTGGACTATCGATCGTAGGAAACCATAGAAATGTTCTCTACACTTTGGTGACATAATACTTTAATTAATTTAAAAGAAACTCTCTCTCTTTGTGATTTTGAACATTATTTCAATTTTAGTTAACTACTTCGATCTAATTTACTTTAATAATTGGACAACATGTAAATGGCTTCTTCGTCATCTACCAAAGGACATTGGTCAAAGCGCCATAGAGCGCAGGCTCAAAGAAATGTTTTTTTGAGATAGCACAAATTAGACACTAAATAGGAGAGATATCGTACTTACAAAGGCTGTACAAATAAACCGTTTATTGTATGGGGTTCTTGTAAACTTGCGTTTCATTTCAAAGATTTAGGTTAGGTTACCCATCACAACAAATAACTTCTAGACACAGATTATACATTCTGTCACCAAAATAAAGGGAAGAATACTAACAAAGTGGTTGCTCCTTACGGTAAAATGACAAAGAAGAACATAATGACATTTTTTGAAGGCTACACAAGGAGTATTACTCTTTTTAATGTTACTTCTCCTTTTTATATGACGTGACTTCAAAGTGTCATTGTCATCAATAGTGACGTCTGAGTTTTTATACCAAGACGTAGTAGTACATTCTCCAGAAAACAAAATTATTTCTTAGACTGGACAACCGCTCTCTGTGTTGCTCCCATGACCGACTGGACACTGGCAGAGTTCTTCAGAGAGGCGCCATAAAACAATAAAGAAGAAGTAGTACATTCTCTTTGCTTAAAATTGAAATTATATTCAAGGAGTTTAGCACAATATAGATGATTCTTGGCTCGTTGCGAACAGCTTGACTTAGAGATTAGGCAGTGCTTTACGTCATACTTCGCAATACAAAATCGTTGTTGGTTCTCTTGAAAATGGCGGGAAACGACGGTTGCAAAATTATTTGATAATTTTAGTTTTATTGTCTACAGTGGTTATTTTGAGATTAATATCACGTTAAATTAATCAGAAAATGTTCGCGAGTGACAGTATGGTGATTTTCTTGGATAATTTGAGCAAGATCTGGGGTTTCAAGCTTTTATCAAGAGTTCCCGCTACAAGCTCGGGAGTGAACGTGACTGTCGAGCTGCTTCGTCCAGAGTGATGACGCTACGGCGTCTCCTCTGGATGAAGACAAGAAGACGCGGCTACCCCGGGTTAAGACGCTACTGCGACTCCCCTGGAGGAAGATAGAAGACTATAATATATTGGATTTTCTGTAACATGACATTGGCAAATAACGAACTGTCGAGTCCATTAATAAAAAAAAAATCGTTGTTTTAGCGACTGTCAAGTTAAGCCATCGATAAACAGTTTTATTGATAAGAGCCATTTTGAGTAGTTGATCAGGAAATGACGCATTCAAAATGGAATAAAAGTCGATATGTAACTAATTTATTTGTAAATATGAATGGAATAATTTCCCAGTACAATTTCTATCTAACCGAGGTAGAAAATTATGTGATGAATATTGAATATTGATTCGAGAAAGAGAGTGACAGGAGAATTCAGCTGGACTGGGCAGCGTTTGGGAAGCTACGTCATATCTTCTCGTCTTCAATACCACAATGCCTAAAAACTAAGGTATTCAACCAGTGCGTCCTGCCAGTGATGACCTACGGAGCCGAAACGTGGACATTGACGGTGAGACTGGCCCACAAGTTCAAAGTCGCTCAGCGAGCTATGGAAAGAGCTATGCTTGGAATTTCTCTGTTAGATAGAATAAGAAACGAGTATATCCGCCAGAAGACAAAAGTGGTTGACATTGCTCATAGAATCAGTAAACTGAAGTGGCAGTGGGCTGGTCACATCTGTCGTAGAACCGATAACCGATGGGGTAGACGAGTTCTCGTATGGAGGCCACGAACGGGTAAACGTAGTGTGGGATGCCCCCCGACCAGATGGAGGGATGACCTTCGCAAGATGGCTGGCAGGGACTGGATGCAGAGGGCCGAGAGTAGGGTTGATTGGCGCGCTTTGGGAGAGGCCTACGTCCAGCAGTGGACTGATACGGGCTGATGATGATGTCTCAATAACAGTACAGCTCTATCAAGGGTGGGCCTGCGATGAACTTTCTCCTTTTCTTGCATAATTTACATGAACTCCTAAGTAGGTATTTCACATTTGCGTATCTCAAATAGGTACCGAGATACACTGTGGTCATAACTCAAAAGTTGCTCGAAACGTTTCATTCAACGTTACATGCGACCTGTTTTGAGAACTTGGCCTGCGCACTAACGTGCGTTTAAATTTCTTTATAATCATAATTTTTAATGTAATATAGGTAATAATTTCATTGTTATTTAAACATTTTTATTAATTTCTTTCGATCTATTTATTATGCACATGCATGCAACCTTAAGGGCGAGATCATACTGTAGGATTGTAGCATAGTAGCCAAGGATGGCATTGCATATTAGGCAGTTCCAAAGTCGGATCGATAAAAACATTGCAGACAAAAAACACGAATATTTCGCAGTGTATAACTGCCCCTGTTGAAACAATAATATAAATTATTATGTCGGATTCATATTGAGACTTGTTGAAAACGCACTCAAAAGTTAACACAACAACGTCCATTCCCGCTACAGTCCCGCGCCGCATCCGTATCGCGTTGCACTTGCTTGCACTGCTGCCGCTCTGTGTGGTAGTGACAGGGTGGGTGCATGGACAATGGATATTGGACTACAATGTAACTGTGTCCGGTCCGTATCCCACCCGCCTGTTTGTCAACACATTATACCACATCACTCCCCCCAGCCGCTTTCTATGTGTGTGTGTGACCTGGGCTTAGATTAGGTATCTAATTAAATACAAAGAAGAACAAATGTGGTGACTCTTTTTTCATTTTTGGGTCTGGCTGAGTCTTTGTACTGCTAGGATATAGCTACATATTCTTGTACAATACCTACATAGAGTAATCAGCACATTACCTAAGTCATGTGGCTGGATTTTTTATATACAAAATGTGACCACGATATTTTAAATTGCCAGTGTTAAAAAACATTATGAAAGATCACCTATAAAAACCCTTTAAATGTTTCAGTTTAGAAACATTAAATAAAAAGGTCTTTAGCCAACTTTTACGAATTTAAATTGCGATACTTTCTAGGGTTTCGCCATTCAAACCAGAAAATTCAGAGTTTTTTGTAATAAAAGTGAAGTCGTAATTATTATTTCTCTAGAAGTACTTACCTACAGGTATATTTTGGGTCGATTCGCTATTGTTTTGTTACTCGAGCTCGAGGAAAAAGGGCAAAGCAAGCTGACGGAAATAATAAAACAGAAACTATATTATATAACATTTTTATATTCGGGATTACGAACTGCATGTCTTAGGGGAGAGTCTGTTATATTGGACCATTTTTAAAAAAATGCGGTTTTGAAATGCTTCTTTGAAAAATAAAATAGCATACACAACAGCTGTATTAAATGAAACTATATTTATTTGGCTTCATATATAATTAATAAAAATCAACATAATTATAGCAACACTTAAGATAATTATCATTTTATGAGATCAGATATTTGTTTCAATTTAACCAACCGGTAGGATTAAATTGGACCAAACGGTTGGTAATTTGGACTTAGAGAAAACTTACCTATAAAACTAAACAAAAACACTTTTAAGAAAAATATCTATCGTACTACAAACAACAACGATATAAAATCTAACTTTGACTAAAAACACTTTAAAAAAACAGTCAAAATTCGAATAAGTTTGGAAAATATTAATTCAGACAATCATCAATTGTGTGGTCCATTTAAGCAAACTGTTTACTCGCATAAAAAAACAAATTTGACAAGAACATAACCTATCTAAGCCGGCTAATGTTTATCACCAGTTAATTGTTAATTAATAACGAATCTCAATTAAAAATATAAATATAGAAAGCTTAACTTTGCCTTAATTACACCACTAGCAAAGAACACCAAAAATTTACATTAAAAACAATGAAATTCGTTTTTCGTTAATGACAACTACCCGCGCTGTTTTATGAGAAATCCAAAATGGCCGATGTGTAGTGAAGTTAGTTGATTTTTTTGTTTGTTTTTTAATTTATTGTGGCTGGGCCAAAAGCCATCAGCCAAATAATGGTCACAAACAAAGTAATCAATAAAACAAAACTTAACAGATACAAACTTAAATTATAACTAAAAATAAAACAAAAATTACATGGTCGTTTGGTGTTGCCAATTATAAAATCAATAAACTACTAAACTGTTATTTGATGGTGGTCCAATTTAACGAATGGTCCAATATACCAAACCTTCCCCTATGTACTTTCGGCCATTTGAACTTTCGGTCATTTAATTTTCGGCCTTATGAGCTTTCGGCCATTTAATTTTCGATGTTTCAAACTTCGGTATTTCGAGTATCGGCATTTTGAACTTTCGGTGTTATGATTGTCGATGTTTTATACGTCGGCCTTATGAAATTCGGCCTTATGATGCGTAACCTATCCGGAATCCCTCCATTTGATAAAACGAATGAAGTTTTCATTTGAAGAAACGTATGATAAATTATTGTTTGATAAACTCATTTTTATACAAACTACTGGTTTTTTGAATGATTCATTGTGGATTCATTTGACAAATAATAAAAATGGTTGGTTCATAAATTAAAAATTAAACTAGATGTCTACCGACATTTTGTAAATGACTAGTTTTAATATAATTATTTGATGAACTAAACTGTTTCAAATGATACCGCCTATATCTATCCCTAACATTCAACATACCTATTTGAAACTTTAACAACTTTGCGAAATGTGTACGGTCTAATATATGTTTGCCAAATGAACAGTTTGTCAAATGTTCAACTTTGCTCCCACTTCACTTGGCTATTCGTATTTGCGTATTTATTATACTTGCCATGTGTGGTTAGTATGTGTGACAAAATATTCGTCTTATTTGCCTATTCGACACACAATATGTTGATATACATACCATATTTGATGCTCCCACTTCTCATGGTTATTTGTAATAGCGTATTTGTTGTTATATGTGACAAATAATTACCATTTCTGGATAGTACTACGTGTGACAAAATATTCGTCTTATTTGCCTATTCGACACACAATATGTTGATATACATATCATATTTGATGCTCCCACTTCACATGGTTATTTGTAATAGTGTATTTGTTGTTATATTTGACAAATAATTACCATTTCTGGATAGTACTACGTGTGACAAAATATTCGTCTTATTTGCCTATTCGACAAACAGCAAGTGACAAATACGCGTTTCCGCGCGCTTGTCGGTTTCGACGTCGACGATGTTTGTGTGTTTATATTTGGCTCTCATGTGTGGACGGTCGTATTTGTCTGTATTTGCATATTTGTATGTACGTCAAATACGATAAACAGACAATAGCGAATACGAATAGCCAAGTGAAGTGGGGTTATTTAAAACCATTTTTGTCAAATGATTGTTTGTTAACGTTTTTTGTCAAACATTAGTACCTAAACCACTAAATCCATTTAAGTTGTGTTGGCTACTTATTGAACAATATAAAAATAGGAATGAAAGGCAGCGGGGCGTGTCTTAACAAACTCCGCCTATTGATCGCCGCGCCTTGTATTCAACTCCCAATAAAGAAACGGCACATATCTATACACCCAAACATTTGGCTGATTAATTATTCCATAGTATGTAGGTACCTAGTAGAAGGTCCATAACTTCCAAGCGGCGTTAGCGTTACAGACTGCGCCACGCCGGTAAACAGTTTCAAATTCAAACTGAAAAAATAACTCATTGATTGTCGTTCTTACGGGTATAAGTAATAAAATCGTTGACTTGCTGCGTCTGTCTGTCTGTTTGGTAGATTAAAAAAAAATTAAGTGAAGGGCACGTAGAATAAGTAACAGCATGTGTTGTGGAACCACGTAACCAGTGAATAACACCTGCCTCCCAGTACACAGTAAGTAGGTTGATACTTTGTGAAGGTGTATTTAAAAACAATAGTCGGCTTACTGTAGGCAAATTTTTGGGAGTTTTATTTTATTTATTTATGTTATAGGTACCTAGTCCAAAACTCCGTTATTCAAATCTAAATTGACTAGGTATATCGAGATGTGTTTAAACTTAAAATAAAATTAGAGTCAGGAGGACCGCGCGATTTGGTTTGTGATCTACGATCACCAATGATAATTGTGCTCATATTTATGGCAGCAGAACTTCACGGTTAAAGCATCTGGTTTAAAAAAGTTAACAACTAACGTGTTCTTCGTGAGTTTATATATGCCGACATAGTTTTGTGTGCAGAGCGACTAGTGTCCCACCTTAACTACTTCGTACCTGTCATTCAGTACTATTCGTACCTGTCATTTTGATTTTATAATAATATTGTCGCACATTGAAATAATTTAATAAAACACGTACTTTATTATTCTGCCTAATACGCGATAGAATTATTCATAAATTCTGGTCAATTTAATTATTTATATAGTTATTGTAACGTCGGCTCTATTGGCCATTTTTCAATTTCTGCAGGCATTATGAATAATGTCATATTAATAATTTGGTCCATAACACACACTACCTACCTACTATATTGGAAAATTTTCATGGCGATATCATTGCTCACGTAACATATAATGGCATTTCCCCGGCCTGCTGGCCAAGGTGACGTAACAGTGCTGTTTTCTAGTTACGAGTAGGTAGCTTACGTACACAATTCGCGATAGCGTCTATTTTCGTTAAGAACCTAGACATTTCGTAATTATAATTATACTTGATTTTCTTAGGCTTTAATTTATCAAATACATAAATAAAGTACCCGTAGCAGTAAAGTAGAAGAGTACTTACCTAGGTATGTGTCTAACGCAGAGAATAGTGTACAGGAGAGTTTTAAGGTTGAGTTTATCTTAAAAACTACTTGACTTATATGGCGACAGGTTTTCTGTCCTTTTAACTCTCAATTTATAACTCCTTTTAACTTTTACTCCCCGCCCATTTCTTCCTTCATAGATCATAATAATGTATGTTACACATATTTTGGTTTGTATTAGACGTGGTCAAAAGCACATAGTTGCTATACGAAACGCTTATTACTCGTAGTTGTATGTGACACTTTAATTCTGCGTCACACATATAAATATGATGATAATGACATTTAAGGCGACTTTAGAATTAAAAGAAATGCCCTAAACTTATTACTTACTCTGCTTAATAATGTAGACTTCATTTCATATAGCCACCTACTCGATTCGAGATGTTCCGTGCACTTCTGTTCTGTGCACTTTTTCGAATAAGTTATCCTAGCCTGAGTTTTGTGTCTCATCCATCTCACATCTGTTTCGGGTTAGACTTCTTCATTTATAGGTAATTAGTAGGTAACGGAAAGATAAATATCGATTATCTTTTGCCTTCATATTCTTGCCTGAAAACTTGATTCGTATTCTACAAACGTGGCGTATTTCAGGTCTCTGAAAGTCAAGTGGCGGTAAGCCTTACTATTTAACATGAATCAATGAATGTCCGGCCCTGGCCTTCATTGTTTCATGCTTACTAATCTGGAAGTAAATTCAAACGGGACGAAGACTTACAACAATGCCAAAGCATCAATTCCCGGTCTATTAAAGTCCGCACTAATTAGCTTGATTGTGATTCTTATATGCCAAAGTTAAAATAAGGAAAACCGTAAAATTGTTTGTTCTTATCTAGATAATCATTTGTAGTTACTTTGCCCTATAAAACTAGCGATTTAGGATCGGAAAAACAGTGGATCAAAGTATCCTCTGTCAAAGTCAAACATTGGCTCAAATTGACAAAGTAGTACTTTAATGTGGTACGGTCGAATACAGAGAAAGATGTACAGTAGAGTTTTTAAGGTTGGGATTTTCTCAAAAACTACTTGACCTATTGCAATAAGTCTTTAACTCTTAGATAGATAAAAGTTAAAACTATGTACTGTAAAAGAAATATTAAAATCGGTCCAGTAGTTCTTGAGAAAATCTCAACCTTATTGAGGCCCCCTGAACACCTATATCTGTCTTCGACTGTGCATACATAGAGAGAGTGTTGGTCTAAGGGTCAGTAGAGGTATTAGTTCTTGATAACTGCCATTATCAGTATGAATTAGTTTATTCTTAACATATGGAAATAATTGATACCTCTATGCGCTTCATAAGTCTAAGTAACCTACAGTTTCCAATACATACAGTATATTGTCCACTCAATGTGCTGATATATGTAGAGGGGGGGTGACGCAATCATAGCAGGGGGAGGGGGGCTCGGTGCAAGGTCGCAGTGCTTCCGCATAATGCACTATGCACGATGCGGCAACGCGCGATCTTGCCATTTGATTCGTCGCCAATTGCAAACTACGACATAGTTTATTGTGTCAAGCAAGACGAGTGGAGAATTACCTTATTGTTAAATTATTAGTATAATTACTATGCCTACGTAAGTACATCATTAATTATATTTACATAACAATTGTGATACAACAATTATATTTTCCTAATCCTATACCAATACTCCATTAAATACCGAGTAGGTTCTGTGATGGTTTGTCTACAACGCTTTACAATGCTACTCATAAGGTAGTAATATATATGTTGGCTATACATATAGGTACTTAATATAGGTACGTATAAGTATATAATAACTGCAAGTAGGTACCGACCGATTGACGGTATTCTCGTTGAAGTAATGAATCGTTGAGGCATCGTCGCCCACCGCCCGTTAGAACTCGTTTGTTTAATTGGTTGTTTCAGTAAAACCGCATGTAGGTAATACAATACTAAGGAAAACTATTACGTATTATAATATTGTGATCTGCAGGTAATACACATTCTTTGTTAGGGCCACAAATAGGAACTTAATTATTGCGTTTGTTACTGGATAAAATCTTTTAGATAATGAAAAAAAAAACATTTTGTTTATATAATTTTTTAATGAAAAACCACAAAAAATCATGAGTTTATTTATTATTCTTTTGTGTACTTACTACTATAATCCTTTGGCTCTACGACACGAAGGGGACCTTGGTCCGGAGCAAAATAACACGACGGCACCTTGTCCTATGCAATCTTTCGCCTGTTGAAGTACTGAACCACGTGAACATGCTCCTGCACTTCGTCGCTCTGATCCGTGCGGTCTCCGTCTGTCCCACACGCACGATAGCCTGTCGTTTATTTAATCAATCTATTTTCGTTCAGTGGGTCGAATGCGAGTGCGGCTCCGGTGATTGATGGCGGTGGCACCCCGGATGCGCCACAGCCGAGCGTGCTGGTCGCCGCGCACCCGCCGCAGCAGTCGCTCCCGGTGGTGCCGTCGGCGGCGCACGGACATGACCCAAGAAAGAGGAAGAGCCCGCAATTGTGAGTGATGGCTTTACATTACTTTCTTGTCTTCAAATCAAGCCGCCTCGAAGAACGCACTACCTGCCTTAAGTACGAGTAACAGCACCAACTGCGAAACTAATTGCTTTGACCAACAGGTAAACAACTAAACAACTTAACTGTAGCCTATCTTCACGTGCGATAAGAAGATCGTCATCAATTACTCTAATTCGTTGGAATTAGAAGTTGAGTGTGTGTTTTACATTAAGTAATTAATGAATTTAAAAAAAATAATAAAATGTGTAGTTATAGGTGAGTTAAGTGCAGGACACATTTTTGTATCCAGAGCTGAAATATAATATACTTACTGATGTTTAATCTTAAGCGGACATTAAGTAGTACTACTTTTAGGTCCTAGGACAAAAAAGACAGACGAGAAACAATCGGAAACGCCGATTTTGGCGGCGCGGCGGCGCGGCGCCGCAACGCGGTTTTGTGTTTCGGCCCTAAGGACTAAATTGGATTTGTATATTTCATTTCACGGTATAAATAAATGACTCATTGTCATTAGCTATCATCAGAAAACATTACAATGTCGGGCGCGAAACCTGTTTCTTGTTGATTTAATTGTTTTTCAATTGTTGTGTTTCCTCGCAGTCGAAAGTGAAAAAAGTAGAGTGACATTCTACTATTCCGGTATAAATTATGATACCCTAGGGAGAAAGTATGAAATTTCATTGTTTTGTTTTCAGCAGCACTGATAGATACGAGATGGCTACTTTGACCAGCGCCACATGCAAACGCAAGCCTTCTTCGTAGTAAGTACATATTACGCGAGTCACTTGATGACCTGGGTAAAAAAAAACCTTTCCTCCTAATCCACCATCTATCCTTTTCTAATCAACTGGGCGAAGGTCTTTCCTGTAGCTTGACTCCATGGTATCTACTCTAGACGAGGTCTGACCAAATCCATGCCAGCGCGGATGATGCCGATCATCATCCGCGCTGGCATGGATTTGATTTGACTTGAGTGGTATGTTCAAGTTGTTATGTTCAAATTTCAATGGTTGTTTGTTCAAGGCTAAAGGGCGGAAAGACAAAACCGCATTGAAGCGCCCGCCGCGCCTCCAAAATCGCCGCTACGCAGTATTGGTTGTTTGGGATTCCAACAATCGGCAACGCTAATTTTGGTTTTGTGTTTCGGCCCAAAGAGTTATTTGATTGTTGAAGACTTTGAAGTATAATAATTTAGATTAGGAAGTTGTACGAGTGGACCATTTGATCCTTCTAAACAACAATCACGTCCTACGGTTATGTCTAGGTCATTATCTCAATCCAAATCAATAGGTAATAAATAACGCTTTTATCACAGCAACTACTAAACTCACAAAATTATAATATATTTATCTCCTTATTCACCAATACAATTTGAGGTCAGCCAAAAGGGTTAAGTTACAGTAACCTACAATTTATTGCGAATAATTGAAATAGAATCCATTCAAACAATGCTACCAATTAGCCTCACTCGGTTAACGGCGACAGACGCTATTGGATATGTTGCCTAGAAACTATTTTTGTTCTTTACCGTGTCCTTAATTGAATTAAGTAGGTACAATAATTTGACGATAAGTACATTTTGAAACATAGAAAGAAGTACAGGTCGTTCTTGGTACAGGGTCTCGAATAGTTAATTCCGAAATCGACTAATTATACCAAATGCTCAGATTCCAGATTCAGCCCCGGTCGGCCTTTAATAGTGTAACGTTTTACCATATACAAAACGTTGCCTGCGCCACAGCTGTCATCTATTCTCCCTTCTAAGCAGAAATATCGCCAACTGAGACCTGTTTAATGAGATAAGGACGGTTTACAGACTTCGTACACAATGTGTGTCAGTAACAATTTTTATTCCTTGTCATATGAATCGATTATGCTTGGACCGGTTATAAAATGCCGTACTTTTCCATTCAATTAAACACGCTATTACCCTGATTCGGATGCATGTCACTGATGTAGCATATCGTAAGATCTAAGTAATTGGTAATAAAACTTTATAATAGTTCCGTAAACCCGCTGAGAGTTCACCCTTGCATGGATTGGATGAATTTAATATGAGTTCGAGTCGGGCTTCGCGCTAAGGTGTCGATCAAAGGTCGATTGGTCCTGATTTCCTACTTGTGAATCAACTTCTGAACTACGAGTACGAGCAAGTAAGACATCTGTGTGGCTTGTTTAGATTAGCGATATGTATGAGAATATTGGAGGGCGCGGTTCATCTAGCGCGTAAAACCTTCTTTGCCTTATTTATTAGAATTACAGGAAGGAGTGATTTCGAAAAATATTTATATGTGGTATCTTAGTATTGTTTTTCTTATAGTGGAACGAACAGCACTTACGATGATGATGGTGGTGCAGATGACTCCAGATCGACTTCAACTGTACCAGATAAGAAGTAAGCGCGTTTTTATTGTTCTATGCTTATTACTAGCTACTCAGTCTAAAAATCTGGTTTTTATGAAATTAGTGCACTAGTTTTGTCTTGAACTTCATCATCGCTTGTTTTTTAGGGTTCCGTCCTCAAGAGAAAAAAAATGAACCCTTGTTATAATCACTTTGTTATCCTTCTGTATGTCTGTCTCCGTCTGTCTTAAGACCTTCTTCTCAGAAACAAGTGGACGTATAAAGTTGAAATTAATACCAAATACTCAGGTCTGCAATCTCATGCAGCCGTGAAAAAATTAAACTTCTATGTCAACGCAATCAAAAGATATGGCTGTTTATGTCGCATTTTCCCGAATAGGTACTTGTATGAAAACGCAATGGAATCAAAACCTACGTACCTACTGCCCGTTGACATAAAATTATGAAATTTGACAAGAAGCGAGGTTTTATGGCACATGTAAATGAATAGGTGAAATCGAAAACTGTAGAGCACTCACATCACTCAAAAAGATATTTTTTGCGATTATTGCGTTTACAAACTTATCTTTATAGCTGGCGCCTATACTCACCAGATCAATCGAGACGCAAATATAAGTTTGTCCATAAATCTAGTTTATCTTTTCGTTAGAGCAATATTACGGTGTTAAGTTGCCGTGCACGGAACCCTCGATGCGCGAGATCCACTTTGCCGGTTTGTTCTTATTCATTATGTTCTTAGCCTGTCTTCCCGGTAAAAAAAATCGATATTTTGGGTTTTAGACGAAGCTAATTCCTTAATATGGTTAACCCATTTTTAGTAATATTTTATGGAACTCTGTTTCTGAAATAAATAATTTTATTATTATTAAACACTATCGCCTTTAGTTTGGCTACACTATTGCTAGACGGTTTATTTATAATTTATATTATATACCCATCGCCTGTACTCCTTCAGCTAACCTCTAACTTGTACTCATAAGTACAACCACCGTATCACCAATAGTTAGCCAATAAATATTGGTAATACGGTAGATTTAAATATTAAATGTATGTGACGATTTAGGCATAATATCTGTAATGTTTCATGCATTATGAATGAATAAATGAATTTGAATTTGAAAATAGACAGATACATTTCAGGTTGGTACCTACCTAGTTTTATAAATATCATATACTTACTATGTTATATAGAGAACAATAAAAAAACATTACGTTTCAGACAAAATCATAGCGAGATAGAAAAGCGTCGTAGGGACAAAATGAACACATACATAACAGAACTGAGTTCCATGATACCTATGTGCGGCGCTATGGCCCGCAAATTGGACAAGCTAACCGTGCTTCGGATGGCGGTCCAGCATTTGAGATCTGTGCGGGGCACTTTGTCTGCCTGCCCTCTCTCAGCGCGACCACGACCCGCATTTCTGTCTGAAAAAGAGTTGAATGGCCTAATCTTGCAAGCGGCCCGTGATTGCTTCTTATTGGTCGTCGGCTGCGATAGAGGCAGACTATTGTATGTGTCCGCTTCGGTGAAGAGGATGTTGCATTATGACCAGGTTAGCTAAGTGACGCATTGTGATGTGAACTCGAGGAAATTGATTTCTTATCCACTATCAAACCTGATACCACTAAAGTGACAGGTGATTGATAAGGCTAGGTTGTTAGTTACAGTAAAAAGGTGTCTACAGTGGATTAGAAGTCAATGTCTTAGAATATACTTAGTGTAAGCTTATCATGTGTCAGTTTATGTTGCTGTGGGTTATTCCCACCGGTTAGATCAGTGGAACCATCATCATATCTTTTAATTGCAAGTAAATGCATTGTATGTTATTGCACGATAACATTTTTTTACAATTTACATTTATTCCACTTTGCAAAAAAAGGTTCCGACTCTGAGGAGGTGGTTACATCTAACTGACCATCTGCCCAGTGGGTACTTTTTTCCCGTTGATGAGAATATAAACTATACTCATATGTGTCCTGCGGCCTAGATTTTGATGTTTATTGTTTTTGTATGCATGTAGAATTTGCGTATTATTTATATTGATATGCAAATAAATTAAAAACCCAATACAAATGTTACATAGGCAATTTTCGCATTCGGATTATTTAATGATCGGGCTACCAACTCCCATACTAAAAAGTGGGTACGTTTGGCGTTAATGCTGCCGCTATTATCCTGATCTTCACACCAGTGTTAATGTTAGGAAAAAAGTTCTAGCATTCACACCAGTGTGACAGACAGGACAGTGTAAAGGTTAGTCAGTCGTGAAACCGACTGTTAACGCGTGGGTCGTGCTCTAGTCCTGCTGCGAAAGCGTCTGACGCCTGTTGTTGACAACTCCGCGGCATTACGCCGCCCCGATCGCTAACGCTTGCGCGTGTTACGCCGCACCACATCAACCTAATTCTGAACGACAGAATTAGGTTGATGTGCTCTCGGCTGTACTAGTACCTACAAGTAAAGCCATTAATATGAAATTATTTTAGTACTGACGGTGGTTTTATTAGTGAATAATATTATTGTTAACAGTCGGAACTTCAGGGGCAAAGTCTGTTTGATATCCTCCACCCGAAAGACGTCGCCAAAGTAAAGGAGCAATTGTCATCGTCTGACCTCAGCCCAAGGGAGCGCCTCATCGACATTAAGAGTTTGTATATTTTTTTGAAACCGTTCTGGGAATTACAGCATACGGACGGAGAACAGAACAGATAGGTATCACTCCTTTATAAATATGAAGGTTATTAATGTAAACGATGAGTGAATTAGAATTTTCCAGTATATTGACCAGTGTTTTGATTGGGGCTTGCACTAGGTGACTCGTGTCACGGTGCAACTATAGGACCAACAAAATCGATTAAAAAAATATTAGGTACCTACCTGCAGTAGGTAGGTACCTATTATTATTCTTATATATTAATAATATAATATGTTATATTTATGTTAAATGTATTGTTTGTACTTAATTTACATTAATTTAAAAATGTATTTGTTGGATTTAATTTGTTATAGGCATCTGCAACAGTTTGAATTGTAGATAAATAATACATAATTACATTTATTGAATGAGAATCATATCTCTTTTTTGCAAGTAAATACAGTTTTGCATTATTTAATTTACATTTACACCTCTGCAAGGAAAATGTTGTATTGAGCACGCTATGTTTATATACGGCTATATGCGCAGCAATGTTGCCAGTGAAAGCGGACGTCGTAGCCGGCGCGTCGCGGCTCTGCCCCGGAGCGCGCCGCTCCTTTTTCTGTCGCATCAAATGCAAGAGTGCGTCCGACACCGCGCCCTCGCCCACACTCCCAGTCAAGGAGGAGGCAGAACCCGCAGGCAAAATGAAAAAGAAATCGCAAGAGAAGAAGTACTGCGTCGTTCAGTGTACAGGTGAGCTTTCAAGGGAAATAAAACAGGTAGAGGCGGCTAGGGAAGTCCAGTGTCATATATGTCTCCCATTGTGTTGTGTGTGTCTCCATCCGGGCCGCCCCTAGAATTCGGCCGCTCTGGGTCATGGCCCAATTTGCCTATACGTAAATACGGTACTGACTGATGGTAATACTACAGGTTACCTAAAGTCGTGGTCCCCCGCCGACATCGGCGAAGGTGGCAGCAGTGCGTCCGAAGGCGGCGAAGACGGCGACGCGTGCAGCCTGTCGTGCCTGGTGGCCGTGGGGCGCGCGCTGCCCGATCTGCTGCCTGCACCCGGCCCGCCGCCCCCAGCGCCCCCTGTGCCGCACGCCAGGCCCCTGCAGTACGTGTCGAGGCATGCCACCGATGGAAAGTTCTTATTCGTTGATCAGAGGTCAGTACTAGGTGTACTCCACACACGTTGCGAACGAGTCTAGAGTGTTGAACGGTAATTTCAATTGTCCCGCTCACTTTTCCTGCATTTAGGAATATAGAATAGGAACCCCCATACTAGCCTCTTTCGGGCTACTTCTTATCAGCACCCGCTCGGCCTCGGCGCGGCACTTGGCGCCGTAACACCAGCGGCGTCTTTCTACCGTTGTCGTCCTTTGGATTTTTATTTTCCTTTCCTTGGACGACAACGCTCGAAAGACGCCGTTGGCGTGACGGCGCTGCCGTGCAAGCGCCTCGTCGATGCCGCGCGGCTGCCGATAAGACGTTATTGCGCGAAAGACGCTAGTGTGGGGGTATGTAAGGATTATATTTAGTGGCCACGACAGAACCAAACCTATAGTGGTTAAAAAACAAGTGAATTATTACTAATGGAATTTTTTAAGGGTTCCATACTTCAAGGAACGCTTATAGGATCACTTCGTTGTATATCAAATTGAAATTAATACTAATACTCAGGTCACTTGAAGGTCCAGTTCATCTTTTACATACTTACCTACAAGTTTGTACGGAACCGTCGATGCGCAAGTCCGACTCGCACTTGGCCGGTTTTTTGTATTAGCTAGAGTTATTTACTTATATTTCAGGGTGACATTAGCGTTAGGCTTCCTTCCGCAAGAGCTACTCGGCACGAGTTTGTATGAGTACGTGAGTGGCCCGGAGTTGGGCGGCGTTGCGCGCACGCACAAGCAGGCGTTGTTGCTCCGCGAGTCCCTCCACACGCCGTCATACTCGTTCCGACGAAAAGACAACTCCTTGGCGCGCATACAGACACACTTCAAGCCCTTCAAGTACGTATCCCAGTGTTGTCAATTTAACTCTAAATTAAGACTCTAGCCCTAAAAACTTAGAAATTAATATTTAGCTCTAGTGTTTTTTTTCGGAATCTTAACTCTTTTTTGTTTATGTAATTTATTTTATTTGGTACAGTCGACAGCAGATCAATGGTAACACTTGCAGTATATCAGAGTCTAAATTTTGTAAATAAAAAAACGTGGACTAAATATATGCGTCTTATTAAAGATTTAATAAGTGTGGGTGTGGAAAACTCGTAAAAAAAATATATGAAAACGCAATTTTCGCATATTTGTATGAAAACGCAAAAATCTCAAAACCTATCTCCCGTTGACCTAGAATCATGAAATTTGGCAAGAAGGTCTTACAGCACAAGTAAAGGAAAAAGTCCGAAAACTGTAAATTTTGAATTACATCCCTCCAAAAATATTTTTTTTGTTATTACAAACTTATATTTGCAGATGATCAAGTATGTCGATGTATGGACATGATATTTTGATAATGGCAAAGTTAAGTTGGTCTCTAAATCCAGTTTATCTTTTCGTTAGAGCAAAGTTACGGGGTTAAGTAAGTTGTTTGCACGGAAGCCTCGGTGCGCGAGTCCGACTCGCACTTGGCCGGTTTTTATGTATCTCTCATTTCAAGGCCTTCTCCGTGTCCTGTCCAAACACCTAGATGCTCCATATCCTTAGATATCAATATTGAAATTAGGATAATTTGGGAGCATTCTGATGTATATTATTAACTGTAATTTTAGGAATCCGTGGACCAAAGATGTGGAGTGCCTGGTTGCTAATAACACCGTAGTGAACGACGCACACGCATCACAACAGCAGAATTCTGCTCAGGCCTCCTTCGACATGTATAAACAGAGTAAGTACAACTCCTTTACGATAAATGAATTTATCATTAGTATTTCTATTTATTGAGGTGAAAATAATTTTATTACTCTTAATTTAACCCTACCCGCGGCCCTACCAAACGCGAATCTGCGCATTCCGACGCGAATCCTTGGAGAGTTAAGTTTATAAGTTACGTAAATAACGCTCCCACGAATCAATTTTTTTTTGAGAAATTCAAGTATGAGTGGCTACACTGCCCCGTCCATATGACATTTCTAACCTCTATTATTGTTCCGTGCACCCGAGTGAGAACAGCATGGTACTTTGCTGCGGACCCGAGTGACGGTAGAGGGTTTTCAGAATCAGACGTGGAGATGCAAAGGCTAATTGACTCGCAAGTAGAGTCACACAAAATCGGGAGCGCCATCGCAGAGGAAGTGCTACGAAATTCATCCTCCGAGTTCTCGCCCGACATACCGAACGACCTGCTACAGGATGCAGTATTAAACCAACAGGTGGGCTGTACTTTCAATTGTTTTTTCTTTTTTGTTCACGAACCGGTCTAATCTAATATTCCTAACGATAGGGCAGTTACATCTATATTCTATAGCGCTCTCTGTTTGGCCTGAAAGGATCTCAGCCTCTGTTGTTTCATAAAAGAACAAGAAAAAAGTTATTTTTTTAAGTTGCAGTACTGAATATTTTCAGGTAGGTACTGACAATCTTTTATTAGTTTCCTCGCGATGTTTTCCTTAGCTAAACCGAACGAAGGTCATTGATGACGATTGAAGTCAATGGCTGACTGGACTGGGTTGAAAATCGAACTAGAATCTCCTTATCCACAGCCCATGGTACATACCACCGTGCCATTATACATTAACAAAAATAATTGTAGTTTTTATTTAAGTTCAGTTACATTGATTCCATATAATGCTAAAGAAAAGTTTCCAAACAAGAGTTCTAAAACCGTCACTCGTTGAAAATATAATTCCATTTTACTGTTTTTTACTGTATTTGACCGTCGAAATCGGTCGAAACTGTCGGTCTAATTGCCGACTTCAACAATATAAGTGAGTGATATCCGTTTATATATAATAATTTGTAGTAATGGCTCACTATAGCTTTTATTCTAAAATTCTATTTTATTATTAAAAATTATGTTATTTACGAGTTCTTATGACGTATGGTATGAGTTCTACTGCTTATTATGTTACTTATCATAATTGAGTTCTAAACGCAGTGGCAACTAACGGCAAACCTGTACGAGCAGGCGTCTCTCGCGGACATCCTCTGCGCCGACATGGCAGGGTTTGGCCAATCCCAGGTACGGAACAACGTGCCTCTGAGCGCCGCCGGGGAGAGCTCGCCGCCTCCCGCGCAGGCGGTAGAGACAGCCGCCCCCGCCACGCCGCCGCCCGTCTCGCCGCCCTTAGCACATCTAGGTTTAGACGGTAACGGCGAAGCAGCCATGGCCGTCATTATGACGCTATTGGAGGCCGACGCTGGCCTCGGTGGACCGGTCAACTTTTCTGGGCTACCCTGGCCTCTACCGTGATGGGGGGTTCACGTGGAGTTGTAGCTTTGTATCTAGATTAGATCTAATAATTCTAAGATGAAGTTTGACAAATATCTGTCTAATGTATGTATGTATTGTAGTCCACGAAAATACCTTATGTATATCGCCGTAGATAACTGAAAGATCTGAATTTGTTGCTTCCTCGTCTGCGTTCTCATGTTGTATGTCTTTCCATACGTAGGTATGCACGCGAACGCACTGTTTCGTTTTCATATGACAATTTTGTTCATTTGTCCCGATGTCTGATGGATTCATAAAATAATCCCATCCAATCCGAGAGCCCATCACCATCAGTCCATTTCTTATGAGGCACGTCTGTGCAATAAATAACAAATATTAGTCATGTATACCGAAGTGTTTTAAACCTGGGACCCAAATATTGTTCTCAAATATTTTGAAATAATACCTAGTGTTAAGAGTAAACGTAATAGTCAATTGTTGTAAACTAATTGTCTGTAAATAAAATTATATTTTAATATAGGACATTAGTATCTACTTATTAATATCTGTCAATGGTACAAGCACAATTACCGGTAGTCGAACCCGGAACCCGAAAAAGAAAGAAGGCAGGTACACTACCGACTATTCTATCAGGTTGTTCGTCTAATATATGTATATTTTTGGATTAAAATATTTTATTTGGGTGTAATAATATTTTTGCTCAGTATAAAATTGATGTGGAATTACTCTGTAAGTATACTTTTTATACTTGCAGGTAATTTATGTAACCTTGTATTAATATTTTTTATTTAGAATTTGTTTGCACTATGCCATGCTCAGCGAACAAAATTAAATGATATAAAAATTTATAGATTAAAAATATTTTTATATATTAAATGGTGCACCCAAAGTATGAGTAGTTTCTACCATGTTCAAAATGAAGCTAAAGCATAGCGTCCTCGATGCATTCCTGGACAGTCCGACATCCCTAGCAAACGATATTAATAGCGGTCGGTGTAACGCCCTGGAGGTTTCTGGAACCTATCATTGCCAGGTGTTAGACAGGTCCACGGTGTATGGTCGTCGATCTCTGCATACAATTTTGCCCAGCTTACGATCCGCCTTCACGTGCCTAATGGCGTATCATCTGGCAAGCGTTCGGTTGCATTGCGGCAATATCCGCGTCTGAACGAAGCCTTATAAATGGCAGCTATTTACCCGACTGCCCCAGAAAGAGGGTAATGTTTTTCGGGTTTATGTATGTATGTCCATTCCTTTCTGCCATCCTGTAGCCTAAACGGCTTGATGAATTTTGGCGTATCGTTAGATTCGTCTTGATTACGGGAGTGTCATAGGGTATAAAAAAAATCAAAAGGGGATAGTTTTATTGCAGTCGGGTTTCTTGAAATAATTTCTGCTTGTTTAGCTCTTGCAGTCGATTGTTTTAACTAGTTTGCTAAACGAGATTTTATGATTTACTTGTAGTTATTTGTCTTTTTTATTATACGTGTAGGTACCGTCAAACACAGATAAAATTATACTTACGAGATTTTAACAAAAATAATTTGAATGATTTAGTGCGCACTTTCACTATCTACTAAAAGATTTTTTACAAACGGTCAAGTAGTTCTTGAGAAAATCTCAATCTTATTGAGGTCCACGTATACTTATCTCTGTTTGCGAACTGTACCTACATATCTAATGTACCTACTGTCTATATCATTTAGGCATGTAGTGCCTACGAGTAGTACCATTTGTAAGCCATTATTGTACAGACTGTTACACATTAATATAGTTTATAAGTAGGTTACTTTTTACTGTAGCGCCAAAAATAGCGAAATTATTTGTACCTAACTAATCCCTAAACTTGGAAAAGTTAACAATTGCAGTGTTTACAATGCAGGGTATATTATTTGTCCTCATAGTGGAGTGACGATGTACCAAAATTGTTGTTATTGTAACATGATAATATATAAGTGATGTTAAATTAAAACTTAGGGTTTTGATTCAAATCGTTCTTTCCTGCATTTGTAGAAAAAAAAAATATGTATGTTTTGTAACCAGTATTACACCACTGTGCCTACATTGTATCACAATGGAATGGAACAAACAAGACGTATATTTACGACAAGGGCGTTATTTTATTTATTGCGGGAAACATACAGCAACATATATGTATAAAATAATATGCCATAACACTTAGGCATAGTGTTATGGAAAAAATTAGAGATCCTTTGATCAGATAGCTAACTTCGATAGATAGACATATTGTATGTTGTCTGATTGATCCATATAATCAGACTGTTTAGGAATCTTCGACGAATCTAAGTATTTTTAACATCCTTTCCGAATCGACGATCTCGTCCGGTTAGTCAGTTACAAAAAATAATCCTGTGAATAAAGAATGAGAATCAGCTGTTCTGTATTATATTGTTATAATAAATATGTTATGAAATCATTTTGTAAGTATTGAACATCAGTATCATTATGGTTACTAACCAACCCAACAAGGTGGAGAGGACAACCCATGGGTGGTCGGTTCGAAAAGTTTTTTTAAATAGATATATTTATGCTGTTATTGTGATGTTCGTAGTTTACTTGGTTTGTTTAGATTACTTGTTAGCTTGGATCATGAAGGAAAGTAATCGTCGACTGTTGCGTCAGTAGGCGGGCGAGTTCTTTCCTTCGTGGCTTGGATATATAAAAATATACCTTGATGGATTTTGTTTGGAAATTAGATTATTTTTCTTTATTTATAAATTAATACAAATTAGTACACAGAGACCTGAAGACTAAAGTATGTCGGGTGCTCTTAAAAAATATTGCTAAGTTATGTAAATTATATGTGTTGTTCTGAATAAACATTTTATTAAATGAATGTTAAATTGTGTTCTTATTTTGTAGAGTCAATCCTACAATCATAGTGAGCAGAAAGATCACTTGTGTGTTTCTTATACTGAGCCTACCTTACTATCCTCCAATCACAGTACATTTGGGATAGTTTATAAATTAAATCTTAGCAACTTACCTTTTCCGCACGTGGACGTCTCCTCAAACCATGGAACCGCGATGTATACTTTGATAAATAAAATAACATGTTGCTAATACCTATATTATTTATTGCGTTACGTTGTGGTTATTGTATGATACAACAGTATTTGTACATAGTTAAAGCTAAATTGAACTAGGAAATATTAAAAAAGTGTTATATGCTCATGTCGTAACATTGTTTAAATCTGTTAAGTACTTATATTTCATTCCAAATTGTATTCTTTTAAAACTTATCAATTGCATAAATGCATTTAGGGATAGTTCACCTATCATCACAACACCACTTTGTCAGAGTATCTTAAGCCATCCTACATGGGTTGCGAGCAGCGACTATAATATTATTGCTATCATTATACACAACGATTTTTCTGCGACAAAATTGATAATTATTCGATGGTGTCGCCATATTGATTCTTTGAGGGCGCAGACGACGATGGCGGCGAAGATCGACGTGGTATCGGAGGCACATGGTCCATCCTATAACAAAAGCGAAATAAGTAAAAAATAGTCCATGTTTTGCATGGGGTTTGGACAACAGCTGTACCATTACTTTTATTTGGGAGCAATCGTTAAGTGTATGTAAACTGAAAGAAACTGACCTGGGGATTGAAAGGATCTCCGAAACGGAAGTCCTGCCACCTATATCTTCCATGCCATTAGCGTTTTTATCAGCTTTATGCAAATACTCTGTTGAACACAGCGACGGTACAACGACGGCACAATCAAGATGCTACAGAAGAAACTTAAGCTATGTACTGAATATCTTGAAATTTAGCTATAAAATCTCGAAACACGTGTCGTGGCCGCCAAAACTAACTAAACCTTTAGGTTCACGTAACTGTCATTGTTACTCAATTGCTACATCGTGTGGGAGGAAGCGGGACGCCTTGCTTAGCTCCGTGTAAAATAATGGTACCACACTCTAGAATCACTACTAGTGTCTTGTCTAGACCTTGATGTGATGTTGTTTTTGCCAACATGAGGTAGGTAAATAAAATCACCTGTAAGGGTCCTGTTTGGCCTCTGAATGTTCCCCGCGATTCCGCCGCCGCAGCTCTTCGTATGACAGCGAAGATCGTGGAGGCGTTTGATCTGGGGCGTTTAATTTTCCACCTGCAGCATATATAAATATGTAGTAGTTAGTACGGTACCATTAACAATCATTAAATCGATGCAGATATTTTTAAACCTAGTTTAACCTCACTTTCCTTATATCATGTCATAGAGTAATTATTATTACACTTCGTAAAAAAAAACGTTAAGTTACAAAGGGACCGTGGCTTAACTCTGCATTAATTTGTAAGTCATGTTTGTAGTGACAGATAAAACCTAAATATTACCACTGCAGTTTTTAGGTTTTATTTCAGATAGCAAGAAATTCTTGTGAATATCAATGTTATTTATTATCTTTAAATATCCTATTTGAGAGGCCATACATCAAAAAAGTTTGATCTCAATATCAGAAAATACATTGTTAATCCGGCGTCAATCAGGTTGGGTCAAAATTACGGCTAAGGTGGCAACTGCTGCGAAGAAAATGAAATCCGCAGATGACTTTACCTCTTTTAAAATCGTTAGTAGGTAGACTTATCTGTAGCAGCAGTAGTTGCCAAAACTGACAAGAACTGTCAAATGTCAAATCGTTCGTGTCAGATTTGACAGTTCTTGTCAGTGTTGCCAGTTTTTGACAGATTGTGACAGACAATTTTGGGCTAACGAATTATGGGTTGAGGATCAGTTTACACCTGAAAATCAATCGTTTTCACAAGTGGAAGACTCATACCAAACACATTATGTGCTCCGGATCAGCTTACACCTGAAAATAAATCGTTTCTTAAATGTGGAAAACTGATCCGTTGCCACCTAAGCCAAAATTACCCGGCCTGTTTAGAATTTCTTATAATTTTGCAAATATGCGTGCGAGTTACATCAGAAAATTCAGAACTTAGAAATGAACATTAACTTTTCGTTACCTACTACTTACCATCAAGTTCCACTCCGCCCAACATCGGAAGTAAGAATAAACGACAGATATGAGAAAATAACACAAAACACACCATCAGAGTCTGAGCGGTAAGCATCATCATTGAACAGCGGACGGTCAGTGTCAAGATCCAATGAGCTGCCAGGGCCCGCATCCGAGTAGATGTCGCTTGGGCCAGCACCAAACATTGATGGCGTCTGTTTCTGTGTTGACATTCTGTGGCAAAGAAATTGTTGTTACAATTATAATATCTATAAACATACATGAATGTGATGTCTTATAAACATCAGACACTAAAAAACTACTCAAACCATAGTCAAAGTTTGATTGGAGTGAACAAGGTCAAAATGTTAAAGATCTCTATGAGACATACATTCTAGCCGACTTTACATGAAGTGGCAGTCTAAGCAACAATACTACAACCCAGATTTTAATGGGTTTGTGTAGGTTGAGGTGCTGTTTCACAAAAATTCAGCTTATGTTTTACATACTTCAATTGTGTCACTAGAAATCAGTGAGACCCATGAATGTTTCCAAACATCAGTGGCATTTGTCATGGGGCATACAGGTAGGTTATTGGGTGGGTAGTATTCAGTGAACTGACTCATCTAGTATTCTAGTAGGTAATTCAGAGTTGAAATTGACAAATGACTTTAAATGTATCGCTTACTTTACAAAAGGACACCAAAAGCAAATTAACTAAAAAATAACGATATCCTATATTTTCTATATTACCCAGTAGTTTTTCCATCCTTTCTATCTCGTAGGAGTTGCCCAATGTAGCTGCCAGGTAAGGCCATTAGCTTTTCTGCACATGCTTGCTGATACGATAGCTTTCCAATGAAATATCCCACAACTACTGCCAGTGTCACCTTTGGGAAAACACCAAACCTAGGATTCGGTTTTAAATGACCTGTAAATAAAAGCAATAGAGAACATTCAGTGTGGTGGTTCGGGTGACCAAAGGGCTGGCGCTTACCTCCGCCAGTGTATATCGCTTGCTAAACAACGAGGTAACCACGTCGCCAGCCTTTTAGGCGCTATCTCGCAGGGCAGTGATTTGGCCCCAATTTTTTTACTTGTAAGTATATTTGTATGTTTTATTATTAGATATTGTTATAGTACTACATATTTCAATTACTTTTTAAAGTAAAAACTAACAATACAGATCAGTGCATACACTGTTGGGGCCCGTGGCAAATTAATTGGATGGGGCCCTTACTCAATGCAAAAAAAGCCAATGTTGCAGTTTCTTTTTGATTAATAACTCACTATGATAGGTAGTACAGTACATTTCAAGGAAACTTGATTTCTAAAACGGATATACTATCTTTAAATACATTAGTAATAATTACTTATCATATACCTGTCTAGATCATTACATATTATTTAATTTTTAATAGACCAATTAATTGTCATACAATTATAATTTTCCCTACGCTGAATTATGCATGGAATCCAAGCTCTGTAAGCTCTTCTTAACTTTTTCAGTATGGCCCCATTTGGCTGCCTTTAGTATTTATTTGTAACAAAACATTTCATTTTATCATATAATATGTATATGTATCTATGAACGCGAAACCTAATGAAGAATAGCAGCAGTCTGTGACTGTAACTAACCTTTTTGTATTGCTATAAATGTCCCGAGCCCCAATGCTGTACCAAATGGCAGTGATCTTTGGTAGAAACTCTCCTGATTACATTCCTTGACTACTCTCAACTCGTCTTGTGAAAACCTGTATTGTCCCTATAGTAATACAAATAATTTTAATTAAAAAAAATAGGGTTATGAATTTCTAGTTTAATTTGTGATAGATTATGAAACACTATGGCAATCTTTCTTACATAAGGTGGATTGAAAAAGTCTTATTTTAGCTATGAACAATACAGCTGAAAGATAATGAAGGAATCATTCAGTTCAAGATAAACAAGAGTTACGAAAATAACCTTACCGCGAAACTGTGCCCGGAAGGTTGTTGGGGAGAGGGTTGTCCAGGATCCGCAGGCAATTCCTCCTGGTAACCGAATGAACTAGGCTCGTTCATTGTTTCGATACATTAATTGTGTACTACACTAGCAGGTAGCAAATAAATAATAAAGGTAGATAAGTAAAATTGATTGCCTCTCCTTTCTTTTTAAAAATTCTTCACAAACAGAGGGACGGCAAGGCTACATAGTAATAGATCATACAGCCTGGTCTGATGTTTAATTTAAACTTTACACACTTTTGGTTTAGAAATGAGGACTTCCTATCTAGCAATACAAAAAGATAAATATTAAAACCAAACATTGTTTAATTACCATTGACCTACAAAATACCAATAATATATAAATGGTAGTTTCCGCAACGCATGAAAAATTGTTTGTTTAGACCTCAAGGTTTAGACCCCTTATTTCATTGCGGCCAATGACTAAGGAATACCTTTAAGCCCATCACACACAGCGAATATAATAATATATTATAGCAACTAATATAAATATATTATATTATCTTAAACGACCACACACAGCACAGGTAAGATACGTTAATAAACCCGTAGTCATTCTATCGGACGCCGCCGCCGTCTTGCGAGTCGCACGTTCCGTTCTTTATACAGAGTGTTTATTTTTGCAATGCAACGCATACAAAACTTGCTATTGCTAGACTTACTAGACAGCTCGTCTGATGACGATTGGAACAGTGAATGCGATAATTATGTAGCATCAAGAAGCAAAAATCATAAAACCTGGGACCACATAAAAAAAACGCATAGAAAAAGGAATTCGAGTACATTCTAGCAATATCAACCATACATGGTTGATATTGCTAGAATTCATCCAGAGGAGACGCCGTAGCGTCATCACTCTGAACGAAGCAGCTCGACAGTCACGTTCACTCCCGAGCTTGTAGCGGGAACTCTTGATAAAAACTTGAAACTTCAGATCTTGCTCAAATCAAATTATCCAATAAATTGACCATACTGTCATTCGCGAACATTTTCTGATTAACTTAACGTGATATTAAACACAAAATAGCCGCAGTGCACAATATAACAAAAATTATCAAACAATTTTGCAACCGTCTCGCGTCGTTTCCCGCCATTTTCAAGAGCACCCTATAGTTCTTCATGTGTCCCCAAAAAAAGAACTTAAGTCCCTATTCACAAATAGTGTCTAACATATCTCAGCTTTTTGATTATATCAGACTTGGTAAAACATCTCATATGTAATACAGCATGCAATGATGTGAAGTTTTGTTGATGTTCATATTGGGTAAATCATGCAATTGTTACAACTTTTGAGCTTGGTGTTGGTTTTGGCTTCTTAATTTCATACACCAAATGATTAATATAAGTAATGAGGGGTTTTCAAAGTGTCATTTAAGAAACAAAAATAGTACCGACAGCTTGGGTAGATGGCACTGATTACCTCGGCACTAGGTACAGCTAACAGCAGATCAAGTGTAACACTTTGAACTTTGGACCGTTCTTATTATCTGCGTCGTAAGAGTTGAATTCGCACTGCAAGTGTTACCATTACCATTGATCTGCTGTTGTCCGTACTATGCCTCGGTAGGACCTCAGAATTAAAGAGCACCAATGCACGGGCTAAGGGCCGGCGTACAACGTCACGGCGCGGCCCCGTGCCGTCGCATGGCTTGGCATGTCACGGCATCTGCCGGCACCGTCTACCGGCGCGCGCACGGTGTCGGCCGGCGCCGCGCCGGTCACAGGCGGACAACATTCGTGACACTTGCAGTACGATTTCAAGTCTTACGACGCAAGTAATAAGGACGGTCCAAAGTTCAAAGTGTTACCATTGATCTGCTGTCGATTGTACCATATAGGTAGGTATATTAAATTCGCGCAGGCATGAGGTGCAAGGGTTAAGAGAAGTCACAGAGCTTGGATAATTTGTGGCACCAATCACCGTAAAACATTATTACCTATTAGGTACCTACCTGTTGCAATTTGTTATTTTCCAAAATATCCAATGTAAAGACGTAATTTTTAAATTCCTACCTATACTGAAGCCCAAATCAAGTGTCTTATTTTATAAACAAATATGATAGTCTAATTATCTGTTGCGATGTCATATGATTGATTGAACCTGTTCATCATAAAGTTATCCAATCTAATAATGTGAAAATAACTACAATAATCGCAGAAAAGCTTAAAATGTTACTAGTTTTATAATATAAGACACTTGATTTGGGCTTCGGTATAGGTACCTACCTAATTTACAATTTCGGGGAGAGCTCGG
Organism: Tachystola acroxantha; assembly: GCA_963506565.1. NCBI lineage: Eukaryota > Metazoa > Arthropoda > Insecta > Lepidoptera > Oecophoridae > Tachystola > Tachystola acroxantha. The sequence continues at coordinate 10,145,590 of OY735870.1, read as the reverse complement.
TGGCGGTGGTTGAGTTGATTAGTAATTTCGCAGTCAACTGGTAGAAATAGACGTTTGATTGAACAACTAGCACGTTAATTGAACGACGCCATCCAACTAAATATCTAAGTGTCAATTAGCGGAGTGGTTGAACACAACGTTCAACACTACAGCTAAACGACGCTCAGCGGACTGGTTGAAAGTAAATTTACAAATTTTTGTAACAGGTTCTTACCGCGATTTAGATTGAATTATGAGATATTTCGACACCGTTACAATCATCATGATCACAAGACATACTAACTGTATTCTTATTAATTTTGACACAGTATTCACATACGATAGCCAGTATATAAACAAATTACAATTAAATTACCTTGATAATTATTTTTATAATCGCTTAATTTATTTTATCTCACTGAAATCACTGGTATGTTGCTGTATTATTTAAATTTTAATGCTAGGAAATTATTTTTTCACTGTAAATCAACTCGCAACGTTCTAATAATATCAGCTGCTGACGCCATCTTCTAAACAAAACGAAACTAGCGTGGCGGAGAATCATACTAAGTCAACACTACAGCGGCTTTTAAGTCAGCTGAGATGTTGAACGTTTTATACCTACGCCATAATGATCCAACCACAAAACTAGATGTTTGGTTGGATGACGTCCTTCAATTAACATGCTAGCTGTTCAATCAAACGTCTATTTTAACCAGTTAACTGCGACAGTAACACTACGTTTTAGTTCACGTAAATTTTTGTGACAGGCAGGTGTGACCTTTTATAGAGCCTGTATAACCGCAATGTTGACCCGGAGACCTAGGATAAGAAACTTTATAATACCAGACTGTTTCAGTTAGCAGAACACTGACATAATTAAATTAGTCTGACATCCAAATAAGGACATTTAAATAAATGAGCACTACCATAATAAGTAGAGGTAAAATAAATACGTCATTGTTAGGACCGAACGGGGAAAGTCTGTACGACGTCCATGGACACGAACGTCTTTATAATTTAAACTGATCAACGATCGATAGGCGTTTATTTCCAGACTGAAATGTCTTAGGAAACTATGTCGTCGAGTCTTCCAATTTATGTTAAGGATTAGGTACCAAGACCAAATAAAATATTATTAATACTTGTCCTATCTACATTTTTACCTACCTTTTTGTAAACACCCTGAAAAATAGTTTTTTGCATTACTCGCAATGAAAGTTACATATCTATTACCACATGAACGGTTTTTTTTATTTCTTAACCGGCGGCGGATTCTTTTCAAGGTGGTACCTCCGCATAAGATTGCCGAGGTGGCTCTGGGCAGGCAGATGCCGAAGTTTCTTGTCGCACTGCGCCATATAAGACACACGTCCGTATACGTGGCCAAACAATACAGCGAGCAATATTTTGGGCACTGCGCCGAAGTAGGGGTTTCGATTCAGGAAGTCTAGAAGAAAAAAAATCATAGAAGTAAGAAGGTAGATATAGTTTAGTACCTATTAAAAAGGAATATAACTAATATCCTAAAGACGTAGGTAAATAAACTCAATAAGCAAATAAATCTGGGAACTTCTTACTTCTATGAATATTTTCGTGGCACCCCGAAAACTTTCTTTGGAATAATGAAAACAAATTGTACTTAGTTACAAAGAAATTCTTACCAAACTTTACGGCAGCGTATGTGAGAGTAGCAAATAGTGTGCTAAAAGGCAAGCAGCGCTGGTAGAAACTTTCTTTGTCGCATTCTTCCAAAGCTTTGACCTCATCCTGCGTAAACTCGTAGTAGCGCTAAAAATAGAGATCAAATTAACATTCTTAACTCAAACATACATAATACTGTGTACGGATAAGAACTTGCTCAAAAGAGCAAATGAGGATCAATTCTTGTTGTTAATGGTTATCAACAAGAATTGTCTTCCAACTCCAAGGTTCGATATCTGGCCAGGTAACCAATGAGTTTTCCTCGATTTTCGAAGGAAAAACTAACATAGGTACTAAAATCACACTAATCCTAACTAACTAAACTAAAGCTAACGTATTTATGTAGAACACGCGAGCGAGCGAACTTATATTGGAAAGTCATGATACATATAGTTCTACAAACAATTTATAGTAAAGTTTTCACCAGGGGATGTGTCACGTTTCGAACGGGAGGACAGCTTTCCGAAGTGCGCGACTTGGCATAGCAAGAGCAATCCTCGTCTTTTGGTTTTGCACTCATTACGACGGTCTTCCAGTTAAGCTATCATTGTGATATAATAGAAAAAATGGTTTGGCTTCATTATTTCCATTGATTTAACGACTAAAAATTTTCATTGCATTGTTCACTGCGTTGGGTTCACTATCTATTTTTGAATAGAAAACTTATATCTTTAATCTGTGCTATCTATCTCAAAGAAAATATATACTCTAACGAGATCTATCTCGTTAGAGTATATATTTTCTTTGCTAACTATTCCACAGATTACTTCAAATAAACTACGAATAGGTACTTTTTCCTTGGATTACTTTCTGTTACTTACTAATATTTTTATTTAATGGCTTATCTTCATAAAGAGGTAATTTACTAGATATCTACAGTCGCAAAACAAGTTCCATTTTTTATTAATTTTTTTATTAAATAATCCGTATAAATAATCCCAAGTTTGAAGGTTTTATTAATTTGTATTAGAAAAATAATCATTTTAAAACCTTCATTGGCCGAATCTGTATTCGTAATTGGCCATCACACACATTACCTCGCATGTCAGTGGTTGTTAAATGTAAAATCTCGATATGGTTTTGGAAATAAGACGTCCCTAGCACAGCTAAATTTTTCTTTTGTATAGGTAACCGAATTCGTCCTTATTAGGTACTTAGAGTATATATATTTTCTTTGCTTATTACGTGAGGCTGAAAACGGGATCGGCGATATTGTTCTATTGGCCACAGCCACGAAGGAATAAAATTCGCCATCATAGAATATCGAAGGCGCTCTCCTTTTGGTAACCGATCCACACCCCACAACCCGTCAGTCTACGCCACAACCAATCGACAATAAATTATATTCAAAGAAAAATTATAAGTAAGTATTACTCTTTGGTTCAATTTCCGCAAGCGCATGTGAAGTAACGATATATCTTTACTTTGTCCAAATGTCAAATTCTTAGTCGCATTACTCGAATTATGCCGCAAATTTCGTATATAACATTCCACTTCATTTGTGAAGTTGAGTTATTATAGTGTTAAAATACACTTATAAGCAGTCGCCGTGGCGCGGGCTTGTCGTGGGGGATGGCGAAGGCCATGCTGCTGGCAGTGGTGTTCGCGGCGCTGGCGTCGGGCGCGCGCTACATGGACTATGCCGGGGTGAAGATGCCGGAGTATGGCGGCGCCTCCGCGGATTACGAGGGCCCTCGCGATGTGGTCGCCATGCCATCAGACGAGTATCGTGATCATTCACCAGATGCACCCGCTCCTCTGGATTATAAGTATGAGGAGGATCCCGTTGGTGAGCCAATCAATCGGTGTTATAAATAGTAAACTGAAATGATCAACATCTGACCCTTGAAACAAATCCTCCAGACCAGTAACTTTCAATAAGTAGACACGTTCATTATTTTGCCAATTCGCACCTAAATAAATATCACAACCTAAAGATTACTTACCGATATGAAAATTACCGCCTGAAACGCAAAATGACTAAAATCAATGCCTAAAAAGCTATTTGCCCGAGTAGCAAAATGCCTAAAACTTAGTTTGCCTACACAACACATCGTCTAAAAAGCAATTGATTCCGTAACTTTTCGATCGACAAACCGTTGCCCGAACGACGTATGACCGACATTACAGTTGCTCGACACGATCGCCCGACATAAGTTTTGACCGACGCGACGTTGATCAAAGGCTTCTCTCACTACGTATAACGCCCTTCCGAAAGAAATCCCTCGACCTGTAAAAACTGAACTCAGTTTTTGACTTATTTATTTATTTTATTAATGGACTCGACAGTTCGTCATTTGCCAATGTCATGTTACAGAAAATTCAATATATAATAGTCTTCTATCTTCCTCCAGGGGAGTCGCAGTAGCGTCTTCACCCTGGGTAGCCGCGTCTTCATGTCTTCATCCAGAGGAGACGATGTAGCGTCATCACTCTGGACGAAGCAGCTCGACAGTCACGTTCACTCCCGAGCTTGTAGCGGGAACTCTTGATAAAAGCTTGAAACCCCAGATCTTGCTCAAATTATCCAACAAATTCACCGTATGGACAGTATTGTCACTCGCGAACATTTTCTGATTAATTTAACGTGATATTTAATCTCAAAATAACCACTGTAGACAATAAAACAAAAATTATCAAATAATTTTGCAACCGTCGCTTCCCGCCATTTTCAAGAGAACCCAGTTTTTGACTTATCACTTTTGACAGTACTTGTCAGTTTTTGACACTTTTACGTACCTATCTACTTATAGTAAAACTACAAGTTCTCTTGAAAATGGCGGGAAACGACGGTTGCGAAATTATTTGATAATTTTCCTTTTAATGTCTACAGGGGCTATTTTGTGTTTAATAACACGTTAAATTAATCAGAAAATGTTCGCGAATGGCAGTACGGTGTAGTTATTGGATTATTTATGCAAGATCTGAAGTTTCAAGCTTTTATCAAGAGTTCCCGCTACAAGCTCGGGAGTGAACGTGACTGTCGAGCTGCTTCGTCCGGAGTGATGACGCTACGGCGTCTCCTCTGGATGAAGACACGAAGACGCGGCTACCCAGGGCGAAGACGCTACTGCGACTCCCCTGGAGGAAGATAGAAGACTATTGAATATTTTGAATTTTCTGTAACATGACATTGGCAAATGACGAACTGTCGAGTCCATTAATAAAATAAATAAATAAAATACAAGAGGAACTATTGAGAAAGAATAGTTTCACTAGTTCCATTGCAAAGCACAGCAATATTAACTGGTGGCACGGTTTTGCAAAAAAAGACCTACCGTACCCACCCAGGGGTACGGCCAGGGGCACGGTGGGTCCGTCACGGATATTTTGCATAGTTGACAATTTTTACCCGTTTTGCTTTAATTTTGCGTTTAGGCATTCTGCGTTTCAGGCATAGCGCATGAGCGAAGATTACTTATAGATACGTTTGATAGTGCCTAATAATATACCTATATTACAGGACAAAGTGATAAATCTGTAACGAGCAATTTAAATGAAAGGGATGTCGACGGACACGAAGCTTGGCAGAATGTAGAAAAAGATAAGACATGGCCTGTAGATGAGAATTTAGAAAGCCTTTATAAGTACAACTCTCATGAAATTGTTCCAAAGTTCAAACCTATCAATAGATTATCCAAACATGGATCTAGACTCAAAGCAAAAACGTTTGAAACAGAAACTGACATAATATATAGCCCCACTAAATACAGTCGAAAAAGAAATGAAGAAAGTAGTGAAATGGAAAGTGTGGATGATGTTAATGTAAACCGAGAGAAATTACGTGATCACAATAAATTTCGCTTTGAAGGAAAAAATAGTCATCGCACTTATAGAGGGACTACTAAGAGAGTTAAAAAAGCTCGACGGATGCCCAGAGATAAATATGTAAAAAGTCAATCTGAAGATGACGCGGTATATAATAGGGAAGATTTGTTTAGGGTGAGAGGGCTGAATAAGAAAGATATAAAAGAGACAGATTATGTCTCAGAAGATGAAAGAAGAAGGCCTAATTCTGCAGAATTAGGAAGATCTATACCACAGCGGTATAATCCAAGCGTCGACGATATAGACGATATTAAAATGAAGTTAGGAAAAATGAAGTCGAAAAACTATGGGGAATACGATGATTACTATGACATGAAGAGGGTCAATAGTATTAAAAGTAAACTACCTACATTGCTTCGTCGACCTAGTAAAAGTAAGTGATTTTTAGTATTCTCAGAATCTATCACGTCGTTTTAAAATTAGCTACGTACTTAAGTGCTATAATTAAATCGCGTCGCGGATTGTTATTTAAAATAGAAGACTATTGGTACGGATTTTTAATGAAATAAAAGTGCACCTATCTTCCAGACAGTTTAATGAAAGTTGCCTGTCTATAGGTTATATCATTATAAAAATATGTTCTAATTCGAATCACATACTTGTGCTCGAATTTCACAACAAAACTTCCATATGACAAATGTATTTTAGATAATTTCGACATGGACCGCACCAACGTACGATAGCAGCTCAATTGTTAACACTTGCAGTATAATTTCAACTCTTACGATGCAGATAATTAGAACGGTCCAAAGTCCAAAGTCTTACACTTGATATGAATTGGACTCTATGTACCGTACTTACTTGCTTTTACTGGCTCAAAGTGAATCTTGGCTCTTGGCCTTCTAACATCAAAGAGCGTGTTAACGATGTGTCTTGCGCTGTATGTCGTCAGTCAACTGAAGCATCCACTGGTCCTTCGGTTTGGGGCGACAAGCCCCTTTTTAACCGACTTCCAAAAAAGGAGGAGGTTATCATTACGACTGTAGATATTGTTACAAATTTACAAACTACGTCCACTTATTATTGTGGTGATTCATTAAAATATTAACTAAGAACATTTAAATCATGTTTTATGCAGTGTTTAGTTCTGTCTTTGATCAAAATTCTAAAGAGCTGTGAAAACAACATAGAAGAATAAGATTAACAGTAAAGTCTAACATTACGCTTATGTGTGCTCAGCGAGGCTATTGGGCCCGCCACCACCACCACCAATGGTCCCCACACCGACGACTCAAGATACTACAAGCAGCTGGAATGTGTGGTCGCATCGTCGCGCTAACTTGGCACATGACTCGGACGACTCTCAGTGGATTACAACCACGGCCAGCTCATCCACTACGACTACCACTATCAAAACGACACAAGCGTCACCCGTTGTAAATTCAGATTTATCTCTGGCTGAAATGTCGAGACTTTCGATTCTGAAGAAGGCTTTAAGAAAAGACAGTATATCAAATACATCCTCTTCAACAAAAAAACCACCGGTGCTGTTACAGTTGGCGACTAAGATACAAACTGTAGTAATGGTGGAGCCACCGTCAAGTCAGAAGCCATTGTTGCGCATGCAAGAAGTATCGGGCGATAGCCCTGATCGCCTAGACCACGTGAAACGACTGATGCGCCGCAAACTAGTCTCCAACGCGAGAAATATCCAAGAACTCACTGACAACTGGGATGACATGGTTTGCGATTATATTGATATGTCGCTGCTTGATAATTCTGCTACTACTAAGTGTATAAGCTCAATTTTAGTGGCATTACCTATGCTGCTAAGGCTAGCTCGTGAAATATGAAATACATTTGTGTTCTTTGTGGTCTGTGTAATGGTACATCATTGTTATTCTTAATTTAACACTAATAATATAAATAAAATAATAAATTAAATTATTATAAGTATATACAATTTTTATTATTATTAATGGACTCTACAGTTTCGTCATTTGCCAATGTCATAGTTCAAAAAGTATCAACATTACTTACATCATTGTTTTCGGTTTCTCAATATATCAATATGTTAGAGTTCTCGAAAAAAAATTGTGCAAGTTCTACAGTTTCGAGTAAGATTCAGACTCCTCCGTCATCCGCAGCGCTGACCTAAGAAGCTCAGCGTCTTCAGAACAGAACAGTCTCAGACTACGCCTATACTCATGGCTGAGTTACGGTACTATCCTATGGGGAAGTAGTGTAGACGCACCTACCCTCTTTACTATACAAAAGCGACTGGTGAGAATCCTAGTGAATATTGACTCAACCGATAGCTGTAAGCCTCACTTCGTACAACATAAAATACTCACATTGATATGTATCTATATTCTTGAAATATGTAAATTTGTCCTAAAATATCCCGAACTATATATAAAACATGAAGATATCCCAACCAAATATCCACTCAGATCAAACCGCAAAACAAAACTAGTACCAGTTACAATCTCTCGGCTGAAACTCCACTTATTAAGTACATTGAACATGTCAATAAAAATATACAATCATCTCCCAGACGAAATAAGAAATGTAACAAATTTAGTCTCTTGTATTGTTGTTCCTAGACAAGGTCCATAAATAACATTGTAACATTTTAATGTTAATTAAATGAACATCTGTATTCTTATGGAGTGCAATAAATATATTGAGTATTGAGTATTTTGTCGCTGGAGCAAGGAATATGAAGTTACATTATTATACGTATTTATTTTACTATTGAGGTTACAAATGTTGCACTGAACAGTTAGAATTTCTTGTAAACCAATTCAGTGCCTATATTTACATAAAAATAGATTGTATTGATTTTTAAATATGCAACAGTTTCAAGAACATAAAACTCGTACATCGGGTAAATGCGAGCGGGATGCCTGACTAATATCCACATCAACTAATTGAAACAAAATGTATTAAGTAGGGACTACAATTATTTATTTATTTTATTAATGGACTCGACAGTTCGTCATTTGCCAATGTCATGTTACAGAAAATTCAATATATAATAGTCTTCTATCTTCCTCCAGGGGAGTCGCAGTAGCGTCTTCACCCTGGGTAGCCGCGTCTTCATGTCTTCATCCAGAGGAGACGCCGTAGCGTCATCACTCTGGACGAAGCAGCTCGACAGTCACGTTCACTCCCGAGCTTGTAGCGGGAACTCTTGATAAAAGCTTGAAACCCCAGATCTTGTTCAAATTATCCAACAAATTCACCATACTGTCACTCGCGAACATTTTCTGATTAATTTAACGTGATATTAATCTCAAAATAACCACTGTAGACAATAAAACAAAAATTATCAAATAATTTTGCAACCGTCGTTTCCCGCCATTTTCAAGAGAACCCAGGGACTACATTGTTATAAGAGAACGCCCGTACAATAGGTACTATTATCACAGGTAGGTACTTAGGTACTACGTAGATATAAATAAACCATCGACGAAACTTTTGTTTATTGCCAAAGAAAATTTAAATCATCGAATGGGTGCCCGTGTGATCAATCGTTAATTAGGATGGTCGGTTACCTTAGGTCCTGAAACGACTACACTGGCGAGCGCTGCTGAGCGAGAGCTGACGGCGATGCTGAGCGCACATGTGCAGCGTCAGGTGTCGCCTGCAGGCCCTGACGGACCATCTACCACCACCCCAGTTCCGCCGACATTCTCCCCGCAAGCTGTCGATTTGCACATTGACAGGGAATGGAACCAGTTTATAGTCACGAATGGCTCTAAGCGATTGCAATATTCGAAGTATGTTATTGATATAGTTTTATTATTATACTATTTACAAAGATATAAACAGATATTTTTATATATAATTACATTGTATTATAAATAGATGAGGCATTCATCGGTAATTCATACATACTTAGCTGGTTTAGAGACCCGAACTGGGTCTTGCTTGGCACTTGAACCGAGAAAGCACGAGTTGAGCCGGATAAGGCCTGTAAGCTGTACATAATGATGAAACGCAGGAACTCGCTCTAAATAATTTGAAGAATATTCTTTATCATCCCAGATAGTCTCGAGGTATTAATTTTACTCAAATCAAATTCACGATTCTTGAAGTTACCTGTTAGGTCTTACAGGAACTAATATGCACCAGAGTATACTAGCTACTACCTATGTGTAAAACAGTGTTCAGGAAGTCAATTGACTCCTTCAACTGGTTTGAGTCTAGGACACGTCCTGTACCTATAGGTATTCACTTTCTAACTCGGTTCGTAGATAGATTGCTTGCGTGGGTTAAGTAGATAGAGCTCAGAGTAGAGCCTTTTTTAAACCAAAACGGAGACATAGAGAATTAGAGACTCTACTTGTAATTAAGTATAGCTCTTTTTAAACAAATCTAAGACCTGACTCTAGATGTCCGCGCTAAACTTTTCAGCTTCACAGTCATGTATTGAAACCTGAAAGAACCTGAAACGTGCATGTAGCGACGGTGTTGCCATCTAGCGGTGTGTCTGCGCGTCGTCGGCGGGCGGCCCGGAGCGGCACGCAGCGGCCGCGGGCGGCCGGGCGGCGGCGGGCGGCGGCGAGAGGGCGCTGCGGCGTGCGCTGTGCGGCGGCGGATTGATTACACGCAGGAAGGCGGAGCGTGCCGAGCGCGGATTGCGCTGCCGAGCGAGTCCGGCCGCCGTATTCAATTATTTATTCGCCGCGCGAGCCGCGGGCCGGAGGTCGGTCGTGGTTGTGTGTGCGGGGACGGCGCGTTTCCCCGGCCTAGTGTTGTTCTATCCACTCTGTACCCGGTGTTGTAAGTGACTATTATGAGCGACAGGGACAGATCGTCGCCCTCCCTCACGGACACCCCGCTGAAGACTTACATCGGCAGACACGACGACGACTACCCCCTCATAAACGGAAACGGTGAGTGCTAGAGTACGAGCCTCTCGAGCCGCTGTGGTGGGTGGTGCTCTATGGCCGGTGTGGTAGCACGTGCAGCGGCCGCGTATCACGCGCTCGCGCGCGCCCCCGCCCCGCCGCCGCGCGCTCATAGCTGCAGCAGGGCACTAGGTCAATGGACACCGAACGTTCGCTGCTCGGCTAAGCAAGGATCGCGCGCCCTGCAGATCACGTCGCGCCCCGTCAAACATCAATTTTGCCGCATTGAAACATCCGTGACTTCGATCCACCCCTCCGTGTCCCTCCCGAAATCTATACGTACACCGTATAGTGGTACCCTCAGTTCTTCCGATGAATGAAAACAGCAACATTGTGCTATCTTTCTGTCTATTGACGATACGATGTATGACATTTTCCCAATGTTTATTGCCTACCACATATGAAGAGCTGTTGTGATGTTAGGTATATGCTGAGAGGGTGGAAGCGAGAGGGGTGCTTTGGAGAGGTCTCCAGCTACCGCGGATCGATATGTAGGGTTGACGGTTGGTCTTAAAGTTGTACCCATAAGTTTTGCGAGTGTTATCGCTGTAAACTTATTTACGCATATTAAGCTGGCTGGATTGAATGCCGCACCGCGCGGCCGCGACTGAACGTGTGACCCATAATAATAGTAGGTACCTACGTAGGTCCTACTTCTTAATTCCACCACATCAACACAACAATAATTGTACTCGTGCCCAATTGTGTGAATTTCTACATAGGCATCTATGTACTAGCCTAGCATCAAACTTTCTTTGGCTACATCTATATTTAGCACGCTTCCACATACATTCAGACGTTCCAAGGAGAGCTTTGATTAATGCATTGTAATGAAACTACTACTTATATCCAACCTAGTGCAAATATTTCTAAATATTGGTATGTAGTTCCTTGCTATTTAGAAAATAATAATATAATAACTCTAAGTAGGTATAGGTCCAAGATTTTATAAAGAGTCAGAATTCCAGTTTGACTCAATTCATGCTCCAGTTGCCGCTTGATGTGATGACTGATGACAAATTAGAGTAGTGTAAATTAGTCGTTTCCACCAGTCATTACCTCTACTCGCAGTCAAACAATATTACATATCTGTATATCTAGCCAATGATAGAGTTAGATGAGATATATTCTACCTTACCTTACATGTTATCTAACTACTGTGTTGGACACTTCAAATACTGTATGTCAATATACACGGACAGGACTAGTCAGTCTGCTTCTGCCAGAGAAAAAAATCAACCCCACTACCGTATCTATAGACGATAGGTACATTCCTACCTAATTCGTATTAGGCAGTAGGTATCTATAGCCTTAGTTTCGACAGGTATTTATTTACCTATATAGATCCTACTAAGTACTTATAAAAGCATTAAGCAACAATGAATATAGCCCAATTAAATGTTTAGAGCGTGAGACTACGGCGCAAGAGTCGCAGGTTCGATCCTACCCTCGGGGACTAAATAACGTGGTGACCGCTCCTACAAGTTTTTAACTTAGTTGGAGTGATTCAAGGAAAAAATACTATGTCAAAATTGCTAATTTTCTGTAAACATATGACTATAAATATAATATAAGTTAACTATAATTTTTTTTTAGTACACCACAAGTAGTAGTTTTTTAGTAAGCCACAATATTATCTAGGAATTCTTAATTCAACCCGATTTTGCATAGGTATGTGTCTTTTGATTGACTTTTATTTTGCTGGATAACGTGCTATGAATGGAATAGTTACTTGCATTAGTAATGTCACGAGGTTTACGTCAAAATTATCCTGTCACAGTTGACAAAACTGGTTTAATTGGTACGGAGCGTGCGACAGACTGCCACCGGCCGACCGCTAGACTCTACCTTTTGTAGGTTAGGTAGAGCCGGGTTCTTTATACCGGTTGCCGCGTAGTCGGCGCCGCGCCGGGTATCCGGTACCAGTAGGTACGCAATACGTATAAAAATGCTCTTAGGCTTTTATATATAAAAATTAAACTACAATTCCACGGACACTAATGTCTTGATCCGTGCTCTTTTGAGATTTGATTTTATAATTGTTATATTACAATTTCTCTTACTTAATTGTTTCTACTTACAAGGCTCTTAGGCTTAGGTTAGGTTCCAAACGGAAAATGCTCGCGCACTTTCTGTTGTTTTTAAGCAACTGTTTTGCATTGATTTATCCGACGCAGTCATCCTCAAGTAGGTTTAAGCACGGTTTAAGCAGTGAATTGACAGCTTGATATTTGCGGATTTTATACTGAATGTCAATAAAACCACAATGTGCTCCTGAGCATAGAACCCTAGGTATTTGTCTATACGACAGAAAAACGGAAAAACAAAAGCGTTTCCTTTTTTAATGCTTTGGCGACTCGTAGTGGTGCATTACTTCTAAACAGTTATCTAAGGTACAAACCGTTTAACATACGAGTACTTAGGTACCTAGTTATATTATTTCCTACTCATCTACCTGCTCACGTTTTAGTTAGGGGACTCAATCATTTAAAAAATCCTGAGTGTTGTGTGGTAGCCGTAGTATTAAACTATTAACTATGTTAATAACTAAATTACGGTGCTGATATTACCTATAGTTACCTATATTTTCTGGACCCTTGTATGAAAGCAGTACTTACAATCAAAGAAAACTTGTATTAACCGGCTTCCGAGCGAAATTGACAATTAATTTTCAACTTTCACTCTATATCTATGCCGTTCTTTTATTTCTTCAAATTCTCCAATAAAATGGTTGCGCATTATACGCACGCAATTAGAATGGGAAGGAACCTTATCAAAGTGAATCGAAAATGACAATTCTAGAGCGAAATAGGGTTAGCAAAGATCTTCAAAATTTATTGTACGATACTCATGTTTGAAATAAGGAATTTGCGCAGTGGATACTTCCCTTCCTACCTACTTAATCTTACTGTGAAACTGAGGCATAGTTGAAAGAGTTCAACAAATTCTATTTTTCGGTGGCGTGATAAAGTTGGATTGGATTAACTTTTGGCTAGGTTAATGTATATCGATCTAAAAGTTTATAAGTATTGTCGAGATATGAGAGAGATAAACAGTAATTTGTATAACTCTAAACTTAATCGTCACTAAACGAGGCGCGATGTACCTGCGTGAGAGTTGCGTTTAGAATTAGGTTTGGCGGCCACGACAGAATCACGCATGTCTCTTTATATCTTGCCTAGCACGGGTACATATATTTACCTATTATCAATGACCACTCGAGTGACAGTAGTTTGCCGACGCTACAGCTGACTGGCGGCCTGCGTTGGACACTTTTCAAAAGGGTACCGTCATCGCATACCATTCTGGTCCCACAATTTGTACACTCTGTAGGTCCTGTTCCATAAAATAAAATAAGGTGGCGATTCTTGCGCTTGTGGCAAAATGGGTCTGGTAGCAGAATAATTAAACTTTAAAGTAGGTAGTATTAGCGTACGTTAAGTGTGAGTGTTGGTTAGGGCTTCCAGATCACAGAACTAAAATTAACTTACAGCATTATCAGCACCGAAATCCAGTAGATTCCAAAATGTTACTACAGTTAAATTGTTTTATTTCATTTGTTCGTGTTTTTCGTATATTTTTTCAGTTGTCCTAGATCATGTCTTTTGTGGGCAATAAAGTGGACAAATCAAGATACGTTACGTTAATCTAAATAAAACAAATACAATCCACGCTCTGTATTTTTGTCATTACAGTTTACAGTACAACAGTCAAAATGACAGTAGATCTACTGTAATTACAGTGCATCTGGAAGCACTTGCTGGTAAATGTTAATAATGCGTGTTTCGGTGATGGCGCGCCCACCCCTAGCTTACTCGTAGGTACATACTCGCCCGCCGTAGCCGTAGCCGCCCGCCCTCGCTGGCACGACTCTACAGCGTTACTGGCATTGGCGGGCTGTAATGCTCAATTTAACATCAAACGATGGCCTGTGACAGAATGGTCCATTCAGTGAATTTGTCGCCCGTTCAGGACCAGTGTCCACTGATTGTACCTGCTCAATGAAAACTAACATCATCTCATGTAGCATCTAATGACTTTTTACATATTATGAGTATTTAAAAAAAATTGTAAGTAGGATTTGTATGGACAACAGCAGATCAATGGTAACACTTACTACTAGTACAGTTTCAACTCTTACCACTCAGATAATAAGAACGGTCCAAAGTCCTAAGGTCTCACTTGATGTGTTTCGATGTGGTACCTACTATAATTATTTTAAGATACAAAAGAAACCCTAAATGATTTTAAATACCTATCCTAGTAGGTAGTTTACCACATGAGTGCATTCCATAGCTTGTCTATTAGACAGACAATATTACGTCCTTGACTTTTGAATTCATGCTCTTCTAGAAATCGTCCTTTCTAAAAAAACTGTTTATTTAGGTAGGTTTAAATATTGTAATTAATAAACAAATTATATATGTACTTATACAGCACAAATATTCATTGACAAAGTAGCATGGAAGTATAGAATGCCATCCTATTCCATAATACTTTAAGCCTTTGTAGCCGAAAGGAGGAGGGTAATGTTTTAGACGCGTAAGTTTTCTGTGTTATTGGTCGTCATCGGTCGGAATGACGAACATGTCATGAACTAGGTAGATACATAGCATACATACTTGCGTATGCAAGCGTTGGGAGTACTTAGTAATGAGCGCTGACAAGGCCGTACCAATCATCATTGTGAAATGTGTCGTACTATGTTTAATTTCCCCAATTTAAACAATTAAGCCAACAGCTAAGCAAATTTTAACATTTCTGTCACGATCCAAGGAACGGCCACCCGGCAGGGCCTATTTCTAGCTACCTAAAGGTTCCATTCTATAGCCATAGCAACAGCAGACGACGTGTCGCCGAGATCTGCGATCGGGCTACGTATCGTCTACCGCGCGGCCCTTAGCGGCAGACGACGCGACGTTTCGCTAGCTACGGAAGGTAGGTGTTTCATAGAGATACATAGAAACCAGTAGTGTCGGTCGCGGCGACAAGTAGCCCGACCACATGTCACCGCGACAGTTGCTGTCTGCGGTGGCTACAGAATTGTAAGTACCTTAATTCCACAAAAGGTTTTTAATACGGAAAAAAATAAAATAAAATCGAATTCTGTACACACGATCACAATTACATATGTATCGTATGTAATGTAAGGCACATATGACTGTAGTATAAATATTACAACATTGACGTCGCGTCGGTTACACAGTGGAATGAATTTAATTATTTTTTATCAGCCCGCAATGACTAGCATATCATCAGTAAAGTAGGTGTGTCGCAGAAACCAATTGACTTTTTGTTGTGATGTAGATAGGTACTCGTACTTCGGACTATTACAGCTCGACCGCTATCAATGTACTGTAGAGGTATTGTATGTAAGTATGATGGTAGTCATTTTCCGAATAGACTGATTGATCAGGTGTATACGCAGCAATTTTGCTATATTTAAATGCTTGGTCTGTCTGTATACTTATTATTTTTAACTCTTATCTTCAGCAAAGAAGCCTGTTTACGAAACTCTACAACTAGACTTGGCAGTATGCGGATGTGATGCATCAGCGTCAAAAATGGAGTACGGCTTTTAAAAAATTACACTGTTGCCATGTGTGCTAATATTATAGTATTATATATATAGGTACCTATATACATATCTACGTATACGCATAGTTGAAACACAAACTTCTATAGTGCCTATATCGATCTAGGTAGAGATAATTACCTATTGATCAGGTTTTCAGTTGACTCTGTGACAATAGAGTCTTAAAAATCTACTATTTTTTTAGGTAAGAGTGATTGATGATTAGTTATAGAGGTATGTTTTAAATATATATAAGGTAACTGTCCCAATATCCGTCACTTTTTGAACTTTTCACTTTTGATTTTGTAGCTACGGCCGTAGTATAAGGCCCACAGGGACTGAAATGGTGCAACAATATAAACAATTTATTTATATTTTATTTAATTAAATAATGTTTCTTTAATTTTAACATTAAATAAGATATTTTTAGACTTATATGAAATAATACCCCTTTGCCCGGTATCCGGCATGTCCTTGTACAGATATCCGACATACCCATGTCCCAATAGCCGTCATATATATGTATATAGTTTTTGTGTAGGTAATGTATGACGTATATATATGATTGATCAAAGTGTTATAGTGTAAATGGAACACCTGATTGGACAAGCTTTATGTTATCGACATTCCGACATTTCTCAAATCACTATTAAACCAAAATAGTCAACATATTCATTGTTGCTGTTCCAGCCAGTATATATAATTCAGGTCATTATGCCTATAATTACTAATGCACCCAAAGATGTTTTAAAAATCTCAAAGATGTTTTTTTCTCTCTACCCTCAAAAAGTGAATAGTGTTAGAATTTGTTCAATAATTAGTTTATGTGTCTAAATTACGCCAAAAACACGTTATTTAGTGAAATTGTGCATTGTAATAGTGGACAAGTGTTATCTCGCAAAAACTCCGACATTACATAGTGTAAAATCCAATTGACTTTTTTTACGAAAAAATTAACGACTTTTTGTGGCAAACTCGTTTCCAAAATGAAGTGTTTCCAGTGCGAGAATGATCATAGCGATGAAAATTTGATACAGTGCTATGGTTGTAAACGGAACGTATGTCTTAGTTGCAGCAACCTAACAAGCAGCGAGGCTCGTGTCATGGAGTTGAAATCCAAACGCACCCTCATCTTTCTGTGTTCGCCTTGCCGCGAGGCCTTATTTCAAGTGCCTAAACTGATCAAAGCATTATGATTGTGTACGTGAGGAATTCGACGAAATAAAAAAAACAGCTTTCTGCACCAGTGACTCATGCAGTTTCTACTGCTACTCCGGCCACTTCCTTAGTCACTAACAATATATCGGAGGAGATGGCAGAGCGTGATCGCAGAGCAAATAACGTGATTCTTGTTGGTCTCCCTGTAATGGATACGGGTGACACAGCTATTCAAGGGCCCACTGATGAGGCCACTGTCAGAAGGATCCTGGTGGAGATTACGAGTGAACAGATGTCTTCCGACAAACTGGTGAAAGTGTTGCGACTTGGTAAACGAGACAACAGTAAACCGCGCCCCATGAAAGTGATCCTCAAGTCTCGGCATGATGCAGTGAAGGTCCTCAAAAACAATAATAGCGCCATGGAGGTAAGAGTGAATGATGGCAAGACACCGATGCAGCGGGACGAGCTAAAGGAGCTGAGGCAACGTCTCCAGCTACGTACCGAGAGTGGTGAGTTAGACCTCACTGTTAAGTATGTCAGGGGTGAGCCGAAGATAATCAAACAAAAAACTATTTGACCCCAACAATACACTGACCTTACCTTCCTATACACCAACTTATGCTCGCTGTGATTAAAATTCGACCTATTTTTTTATATATGTAAACACCAACAAGCCATCCATTATAATTGTCACGGAGACCTGGCTGAACAGCAGGGACAGAAACAGCACATTTGCCATACCTGATTATACTATATTTAGACAAGACCGGAAACATCGACCTAAGTCGCAGGGTGGCAAAACGCGTGGTGGCGGTGTTGCCGTATATGTCAGAGACCGCGTCAACGGTATACCCATTATTGCAAGAACTCATAAGAAGTATGTAAGTGATCTTACGGAAGCCTTGTTTTTGGATATTCAATATGACTCTCACCATTTCCTTATTGTTGGGGTCTATCGACCCGATGATAGGGAACCAGATATATGGAAACGACGTGACTCTAAATTATTGGCTAACTTGGCTGCTGCTTCAGCGAACAATGTGATAGTTATCGCTGGTGACTTCAACTACTCCGACATCCTATGGCCTCAAGACATCGAACAGGACCTCACGGGACCCGAGGAACTGTTTAAGAACATGTTTCTCAACAGTAATCTTCATCAATTGGTCTCCCAGCCGACACGTTTCCGCACAGGCAACACTTGCCTTGCTCGATCTGATCATGACAAGCGATGAAAACTTAATCACTGGAATATGTTATAAACCACCTATAAGAAAGATTGATCATTGCGTACTAGAGTTCAGCATCCAATTTCTGATACAAAGAGTCCACAGTCAGCCCAAACTTAAAAGATATTACCATTACATTGACTTTGACAACTACATGGAGGAACTGGAGAAGGACCTCGAAATCTTGGAATCTACTACTGACGTGGAGCGTTTTTGGACACAGCTAAAACCATAGTGGATACAAACACAGACAGACGCGCTGCTTAAAAAAGTGAAGAAGAAGGAAGGTAATAAACCCTGGATCAATGACAATATATTGAAACTTGTATCTGAGAAGAGAATACTTTGGGATATTTATATTGGCACAAAGGATGACGAGGACTGCCAGCGCTATAGAACCGCCAACAATCACAGTGTGGCAGAAAGCAGAAGAAGCAGGAGACTGTATGAAGCAAAACTACTGGACAACGGACAAAAACCCTTCTATTCTCATCTGCGAAGGTGCATGTCATTCACAGTGAGCATTCCACCTGCAATGAGGAACCATAATGGCGACCTAGTTACAGACCCCACCGACATAGCGGAAACCTTCGCGCAGGAGTTTCATACAGCTTATTGTCGTGAACCAGATGTGACCATATGCCAACAAGTGACTACATTAGCCCGTGTGGAGCACTCGATCTGTGACATAAACTTTACACCCAAGGATGTTGAGAAAGTTCTAAAAGGACTCGACACAGGCTCTGCTCCTGGACCTGACAACATTCCCAGCATTATTCTAGAAAACTGCAGCAAAACACTTGTTCCTGTTCTCACTGAGCTTATGAGGGTGTCTTTTGAGGTCGGACATATCCCACTTGACTGGAAACATGCTGTAGTTACACCTGTGTACAAATCCGGTGATAAAACAGACCCTGCCAAGTTTAGGCCAATCAGCTTGACAAGTATTGTGGGTAAGGTGATGGAGAGACTAATATGCAACCAACTAAAGAATTTCCACAACAGAGAAAATGTTATATCTGTCCAGCAGCATGGCTTTGTCGAGAAGAGATCCACAATAACGAACTTACTGTCATGTGTGCACCCGTGGACTATGGACGTGGACCGTGGCAACCCGGTTGACGTTATTTACCTCGATTTTGAGCGCGCCTTCGACAAAGTCCCGCATCAGCGCCTGCTTATAAAATTGGAGCATTTTGGCATTCGAGGTCGGCTTTAGACTGGGTAAAGAGTTACCTGTTGGGAAGAACGTTCCAGGTCAGGATCGGTTCCTCCTTGTCCCAGAAGAGGGACGTCCTGAGTGGAGTTCCCCAAGGATCTGTTTTAGCCCCCACACTTTTTGGAATTTTCATCACGGACCTCATTGCGCTGATAGACTCACAATCTGCATTTTTTGCTGACGATGGGAAATTCTTTGGCAACCCACTCTTAGTATCTGGACAACTACAGAGCGATCTAAACAAGCTCCAGGAATGGACGAAGCAGTGGCTAGTCAAGCTGAACATATCGAAATGTGCTGTGTTGCATCTAGGTAGTAGAAATCCTGGCGTGGTATACACCATTGATGACACTGATATAAACACTGTGGAATCCCAAAAGGACCTTGGAGTTGTGGTTACAAAAAATTTAAAATGGGGAGAACACATTAATGGCATTGTCAAGAAGGCTTTTAAAAAATTCATTTATGTATGTTATAAGGAGATCCTTTCAATATATTACATCCGAGGTTCTTATCAAAGTCTACAAAATATACATTAGGCCTCTTCTGGAACATGGATTTCAAATATGGAATGGAACCCACATTTCATAAAGGACAACGACCTACTTGAGAGCGTGCAAAGAAAGGCAACAAAGATTCCATATAACCTGCGCCAAAAATCCTATGAAGAAAGGCTTAACATCCTAGGTATTCAAACCCTGGCAGAACGTCGACTCAGAGGTGATCTAATTGAGACATATAAAATTCTCACGTACAAATATAACCTCCCAGATCTCTACCGTTTCTTTGAGACTAAAGACATACGTCCATTGCAAGAACACCATATGAAAATCTACCGCACTATCGCCAATACCATAATCGCTCATCACTTCTTAAGTAACAGAGTTGTCAACGCATGGAACAAACTGTCTGATGATGTAGTATCTGCACCATCAGTGAACTCTTTTAAAAATCGCCTCGACATGTGGTTAAAATCAAATATTATATAAATAAGCACCATATGTAGTGAATCATATGAACATTAGACAACATAGACTGAACTTACCAACACTGTGATATAGACACACCAGTATTGTGCTGCCTGTCTATCAAATGAATAATAATAATAATAAAATGCACAAAAACGTCCTGAACCATAAGAAAACACATTGTAATGTTTGGGACGTTTTTGTGCATTTGGGAATGTTTTGTGTGTTTTGGGAAGTTAAAAAATATTATTTTACGGGTACTGGTGTGGAAAGTAAGCAATATCTCTATAGTTATCTATATATTATATAGATGACGGGTACTGGTACATTTTGCTGTTTGGTTGAACCAATAGCCGTCAACGAATTTAAAATGTTATTATTTAATTAATTAAAACAAATAGGCATCAAATCAAATTACAGAATGATATTAATATTAATAAAGTTTCATTTTAAACATCAACACTTACAAATAAGTAAATACATGAGCCAGCGTTGAAAAAAAACCGTAGTCAGTAAAAACAGCAGTTTAGTAATCGAACTTCGTAACTTTTTTACAAAAACGTGAACACAAACTATAAAGTGATATTATATTATGTTATTTGATGTTTTATTGTATTTTTGCCAGTTAATTAGCAGCAAAACAGTATTTATTTTCATAATATTGCAGAGAAAACGAAATAAACTACCATTTTCGTGAGATATAGGTAATTTAAGTTGACTTGACGGGCATACGTACATTGACGGCTATATGTACACTTACCTTACCTACTAATAGTAGGAAATAGTACAACAAAGAAAACACACAACACTATTCTCAACATTATTCTCTTCAATTCAATTAATCTCTTATTGGCTAGCGGGACGTGCTCAACTCTTGTGCTTCAACTTTTTTGGTTGATTGAGCAGCTCGAAACCATCGCTTTAGCGATCCGGGCCAAACCCGCTTCTCCAGCGATTAGCGCAGCCGTTTGTATAATGTTTGTATATATTGTGATGTGAAGAATCAAAAGTCCCTTGTTATTTTATTCTTATAAACCTTCCTACACGTAATGGTATACAGAAATACAAGGAATGAAGAAAGATTAGAAACGTGTTTCACACAAATATCGTATCTACGTCATTTGTTTGCCTAATTTTTTTGCCATATAGTGCGTATGTATTTTTAAAAGGCATTAAATATGTATAAGACAGATAATTGCGTCACTTTTAATATCGTACCACTGAAGTAAGTTACTTCAAGTAACTGTCCGACACCTAAATTCTTGCTATTAAAATATTTTCCTTGTTTTCCCCTGAGTTGTCTATCGTATTTTCAAGGCTTCGGTTATGAAATTGTACGGTTTTGTAGATTCTGCAATTTGAATATTACCTTATAGTCTTACCTTTTAGTGTTATCCAGCATCGTGGGTATTAATAAAGAGGTACCCTACTTAGATTTTTTAAATCATATATATATTCAAAATCATAAAATAAAATTAGCACGATATAACAGCTGATTCGTGTCTTGATTTGAGGCTTATCTTGAAATATTCAACTGTCTCCGTGGAAATGTTTAAACAGTTGACGACAACGTGTACGATAGCGAGAGATAAGCAAAACTAGGCGAGTTACCGAGGTAACTGTTTGCCGGTTCCCAGCTCCGCTCTGTTGACACAGTATTTCACACAGTTTAAGCTTAAAATCACTAAGTACTGCATATCAGTGCCAAATCGCTCTCTGTAAACGATTTGAGTTCAATACATAATATACCTATGTGTAGGACTGTTTAAATCTTTAAAGCACAGCGCTAATAGGTAACTTTTAAAAATATAGGTAAGTAGTAAGTATATTATAGTACCTACCTAAGTATGTAGGTAGTCAGTTAAATAGAGTTGTTAGAATTAGATGTGATAATATGACATGAGTTGCAGACAAGGGTTGCCCATATGATATTTGATCTTGAGTTTCTTACTTGAGCTTCTTACCAGTTAGGTACTTGGCTGAAATTTAAAAAATGCAAGTAAGTATGTTTGTAAAAAGGTGATATCATCCTACTGGTTTGATCAGGTCAATCTGACCAGTGATATTTGTTGGTTTGTGGGATCCGGAACATTTTACGATCTATCTAACCCATGAAGGGAAAAAATCGCCGGGACTGTTCATTCGTTCAAGATGAATCAGTAGTGTTTTATTTTCTAACGACTAATTACTTTAGACGAAAAGCAGTTTGCGGAAAATAATTAAAATTTCACATACTCTGCTTATTGTTTGAGTCGTGAGGAATTAATTGTTCAACTGTGTTTAAATGTTTTATTAATTATTTTTAGCAGACCTATCGATCAGTTATCATATAAAAATAGGTAGGTAATTACTTATAACAAATTCTGGAGTACTGCTACTTGAGTACACAGGTATTCCGGTATTTAAAATTGTAACACCGATGCCGGTTTTGATAAAACCATCGGTATTCCAAGCTCTAGTGCATTAGTACACATATGACATACATTGTAATGGATTCGGTTAAATCTGGTATTGATATTACAATCGATATCAAATTGATAACAGCTGATTTGGAACGGGACAGTTTGGTAGTAGTACTATAGTGGTAATTATAAAGCGCAATAAATGTAGGTATTTCTAGACAATATAGGTAATTACTTTATCGATATCCAATCCAATGTGTATAGGTTTTAAAAGGATGCCCTTTCCATATGACCGCGCCCGTTTACCTACTTACTAGGAGACAGGCTTTTCAGATTTACACAAAATATTAAAAACTTAAAAAAATCAATAAATTTTTAATAGATATATGTATGTTTAGATGATATCTGAAATATGTACCTATATTTTATTTAGAAGTACCTACGTTTAGAATAACTACTTCAGATCAGACGAGCGAAAGTCGTATACTAATAGAAGTTCAAATTTTCACTATAAAATTATTTAATACTTAAGCTTGAGTAGTAGTTCCAAAAAATCCACAATAGGTAACTTTTCTTTGCCAATATCGATCAGGTTACCAACTTGTGTGGCGATAATATATTTTCCACAGGTAACACCTCTGCACAGCCCAAATATTCATACAGAACTTCCTGTAGTGTCTAGACTTCATAAGTACATAAGTCGCTTTATCTTCGATCGTGTCTGTCTGCGGTAATAGCACTGTGAGATAAAAAGCGAGAGACGAGCGGAACCCTTGCCAAGAACACAATAGAGGACGATGGAGAGATTCGGGATTGTAGTTTAAATGGCATTGCGACGTCATGCATCCCCCAGCTAGAGGCTTATTCAAGCTAGGAATATGTATAGTAGCGCGCTCCTACCTAGATTGTGGAATGATTTCAATACTGCCGTGCTAATGAATAATGCAGTAATCGACATTTGACTGATTTGATAAGTATTAAAAAAAAATTGAGGTTTCTAGGCACTTACCTATAATATCATTTAAAAAATGTAGTAAGACGAATAGCATAGTTTATTGTAAAAAATAGCACGGCAGAATAATCGGCGGTCTTTCACTTCGAATTACCTGTATACTAATAGTATAAATATATATTTAATATTACCAATTTATTAGACCAACTTATTTTATAAAAACAAATACAATTATAAATACTTACCTATATCTAGCTAACACTACACCTCATCTAGGCCCGTCCCGCGCGGCAGGGTGCCCAGCGCACTGGCCGCATTGCCCCGCTGTATAGCGAGGCTCAGGCGCTGGGCAAAATACTCACCAGCTCTAAAGTCCCCCGAGGCGAGGACCAGTCGAATGGATGTAGTAGATATTGTTTTTGTAAAGTGTAGATCCCGTTATTAAGTAACTTTGTGCGGTGTCATAATAATTTTTTTGGATTTTTTTTACATAAAGGCCAACGATTCGTGGCGAATAATATTTCACTCAGTTTGTAAACATACTCGTATTATCGGAATAAAACATGTTTACGAGTGTAACATTGCGGGTTGGGCTCCCGATATATATTGCAAAGACGTTGCAGTTACCAGGTTACAAGATAACTGACCAAGAAGTCAAAACTTTTAAAGTGTTACGTTTTCTTATGACCACGGTGACTGTATTGTCTTCAAAATATCGGTACCTAAACGCGGCAAGTACCTATGTACTTAATTGAGATTATTGAGGGAACCTAATTCTTATTGTTCATTAAGTATATACTTTTATTATGTAAAAAATATATAAAATTAAACATAATACGAAACCTAAATTAATAATTAAATGACTAAAACCTAACACCAAAAACTAGAAACTTAAACTAAGTATGTATAAATAAAATATGTCCTCTAGGAAGGTATCGGGAGTCAC
Organism: Tachystola acroxantha; assembly: GCA_963506565.1. Lineage (NCBI taxonomy): Eukaryota > Metazoa > Arthropoda > Insecta > Lepidoptera > Oecophoridae > Tachystola > Tachystola acroxantha. The sequence continues at coordinate 10,120,768 of OY735870.1, read as the reverse complement.
GGTGTCCAGAAGGCTGGCAACAATTCTTTTTTTCATTTGTCTTAGAGGCAGACAATCTCCATACCATATAGAACACGTTGTTTCTCTTAGTAGGTATAAGTACCTACTTTAAAACCAAACAGTATTGAGTAGGTCGTACCTACTTAAGTTATTTATTTATGTTCGTAGAATCGTAGGTAAGCGAAGCGCTCTTGTTGAAATAGGTAGTCAACTTACCTACTACAAACAATACCGGGTAGCAATAACAATAATAGGTATTTTTTTTACTTGTACTCCTATAGGTATGGAAGTAGGGAAGTACCTGAAATTCTCCACACACGTAACACGATCACTATGCGATGAGATTTTTAGTTTTGTTTGTCGGGGTGCAGCAATTTGGTTGTTGGATCAGATTTTAACTTCCTCGTAATTTCTACTCGTAATTGAGCGGATCAAAATCGGCTTCCTATGGAAGTATTTCTAGGCTCACGGATTCTTGTGATAAATTAATTGTTATATCTATTTCAAGATTTTATTTGAAATCACGATATTTATCCCTTGGAGCTTGGGCACGAAGGAACGAATCGCTGGCATTTTTATTTATTTCAAGCTTGCCTAGAAACCTAGTAAAAGATTACCTAGAAATTCTATTAGAACTTTTTACGTTTCTAATAGGATAAGATCCACTTTGTGCCAAGTTTAACCCTCATGCATCCTGTCGCTGCAGCATTTTGTATGCGTATATACCTAAATTCGCGCGGGAACTGCTTGTTATTTATACTCGTATGGTATATAGACGATAGACTCTTTATTGTACAGAATAATTACATTACACGAATTGTTACTACATATTTTATCGTACAAAGGCGGCCTTATCGCTCTGAGCGATCTCTTCCAGGCAACTCCTGGCGAAAGGAGCTGCAAAACAACAAACTGTAGTTAAGGCACCTATAGTGCAGAGAATCCATACGATACTCTGATAATTACATATTTGTTATATGACAAACTAAATACATTAAACGCTAATGCAGGTAGTTATGTGTAGGTAAGTTTATACACACGGCACATCAATGGTAACACATGCAGTTTGCAGTATGATTTGTACTCTTAACGCGCAGACAATGTGAGCGGTCAAAAGTAATACACTTGATGTGCCTTCGACTGTACGAATACTTTACAGATTAAACAATATACCTACTTATGCGTTGCATGATCATCAACATCGTCTATTATTTTATCATTTATTATATGATGAGGATCATTATAGACAGTTCGCTTAAATGTTCAATTTATTGTTTATTCGGATCGTATGTAAGTACGCGCCGGTTCTATCTATTTATAGCAGCACGGGATTGTTCTGCATCGTCTGTTGGTTGGAGCCGACTGTAGATGTCCTATAAGTACTATATGTCGATTAAATTGTGAAATCCACAACAGCTTTAAGGTGGACGATGTGCTGTCGCTCAATACAAGTGATGATATTGGCAATCTTAAGCTGGGTCCGCTGCGCCGTGTTTCCGTGTTTAGAAACACGTAAACATTTTTTGGTAACCGATTTAACGAGTTTCCGTGTCTAGAAACACGGAAACACGGCGCAGCGGACCCTGACCCTTAGGTTACTGTAAAATAAAAACAAAATATCAAGTTTTAGCAAAAAAGTAGTCAAATGAGAAGTTTTGAATTTACAAACAGAGCTTTGAATTCTGAAAAATACATTGTATGGGGTATTTCCAAGCTCTTCTAACTTCTTAATTAAATTTCGCTCCGGTTGCAATTGCAATATGTTGCCATGATATTTTCTGTGACGTCATCATCGGCTACGTACTCCTTATCCCGCCGCTCCCATACGTTAGCGTTGTAACTTCATGCTAACATCAAGTTTAGGTGTTTTGGCCTGCGTCCACCTCTATGTATTTACTGTTCGGTCGTCGGAATGCTCACGACATATGCTGCATAACAAACAACCAAGCTCATTATTTTAAGAACGATTTCCTCGTTTAAATAACCAAAGATTATTCTTACGAACGAATAATTCAAGTAAACTAACAAATTGATTAAGTATAAATAAAACAAGTTGTGTTAGATAAACGTATATTATTTGGTACTTAGGTACGGGAATTAAAGTTTAACGTAAGAATTCAAGTTCATAATTTTCTCTTATTTCCTTCACCACTAGAACAATTTATGTGTGATATATTGATAATTAGGGTACGCTCCGTAACTTCACGTTAACATTAAATTATCAACATGATAAACATTTTCTATCCATAGAAAAAAAACAGAATAACAAACAGACAGAAAAATATGTAAACATAGGTTTCAGCGGAAAGTGATCTATGGAGGCATTGATTTGTTAATTTACAAATAGCGGACAATCATACATAATCATGTTCGCTCGGTTCTTAGTACCTAACAGTCGACAGCAGATCAACCTGTACAAAATCAATGCAATATATGTATTATGTTTTATTGCCACACAAAGTGTCAGTGTATTACACTTGATGTGCTTTCAACAGTACCACTTCATAAGCACGTCACTTGCCTCACACCGCACACAGCAGGTGGCAGAGAATGGGGTGGGGTAGGGAGGTGCAAAATAGCATTGGATTAGTTTGCAACTGGATTGTACAAGTAAACAAATACCTAAGTAAACAGTTATTCAACGATGAATAACTGTTTATCTATCACACAATAACTGTTTCGCAGGCCTATAGGTACACTAGATAGGTATAGGTGCATATTTAATTAACGATTATACACACTTCGGCGCGTGTTCATAGACGTGATTTAAAGTTACGCCACCGTTTAGGCCCCAGTCCCTTTCAATCTTAACCTTTTTTAACTAAGTGTGAAAAGCAACACGATTTAAGGGAAGTGAAGTTTAACTAGGTTTATGAATAACAGCATATATCTATGAGTCTGACTGAAACACTAGCGATTGACGTAATAATACAGAGTGTGTTGTTTTACATTGTAACCATTTTCGATTCCCGACTCAAGTATCTAAGTGTGTAATTATTATAATAATAATATTTATTATTTTGTTCTTCTATTTCAGAAGATAGTCCAACAACCTAATATCAAGTGGCCATAGTATCATTAATTGTGTCATTCAAATTACATTCGATGAAGCGATAGAAGTGTGTAGAGTGTCGCCCCTTTCTGCATACCCAATTGCTGTTATTCATAAATTTACTTAAACCTCACTTCTCTTAAATCGTGTTGCTATCCTTTTCACACTTCGATAAAAAAGGTTAAAATAGAAAGGGACAGGGGCCTAAACGGTGGCGTAACTTTAAATCACGACTATGAATACGCGCCGTAGAGAGAGAAGCCTACAGTCTATGGGTATTGCACTTCCTCGGTGGCCATACTCAATGAATACCACGAATTTTTTATTTATTAATTTGTCAAACATACTGACACTTCACGCAAAAAACTGTCATCATGGAAAGTTAATTAATTTTTAATAAGAATAGAAGCTTATATCACTTTCTTTAAATAAAAATAGAATATAATTTATATTTGCAAATTTGCACTAATTTTATATTTTAGTACTTATTGGTTTCTATACTATGTATAAACATATCTCTTTAATAAGAGGTTGGGTAGTATTTCGAATATAAAATGAAATAACAAACATGATGCCGAAATATGAAACAGACTATTTGGTGAATATGTGAATACCGTGCATTGTTCATTAAATCTAAAACCTTCCTACAATAACAGCGACCGGCTCTGGTCTGGCGCCCGCATCGCTATATAGGGTGAGTACAACTCGAGTGCAACACTTTTGGTGCAGAAAATAAGCACTGTCCTAGATGTGTTTTAATTATCATATAGGCTACTATTTAGATAGATTTAGATACATATTAGTAGTGATTCTGGCATACGTTTTTAAAAACTAAAATAGATAAATCTGATCTAGGTCTAAAATATTTCTAAAGTTGTCAAAATGTTGGCCCTTTTAGAATCTTCTTTAGCAAAAAATTAGATAACGCACGACATAACGCTACTTTTATATTACGCTACCAAAACGCGGAAATCTCTCTGTTGATGTAATATTCGAGACTGAACTAAGACCAGACCTTAATGAGCTTACTTTAAGGTCGTCATTATACGAAGTAACAAAGTATTATGGAAGTAATACTGCTATAAGAGTTCAATGTAAGGCCCGTAGGTCTTAGGCCTCGTTTCCATCTGCATGAAAACTTCCGCAAGAAATGACCGACAGTCTGTCCGATCAACTTGCAAGTGCAAACTCTGTAGCAATAGCAAGTGCTGTCGTGACAGTTTGATTTGCACTTCATGCGAATAATTGCAAAAAATTGAAGGAATTTACGGTGTGTAAACCGCTTCGGCCGTCTAGAGAACCAGGGTTTCGGAACTGGTTCCGATTGAGGTTTTTCTATTACTTGTACGGAATTGGTTAAGATCGAGGCTTTTCATTTAATTTTACGTAACTGCTGGACCCCGTTCACCCAAAAATTATTTACTTTATATGACTGTGTTTACATTACAAGAACTATCAAAACTGACAAGAACTGTCAAAATTGACGAGAGCTGTCAAAACCGACATGAAGTGTCAAAACTGACAAGAACTGCCAATATTTGCCAGTTTTTGCGTAAACGCCAGCAGTTACGTAAAAGTAAATGAAAAGCCTCGTTCGGAACCAGTTCCGTACAAGTAAAAGAAAAGCGTCGATCGGAAACCCTGGTTCCGAAACCCTGGTTCTCTAGACGGCCAAAGCGATGTAAACAATGTTGCAAGTAACTCATGCAAGACTTGCGCGAGTCTACTTGCAGGTGGAAACGCGGCCTTATAGGTAGGTAATGTAGAAAATGCAGCTTTGAATTTAGCAAACCTGCACTCGATGTGCTTTAATTATTATGTAGTCAGCATTTTGGCTCTTAAAATAGTAGCGCCGGGAAAACAATAGCAACTTTGCGCTGGATAATAATGTAGGAATCTGAGGAAAATAGACAATATACCAGGATTTGAAACAGGCGGAAATCTGTTGATGTTATGCTCGAGATTTAACAAAGAGAAAAGTATAAGTATAACATAGAGACTGAACGTGAAAATGAACAATGAGATTTGAATTTAAATGTAGGAAATGGAATAGAAAACGTACAATGTAGGTACGACGACCAACATCATGACGATGAATATCATGACGATCAATATCTATGGACATGATGAAAGTCAACAAGGTAAAGGTTCCCAAATTATTGCACCTGGATCAGTTTAAGGGAATTTTACATTATAAGTGTCAGTTTATAGCTGCTGCACCATGACGCCCAGTTTGTATTAAAAATGTCCATCAGATGAATTTATTTCAGCTTAGCGTTTAACAACAAAGAACAACCTGAAGCGCTGGTGGTTTTTTAACGTAAACATGAAGCGGTATTGGGAAAATTCTGTATTTGATAGACTATTTTAATTATGAGTGCGCTTCGCAAAGCAATCAGTAGCGCACTGTTAATTAAAATTATCTATCAAATGTAGAATTTCTCCAATACGGATAAAGTATTTTCTAAGAAGCCATTTTAAAAGGGCCTTAAATTAGCCAACTAGCGCCGCCAATCTTAAAAAAATAATATCTTACAAATTAATCATTTTTTATTAAGAAAGCTATGTACACAATCGTTATTAGGATAAATACTATTTTTTAATATACAATACATCGCATAATTGCGACAAGCTAAGTTGTAGTTATCAAATATGCCAAAAACGGCCGTTTTTCGCAATTATGCGAACTACAACTTAGCAACTTAGCGAAATTGAATCACGTTATAAATAAGCATTCAAAAAATAGTATTTATCGTAATAAACAATGTGCACATAGCTTTTTTAATAAAATAATTATATTGAAAGATATTATTTTTTAAGATTGGCGGCGCTAGTTGGCTCATGTCAGCCCCTTAAGGCTGGTTGTGCGTGGATTTTCAGTTTTTCTATGAAAGCTACGACACTAACTACTAAAATTAAACATCTGAAAAAAATATATAACAATCTTGGATGTCTATTTAGAGACTGATGAATACCGATACACGATTGGACAAACTTCGCTCGATAGAAAAAAAAATCGGAAACATGGGGCATGTCTTTTAAAATGAAAATTTTGTCTAAACCGAAATAGTTATTCATACAAAATATATATAAAAATGTAGGGTATTATAAATACGAGAGCTTAAAAATGCATTTTGAAGATCTGTGTGACGGCTGAGACCACTCACCGTCACTCACCTCAGACTCATTGCACGACTATAGACGTTGACTCTACGTTAACAACTTTTATATAGTCTATTTACAAAAATGAAGTAATGAATCAATATTCTTAATTTATTACTATGTGTTTATTCACGCCTAGTAAAATACTCATCAAATACTTTTTCACAAACCTTTCCAAAGTCATTAGTTGCCGATGTGTCGTTGACAGAAAACACTATTTTTAGAGGCTAGTTCGCCGAGGATAGATCCGTCTCTCATTTCCATACCTTCGTATTTATAGACAAAACTTCTCCCAAGGAGCACTTCTCTCGGCGCTCAAATGTCAACATACCGACGGCGTTGCTAAGTCCTCTAGCCAGACAGACTTTGTTGTTCTTGGTGTCTTCTTAGCTAATTCCATTCTAGAAATCATTCTAATGGCACCTTTCTTCCATTCGGGCCTGTAGGTATTCTTCTTCACAACCTTCCAATGCTTTTGTTTGGTACGTTAGGTTAGGTACCTAGTTACGCACTCATTAGAGTGATTCTTGTTTGGGACGACATTTCTTACATTGTAATGAATATAATTTATTAAAATATGCTGCTTTAAACTTTACAAAATTGCTTGTTATCGGTAGCCCAGTACAACTGGCAACTTTGAAATATGTAGTTATGCAGGTAGCGCTAAAATAGATATTTTAGTGCTATTTTTAATTGAGCGACGCATCGTTTTGCCAGTTTAAACTGGGCCTTAAGTAAACTACTCGTACCTATGTGGGGTGGTTATCGGTTCGCCCGCCCGGGTGAAGGTATATGGCAGGGATCATGATAAGGGTGAGATTAGAAGCACTTCGCCAATGAAACGATAGTTATCTATAAATACGAGCAATTGGAGTAAAAACCATATTAATAGTACGTTGTATGTACCCCTTTATTACAGTAGAATTAGCTGATGTACGAGTTCGTTGTAATTATAAAAGTTGTCTTTGTAAGAGCATTATACAAATTAGTTTACTATTATTAGGTCTGATAGAATCATTCATTATAGCTATACATTATTGTCATATAGATAAATACTTCATGCACACATGCATTTAATGGCTATAGATGTGCGTAGGTACAAATTCGGTCAAAATCTGTAGATATAAACAGGCTGCCCGACATATTTAAAGTCAGCATTAAAGTGATGTTAGAGGGGAACTGACCGAAGCCGGCCTTTACTGCCCATCACCGCTCATAATGGCGCGGTACTTCAGAGGAAGTCGCTCCGGCTCGTGTGTAGGTACTCTGTACAAACAATGTACCTATATGAGAGACGAGGTCACTTAATCGACCGGATTATACTTCTCACATTTTCTGTAGCCCGACTCTACAAGGTAACCTATTTGAGGTAGGTCGAGTCTCAACATAGGTACACACGAAGACAGAGAACAGTACACAAGGGCCCTCAATAAGGCTGAGATTTTCTCAAAAACTACTGGTTCGAATTTAATAATTTCTTTACAGCTACACAGTTTTAACTTTTATCTATCTAACAGTGAAGGAATTCTTGCAATAGGTCAAGTAGTTTTTGAGATAATCTCAACCTTAAAAACTCTCCTGTACACTTTTCTCTGTGTTAGACCGTACATATTATTAAGTACTTACCTACATCTGACCCATTGATATATGTATAATATAGTAGAGTATTTATCTCAGTGATCTTACCTTACTTATTTAACACCTTGCGAGACGGTTAGTGTATCTATGTACTACATAAATAATATATAAGATATCGACTTTTTTAAACTGTGACTATCGTAATGTTTTTATAAGTTGTGTTGTCGACTGTACCTGTACTGTGTGTTGGGATATGCCCACTACTCAGATTAATGCAACGCTTATTAAAATTCTTGAAAGTGTGAAGATAAAATATCAAGGGGTGATTGATCTAACAAGAGTCGGCCTACAAATAAGTGGGTGCGGTCGAGTTTTCTCTCTAGGTTTATCGTAAATATTAATATAAAGGTAAATAATATATTTTATGTAGGTAGTACGTATAACTTCACTCGCAAAATATCTTTTAAGAGTGATTGAATAATTAATATATTAGATAAGATACATTTTGTATTCTAAAACCATTGACTCGTATATTTAAAGTACATGGAAATGAATCGTTATTAAAGGTTTCGACAACGTTGGGTATTTAGTTATTTACAAATATATTTATGAGGTCTTTTGCGTGATTTCAGATCACGCGCTGCTGTATTTAGTTAAATAATCTACAACCGTTGTGGTTTGTACTTATAATTTTTAACTTTTTAAGTGCAAACAAAATATGTAATACAGTCGACTTGTATTACTTTAATAGCGCCAGATATTAGTTATTTATGCCTCGTATCTATACCCATCGTCATTGATGATTATGACTTTATAAAGACGTCTGCGAAATATCATTGCTTCGACTGCCGACCGCAAGTAAGTAGGTAATCTGTATAAATGATATAATCTGAAATTGTATTTTATGATATCAGAAATCGGCACATTTTACCTACATAATGTTGGATATGAATGAATAATAAGTAGGTAGGTAGGTAGGTAGGTATATACCTATATCTATATGAAGGAATCGGCGCTATCTGCTTTAGATACCTATCTATATAAATGATCTAGTAGTACTATTAGCTGGACTATGTTGGGAAATTATTTACTTATTTAAAATTTTTGTCTACCGTCAGTCGAGGTTAAAATGAAATTGGAAGTGTATTTCGTGATAGACTGGCTTTAAAATAGCATTAGAGGTGAAATGAAAGATCATTCCAAAATTACATTAGGTCATATTCCTATTCTATTCTAAATTTTATCAAAATGGTTTTCGAATTAGCATATTATTCTAAAAATTGGTCATTCATTTTAATAAATTTCTACTTTACTTTTCTGATTCTAATGTAAACACATTACCGTTTGGTTCTACCTCTATAAAACCATATTGTACCTATATGGTCAGTAATAGGTACATTAAACATGATAAAAATTCGCCTTGGCCGTTCCGTCTTTCACGACTTTAAAGGTGCCTAATGTAATTTACACAGGGTATAACGGAAAGGGTATATGAAGCCGAAGGGAGGGTGTTCAGTATTTGTAACAGAACAACTTTTGTTCTACGACTTTTCGATTTTCGTGAATTTATTTTGTGACTATTCATACATTTAGTTCTGGCCAGCTGATCGATTTGTAGAGAAATCGATCAGCTGGCCAGTACTAAATGTATGAAAAGTCACATCTTTCCGTTACACCCTGTGTACATAACATTACTTTTAGTACCTTTAAAGTCATGAAGGAAGGAACGGCCGAGGCGAAATTTTTTGATGTTTAAAGTATTACTGACCGTTCCGTTACTTTCTGTATAAACCTATGTACTTACTACCTACATACTTTATATGAAAACATTATAACAATTAAGCAACTGGCAAGAGTCACAAAAATGTATTACCTTCATACAAAATACATTTGAGACTCCATCAATATTGTTAAATCAGAAGATAGGATATGAACCTTAATGATTAAGCAAAGAATTCACCAGCAGATGGTGAACACTTGCGTATACATATTTAGAAGTTATTTAGTATTGTATTGTATCAGGCATATAATGTTATCCACGAGTTCATCATCGTGCATATTCTTATATATTTAAAAAAAAGCGGTAATTTCATTGTAGATGATTTCTCTTATAAAATGTAGAGTCTGGGAATATATGGCATCGATAGGTATTTCGATTATTGGGATCGTAATTGGGATTGACATACGTGTATTGGTCCATTGGTCATATAAAAAATAGTTGTACCATGTATGTGTGCGTGGGGAATAGGTATTTTTAGAATTCCCCACGGACCAACTAGTTGGTAGGTGAGTTGGTCTATATGTCAAGTCAGGAATGGTCGTTTTTATTATTCGTACCATTACTTGTTAGATACATATCTAATTTGTATACTTAACATATTTGTAAAATACACTTCTTGGTAGTCACAAAAGTATACATTGGCCTTGCACTGATTTGGACCTATTACTGATGACGATTACCTACCTAATAGGTACTAAGATTAAAATGTTAGTTTTCATAGAAATACAGACGCGAATTGTGCACTCCTCCTCCTTTTTGGTAGTCGGATAAAAATATATCAAATTAGAAAATTTTGGCGATGTGAAGTAGTTTATATTAATTTACGTAACCAAAAATATTTGAAGTCAGCAATTCATTGTTTTTGTTAAGTATTGCATCTTCAATAACGAGTGGGTGGGGGATTTCCAAAGCGTCCAAGCGGTTGGATACCGCGCGTAATATAAATGTTGACCTAGAATAAGGTGCAGCGGGTTTCAGGCCTTAGAATCGGCTGCCAAGTAGTGATGCGTGCTAACTCAATTAGCAGCTGTCAATGTTGGGACTTGGGAGCGTATAACACACTTAGATATCTACCTACATCGGATTAGACGTGCACCTATTGGTGCTTCGAAGGGTCGTTAAGTAAAGTACAGCTGAACATCAACTTCCAGAGAAAAGTATACAGGAGAGTTTTTAAGGTTGAGATTATCACAAAAACTACTTGACCTATTGCAAGAATTCTTTCACTGTTAGATAAAGTTTAAACTATGTAACTGTAAGAGAATTATTAAACTCGGTCCAGTAGTTTTTGCCGCAACCTAATTGAGGCCCCCTGTATACTTTTCTTTGTCTTCGTGTGTACACGATAAGTTAAACAGATGAGAATTCTAAAAATTGGTGTTTTGGCATCAGTATCGACATTACAATTTATTATTTTCAAAAAGTATCCAATGTAGGTACAGACTCAACATTTTTGCGGTCTTATTATATGTATAGACTTGTGCTTGCAATGACATTATTCAGGTTGATGCGTTGTGTTTTGTACCTACTTAGAATGCAGTTGACTTGCCCGCAAGGCACTGTGGGAAAACACATCGGAACGCTCGCTGCCTAAATAATTGGTACAATGTCCACAGAAGAAATAAAGAGATAAACTTATTGGTACAACTTATGGTTCGTTTATAAAAACAAACTTTTGGTATAAATCGGCTTAAACAAATTCTTCGAGGTATTAGGTACAGTTAAGACAGACCGTCAGTAAAGTAAGACAAATAAAACTTTTATTGACACCATTATTGCCATCGCACTTACGACCTGCATCACCCTGATTCATCGTATCCTGATATTCACCCTCCTCTACCTCTCCCTCTGCTCTCCGACTAGCTACGCTACAAAGAACACCCCCGACAGTTTACGTGCACTGTCGGACATTGTTAAACCCCCATATATCCGGATCAGGACAAAAAAAAACCGGCCGATCGCGAGTCGGCTGTCGGACTCGCGCACCGAGGGTTCCGTGCAATGCAACTTATCCCCGTAATATTGCTCTGTAACGAAAAGATAAACTCGATTTAAGGACCAAATTATCTTTGCCGATTCCTAAATAATATGCCCAAACATCGACATAACTCGACATCAACTGCTAAATCAATAAGTAAGTAATAAGATTTTTTTTATAGATGGGTTTTTTCCTTTACTTGCGATATAAGGTTTACCGTCTTGCCAAATTTCATGATTCTATGTCAGCGGCAATTACCTTATAGGTTTTGGTTCCCTTGCATTTTCATACAAATATGCGGGAAAATGCAACATAAGCGGCTATATCTTTTGATTGGATTAACGTAGAAGTTTAATTATTTCACGGCTGTTTGAGGTTGCAGACCTGAGTATTAGGTAGTAATTTCAACTTCAACTTGATCCGTCCACGCGTTACTGAGATATAGGCCTTGACAGACACACGGACCGACGGACAACAAAGTGATTTTATAAGGGTTCCTTTTTTCTTCTTGAGGCACGGAACCCTAAAAATATTGTGTTGTAGGTATAAATATAGAAATAAGGCAATGACATTACTGGCCTATCGACCCAACGACCCTCCAGCCTGGTCGACGTGCAAAGTTCAGATCCAAAAATTCTGTTGACGTCCTGTCTGACGCAGTCGCGCAGCGCGTCCGTTACGTGATTGGTCGGCGATCGATGCTCGAGGCATGCGGCGTCGCCTACACCCACCCGCAGCCACGCATTGCATTGACTCAACCCATTTGTAAAAGTAACAATTTGGAAATGGACCCCCCCCCCCCCCCCCCCCCCCCTTATACGTACAGTCGACAACACATCAAGCACACGTGGTGCTTTAGGCAGCGGTAATAAGGAAACTTATTGCAATGGCATCGTGCAGGTACGAGTAAATACTGCATTTAATATTAAGAGTAAATATTGGTATTAACATCAATCGGAACTCGTGATCAAAAGTTACTGTTTAATTAAAGCTAAAATCTAATTTCCGCTAAAGGCTTCAGCGTGTGTTGGCGATAGGTACGATAACAATTTATTCCTCTAGTATTATTGAGCAGGTATATTTACGTGTTAGTTACGTGACTATATGTGCTTAGAATTTTCATCATGACTCGCCGTATTATTTAAAAGGTACTTCATTTTCTTATCATTGCTTAATCCCTGAAGATTCTACTATAACACGCCGTGACTTATAATCCTTGTCTGAAATATTGTTATGACACGTACAGAGTTATAGGCTTACCTGTAATCCATCCATTAGGGGTTCAGTGGAGCCGGCAGAGAAAGGGGAGTGATGATGGATTGGGTTAGTATTAAAACAGTTACTTCGCAATCCTCAACATATCCATTTTAGTGGCCTAAAATTGGCCCGCGTCACAGCATATTTTGTCCAGGGTTTGCCTTGCCCAGTTCATCAACGAGGATCTTCTTTGATTGGGCATGAAAATTTCGTAGGTTTAACGACGGACAACTGTCGCCCAATACAAAGTTACTCGTATCATTAAAACCTGATCGATATTTGTTACTTTATATTTATAAAAAAACCCGGCCAAGTGCGAGTCGGACTTGCGCACCGAGGCTTCCGTGCAAACAACTTACTTAAACCAATTATTATTGTTGTAGATTAAGAAGTTCATCCATCATCAGTCTATTTATATTGCCCCACTGCTCGGGCACAGACCTTCCCTTACATCGAGGGAGCTCGGGCCATAAGATTAAGAAGTTACAGTCATCTAAATACCAGTATTTTCTTCTTTCAGGTGAGCGTCATGTATCAATAGTGTGTAACTATTACTGATTCAACGCAAGTAAGGTAAGTACAATTATATAGCATACTCTACAGTCTACAGTATTATGGATAATGTCTAAAAAGTTCTATTTAAAATCTCAAAACGTTTGAGCACCAATATTAATACTTTCATTAGGTTCATCTGCTCAGAATTATATTATAAATTATTAATAGAATGCCTACCGGCCCAGAAAGTTGAATTCCTAAAATGTTGAATTCACAAAACGTTGAATCCCTAAACGTTGAAGTGTTAAAATGTTGAATTTCCGAAATGTTAATAGTCTCATTATGGAACTCCACACCCGACCGAAAGATTCCAATTACTAATTATATGTTTACAAAACATTTGCTTTTGCTGTTATTTACGCAGATATAAAATTTGAATTAAACTGAATCGTACTACTGTACGAACCAGCACGCACATTTATTTTTAATTTCAGTGAATCTCCACGCAAAATGTATTGATTTTATAAACCAATGGAATAAAAGCCACCGCGTAAATATAAGCCGCGTTAATTTTAACTGAAAGCCTTATCCCAAATGGGTTTTAACTAGTCAAAATACTTTTCAACGGATTACGGGTTTTACTGAAACCACACACATGGCGCTGATGTCAGCGCTCAACGTCCTTTGTGTGTATATAATTACCTACTTTATACTCTTATATCCGATATAATGTACTGTTTATTATTATTAGAGGAAGGAAAACATTAGAGTGCCAAGGGGCGGCACACCTTATCAGATATCCGGGATTTGCATCGGAAGTCAACTTAATTTCCGCGCTTGGTTGACTTAGCTGGGCTAGGCGACGCGGGCGGCTCGGTGGTGTCGATTCATTGCCTTAATGTCCTATTTCAAGGTTACTAGGTGATCTGGCATGAATGGATACCTTCAACCTATTTAATGTAATTGTTTACGGCCGTGGAAGATTACATACAAAACGTACCATTTGATACATACCGTCACATTTGTTTCCCGTAGAGGCAGAGACGATGGATATCTGGCACACCACCTTCACTTCACATACATTCATTAAGCACTTCATGCATGCTATTCTGTTTGTAGTAAATCGCACTTGACCCATTTTAAAACATCGCCAATTTGGTCGATGTAGGTCCTCCTCGGTTTACCTCTGTCGACTCGTTCACCAAACATTCGCTCTACGTATTTAATTACATAGTGTCCAACATACTGTAATGTCAATCAACAAATATAGTGTCAATCATATTAAGATATGTGCATATTGTAATCGGGATCGTTGTGCCGTTTCTATATTTATTTATATCCTATAAGCCTAATATATACATAATGTATGTATGTATTTCTCCGAAATAATTTAACAAACTTGTGTTTGCTTGAGACAATAGCAAATTAGTCCCATAATTTTATATTTTTTGAAAGTCGGTTGAAGAAATTGATCTGGCGACGACCGTCTGACTGTCCGGTTCCGTTTATATTTTTCTTGGAATCGACACGTGATATTAATAAGTACAAAGATTCTTCACTAACACCAAAGGGTTGTAGCCGGCTGTCATGTCATGAGTTATTGTAGTAATCAAGTAACAAGCGATAGCCAAACATGTAAAACGGTGTCAACTCATTAGATATTCTTATATGTACCCTAATACATCAGTAAATAAAAACAATGGAATAAAGAGTAGCTGAGAATTAGATTCAATCTTGTATTCACTATGTATCTCTCAAGGTGTCAGTTTAATCCAAGTTCAAAAACAACCCGGTTTATCATTTGTAACTTATAGCTTACATAAGTTTTGCGAGTTTACGACATATAAACTGATGTTTTACTTGCAAATTCGCTTCAGCTTGTAACACATTCCACTGCTACAGTCACGGGACTATGGTAGCTTCCCTGCCTGACGCACCGCGTATTTATAGAGGTCGAGCGAACCGCGTTTCTATGATGACTGGATGAGATGAGATCCATTCATGTCTAGCAAATATATATTATTAACATTTAAACACCAAAAAGTGTTTGTTGTTCCGTGGTAATCCTCTATTCTCAACCTCGAGCTATACCATATATTTATTAACGTAGGTATATAAAATATTCGGACTCGTCGCCACATCATTTTGTAAGCATTGATTGCAAAAATATTTTTGGGCCCAATCTTTATTATTTGTACTATATGGCGATAGAGACTGACATACGCTAGAGCCCAAAAGTTAATTACAAAAGGTCCAAAGTAAGCAGAATGAGCTTGAACCAAAAATACGTCGGCACTACATGGGTAGACAGCAGGAATCGAACCGATTTATTCCACACATATTTTTTTGTTTTATATGCTTCGTTTGGACAGAAGCCAAGTGATTTCACCTGATCGAATTTACGTGGACGTATGTTTTACCAGAGTAAGTAATTATTGCATTCATCCTTATCTTTTAATTGTAAATTAAATAAACATTTTATGTTGAGCAGATTAGTTTGTACATTTTCGAATTAATCGGTCGGTTTTTGGGAACGATTTACGGTTGGTAATAAAATTGACTCTAACGGTCGTGTGGCCAAGTTTTTCATATTGATTTTATTGTCGGTGTTTGTGGCTGTTGCGAGTCCAAATGTTGCGTCGCCTTCAACGTTGTAGGGGACGTTTTGGTCTCATCGCGGGTAATAATAGAGCGATCGCTTCCGTGTCGCTTTGAGCCTCGCCCGTTCCGCAAGCCACACTTGCTTGATTTATTTCCAACCGGCATACGCACATACACACATGCGTACATACACAATGTGTGCAGGTACTTACGCACGTCTTTCGTTCGACACAGCGCACATTCCTAGATCGGTAATACAATAAATAACAAACCCATCCATTATTTGTATTACAATGAATCGGTAATGCTTTTTTTATCATTCCTATAGATAGGATGTTCGTTTTTTAATTTGCCGGTCATTCGTTATCTCGCTTGCACATAACTTATGCTGACTCCTATTTATTTATGCTGACTAACTGCTGAGAATAATTTTAGATTGTCCACGGTCTAAGCTCAGTATTGTAAAATGTGTACGAGTAATTTGATGAATTCTCTTACATTAAGTACAAACGACATCACGCTCTGAGATAGGCAACGAGACGATAAGGTCTTCACAAAACCAATGTCATCTAGGCCGTATCACCATAATGTAAATGGAATTTGCGTTAATTAAACTTAATTTGGTGTTGACTGTGTGTGTTTAGATAAAAGTAAATTGCTTGCATTGCAATGAATAAATTCGGAAATAGGTTTGTATTATAGATAGGTCCAATTAACAGAGGAAATGTGGCTACATGGGCGATTTTGTTCATACATTAGGCACAATAATACAAATTTGAATTGGATTTGTGTATGTATATAGATTAGTTCTCGTCTATACGACGAAGTGTGCGGTGCGGTGGGCAGATAATTATGTACCTACATAAAATTAGCCGCGTAACGTAATTAATTAACAATGAAGCGCGTAGTGCGTTCATTCAATCGACGCATGTTTTGATTCGTCACTCACTTTACAATTTTTACGAGACTCGCCGCTTCGGCTCTGCTCGGCCTTACAATAAAAATAAAAGTCGTCACAAGGTTTCCTGCCCACCTCGTTTAAAATAAAAATAAATCATATCAAAGAAAGTTTCGCTGCTCTATGGATTACTATGACTATGGAGCATTCAAGTTGATAAGTTAAAAAGGTAATCTCAAAAATAATTATTAGGTAAGTATTATACCTACTTACATACATGAAGGAAAAAACCTCGCTGCGTATAACATGTACGATGGAATCACGGCATTTGTCCTTTGCGGCATAGCTTTTCTATTAGGATTTATATGAATAGGGTCCACTTTGATCCAAGTTCAAGACTTCGTGCATGAAAGGTGGCATAGCGTGTCGCTGCTAAGCATAGTCGATAGCATATTAATGGTAGCACGTGAAGTAAGATTTAAATTGTTATGGTGTAGACAATAAGAACAGTACAAAGTTCAAAGCACATCTTACACTTTATGCGCTTTTATTTATTTTATTTATTTATTTATTCATATATAATTTGCACCTTAACAGCTAGTAGCCAAATAGTACAAACATAACATTAAAATTATTATTACTACTAAACACTCATTCAGTCAATCGAACTTTTAGGCATTCTTCTTTCTGCTACCCTCTTACACTCTGTCATCAAACATCCCGGCGCACTCACAAATAGGTCACACTGTGGCGCCGCGCCGAGCACGGAGTCGAGCAGCCTGAGGGCGCGACTGTGTCTGTCAAAGATTCACGTTATTTTCTTTCAAAAAGTCTAACGAAGGCTTTAGAATTGAATTGTTTGCATTGAAACTAATTGGTTGCTAGGTGCTCGATTAAACCTCCTATAGAGCTACAATCTGCAAGCGGCGGGCGGTGGGAGTGCGGTTAGCGGTAGGGTGGGTGAGCTAGGTATACACACGATAGGATGGTAACTATTGGCGTACGATTTCAGCTCTTATGACGCGGATAATAATAACGGTACTACATCCAAAGTGTTACGTTTGATGTGCTTCCGTTTGTACCTGTCAGTGGGTTAGCAGTAGCACGTTTGCGTAAATCCCAAAGCTCAAAGCGGATTCCACTGATGCATTGCTTATTGGATTTACCTTTGAATGAGTGAGATTAACATTTATCAGCAAGGTTTTATTGGATCCAAACTCAGTCAGCTGCACCTAGCTGCACAAGTAACTATGCACTTTACTGACTTGACGAAAAGGCTGGTGACGTCACAATTGATAGTGTATTGTGTAATTTTAATTTTCCTATAGGTTTAAGACAGAAGCTCCTTACACTTTTGTGATTTAACTTGGGTTAACTTTAGTCCACGATTGGTGCAATTCGCCCTCATGATCAGGCGCATACAGGATCAAATGGGATTAAATACCGGCATAAATGGTTAACATCGAAAAACTCGAACTCAAATTAGGTATCTCACGAACATAATAGTCATTGTAGGTACAGTCGACAGCAGATCAATGGTAACACTTTTTACTTTTGACAGTTCTTATTATTTGCGTCGTAAGACTTGAAATCGTACTGCAAGTGTTACTATAGATCTGCTGTCGACTGTACACCAACAAAGCTGTAACGATACAGCTGATTTCATAGTTTGGCAATAGCACCTATAAGTACGAAAACAAAAAGCTATGATTATCGAGCAACATCCGCGGGCTAGATCCTAATATTGGGACTAATCGTACAGAAATAACTTGATTGTTTGAGCGCGCCAATATGTATACGTCCATTCATCGGGCGTTAATTGTCCCACTCATCGGCAATAGGCAGCGAGAGACGCCCAACGTTGAGACGGTTAGTTCGCTTGTAAATAGACGCACAATAATACTATCACGTGTGACTGGGATACATTATAATATATAACACTTGACAACGATAGGCGCGCCCTAAGACTCCTTAAAACCTTATCGGTACCTGTATCTGTTATGCTATGATCACCAGCCTGTCGTCTGAACACCATACGCTTCTATATTGTATGGTTTACGCTGAGAATGGTACATGTAGGTTAGGTACTGTACGTAATTACATTATATTCTACTGGTTTATGTACGGGCAACAGCAGATCAATAGTAACATTGCAGTACGATTTTAACTATTACGAAGCAGATAATAAGAACGGTCCAAAGTCCAAAATGTTACACTTGATCCGCTGTTAGCTGTACCTATCTGTAATATATTATAAGTACATTATTTAATTATTGCCTGCTGTTGGATACTTGGATGAAAAGAATTTTTGTAATAAGGCTGCCAAAATAGTGGGTACGTCTTGTTCTTATTCGTAGCCATTTATTTTGTAATCATTTTCTTGTACCTACAATAAAATGTATTGAAATGAAAATATTGAAATATTTATTGTTACAGACAATAGCGCCGGGAAAGTCATTTTTGTGCAGGAATTAAAAAAAGATTTTTTTTTAATAATTTAAAATGAATAAATTTAAGTAATAATTTAGAAATAAATAATTTTTTATATTTTTTTTTTTTAATGATGAAAATAAAATAAAATTTAATTAAAGAGAAAACTAGATTATTGTCAAAATTATCACGTGTATCAAAAAAACAACCACTTCTAGTGATTTTACAGTTTCAAATTTATCCGTTTCAAATCATAGAGTATTTGTAAGTTTAGTTTGATCATGAATTTTGTCGGCACCTATTTTGTTATCTATTATTGGTATTACTTACTGATAATGCGGCTACTTTTACGATTTTTTTGTTAATTTAAACACTTATATAGTAGGTTCTAAGTCATGATTTTACGGAAGATAAACAAGTCTCCTCTGTACGACTTACATGTGACATTGATAGTCATTGGCGCGAATGTCCGAGTGTGTGAACGCAATGTCATCAACGCAGAATGCCCCCAAACAATTAAACAAATATAATGTGTGACTATAAATTTAGTCTATTATATAGGTTTAAAACGAATAGTTCACAAAAATAGAGAATGTGAATAACTGACACAGTTTCGAGTGTGACTTCGCGGCGCACGCCGAATTATTTTATAGAGACGGTCGCGACAGAAGGGGCATGTCGCGCGAAGCTCATGACTCGCTTGATTGTTGTGCACAAACAAACGTAGCCCTTGAAACACATTATATACATATTATTAGATGTATCCATTGATCTCCTATAAACAACTAGATACACAAAGGTCTTACTAAAACAATTTTAAAAACGTCCAAATAAGGGTCCGTTGTTAACGTCCAAATAATGTCCAATAAAGCAAATGGGTCCTTCATCCGTTTGGACCTTCTTTACGCTCGGACATTTTTGGAAGGCAGACTGTGTATCTAGTTGTTTATAGGAGATCAATGGATACATCTAATAATACATAAAATTGCACTGCTTTCCGTCACACGATAGGCGGCATCCGCTCGGAAAATGTCGCGTGTCAGGCAGGTAAGGCTATATAATAAATCGGGTATCATCCAATAGTAATTGAGAAAACGCAGCGGAGCGTGGTCGAAGTTTTGTTCGCCTTTAAACTGCTACGAACTATTTTTATAGTATTTGCTAAAATATGATGGTGTAACATATTATGTACCCTCATGTTTATAATAATATTTCTGCTATCAGAAGGCCAATATGGTCGACACTAGAAAATTCTTATGAACGTTTCAATGATACGTAAGATTCCATTGAAGGGATTTTGAACGGAAAGTAGATTCCTAAGTAAATAAAACTACAGTCAGGTTATATTGAACAATGTTTAGTTTTTTCAGGCATATTATAGTATTAAATTATGTATATATAATATTTCGAGTCGCATGCCGCTTCTATCCAGTTGTAAGCCTCTGCATCGGCGCTTGCCAGCTGCCGAACTATAACTATTTTTATGTCAACTATTACAATTATTCACACTGCCTTGGAATCATATACCGAATCATTTTAGCGATGGATTTTATCTCAAATTTTATTAATAAACATTTTGTTGAACATATTTAAATTAACTCGTATTTATTTGCAGTCGAAGTCTAACGCAGGTGCTACCCCTCCGTATTTAAACAAAACGGGCTCAATAACAATGAAATTTTGTGCGAGTACGTCTCTTCTGTGGGTGTTGCTCGTGACCTGCCTAAAATTTTAATCATGTGATTTGGCACCAACGTTGGTTCCAATAGTACGTCAACATTAACTGGTTATTTCTGACGCGCATTCTACGCTTGGCAACTATAAAAAGTTTTGTTTTCCTCTCTGTAGGCCTATGTTGGCAACGCATATAACGACGTGCATGCCGCGGGGAATTGGGCATATTTCGGTTAGGGGGTTCGATTGGAGCTGCATGGTTTCCATAACTGTAAATATAAATAAAGTCGGTAAAGCTAGTCGCTGATTCATGTTGACATTGTAAATAACAAACAATATTTAATGCATTCGCCATTGTGATCATCACGTTTTCTCTGTGTAAGGGCGATTGAAGAAATGGGCGTGATCGAGTGCTCACTATCGATACTTTGTCAGCTATTCTTTTCTCCGATGGCACTTAGCTCAATACATCTACATGTCTTTTAATTTTATATATTGAACCTTTTGTTTTTTTTCAAAGTCAAAGTCAAATTTCTTTATTGCAAGTAAGCACGTTGAGTACATTTTTGCACGTCAATATATTTTTTGAATTTACATTTACACCACTTTGCAAGGAAAAGGCGCCAACGCTGAGGAGAAAAAGTGGCAAAAAACTCTCAGCAACACATCTTTTAAAACAATGATAATACAATGATTACTTAATAACTTAATAACTTCAAAGGATTATAATTGCTGCCACCATTTATAGCTATTGTAAATAGAGACAGAAAATCACAGTCAACTGTGGAGAAAATTTCCCTATACTGACAAACTTTACATTTTGTTGTAACAGGAAAAACAAACAGACTTTGGCGGAGTGTTTATTTTGGATCCAATAGTTACTTTCGCAATCGGTTTGGTAATAAATAAACCTGTCTTTTAATAAAAGTACAGTAATCAAAATGGGTAGACTGCTAACTTATTTATCTAGTCTGCTACTTTGTTAGCTTACATTCTCGCACCCGTTTATCATGATCAGAATGGTCAGCCCATTTCCACTCCTCTGCAGGATATCTACTCGTACGTCCAAGGCAAGTCGCTGAATAAAACTTTCAGTTTTCAGCATTCAGTCACCGTCGGCTGTCGGACGCAGGTCGTCAATCCATATGTGACGACATCTTTCCTCAATCCTCATCATATTTCTTCTTTCATGTCGTCATTTCTTTCATCTGTGTATCTCTAAAACTGCATATATGTGTTTTCTGTTCAACTTTCTACGTTTCAGGCTGACGGAGTCATCAATGACGTTGCAAATATTATTTTTCGAACACATGTTGTATATTGATAATCAAAATTAACTGTACTGCTAAGTTTTATCCAGCGGAGAAAATTATTTCATTGATGACAATAATCTTTGAATAACTGTTCGTCTGACTGCTAATATGGTTGATAACTAATCCAGTGGCTTTGTAATATTTGTATAGTTTACATTGAAATAAACTTTTAATATCTTACGTTCTCGCGTTTCTTATCCATCTCACTCCCATTCATCGCTAGGCCAGTTAGTATAGGTACATACTATTAGTTATACTGGGCTCACTTTTCACCACTGAGAGGAATAATGTTGGAGTTATTTTTTTGATGAGAGCCATTAATGTGCATCTTTATTATCATCATTTGTGTGATATTATTAACCGATTAATTAAAATTATATAAGTAATGCAATGCTGTTGTAGTTGTGGTTCCAAACAAGTACTCGTATAATAAATAATGTATTTTTAATAAGTACTAAATTTTGTGTAGAATACATTCAGTAACTAACTTGGTGGTGTCATTAACGACATAAGGATATCATAAGGATTAAAAATCACCTTGACACCACGGGGTGGTGATACTTTTTATTGTAATTTTTAATATTAGAACATAATAAGGTAGTTTCTTCGCAACTACCGTATATGAAATGTTTTTCGAAATATACATTAATTTATTTATGATCAACTGTGAAAACTGAATAGAAATCAATTAATAATTAGACATCTTATAAGATGTTACGTCACATCTTATCTTGCTAACGTACATACATAGGTACCACATATTAATTTTTATTACATATCTTATAAGATGTGACGTCACATCTTATCTCACTGACGTACATACATGGGTACGGTCGAAGACAAAGAAAGGTGTACAGTAGAGTTTTTAAGGTTGACATTTTCTCAAAAAGCACTTAACTGATATTTGAAAATTCTTTTCTTTTAAATAGTGTGTACTCTAAACTATCTACCAGTAAAATATTTTTTGCAATCAGTCAAGTAGTTCTTGATAAAATCTCAACGTTATTGAGGCTCCTGTATCTCTGTCTTCGTGTGCCACATTTTGCTAATAAAAGGGGATGAAATACGACTATTATCTAAGCATTAATCTCTGTTGTTAATAGGAATGTGTACCGATAAACTAATTTCAGTTTTTTCAGCATGATCACGTGAATGGGGCAATAATTTTTTAAAATTAAATTAAGTAAGAGTTGGTAAAATTAAGAGTAAATTTGCTAGTTGTTAAAATTAAGAGTAGGTGCGACGTCAGCATGCCTGAAATTCCGAAACGTGTGGCGTCGAGGTGTCTCGCCGGCGAGCCCCTGTCGCCTCGCCCGGCCGGCGTCACTGCGGCAACCCCACTCTACCCTCGCCCACCCACCCACTGCCTCCACACACAGTTTGAACAATATCCGGTTAATTTATCTCTTTATTGCATATTAGAAATGCACTCTGGAAAGAATTTTGGCTGCCCGGAATATAAAGCTAAAAAAATCTAAGGCTACTCGTACAATCTAGGCCTTATTACCGGCGCCACTTAAACTCGTAGTGTACGTGTTGTGTTGTCAGCTGTACCTATGTATTATTATTCTCGCAAATTAGGTAGGTACATTAGCTTGTAATATTTAATTAATTTACTTGTATGACACACTGGTTCCGATCGAGGCTTTTCATTTACTTTTACGTAAATGCTGGACCTCGTCCACCCAAAAACTCTTCACTTTACATGACTGTCTGTTTACATAAGAACTGTCAAATCTGACAAGAACTGTCAAAACTGCCAAGGCGACAGCAGCCCAACAAAATTAAGGCAGCCGAGTAAAAAAATTATTGCGTTTTTTTTATAATAATAAAAGTCATTTATTCACATCACACATAATAAATACAATTACACAATATTTAGAAGAATAATTAAACATACTACATTAAGATTATGTGTGGGTGAACGGGCGAGATCTCAGCACAGATGCTGTTTTTCTGTCCCCGCCCGGAACCCTAGCTGCCACACACATGTGCCACACACAAGTCCACAACAAATAATACACATAAAAGAAATATTATGCGATAAACATAAAAGAAGAATTTAGAAAACTATTACATGTAAAATCAGACGGGTTATCTAAGACGGGTCCTGTCTGCACGATCCCACTTGAAGATCAAAAGACAGTTAATGTTGAGTGGTACACTACCATTTGTTTGCCCAGTGTTTTTGAAAAAGTTAGGGAAAAGCGACCAAGAAGTCTCATCCTCTTGCATCATGACAATGTTTCTCCGCACACCGCGAACAAAACAAAGTCATTTTTGGCTTCTGAAAAGGTGGAGCTCGTGACCCATCCCGCACATAGTCCAGACCTTGCACCATAAGATTTCTTTGTTTTCCCAAAAATCAAAGATTTGATGAGAGGTTTGACATTTACGAGGCCAGAAGAGGCTGTGACCGCTTTCAACCAGCCAACTTGAAAAACATGCCCTCAGATGAATGGTCTTCATGCTTTGAAAAATGGTTTGAACGAATGAAAAAGTGTTTAAAATGTAACGGAGAATACTTTGAAAAACAAAAAAATATATTACTTTACTTAAGCTGTTATTTATTTTTGAGTTACGCAAAACTTTAAGTGTGCCCCACACATGATTTTGTTTTTCTTGGATAGAATCTTCAATAAAAATCTCGTTACTTACCTCTCTTCATTTCATTCGACCACTTGCTTACGAAGATTGATTATTTTCTATTGCTTGTTTACTTTAACTTACTAAGTTACTACTGATAAAAAATTTCTATTTTTGCTTAACTGCGATCCTTTCAGTATACTAAAAAGGTATTTAGTTTTGTAATGTAGAAATAGGTCCCACAACTGATAGGTACTAAACTGACAGTCTAGCAGCTTCTGGTTTTTTTCATACTACTGTGAAATAGTTATATGGTTATACCCTTTCCAATCATTTATTTTCTCGATGACATATCACTTAGAATGTAACTGCGTCATGTTACGCAAAAGTTAATTTTTAAATGCGAGGTATAAAAGAGTTTGTTCCTTGATCCCATTATAATATTCATCTCAGACAAATTGAGTCCATATATGCAGTAGTTTTTTTTAAAGTACGATAAATAACAAACGTTTTAATAAAGTAACATTCTATGACAATCAAAATAGTGATGTTATGATTGAAATATCGATATTGTATTTGTATTTATATTAAACTATAGGTGTTCCCGCGACTTTGTACGCGTTGTAATTTTTTTCCCGAGATAAAATGTAGTCTATGTTACTCTGAGATAATGTAGCATTATAATGGTGAAAGAGTTATTGAAATTTGTCCAGTAGTTTTTTAGTTATATCGATATCGTACCTACTGATCCCTTATTTGGTCACAACACTATAACTTTCAAACTAGATCTGTCATCGAGAAAATAAGTGATTGGAATGAGTATAGCCAGAATACTCTGTCACAATACCAACACAACATAACTCAATTTACTTACTGAGTACAGTTAACAAATCGTAATGACTTATATTACCTTAAACTCTTTTGCAGTATATCTGCTTCATATTGAGAATTATGTCTGGAATAAATTGAAAAAGTGGCTTATATACATACATGTGACAATATCGTATATCGTGTCAATTTTGGGGATTAAATGCCACTATATTTTACCTATACAGATAGTTTAATAGTGCCATCTTGTTGCGTGATAATGATAATAATATGATATCGGATCGTATTCGCCACGACTCCGTCCGTCACGTCACATAGTCGTCTGTGTGGGGCAGAGGTCGCGGTGTGCACATAATGCGTCACAAAGATAACACGCGATAACCTTTCCCTCACCGTAGAGCACTAGAACCACGGCCGACTCAATTAAATTTCTAATAATTATTTTAATAAATGTTAAACAAATAGGTAATTACAGTTTAGTTAACAACATAGGAAAATACCCGGTAGCATATAACATGTAACACTTAATATGTTTTCCGTAAGCATTAAATTGTAAGATTGGCGCTCGCTCTCAAGTTGCTAATAGTTTCATCAAATATTACAAATTATGTATCACCTATGCGACCCTAATTTTGAAATAATCTATTGTTTAACGTCGTTACTTATATGGAATAAATGACATATTATTGCTTATATCTCTCAAAAAATTATAACTCAAATAATAAGCGTACTAAATATTAACTAAATTATATTTATTTAATATTAATAAAATATTTACTTTGTTTATAGTAACAAAATATTATTCATTTGTTTTATTCTTCTGAGATTTGAACCGGTAACAATGATTGTAGCAGTTGACGTGAAGTCCTATTAATATTCCACTTTACATGCACCGTTTGATGGCAGAAATACGTGACTGAATAGTTGACAAGTAGTGGGTACTACTTAGTATACTGGTAGTCATATGTAACTTTCGAGCGAGATATTTCACATTCACGAGAAGACAAAGGCGAGCAGCGCACAATGTACTCGAAGCGTGGGCATGGAACTCGGCCTCGAAGCCTCAATAGTGTCCACGTTAGGAACGCGTTTTAGTTTTCATATTTTTCAGTTTTCATCAACGTTCACATAAATGGGTTTTGTTTACCTACACAATGAACCAAATTCCAACTTTTTAAAACGATTTTAAAAGCTTGGTTTACACATACAGTCGAAAACAGAGATAAGTATACAGGGGGCTCAATAAGGTTGGGATTTTCTCAAAAAAGACTGGACCGAATTTAATAATTCTTTTACAGTTACGTAGCTTTAACTTTTATCTATCAAACAGTGAAAGAATTTTTGCTATAGATCAAGTAGTTTTGAGAAAATCTCAACCTTAAAAATTCTCCTGTACACCTTTCTCTGTGTTCCACCGTACATAGGAACAATTTAGCTTGAATTTTCCCATACATTTTCCGTCAATTCAAGCTGTATAATTAATTTTTTAATTATACAACAAAATATTCGTCTCTTACTCTACATGATTGAGATGTCTTACCTACATTGCGATTCAAATAGATGTTATTGAAATGTGGGTACAGTTTATCGACTTACCTCCCGCGAGAGGATGTGAAATCCGCCAACCCGCAGTGGGCCCGCGTGGTGGATTATGGCCCGAGCTCCCTCGATGTAAGGGAAGGTCTGTGCCCGAGCAGTGGGGCAATATTAATAGACTGATGATGATGATAATATGATAATAGATGTATGTGATACATTTTGCATTTAACAGTTGTTTATCAACGGCTAGAAATAAACTGACTGGACAAAATAAACAACTTTATTTGGTTTTTCATAACGGAGACGGAAAGGTGCCGCTCCCTATAAGTTGTTTTAGCAACCCACGTTATATCATGATCGATGTTGGTAATCAAATTTACAGTAATTTAAGTATATACCATCTGAATTGGTGATATATACATAAGAGATTAATTATTCAACGAATGGGAACATTACCACAGATTTTATTTATTTATTTTATTCTGTAATGTTTATTAAATAATCTATAAGTAAACCAATTATAAGTTTCACAGGAACAAGATTTCAATTTCTTAATCATACAAAAGCGGGTACTTCATTCTGATCAGGCTCCAATGTTTGTTGCGTTGCGATGACAATTTATTCAATAGATGGACCTCTCCATCGCCCTTAATCTTCTTATATACATACATAGACAGACACACACAACGCATCAAATAAATATCAGTCAAATAAATTGCATGACAAGCACATTTGAATAACATTTCGGTGTAAGTATATGAACATGAACTAATTCAAATTCTCTGTGTCAGAGCAAGGCAAGAAATATTTTTTTTCATCGCGGCTTAACACAGAGGTAGTAGGCCAGTCATTAAAGGAGTTGACCCTAGCAGTAACTCATCTATCTATGAAATTTGGCACAGTGATAGAGTACCATATGTAGATTGAAATTGACATAGAATCCAATAATTTGTAGAAACGGAAGTTAGGTATTTTCAAGGTCAAACTTAAATTACGTGGTATCAATTACAGGAAAATTGCTCTATCCAAAATTCTTTTTTTACAAGTTCTAGTTACCTATAGGCATGTGTCGACAGAATATCCAACCATATTTCCATATGGAAATATATATATTTTAATAAAATGTGTTTTTTTGCCGTAATTTCCAAGGGATAATTACTCACTCCAATTTCTATTTAATTATGTATTTAAAATATTACTTTCGAAAGTAGTTATGAATATCCAATAAAAAATCCAGACCGAAAAGCGTTATCCAGAAATTGACGAAAAATGGGGGTTTCCAAAAATGCTCAGCCCGATTTTTCTTGTCATTATGAACAGACTATCTTATTAAAACTGCTTTTCAAGTTTTCCAATGAAAAATGCAGGCGAAGCACAAAATATCAAATAGAGTTGTATTCAAATATTTCTAATCAACGCGGCGGTGAATGCGCCACTGCGCGCGGATCGCTACTGCGGCCGATTAACAACCTTATTCCTATTACACGTACAGAACAGCGGGAACGCGGACGAGAAATTGGACGGAGCGGAGGAGATATTTGGAGATGGGATTCTGTTGTCTACTCATATACAAATAAGGTTAATTGTAGATTAACTCTTTACTAAAGTCCAGTAAAGATCCATGCGAACAAGCGTTTTCTAGAAATCGACGAAAAATTAGAGTTGAGAAAAATGCTAAGTTCGATTTTTCTTACCATTATGAACATACTTATGATCTTAGTCGAACTGTTCTTCAAACTCAAAGTCAATTTATAATAAACCTTATTCCTATACAAGTAGAAAATATCTATCGCATCGGTAACGTCGACTGAAAGTTGAACAAATATTTTGGAGATAGGATTCTGTACTCTACCTACAGTTATACGAATAAGGTTTATTTTAGGTTAACTCGTTACCGAGTGGTGAAAGCTCGACCGACCTACGCCAACATGCACAAAACCATTCTAATCTAGCCCGTATCATCGGCGCATAAGTACGACAACATTTCAAGGTTAGTACGGACATAGCAAAACAAATGGTAACACTTGCAGTACGATTTCAACTCTTACGACGCAGATAATAAGAACGGTTCAAAGTGTTACACTTGATCTGATTTTGGAATGTTTTAAGTAAGCTCGACCGACACAACAGTACCTACGCCAACATACACAAAACCATTGTAATCTAGCCCGTATCATCGGCGCATAAGCGCAACATGTCAAGTCAAGGTTAGTACGGACAAAAGCAGATCAATAGTAACACTTTCAGTACGATTTCAACTCTAACGACGCAGATAGATATATAGATTGGAGCGGCCCAAAGTGTTACAACTTGATGTGTTTTTATGTGTACTTACTAGGTACCTACTACGTGGAATGTTTAAGTAAGCTCGACCGAGACGATAGTACCTACGCCAACAAACACAAAACGTAATCTAGCCCGTATCATCAACGCATAAGTACGACAACATATGTCAAGGTTAGTACGGACAATGGCAAAACACTTTTTTTTCGCCGTGGGATCTCGTTTGGTGTGCGTGTATCAAATTATTTCTTAAAATTATAATTATCTGTTATATAAAACCCTACTGTATTGTGATATTATTAGAATCAAAATAGATTACCAGTCAATAAGTGATTCAGCGGAACGCTGCGCCGTGCTACATGCGATCGGACCCCCCTCACCCCCTCGAGTAACAAAGACAGCTTGTTATTTTTCAACTCGCTCGCACATCGACTACGGGTATATTTGCGTGCGGCATAGGTCTTATTACTTACGTCATACTGACGACTACAGCTAAGCAAATTTAAATTCTACACTTGTACGATGAGCGTGAGATATTCACCTACTAATAATATGTAATCGCAACTGCAACCACAAAAATCTACAAGTGAGGGTGATCTGCCTAATATACTAACCAAATTCCAAACACAATTATTTTTTCAATTCGACGAATTGATAACCTCCTTTTTTTTTTGGAAGTCGGTTAAAAATACAAAAAAAAAACACGAAACAAAATACAAAACAAAAAATAAATAAATAAACAATAAAAAAAATATATTTAGCTAAGGATCGAACCCGGAACCGCGTGCACGGGAGGCGACCGCTCCAGCCACTAGACCGATTCGTTCGCTGTTTATCCCGGCGAAATTACCAAGCATATCTCATGCACCAGCGTGAGACATGAACGGACCGCTCCGTCTAGATTTCGACAAAATTGCAAGTAATCTAGTACAAACAGATTCCCAGCTCTCCTAATACACCTACTTCGGTATTCGAGTTCAGAGTTTATGCTCAAATAAAATTCAAAGATAATTACAACAAAATGTTTGATAAAATACTAACCAAATTCGAAACACAATTAAAATAAAATACAAAATAAAACACGAAACAAAACAAAAAACATATATTTAGCTAAGAATCGAACCCGGAACCGCGTGCACGGGAGGCGACCGCTCCAGCCACTCGACCAATACGCCCGCTGTTTGGCGTGGCGAAATTATCAAACACTATCTCATGCACCAGCGTGAGACATGAACGCGACTAGATTTCGACAAAATTGCAAATAATCTAGTACAGATTCACAACAGGGGCGTTTCTTAAAGCTGGAAGTAACATAAAAAAACACTAAGCGCCCAATTAAGTTAAAGACACTCTAAAGGAATCTCTGGGTTAGTTTATCCTAGACCCAGTGTCGCGAAGAAAACACACACTATATACTCAACTTATACAAGGCAATACGCATATTACATTTACTGCGTTCGTATGTTTCGAAACGATGACGATAATAATAATTAAATTGCGATGTTTAGATCAACCTCCTACATACATACGTATAGTACGGACAACAGCAGATCAATGGTAATACTCGCTCGCATTCGCACGATTTCAACTCTTACGACGCAGATAATAAGAACGGTACTTAGTCCAAAGTGTTGATCTTCTGTTGGCTGTACCTATTAACCTACTTGAAGAAACTCGCCCGCCGCTCGACCGGTTTTCGACGCCCCTCGCCCGCCTCGGGCCCCGCGCTGGCCTGCGCTTGATAGGTATTTCGAAATAATGGTGTTCCGCCTGGATATTTTGTTGGATTCTTTTGAAATCAGGTTATTTGTGGGTATCTCATTACAATTGTAAAAAATATCTGATAGAGTAATTTTCCAGAGATAGTTAAAAGACAAATTCTGTATAATGAACTGTTTCATTTGGATTTTTTTGTTGGATTTTCGTACTTATACTAGAAATAATAATTTGAAGGCATATTAAAAACAGAAACCCGGCGGAGCAATTATCCTATGGAAACTACGGCCAAAAAAGACATTTTATTAAAATACCTACACTTTCGAATTAAAAAGTAGTTTTACTTATGAATGTACAGAAGCACACTAATAAAATACAATTTATAGAAAAAGAATTATGACCATAACATTGTTCCAGAAAAAGATACGGTATAATGTTGAATTTCAATTAAAATAAGTAACTTCCGCCTCGAAATATTATTGGATTCTCTGACAAATGTTCTTATAAATATGCTATTAAGTATACAAAAAAGTTTCATCGATAGAGGAGTTATTGTTGGGGTCTCCATACAAACGCTCGCCAGAATGACTGGCCTATAGTGAAAAAGGCAAAAGGCATATTCAGTGAGAAAGGAGCTAGGTAAGTAATCTAGGGCGCGTCAGAAATAGAACAGCCTCGACATTTTCGAGGTATTTGTAATATGTACATCGTTCATGGTGAATAAAGAGTAATGGCCCATATCATGGTGTAAATAAAGCTGCAAATAATGTAAAATTTCAATTTTATCGACCGTATAGGTGTTGTTTTCCTTCGATACAGAAGGCTTTTCTCACGTTACGTTACGATATATCAATTTCGTGTAATGTAGAACATGTATTGGTTTAAATAATTGCATTTTGCTATGGAAACTGATTGCTGTGCAGCTAGCAGCACCCAACACAACTTATACATTTTGAAAATTTAAATTGAGATTTGGTTGATTGCCTATTATTGTAGTAGTTACCTATTGTAGTACCTAATACCTATTGATGAATATATTAAAAAAGTAAACTAAAATTATAGTTCAAAATAAAACCCTTTACGCTCACGGACAAACGACCGACGCGGACGACGAGTGTCTCTACAATGGTTTGAGTTGAGACTTGAAGAATTAAGTAGGTACTTAAGGTCTTGTTAATATTTTGTATTTAAAATTTAAGATAATTAAATTAGTAGTAGTTTTTCAAGCTCTTCGGGGAAGTGGACGCAATATACTATAGACCGGAAGTAGACCTGTCCGACCCGACCCTAGGGTTCTGATTTACCTAAGTAGTATAAAAATTTACTATTTTTTGCGAATAATGTTTCGACTAAATAATATTAGTTCCTAAACTTGTGTTTTAAATATTTTGAACAGTAAATAGTACCTAACTACTATTTAAAAAATCTCTGTTCAATTTCTCTTGAAATTTTGTGCGGTACTAAATGCGCCCGATCATGCTGTGAGTGACACGGCCGACAGGCGACAAGTGCAGGGCAACAAAATTTATTATTTGTGGATTTTTCATTAAAAATTTAACTTTTTATATTTTTTGCATTAGTATCGTGTATATTATCACGTCCGAGTCGCTGGTCGTTGATCAAATCCTGTATATAGACAAAGTGAACGGTGCTGGAATGCACATACCTGATCTGTTGTGCTATGCTGGTTATGTTAGTGATGAAGACGTTAACTCAAAGGTGTAGGTTACATTGGCGGCCGACGAGCAAGCGTCGGGTAGCGGCTGTTTGGGTCAGTAAGGTGAAGCCCTCGACGGCCCAGCTCTGGTGTCGCATTGTGCGCATGCGTCCTAACATTACTGATAAATTGCTCGTAATTTTCTTCATGAGCTCTGTGTGGGGCCAGTAGTTTGGTGATTATGTGCACACTTTATTTTTAATTAAGTGCGCGGTAGTACAGCTAACAGCAGATCAAGTGTAATACTTTGGACTTTGGACCGTTCTTATTATCTGCGTCATACGAGTTGAATTCGTACTGCAAGTGTTACCATTGATCTGCTGTTGTCCGTACCTATAAATAGTATAAGTTTCGGTGGCGGAGACGGAACAACGTTTCCAGTGCAGTTAATACTTTTAATTACTTGATCAACATAAATGTAAGGACACCTCATACTTAAAGTTTATCAAACGGTTTAGGCTACAGGAAGCCACAAAGACGCCGACATACATACACTAAAACATTACCCTCCTGCTTCCGGCAGTCGGGTAAAAAGTGCCTACGTAACGTACGATAATCGGATTGCTAATAAAATCGGTATATTCCAGCGACGCCCGACCGCTGCATCCGATTCGGACGTCCGAAGCAATACCCGGATCGGAATCGATCAACAGCTGCATTCCATATTGATTCATAGCTAAGTATAGTACTTCATTCTGCTCTGTTTTGATATTCTTCTTATTTTTGACGTTTATAGGGTTCCGTACCTCAAGTGGTAAAAAGGAACCCTTATAGGACCACTTCGTTGTCCGACTTCTCAGGACGTATCAAGTTGAAATTAATACGAACCTAATACCCAGGTCTGCAATCTCTTGCAGCTGTGAAAAATCAAACGTGTGGCAAAGTCGTGGTAAAGTTATGGTGTTAGGATAAGTTGTACGGAACACTAAAGGAGTGCGCGAGTCCGACTCGCATTTGACCGTTTTACATTAAAATCAAAAAAAGTTAGGTTTCCGCAAATGTACTTATTTCATTCCGGTTCAAAAGACATTTATAAAAACAGTTTCGATAAATAAGATTTTAGATGAGTGATTATTTGATTGAAAATACTTGAATAAAGGGTCCAGTGATAGAGGAGATAAAGATTAGAGGTAGATAGGAGCAGAGATTATCTATATCTGTGTAGGTAATATGTGCTGTACATTAATAATGTTACACGAACGAAGCCATGTAAGTAAGTTAAAGCTTTGAACAGTTTCGAAAAGTTACTCTGCGCACGAAACTAATTTCACCCTGTCAGAAACTGCTGCTGGTATGACTTTGTTTGGGCTTTAATTTTATCTCACTACTTATTTAATTTTATACTTGCCAACGGGCATACCATATTTTGATTTTATGGAAGAAGGAGAAGGATGTTAGATATCTTTATTCCATTTATACACAATAATATGCCATTCAAATAATATAAAGTAGGTATATCAACTATAGTCTTATTTGTAAAAAATTACACACGCATACATTGCTATCGCAATATAATTATAAATTAAGTAAGTACTTAAAAAACATATTTTTGACAGGTGGCCCCAAATTATAGAACAAACTCACAGGACGTTAGTACAAACTACTTAGTAAAAGTCTGTAATGTGATAAAGTTATGTTTCTCAACACTCTGTCATTACCGAGTTAAAAATATTCTTAGATATTGACATGCTATTATGATAAACTCGTAAGCACACATTTTTTACTACTTTGATATGATAAAGTAGTAAATAAGGTTCAAATATGACATTGGCAATAATTGAACCCTGATGAAATTGAGGAATACTTTATTATATATATTATAAAAATTAAAGTAAACTAAAATGAGAAATACACAGAAAAGATATATATAATTAACTACAACTTTGCGCTCACAGGATGACTGACGAGTGGTTTTTGGCCATATTTTGCAATATTTTGATAATTGTTCCCTATGGTAGGTATCGAAATTCATTATATCGATGAGTGGTGGGTCGAATATTCGTGGGGTCAAATGCCATAGGCACGAATATTTTGTTGAGTCGTTACACGTAGTGTTTGCGCGTGAAACCGACAATTAGATGTGTAGATTTATTTTTATGTTGAGCAAAATTAATTAGCTTTATTTGTATACGTTACCTTTAGTTTTAAAAAAAAAGTATAAATTTTAATATAAGTACCTAATATGTTTATGTTAATTTAGTAATGTAGGTAATATATAATGTAATGTAATGCTTAATATGTTATTTTTATGAAAATATTAAAAAAGACTCATAATTATTAAGCGTTTTCCGTGATACTAAATTAACACAACTACAAAATATATTTTGATTGACCTAGTTAACTTAAAAAAAATAACGATACTTTAAGACATATTCATAAATTTCGTCGATATAAAAATGAATGTACCGAAATTGCAATAAGTACAGACCCTCTGCAGTGAAAAGTGAGTACCGCCGCAGTCGAAGCCCAGTCATTGATTTTGGCGCGTCCTCGACCTTCGTCTCAGTCATGCCTCCATGAGTCCTGCGCTTTACAATTCCCTAACTCCGGATCCCACTCTAATAATATTTAAGAGGGGCCGAGACCGTAACCCAATACAAGTTAATTCTTATCGCAACGTATGTTGATTTTGGTATCTAAAGTCACTATAAATTGACTACAAAAATATTAATTACAAGCAAATGTATTATTACAATAAAAATCCTACCGTCCTGCTTTTTTGGCATATAATTCTTTTCATTTCTCGTGTGGTTTAGTGACCAAACCTACTTGTCAGAGTTATTCAGGCCGCCCGTAGGGCCTCTGACATGGCGACAGCAACCGGGACCAACTGCCACGAGCTTTGCGAGGCACAGAGGGGCTCAGATGAAAATGACACTAGCGGTCACCCAGGTGGTACTGACCTCGCTCAGCGTTGCTTAACTTGTACGATCGTTTTCAACGTGTACTCGCTACTAGACTAAGAGGCTAAGACCCCCCTTATATAATTTATCCTGTCAGTCCTTGTCATCAAAACGAATCTAACGATACCTCAGACATTAATATTAATAATATAATAGCTAAGCTAACCACAAAGTAACTGACTCACATGCATAATCGAAAACCGCTACCCTTCTCATGTCGGCAATCGAGTAAAAAACTACAGAAAATTAATGTTACAGATTTACAAAACCTCGCGGAATTATCCAAGCTATGAGTTCTTAAAAAAGTACAACTTGTCTCTTTTTGCGGATATTAAGACTATTAGTAATAACCGTAATTTACAATAACTTGCAATCTTGTTTCGATAATAATTTTGTGACGTTTCCGTCAGCCTTAAGGAGTGACCTACTTTCTCGGGATAGTGAGTCTTATTAGAAGACATCGGATTTTATGGGACAACAACATAGGACAGAATGAATGAATTATAAATTGAATGAATTAATGAAAAAATGCGTTGCATGTGTGTAAAATATTTTTGAACAAAATAAATTATATAAAGTTAATAAAACTAAAGTTTGTTTTTAGACGCGAGTTTCTATTTAACATTGATTGAAGTAAATGAGGTGAATACCAAAATACCTTACTATTCATGAGTTAAGTTAGTGTTAGAGAGAAGGGTTATTGGCGTTTCGACCCGTTAGAAATGTAAATTCATGTGTAATTAAAATAATATTTTTAACGAAAAATCACCCAATGTCAGAGCGACAAATCAAACGAAAGTCTTATTAAAGTGCACCCTGGATCTTCTTTTATATCTTTATACTTAGGTATCATCTAGAAAACATTAACCTACTTTAAGTAGGTACTTAATATGGTATGGTCATTTTTTGCCACCGGAAGGCCTATCTATGAATAGACCCATGTTCCGAAACACATTAAATGTCAATATAATTAATTCATACCTCGTCAAATCCCATCTCTGCTTCATCAACACTTTTTTTTTTTTACTCTTTCGAAAACTACCGCGGCCCTGTCGGCGGGTGCCCTTTCTGGCCCTACTCCGGGGGGCCTAACGCCCCCCCTTTTCCGCTGAAGGCGCTCCGGAACACGTGGAGCGCCTTCCAGCTCGGGACCGCTTTATTCGGACGGCGGATCCCCCGATCCTCCGCCCGAAGGTCCCCGTTAGGGCGGCAGGCGGTGGGCATAAGCCAACCGCCGGCGGCCCGTTCGCCGGCGGTGCTTCATCAACACTACACCAACCACATATAGTTATATCACAACTAATTTAAGATTATAAAAAAGCTGGGAATCGGACCTTTGCCGCTTAATTCGTATTCATACGAAAATGTAGAGCAAGCACACTTCCCCAAAGGAACCAAAGGAAGGATGCAGAAAACCACGAAAGACAGTTGATAAAATTAAAGAGGTATGCCAAAAATGAGATGTTTGGCTTACGCCAATTTCTGCCTACCTCACAAGTATTTTACCTATAAAATATACTGTGAGTATATGTAGGTACCTATGTAGGTTAGGAATGTATGTAAAAAAATGTAGAGCTTCATCAATTCGACGATATTGTGCTCAAACCTTATCAATTTATGGAGAATGATCACCCATCATTAGTTGTCATTGTCAATCATAATGTCAATGGTAATGGTACCTACATGCAGGTACCTACGCTACACTTCTGAGAATAAAGTATAAAGCGTTCCACACACAGCCGCGACCTGCACGCCCAGTAGGTAGCGCTCTGAGGTCTAGGCCGCAGATCGCTACCTACTGGACGTTAAAATGACCAGAAATGATGTGTGTGGAACGCTTAAAGGTGTATTTTCCTAAATTTCTTGTTTCGTAGTGTGTTATACGATATGTACTTACTCACACAGTAAAACCTAACCTAGCCCAGCGCACATCAGCCGGAGCCGTAGACCGTACCCGTATGTAGCGTTTGTTAATGTTATGTATAATTATGTCATGATGGCATAATACATAGAATTGTAAATACCTGCGATTGTGGCGCTATCTGCACCGTAGAACGTAAAACTTGCGCGTGACCTTCGCAGCACGTGTGTCACGTGCTGATCTACGTACTACTTCAGCGATATTTGAAAATTGCACGAATCACAACGTGTGCTGCTTTACCGACAGCTCCTAACCCGCCAATCACAACAAAGTATACTTGGACCACTAAGTAAGTGCGCACATGATGTGACCGGTCGGTCACTATTATTAAAAATAGTGTATTAGAATTTTTTACTTACAATATCTCCCCATGTATTGATTGATAATAAATTGACAATTTAAATCATAGGTTACATTACTGAAATACAAGAGTGGTCCAGTGATAATGAGCCGCAACGGTGAGTTCATAGGATGTTGAATTTATCTGGTTCCACGTTTTTATCCATTGGACCAAAGGCCATGCCGCTGATAGCGCCATCTATAGGTTTGGCCAAAGACTGTACTGTAGGAAAGGTTAGTGTAGTACGACATTCACTCGGCAGTAGCGCGATCGTCGCCTCATTGGAAGCTTCCAACAAAATATACAGAGGGCGACTTTATTGATATAATAGCTGTTACTGAATTCGACCAGCGCCCTCTGTCTGCCTTACTGGTACTGAGTAATGCAGTTACGATGAAAGGCGCGCGGAGCAGTTCCGAATCACAGTTTAACAACCAACCATTCTTATGAATCTACTGGAAAATATTTTCGCAAGATGGCGTTTAGTTTTTATAATGTCTACTATGCAATTTCAGGTGCATCTCATGTTCGTGGTTGTGTGATTAAAATGGACGAGTTAATGTAGATTTGTAAGGCACGAGGAAGCGAAACTGCTGGACCTAATTCGTTTTCCTCAACGGGAACTGAACCCGTGTTCATTTTCCTTGAGAAAAATCGAAACTTCTATTATTATATTATATTATTACGGCAATTCTTAAATATGGGATATTATAAGTAAAATAATAGGGAATAAATCCTGTTATCAGAAGATAAATAAACGAAAAGTGTAATGCCATGTAGGATTATATTTTTATTAAATTTTCAATGTGGAATCACAGCCATTAATTTTTAATACAATTACTTAAAATGGGATAGAATTTTTTAACGTTTGACGTTTTTTTGACAGTTTTTAACTATGACTGTACTTTCTGACGATTAGACGAAACGCGACTTAGCGAACTTAGCGAACGGCGGCGGCGTCTGGATGAAACGCATTGGACCAACCAACTGCTACGATGGAAGATAATGAAAGAAAATAAAGAATAAAAAGAAGAGTTAAACATCAGTTAAACGTAATTCTTTTAAATTAAACGTTATGTTTCATGGTTATTTTATTTAATATGTTATGTTACTTGGCCCCACTTGCAATATAAGATAACTCTAGAGTTGGCGACTAACCCGAGCAAAATGTATGGAGTTTTCATCTTAACCCAGGGTTTTCTCGATATTGCAAGAGATCCGTAGAATAAAATAATTCATAATACTAAAACTGTGCGATACGGAGGTAGAGATCTTCTACGATAACATGGCCAGACCCTTTTCATTGTAGGTACATGATTAAATTATATCTTACGAATGAGTTTGTATGGAGGTGTATAACTATTCTAGCTTTATACCATCGTTTACATTTGACATGCCTTTAAACGCACAAGTTTATGTGTGGAGTTGTTGTGAGACTCTCGGATTTTTGGAGGGCCTGGTCATGTCAAACAGAAATTATGTCAAAAAACACAAAACCCGACTGCATAAAAACTATCCCCTTTTGTTTGATTTTTTATACCCTATGGCACTCCCGTAATCAAGACGAATCTAACGATACCTCATACACCAAAATCCATCAAGCCGTTTAGGCTACAGGATGGCAGGAAGGAATGGACTTGCATACATACACCCGAAAAAATTACCCTCCTTCTGGGTCACATGCTTGGATTTAATAAGCAATTCATTTTATTTGACTTTTTAAAGGTCTGTGATATTTTAATTATTATTGATTTTTTCTTTATTACCTACAATTACTATTTATTACCAATCGATCGGGTGCGAACGCCATTTCTTTTGTGACAGGTGTACCCTCGCCTTTGTACAGTCGACAGAAGATCAATGGTAACACTTGCAGTATAATTTCAAGTCTTACAACGCAAATAATAAGAACGGTCCAAAGTTCAAAGTGTTACCTGTTGATCTGCTTTCGACTGTACATACATATAAATACTTCATATAACGCCGTAATCCGAAATACTAAAAATAGCTAAGGAATTGTCCGCTTCTCTTAACAAAAATGTACGGCTTCACTTTTTGAAAAGTTTTTGAAGTAAGTATATAATTTTTAAGGAATTAATCTAATAATAACTGTCGTTATTTTCAGATTTCCTGAGTCACGGGGCGAGTTTCAATAAAAAATACGGTTAGTAAAAAACTTTTTCTTTGTTTCGATTTGGATTTATTTTCGCGTAGGCATGCACTTTCTTTTCATGCGTTTCCTGTACCCATAAATAAAATTTCTTGGATTAAGACAATATAGATTTCCTTATACCTTTATCACAAGCATTGTCTTGATCCAATAATAATACAGTTTAATTACTAGTTTATTATTTATTTAAGTAATCACGATTTCGTAAATCAGGAATAAGTTGTCGATATTATTCAAAAATATAAAAAAAAAATTGTTCGCCGAGCATGGCATAATGTATAAAACCAATTCTGACCATATAAATATAATTTTCGATATATAGGAAACATGTAAGAATTATTTTAGTCACCTCAAAAGGAAAAAGGAACCTTTATAGGACCTTAGTTGTATGTAGAAGATTTTCTCTGGAACGCGTGGAGGTAGTTTATTAAGTTGAAATGAAAATCAAAATAAATAAAATACTCAAGTGATTGAGCTGTGATAAAAACGAAGTTCTTAGTCAACCTAATCAAAAGATATGTCCGTTCATGTCACATATTATCACATATTTTAACACTCGCAAAGGGAATCAAAACTATAGGGTACTTCCTGTTGCTTAGGTACTTATAGCACAAGTAAAGGGTGAAACCCAAAAATCGTTTGATTCGAATCTCTTAGGGTGTTACCACACCAATCGATAGATATCGATCGATGGCATCGACACATCAAGTTGAAATTAATACGAAATAGGTCTGCAACCTCATGCAGCCGTGAAAACAAACTTCTACGTCAACACAATCAAAAGATATGGCCGTTTATGTCGCATATTCTCTGATATTTGTATGAAAATGCAATAAAACCAAAACCTATAGGGTACTTCCCGTTGACCTAGAGTCATGAAATTTGGCAAGAAGCTAGGTATTATAGCACAAGTAAAGGAAAAATCCGAAAACTGTAAATTTGAAATTACATCACTACAAAAATATTTTTTGTTTTGTTATTACTAACTTATATTTGCAGATCAACTAATCAGGAGTATGTCGATGTATGGACATACTATTTTAATAATGGTAAAGATAAGTTGGTCTCTAAATCTAATTTATCTTTTCGTTAGAGCAAACTGCAACA
This sequence comes from Tachystola acroxantha, assembly GCA_963506565.1. Classification (NCBI taxonomy): domain Eukaryota; kingdom Metazoa; phylum Arthropoda; class Insecta; order Lepidoptera; family Oecophoridae; genus Tachystola; species Tachystola acroxantha. The sequence goes on along the minus strand of OY735870.1, from coordinate 10,079,440 downwards.
GGGAAGGGCCGTGTTTTTTTGCAGTTTTGATTTACTAAAAAACCTTACCAATTAAATATTTATCATGAGTACCTACAACCCCCAGTTTCAATTTATCGAATGAATTCAAGGACACCCTGTATAATATACTCGTACATACATAGTAGTATGGGTCTTACTGAATAAGCTAAATATTATTATTATGACAAATATAATTACTTTCACAAAAATATTACACCGGCATTAATTTTAATACCAAATACCATATAATACAACTACAAAGTTGTACCCGTCTAATTAATTGTTATTACGCGTACATATAATAATATTATGATATCCAATATATACATTCAAAATTTACCGCGAATTATAAATAAAAGTTTAAATAAAAAGTAGCTTGGAAATTTCCTCGTACATTGAATTTAAAAAAATAACCTACGTAAATCAGCACATTGTATAAGGGAACTGTCCCAATAACCGTCACTTTTTGAACTTTTCACTTTTGATTTTGTAGCCACGGCCGTAGTATAAGACCCACAGGGAATGAAATGGTGCAAAGATATAAACAATTTATTTAAATTTTATTTAATTAAATAATGTTTATTTAATTTTAAGATTAAATAAGTTATTTTTAGACTTATATGAAATAATACCCCTTTGCCCGGTATCCGGCATGTCCTTGTACAGATATCCGACATACCCATGTCCCAATAGCCGTCATATATGTATATAGTTTTTGTGTAGGTAATGTATGACGTATATATATGATTGATCAAAGTGTTATAGTGTAAATGGAACACCTGATTGGACAAGCTTATGTTTTCGACATTTCGACATTTCTCAAATATATAAACCAAAATAGTCAAAATATTCATTGTTGCTGTTCCAGCCAGTATATATAATTCAGGTCATTATGCCTATAATTACTAATGCACCCAAAGAAGTTTTAAAAATCCCAAAGATGTTTTTTTTCTCTAACCTCAAAAAGTGAACAGTGTTAGAATTTGTGTATTGTATTAAATTAATTAAATAATTAGTTTATGTGTCTAAATTACGCCAAAAACACGTTATTTAGTGAAATTGTGCATTGTAATAGTGGACAAGTGTTATCTCGCGATAATGATCATAGCGATGAAAATTTGATACAGTGCGATGGTTGTAAACGGAACGTATGTCTTAGTTGCAGTGCAGCAACCTAACAAGCAGCGAGGCTCGTGTCATGGGGTTGAAATCCAAACGCACCCTCATATTTCTATGTTCGCCTTGCCGCGAGGCCTTATTTCAAGTGCCTAAACTGATCCAAGCATATGATTGTGTACGTGAGGAATTGGACGACGGTTTTCTGCACCAGTGACTAATGCAGTTTCTACTGCTACTCCGGCCACTTCCTTAGACACTAACAATATATCGGAGGAGATGGCGGAGCGTGATCGCAGAGCAAAAAAGGTGATCCTTGTTGGTCTCCCTGTAATGGATACGGGTGACACAGCTATTCAAGGGCCCACTGATGAGGCCACTGTCAGAAGGATCCTGGTGGAGATTACGAGTGAGCAGATATCTTCTGACAAACTGGTGAAAGTGTTGCGACTTGGTAAACGAGACAACAGTAAACCGCGCCACATGAAAGTGATCCTCAAGTCACGGCATGATGCAGTGAAGGTCCTTAAAAACAAGAATAGAGCCATGGAGGTAAGAGTGTATGATGACAATACACCGATGCAGCGGGACGAGCTTAAGGAGCTGAGGTAACGTCTCCAGCTACGTACCGAGAGTGGTGAGTTAGATCTCACTATTAAGTATGTCAGGGGTGTGCCGAAGATAATCAAACAAAAAAACTATTTGACCCCAACAACCCCTACACTGACCTTACCTTCCTATACACCAACTTATGCTCGCTGTCATTAAAATTCGACTTATTTCTTTTATATGTAAACACCAACAAGCCATCCATTATAATTGTCACGGAGACCTGGCTGAACAGCAGGGACAGAAACAGCACATTTGCCATACCTGATTATACTATATTTAGACAAGACCGGAAACATCGACCTAAGTCGCAGGGTGGCAAAACAAGTGGTGGCGGTGTTGCCATATATGTCAGAGACCGTGTCAACCCATTATTGCAAGAACTCATAAGAAGTATGACTGTATGTGATCTTACGGAAGCCTTGTTTTTGGATATTCAATATGACTCTCACCATTTCCTTGTTGTTGGGGTCTATCGACCCGATGATAGGGAACCAGATATATGGAAACGACGTGACTCTAAATTATTGGCTAAGCTGCTTCAGCGAACAATGTGATAGTTATCGCTGGTGACTTCAACTACTCCGACATCCTATGGCCTCAAGACATCGAACAGGACCTCAAGGGACCCGAGGAACTGTTTAAGAACATGTTTCTCAACAGTAATCTTCATCAATTGGTCTCCCAGCCGACACGTTTCCGCACAGGCAACACTCCATCCTTGCTCGATCTGATCATGACAAACGATGAAAACTTAATCACTGGAATATGTTATAAACCACCTATAGGAAAGATTGATCATTGCGTACTAGAGTTCAGCATCCAATTTCTTATACAAAGAGTCCACAGTCAGCCCAAACTTAAAAGATATTACCATTACATTGACTTTGACAACTACATGGAGGAACTGGAGAAGGACCTCGAAATCTTGGAATCTACTACTGACGTGGAGCGTTTTTGGAGACAGCTAAAAACCATAGTGGGTACAAACACAGACAGAGACGCTCCGCTTAAAAAAGTGAAGAAGAAGGAAGGTAATAAACCCTGAATCAATGACAATATATTGAAACTTGTATCTGAGAAGGGAATACTTTGGGATATTTATATTGGTACAAAGGATGACGAGGACTACCAGCGCTATAGAACCGCCAGCAATCATTGTGTGGCAGAAAGCAGAAGGAGCAGAAGACTGCATGAAGCAAAACTACTGGATAACGGACAAAAACCCTTCTATTCCCATCTGCGAAGGTGCATGTCATCCAAAGTGAGCATTCCACCTGCAATGAGGAACCATAATGGCGACCTAGTTACAGACCCCACCGACATAGCGGAAATCTTCGCGCAGGAGTTTCAGAAAGCCTATTGTCGTGAACCAGATGTGACCATATGCTAACAAGTGACTACATTAGCCCGTGTGGAGCACTCGATCTGTGACATAAACTTTACACCCAAGGATGTTGAGAAAGTTTTAAAAGGACTCGACACAGGCTCTGCTCCTGGACCTCACAACATTCCCAGCATTATTCTAAAAAACTGCAGCAAAACACTTGTTCCTGTTCTCACTGAGCTTATGAGGGTGTCTTTTGAGGTCGGACATGTCCCACTTGACAGGAAACATGCTGTAGTTACACCTGTGTACAAATCCGGTGATAAAACAGACCCTGCCAAGTTTAGGCCAATCAGCTCGACAAGTATTGTGGGTAAGGTGAGAGAGAGACTAATATGCAATAAACTGAAGAATTTCCACAACAGAGAAAATGTTATATCCAGCAGAATGGCTTTGTCGAGAAGGGATCCACAATAACGAACTTACTGTCATGTGTGCACCCGTGGACTATGGACGTGGACCGTGGCAACCCGGTTGACGTTATTTACCTCGATTTTGATTTTGCTTTCGACAAAGTCCCGCATCAGCGCCTGCTTATAAAATTGGAGCATTTTGGCATTCGAGGTCGGCCTTTAGACTGGTAAAGAGTTACCTGTTGGGAAGAACCTTCCAGGCCAGGATCGGTTACTCCTTGTCCCAGAAGAGGGACGTCCTGAGTGGAGTTCCCTAAGGATCTGTTTTAGCCCCCACACTTTTTGGAATTTTCATCACGGACCTCATTGCGCTGATAGACTCACAATCTGCATTTTTTGCTGACGATAGGAAATTCTTTGGCAACCCACTCTTAGTGTCTGGACAACTACAGAGCGATCTAATCAAGCTCCAGGAATGGACGAAGCAGTGGCTAGTCAAGCTGAACATATCGAAATGTGCTGTGTTGCATCTAGGTAGTAGAAATCCTGGCGTGGTATACACTGATGACACTGATATAAACACTGTGGAATCCCAAAAGGACCTTGGAGTTGTGGTTTCAAAAAATCTAAAATGGGGAGAACACATTAATGGCATTGTCAAGAAGGCTAATTCATTTATGTATGTTATAAGGAGATCCTTTCAATATATTACATCCGATGTTCTTGTCAAAATCTACAAAACATACATTAGGCCTCTTCTGGAATATGGATTTCAAATATGGAACCCATATTTTATAAAGGACATCCGATCTACCTACTACCTACTTGAGAGCGTGCAAAGAAAGGCAACAAAGATTCCATATATTAAACTGCCCAAAAAGTCCTATGAAGAAAGGCTTAAAATCCTAGGTATTCAAACCCTGGCAGAACGTCGACTCAGAGGTGATCTAATTGGGACATATAAAATTCTCACGTACAAATATAACCTCCCAGATGTCCACCGTTTCTTTGAGACTAAAGACATACGTCCATTGCGAGGACACCATATGAAAATCTACCGCACTATCGCCAATACCAAAATCGCTGATCACTTCTTAAGTAACAGAGTTGTCCACGCACGGAACAAACTGTCTGATGATGTAGTATCTGCACCATCAGTGAACTCTTTTAAAAATCGCCTCGACATGTGGTTAAAATCAAACATTATATAAATAAGCAATATGTGTAGTGAATCATATGAACATTAGACAACATAGACTGAACTTACCAACACTGTGATATAGATACACCAGCATTGTGCTGCCTGTCTATCAAATGAATAATAAAATCCACAAAAACGTCCTAAACCATAAGAAAACACATCGTAATGTTTGGGACGTTTTTTGTGCATTTAGGGATGTTTTATGTTTTGGGAAGTTAAACAATATTATTTTACGGGTACTGGTGTGAAAAGTAAGCAATATCTCCATAGTTATCTATATATCATATAGATGACGGGTACTGGTACATTTTGCTGTTTGGTTGAACCAATAGCCGTCAACGAATTTAAAATGTTATTATTTAATTAATTATAACAAATAGGCATCAAATCAAATTACAGAATGATATTAATATTAATAAAGTTTCATTTTAAACATCAACACTTACAAATAAGTAAATACATGAGCCAGCGTTGAAAAAAAACCGTAGTCAGTAAAAACAGCAGTTTAGTAATCGAACTTCGTAACTTTTTTACAAAAACGTGAACACATACTATAAAGTGATATTATATTATGTTATTTGATGTTTTACTGTATTTTTGCCAGTTAATTAGCAGCAAAACAGTATTTATATTCATAATATTGCAGAGAAAACGATATAAACTACCATTTTCGTGAGATATAGGTAATTTAAGTTGACTTGACGGGCATACGTACATTGACGGCTATATGTACACTTACCTTACATTGCACATACTTTCATATGGGGAACCTTGATTAGTTATGAAACCAATTTACGGTGAACGACCGATCTATATGTACCTACAGTTGAAGACAGAGATACGTATACAGGGGGTCCAAATATGATTGACATTTTCTCAAAAACTACTGGACCGATTTTAATAATTCTTCTACAAGTTCTAACTTTTATCTATCTAACAGTGAAATAATTTTTACAATAGGTTAAGTAGTTTTTGAGAAAATATCAGCCTTAAAAACTCTCCTGTACACCTTTCTTTGTCTTCGGCCGTACATATTATTTGATGTGAGAATCGGAAGAACGGATTCAATTAAATATGAAATAGTTCAGTAAGTATATAAATTAATTATTTTTGTGTGTTAATGATGGTGACAGAGACAGATGAAATAGGTACCTGCTATTTGTTGACCTTTAAATACCTATATACGAATATGTTTACATAACCATAAGACTCTTCTATCGAATCATTTCAGAATAGGTAGAGTACTAAAAATAGTATTTATAAAGTAAAATTTCCTTTTCTAAACAACCGGCTATAAAGTTTTTCTTTGAAAAGGCTTCTGCATTTCAACGTGCGAGCTCCGCTGGGTTACGCAGCCGATCCCTGGCAAAATATGTCCTTTGTTTCAATAAAGGTGTATATTTATTATATACGTATGTATACGTAATATACCCTTTACGTGTATTAGTGTACATATTGATTACAGTATACGGAGTTTGGTTCAAAATATTACAATGACTATTTATTTGTACGTAATTTTACTCTCGTATCTCTTTTTCAAAATAATTACCTATATAAGTTTAAAAATAACTTCCTTTTTTATGTTTTAAACTATAGGCCTGCTAGTTAACTTTCGAGTAGAATATGGTAACGTACACTGAAAAAAATTATTGCAACATTCATGTTTTCGATTAATGCCGCGTGAGCGCGGATTTTCAGTTTTCCAATCCAGGCTATTGCACTAACGGGTCGTTCTTCCCAAAGGTCCATGAATCTATAGTTTTCCTTTTTCCACCAGGTCCACGGCAAAATAAAATTGGGTTTCAAATCTCCATACACGAATTCCCAGCAGGTCCACGACATTAACTACTAAAATTAAACGTCTTAAAAATATATGTATATAATAGCATTCTTGGGGTATCACAATTGGACAAACTTAGCTCGATAGAAAGAAATTGCCATCATACACCCTAAATGTTTATTAATTTTAAAATTATGTCTAAAATTAAATAGTTATTCTTACAAAATATAATATATCAAAATACGAGAGCCTGTTTTAAAAAAAAATCTGACTTTAGTTGGCGTATTTTATTTCTCTGCCAAAATTCATATGCCATAATACAAATATGGAGGCACTGTGCCGTGATCTTCACTCCGCCGCCGCTGCGGGACATCTTCTGTCTCATGTTTGAGTTTGACAGCTTGCGCAGCAGGTAGCGCCTTAAAGCAATAATGAAACAGGTTCTCTTGAAAATGGCGGGAAACGACGGTTGCAAAATTATTTGATAATTTTTGTTTTATTGTCTACAGTGGTTATTTTGAGATTAATATCACGTTAACTTAATCAGAAAATGTTCGCGAGTGACAGTATGGTGAATTTTTTGGATAATTTGAGCAAGATCGGGGGTTTCAAGCTTTTATCAAGAGTTCCCGCTACAAGCTCGGGAGTGAACGTGACTGTCGAGCTGCTTCGTCCAGAGTGATGACGCTACCGGCGTCTCCTCTGGATGAAGACAAGAAGACGCGGCTACCCAGGGTGAAGACGCTACTGCGACTCTCTTGGAGGAAGATAGAAGACTATTACATATTGAATTTTCTGTAAAATGACATTGGTAAATGACGAACTGTCGAGTCCATTAATAAAAAATAAATAAATAATGAAACTTGATTCCATCTGAGCCTATCAAACAACTTGGTTACAGGAATAACTTTAATTGATTATGGCATTTTTAACGATATTATCAAAAGACTTGTATGTTGCCATCAATATGGAAATTGTTTTCTTCTAACAAGATTTTGTTGCCTTACTTTACACACGCACATATATTCAGTAAGTTGATTGATTTAAGCAAGGCTATGTGATGAATTTTACCAAGTTGTTTGTTCTTAGTAATCAATACCGTGTCATAATTGACAGACGCAATCAAGAGCGTTATAGCGGTAATTTTAGTATTTTGATTAGAAGTAATCAAGTTATGTGATCAAAGCAGTCGTGACGTTTTTGATAGATACAATCAAGTTGTGTGAATGAATTAATCAAACTTAAGTGTCAAAAATACGACTATGTTCAGTGATATATGCAAGCAAGTACAATAATAGATATGGATATAATCAAAATATATGTTCAAGTAATCAAATAACTGCGATTTAAATGAGCACCTGCCTTCAAATCAAATTAATATGATTGCTGCAAACTTATATTACCTAATTTATGAATTTATAATTTTGTCATAAATTTAATCAAGAATTCGTCAATCAAGTAAAAAAACGCACTTGATTCAAGTCCATTTGTTTCAGTGTATATTATAATATACACTAATATATTTTAATATATTAGAAGCTGTGCCCGTCGCGACTCCGTCCGCATAGAAGAAGTTGTATGATGCGTATTTTAATCAATCACCGATTTGGCCTAAACCACCAAATTTAAAGTCACGTTTATCGTTACGCGCCTTAGAAATTAGGGGTTAGGGACCAAACTGCGGCGGGCGCTGTATTCTGGCATTGATTTCTCACCATGTATCTGCCTACTAAACATATATTATGTTGCTCCGCTCTCTTTACCTACATAATTTAACATAAGGCGACGCTCCATCCTGAATTCCCATTTTTAGGAATGCGGTTGAATAATTGACATACACCACAATATATAACATAACACTACATAAAAAATTCTTCACTAAGTAGGTACCTACTTAAGCGATACTAATTCATACAGATTTCTTGAAAATATGAATTGTAACTGAATAGATTGTCGGTCGGTTGGTAGATGAGTGGCATTTCCATGTTATGTTTTGTCGTTATTATAAGATTACGTCGTATTTTGGTAAGGCATTTAAAACTCTGTTCATTCCGATATCTGGGTCTCCTACGGTGTCATTTTTATGAACAATCATATGCATTAAATTTTCATTTGAGTAATTTGAGACTTGAAGTCAAATATACGTCACGGGTTTTCTTCCTGCCTCGTGCTGATCCCCAACTGTGCATGCCACCCCCGAATAAGGTGCCCCTGGTGCGTACGGGTATAGCAGCGACGATGAGGCTCGCGGCCCGCGGCTGGCAGCGGCGCGGGCGGAGCGGCGGCGTCACGTGCCGGCCGGCGCGGTGTGCACGTTGCGGGCCGGGCGCAACACGTGGCGTGGAGCGTGCATGTCGCGTTCTCCGGCAGATCCCTCAATCCTGCATCGCGCCGCTCCCGTGCTGGTCGCGTCCACTGCTGTATTGGTTGGTCCAGACTTAGCACAACAACGATTGAGTCCGTACAGGAGCGCGGCGACGCGTACTCGCGATGCTGGCCCGCGCGACGTCTAGATCGACACGGCTACATCGATATGGGCACCGACATCGTGAATGCGGACCCCGCATGGGCGCAGGACGGTACATACCATATGCTGCCGCGCCACGAAAGGTGTTTTAAGTCGCCACTACCGCAAGCATCTGTAACCCCACCGCAACTTCATCTACAAGGACCTTCTGTCCGGACTCAACCCATTCTAACAGGTAGGTCTTGCTGAGACTTGTCTTGTATTTTCAGACATTTTGAGATGTCTTCTATGGATAGGATATAGGCACACCTAGGTATTTTATTTCTACATACACATCAACCTTCATAAAACCTTTTGAATCTGTCGTTCTACCGTTCGTATTACGCTACAGGTGCTGTTGACACAACAACATAACGTTTGTAATACGGAGCAGCTTTACACTGTGGTGCGGCGTAAATTAAAATGGGTTTGTTATAATGTAAACAGTGAACTAGATCGAACTGTGTCTGCATGTTATTTAGTAGGTATTTCATTTCATTTCAGTATCAGTGGGTTATGTCAATAATTACAATCCATACCTATTTGTCTCTATGTGTGCGACGCATGCAATCACAAGCTAGGCTGCACTCGACTGCGATTAAATCCTGATTAGCCAATACGATAGAGAAACAATGTTTTGCTATTTATTGTGTAGCAGTTTATTGTTGACTGGCTGGTAGGCACGTGGAAAATATTTAATGCGCGCGATAAACTGAGACACATTACCCGCTGTCACACATACCATTCAATGAGGTATACATACTATACATATTGAAAATGAAAATGGACTTTATTTAATAATAGCAAACGTCGAAAAAAACACGACGGAATCAAACTTTGTTCTCATTATTCAGTCAAAATCACTGTTTCATACCAATTTATCAGGAAACTACCTACCTACATTAAAAATCGGCCAAGCGCGAGTCAGACTGTGCAACTTAACATCGTAACTTTGCTGTAACGAAAAATTAAACAGATTTAGGGCCACGGATCGCGAACTCCTGTTCCCATACTCGCCAACAGCAAATAAAAGTTTTTAATCGCAGACTAAAATCGTTTTATTGGGGTGTATATACAAATACAAAGGATTTTTTCCTTTACTTGTGCTACCTTGTTGGCAAATTTCATGATTCGAGGTCAACCGTCAACGGGAAGTATCTAATAGGTTTTGGTTCCCTTGCGGTTCCATACAAATATGTGGAAATAAACGGTCATATCTTTTAAGAGTTTGATTTTCTTCACAGTTGAAACAGACCTGAGTTTTTAGCATTAATTTAAACTTGATGTCTCCACGCGTTTCTGAGAAAAAGGTCGTCACAGACATACCTACATACAGACGGACGGACAGACAGAGGACAACGAAGTGATCCTATAAGGGTTCCTTTTTTCCTCTTGAGTTCCCGAACCCTAAAAATTTAAATTATTAAGTGCAATGTGCGATAGGTATTTTTTTATTAATATTACAAAATTGCCATTTCGTAACGGATATTTTCAGTTTGACTGCTGTGTTGGTTTTAAAACTATATAAGTAATAATTTTATCAACATTATTTCGAAATACCTAACAAATCCAGTTATTTCCCACCCTGCATTGCATAGCCTACATCATACATGTTTGAACCTTGTTTGTATTATTTGACAGGTGATCCATGTCCTTACCACGATAGTTTTGTTGTAAAACCCTATTGGTATATTTGAGCAAACATGGTAATTTGTTGTTTAATTATTACATTAAAATATCAAAATGAAAAATCAGAATACGAATATTCGGAAGTTAATCAATTCTTATTCGATTTAATGAATATTACTGTGATATTTTCTGGCGGTATTTATTTTTCTCACATGAATTTTAGTTTAAAATAAGATTGCTTCGTAAATGGAAGATATTTTTTCAGACTCCGAAAAACTAAATAAACAGTTTAAGAATAGTCGGAAGTTACTCAATTGTAGCTATATGTAATAAATATAACTATGAGATCTTGTCACGGTATTTATACTTCTCCATGAATTTTACATAAGCAAAACTTAGATACTCAATATTTTGATGACCCCAATAAATCTATTACCTACCTCCAACCTATTACCTGATAAATAAAATAGGATATTTTCTATAGACCCTGAAGAAGTTTGTTATGAGTGATATACTTTTTTTAAACCAAACATCCCCCATAAATCAGTTAAATGTTAAGGTTTTAATCGCAAACACAGGTTATACTGTGTTATGACTATGAGATAAGTACACGGAAGATGAATTGATAATAACTTCATATCATACCGTACCGTACATACGCCTGCATATGCGATGCAAAAGCGGCCGGTAGCGTCTCTATATGCGCGCTCAAGGCCGATGGATTCGTTCTATTTGGTGATTAATTCCACTTACCGTACCTGAAATATATCAATAAAAAGGTAAATAATATTTTTAGGCACGTGTTTGTTTTCTTATTTAAGTTCAAATACACTTTGTACTCATATATGAATTCTGATAAATAGGACCATCTTTAATCAAAGGAATATATTCGTGTATGGTTTCTTTTATTTAAAAATAAAAAGTTGTCCAAAAAATACGCCCACAAAGTACAGTCGACAACACATTATAACCATAACTCCACACGACATTATACAGATAGCATTGCATAAATTACTGTGATGTGATGTCTTAAGTACCTCACAGATGCTAGTTTGTAAGTGCATGACTGTGTCCATTTGTCTAATACTTAGATATTATCGTCACAAACGCACGTGCACATGTTATACCGGCTACCGCGGTGCATGGCGAGCAGTTTATCATTCTCGTTCTGGGTTAGGATAGGTACGAGAGGTATATGTACAGTCGACAGCAGATCAATGGTAACACGTTGTACTTTGGACCGTTCTTATTATTTGCGTCGTAAGATTTGAAATCGTACTGCAAGTGTTACCATTGATCTGCTGTCGAATGTACGTAGGTAAGAGTATGTACATACAGTTAAGATGTCGTCGTCGCATTGTATACTATGTACCTACCTACATATATAATAATACACCATTTATATGACGCGAGTCGAGATCAGCGCAGATATTTTTCCGCAGTCTCGACATATAAAACTATTCTTTTTATCGATTAATATGTAAAATTTACAACATGTAGGTAACCGTTTATGCATATGATTTTATTTTGTTTTGTCCACGAATATACATAGTAACGTTATATACTTACCTAGTCATAATTTTTGTTCTGAGTATTTTCGTAATTATCTATCCGAAGGTACGTTATTTCAAACATCATACAACAAATTTCATCCACAACATACAAAAAAGTATATGGTTTCACGGCATTTATCCCTTAGGTTTTTTTACAACTCTAACAGGATACAATTTGTGCCAAGCTCAATCTCATGCATGCAGCATGACCACATGGCATAGCCGGTCGTTGTTCTTTGCATCAATATAGGTGTTATTTCCATGGAATGTAGGATTATTCTAGATTCTGAGTAAATTTAAACTAATCAGCCTCTTTTGACTTCTCCTCATTTTAACGAAGCGTGAATCTACTATCATTGTTGACAATTCTTGTATTTTCCCTGTTATCAAATGTCCATCGTTCAATCTAACTGGGTACTATCTTGGTGTCAGTGTGTCTCCAGTTTAGCATGAATGGTGTATTAATTAAAGCAATATTTAATTTTTTTTAATATAATTTTAATGATGTGGTCAACGAGTCTTTTCTCCTTAGCGGTGATAGCTTTTATAGCAAAACGTGTGAGAGTGTATTAAAAAAATGTGGTAGTAGAATTGAAACAGCAATCACAATGTACATATTTACTTGCAATAAAATTCAGGCAATTTTCAAATTCAGGCTGCCAAATCAAAGTCGACTTGGCTTTGTGCGCTAGTGCTCAATCGTTGACTATTTAAAGAATTCAGAACCTTTTCTAAGACTTCACTTTGGTAGTTCACGTAACTGAGTTTGCGTGGTCACCGTGATTTTAGACTTATTTATAAATATTTCTTTTATAAATTTCTTTCTATAAATGCGACGTCATGTCAACGACGCGACGGCCGGTCCCGTTCACGTGACCTGAGCCCCCCGTGACGTGATCCAGAATCCCCGCGCGGTATTGGAATGGCGATGTCACACACATGGAATAAAAATAATATTATTATTCCATTCTATTATAAAACTCAACGTCTATACAGGGTGGAAACGATAAGTGTGCCTAGTCCAGTCCATAATTTCGCCAATTAGAATTAGAGTCGTTTAATCAACAGTATTTAAAAAAAATTAAAAAGCAACGTCTTCATAATTTTTAGTTTTACGGCTCGCATACATTTACTATGGCACGATTTCTCGTCTAAGAACATAAGTATACGTAAAACTCTTCAATATAAAGATACTTAACTAAAATGAAAGGAGATGCATTAAAATTACTTGCTTATTAGTTATTTAAGTTAAAGAAGGTGTTCGAAGTGCCTGCCTTGATTGGAAATAGGACATTCGAGCTCTCTTAGTTATGTATTTTTCTAAATACACAGTAAACCTTTGTTGAGTTTAATCATTGTTAAAACAGAACAAATGTGAATTAGGGTGCTCTTTTTTAAAGTGACGATGTAGAGTGGAAGAACCCGTTAACAGTTAATCACAAGACGGATCGAAAGACAGATCTTCTTGTATTACGGATAATTGATTTTTTGTTATTAACACAATAACTTTTGGTTATCAACATCGATCGGGTTTTAACGATCATTAACAACTTGTATTTAACGTTCCCCTAACTTAATATAGTCCAGACCCAAACGCTTCATTGAATATCCGATAGTGCCTCGATAGAGCCAAATTGCCTATGACGCGGCCGGCCGGCATCGGGGTGTAGTCACGGAAGATGCTAATTTTCCCATTGCACTACCGCTCTAGTGTCACAGGAGCGAATAGTCTGCCGTGACACCGCTAGGGCTACGCAAACTGTTGCAAATCGGTTTAGTTACAAGACTCGAATCATTGCAATAGTAATCCAACTAGAAAAATAAAGTCTAGATGTGCTCATGATAGCCACATGGGAACTCGAGTCCGTTTTCACGCTCAAGTAAGTCTTTACCTACATAACGACACATAATTGTGTTCATCGTTAAAACCAGAGGTGGCTTCGTTTTTATTGAAGACTCGAATTCTTTTTAGGACTCGAACTCTTTTTAAAGTTTCGTGCCTCAAAAGAAGAAAAAAATGCGAGTAGGACTCGCGCACCGAAGCTTTCGTGCAACGCAACTTAACCCCGTAACTTCACTCTAACGAAAAGATAAACTAGATTTAGAGACCAACTTACTTTAATACTTTTGGAGGGATGTAATTTCAAATTTACAGTTTTCGGATTTTTCCTTTACTTGTGCTATAAGTTATAACCTAGCTTCTTGCCAAATTTCATGATTCTAGGTCAACGGGAAGTACCCTAAAGGTTTTACTTATCTTGCGTTCTCATATAAATATGCGCCAAAATTCGACATAAACGGCCATATCTTTTGATTACGTTGACGTAGAAGGTTGATATTTTCACGGCTGCACGAGGTGGCAGACCTGAGTATTTGGTCGCTAAATCTGTTTATATTTTCGTTAGAGCAAAATTACGGAGATAAGTGCGCTGCACGGAACCCTCGGTGCGCGAGTCCGACAGCCGACATGCGCTTGGCCGGTTTTTTATTTATGTCTCGATACGATGCTCTACTAAGTCTACATACGACATAAAGTACGCACATAGTCAAAACACCGATAAGTCATCCCTTGCAACACTAGCAGCTCATAGTGCAACGGAGGATAAACTCATTTTGCAATTCTGTTTGTGATCCTTCGTAGTTCCAACTTGACTTACAAGTAAGGAATAAAAAATATACTACCTATACAAAACCACGTATACAAGATTTTTTCATTACTACTATAAACCGTGTACTTATAGCTGGCAACAATAGTTCATATCATTATAATAATTGACTAAATGATTATAGTACAAATATTTCAGATTACTCGTAACAGGACATATACAGCACTAACAACTATATTTATGATTACCTGGTCACAGGCTTCATTACGGTCAAGGGGAGCTATCAGTATTTGTACCTCAATTGGGCTCGCGCGTGCGCACAGGGATGTCGATTGATGTCACCAGGACAATAAGGCGGTTGTTCCACTGCTAACAAGACCTATAGATAAAACATCCCGGTTTCGTACATTGGACAACACATCTAACAGATGCAGTAGGTACGATTTCAGCTCTTAAAACGCGGAGAATAAGAACGGTAAGGTAACCAAGGGGTGCTTTCGACTACATAATATCAATGAGAATTCAATTTGGAGGGAAAAATTGGGATTTGAAACACGGTATGAAGCTAACCGTAAAAAGTATTATTTACATAAATCTTAAATATAAGAGATATATTCTCAACCTCGTCGTTCATCCATCTGACTATTTTATCCGTAAACAACGCTCATTGACCGATCTATATTAAAACCTATCTACATTAAAACCTATCCACTTGCATTCACCCATTGTATCTTAAAAATCTCATTCATTCTCCTTTCTCTCCTCCTATATACATTTCATAGGCTTAATTGGGCATTAATGTTTCTATATATTGAATGTATGGTAGATTGACGTAGCACAGGTGTAGAGGTAAGTGGTGAATACTCGTTTTATTGCAGGTAAAACACAATGGGTCGATAACAAACCCACGATAACTATACCTTGTACTAACTAACGTGTCAACCATGACATTGAATAAAGGCACCGCCCTGCTTATCAACTCAAAACAAAATTTTCTTCTAGTAGATAGCTTAGTATCATTCAATTGTAACATTGATGGTACATAATATTGGTTATTTATATCACTCTCTATTACACACACACCAATTATACACGCTTACAAAATACATTCACACATACTCTCGCAGAAACCCACAACTACCTAAGTCTATGGTTAAGGCTTATCATAAATTCCCCTGTTCCAATTCTTGCCATTTTTTGTATAATACTGTACTCCTACGCACGTAATTTGACTGTTAAATCAAAATATAAAGGACACACAATATCGACATGTTTATTAAAGATCTGATACTCGTAGTAGAATAGGTATACTTTTTTCTGTATGAAAATGAAAAATTTAAATATTTTCCGCGATCCTAGACTAATAGAAATTTAAATAAGGAGATGTTTTATATAAAATGGTGTTGTTTTAGAATAAGAAGTGAATGGCGTAAGTTTATTTTAAATATACATAGGTTCGTAGGACATGCACTACCTATTTTAGTTTAGTTTTTAATGTATTTTTAAGTAGTTTAGTTTTATTATATTTGTGTAAGATTTTTTGTTATATAATTGTACCTAATAAATACCTATTTATAATTTAATATAAAACCTATTTTAAATTTATCGTTTACACATTTACCTGGAATATAATTTTATTGTAATATATACAATAATTGTGAATTTAACGTAACCCGTCTTACCAAGAAGTTTAGTCTATTACCACTAAAAATAACTGTTAAACCCCTTTAAAAAAATACACACGTGTTCAATGATGATTGTTTATTTCTTGCGTGAAACCCCACTTTATTTTATGTAATTTTCATTAAATATGCAAAAATAATTACTTATAAGAAATAAGTATGAACATATACGAATATAAACAATATCCTCAAAAATAAATGTCAAACTTCTAAAAGACGATTGATTAGATTTATGTTTGCCTTTGTTGATTGGTAGCATATGTTACAGATGAGTTATAAGGCCGTGTTTTCGACCTCTGTCATGTAAATAACAGTTACGTAAAGGTGGTGTAGCGCGTGGCGGGTAGCGACTAACGATAGTGAAACCGCCGAATCTGCATCTATGTTAATGCGCATTATAGCCGCAGCGGACATTTTCTCGCGGGTTTCGGGCTTCGGCAGAGGTGAAAGTGTTCGCGTTTTTGAGAAAGGAAAAGTAGCTTATTTTTTGTGGTAAGAGGCTGCGCGAGCGCGGACGGGCTGGCTCCTCCCCACCCTCTTTTGGGCTTCCCCCGCCCTTCTCTGCCTTCAAAGTGAAACTTGCCTCGCGCTCAGCTTTTGGCTGCAGTATTTCTTTTAACAGTTCAATGTCAATGCTTTGGGACCGTTAACTGCTGCCCAATACAAGCTGTTATCGCAATGAAACCAACATCGATCATGTTGGTGATCAAAGATTACTCTAAATGAACAGTAAACAAGAAGAATATAAAATCCCTGTATAATAAGTCACCATGCTCGAAATACTAAACAATTTACTGTATGAGTAATTTTAAAAGTCTGTTTTTCTTCAATTAGGCTTGAAGTAAACCAAAAAGTGTGGATTAAGAAATAAATAAGACGACTACTTGTTTTATCCTTATTTTACAATAGCTTTTAATTATCAATATCGAGCAGAATTCAACAAGCTTCGCGATTATAACTATAGTGACGTCACCGACGACTGCAACAGCACAACTCAAATATTATTTTCAGTAGGCTTCCTTTAATTTGTAAAATTTGATATAAATAATTATTAGATGAACACATTCACTTATTTTATTCATACTCTTACATACAGCGTGTATTTTGACTATGAATCAACTTAGAAACTGTGCTCATCGCAATAGTTATTTTACATGCTGTCATTTTTTTTTAATTTTTAATATAATTCATATTATAATCTTGTTCGCCAGTGCAGTTTATGTTATTTAATTGTGTGAATGAAAAGTAAATATGTCGTTCCATTGAATTTTTTGAGTTATCTCATCATAATATGCTTAGTGGCAACATAGAATTAGAGAATGAGTCTCATGAAAAAAATAATTACCTTTCAGTTGAAGCCCGTTTAAGGACTACTTTTTTTGACAATTAGAGGTTTGGTAATATATAAGTGTTTGTTAATGCATAAGTTCATAATGTACAGAGATAACACTAGGCGCAATATATTCGTTCTCTATTCAATTTGACCACGAGGCGGACCCTCTGAAACACAGTGTAAAGAAAAACTATATTGTCTTGATCTAATAATTATTTTTTATCCGTGCAGTAAGTATATCTGGTTTATTCTACATCTAAGCTGTAAATAGCAAACACTGAGATGCGATGCGCGATTCTGTGGGTTCAAGTTCGAGCAGCCGATACGTGATAGCCTCAGGGCTATCAGATCGTTAAAACTAACTTCATTTCATTTATGGACGCAATATAGTCAAACTTTATATTTTTTTCTCGCTTTTATGGTAAATTATTTTAACAGTACCTAGTTTAGGTTTAGGATTTGAAAATATTCTGCATATACGCTATGCGTAAATAAAATCTAAATATTAAATCGCTAAAAAATTTCGCTACCGGTATTCGAACCAGGGACCTTGTTATTCCGTGGGACGCTCTATTCCAACGCAGCTATCGTGGCTTGGATCAGATCGGTAAAATCTTTCTCCATATTCATATTAGGGACGCTAGCTGGTTCGAAACCAGTCCATGACTAAATAAATAAATAAATGACGAAAAACTAGCATGTACCTGCTATGCATGTTTCATCTGCGCATAAAACCTTTACATCATTTTATGAAACTAGATTGTATTGATTACATATAGGTAACTAGGTACGGACAACAGCAGATCAATGGTAACACTTGCAGTACGATTTCAACTCTTACGACGCAGATAATAAGACCGGTCCAAAGTCCAAAGTGTTACACTTGGTCTGCTGTCAGCTGTACGTCATGATCACCGACTTTACGTTTATTAAAACGCTAGACATAATATGATAATGACGCGTTTTCAGATGGCTATTTTTCACCTCCCAAACCGTAGGCGCTCAGCTACCTACTGTTATGTCCATTTACCTTAGATATCCACAAACACAACTAAAGTGAATTTTTGGGTATCCATTAATGAAAGAGGAGTTTTTGAGAAAAACTCAACCTTAACAGTACTTTTTCTCTTTTTTACTGTACATAACATGGACTGATTAGCGTAACTAGCCCAGCTGTGTTGTTGTAAGGGCGGGGGTGGTGGTGCGGGCAGGAGGGGGCGGGGAGCCCGTGCGATAGCTGGAACAATAGTGTTTTCTTCTGGTGTGACGTCACAGTGGACAGCCAAGCCAGGTGTGCCACTCCACAATGGATGGTACTACGCGAGAAAATGGACAAGTTTTCAATCAATTAATGAGTTTATTTGCTGAAAGTAGATATTACAATGGTCTTACAATACAGTTGCGATACTGCAGTGTTTTCTCACTAAATGTAATAATATTTTTTCAATCTTACTTTTAACGAAATGACCTGTGCGCTTATGACAAGGTGTGCTCTAATCCGTGTTCCTTATGACACGTGTTTAACTCTAATCCGTGAGTGACGTATTGCAGACTTACAAATTAGAGATTTACAAACAATGGAAATAAAAAAAAATTGTATTGGTCATTTCTGAATAGTCATAGGCCAAGCGGGTAACACGATTTTTTGTCACTCGATAATTTTGACGCATAAATGCGCATGGTTTTCTATTAGCAGGCCGCGCAAATACTAGACCTCAAATCCATAATATTTATTCTGTCTACTATCGAAATTTTTTTAATACTAAAGACATCAACGAGATCGCCATTAATTTTCGTTTCATACAAAAGACATCAACGAAGTCGAATTTAAATATCAGTGCATACAAAAGACATCAACGAGATCGCCTTTCAAAAAGTGTTGAACATGCATAAAAAAGTTTTTTTCTCACCCATCTAAACTTATAATTTTCAGTGTATGTTTTTTGCCTTCACATCGCTTAGTGGTGATTTTTGATGAGCAACTAAATTGATTTATCTTCTTCATATCGTAGACATTGTAGTCTCGGGCGAAGAATAGTGCTATGGTATACCGACAAACGGGTCAGTAGTTGCGTGTCCCCCATAAAAAGGAACACCGAATTATTACTTTTATTATTACTAATAATTTGTTTTACTGTATATCGGTATAATTGCCGGCTTCAATGGTGTTATCCGTATATAATAATTATGAATGTTATTTGCTTTAACGAAACTAAATACTTAGACCTAATCAGTACTCAGGTTATAAAAATATCGTACTGTTGGAGTGGCCTGTGTCGTTTGTTTACAAGCGAGCTACACGTGTCTATTGGGCATGTGCATATGACGTGCGAGCAGCAATCACCTAGTGGGGAGAGCGGTCGTGTTATGTCACTGCAATTAAAAAGTATGCCGAGGAAGTGGTGGAACGGAAGAGCTAGGATAGTGTAGATGTTGCGGTGAATGTCTGTCCACGGTTTGTTGGGCAGATTTCATATTTACCGACGCGGAAAATGTCGGACCATAGTTTGTGTTTGTAAAACATAATATGTAAGTTTATCAACTGAACCTAACGAATCCGTTGCATTTGTAAGATAAATAGATCCAATCCAATCAATGTATTTATAGAAACTGGTATACAGCGAATAGATACAGATTATAGTTCTCAGAATCTTGCCCATGTAGAGCATACAAATGTAAAATTTTAAACAGAATAATTTAGCAATAGTTACGGGTATATTAGAATATTCTGATCTGATGTTGGATATGATGATATATTTTTCATTATTTCAGTATATAGGTAATATATGCTATGTTTTTCACTTAAAAGACAAACAGTTACTTTCAGGGGTGATTATGTTGGCGTCTTGCCGTAGAAGCCATGAAAGATCACGGCTTCTAGAAATAAATCCGGCCTGAGGGACACATTCCAATGTTAACAGAACAATGCAGATGTCAAAAATACGTGACATAATTTCCATAAGACTGAATTGCGCAAATCGCATAAGACTAGAGTAAATCAGTGTAAGTTACATAAATGTGATTTAACACGAGATTATAACACTGGGTTATGACCAATGTCAGTTTGACTCCAAGGCAAAAAAGTGCACAAAAGATACCAATGGGTCGAAGTGTGGCCTAGGAGGCACCTTATCACTTCCGCTACGCAGTCTCTGATTGCAGCCCCAGGTCGACCATATGCCAATAAGTTTTCCCCGTTTTTTTTCAAGATAAAAAAACGGCTAAAGAAAACTTTATTGATAGCCCGCAACACACGGTTTATTCTTGTATTTGAAAAAGGACAAGAACTATTAAAGATTGCCTGACAAAAGCTAGTCCCCAAAGAGCGGCGACAGGTTGTTCGAGTGTTGGGACTTGAACTTGGCACAAATTGGATCCTATTAGAATCGCAAAAAGTCTAATAACACCGCTGGCTATAGCCATATACATCTGATCCATGTGTATATAGCACTGTGTTTTTGGATTGTCCGTGTAAATGTTGGTTTTGGTCGGACATATCTCGTGGCCTAACATTGTCCGCAACAGCCTGTTGCTTTGGGAGGGGTGTCTGCGTCGCAGGCAGTGGGGAGGAGGCGCGCGCGTCGCCGCGGCCGGCAGTCGCGCGCCGCACGTCGACGCGCACGCACATTGCGCGAGCGCGCCGCCGCGATGAGTGAGCAGTGAGCGCGTGTCGCGAGGGACCCCACACATGGAGTACCAGCACCCGCAGCCCCTCGCGCCCCTGGGCCCGCCCGCGCCCCCGCCGCAGTTACTGCCGCCCGCGCCGCCGCTGCCCTCCCTGCCGCAGCTACAGCACCCGCACGCACAGGACGACGACCGCTGGAGCCAGTACCACATCTGGAGGCAGCACGTCTTCGTCAACGGTCAGTCGCAGTCGCCGCCAGGACGCGCGCACACTTTCTCTGTGACCACGATCACTTTTAGGGTATCGCAAATCATCGATATAAAAAACAATGGTATCGTTAAATGGAGAGATCGTTGCAGTCGACGTCCGGGAGGATGAAGTTGAATTAATGTTGCTTGTAAAAAGAGTTATGTCAAATCACGCGTTTATTTGTTTCCTGTGCCTGCTAAGTCACAATCCGCTTTTAAAATTTGACCATAATATTTTTACATAATTTTAATAACTATTGTTTTTCATATTGATTTTGCAAATGCATCGACATTAGAAATGTTTAACAATAAAGGTGTTACGTCGATATCGTGACGAACGGCGACGCAAAATTGAGTGCCGTCGTACAAAGTAACAGAATGTGGTCACTGATGCGCCTCCGGCCGGAGCCGGACCCGACACGGAGTCGTGAAAAAAAGAGAAAGTGCGCGAGCGCCTGCCGATATCGGACCGAACTCCTCGCTTGATCGAGAGCTCTTTGTTTCGGCGATTGGGCCTTTCACCCGGAGATGGTTTCCGCGCAACTCCCGCCCTCCCGGCGCCCTCCCCCGCCCGCCATCAGACACAGGAATACACTTTGTGCTCCTGCGCACATCCTCAATAAAAGAAGAAAGTTAGCTATTTAATCCGCGAAAACTCCATATATTTCGCCAACGAAGTCGGTAACTCTCGGGTTATATTTTTTTGCAAGTTTAAAAGTTGCATGGTAACGAACATTATTTTTCTATGATTTTTGATTAGCACATAAAAATAAATTAATGTCTCATTCAATGCGATCAATTGATCGGCAATGTGTGGAAAATCAACCAAAATATCGCGTAATCGCGAAAAGTAGTAGGTACCTACTGCAAAAATTGTCACTCGGATTCTTCGGAATGTCAAATCAATAAGACGCTCTATATAAATTGTAGAGTCATAGATATTGGGTTAGAGGTCGATTGACATTATACAGTACACTTACAGAGATTCAAAATCTGCATTAAATGTGTACTGGGTGAACTGATCTCCGTATTTACGTATCAGAATCTCTCGTACTTTGTATAGAGGGATTCCGAATTGTTCATTTCTCTAACAGTCTGTATTCATTTCTCCATCACTTTACATCCCC
This sequence comes from Tachystola acroxantha, assembly GCA_963506565.1. Taxonomy (NCBI): domain Eukaryota; kingdom Metazoa; phylum Arthropoda; class Insecta; order Lepidoptera; family Oecophoridae; genus Tachystola; species Tachystola acroxantha. The sequence continues at coordinate 10,056,685 of OY735870.1, read as the reverse complement.
TCATAATGAAATCATGTTCAGTAATCATTGTACTCGTATACCAGTAGGTAAATTAATTTTCTACCAGTCAGTACAGACAGACTATTCAAAGGGTTCCTGGTTCGATTACTTATAAATAAATTACCGGCCGGTATAGTTTTTATACTCGGTACTACTAAACTTTACCTTAACCTTACTCCTTTCAACTGTCGGGTAAACAAATTAATATTACTATCTCTCTGGCGACGTTCAGCGTAAGATAGGCTGCGGTGGCACTCTTTTGGTGTCTAATGCCATGCCAACCACTTTGGGTCATTATGTCATCGGAGTAAATAAGTAATATGCCAGCATTGGCTATCGAAACTGAAGTTGACGCACATTACCATCTGGGCAGCTAAATCACTACTATTAGCATAACACTATCCAGTCCACAACCGTTGTCGGGCAGCCACCAGACATTATCATCCCCGATATTTAAGTATAAATATCTCATCAACAAGAAACAAAGCTGATAAAAATACTGCTTTATTGGTAACCGAAAAGGAGAGTTTCCATCGAATGATGGTCTTCTAGTCTATATTTTTTTAATTTGAACTATTAACAGGTCTAAACAGACCATCCTTTTCTTTATATAAAGTTGCGACCGTGATAGGTTTACAGCGCAAAATAAAATCGATACAAATGATGCTATTATCGTAATACAAGCGATTTGTCATACTTCCAAACGTTACTTTGATGATAAAGCTTCAGTAGATGTTTCATGAAACAGAGTTAACGATACCAAGAGGGCGTGGCCTTAATGGAAACAACTGAGAAGTCTAACGTACTTTGTAATTGCAATAAGCTATTGACACAGAAGAAAGAGTACATTGATTGATAAACACATCAATAATATCTCTTTCTTCTGTATCAATAGCTTATTGTAATTACAAAGTACTTTAAAGGACATCTCAGTCAATTTGCATCTATCGTACGAGTAGGTATCTCAATTATAGTTCAATACATTCGTCCCATATACTCGTATCAAGGTTGTGTTACGTCACAGTCATTTGAAATTTATATCAAATCTAATATAGGTAACAACTACCATAGAACGAAATACTACACTCAGCCAAGATTCAGATAGAGACAATTTTGGGCGCGTGTTTACTGTGAGCGCGCTCATTTTGACAGTAGTAAGTGCGAGATCATAAAGATACATGATTGAGGGACGAAGTAGATTACTAGATATTGGAATGTGTGAATTTCAAAGGACAATTAAAGTAATGTATTGGACGTTGTTTTAGGGCTCGCCTTTAATAAAAAATTACTCCGTAAAAGTATCGTCATACATAACACTTGGAGCCTGATAAATGCTGTGCTGGTAGTCACACACACAGTGTAGTAACACACACTCTAGAATTCCAGTTCTTAACACGTTCGCGGATGGAAACGCTATAGCGTTCGTTTTTTCTATCATTCCTGGACACGACTTCTATAGCATTCGAAAGTTGTTCACAATTTTTGGCTCAGAATGCATAGCAATACGTCTTTCCATAGCAATGTAATAAACTTCATGATTTACTATCACAATGTACTCGATCATGAAGTGTCTACTGTCCTATTTATAAGGTTAGCGCACACATTTAAAATTTCTTGCAACCCCTCGCCCCTCAACCCTCCCAATTACGCACACAAATTCTATACAATCCCTAAAAACTATGATGACATGTGTCACATGGACGGCACTGCTATAGCGATCGACGTTCATAGCGGTTATCGTCATATTCAATGGTCTACCTTGCGTGCTATATAACGAAGCTGCTATAACTAAATAAATAAATAATAAATAACAGTTACAATTTTTTTGTGCGAAACATACCCATTGACTTAGTGTCCGCGAACGTGTTCATTTACACTAACTTTTAATTGCCCTCCAATATCGATCAAGTACCAACATGGGTTGGAACAACTTACTCGTATGGATCCAAACCTCTCGACTAATTACTCGTTTTTTTTGACTAATTACTCATACATGAAATAACTTAGGACGAACAATTTTAATATTTTAATCGCGAAAGACTTTTTTTTTTCAATAGCTGAATTTTTAAAGAAAATAATACAGAATACATTAGCAAAAATATACAAGCCGAAATCATAATGATTCCGGAAACTTATGCAATAAATACAACTTACCTACGCCACTAAACAAACATAGTATACCATCCGCATGTCGTAGATATCCCGGTTGACGAAGCGTTTTTCTTTATCCTTCATCATACGAACGGCTAGGGAATGGAACGCCCTGCCGGCGTCGGTGTTTCCAGACACATATAATCTTGGGATCTTCAAGGCAAGAGTGAATAGGCATTTACTAGGCCTGCGTGCTTCATCATCGGCCTCATCGTCACTTACCATCAGGTGAGATCGGGGCCTAACGCGGGTTTAGTCAATCAATAAAAAAAATACTAATACTAAGTATAAATAATAATTATATTCATACTAATACTAAAATAATTTATATCTGTATACGAGTACACTGTACAAACGATATATAACGATATATCCGTAACAATATAAGTGTAAAAAGGTGGGTTTAGCTGTAAACGGGATTACTTCGGTACACAAAGAAGCCTTAGAACGGAAGCTACATACACCTACCCATCCACGCATAACACACGCATCGAAAATGACGTGTTAACTGTTAACACAGGAGCTGATCGTGTGTTCACCTACCAGGTTTTCACAAGGGTAAATCCACTGGATTGTCTAATTAAAGTTAAGAACTAGTCAAGGTAGATCGAGTTAATTTCCATGTCCCGGTTACAAACTTTAACATATCCAATGGCTGCCTATGGTTTTTGCTTAATGGTAACCTATACAAGTTGTAACGGAAATGGTAAGGATGGTGTTTTGTCTCGATAACAGCTGATAATTTCTTTTTCTACAATTTGTGGAATAAATAATGCCTATGTAATAATACATTATAATGTCTCTTTAAAAATAATTGGGAGGTAAAAAACATTACCCATTAGTAAAAATGTCTGACAGTAAAAAAAACAATGCGAAAAGTTTTTTTACGATGCTCTTCACGTCGCCGAAGATAGGAACAGATGGCGCACCATCATCCGAGTAAAGATAATCCAGAGGGGTCACGACCCTCAGCAATGTGGAATACGACGCAAGGACGAGGAATTATTCACATTTATTTTATGAAAGCTGTTTACTTCAAAATTATCCATTATTTATTTGAGTCACACGTAACTAAATATTGTATGTTGGATTAATTTGGAGAATACCTACATAAAAATAATAACTATTAACAGAAATTAAATCACCAACGACCTCTATACAAAGCGTGCCTAACGCGGTCAGCTACGGTCAGATATAGTTTTATGCCTTTGGATATGAAGATACAGATAGTACACAGAATATTGACGTTTATTCTTCCAGTTCAGTTAACTGATACCATTTTAGAAAATGTTAACTGAACACCCATTATCTTAGACGAAATATTTTTAAACGTAATACTAACTACATTAGCATAATAATGAACAAGTTGACCCTTTAGAATATGTAACGAATTGACCTCCATGTCACCATGCTTATATCTTACTTAAAATCGATTCCTTGTTGTTATTAGTAGTATTATAGCGTCTCTATAGTGTTAGCTTTTCCGGAAAATTAAAAATATAGAAACTCAAGTAATACTAAATTATCGTGAAACTGTAAAGTTATTCCACATCATTATTATCATTAGCCCATATCAGCCACTGTTCCACGTTGGCCTCTCCCACTCGCGCCACTCAACCCGGTTCTCGTCTTTTTGTGTCCAGTCTGCCAGTCATCTTGCATAAGGCCCGGTTTCCACCAAAGCGGAGAGGAAAGGAGAAGTAGTAGTAGTTAGTTATGTATGTGGGCGGGGGCTAGAAATTTTTCATCATGTTTAAATGACAATGCCAGATTCTGCCCCACCATCAACCGCAAGTTGTACAAGATAACGAATAAATGTAAAAATATCTCCGTTTTTTATTAAAATTATTGGTTTAAAATAAAGTTTTGTACAAATTGCGATTCGAAAAAAACAGCTTAATTAAGAATTCAGAAAATAGTAAGAAATAGAAGCGATTTATTCATTGTTTTTGTTATTATTCTATAGGAGTTGCGAGAGTAGTAGAAAATGATACTGATTATGATTGCGCAATATAAAACCTGTAATAAGTCCCCCAACAAAATAATAGGAACAGCTTAAATCGTCACGTAGTTTTGTAGGTGGGGCAAAGCTCCATTGAAAAGTGGCAATGTCTTTTGTTCACCGAGCATGGCATAATGCATATAATAAATTCTGAGAGGAGATGTGTTTGAATAACCAATCAGATTTCGTTCCTTCTCCTAAGCGCAGAGGAGATGTGTAAATAACGAAATCTGATTGGTTATTCAAACACATCTCCTCTCGTCTCTGCTTTGGTGGAAACTGGGCCTAAGTCATCCCTCCATGTGGTCAGTGGGCGTCCTATATACTACATTTACCCGGTTTTGGTCGTATTCATAGGAGAATCCATATACCCCATCGGTTATCGGTTCTACGACAGATGTGAACAGAGCAGCCCACTGCCAATGAAAACTAATTTTGTTTTCTTTTCCACGTTGATCTCCTTAAGTATCAATAGGGAAAAGGTTGCCTATACTAAAATACCCTCATAATTAATACCCAAACAATTAAAGTCAAACATGGGGGATGCTACGTCCCTTATTTCTTAGCTAAACATGCTTGCTCGCTAATAGTCAGTGACGTCACATTGTCCCCTTCCTCACTATTGCATTCTTCCATTTCTGAGTGCCAAGAAATAACAACGTTTGATCATTTGACTATCATTTATATGTCTAACTATTTTGTATAAAAATTGCAAAAATAATTTAATTCACAATACCTGTCCAATATGATATACTCTAAATAAGTTATTATAAATATAATACTTACAACTTGTTTGTCTATAGGCGAAAACTCGTTAATGGCTTAGACTTAAGTTAAAGTAAAATTGCCCATATATTAAAAGCTGTAAATTTTGTAACAAATAAAAATAAATACTTATGATGTAATTTGAATCTACTAGCAATTTGTTTTAAAACGGGTTTATGAATAGAATCTCTAACGGAAGTCCAGCGCTACGTCGTGTAATTGAATGCGCAGTTTTGTATTCGATCCTTCTGCAGTCGCAGCGTAATATCACCGCACACGCGTGAAATGCCCGTGCAACGTGGACTCATTCAATACATCCTACGGAACTTGCACAATAATCTAATTATAATGTTTAATCAAGGAAGATCGTATATCTCTGACACGTCAGAAATATTAATTTCTGTTGATTTGATTATAATTTAGGTACTCATTGTAATACATACATCATAAAATATCATTGTTATTAGGCACCCGTCAGGTTTCAGTTCCATTTATATTAAAAGTACTTACCATGAAGGAAAGAAATCGTCACTGGGCTCGTCGAAATTTCTTTCCTTTATGGACTATATCCATTTTATATATGTGTAGGAATATTAAATGTTTTAATAATCATATTTATTCATAACATGTATACTGATATTTAATTATAAGTAGGTACCCACATAAGTACATAGGTATACAAAACAATAGAATAAATTGAAACCAACATAAAAGTAACGTAAATTGTGCAGCGTATGGAATGGAGAAATGGAGAATTGTATGATTTGAATGCGTTGTTTTGACACGTGGTATCATACCCCGCTTATTGTGTGCACATTGGCACTGCTCTCTCTATCGACTTGTAGAGTAGGCTCATCTAAAACCTACCTAGAAATTAGCACGTTTGACACGGTGCAGGTTCTTGTTCTTTCACTCGAGGTCACCTTTCTGATCACTGATGATAATTTGCCATTGAATTGTAATTTTTTTAACCATTTTTTATTATTTGAATCAATTAATTATGGCGGTTCAAGTCCAAGTCGGTATGCGACCTCAAATATATATATTATTAAATGGGCACCTCGCATTGTACTTTTCAGAATTGTTTTTATTATTATTAAGAACTGCTTTCATACAAACATAGTCTCACTCCTATTTCTTGTACCGATTGCGACATATATTTGGTGAGATCCTAGCACACCACCCTCGCATCCTCCACATTCATCAATCTCTTCATGCACGCTCGTCTGTTTGTAGTAGACCGCACTTGGTCGTAAAACAGCTTTAATTTAGACATAATTATTGCAAATATTCCCATGTATTTATATATTTTTATATTCTATCGAACTAAGTTTTCCAATCATATTAGTTTTTTATTATAAAAGTAGTTTTGCATTTACAGAGGTCTCTCTATCGTATTTATTTCATAATTAATTACAAGGATTTATTTCATAAATTGTTGCTTCAGTAACATGTTCCATGAAATCAGATTTTCTAAGTTTGCCAGAGGACGCAGTCATTAATATTGTTCAACGAAACGGGACTAACAATCTAAGATTCCGAGAAGGCTTTAAATAATAATAATAATAATTAATATAAAATTGCACTAACAAGTCCATAATATAAAGTTATGTTGTAGGTGTATATAATATCAGTTACATTAATTCGATAGACATTGTGCGTGAAGTTATAGTTACTTATTAATAATTTAGCTAGTCTAACTAAATTAATAATAAAGTCTATCATTGTTGCTGTTATTCATAGACCTAGTTAAACCTCGCTTCCCTTAAATCGTGTTGCTATCCCTTTCACACTTCGTTAAAAAAGGTTAAGATAGAAAGGGACAGGGGGCCTAAACGGTGGCGTAACTTTAAATCACGATTATGAATACGCGCCTGTGTGTTCCAATCTTCGCGACTAATTCTAGCGCGTCATATATTCTGCCGATATTTGTGAATTTATAACAATACTAAATAACGGAAACATGACTTTTTTCACACCAATAGTTAGATTTGAACTATTCGCATACATTTAAAACGTTCTCATAAAGTCACTTAACTGTTTAATATCTTTGGATGATTAATATTGATATACTTAGACGTCTTCTTTCTGAGTTTGTGTTGCTATTATTGCTTCAGGATACAACTTTAAGAGATAAGCAGGGAGAGATAATTAAATGAGAGAAATAGATGATTACTCTGACGAATTTTCGGAAAATATAGAGTATAAAAAGATTCATCGAAAAAACGTGGGCGTGTAGGAATTTGTATTAAAAGTTATGTTGGAAAATGTAGAGATGAGAAGAAGATGAGACTTTTGTATTCAACTTATTCGACTTTAAATGCGAATAACAATATTTTAAAAATCCGTCCCTAATCTGCACCGATGTTTAGGCAATAGATGAGGAGGCAACATACTCGAAGCTTGCCTTGTTTTTCCGTGAAGTCGCCGTGAAGTCTAGATAGAGCTGTTATTGTTGTAGTATTTCAGTGATACCCTAGCTCGTTGCTGACAGTCACTGAAGAGCTGGTTTATAAACATTAGGAGTGCTTGTGAACTTGGCATTGGTGATATGTTGACAGTATTGCGACACGTGTGCGGTTATGTCATTGAGGAATTAAGGTCATCGCTTCCACGACGAGAAGTGGACGTAACGATAAGTTCACATAACACTAGTCTTTGATGTATGTTTGTCTACTAGGTTTTACTTTTATTATAATGTTTCAAATATTTATGTATTTTCGTAAACAATTATTTAAAAAAGTTATGTGGATTCATTTTGGAATGGCGGATTGATTTTTTATTCGTTTAATTTTCTAATTACATGAATACTTTAAATAACTTGACATTGGCGAAATTTTCTCTTGAATAAGAGTAGAAGCCATTCAAATAAAAATAGAATATATAAAAAACCACGAATAATGTGAATCACGTCAATATATATTTTTTTGTTATCGAACCAATATATATTTTTTTAATTTAGTCGCACTTCAAACATAATGAACGACATTCAGAAAATATTATACACTTCTGAGTGTGGTACCTAACATTAGGACTTATTTACTTAAATAAGGTTCAAGTATAGGTAGGTACCTACTGAAGTTTTTCGGTTTCTTGACTGTTTTCATTATACAGATAAGAGTTACTTTTTATTATTACATTAGTCAGATAGATAAATAATGCAACTTGTGTAGGTACTTATTTTGCCTTAGTTGTGTATTACTATTTCCGTAATATTTGACTTTACATACGTAGGTATAATGGTATGAAGGTAGGTACTATGTTAAGCTTTTTGGAAACAGTCATGTCATACCTCTTCGTTGTAAGTTTTTTGATCAATTCGAGCGTAGCTGCGCGCACTTTCACTCCGAATATTTGGGAAAAAGTGGCGACCTTTTCGCGACTTTCACCCTCCCCGCGTCCCTCGCTCCGTACTGCTCCGCGCGTGCTTTCTTCCGCGTGCGCGGCTGCGCGTGGGCACACCAACCACTTTTACTTTTTAAACTTGACAATGCACTCTCGAGATGGTGGGAGCGTGCGTATCTCATACACAAAACTGTTAGTTCAATGTATTCTCTAAATATCATAATTGCTGTGATATAATTTTTATTTACCTAATTGCTTTAAGATAACCACAATAAAAAAAACTGTATACATTCATATTCATAATTATTATCTGGGGTCAAATCGACTCGGGAAACTTGTAACTGTAAACATAACGTAATATTGTTTTAAATGTGTGAATGACAACTACGATTTATATGGGAATCATATTAGTACAATAGTAGTAGCCACAATCATCACTTTCGTATTATTTAGAACCTTGAAAAAACTCAAATTATTACAGCAATAAATAATTTTTTTATGCCAAGATATGTATCGTATGTCAGCTCCGTTATCAAGACGACTTAGACACACTCGGAAAACGTTATCCTCCTCCATCGCATCGGCAGTCAAATAAAAACGGCGATATTCATATTCGTTTATACAAGATCAAGTAGGTTTAACGATAGTCGGCTAGTATTATTGGTAAAAAGAAAAGTTCATGTAAATACATGGTTTTTTTGACTTTATAATAAATCTGGCAGAGGTGATCCATAATATTAAATGGTTTTGTAAGGCTGGGTGTACTAACTACTAAAACTCAACATCTGAAAAAATATATAGCAATGTTGGGGTGTATATTTAGAGACTGATGAATACCGAGACACGATTGGAAAAATTTCGCTCGATAGAAAAAAATCACAAACATGCCATTTCCATGTATTTTAAAATAAAAATTATACTT